>LR999911.1:1250000-2500000 GCA_905220335.1 Noctua pronuba
ACATACTTATAGATTCACTGATTGTCGCGTCAGGATAGCCTAACTATGCTTAACGAGGTAGTTTCGGAACGATATTCTGTGGGTTTTGTTTCTTTTTGTAGGGAACTGAAAACTGTCTGCAGTTATGCACTGAAAACTGAATACCGCCCCATTCCAGAAGCTACAACTAGATACGGAAATGGGATAGTTTTCAGTTTAAAAATGTGTTCGTTTCGCTGTTTTGTAGTGCAAGAGGTAACTGAGTCAATAAGTAAGTAAATCGAGTAACTATTGTCGTGATAAAGTATACAATAGCACCATCAGTTCCATTTTCAAAGTCCATGGAACTACTAAGAAAAAAAATCTCACTAGTTCCATGAAACTAATTGCTGGTGGAACTAGTGAGAATAATCCATTTATTTAAGGTTATAATGACCCATAGATACCTTATAAACTAACATAATTATATTAAGTAAATTCAAAACTTGTATTAATAAATAAGACTTAAAACTATATTAGTAGAATTTCACTTGTGCTGGCTGACTAGTGGAACTAGTCCGCGGAAGCGACGGAACACCACGTCCTGCGACCAAAAGTCTTCCTCCATCACTATGGGCAGATAACGATTCGGTACTCGCAAGTTGACGTTGCAGTGCGACTCCAGTAACTGCACCCTCGATGCCTCGTCTTTTGGCGCACGTAAGTACTCCACGATGTCCTCCGCTTTAGTGGTGTCATGTAAGCGGGAAATGTACACCGGTGTATAAAAGAGGTTATTTTCATTTAATACAGGGAGATTTGGTTCAAATAAACTAATAGAATTTGCACCCAGCAGTGAGTAGAGCAAAGACATTCAAATATTTATGAGCGTTAGACGGGACAAGACGAAGAAAATCGTAATCCAATACTTGTTACTACTTAGTAACAAATCGTTCTGTCTAGTGTCATACGCCCGCTTGTCAGGTAGCATAAGTGGTCATTTACGGAGACGCGGCGCGTCGGGCGGCGCGTTGTGCGGCGCGGCCCGCTTTCAATTCAAACATATGGCGATGTATGAGAGCTTTTACGGAGAAGCGTTTTTACGCGCGTTTGCTTGAAGTGCAGCGTTGCCCGCCGCGGCGAACGCGGCGGCGAACGCGGCGGCGGACGCGGCGGTGAACGCGGCGGCGAACGCGGCGGCGGACGCGGCGGCGAACGCGCAAACGCTCAAATACGAACATATGGCAGATGATACCGCCGCATCGCCCGCCGCGTCGCCCGCCGCGTCGCCCGCTGCGTCGCCCGCGGCGTCGCACGCCCCGCGTCTCCGTAAACAACATCGTACATTGCCATATGTTTGTGTTTGGGCATGTGATAACGCGGGCCGCTGCACGCGCCGCCTCTCCGTAAACGGAAAAAACGCGCACCGCGCCGCGCGACGCCCCGCGCTACGCGCCGCCCAACGCGCCGCGTCTCTGTAAATGGGCACTTAGTGTGTCAAAATCGAAAATGTTCGGGATCAAAATTGTTGTATGGAAATATTCCCAATGTCCGCTCTATAAGTCTTTTAAATCTCTTTGGAGTAGAGTCAATCTGTAGATGATGCATTGAAGCATTATAATTATTTACGTGGACGTAGTTAGGCTATGATAAAAGATAGTCGAAGAAAATTCCTTCTAGATTTGAACTGAAATAACATGTTTTACCCCTCTATACTTACCCACCTATTCCTGGCCTTCTGGGAAAAACTTTATACCTAAATCTAGGTTAGGCGTCCGACGCCGTAAGTTGCTGCCCGCTGATTTAAAGATCTCCACGACTTTCAAATCATGGAGGAGAGCATCCACAGCTCCGCTCCCTCACGGTAAGTTATCCATAATCAGAAGAATAGTAAAAGATTAGTCATCGCCAAAATGAGAAATACCAATTTCCTTCCGCTTTGAAACGCAAACAAAGCCACACTTTAATGTCATTGAATGATAAAATCGTATAAATTACGTCAAAAGCTCGGCCATTCGTAGAAATACTTTAACTATTTATCATTACCGTGACCTATAGAAATTTTGAGAAAGACTAATGTCCAAACATTTTGGAGGGCTTATTCTGGTAGATTGCGTTTCCGGATTATTATTATTATTATTGGGAAATTGTTCAGTCTTGGATGTGATTGGTTAAGAGATTCATGTCTTTACGAACCACATCAAGAATGGCTTAAAATAAAAGCCAAATTCCCTATGGTTACCGAATTTGATGGCTACAAAACGTTCCATGTCAAAAACAAAAACAAAAAAGTGAAGTATTACTTTTTTGGAAGTCGGTAACTTTTTGTTTGCAAAAAAGTTTTATATTTTACCCTTTTTAGTTGAAAAATCTTACAAAAAATCTTGTCATCTAAATTTTACATTGTAATTAGAAGTTATTATGATATTATCGTCATCAACAAAGGCAATAAAGAAAAAAAATACGTATAAAAGGAACTAACTTCTGAAGCAAAATGAATAAAATGTATCGACCATGGGACTACGATGCGGGCTTCCTCTACCAAATGAAAAAAACAAAACGTGTAAATCAGCCCAATAATTCCATAGTAAACGGTGAATAAAGATGCTGGTAGAATCCATAACCTCCACCTTTTTTAGAAGTTGGTTGAAAATGGGTTTTTAATCAGTACTTACCCAACATTTCAAAGGACCTTTTATTACTACTACTGATACCGAATATAAAAATGTTGATAACAGATTGATGGTTATTAGGTACTTACAGGATAATACGAAAAAAATGAAATTAAAACCTCTTTATTGATTATGGATTCTGATCGGCCTATACAAATTGTGATATCCAAGAAAAACATAATAAATCGATAAAACATCAAAAGGAAACCCATCGATTTTAATCAGACAGTAATATTTAGAAATCGAATAAGGATCAAATTCGATTACAAAAATCGATAATCCAGAATAGGGGTCCGGTACGAACCTTACCGAACAGGTTCGGTAAAGTTTCGATTACCCAAATACCGAGACTTTTGTTATCGAATCGTCTGTTATTTCATTGTACTGTTTTATCGTAATGGCTAATAGGACATATGTCTTATAGTTTATTGGTGAGGCTGTAGGGACCTTTGAACTCGGAAATGGCACTTGATCCGGTTCGTTTCGGCCGGAAACCGTAAATAATGCTTTGTGAAAATGACGGTGGTTCTTTTGTTTCGTATTAAAGGTAATGCTTGGGTTTCCTTCTGGGTTTGTAATTCGAAATAGTAGTGCTAAAGGAGGACAAGATTTCAGTACCTACTGATTTCATAAAATTAGTTTAACTTTACAAATAAGTTTTTGCAACTAGGCCCTGCAGTCTCGATATTAGATAGCGACAAAAATCGGTCGCTAAGTCGGATCATTGTCAAATTCCTTAAATAGATTTTCTACTTTATTTCGAAAGTATAAAGTTGAAAATCTATTAAAGAAATTTGACATCGATTACACTTAACGACCGATTTTTGTCGTTATATTTGTCGAGACTGCAGGGCCAGAATAGGATCAGATAGCGAGGGCTAGTACCTAGTTTATAATCCTTACTAATATTATAAATGCGAAAGTAAGTTTGTTTGTTACCTTTTCACGCCTAAACCACTGCACCGATCATCATGAAATTTTGTATATACGTTGTCAGGTGTACAGAAACGGACATAGGGTACCTTTCATCCCGAAAAAAAGTATTGTTCCCGAGGAGAACAACACGTTCTTATGATAATAGATGGCGCCACGTATTTTTCGAATCATGATTGAATTATATTATTACAAGTAGAGTACAACCCAAATTGATTGTCAAATTCTAAATTAACGGGAGCAAAGCCTTGGGAAAAAGCTAGTAAAAAATATCAGAATAATTTCAAAACTACAACAAAATATAAGAAAGAAGTCTGGCTCCTCCAGCGCTTTAAGCCCTCCCGATGTTTTCCAAACTCCGCTTTAAGAGCTCCTAAACTTCAATATCCACCTGTCTTCGGTAAGAAATGGTTGTTCCAAGAAAACTGTTTGGTAGTAAAAGATTCATTTTGTTTGTGGTTTTGTTCATTTCAGCTATGGATAGTTTTCTAGGTTTCATTTTTGAGTTTTTATTTATTTTGTAGATTTCGCCGACCCCAAATAAGTTGGGATAAGGGCAGGAGAATGACGATGTTCGTTTTGTAGGCTTCGGATGGGGGTGATAAGCAGCGAGGACTTCATAAAAAAAATATTTAAAAATATCGAAGGCGGTTTCTGTGACTAAGGTTAACCCGAGCTGCAAAAAAAATTGGTAGGTTTTTGTAAATAGAAAAAAACTCCTGAAAATTAATCTAGTCCTGCTCCCCTAAAGATACACAAGCTGGATTGACACATTTTTTTCTGTTATTTTACGGATTTTGAATCGAGCAGCAATATCTTTCCCGATATTCGATCGATCATTTTTGAGATAGGACCTAATAAAAATTCCAATAAATTAGACGGTTTTTATATATCGGAAACGGTGCATCATAGGTCTAATAAAGGCACTTTCCAGAGGCTAAACTAAGATGCTGTATAAATATTCTCTAAAAGAATTCAAGCACTGAATTCACCACCACAACAAAAAATCGAACGCCAAAATTCAGCCCTGATTGTCACCGCACATTGCCGCCAAACAATGGCACTTACGCAATGATCTCATCCATCGCGCGCCACCCACTGACATGATCGGCACACTTGCATATAAATATTCATTGGATACCGATAGCTGTGACATAAACGTCAGAGCCTTTGCGGGGTTCTTAATTCAATTTGGACGGCATTGTTTTGATTGGTACGGTCGGAGGAAACAATATAATTATGTTTTCTACAGAAATGTTTTTCATTTAACGTTAGTCTTCGTGAATTTATCGCACCTCCGCTCAAATAGTGTCGTAAGTCAAAAAAGCAAAATTCAGAAAAAGGCGTTTGATATTCTAACTTTTTTTTTCACTTTCGGGACTTATAACGAAAACTAACAAAATTAGCACGTTACATTTTGAAGTAAAATCAAAAGTTAAAGTTTCGCTTTAATTTTTCAAATCAAATCAAATCTATTCGCATAATATCGGTTAGTAGGTGGTATATAAATGATACATTACATAATAATATAACAGTAAGAATCCTCATATTGAAAATTTTATTTTCCTCATACGAAAAATGAATAAAAGCTTATAACAAAGAAACGAAATAGGTGACATATCTGTACATAGACCGTACTCTTTTTAATTATTTACTAACTTAACAAATTATTGCACTAGAATAGGAACATATTGAGGTGTTACAATAATTTTAGATTCTTATAACAAGGTATTCTTGGGTCGTGTAGAAACATTTATTGACTAACCAGGCATACAATACATTTTTGAGCACCTATTTGATTTGTATTGCTTGTTGTTCTACTAGTCGCAAGCACAACTGCTGAGCACGAGGTCCATTGTTCGATTCCTAGGTCAGGTAGTATTATTGCGTTTAGCCTTCAGGAATTTCTCAGTACCAGCCAGGGAGACCGGTTTTATGCCAATAGGCACGCCTTCTTTTACATGGGACTTCGACACAACTATCAAAATGTGGGTGTGCTATAGGGTACACCTCTGCCGAACCCTTCGGGAATTACAGGCGTGATGATTATAGTATCCTTTCCTGCCGTTACTCCCTTTTTCTTAGATCTTCCAAACTAAAACTATTTTGCTGTCGTTTCTCACAAGCATCATGTTAGCTCCGAATATAATTTCGTGGAACAATTGAATGTGACTGAATTGAAACCAGTCAGTATCTTGTCAAACAATAACACGACACGGAAAACCGTGTTCAATTATGTTAAATAGAAATGGAACTATTTGGCGAAATTATCTTGTTGAGATTGAATACCGTTTTGAGAAACATTTGTGAGTGTTGACGTTATGAAGTTGTTAAGAATTAGAAAGAATAATTATCTAACACTGTTTTAAGCTTTCACGGTTTACAACTAAACTTATACTGTCACTTTTGGGATATCTTCCGTGATTGTTCATTGTTGTTCAGATTTGTCTGCTCTTAACAAATATTTTCCATCCACCCGCATTCTCCACGTAACCCGCGATCATGGCGCTTGCAATATCGGGAGCTCAAAACAAAGAACAATCACGGCAGATATCCCGTAAGTGACAGTATAAGTTCAACCGAGTATAAGTTAGTTATAGGGGGTGTTGAATTTAATGATGAATATTTTACACAGCTTTTCCACCAATGTCTGATTTTGAGTATTACTGTAACGACTTTTTAATTCGCATATTATATAGACATTGACAGCTCTAAATTTGACTTTATCAATAAAATAATTAAAAGTAGGTACACAAAATCGGGCCTCAGAAAGCATGGCTGGCATTCGTAGACCTTTGGTGGTTACGGTAGTCAAAAACCCGAAGTACCTATGACCAGTCTTACCAAGAAGGGTCCAGTTTGAACCAGTTACTGGGCTGTGGTGGTCAGAAAGGCAGCCCCGACATAATTTGAAAATGGCTAGACAAATGATGACGATAATTTAAAAAGATAGCTAATGTCGGTCAACGTAATTAATCCTTTACAACAAGACGTTAAATGGGATCAGGTAGCAGCCAAATGGCCATGTTAACTAAGCGAGACTAAGGCGTCGGTTGTTTTGTGAACTCTCCGTTAACTCCCGGTCTGTTTGCTCCCAAAGTTTAGTTGAGTCTAGTCTCTGTGTGCTACAGAGCACGGAATCACCGCGCAGCGTCTAGAAACGGTAATACGAGGCCTCGCGTCTGTGGTATCTAAACCAGTCTAAAGCTGATCTTATACTGTCACTTACGGGATATCTTCCGTGATTGTTCATTATTTTGAGGTCCCGAAATTTCGATGCTGTTGTTGTTCTCCAGTCAAACCGCGATCATGGCGTTGCATCAGCTTCGAAATATCGGGAGCTCAAAATAATGAACAATCACGGAAGATATCCCGTAGGTCACAGTATAAGTTTAGTTGTAAACCGTGAAATCTTAACGGCACGTTTTTGTAGTACAATTTTTTTCGGGTAGTTTCGATTGTTTTTAGTGTGCAAAATTCACCTAAAGACCAAGGTAAATAATAACAATATTTTGCAATAGGCGTAGTCGACGTAGCCCCGCTGCGCGGGGCTCCTATTTCTGTTTGCAGGGTTTAAAGTAACCTAACCTAACCTAACGTCGGGGTGCCCCAAGTACCGAGCTTGCTTCGCTCGCTCTTGAATCCTAAGTATTTGTTGCTCTATTAATTATAATTACCGTTGTGCCTATTTAATGAGTTGAATTTTTATGAGTTGAACGTTTTTATTTCAAACGTTGTTTTAAGAGATGACATGAATATAAAAATGAATTGTTTGTCAAATAATACGTTATAAAATAAAAGTTTATCTTGTAAATATTTTTTTTAAGTGAATTATTTGCTAAACTTGTTGTTGTAAAATGATGAAATGACCAGCCATGTTTTTGCCAATCGTTGCTTGTCAAACGAAAATTTGTAAATTTATTTTAGGTGAAAAGTCAGGATACCAAGCGCCAGAGTAGCACGCTAAATTCAGGCTGTATGTTAAACAAAATATGATTTGCGGTGAAAGTGATTTTAATAATTATAACTCTGTGAAGCCCTATTTTTTACGGTTTTAGATATTTATTTTCTCAAAAGATTTACAATCACTTACAGAGAAAATACAATATTATAACTTATAAATACATGAGGCCGATTTGCGTAGTGAGTTGATACAAAAATGACATTAGAATTTCGTAATAGTTTTAGTAAACTCGTAAAAGGGTAATTGTAGAAAATAATAGAATAACAGAACTAAGTGCACGACATCTTATGCGCTAATGCGGGTAGGTGTGCATGAGCTGAGGAGTACAATCATAGAAAAATACAATACATGTTTATTAAAGCCCATGACACAGTGATTGTTTCACCGCGTTTAAAGTAGGCACATGGGTGTTATTGTTGTGCTCGT
This sequence comes from Noctua pronuba, assembly GCA_905220335.1. Classification (NCBI taxonomy): domain Eukaryota; kingdom Metazoa; phylum Arthropoda; class Insecta; order Lepidoptera; family Noctuidae; genus Noctua; species Noctua pronuba. The sequence continues at coordinate 1,257,954 of LR999911.1, forward strand.
TTTATATTTTTATCTTAATAAGTAATATGGATATTATAATTATCACTAGGTACATTGAATTTATATATTTTTATTACTTGAGGTTGTTTATGTATGTATGTATATAATTATGTATTATAATTATTACTTGAGTTTGTTTATGTATTTATGTATATAATTATGTATAATTATGTGTTTTAGGTTAGGAGGAGTGTGGTTTTTATATGCTGTACTATAATAATTTACAATTTTTGTTTATTCATGTATATAGTAGTAATTAGGAAGTGTCACATACGTAGGGTAGAATTATTAGATTAAAATATAGTGTATGTAAGTATATATTCTGTTTTATTTATGTATACTGTAATAATTGACGTGTGAGTAAGATACATTTTGAATTGTGTGTGATATAATGTAAATTAGTGATCGGTACCACTTAACCTAATATTAAGCTTTTATTAATGAAAAAATCCTTTAAAATGTGGCTTTTTAATAGTTTTTTAAATGTAAACAGAGATTTTGCTTCTTTTATAGTTTTAGGTAATTCGTTATAGACTTGGGCCCCATCATATAGAATACTCTTTTTTCCGTAATTTGTTCTATGGCTCCTTAAGCACAGGTTATTAGCCTGCCTTGTCATGCATTTATAGAGATCAATCCTTTTTGTGAATGTAATTTGTGAGTGGATATCTTTAGTTAGGATTTTTCTAATAAAAATGCAAGTATTATATTTATATATTTGGGCCAGATTGAATAGTTTTGTTTCTTTATAAACTTTGATTGTTGGTGTTAGATAATTGTATCGAAATAGTGTTTTAATAACTCTATTTTGTGCAACTTGCAATTTTTGCAAGTTTGTTTTCGTTGCTGAACCCCATACCTCTATCAAATAATCAATACGAGACTTGACCAAGGAATTATATATCGTGTATCGAACTTGTCTCGGCAGACATCTCACTATACCTCTTAACGCGCCAGTTAGTGAATTTATTTTATTGCGGATTTTTTCAATTTGCGGTTTCCAGGTAAGCTGACTGTCAAGAATAAGGCCTAAATATTTTTCATTGTTAACTTTAGCTATTTTTTCACCATTAATAGTAAGGGGACTATGATTTCCAATTTTTTTGTTTTTGGCAGAAAAAATAACGTATTTCGTTTTCGATGCATTAATAGTGAGTAAATTTGACTGTAACCAGATGTGTAGTAGATCTAGATCATGCTGAGCTTGGTTCATTACTGTTTCTAGTGAGTGACTAGAGTAAAACAGGCTAGTATCGTCGGCATATAAAGTAATATCTCCCTTTAGTCCAATCTCATATATGTTATTGACATAAATGAGGAATAACAAGGGTCCCAAAATTGAACCTTGGGGAATGCCACAAGTAATCAATTGGGGTTCACTTTGGTGGTTATTAATTTTGACAACTTGAGATCTGTCTGTGAGGTATGATTTAAAAATCTCATATGCCTTACCAGTTATACCTATGTCCTTAAGTTTTGATAGTAGTATGTTGTGGCTTACGGTGTCGAATGCCTTTTTTAAATCAATGAAAACTCCTAATGTAATCTTTTTCTGATCAATGTTAAGTCTAATATTAGTTACTAAGTCAACAGTCGCGGAAACAGTGTTCGATTTGGGGCGGAAGCCGTATTGCTTATTGTATAGGTAATCTATATTAGTTAAATATTCATACAATTGTTTATGCAGAATCTTTTCAAATATTTTCGACAACACTGGTAGTACCGATATAGGTCGATAGTTACTGGGGTCCAGTTTGCTGCCTGATTTAAATATTGGGCTAACCTTCGCAATTTTAAGGCGGTTTGGGAAATGGCCTTCATTTAAGCATTTATTAATGCAGTTTGCTAAGCTTTCCGCTATAGTGTCTTTAACACATTTTATGGATTTCGTACTAATGCCGTCTAAACCGGAGCTAGTGTTAGAATTTAAGTTTTTTATTATTTTAAGTACTTCGTCTGCAGACGTTGGTTTTAACTCTGACAATTTATGATTGTTGTTTTTCAATTTATTATATGTTAATGTCTGAGTTAAGTTATTATGGTATTTTTGTGGTATTTTATTTGCAAGTTCAGAGCCTATTGTCGCAAAAAATCTGTTAAAGTATTCGCAAATTTCTTGAGTATCTGAGATTTCTCCATTAGAGGTATTGATTTTTAAATGCCCAAGGTCGGCCAACTCTGTTTTATTATTTGATAGTCTATTAATTAGTTGCCACATTTTTAAAGGATATTTATGACAGTTCTCAAAAGCCTTAAAGTAATATTGATTTTTTGCTAGTTGAATGTTTACAAAAGTATGATTTCTTTGTTTTAAGAATTCTTTACGCAAGTGTTCGTCTCCGGGTGTTTGATTTAAACTGTGCCACAATTGGTTCCTTTTGTTTATTAGTGCTATGAGATCCTTATTTATCCACTCTTTGCAAGGGGGGTTTAACATTTTTGTTTTCCTTGTTTTATTTTTTGCAATTGTTTGTAGCAGCTGAGATTCTAGTTCTTCATAATCATTAAGTAGTTTTGTGTAAAGTATGTTTTTGATATCGTTCTGTAAGTTAATATAGTTGATTGATTCATATTGAACTCTTTTTATAGGTTCGTTTCTAGATCTGTTTAGCTCAAGATAAATTTGTTTATGATCGGCTATGGAGGACTCAATAATAGACATCTGGAATGTGTTGTTCTGTAAGCTTGTACATACATGATCTATGATTGTTTTCGATGATGTAGTCTCTCGAGTACAGTGTTCCGGGGTGATCTTGTTCAGTACTTTTATATTGTTCTCTCGCAGGATTGCCTTGTATTCTTTTACAGATTTTTCATTAGTTAGTAAATTTAGGTTTAGATCGCCGAAAATAATGACACGTTTTCTTCTTGAAAGATGTTGGTTATAATTTTCGAGGAACTTATCTGTGTTTGCTGCTGGTTGCTTATATATGGCTCCTATGTCCAGAGAAAATGTGTCAATATGTACCCATAGAAAATGGTTCCCATCTTCGCACTGTTCTTCCAATGATTCATGTTTTAAACTGTTGTGAATGAACAAAGATACTCCACCACCTCTGGTGTTTTTTCTGTAGTTATAGTAGTGAGTATAGTTTGGCAGTTTTAACCTTTGTGCTTCGTCTTCGTTTTTTATCCAAGTCTCTGTGATGATTATAACATGAATCTTAGCTTCGAACGATTCTATTATACATCGCAACTCATCCAATTTGCCTGTTTTCACTAAACTGCGGATATTCAAATACAAAAATTTTATTGCTTTGTTTGTAATTATTATATCGGCATATTTATTATATATTTTATGAGTTACAGATCTATTACCTTTAGTTTCATTTATTGTATTTTCTCCAGTGTCTCGTTTTTTGGCTGTTGTCTTATTATTTTAGGGATTCCTTTTATATATTTTATAATAAGGTCATTATCTCCTTTCTCTTTACGTTGACGTAACTCTTCTCGTAGGTTTTCCATATCCAGTTTTTGATTAGGTGTCTGGTCGGAGTAAATCTTAATGTTTTTATCCTTGCAGTTAAATTTATTTTTCAGTATTCCTTTAGCTGTTTCTGATGTTGAGAAGCAGACTTTTAGAGGGCGTGTTTTCTTCCCGTCATATTTCCCTAAACGCATTATTTTTTCCGGTTCAGGATATAGTGGATATATGTCTGATAATATTTTCTTCACTTCGCATCTATCGGTTTCTCTTTTCTTCTCCATGTCTTCTGAGTGCGGTTCAGAGATTCCAATGATTATTACATTTTTACTGCGCTCCATACGCTCTTGAAGTTCGATCATTATGTTACCATAAACAGATGTTGTTGTAGGATGTTCTGATGGTGATGAATTGTTTTGAGTACTTTGAAGGACCTGCACATCGTTTTCAATACATTTTATTTTTTCCTGATTCTTATTGACAGTACTTGTTAGGTTTTGAATTTCGGACTTAAAGTTGTGATGTTCCATAATCAGCTGGTCCGTTTTCGTCTTCATTTCAATAAGTTGTTCATTTATAGATGAGATATCTTTTTGTATAGTATTGATATTTTCTGTCTGAGAATTACCAAACTCCTTCAATAATCCTATAATTTCCTTTTTAAATTCCTTAAATTGGTGCGAGAAATCATCCTCCGGTGTTTTTCTTTTGCGCTGTGACACATATTCGTTATAATCAGAAGTACCAAAAGTTGACAGGTCGGGCTGAGAACTACTATTCCCAGCTGTAAAACTCATTTTGTCACTGGATTTATCAGTAGGTGAACGTGTGGTACTCATGGTGTGTAACTGTTTTCTTCCGCTCCGCTTATCGCTCCGCTCAGTTAATATGTGGGTGACCCTTATAATGCGGAAGCGGTATGAAGCTATTCTATCCACTTCTTTCTAACACGGACTATGGTTCTGTGTGACACTCACCGCGTTATATGGAATAGGACTAGATGACGCACACAATTAAGTTTAAATTTGTATAACACTACTATTTTAAATTTCGTATTTGTCGCAAGTAAAAGGTGAACACGACCGCTCACTACGCAAGCCGAAGCCGATAATTTTTTTTACGATTGCAACTTATATTTTAATCAACATACGACCTGATACTGGCTTGCAAATTGCAAAAAAACTTAACAAAATTTGAATTTCGCGGGCTACATTGACGCTTCTACTTTATGACGTCTCCGTGATCTGTGGTGTGCGCCAAGTCCTAGGAAGTGGCGGTTAGTTTCGAAAGTAACTGCGGATGCAAGTTTTCAAGTCTCGGCTCTTATTGTTGACCTTTTGTCTTTTATTTCGTTCATTGAATCAAATAAGCTTTGGCTCGGTGCGCGGGAATAAGTTTTGAGCTAACTGGGTTGTTCGGTTTGTTGTACGGTCTTTGAGATAAAACTTGGTGTTTACCGGTATTTCTTGCACGGAGTTTTTGTTTGGGTTTCATGTTCTACGGTTTTGATGTGTTGAGTAGTTTCAAGAAGTTATTATGAAAATGTATACCTAATACGATCAAGGTACATAATTTAGCTTTGTTTGTTTAAAAAAAATCCTCATCAGTCTGGCCTTTCCCAATGTTATGGTCTGTATCGAAAAATTTTATCAAACCAAATACGATATTTGAAATAACTAAAGAGTACCTATTCCTTATTATATTACCTATTCAACATTAAAAGTTAAAACTAATATTTCACATAATTATGTCTAACATATTTAAAAGAATTACAGGGCGTCAAAAAATTCGTCCACATCGCTGTAAACAGGAAAAGTGCCCAGATGGCCAAAAAATAGGCCCGCTCTCTGATCACGTGAAAAGTCGACCAACCGCTTGGCGATTTCCCGAAATACTAGGTGGGCAATCGGACACCATGGCCCTAGTGTTTCAAGCCCAGTGTGCTAGGAAGACGGGATGGCGCAAGGGTGTCGACGCAAGTTGCATCCCACACCAAAGGCCTACCAAACTTCCATGGCATTATGGTCATACCATCTGATACGATATTTTAAGTTTGATAAGATTTTTCGACTCCGTCTTGTTAGCTTAGGTTTATCTGTAAAAGTACTCCCAGAATATTAGCAACGAAACCGTGGCCAAAACTTGTAAGTGGTGATTATTGGAAAATAAAAAAAATATAAAATTAGGACATAGTAAACTTTTACTGTCACTTACGGGATATTTTCCGTGATTGTTCATTATTTTGAGCTCCCGATATTTCGACGATGTTGCAAGCGACATGATCGCGGGTTGACTGGAGGATGAGATATCCCCTAAGTGACAGTATAAGTTTAGTTGGAAACCATGAAAACTGAAAACAGTGTTAGGACATAGTAACCAGGCACATCATAAGATACCTTCTATACAAAACCAGTCTAATTATCACCAGTACTCCTGAAAGGAATCGATTTTCTACCGATTTGTTGAATACCCAACCTATTTATTTGTTTTATTTGATTCCATTTACATTATTGCCAGGTCAGTTGCTGTCCTTGAAGGTAACGAAGCGGATTGATGAAGTGAGCTTGAAGAAATGGAGCCGGCTCACTGGAGGCCGTTCGATGATTTAATTTATTCGTTTCTTTGTAGTGATCTGTTTGATTTTTATGTTTATTGGTATCTGATTTGCAGGTCTCGGCTTCAAAATTAACAGCTACACGAGTCGATCGAAGTTTGGTCACTCCGTGTACGGGTGATTCCATACATATGGCATAGCGAGACACCATGCATGTTAGGCCGTTTTGGTCCCGGCTGTCATTTGTTTTTCTTTAATAGTCGCAACGGGTACCTCAGAAGTCTGACAATCGATCTTACGGGTCGAGGGGCTTTGGGACCGGGACCGCGGTCCCGGATTACACCTATTTCCATAGGTTATCTTTATCGCACTACGCAATAGTAACTAGTTTGTGGAGGTTAGATAGGAAGTCGATCCATGTTATATACTGGTATTCAGCTGCATCTAGTTAGACTGGAACTAAGTGACAGTATAAGTTTAGTTTTAAACCGTGAAAGCTTAAAACAGTGTTATTCTCGGTTGTTATCTCACAAAATAATCAGATAAAATTAACGATTTCAACGAAATTATTGATAGAAAAACCAACATCGACAGAACCTTTCTAAAAATCTCATCAGCCGACAATTACCTTGAAGTTCCAGCAAGCATTTTTCCAAAATATATTCCATTATCATTAATCAGTTCAGGAGTTGAAAACGAAGTTACTTCACTAATTTATCTATGTCACGATTTTCAGGAGGGACAAACAAAGTTATTGACACTGTGACTTCCGCCGGATGATTGATTACATCCAACTTTGTCGGTATTTATATGACATTTTGATAGCTGTTTTCATGCGAAATTACAATTTGTGTAAACTTGTTTCGAATGTTCGCCGTGGTGTCGACACGTAATTCTCTGAGTTCTTCATTGACATGGTGTATCAATCATTGGGAGTTTGCAGCAGCTGTGTTGACGATGGGAATTTGAGTTTTGTCTGATTCATCACATTGTGTTATTATTTCCTTTATTTATTTATCAACAGATTCTTGACATTTTTAAATTTTTCATAAAAAACATTAAAAAAAAATAAAAAATAGTGGACCCGTGTCGGGAGCAGGGTCCAAGCTACCGGTGGTTAGGGCTCCAGAGACAGGAACCTCCTCACAATGCGAGCCGTATCGAGGAGTACTGCCTTCTGAATCAGGCCCTTGATCCAACCGCCTAAGGAGAGCCTCGAAAGATGGTCATTATTACGATGTTCGCAAAGTATGTATTTACCAACTGTTTGTCTACTAAAACTTAGGTTTATTGGCTAGCACGTAATTAGGGCCTATTATCTACAATGCTAAAAGGAGGAGCTCGTGGCTAAATAATAACAGGCGCTCGGGTCGATCTTTAGGTTAAGCCGTGCTTGCCTAGGTTGGTTTGTGAATGGGTGACCACCCATTACATACCGAGTTTCCTCCATGCCTATCTTCTTCTTTATCGTGTGGTTAGTTCGTAACCTGGTGTCAGAGTTTTTAGGCCGCCCATGGGCCTCTGACTTGGCTCTGACAACCAGTCTTACCAAGGGGTATCGTATTACCCAGTACCAACTGGGTCATAGAGGTCAGATAGGCAGTCGCTCCATGTAAAATACTGGTATTCAGCTGCATCCAGTTGGACTGGAAGCCGACCCCAATATAGTTGGGAAAAGGCTAGGCAGGTGATGTCTACGATGCTAAAAAACTGTGTCATTGTACCTATTCATTGATTTGATTTGATTTTGTAACTTTTGAGCAGCGTTGTAGAGGGAAGTCCTAATATTCTTTTGTTGTAACATCTAAATAATGATTTAAATGTTACATTTAAAACTATTAATAGGTCAAAACCACTTTTGACTAATGTCCGTCAAAACCCTTATTATGTTAAAATGCGTTTTCTCCATTTAAAATATGTTGTTTCAGAAAGTTGTAGTTACCTAGTCCTAGAATTACTACAACATTATGTTTTGCAAATGGTCACAAAAAAAATCTAATAAGTTTCTTAGTAAATGTTAGTTATGTTAAAATAGTTTTCACCGGTCAAAAGTAGTTTTGAGTGATTTACGGTTTTGACTGAGACATATATAATATTTTGCAACCTAACCTAACCTAACCTTCCTACCTATTCTGGCTAAAATCATCAGTCTTTTCCTCTTTAGTAAATAAATATCCACTCAAGTCCACCACGATTGTCTCCAAAAACTCGCAAGGCCCCCATCAAGATGAAATACGAGCATCCACTTCAAATCCACTTTGTTTATAGATAAGGATTTTTGGAAATTAAATCCTGAACACTTATCCAGATTGTACAACTTCCTTACACAAAATTGTGGCAGAAATTTATGAACATACAAGTGTAGGGGATTTTTCCGTTGACGAGGGTTCTCTGCGATCTAATTGAACGTGGTACCTATATTTTTGGGGGTAGGGAGGGTATAACTTTGTACCAACGAATGGTTGTGACATTAATAAGAGATGTTCTGCCAACAATGAAGAGTCCTGAGGGATGCCGCAGGCTCCGGGATGACGGTGCTAAATGATGTTTGTTGTGGCTCAAATGGGGCTTTATTTTATGAAAAATGTATGGGGATTCGTCTCTTAGAAATGTGATTTTTAAATAAAGGCAGTTGTGTGGCTGCGGGCTGTAAGGGTAGATTTTCTGCTGCGCTTTGCGATCTGCAGTCGCGTTCGTAATTGTACCTCAAGGCACTGGAAGGGATGTTTCTAAAACAAACCATTGACTATATATACTACAAGTAAGATTATTCTATCTACATTATGAAACATTGAGGAGGTCGTGGCTAAATAATAACAGCCGCTCGGGTCAATCCATGCCATGCTTGCCTAGGTTGGTCTGTGGATGGGTGACCACCCATTACATACCGAGTTTCCTCCGTGCTTCGGAAAGCAAGTTAAGCTATTGGTCCCGGCTGTCAGTTGTAGATCTTTGACAGTCGTTACAGGTAGTCAGTGGCCCAAAAAGTCTGCCAACCAGTCTTACCAAGGGGTATCGTATTTCCCAGTACTAACTGGGATGTGGAGGTCAGATAGGCAGTCGCTCCATGTAGAATAATGGTATTCAGCTGCATCCGGTTAGACTGGAAGCCGACCCCAATAAAGCTGGGAAAAGGCTAGGCAGATGATGATGATTTCTGTTTTCCAATCAAAGAAAAACCTTAACATTACATTACGGAACATTGAAAAGCATAAAACAAAACAAGAAATAACCTCATAAATTCCAATTACGATGAAAACCGTAACACTCATTACAACCGCAAACAAAAATGACGTTAATATCGACGATTTTTTACAATTTAATTATCCTAATAAAATAATAATGAACATAAAATTGAATCCCACTTCATTATGGAACTCATTATTGTGCAATAATTAGTTCGGAACTTTTTAAATAATAAAATCGAAGGCTTTTAAAGGTTCGATTCAATCGGTATTAATAGGGCGAGTTAAGCAGGTGACTGAGTGATAAGTGGTAGCGGGTGTGAACAAGTATGTGAGATTTAAAATTTTAATGATAATTATTTAATATTTTTTTTTATATGAGTATGATTTTTAAGTATGTAACGACTAATTGTGTGATTATTGCTAATTTTAATTTGTTGACTATTCTTATTTAATTTGTCAGTATTAATGAATGTATGTGTTGTGTTTTGTCTTATTTTTCTAATGATTTTTTAATAAATGTACCTAATGCTATTATAATTATGATCCAACGGGTGATTTAAATAAAGGAATTGAATTGAATTGAATTGGATTTATTGTACTGCGGAATAGGCTCCTTTGCGTATTTCTTGTTGAAAACTTTTAAACTACTCTTGCATAAATATAACAATAATATTCTTTATTTATAAACGACCACATTCAAAAAGAACTTACAAACCGTAATGTCAGCGTTCATTGGCGGCCTTTCGCTAATAGCGATATTATACCTATCAGGGAGACAATAATGCTAGTCAGCATCTCGCAATCTCTTATCTTACTTATTGTGAATCTTAATGTTGTAATTTTTACTGTTTAGCCAATATCCCTTGATTTTCAAAATATGTAATTTAATCTGTTCAATGCTTTTACTTTGTTATGTTAATGGACTTTGGAAACATCTCTCATATAAAGAAAGAAAGAAAGAAAACATATTTATTTGGCACATGCCACAAGTATACACAACACATAAAGGGTGTAAAAAGACCCTTAACGAAGCCGAAAGGTACTTGTTCTCCCCATCATTGCGATCATTTTTTTGTTCTAGACCATACCTGGGAACCTTCCAGTTTCTGAGATATTGGAGGTCAAAGTTCCAATTTTTTCACACATTTTTCACCCCATAAAAAAATTGTTTCCCAGCAAAAAATTTTGCGTAAAGTTACTTAGTTTGATGTACATAATGCTTGGTTGACGGCTTCGTGAAGGGTCTGTTTACACCCCGTATATATAAATATACACATATCTATTAGATAAAGTTTAGCTTCCCCGCTCCCGCTCCCGCTTCTCTCATCACTCAAGCCACATCTAATTCCATCACGCACAGTAGCAATTTGAACGGTTTTTTTCGTGCGTGCTGCCCAAGTAATTGTTAGTATTAATTCGCCTCCCCACACCGCACGCGATCCAAATATTGTTATAGGCACTTAAATTTATTCCCCATCACAATATCAGCTGATTTAATGGTACTGAGGGGCGGGGCTGATGCTGGGGAAGATTTAGCATTCATGGGGAAAGATGGAAAGAGAAGAGGACAGAGAAGAGGAGGCTGGGGAGTAGATGGATGGTTGGTTTTATGGGATGTAATCGTTTAGCTATGAATGAAGAAGAACGATGTGAAGAAGAATTAATGCTTTAGAGTAGAAGTGGTTTCATCTTTAGAAGGGTATATTTGTTGTTCAATATTAGCAAGGGGTATCGTGTTTTCGTATCTACACCCAATACCGTGTAAAATGGGTAGTTAAAATCAGACAAGCAGTAGCTCCATCTATATACTTACTAATATTATAAAAAGGAATGATTTTTTGTTTGTTTGTTTTTACCGAATAACACCGAAACTAGGAGACAGATTTTAACCATTTTTTTACCAATATAAAGGTTAATTATCAGGAAGTAACATAAGCTATAAATCATATTTATATCATGCAAATAAGCCGAGCTATTATAGTTTTTGCGGACGAAGTCACGGGCGAAGTGCTAGTGTAAAATACAATTTCCCCAATATTGTATTTTACAAGGTACACCTAGTTAAGAAGGTCTGGAACCAGACCCAGATGAGTGAAGATAAATGGCATTACGAAAAATATAAATGAACCTAGTTTTTTTGGGTATGGTGAGCTTATGAAGGCCTAGTCGTACATTTGCATACGATATCTTCACGTGAAGACTTGGATGAAACTCACATAAACTAAGGAAACATGGCGCAAAAGAAGAAGACCTGTAGCAGTAGGTAGAAAAATACTGACAATGATGACGATGAAGATCCTAACGATTCAGTGAACATATTTCTGCAGTTTTTTGTCGATTTTAGCTTCAACATTCTCCTGCCCTTATCCCAATTTATTTGGGGTAGATGCAGCATGTCTTCTTCTTCTTCTTCCATTTTTTTTCTATTACTCGTCATTTCAGCAGACACCTCCTTTCTTGATATATCATCATTCACACAGTCCATCCATCGTTTCTTTGGTCTTCTTCTACCCTTATATCCATCCACATTCATACTCAAAACTTTCCTCACGACATTTTCCTGTCACCTTGTCACTTTTAAATTAAGTTACATCAATCAATCAATATAGCCTTTATTCAACAATCTTACATAAGTACATATTTTCTAAATGTTAAACTTTATAATTAGACACCAGTTTCGCGAAGATTGTCCCAGCATAGGCCTCCCCTAAAGCTTGCCACAGAGTGCGATTATGTGTTATCCTTCTCCACATTTTTCTTGCTGTTCTTTTGATGTCATCCTTCTCCCCTTCTTCCTCTTGTAATGTCTTGGATACCACTCGGTTACGTCTTTAGCCCATTTACCTTTTTGTTCCTCATCATGTGACCTGTCCATCTCCATTTCAGTTTTTTAATAGAATACGTCACATCCGTAACTCCGGTTTGTTTACGAATTGTTTCTAGTTTTATTTTCTTTCGTAGTTTAATTAAGTTACATACTGGATTTAAACAGTAAAGTACCTGATAGTACCAACCTAATTCTAACTCAAAATACTAATCCTCTAACAACCAACCTAAATAAAGCTAAACAGAATCCCGAATGAGTGTGAACGGCTCAACCGTAGCTCATAAACATGTTATGTAAAAGGGTCGCGCAAGGTCATGCTAGGTCTCCTGTTAGGTTAGACCTAAGTAGTGATGCTACATCGAACGCTAGAGTAGGATATGAGCTAGAACTTTATGAGCGAATCGGCACAGTCGTTGAGTTTTGTGGCTTAAGTGAACACATTTGTGAAATTGGAGAGCTTTTCGGGTTTTTTGGTAAAAGGTTGGGGGTAGACTTGTAAATCTGCTATTTGGTAGCAAGTAAATGATAACCATCAAGGTACTTAGAGCCTTTGTACAAATCCTGTTTTCTGCGTGGCGATGGCGTATTTTCTGCTTTGAAAAAGCACCGGTAGAACAATTACTTTTAAAGCGCGTAAAAAACGATGAGTGCATTGCTTTAAATCACGCTTGTTTTAGGCAGACACATCAAGCCATACATTTCTAGTATAACATGGTCTGATTTTGTATAGATTTCCCGTATAATGAGAGATCCGTATTAACTGGTTTTGTATAGCTTGATTAGTCGTCGTTCGTGCACTAATGGCCCTTGAAGTTTTTATAAACCCGAAGTTGTTGCTAGGTATTTTGATTAAGATGGATGTTTTTGGTCGAAGATATTATTTAGTAGTCTTTGCTGTGAACGAAATGAGTTCAGCAGTAGCTGTGATAAGCTACAAAAGACTGATTGCAACAAAAGTAGCAATCAGTCTTCGGAAAAACCAAGAACTGGTGCTCATTTATGAACCCAAAAGCAGTATCATATGGGCTGGAAGGGACACTGATGCGAAAACCATCACGTATTCAGTACATCATTGTGAGCCCCCCCCGCCCCACATAGAAATTTTACATTCAATTTTATATAGGATGACTGGTAATTAGTGACCGATACTTAAACACGTGATTGTACTCATGATAACATACAACTTTCCCAAAGAAACATTTTTTTAATACTCATTCGTTTTATCACAATAAAACTTACGGAGCGGGCTTGCGAGCCGTGGGGTGCTCTGCCTACCCACTGTTGCAGGGTACGATAGCAATGAGACAGAACAGCGTCACGCGCCTAACAGCTGATAGGTCAAAGGCGCGCGCGCGCGAGTTTCCTACGGCTATTGTGTTATTGTGGTAAAAGTGAATAAGTATAAAAAAAAAACTTTGGGATATTTCTTTAATATCATGAGTACAAGCACGTGTTTAAGCATCGGTCACTAATTACCAGTCACCCTATATAAAGTTTCCTATAAAAGTGCAATACCTACACGGTCAAAATGTATGAAACAGCAGATTTTTTTAAAAATAATCTATGAAAAATTCCTATGTGGGGCTCAGAATGACGTACTGAATACGTGATAACCATTTTCGCGTCGCTGTGCACCCCGTATATAAACAAACCAGCACTATACCATCATCATCTGCCTAACCTTTTCCCAACTATATTAGGGTCGGCTTCCAGTCTAACCGGATGCAGCTGAATACCAGTATTCTACATGGAGCGACTGCCTATCTGACCTCCACAACCCAGTTAGTACTGGGTAATACGAAACCAGCACTTTACCACTAACTAATAATAATAAAAGACTCCACGACACAAGCTCGCGTGTTCGACATAATATATTTTTTATTTCCAGCAAAGTTTATTGGTTGTACAATTATACGCACTGCTTTATCTTTGCATGCCACATGTCAGCCTCGAACTGTAGCCATCCATCATGACTGGGTTACACGTGGTTCGGTATATGAAGTTAGACTATCAGCATAGTGCTACTCATCTGCCTAGCCTTTTCCCAACTATATTGGGGTCGGCTTCCAGTCTAAGCGGATGCAGCTGAATACCAGTATTTTACATGGAGCGACTGCCTATCTGATCTCCACAACCTAGTTAGTACTGTGTAATACGATACCCCTTGGTAAGACTGGTTGTCAGACTTTTTGGGCCACTGACTACCTAACGACTGTCAAAGATCTACATATGACTCCCGGGACCAACGGCTTAACGTGCTTAGTGATATTTTATACAGAACAATTGTTATTTCTCTTTATCCGGGGATCTAGGCTTGGGTTTATAAATAACTATGTTATGAAGTCCAATTTGTGTCTAGACTGTTAAGCTTATAATCTTAGATGGTCTGTTCATATTATAGCCGCTCTTGTCATGAAAATTTGAGCTGTCAAGGTTGTTTCTGTGATAGTCTTAAGTTTGTTTGCAAGAAAAGTTTGAGCCTTCGTTAGGTATATCTATACATATAATAAGACAGTAAAAAAACTGTGTCTGTACATTGAATATATTTAAAAAAAAAAAATTGAGGGGTGTTTAGAAACAGTAATAGAGCAAGAATCCAAAAAAAAAAATCTGTCTGTTTGTCTGTTTGTCTGTTTGTTTGTACACGCTAATCTTCGGAACTACTGGACGGATTTGAAAGATTTTTTTTTTGTTGTATAGGTATTAAGTCTGGGCAACATATAGGCTATAATTTATCTTGGAAACTGGAACACCTGATGCAGAGCCGCAACAGACCAGCTAAACTATAAGAGATACAAAAATGGTACCATAGCAAAAATTGTTCCACATGATGAGCATTTTCTGCTGAGAGAATAAATTTGAAGATCTGGAACACCTGATGTGGAACTCCAAGAGCCCAGCTACACTATAACATATATTTATAGGAATAACGTCTTAGCAAAAGTAGTTCAATCCGATGAGCACTCTCTGTTGACTTATAAAAATCGAAGTTCTGGAACACCTATTGTGGAACTCCAAGAGCCCAGCTACACCATAACACAAATAGGAATTACGTCTTAGCAAAAACTGTTCAATCTGATGAGCACTCTCTGTTGATTTATAAAAATCGAAGATCTGGAACACCTGTTGTGGAACTCCAAGAGCCCAGCTACACCATAACACATATAGAAATGACGTCTTAGCAAAAATTGTTCAATCAGATGAGCACTCTCTGTTGACTTATAAAATCGAAGATCTGGAACACCTGTTGTGGAACTCCAAGAGCCCAACTACACCATAACACATATAGGAATGACGTCTTAGCAAAAATTGTTCAATCTGATGAGCACTCTCTGTTGACTTATAAAAATCGAAGTTCTGGAACACCTATTGTGGAACTCCAAGATCCCAGCTACACCATAACACATATAGAAATGACATCTTAGCAAAAAATGTTCAATCCGATGAGCACTCTCTGTTGACTTATAAAAATCGAAGTTCTGGAACACCTATTGTGGAACTCCAAGAGCCCAGCTACACCATAACACAAATAGGAATTACGTCTTAGCAAAAATTGTTCAATCTGATGAGCACTCTCTGTTGATTTATAAAAATCGAAGATCTGGAACACCTGTTGTGGAACTCCAAGAGCCCAGCTACACCATAACACATATAGAAATGACGTCTTAGCAAAAATTGTTCAATCTGATGAGCACTCTCTGTTGACTTATAAAATCGAAGATCTGGAACACCTGTTGTGTTCCACACCTATTGTGGAACTCCAAGATCCCAGCTACACCATAACACATATAGAAATGACATCTTAGCAAAAAATTTTCAATTTGATGAGCACTCTCTGTTGACTTATAAAAATCGAAGTTCTGGAACACCTATTGTGGAACTCCAAGAGCCCAGCTACACCATTACACATATAGAAATCCCGTCTTAGCAAAAATTGTTCAATCTGATGAGCACTCTCTGTTGACTTATAAAATCGAACTCGACTGACCGCTGATCGTGCAAGTCATGCATTGTCTCGCGAATCGAAGATGTTCACGGATAGAGAATTACGCTTGAGTTCCAAGCGTATCTACGCATCGACTTCTAGGTCTCTAGAGAAAAGTGGGGAACGTGATGCGCGACTGACCGCTGATCGTGAACGTCACGCTTTGTCTCGCGAGTCGGAGACGTTCACGGATAGAGAATTGCGCTTGAGTTCCAAGCGTATCTACGCATCGACTTCTGACTTACAAGAATGAAAGATATGGAATGTCTCGAATCGTTTCGCGCATCCCGTTGTTTTCCCGCCCCCGGGCTCTTAGAATTCGACATCAGACGTTTCAGATCTTCGATTGTCGCTGGCATAAGCAACAGGATCCGCGTACGAAGTCGCGGGCAGAAGCTAGTCTAGCATAAAGTATATTCTCACGGTTTTTATGAAGAGAAGTAGATATTAGGTAAATCTAAAATGATTTTGGTTTAGCAATCAAAATAGCGAACTATGGTGGGTGGAAAGAGTGTTTTATAGGGTATTTGCCTGAAAAAAACTATTTAGCCCGTCAGTTGGATTATCAAAAAATATGGGGACGTTTTTTTGTCATGTAAACGATACAGCGCGTTGAAATCGCGTGACGTCACAATTTCTGTTACTTTTTACTGTCCAGTGACGTCACAAGCCCCTCTCTTAATCTTTGATGTGCTGTATTATCGTCATTTTTTGATTATGTGACAAAAGAAAAAAAAATCGTGTTCAACATTTTTTGGTGATCTAATTGACGGACTTGTATATTTTTTCGATGTTGTCAAATAGACAATTAGTGTCAGGAGGTGCACAAATTACTGTCTTTGAACATCATATCATCGACACTATTCGTGTTTTCGAAACTGTATGGTATTAAATAACAATAAAAAACAGACTCAACTAACCCAAACATATTGCCACAAACTACAGCAGCGAAAGACAAAAACCCCGTACACATCATCCATCGACATTTATCATCGTGAAACAACCCAACCCCGGTGGTTACAATGGTCATTCAACCTGTACCACTGCCAAATCCCCAGTTATGATTACCACGACCATATTTGCAACATTGGAATACATTGCGCTTCTACTACGAACACATTTACGTGATGCATGTTTCAATGCGTCAATGGACATGGTAGTAAGTTTTCAATGGAAACCGATGTTGTTTTGTTATTTTTTTGTTTGGTCTAACACGGGTTCAATTTAGGTACAATTTAGAAACGAATAAATGCAAATAGGCGCCGGTAACTGTTGTTGATGCATTTTGATTCGGTTTTGTGTTTCTACAGGCTTGCAGTTTTTGCATAACAGCGTATGGTAGCATAGCAATAGATAATACTCATCATCTGTCTAGCCTTTTCCCAACTATGTTAGAGTCGGTTTCCAGTCTAACCGGATGCAGCTGAATACCAGTATTTTACATGGAGCGACTGTCTGTCAGACCTCCACAACCCAGTTAGTACTAGTTAATACGATACCCCTTGGTAAGAGTGGTTGTCAGAGTTTTTGGGCCACTACTACTACCTAACGACTGTCAAAGATCTACAAATGACACCCTGGACCAACGGCTTAACATGCTTTCCGAGGCACGGAGAAAACTCGGTATGTAATGGGTGGTCACCCATCCACAGACCAACTTAGGCAAGCACGGCTTAACCTAAAGATCGATCCGAGCGGCTGTTATTATTTAGCCACGAGCTCCTCAATAGATAGTACTACAGATCAAAATAACGTCAAACTTTCTAGACCTTCTTAAATCTGCAGCGATAAAAGACTTTTTTCTTTGTCTGTCTGTCTTTTCTCTTTTCGCACAAACGGCTGAACAATTTGGGTGAGATCTGAGAAGCAGATACACAACGATAGTCTTTATCCCGGTAGTACGTTCCCGTCGGATAATTTGCGACTATCGCGTCGGCAAAAGCTAAATTAAAAAAAATAGGTAACTGTTGTCATATGGAGTGAGTGGTAATTAGTGACCGATACTTAAACACGTGATTGTACTCATGATAACAAACAACTTTCCCAAAGAAACATTTATTTTAAACGGCTAACAGCTGATAGGTCACAAGCGTGAGGTGAGAATTTCATACGGCTGTTGTGTTATTTTGATAAAAGTCTGTGAATAAAAAAAATGTGTAAATAAATAAATAAATCTACAATCACGTGTTTAAAGTATCGGTCACTAATTACCAGTTAACCTATATACAATCTTAGGCAGGTATTCCATCATTTACGGTAAGAGTATTTTCAACTGTATTATTACACGAAGCTTATTCCTCCAATAAGCATTAAATGAGGCGTAATAAACACAACAATTTCTATCATATTCTAAACCCTATCTGTGCTGTCTGTCTAAACACAGATACTAACATTATTAGATAACATAAACGTGCTAATATTTGCATCCCCGGAGCACAATAACCCTGCAACTGAAACGCTATCTAGAATCGCCAATATGATCTCAATGGATATATCGATGAGCTTCGAAAATGACATAATTTAAAATTCAATTATGTAATTTTGGAACAGAATTAATAAAGGATGGGTTTGTACAGTCACAAACAGTAATGTGAATAGGCATAGAAAAATTAAAGTGATAGAACAGAATAGAACAGAAATAATTTATTTGCATTGAATGTAGGTACATACATGAGTTGTTACAGTAGTAATTATTTGTTCCTGGTACATTCTACTACTTGACATGCAAAAATGTATCCTTATAAACAATTAAATATACAACTTCAATTTAAAAACTTTCACAACAACTCAAAAAATTATCTTGTAACAAAAAATCGAATCAAAATAAAGTAACATAATGATGCAGCTATATTTTATCCGTTAGGAAACCCGATACAGAATAATAACATTTTTGTAATATTAAAGATGTAAGCTGTTTTCAAAAAAATCTCAAAGGTTGCTCCTTGATGCTATTCGGAACCTTATTATAGATTATAGGCGGATATCATCATCTTCGTGCCCTTGTTCCAACAACAACACAACAACATTTCTTCTTCCATTCTCCCCTATCAGACCTCAGGGTATCATTTACTTCTTTTGTTACACGTCATTCCTCACACAGTTCATCCATCTTTTCTTTAGCCTTCCTCTTCCCCTCCATCCACCAACATTCATATTCATCACTGTTTATTCATCCGTTTCATCCTTCCTTATCACATGTCCATACCAAAACAGACGACTTCCTTTCATTTTTCTGTGACAGCTGCCCCTTTCAAACTTTCTCTAATATACTCACTCTCGTAAAAAATCAATTGGAACTTTAAGGTTAAGGGTGACAAATCAACATCGAGCTATGCTGCGCTGTGCTATGTTTGGTCAACTCGCTCGTCTAATATTTTAATGAGGATACAAACAAACCATGCTGTGCTGCGCTGTGTGAGGCTAGGCTACGCTCCATTTAAAAACGCAGCAGTCTCGAGCGAGGCGCGCTACCCGCCGTGCTGAGCCGCGCTGTGCCGAACTGTGCTATGTTTTTTATAGAGCTCCGCCAAGCTCTGCCATGCTCTGTCATTTTTGACGAGATAAACGACTACACGAGCTGCTGATTACTTTTAATACTGAGCTAAGCGAAGCGCAGCACAGCTTGATGTTGATTGTTAAAAAAACGTAGCTTAAGAAACACAGCACAGCACAGCGCAGTACAGCGCAGCATAGCTCGATGTTGATTTGTCACCCTAAACCTATTTGTAATGATCTGGAATCCAAAATACGGTCTCTTGACAGCATGAAATAGCAATCAATGCTGTAGGAAATGAAGAGATAGTAGAAAGAAATGAATAGATAGACTTGCATAATTATAAAATATTAATAGAATAAGTAAATGAATGGAAATATAAAATACTTAACAGGATAAAAAATAATTCAAACTTAACAACAAGGAAAAGTAATAAAGCGCTTTTCCTCTCTCTACTTATTTAAAAAATTGCTGTGTGATAATTGTTTCTATTTTTTTTATTTACCACCTGTAAGTGTACATTATGGTTATAGCAACAAACGATTTGATTTAATTTGATTAGGAGAAAAACACTTTAAAATTTTAGGTACACATTGGAATTTGCGACCGTACGTTAAAACACACGTATAATGTATCGAAATACGTAATTTTCCGTACTCGTGGCAGTCTCGAAGCAGCTTTGAATTAGTAAGCAGATCCTGGAATATTTTTATGTTACTGCTTGAGAAAAAGATGGCGTCTGAGTGCTGAGTTTATGTTCCTTACTTTGTAAGCTGATTGAAAAGATTTACAGCTGTGTGAATTTGGTTTGCTAGAAAAAGCGCGCTTGAAAGGAAATGAGTTCATTTGTTTCTTGATTTAGTTGAGGCTTCGGACTTTATGGCTTGTCTACAAGTCTGTAGCAAGAAATTTTAAAATAATAGTAAGCCATTGCCTAGCAGGATTGATTGGCAGCCCATTACTGTACTATGTTCGTCAGACGTGTATTTACAAATACCACCATAGGAACCTTTCGAATAAGCCCTAAGTCTGAATTGAAAAGTAATTTTCTAGACGTATAAAACTAAGGGCCAACTCTCTTATTTTATTTTATTTATTTGGCTCATCAACAATTGATTAAAGCTTCAAAGATACGAGATACAGTTGAAAACCAGCATCAGGCACTAGTTGCCCGGCATTTTGCTGAACTGGGCCTATTTGCCGCAGCCGTGGGGCACACAGTGTTAATTTTTTTGTTTAGTTTTAAGTTTTTTTTTGTCTTGTATTATTTTTGTTTTATATTGTGTGCACTTGTGGCATGTGCTAAATAAATGTATTTTTCTTCTTCTTTCTTTCTTCTTCTAACATCCAATAGAGTCACAGACAAGTGTATCAACCTCGTACAGGTAAGCACATCATGCACTAATTATTAGTCGTTGGGTGCCTACTCAAAATCAGATGAGTACTTAACCACTCACCGCACACAACTATGGCTACAACAACTTATTTCACTAGTGGCGAAATAAATTTCAATTTTTACGAAGCGTTTTCCCAAGTGTAACTTTTTTAGAATATAACCCTTGTACCTAATTGCTAGTAGTGCTAGTACCCATATTTCTTATATTCTATTTAGAAAATTGCAAAAACATTTTTCTGGATATAAACTATTTTGAAGTATCCTCTATGCTAGTGTTGTGCTTCAGCCTCAAAGCTACGCCTATCAAAAACAGGTTGGGTTTATTTTCACTCCTATCGCAGTTGACCAGGGGTTGGATAAAGTTGGGCTTTTTATAAAATCTGTCTGTGTTATTTTTTGTCTTATTTTCTACAGCGCGTATCAGATAACTGTGCAAGTAAGGTGTGGTGACAAGGACAACGTAATCGCAAAAAAAAATCTGTTGTCTCACTGTATTGTATTGTATTGTGTAACGGGCTGGTTTCCGCAACATCACGTCAAAGCGCGTATTTTGCGTGCGGTAACCAGTTTTTTTTTTAATTTTGCCTGTTCACATGTCATCTGTTGTCTCATACAAAATTGCAATAGATATGTACCTACTCGACCCAAATATATGAGACAGCTGGTTATGTTTATTGTAATAAGGCTAAACGTGAAAACATTATTAAAGAAGATCTTCTCTAGTAGATCTTTTCTTTCAAAAATACTTCTGCCGAAAATAGGCTACATAGACCGATATATGGCCCGTTTGGTGCAAAACCTCTCAGCGAGGCAGCCGGATAAGGCACCGCAGTTAGTTATTAATAGGTAGCAGATCGACAAAAGCACGTTAAGCCGTTGGTCCCGGGTGTCATTTGTAGATCTTTGACAGTCGTTAGGTAGTCAGTGGCCCAAAAAGTCTGACAACGAGTCTTACCAAGGGGTATCGTATAACCCAGTACTAACTGGGTTGTGGAGGTTAGACAGGCAGTCGCTCCATGTAAAATATTGGTATTCAGCTGCTTCCGGTTAGACTAAAAACCGACCCCAATATAGTTGGTAAAGGCTAGGCAGATGATGAGATCGACAAAAATACTTGACTGTTCAGCCTCTTAATTCAATCCTTCATTCAGGGTATTAACTTGGAAAATCGAATACCTTAAAGAGAAACTCGTGATCCAAAACCAAGGGCTATCCTTTTATAATAACAGCTTTTGCCATTTAAAGCCTTATTACAAAGAAGTAAAAAAATAAAGTACGTCGTAATACTATACGTTTCCCCAGCGCACCTACAGTTATTGAAGTACACTTGAGCGCTCCGGTACACTCGTAACATTACACTCAAAGTAATCACATTACGCGCCATACTTGTGCGATATGGGGAGAGCCGGAAAATGCGTGGAAACTCAAGGGAAAAATCATGCAGACAACACCTTTTGCGTGGTGAAGATTTTAGTACTCATCACGGTATTTTTTTCTTGTGCCTGTAAAGTATCATCTCATCATCTTCCTGCCTTTATCCCATGTTACTTGGGGTCGGCACAACACGTGTTTTTCTTCCATTCTCCTCTGTCAACCGTCACGCTATCATTTAGTCCTTTATCTTTCATGTCATTCCTCACACAATCCATCCATCGTTTCTTTGGTCTTCCTCTCCCTCTCCATCCGTCAACGTTTATATTCATCACTCTTTTAGTCACATGCGAGTCACATGCGCCTGTAAAGGATACAAATTCAAAATTCTGTATCAGACGGTCAAATTGCGGACCAGCTGCGAAGACTGGGCACTGTCAGTTACTTTACTAAAAGATTAACTGATACGGACAAATACGGCCTGTCTGCGGATACACCATTAAGTAATTATATGGAGGTGGCCTTGTCCGGTGCTGCAGCAGCAAACTCAAAACTCAAACTCAAAGCATTTATTTCAATTAGACCATTACATGCACTTTTGAATGTCAAAAAACAAAGAAGGTGAAGCTACAGTCCCAGACACAAGGCATAATAACTTGTGAAAGTACTGTAGTTGCCCATTCCAAAGCGTAGATCTCTATGGAGAAGAACGGGCAAGAAACTCCATGAACACTCTTTTCAATCAAAATATGACTCAAATTCTGCATAGCGGTTTGTTCGAATTATAAAGAGGAACTTACTAATGTGGAAACAATTCCGAACAACATACTTATACAAACACAGACATTTTGTCCTTCGAAGCAATGTTATTTAACATAATTTTAATATGCCTAAATTGTTCAGTATTTTATAATAATTACCGAATAAATCAGCACAATCTGTTGTGTCCCAGCCCTGTGACTTATGTTACGGTTCCCAATTTGTACAACCGCACACAGCGTGTTTAGCAGTTATAACAACATTAAATTCAATTTCACAAAACCGTTCTCCTAAGCAATTATAAAATATTAATTTCAATTACGAAACTGAAATACGGCGCGGTTGACGTGACACTCAACCCTAAAAATTCAAACAAGTTACAATATCGAGACTGTCAAATACAATGGTTCCGCGTAAAGTCGTGTACAACGCGTAATTTGTACAGGCGCACACAGCGTGTTCTGGAGTAATTATACTGATGTTAATTCAATTCTGTGGCCGGGAGTACACGCGAGGCAATTTTTACGCGGCCAAGACAACCTGTGTTTAATTGGAGGGTTCTGACTTGACACTTAGCGTTTGAGGGTTGGATTTATGGGCGTAACATTAATATTTTTGTGAAGGGGACATTTGGGGTGGTAATAGGCTCGTGTAATGAAGGTAAACATTTTATGTTTATTGAATTTGATGACTAGTATGGGTAGGTTAGGGGATTCCTGTAATTTTGACGAAATATTGTTGTCATGGGATATTTTTTTTATGTCAAAAACAAGGTTACATTTTTATTTTTCTAATTGTCTTTGAAAATATTACCAGTACGCAAGACATAGAACAATAAAGTATGATTTAGAATATCATCCGAACTTGGGCAACGGTCCATTTGGCGGAAAGTGGTAACCTCCCGTCACTTATAAAACATGGAGATCTGGTTTTGCGTGCCAACTTTACAGGCAAAGATGATTTATCTAGTATTACCTTATTACACTGATATGTTTCATGGCAGACAACAGCAACACTCGTTGGGGACAAGAGCAGTGTCGTATTAAAGAAATATGAACGAGCACTTCATTTGTTTTTTTTTAAATAGGGTATTTGACTGAAAAAATCTATTTAGTCCGTCAGTTAGATTATCAAAAAACATTGGAGACGTATTTTTTCTTTTGTCACACAATCAAAAAATGACGACGATACAGCGCATCAAAGTTCAAAAGAGGGGGCTTGTGACGTCACTGGACAGTAAAAAGTAACAGAAATTGGGATGGCACTCGAGATTTTAAAGCGCTGCTGTCTTTTTCGTTTACATGACAAAAGAAAAAATACATGTCCAATATGTTTTGATAATCTAACTGACGGACTAAATAGATTTTTTCAGTCAAATACCCTATTAGATTTTCTTTTGGCCGCAACTCACCTGATGTGAAGCGATGATGTAGTCACTCATCCTTAGCAACTTCGTGAGGATATACGCTGCAACCTTCAGCTGAATTTCTTGATTAACTTTGACTAACTGGATTATGACCCACTCTCTCGTCTATTTTACATATTTAAGTACCTATTCACCACCACCATTGACACATTATTTAAAACTGTTTTAAATCCTTAACCTCACTAATCAAGGTCCAGTTGAAAACCAGCGTCGGGCACTAGTTGTCCGGCATTTTGCTGAACTGGGCCTATTTGGAGCAGCTGTGAGGCACACAGTGTTACATTTTTTGTTTTTATTTAAGTTTTTTTTTCTTATATTTTACCGTTTATCGATCTCAAGCTGTGCTGGAGGAGCTCGTGGCTAAATAATAACAGCCGCTTGGGGTCAATCTTTAGGTTAAGCAGTGCTTGCCTAGGTTGGTCTGTGGATGGGTGACCGCCTATTACATACCGAGTTTCCTCCGTGCCTCGGAAAGCACGTTAAGCCGTTGGTCCCGGCTGTCATTTGTAGATTTTTGACAGTCATTAGGTAAAACCGGTCCTTTCCAAGGGGTATCGTATTACCCTGTACTAACTGGATACTAACTGGTTGTGAAGATCAGATAGGCAGTCGCTCCATGTAGAATACTGGTATTTAGCTGCATCCGGTAGACTGAAAGCCGACCTCAATATATAGTTGGGCAAAGGCTAGGCAGATGATGATCTCAAGCTCTATCAAGACTTAAACAGTCTTCAAACAAACAAAACGAACCGCACCAATACATTATCCAATTCCTCACCAAATTATACGTTAGGCTCAATATTTTCTAAGCAACCACTGTAACAGTAAATAACTAACACGTTTTAACGAATGGTTGCGGGTTGCGTGCCTCGCGATGTGCCGTCCGATTCAATTTGATTGGCCACAATTAGGGCGGTTGTACTGAAAATAAAACAAAAAATACTACAATAGGGCCACTGGGTTATTTTGTTGCTTTTGGTGGTAGCATAGAAATGTGGGAATCTGTTGTCAGTTATTGGGGATTTAGGTAATTGCTGATGGTCTGGTGAAAGTATCTTCTTATATCCCTCTATATGCAAGAGCAGGATTTTTTAAAGTTTAAATTAATTGGGACTCAAACAAAGTGAGATCAGAGGCCCTAGCACGACCGCGCCGTGTAAACGTAACGTAAATATACGTTGATTTTAAAAGGACAAAACACGTATTATAATATTTTAATAATTTTAAGAATTCATTCATATCCGTGGATTCATTCATATACTGATAGTGCTTGTTGCAAACATCATCATCATCTGCGTAGCTTTTTCCCAACTATATAAGGGTCGGCTTTCAGTCTAACCGAATGCAGCTGAATACCAGTATTTTACATTCCAACATTGCTTCAGCTTGGTACACACACTCGAAAAATGAATTTAATTAATGAAATGATCTATATTAAAAAAAGCATCATTCTGATCATTATCAAAATAAGCGTAAAAAACGTAACACATGCGTTATGAAACTCCCCAAGTCTTATAAGATGAACTGTGTAGTATTTCTCGAAGTAAAGTGCAACAGCTGGTGCTACACAAATCGCTTCACTATGCAGCTCGTAAAGGAAGCACCCTGTATACCCACTATAGTTCATCGTTACGATCTTACGAACGTATTGCTACAAGGCAGAACTGCGCTGAAGAATATCTAACTCGTGCCAGTATCTTTTGAACTTTGTCCACTGCTATTTTAAGTAGGTTTTACGACCCAACTTAGGTTTAACAGTTTTCCAATATTTACCCGGGATTTAACACAGTTCTTTTTTTAAATTCGGGCTTCGGCTAGCAACAGCTGCGGCGGCTAGTATTAAAACCACCTGCTCCTCAGCACGCGGGCCGCCTCGCCACTCCGCGCCTACGCGATTTTAAATAACACTAGGGGTAGGGCAGACAAGACTACGTGGAGTCGGTTTTGCAGCGATTCGTTTCTGTCACGCCGCTCCCGCAGCACGCTCGCTTCACTCGTTCGCCTTCGCGCGTTAATGGTCACTGTTCTAACCAAACCTAACCCAAATGATTCACCAACATAAGGCGGGAGCGGAGCGCAATCCGCTCCGCTACCGCCTTAACCTTCTAACCTAATATAACCCATCCGAGTCAGATTGCTTTGTATCGGGGTGTTAACCATAAAGATGGTATCAATATTATGTATTTTAAACGATAGGCCTAATAATTTTCGATTAAATAAACGTTATATCCAATAACGTTATACGAAATAAGTTTTAGAATATATAAATGTTAAATCTAAAGAAATTATATCATCAGTTGGTATAACTCACGTTTATTATATCTTGTGAACGTTATTGAAATGAAAATATACCAAATAACTTTATATGATATGAGACGCACCCTCTATTTTCTACAAACTAACTGTATTTCTTCTATTTCTACAAACTAACTGTATTTCTAATCTAATTGGCTTCCCAATCCACGGAGGAAACTCGGTATGTAAGGGGGGTAACCCATTCACAGACCAACCTAGGCAAGCGCGGCTTAACCTGAAGATTGATCCGAGCGGCTGTTATTATTTAGCCACGAGCTGCTCCGTCTCTCTGATTATCGTTATCTGATTATATTGCAAGTCTTTTTAGGAATATGAAACTGTATGAAAGCTATTACCATTTGTTTTAACCCACTGATTTATATGGGCTGACTGGTAATTAGTGACCGATACTTATACACGTGATTGTAGTCATGATAACTAACATCTTTCCCAAAGAAACATTTTTTTTATACACAGACTTTTATCACAATAACACAACAGCCGTATGAAATTCGCACGCGCGCGCCTGTGACCTATCAGCTGTTAGCAGTTTAAAAAATATGGGAAAGTTGTTTGTTTTTACGTGTTTAAGACGTATCGGTCACTAATTACCAGTCACCCTATATACCAATATTTATGTGTTACAACTGCAAATCTGAGACGTCATATATTTCAAAATACCCGCATTCACCCAGTATTCATGAATCTTAACAAGTCAACTCAATAGTGGCTTACCCAGCGTTGCTCATTAAAACTTGTCGCCGAACTAATAACTTGCATACCTGGGTAAGGAAGCTTTTATAAAGAGGGCTTACCTAGGCGTCGGGTAGAGTGGACTGTTAAAAAGCAAGAATAAAACAAAAATCAGTACAAGCCTTCTTCATCTTAGAGTGTCGATGGCAATCTATATTGTGTTGGCCAGAACTGAGCCACTAGTTCGGCGTTTTCAGTAGCATCCATCAGTTGAGAAGCGCGTGTCTTAATAATAACAGCCGCTCGGGTCGATCTTTAGGTAAAGTCCATCCATCCACAGTAAGTTTAATTTTGACCACCCATTACATACCAAGTTTCCTCCGTGCCTCGGAAAGCACGTTAAGCTGTTGGTCCCGGGTATAATTTGTAGATCTTTGACAGTCGTTAGGTAGTCAGTAACCCAAAAAGTCTGACAACCAATCTTACCAAGGGGATACCCCTTGGTAAGATATTACCCAGTTCTAAGAAGAGCTCAGATAGGCAGTCGCTTCATGTAAAATACTGGTATTCATCTGCATCCGGTTAGACTGGAAGCCGACCCCAATATAGTTGGGAAAAGGCTAGGCAGATGATGAGTAGCAGCCATCAGTTCCTGTAAATGATTGAACAAACAACAAGACAAGCAGGACACAATATTAAGTGCCCCATAGCTTGTGGAAATTTTCTTCTAAAACGCATTTAATCAAAGAAGAAGAAGCAGTTATGTAACAGACTTCCTTGTTTCTTTCAGCAAAACAATATTCATGATTTTGAAGATGTGACATTTATCACTACGTCTTTATAGTTCTTATAGTTATTGGTATTTTATAGAGACCAACCCGTCCTATAGCCTGAAAATCGGAAACACTAGTGGTCACCTGGAAGACCAGAAAACTACGATCCTGATCTTGAAATGTACTGTAAGTCGTTGACAAACGTCTTCGCGATTGGCATTTAACGTACAATATTAATAAATTAATCATAAACCGGTCGTTAGTATGGACATGAAATGAATCGGAAGTGCGCCAGGGGTGACATCACGCAACCTACTTACAAGTCTGTTACGACAGCGAGCTTCTACAGAGCCCTGATGATCAGCTCGAGGGCGACAGTCAATGTCTGATCACGGAGGAGTTGAGACGTCTTGGAACTGTACCCGATTCATTCTGCCCCGTGTTATTGTGTTGAGTTGTAATCTCAAGTAATTCGTTGATTTTGCTAGAAACAGTGTATCGCACCCAGTGAGTTTTCATAGCACGAAACCCATCGCCTGCCCACATGATGTACGAGCCTAACGGAATAAATCCTAACATATCCGACATATAATAAACTTTCTAACTCACAGTATATCTTGTAAGTTACCACTGATTCATTTAAAGACGAGATATTCTGATGTATCAAAATCTTGAGTCCCTGCACACACCCTTACCCAATACGGATAAGTTTCCTTTAAGTTATGTTCAGCTGTGGTTTTCCGTGGGTAAGTTGAATGGAGCGGCGGTGAGTACAGCGAGATGTGCTTGAATAAACATACTTGTGCATATCGTGCATCCATGAATAAACATGTTTATTAAATAGCAATTAAAATGTTGGCTCGAAAAGTTTAAGATGTTTGTTTCTTGCACTGTTAGTTGAAAACTTGAAAGACTATGAAAGTTTAAACTAAAGTACAGACGTATTCTATAGATAGAAGATTTCATTTAAATGAAATTCAACTCTTTGGAATTCGGAATACGGGCTTATAATAAAGTTTCTGTCGAGGTCTTCAGGAAAACTACAACACATAGATTAGGCTTGTGTGTGTGACTTACACCCATATTTCACGAGATATATTTAAGTCCAATGTAATAGGAGAAAACAACAGAGAGAGAGGAGCACGTAGCTTAATAATAATAATAGCTACGCTTGCCTGCCCTACCTTGCAGGGTTGGTCCGTGGATGGGTTACACCAATTTCATACTGAGTTTCCCCCGTGCTTCGGAAAACACTAGAAGCCGTTGGTCCCGGCTGTCATTTGTAGATCTTTGACAGTCGTTACAGGTAGTCACTCGCCCAAAAAGTCTGACAACCAGTCTTACCAAGGGGTATCGTATTACCCAGTACTAACTGGGTTGTGGAGGTCAGATAGATAATCGCCCCATGTAAAATACTGGTATTCAGATGAATCTGGTTAGACTTTAAGCCGACCCCAATATAGTTGGGAAAAGGCTAGGCAGATGATGATGAGGATGGTGATTTAAGTCCAATGTAATAGTAGAAAACTTACAACAAAAAAAACTTGAGACTTTCATCCAGTTTATTGGCTACACCATGAAAGTATCTGCGATTGGTATATCTTTTACTAGCTTTTGCCCGCGGCTTCGCTCACGTTAATTTCGGACTTGACAATCAATTTGGTTTGTACTTTGCTTGAAATAATACAATTCAATCTTGATTCGAAAGACACGTGGCGCTACCTATTATCATAAAAACGTTATTGTTGTTTTCCTCTGAAAAAGAACTTTTTTCGGAATAAAAAGTACCCTATGTGTGTACCTGATAACGTATATGCAAAATTTCAGGATGATCGGTACAGTGGTTTAG
Source organism: Noctua pronuba (assembly GCA_905220335.1). Classification (NCBI taxonomy): domain Eukaryota; kingdom Metazoa; phylum Arthropoda; class Insecta; order Lepidoptera; family Noctuidae; genus Noctua; species Noctua pronuba. Next base: position 1,287,987 of record LR999911.1, read on the forward strand.
GCGTGAAAAGGTAACAAACATACTTACTTTCGCATTTAAAATATTAGTAAGGATTACACTTCCTCTTCTTCAAATCACATAACACAAGATATACATAAGTGCATACACTCGTTAACTCACGCCTTTTTCCCATAAAAGTAAAAAACCGCAGAACGAAACCTGCAACGATCCTAACTCAAACTCAAAGCATTTATTTCAATTAGACCATTACATGCACTTTTGAATGTCACAAAAAAAAAAAAAGCGAAGCTACAGTCACACACACAAGGCATAATAACTGGTGAAAGTACTGTAGTTGCCCATTCCAAGGCGTAACCTAACATACTCAAGACACAACACAAGAGATTTGATATCACAAAATTGAATAGGCTTCCAACGTGCAGCTGCAAGCTACACCTACTTTTCAGAATTGAATCTTGATGGCCACTCAGGCACTTTACGTGCAGTTCCGTCACGTAACTAGTTTCGACGTGTTCGCGTGACGTCACGGCCCGCGGCGCGCTGCCACTACATCCCTGACGTTTCTGGGACTGTTCACAATGGAGGTATTCTGAAGGACGAGATGGAAACGATCATGCATCAGTTTTAGTGGGATTGTTTGTTGGCTTTTCTGTGAGAGAGAATTGAGTGTTTGGCATCTTGTCGAAATCATCTTGGATGAAAACCGAGCAATAAGACGAGGAGGAGAGGACGAGGGAGGTATTGTATTGCATATATATTGTATATATTACGTATACTATATTGTATGTAGTTTAGTTTATAAAATTAATTAATTTAAGTAATAAAATTACTGTTAAACTTTAATAAATAACCTTTTTAATTAATCTTTTTTTTTCAAAAATAATGCATTATTTTTGCGAAGATGTTTTTGTGAACATGGTAGGTATTTATCCTTATCCAAAAAAATACGTTATTCATCACAAGTATTTAATTTTAAACGAAATTGCTGTAGCATCATTTGATTTCAATGAGTCTCATAGGAGAGATCACAGTTGTAAAATAATTCCGCGGCAAAATAATGATCAGGTACCGCAGTCACATTTTCATTTTGCGTGTGCTCCTTTAGAATTGCATTATAGGTACCTACGACCCACTCTCTCTAACCCTTTCTCTCTCTTATGTGACGCAGACGAAATTGCGCGGGTCAGTTAGTCTTTTATAAATCCAGTGTAAATAGATTCAGCTTCAATCTATTTGACCGGGCCTACAAAGGTGAAATTGTCTTTTCAGCTGTCAAGTTTTACACGAAATCCTGCAGTGTGCAAGCAGAGTAAGTTATACGGAACATCAGGATATCTACAACAGCCCGACTACGCCTGCCAGGCAGTAGACTAGCAGACATAGCCCTTTTGATCGGAAAATCCGCTTTTTTCAATGGAAGATGAAGAACTTTCATCCTCGTTCCTCAAATTGCCCCGTATCAGAACAGTCTACCTCAAAAAATATTTCCCACGCAGCCTCCACAGCACGGTGCAATCTCTAGCGGGAGCGGTTTAAACCCCCTGACAACTTCAACGATCCTTCAGAAAACTTTCCTCCTGGGCACGCGTTTCTGTGGCCGACTTGGAAATCCTTAAACACACTTCGAACCCAAGTCGGCCGGAGCAAAGACAATCTCTGCAGATGGGGGTTCATGGACGGTTCAGACCTCAAGTGCGTATGCGGCGTCTCCCCACAGACAATGGCACACCTTCCATCTTGCACCGCATGCCATCACCTGTGCACTCGATCAATCTGCTCGATCTGCATCAGTGAGTGGGGTTCGCGTGGCTGAGTTTTGGGCTAAACATAACATCTGAAGTTCTTGCCATCGACACGCTAAGAAGAAAACGCAGCCCCAAAATCCGACAAAGCACCACTGTTTTCATTATCCATCAATTGTACAAAAACAACTACGAAAAATAACAATAAAACTCCCCACATATCTTCACATTCAACAACACAACTTACCTTCCTTCCGGTTCCTTCTGACCGCTCCTCAGAATACCAGAACTACCGATATCCCTGAGCGCCCTCCACCTCTTTTAAGTAAACTTCCGGTGGGGTTCCGTGCACCGGAAAGAGCAGTCGGGCTACAAAGCGGGGCAATATTGCTCCACCTTGCTCTATGCTCTATGGCTCGTGGAGATTCAGTTGTTGTAGTGTTTTGTGCTGTTTGTGTTCTGTGGTAATTATTGTTTTTGTTAGGTAAAAGGATTGCTTGGAAATCGGAAAAAAATGTGTTAAATTAGTGTTCCTAAAGTCGTGATGGATTGGCTTTTGTAGGGTAAAGACTATTGAACTTTATCCCATGTGAATTCTGAATTTGCATATGAATAAAATCAAAATCAATCAAAAAGTGCGGCTTAGTAGTGTGGAAGGGAAAGAGGGAAATCAAAATATTTATTTCACATAGGCCTAGCTAGATGGGCACTTATAAAACGTCGACAAAAAGGTGCACGGTTCGGGTTGGTCGTTTCCTATGGAGAAGAACCGGCAAGCACCGGCAAGAATATCGTCAGTGATTTGGAGCTGAAGGGCTGAACTAAGGTTTGCTTTACTCCTGTGGGCTCAAACCCTACAGCATCTTCTACGAGTTTCAGTTTCGTAAGTCTGTACTTAAGTTCTGTAAAACTGCTTTCTCCAAAAATGACATAAGATCTCGAAAATTTTCCTATTAGTTTATGATAGGGTACAAGTATACAATACATAATAGTAATCTTACTAGGTAGTATTATAAATGTGAAAATAAAAAATAAAAAAAATCCAAAAAAAAACCACACGCAAGATATAGTTCGGTTCAAACTTAATGGCGGCTCGGAAGTTAGCTGCGAGTGACAGTCAGCGCAGGTATAACGGTTCAAACTTTATGCTGGCTCGGAATGTCTAACGTAAAACGGCGCAGAACACAATTTTAGGTATCAGCGGGGCGCAGAGGACGCATCGTCTTGACTGTATAATGCGTAGACCGTCACTCGCAACTAACTTCCGAGCCGCCATAAAGTTTGAACCGTACTATACGCGCTTTGACGTGGAGTTGCGAAAACCAGCCCGTTATTAGCAATACAATACAAGGATGGATGGATGTTTGTTACTCAATCACACCAGACCGGCTGAACGGATCTTTATGAAAGGCACAGAGATAGATTATAGTCTGGAATAGCACATAGACTACTTTTTTTCCCGGAAGTACGATCCCGCGGGCAATTTCCGAACTCCACACAAATGAAGCCGCGGGAGTAAGCTAGTAGTCCACAATTAGGGAAAGCTACTGCTTGAACTACGTTAATCGTGAATCTTAATAAATGAGTCATTCCACAAATTGGTACCCTATTTGTTTAGATTATACGGTCCATAATAATCAAAACCCTACATGGAAAGTAGCCACAACAGTCTAATATTGGTCTAGACGCGATAAACATGACTCATTACCAGGTATTTTAATAGGGCTAAGGTCTCTTGATAAGCGGAGCGAGAGCGGGTTAACACTGATAATTGAAAAGGAAGTTAGGTGCATACACCTATAGTTGTAAATAAACCGTTTTAAACCAAAATCCGTGGTTTACTACCACGTGGGCCGTACATTGATTATACATTCTTTTAAAAGGCTAATTGAAATCATTTAGCATTTTTATTAATATATGTGAAGTCATACATCATACTTATACTACTTTTTAGGATTAGACAGACTGAAAACAATCATGAAATGCGTGTTTATTAAAATATAACGGCAATGCCGTATTTTTATTTTGCAATTTGCTACCAAAATCGTAACGTAGGGTATGAGGAGAGAGAAGAAAAAAGAAGAAGAAGAAAATACATTTATTTGACACATGCCACAAGTGCACACAATAAAAACAAAACAAAAACGTTTTAAACCATTATTAAACCGCTAATTGTGGTTTTAAACCGTTTTAAACCAAAAAGACGGTTTAGAACCAAATGGTTTAAAACGTTTAAAACCCGTTTTGCATCTATACATACACCTCACTGAGTACCTAATATGAACTACATTACCTACTACGCGAAATGTTGTTGTATTGCGTTTACATCTGCCATCCTTTAAAGAAACAGACGGGACCTTACATACCTTTGAACCAGATACTGATTAAGTTTTATAACAGAAAGCATTGATAAGTTTTTTTCTAAAGATATCCTAAAGCAATTATACCAGCGATATTAAAAAGCTGATTCTCATAATTCACATCAACTGGTTCACAAAACTGCTACAAAGCAACCAAAGTTGCCTAAAAAGGCAACCTCAGGCCTCCTCTTTAATATCTTCAGTCTGCAGGACTCTCCGGAGGAGTCTCCGGACTCAAGTAGGAAGATGTAACTCCAACCTCGTTAAGTGGGGTTACCTCAATGAAACAGCAGCGGGGTGTGGTTGTCGAGCTGGGTCGCAAACTATGCTCCACCTTCTATCCTGCCCTCTTAGCCCAAAGACCTTTGCGCAGGGCTGCGGGACTGTTCGAAAGAGATACCGTGGTCCTTGAACACAAAGGGCAATGAAGGAACATGGATGGTTTTTGGTCAGTAAGAGTCTGACACTCCCTCCCACTCCACCCAGAGCGGGAGGAGTCATTTGATGATTTCCCATCCGTAAAAAAAAATAAAAAAGTGGCCTTTGCGCTGCCACCGACGACGCGGTGGAAGTGGCGATGCTTAGGGCTAACAAAATACAAAATTTGTCGTGCCAGCGATACGAAGAAGAAGAAGTCTGCAGGACCAAACCTCGTCAATAAAACAAACCTTCTAGTATCTCGGCCAACCCGCTCCCGCTACCGCGCTTCCCACATAACCTGTCAACGCCAATAAAACCAAATTCCCAGTAAACAATCCACAGACTAATCAGTATTCAGGCAGCTCTACATTAACCCATAAAGTAAGCTCATTTGTACGAGCATAAAGAACAGAATGGCCTGGTAAAAGCTAACGACTATAGTTAACAAAAAAATAACAGGAGTGGAAAAGAAAATCACAACTAAAACGAAATAGTAGTACTATAAAAGTATTCGAGATAATGAAAAAAGTTGGTCAAATGATCACCCTCCTTCCGGCCGGACAGGGCCGCGGATTTACAAAGTCTGCAGAGCGTGAGCGCTGAGACATTGTAGATTTTAAATGTGCTGATTTAGTATTTTTTTTTGTTCCGCCTTGTTGTATATGTAAATAATTGTTAGTTTAATACGACAAATAAATATATTATGTTTTCTGTCTTTACTTTTGTCAGTAAAATTCAAATAATTAGCTTATAGATTATTGTATCACAACATTAATATTTACAGTAATGATACAGCTGAGCAGCAGTCCATTTACAAACGAGGTCTTTACGTGCCCCATGTTTGTAATTGTAATGCAACCACTGCAATTAACATTCGTGCAAAAGAAGAACTTATTAGTAAACTGTAATTGTTGCTCCTCGAATTGTGTGTGAGAACCGTTTCTACAGCAGCATTGGTGATCACAGTAAGTTATTCATAAAACAGCTGACTGACTAATAAATGGACGCTGTATTATTATAGTCTTTACAATAACTTTACCGACAATCACTACTATCCCAGAATCTCAAATTCCCTGAAAAAACTTAACATGATGCGGACGCGTATTAAAAAATACGCGACCCGACTCCTCTACTCCTGATTCCTTACAACTTCAGAAAGATAATTACTTCCTAGATGTAAAAACTGGCGCCTTTTGTACTTGAGACAAGAAAAAACCTCGTTTTAACTCCCTCAATAAACTAGCCTTTAAGTGGGAGTAGTCGGCTAATGTTTAACGATACACTTAGCTACTAGTTAACACACACAGGTTTATAATATTTCAGGAGAACGGAGGATTAATATACAAACTTTTAATACAAATCTTTTTTCTGGTCTGATTTGTTAGGGCTTAGAACTTATGCACACAGTGCGTTGCGGCGGTGCGGCAAGATTTCACCGCATTGCTGGGCACCCGGGTGGTGGTGCGGCGCCACGGCGCGGCGGCGTTGCTACATACATTGAACATGGTTGGTGTGCGTGCGGTGTCGAGTTGGCATGCCGTAGATTCTTATATGCAAGATGCCGCTGTGTCACCGCTCCGGCGCCGCTCCGCCACCGCGACGCACCGTGTGCATAGGCATTTGAGCAAAAGTGACATTCTACATAATAAGCAATACCGATGCCGATGCCGATACTGATGCTGGTATTCAGCTGCATCCGGTTAAGACTGGAAGCCGACCCCAATATAGTTGGGAAAAGGCTAGGCAGATGATGAAGCAATACCGATGTTGAAATACACATACAAATTACGGAATTGCCAAAAAGTATCAAAAAGCTTCTATCGGTCCTGTTGAAAGACTTTATAGAAATACGAAATGCTATGAAAGCGACTGTCACTTGTCTATACACTCTGGTGTTTATAATTTTCTCACAGATTTTTAGAGCTAGATCGTTTACAAATAAACATAATTTTTGTTAACAAGCGATCATTCTGGCAAAATTAAATTTGTTTATTACTAAAAATAATGTTTAAATGACACTCAAACAAAGTTACTAATGCTATTAATTGCCGTCCATAAACACGATATAATCATCATCATCTTCCTGCCCTTGTCCCATTCTACTTGGGGTCGGCGCAATACGTTTCTTCTTCCATTCTCCCCTGTCAGACGCCACGTCATCATTTACTCCTTTCTCTTTCATATTAGTCCTCACACAATCCATCCATCTTTTCTTTGGCCTTCCTCTCCCGAAATAATAGCAGCTTTTTAAACATACACAAATAAAGCTATCAAATTAGGCTATTAAATTCTAATTAGGCTTGTAATAGCTAATCACCCATATTTCACATAGCGGAAACCGAACCCACGACTTTCAGAACCAAAATCAAACACCCCGCTATACAATTCACGCCAATTCAAAAACATCGTAAAATTTTATGGCGCGTATTCTAGTAATTAATTGATCCAGAAAGCTGTATAAAGGAACTCTAAAACACTGAATTCCAAAATAAAATGGGGCGACTAAAGTTAGGCTATTCGTTTTAACCGGGCGTGTGGTTATCCGGGTCCGGCGGAGCAAATCACGTGGAAACATACACGGACCTGATAAGACCAAATTAAATATAGGTCGGAATTTCAAACTGGTGTGCCTACCTATTGCTACTATTTTATTTTTTACTAGCTGTACCCTATATGCGTTGCAATTCATCTTTTTCTACCTACCTACTACCTACCGCCTATTAACTACCTCCCTGCCAAATTTCAAGTTTGTAGCACCAAAAATTAAAGACTTTCATACAAACTTGCGAGAGTCCTTAGACCTCCTTAATCCGGCCCTGTCGCAATATTTGTTAGCGGACGTCTACTAACTATAAACTACCTCCCTGCCAAATTTCATCTTTATACATCAAGCGGTTTTCGATATTTCGTGATGAGTGAGTGAGTGACCTTTCCCTTTTATATATTTAGATTATTATGAGGCTGATGTGTCCCACTGCAGGGCAAAGGCCTCCCTTCCCTCTTTCCATTTATCTCTGTCTTTGGCGATTTGGGCACAATCCTTTTGACAAGAGTCCAGCTCGTCACGCCATCTCCTTCTGGGCCTATATAATCGAACTCGAGTCTACATTTGACAGTTCTGCAAGCAACAAAGCGTCTGAATCTGTTTTATAACACAATTATTTTGATAAGTAGCGAAATCTGGTAGAACTATTAGGTACACCTCTGCCCATCCCTTCGGGGTTTACAGGCGTGATTTTGTGTTGATGCTATAATTATTTTGCTAGTCAGCCAATTCAAAGCGGGCATAAAAATGCTCTGAACATTAGCAACCTCTAACTAAATAAATTAGACCTGTAATACTTAAACAATCGAGTTCCATGTTGTAAATAAACCTATGGTTATACATATATTTGCAAAAGTACTTTGTTTCAGTTAGTAACCAGAGTGTGCCAACAAATAAGCTTAATCTAGTTACAATATTCGATGCACCAAAGTGCCTGAATTTGATTCTGTTAAAATTTTGCATGGAAGTTATGAAATATTGTGCTCGGCTGAAATTAAAACAGGAAATATTACCGCAGAATATTGTGCAACGAAACTCACAATACACAATTTATAGATAGTCAAAATCGGCACGTTTGGAAAATGGTTTTGTGGTTCCTCTTAGTAGGTATGCGACAAAGCGGATTTTGTAATAAACTCAAAAATATAGTAATTTTGAAAATACATTATTTGTATTAAATTTACTGCTTCATCATCCAAGTGCTGAACAAAGAGTCCATAGACTTCCATTTCCTTCGATCCTGGACTAATATGGTCACTGGTCGTTGGTTTTGTCCAGCACGTCCCGCCATCATCACAAATACACAGCCAACTATTTCTTCAGTTCTTTTTCTTTAGCTCATACCATGCTGGAACAGTTAGTTGGTTCCATAGAGTTGACAGGCCAAGATTTTCCGAACTTTAATATGGTCACGTGGAGAATTTTAAAGCACCAAAAACCCACTGCATTACTTGGCACAAAAGGGTTAAAACAATTTTCTAAAATAAAATCCAGCTATTTGTTGTAACCCGCCGTGCGGCTACGGGGTCTAAGCATAGAATAAAGAGCTACAGAAGCGAAATTTCAGGGCCGGACGAATTTTAAATAGTATAATAAATAAAAAAATTTAGGTTCAGGATGAAAGATTAGTTCGTCAAATTAAACGTAGTATAATCATTATCACTATCAGGCCTACCTATTGTCCAACTATGGTAATGTCGGCTTCCAGTCTGACCGAATGCAGAGCGAAAAAGTAAACAAAAAAATATTTCATATCACCGGTCATTGTACTAATGCTTGGGAGAGGCCTATTACCAGCTGTGTACGTTTTTCAGCTAACTGATGATGATGATGATAAATCACAGGTATGTCCGGTTATTCATCGAAAGAATGATGATTACTTTGTTGCCATCGACCTACAAAAGAAAGTATATAGTGTCACTTCTCCACAGTCCCATTAGTCTATGGTCTAAGCGAGCAAATCGCGTGGAAACCGAGCGACAGTTATTGGACCCGATGACCGGCCGAATTAAGTTCCATTGCGTTCGGCCGAAGCGTTTACGGGTCACCGTGTACGCTTGTACGGTTCTACAAACATAATTCGTTACATGCAGGGTTGAGCAGTTTTTAATGGAGTTTGACTGTTGGATTTAGGACGTGCAGTAGAGGGCGTCGATTAATTGACGACCTTTACTGATAATAATAGTCCTCCTGACCGTTCTCGGTCATGGAGGCCAATCTCAGCGGAGAAGAGCCAGGGAATGCGACGTGGAAGATGCTACTCTCTCTTACCTTTCTGTCATAGTCCGATGAGACCGCAATCCGACCGAAGGGAGATCAGGCAGAACCTTCAACAATGAGATTTTGTAACAGTAGGCAATGTTTGCCCATAATCATGCTCGGCTATTGATAGGTTTTCATCATACATAGGGAAATTCCTACACAAATATTATGAAAGAGCGACAATGTCACCACTGACGACAGTAACGTGACGCGTAGTGAATCATAACGCAACTTTAAGCATCTATGCAAAGCCATTTTCTACGTTTTGTTAAAATAAAATGATGTGGCCAGTATCTGCAAAAAGGTACACGTACCTATTTTATTGTCATTTATTATTGTGTAATTACACACAGTTTTGCTCTCCACACAACGGAACCAATTAAACATCAAATGATCGCATTGCCACACTAATGACCGCTCCAAACAATGAAAAACGAAAAAAAAAACCATTTTCAATTACAACACAATTCGGATATCAAAGAGAATGGTAGAATGGTATAAAACGATATACAAAATAATTGCGGATGTTCTCTCCGTTACTGGCAAATGGGAGAATTCACATCCGCCGGATGTAGGCACCGGCGGAAGTTTACTTAGCCCGCGCGAAACCGACGGCGGCCGCGTCACCCCCGGTTATGTTCGGGGCTGGTCTTCAGAGTAAGATTATAAGATGCGGCTTTTATTTTTGTTTTAATGAGCACGACGTTCCACGGTTTGGGAAATTTTGAGGATTTTTATTCGTGATCACTTCGGAAATACGGCGATCAAGAATAACGAATTTTCCTGTTTTGTCTTTTCTACACACTGTGTCTATCATTTCATATCTAACTCTCCTGTCGCAGATCGGCTGGTGGAAATTTCTTATGAATTAAGCAGTACCATTGTCGTCTTAATGTATTGTCTGATTAAGGATTTTGTGTGTTCAGAAATAAATTTAATAAGTTTACCGATATTGCCCTGGTTAGCACCAGGGCGCAGAGGTGGCTCCGGGCAGGTCATATATGCTGCAGACTGGATGGTAGCTGGAGTAAAACAGAGACTCGAAATTGGTCATAAAAGAGTACGCAAACACAAACCAGTTGGATCGCAGACGCAGTTAATAATATGAATTGTTGCTTAACCATTTACGATGGTGGAAGGTGGATGGATACAGGTAGAAGGAGAAGAAGGGTACGATGCTGCTTCTAGTAGGTTTTAAAATAGGGATTTACTATCTGATAAGTTGATATTTAGGTAAAACAACTTTGAATGATATAAAAGAAAAAGCAAGTGAACTAAAGCATGACGGTTGGAGAAAAAAATATATATTTACCCCAAGTACCATGGGCCTAGGCAGAAAGAAGATTTTGAAATTTATTCTGCAAGAATACATTTTTAAGGACTTAGGACTAACTTCATATTTTATTAGACTTTTCAAAATCACGTCTACAGATCCGAACAAGGAATAATTTGCATAATTTTTAATTCGGTTTTAAGCTTTCACGGTTTACAATTAAACTTATACTGTCACTTACGGGATATCTTGCATGATTATTCATTATTTTGAGCTTCCGATATTTCGACGCTGTTGCAAGCGCCATGATCGCGAGTTGACTGGAGAATGTGGGTGGATGGAAAATAAATTGTTAAGAGCAGACAAATCTGTCTACCCTCTTTCTTTGTCTTTTACTACGCGCACTACTGTAACACGGAATCACGGAAGATATTCCATAAGCGACAGTATAAGTTTAAGGAATAATTTCTTGATCCTCTGACATCACTAAACCATTAACTAACCCAAGTCCAACAATGCATAACACTCGTTCACCCTAACACGATAATTACACGAAAGTATGTCCCACCGTGTATCATAATTAATGCAAATTGGCGCCGACATCATTACGTTAATAGATTCATGTATTTAGTATTTACGTGTAATGAGAGCCGCCTGTCATCCTGCCGTTTAGTGGCCATCAACTGGAGAGGGTTGTTGATTTGTGTCAGATAACACAGTGGAAGTGATAGCTGGTGGAAGTTTTGGGACAATTGTGATTGGATAATCATTCTGTCCTAATTTTCCATATGCGTACTTTCATACTAGTACCTAACCTATTAACGTAAGTGCGATATTAATTCTGTTTGTCTGTGATTTTTTCAAGCCTTGACAGCTGAATGGATTTCATAGACTTATCTACCTTAGGCCATTCGGTGGTTTTATATACAAAAGAATGTGATAATTGTAGACGAAGCTTCTATAGAAGCCCGAAAATCTGGAACTTCTATAGAAGTCCGTGACGGTGAAAAGGTTAAACTAATTCGAGGAATGATGTTTTTCTATTGTGAGTCAAAATTATACCACAAAACGTCAGATAAGATTATCGTCTCCTCGACAAAAAAAAATACAACCATTCAATTCATTCAATAATCATTGAATAAGAGATACATAATTTATATAATATTAATTTTGATTAATGTTATCACGGTTCATGCACCATCTCTTCCTACCAATTTGTACGCCACGATATGCGGCTGAACATGTTTGAACTTTCTATATCTTATTGTTATCTTGCATGCAATGTATCATGTACACCATGTTTAAACAAATAAAATTTTACTTACTTACTTACTTCAAAAACAAATTACTACCAAAAATTCAGAAAAAATTGAAACAATTATCTCACACTCAGAAAGGCCGACAAACGAATCAAACAACAAAAACCATGCGACCAGTCGCCTTATCAGAACCAGCCTTTATCGTACAGTGGTGGTTGCGTGCGCCCACCAGTTACTGCAAAGCGAAACACACAAAAGAAACGATAAGGCTCCGACATTAGGGCCATCCCTCTTACGATGTATAGAAATTAAGCCCGTAGGCCTACCGTCTGTGAGATAAATGTACCCACTCCGGGATCGCATGGACTCAGCTAATGTTTAGACGTGGAGTAAAATTAAGTGGGTTACAGAAGGTGATGCATGGTTGGCTGGAATCAAGAACAGTTCGCATAGCATAATTTAGTATTAGACTAGCTAATTCCCACGGCTTCGTCTGCCTGGAGTTCGGTAAATATCCCACGGGATCGGACTACCGGGATAAAAAGTATCATAATATCCAGGTTTTAAACTCTCAGTGTTCCAAATTTCATCCGTTCTTCAATAGTTTTTGCGTGAAATAGTAACAACCATCCATCAAATTCAACCATCCTCACAAACTTCCGCATTCATAATAGTTGTAAGATAAGATCAACAGTGACATATCAGTAGTAAGTACGTCCTATAGAACAGCCGACTATGGCAAACAGCTGTCTCTTTACCAATTTTGCTGATTGGTTTATCCACATTAGGCGATTCTCCCACTGCATCGCACTCCGTCGCGTAGCGCAGAAAATCCATTGGATGCCGATGCTTACCAACGCGTTTTCATTGTGTTGTCCTATGCGTGTTTTCTATACAGATTCAGATACTTTCTTACAATGTTAAAATCGCGACGGAGCGTGATGCAGTGGGAGAAGCATCTTATATCTCTTCTTATTCTTCTTCTCTGTCGTTCCCTCAATGCTGAGTATGACAGCAACATTATGACACGTCTCCAAGCCATGCGGTCTCCTGAAGTGTTAACCGCTCGGTACAGGCTGCACGCAACAGCTTTCTTGATCATTGCATCTGTCCATCTTGTTGGTATTCAAACCTCATCGTAACAAGAGAGAGAAATAAGTTTCCAAAGTGAGACTGAGACTGATTTTTTAAGCTTCCCAAAAGGACTCATTAAAGAAATGTTTCTAAAGAATTATTTATAACAGAAAACGTAAAAAGAATTAACGTTTGAATTGAAAGAAACTAATGTAACTAGAAAACCGGATTACACAATTTCTGCTTACGACTCCTCATTTTCGATGACTTTCAAAGATTTCGTCTTTGAGAGTCACAACCATAAAATACGTTTTCAAGTAGCATCCCTCTAACAGGCTTACAATTTCCAATAACATGAGCTCCAAGCCGAAGGCCGAAACCAAAGTACTAAGGCCGAGAGACTCTAACAAACGCTAAAACATTAATAGAATACAAGAAAATACAGAGAAAAAGATGGCATGGTCGGAAATTAAGGGGCGGGCCGCAGACGCGAACCATTTGTCCGTCTGTCCGTTACACTTAACTCGGGAACCTCATTCGCTTAACACTCACCTGGGGATCTATACTGGGGTTGTACGGGAAAATAGTTTGAACGGGCCTGTAGGAGAAGACAAGTCATGAGTCAAGAATTTCCTCTCCTACTAGACATAATCATGACTAGAGAATGCAGAACCGGTTCAGGTCCCGGAGTAAATCCCGGGAAATCTTAGTTCTTACTACCGAACCGCTACCAGTTCTGCATGCCCTAGTCATGACTCAGAAAAAGAAGAACACACTGTTGATACGCAATTAATTCTTGAGTCTCTTAGAAAGCTACCTACTCACTAAGCTTATACAAATAGTGAACTGCATAAGAAGTTAGCAGAAAATGTCTTGTCAGACAAAAAATTACCGTTACTTTACTCAAATTCAGCAAATTTTAGAATCCAGACAAGAGAACCCAAAAAAGACGTATGTAATTATTATTGTAGGACTAGTTTTATTGAAGCTTTTAGTTTATCTAGCCTTATGACTAACTCACCGACTACTTGACAGTTCAAAACCACCTGTAACTCGTTTAATTAAAGTACTCTTTGAGTTTTATGAAAAACGTTCTCGAGGCGAAAATCTCGCCAAAGGTATACCGCGGACCTGGAACACAAAGGGCAAAGAAGGAACATGGGTGGGTTTTAGTCAGTAACAGTCTGACACTCCCTTCCACTCCGCCCAGAGCGGGAGGGGGTTATTTGATGATTTCCCATCCGGAAAAAAAAGAAAAAACGTCTATGATTTTTTGCTGACACGTCTGTTATATCGCGCCGTATCTTTCCCTCCTAATACAAGCCCTTCCCCGGCCTCTTAGTTCAGATGAGATTAGATTAAACGTTTGGCTCTTAACAATACAAGAGGGACAACATTTTTTGCTCCAAGCTCTTTTTAGGGACCCTATACAACTGTTCTTTACTAAATTGGGGCACAAAGAATTGAATAATGTATACTATTTTATTGTTCAAGGTTGGATTACCAGTTCTTGGTAACTTTGTTCGGGAGATTTGTCTTGACAAAATAAGACATTTGTATGTCAGGTAATTTTATTGGCGTCTTGAGGTTGTTTTTCTTTTGTTTTGTGATGTTCATTAGGTTTATCTAGACGTAGGTATATTGCCTTGTAGTTTAGATGTAAAAATACTAAATCTTGTCGGCTCTGAGTTGTACGGTGAAAAGGTCATGTCGTGTTTGAAATATTTGCTTGTCATCATAATAAATATGTATCCGGATGTATTAAAAAAAAAGGAAAAAAAAAAGTAATCATTATTTTTAATCTTAAGCTGTAAGTATTTTATTTTATTTTCGTGTTCCACGCGCGCCTCAAAGAGATGTCAGCAACCAGGAAAGGGCCCGCAAGGGCCGATGCCTGCCGGGGCTGCGGGACTGTTCGAAAGAGATACCGTGGCCCTGGAACATAAAGGGTAATGAAGGAACATGGATGGGTTTTAGTCAGTAAGAGTCTGACACTCCCTCCCACTCCACCCAGAGCGGGAGAAGTCATTTGATGATTTCGCATCCGTTAAAAAAAAAAAAAGCTGTAAGTATCTACCAACTAACATAATATGGACTTGTATAAATTAGTGTGTGCTTGGTCTGAAATAAATATTTTCAATTTCAATTAAATTATTTTAATAGTAGTAGTCAGTGTAGACTCTTTTGGAAAACTAAAAAATATTAGGTAATATTTTGAGGAATGATGACTCATTGGTAGAATTTATTTGTATGGCCGCCAATTGACAATTCGGTTTAGGCGCAAAAGGCCTAATTCTCAAAATGGCAACAGAGTCGCAAAAGGACTAGTTCTCAAAATGGCAAATTCTCTAAAAGCCTAATTCTCTGAATGGCCAATTCTCTAAAAGCCTAATTCTCTGATTGGCCAATTCTCTAAATGGCTAATTCTCTAAATGGCCAATTCTCCAAAAGCCTAATTCATCACAGCTTTTTAGCAGAATCATGAAGAAGACTTCTTCATGATTCTGGCCTCCTGGTAGTTTGCGAAATAAAATCCCTAAATCTAGTCTTCAGATATAGAATTAAAAATAGTGAATATTAGTAAAAAGATAACCTATTAAAAAAAAAAAAAAACATATAATAAAAACGATGGTTAATAAATAATGATTTAATATACATGGAAAATATTCCTGATGCATTTAGATGTCTCAGTAGAGAATTGGCCATTCAGAGAATTAGGCTTTTGGAGAATTGGCCATTTAGAGAATTAGCCATTTAGAGAATTGGCCATTCTGAGAATCAGGCTTTTAGAGAATTGGCCATTCAGAGAATTAGGCTTTTAGAGAATTTGCCATTTTGAGAACTAGTCCTTTTGCGACTCTGTTGCCATTTTGAGAATTAGGCCTTTTGCGCCTAAACCGACAATTCCTAGGACAAAAAATAATTATTTAAAAAACCTTTAAATAAACATTTTCAATTTCAATTAAATTATTTTGATAGTATTAGGCAGTGTAGAGTCTTGCGAACCTAAAAAATATCGCCAAAGCAATTAGGAAATATTTTGATGAATAATGACTCATAGGTAGAATGCCTTATTAGTAAGGCCGCCAATTGACAATTCCTAGGACAAAAAAAATATTTAAAAATTAATTTTAAGTATTTTTTCCTTTTAATTTCAGCAAAAAACTTAAAAACGACTTCCAATAAGCATCATTCAAAGAACAAATAGCACAACAGAAGGTGGTGATAGGAACCGGGGCAGGCACACCCACTATAAATCTCTTGTATTACGAATGGGTACATAAAAATTCATTGCTTTCCTTCGATTTATCCGAACAGTTTTCTTTTCATTGTAAGAGTATTATTTTATGCACCCCCAGTGAGCGGTGCCGCTTAGATTGTGTTAACGTGGAATGGAGTATCTTGTCTTGTGTAGTTTAGGTAATTTTATTTATTAATTGAAAGGAAAATTATAGGTAAATGTCTGCCAATAAGGCGAATTCGGATAATTGTGTTTTGAGTGTTGTTTATGAAGTTGTCACTTCAAAAACGAAATCTAATAATATTGTCAATATTAGGCCGCTGTACCAAAGGCATATAAAGATTTGAATATTAATAGTTTTAATAGAAGCATGAAGAAACTTTTAATAAATAAATGCTATTATAATGTTGCCGACTATTTAAATGATGTAATTTAGACATTTTTTCGCAATTAGACGTAACTTTAAGATTTTTGTACTTTTAATAATAATAATAATAACCCCACCGCTGTATCTCTACGTTGACGTCGTGGTGGGGCTTGCGTGCTCCAATGAGCCCTAGGTTTGTGCCGGTAGGGTTTACTTTGCCGAGATAGGTCTAGGGTGAGGGGCCAGACTAAGAGACATACAATCCAAGCCAAGGTAGCACACGCCGAGGGCTGCATGGCTAGGGGAGAGGTTAGTCGCTAGTGTGCCAACTCTGGATAATAGGGGACCTCCAGTTTTATTTTCCCTTACCACAGTGAACGCAGGGCTCTGCTGTGGCCGACTTTGTTAGTCCCTAGCTACTCGTGGGAATAATATGTTAACAAGGTCTAAAACAAAAAAAAGTATTCAGGCAAATATGCCTACTGCAGATGATGAAACATCACCGGTTTCTTCATCGTCGTCACCAAAGTCCATCTTCTCATCAATTGCATCATCACCACCTTCATACTTATCACGTTCATCAAGATCATCATCAATATTATCACCAATGACAGTAGACGTTGTGTCGGAGGCTAATTTGGCTAATAATCCTTCACCCACTGCTGTCTCAACTACTACGCGAAAAAAATGGAGTAAAGAAATGAATGAATTCATTTGGCGTAACTACCTCATCATCACGAACTTAGAATCTGACACGAAAGCATATCTAACATCATTACATCATCAATTCATAGTAAAATTCCCAAATATGGAAGTCTCCAAGCAAAGAATTGGAGATCAAAGAAGAGCAATAGTTTCCAAGAAGTTACTACCTTCCACCACACTCGATACAATTAGGACTGAAGT
The DNA here is from genome assembly GCA_905220335.1 of Noctua pronuba. Classification (NCBI taxonomy): domain Eukaryota; kingdom Metazoa; phylum Arthropoda; class Insecta; order Lepidoptera; family Noctuidae; genus Noctua; species Noctua pronuba. The sequence continues at coordinate 1,305,397 of LR999911.1, forward strand.
AAGCAACCATTTAAGAACTCACAACAATGACTTAGAATTCCAGTCACCACCGGAGTTTCCGTCATCTCAAACGGACTCACAACCGCACTCACAATCAGAACCTAAACGTAGGATGAAATGGTCCAACGAACTCAATGAAACACTCATGAAATGCTATTTTAGGGCAACGAAAATGGAGACGGATATGACAGTTTGGAGAAAAAATTTGAAAGAAAAATTCATAGAATGTTACCCCCATTTATCACACTTATCAGAACAACGCATTTCGGACCAAAAAAGAGTAATAGTTAATAATAGCATGATTCCAGTAGCACGGCTACAGGTATTAAAATCAATTGTAGAAAATGAATTATTTGAAACAGAGTCTTTCCAAAGGCAAGTTGACAGTAGAATGACAAATACAGACGTAGGCAATGAACATTTAAATACAAATACAGAAACAATAAATATAGATATAGAAATTATAGTGCCACCACAAACAGAAAATATTGGAGTAGGAATAGATGACGGTAATACTAGTAACTTAGGACCAGAACACCCTATACATCTTAATACACAACACACAAGCCTAGTTAGAAATCCTGAAATAGATGAAATATTCACACAAACACTACAGTACTACAAAGACACCCAGCCTACAGAAAGGAGTTACATACCCAAGCAAAAGTCATCAAAAAAGTTAGCGAATATAGTTAGTTACATAAACAAAGTAATTTTGCCAGAAAAAATTACCAGTGACACAAATTTCAATCATCTCCAGACAGTAATATACTGCGCTGCGTGGACAGCTGCAAAGGCCAACGGTAGTAAAATTTCTCTCGCTCCTCCTGTAGACAGTAGTAGTAGACTTCAACAAGCCCACAAACCTAAATGGCAAAAAAGGTTAGAAAACAAAATAGAATCTATCAGGGCCAAAATTGGAAGATTAACTCAGTATATTCAAGGCGTTAGAAGCAGAAAACTAATCAAAGCAGTTGAGATAATATTAAAAGACTACAGAATACATACATCACACGAACAACCTAACACACAACTTGAACATTTTCTAGATACTCTAAAACAGAAACTAACAGTAGTAAAAAGTAGACTAAATCGATACACTAAATGCACACTTCGTAAAACACAAAACAACCAGTTTAGGAATAACGAAAAACAATTTTATCGATCCCTAAAGAAATCAACAACAAATGAAACAACATCTAATAACAATACACATACAGCATTTCCAACTACAGAAGAGTTACAGCAATTTTGGGCTGGGATTTGGGAAAATCCCGTCTACCATAACACTGAAGCAGAATGGATTAAAGTAGAGCAGCTGCTTCATACTAACACAGAAGCGATGATCTTTGATCAAGTTGAAGTAGCAACTTTCCATGACGTCCTAACAAAAATACATAATTGGAAAGCGCCTGGTTCAGATTATATACACAACTATTGGTACAAAAAATTTACACACACACACCCACACATATTTAATCATATTAACAATTTCATAAAAGACCCCGCAACTATCCCTACATATATCACAGAGGGTAAGACCTATATGCTCCCAAAAGACCATAGTGACTCAGCAAATCCAGCAAAATATAGGCCAATTACTTGTCTGCAAACCATATATAAAATAATGACATCATGTATTAGTCACATAATTTATAAACATCTTGAAACACAGAAAATATTAACAGAAGAACAGAAGGGGTGTAAAAAGTTAAGCCAAGGATGTAAAGAGCAGTTGACAATAGACGCAGTAATACATAGACATGTTCAACGTACCAAAAAAGATTTACACACTATGTATATAGACTACAGGAAAGCATACGATTCAGTACCCCACTCGTGGTTACTCGAAGTTTTAAAAATATATAAAATACACCCACAACTCATCAATTGTTTAGGTACTATTGTAGAAAAATGGAAGACACGATTACAACTGAACACATCAACAGGAACAGTCGAAACAGAACTCATTAAGATCCAGCGAGGAATTTTCCAAGGAGACTCACTCAGCCCACTATGGTTCTGTCTCGCATTAAACCCACTTTCAAATAAACTTAATGCATTATCACCCGGTTACCAACTCCAATATAGTGATACAATGACTGACATACTGCCTGATCAACAATGTTGTAAAGTAAACCATCTCCTTTATATGGATGACATCAAATTATATGCATCGTCCCCTGATGACTTATATGAACTAGCTTATGTGACTGAACAATTCTCAAAAGATATAGCTATGGAGTTTGGGATTGATAAATGTAAAATTAATTCAGTAACAGCAGGAAAAACATATACACATTCATACCAAATGCAAACAGGCGCGACAATAGATTCATTAGACGAAACCGGGACGTACAAATATCTAGGGTATATACAGGCTAAACAGATTCTCCATAAGGAAATCAAAACTACACTCACGAAGCAATTTAAGCATAGGTTAAAAACAATATTTAACACTCAAATAAACGCTAAAAACACAATTAAAGCTATTAACACCTATGCCATCCCCATTCTCACCTACTCATTTGGCATCATAAAATGGAACAAGACCGACCTTAAAAACTTACAAAGGATTATTAACACCACTCTCACTAAACACCGGAGACACCATCCTAGGTCATGTGTACAGAGACTCACACTACCAAGGAATGACGGCGGAAGGGGAATAATAGATATCACTAACCTACATAACAAGCAAATAACAACACTGAGAAAATACTTTGACAATAAAAGCTCCACTTCAACCCTACACAAAGCCATAGCTTATAATGACAAGAAACTTACCCCTTTGAATATGAATGACAGGACAACACAAAGTAATGAGCAACAGACGGACCGACAGACAAAAATCGTTGAATGGACCCAAAAGTCACTGCATGGGAGACACCGACACGACCTTAACCTACCTAACGTCGACAAGTTAGCGTCGAACGAATGGTTAAAGCGTGGGGAATTGTTCCCTGAGACGGAAGGGTTTATGATAGCGATTCAGGACCAGGTCATAGAAACCCGCAATTACCAGAAACACATAATGAGAGTTCCTCAAACAGTAGACATATGTAGGCGATGCAATAGTTCTTCGGAAACCATTCAGCACATCACAGGAGCGTGTAAAGCAATAGTCCAGACTGATTATAAGCACAAGCATGATCAAGTAGCGAACATAATTCATCAAAAATTAGCAATCAAATATAACTTCATCTCCACACCTCCAGTACCTTATTACAAATACCAGCCCGAAACTGTTCTTGAAAACGCCACTCACAAATTGTACTTCGATCGAGGCATCTTCACCGACAAAACAATACACTACAATAGACCAGACATCACTTTATTAGACAAATGTAACAAAACCGCGTTAATCATAGACATCGCCGTACCAAACACGCACAACCTTCAAAATACAATAGCGGAAAAACTCGCTAAATATATCGATCTTAAAATTGAAATCAGCCGAATGTGGCGTCTTAACAATGTAGCCATAGTCCCTATTGTAGTATCAACAACAGGTGTTATACCTAAACAGCTCCACCAGTCTTTAAAAACGCTTGATTTACCACCATACACGTATCAAAGCCTTCAGAAGGCCGCAATCCTCAACACTTGCAGGATTGTCAGAAAATTTTTACAAAATGAAAATGAGACAGTTATCTCCACCTCACACACTCGACGCTCAATCACCGCACAGACACAGCTCAATGGACATTTATCATCACATAACCTGACCATATCATCATCTCATCATATCACCACTCTACCAGGGTAGTACTTGGCTTCGGCCCGTACTATCCTATTAATCCGGCATAAAGCCGAGCTACGCAAAAGTATAAAAAGAATAATAATAATAATAATATATAGCTGGCAACACTTAAGTCAACATCGTTCAAATTTCATTTTCAAATTTTCTTCAATTTACATTATAAATATATATTTTTAAACAGCCTAAATATCACCTCTCCCTTTTTTAAATATAATAGTTTATATATTTCAACAAAAACGGCAAAATGAACCAATTTTATATCAATTTATTAGAAGAAAAAACTCGGATCAGAAATGACATACGTCATACATGTGAAAAACGAAATGTGTGAAGAACGAGAAATGAAACGAATGAAATGTTGACAAGAGCAGCAGCACGACGCGCACGCTTATCACCTCCGGACTCGTCGCTCAGCTCCGCCTCGCCGCTGCCGGAATCCAGCCCCATCGTGAGTGCTGTGACACCGGCCGTGGCAGTTGCGTCGAGCTCGAGCGACGAATATTTCTCTCCGCCGACGTCGCCAACACCTGTACGTCGGCAGGGGAGAGGCCGGCCACCGACACGCCTGGGACTTAGGGGCCATCCGGCCCCGAGTCGGGTCCCCGCTACCGGTGGTTGTGTGCAGCGCATGAGATGGACTCATCAAATAAACGAGAACGTCATGCGCGCATACTACGGGTCTACAGAGGGGGGAACTAACCTCACTGCGTACCGTGTTAGGATGCTGTCTCTGTTCCAGGTACTTGAACCAACCGTCAACGTCTCGGCCCAACGACTGTCGGATCAGGTGCGGGTCATCCAACGCAATCACATGTTGGACGACACCGTGCTTGATAGGCTGCGCTCAGAGGTACTGAGCAACCGTATCGTCTTAACTCCATCACAAACCGTGGTGCAAACGACAGCTATTGACGTAAGCCCACCACGGTCTAACCCTGCTGTTGTAGAGGAGGATGATAGGGTTGCCACGGTAAGTAGCCAGTGCAACGACCGATTGAGGAGCGCACTGGAGGATGCGCTTCGCGAGTATCGATACACTCCTACCGAACTTAGGCCCCGATTACCACGGTTACCCATGCATAAGAAAAATAGGGCGCTGGTGTGTGCCCTGGACTCGCAACTCAAGAATCTATTCGAGAGTAGCGAGGACCTCGTTGATACCCACTCGATCCTGTACTGTGGGGCTGTTGCGGCATGTCGTTTAGCCAAATTGAAATTCACAAATAGTGACGCAGCTACTCGACCAAAACCAGCCGTACCAGCCTGGCAGTGCAGGATCGAGCGCCGCATCGACGGGGCTAGGGTACTCATCGGCAAACTACACTGCTTCAGGGAGGGCAATACACGACCACGTGTGATGCGCTTTGTGAGGCGGGCATTCTCGGGGACTGGAATCAGCCCTCAAGAATACATGTCCCGTGTCACAGAGCGCATCGACTTCCTGAAGCAGAAAGTTTATGCATGGGCTAACCGTATTCGGCGGTATAAGCGGCGGGTTGATCGGTACTCACAGAACCGCATGTTCCAGAGCGATGAGAGGTGGGTATACAGAGCTTGGGAGCGACCCGAGCAAAATATGACGGACGTGTGTCGCCCAGATGATGCCACCACGAGTTCTTTCTGGAGCAGCATCTGGTCGGTGCCCGTCTGTCATACTGAGGGTGACTGGATGCGTGCTGTCGAGCGAGTGTGTGAACCTATCCCAGAAATGGAACCAATTTTGATAACATCATTAGATGTAGCCAGATCAGTTCGTCCGTTACCGAATTGGAAGTCACCGGGACCGGACGGACTGCACAACTTCTGGCTCAAATGGCTTAGTAGTTCACACACTTGCCTGGCATCCCAATTCCAGTCATCCTTAGAGTCTGGGGCCTTACCGCAGTTTTTAACAACAGGCGTTACCCACCTGCTCCATAAGTCAGGTAATCCCGCGGAACCCAAGAATTATAGACCGATCACTTGTTTGTCAACGGTCTATAAACTTCTTACATCCATTTTGAGAGCGAAAATTAATACACATATTGACAAAAACTCCATAATGTCTGCCTCTCAAAATGGATGTAGGAATGGGTCCCGCGGTACTAAGGAGCTACTCCTCATCGACATGGCCATTAGCCAACAGGTTCGTCGATCCCGCAAGGATCTGTCGACATGTTGGATAGATTATAAGAAGGCCTACGACTCGGTGCCACATACATGGCTTATGAGGGTGCTGGAGTTGTACAAGATAGATGCAACTCTACGCACCTTCCTTGAGTCATGTATGGGACAATGGAGGACGGTTCTTCGATATCCAGGATGTCGACAGATCCAGGGGAACGATGAGCCTGTATGGATTAAACGGGGAATATTCCAGGGCGACAGTCTGAGCCCACTTTGGTTCTGTCTAGCCCTGAATCCTCTGAGCACATTGCTGGAAGATTCAGGTCTAGGCTACCGGTTGAGAAGAGGTGGTCAGGTTATATCTCACCTTCTTTACATGGATGATCTGAAACTGTTTGCCCCCAACAAATTGCGACTGATGGAGCTACTGAAAGTAACTGAAACTTTTAGTAGCGCGATCAGGATGGAATTTGGTGTGGACAAATGTGCAGTCATGTATGTAAAGCGAGGGGAGATTATGGAATCCGAGGGAATTCAGCTCTCGGATTCCATACACCTAAGATCCCTCTCCTCATCCGAAAGCTATAAGTATTTGGGTATGTCGGAAGCGTTAGGCATTAACGTAACTGACATGAAGCAATCGTTGAGGGAGCGCTTCTTCGGTCGCCTGAAGAAGGTATTAAATAGCCTTCTTTCAGGCGGGAACAAGGTGCGCGCCTTCAACGGTTGGGTCATGCCGGTTTTAATGTACTCTTTCGGCATACTCAAATGGACTCAGACCGAACTCGATGCCCTGGACAGGAGAGTTCGTACACTGTTGACCGCAAACCGGATGCATCACCCACGATCATCGGTGATGAGGCTGTACATCCCGCGGAAGTGTGGGGGTCGAGGCTTTTTAAACGCAAAGACCCTCCACAACCGCGAGCTGTGCAGTCTCAGAGAATATTTTTTAAAAGCTGAGGTGGGTATGCACCGAGATGTGGTCGCAGTGGACAAGGGACTCACCCCGCTGTCCATGGCTAAAGAGAACTGGCGCAAACCTGTAGTACTTACTACCGATGACCGCAAGGAAGTATGGCAAGGCAAGGAGCTTCACGGACGCTTCTACCGGGCTCTTCATGGGCCTGATGTAGATTTTCTAGCGTCCGTGTCCTGGCTACGTTTCGGCGACCTCTTTGGGGAAACTGAAGGTTTTGTCTGTGCGATTATGGACGAAGTTATGTTGACGAACAATTACCGGAAATACATTATGAAGGACGGGACGGTTGACGTGTGTCGGGCATGTCACCGTCCGGGTGAGTCCATCAGACATATTATTTCCGGTTGTTCTCGTCTGGCTAACGGCGAGTACTTGCACAGGCACAACCAAGTAGCCAGGATTATTCACCAGCAACTTGCCTTGAAATATAAACTTGTGGAATCTGAGGTACCGTACTACAAATATGTGCCCGACCCAGTTCTCGAGAAAGACCATGTCACGTTGTACTGGGATCGGTCTATCATTACTGACAGGACTATTGTCGCCAATAAGCCTGACATAGTGGTGATAGACCGATCAGCGCGCCGCGTAATGATAGTCGATGTTACCATCCCGCATGACGAGAACCTCGTGAAAGCTGAGAAAGAGAAACAAATAAAATATCTCGACTTGGCACACGAGGTTGTCGACATGTGGAATGTGAACTCGGCTATCATTGTGCCAATTGTCGTGACGGCCAATGGCCTTATGGCCAAGAGCCTCGACGACCATCTTTCGAGGCTCTCCCTAGGCGGTTGGATTAAGGGCCTGATTCAGAAGGCAGTACTCCTCGATACGGCTCGCATTGTGAGGAGGTTCCTGTCTCTGGAGCCCTAACCACCGGTAGCTTGGACCCTGCTCCCGACACCGGCGGACCACTATTTTTTATATTTTTAAATGTTTTTTATAGTATTTTGTATAGAATATTTAAAAATGAAAAAAATATGTATAAAGATAAATAAAGGAAATAATAATAATAAATCGTTTATTTAATAAGGCAGTCATTGTGCCGATAGTCGTGTCCGCCAATGGCTTAATTGCCAAGAGCCTCGACCAACACCTGAGGAGGCTCGCGCTTGGCAGCTGGATCAAGCGCTTGATTCAGAGAGCAGTACTTCTGGACACGGCGCGTATTGTTAGGAGGTTCCTCTCTCAAGAGCCCTGACCACCGGTAGCTCGGACCCTGTTCCCGATGCTGGTGGGCTACTATTTTTTATATTTTTAAATGTTTTTTTATAGTATTTTGTATAGAATATTTAAAAATGTAAAAAATATGTATAAAGATAAATAAAGGAAATAATAAATCGTTTATTTCAGATTCATCCTAAGATTACATCCATATTTGTTAGTAGAATTGCGAGCTTACAGACTAGTGTTAGTAATAATTAATAAATTATACTCAAACTAGTGGCAGGTCCGGGTGAACTTCCCGATGATGGTGACAAATCACTGTACGACTGCGTGCAGCCGTATCCAGCGGGCCAGCATCGGAGAGTCCCACCGGTCCACCAGCGCGCGCAGGATGCTGTTGGGACTGTCGCGCGTGCGGCGCATGATAGATGCGCACCGTTTGCGCATGATGGCCGCAAAGCCATCTGTGGCAGCCGCCGCCAACATCGCGGAGGCGCTGCAGTGGCGCGGCAGTCCCATCAGCACCCGGAACGCGTTATTGTATTGAACGCGCAGATCGCTGTATGTCCGCTGGGTATAGCTAACCCACAGGCTGCAGGTGTAAAAGGACTGACAGTACGCTTTAAAAAGCGCAACTTTGACAGTCCCCGTGCACCGTGAAAACCTGCGGGCCAGCATGTTGCACCGGACAGACAGCGCTCTGCGCTCCCTTTCTATATCCATACTATCCTTAAGGTCCTCGGTGACCCAGTGGCCCAAATACTTAAATTGCTCGACTTTTTTTAGAGCTGTACCACTAAGAGTGAAATTCGGAACGAATGTGTATCGCTTGTTGTCCGGCCTGAAAATCATTATTTCACTCTTTTTCGCATTATATTTGAGCCCATGAGCCACCGCGTAGGACTCACAAATTTTCAGGAGCCTTCGCAAGGCCCCAATCGATGGGCTCAGCAGCACCATATCGTCTGCGTAGCTGATGTTATTCACGCACACTCCATCTATATGACACCCGATGCCGGTACTGCTGAGCTCATCGATCAGTCGGTTAACGTATAGGCTGAAGAGCCTGGGAGAAGTCAGCCCCCCCTGCCTCACCCCGCATTCCAGCCCATACTCGCCCGAGAGGGATCCTGCCCATCTTACACAATTCTTCTGATTTTTATCACCAATGCATAAACAATTGCACAATTTCCCTAGGTAGACAAGTTTCGTCCCTTAATTTATCCCATAGAATATCGTATGATACAAGATCGAACGCCTTTGATAAGTCGAGGTAGCACGCATAGACTGGGGTCTTCCTACTCGTGTAATACTGTACAGTCTGCTTGAGGCACAGGATAGCACTCTCGGTGGAAAGCCCGGGCCTGAAACCGAACTGTGCGTCGTTTAACGAGACGTGTTTATCCAGGTGCTGACCAAGCAGACTGTCCAGCACCTTGGCGACCACTGTGGCTAGAGATATAGGTCTATAGTTGTTTACATCTGATGAATCACCAGTTTTATTTTTGATGATTGGGACAACTATAGTACGCATTAGATTATCGGGCAGATGAGAGTGGCCTAAACACAGGGTAAAAAACATAGAAAGCACTCTGGGTAGGTGTACACCTGCGTGCTGCAGATGCTCGATGCTGAGGCTGTCGTGACCCGGGGACTTACCCCTCACCATCCCTCTGATCACCGCACGCACTTCCTTCAAAGTAAAATTAACATTGCGCTCACTGCCTTCCTCAGCATCGGGCTCCTGCCACGCTGGCCCCAGAGGCGAGTCCACCCTGAAATGGTGGGAGAACATAGTGGCGATCTCACTAGGCTCGTGCACTCCCGCCACACTAACGGGGAGGCCCGGCTTACGATTCATTTTATGGGTGTTTTTCCAGAACTGACCGAATTTCTTGTTTGAGTGAAGTTCAGCAATAATATCCATTTTTATTTGTTGTTGATTATTCTGACACCACTTTAGTTTTGATTTAAAAGCGCGCCTAGTTTCACGCATATCATCATAAAGACGGCCAGCCCCGGGCTTACCCCCATACAACCAAGATTGAAAACATAGCCGAGCCCTCTCATGAGCGCCGCGGACGTGCCTATTCCACCCGGTAATGTATTTACCTCGACGCTTTTTGGTAACATTATAACTACATATAGCGGCCTCCGACAGTATGCAAATAATCTCGTCATACATGTTATCTAACAGGATTTTATGACTTTTGTTACAACACATATTATCTGAGCAGTTTCTCAACTCTAAAGGAAAATCAATTTCGCGAAGTCTAGAGTGACATACATTTTTAAATTTTGATATCTGAGGCGAGTCACGTTCACCCCAGACTATTCTATTTATACAAACAGTAGGTATACAAATCTTAGGCTTAAGCAAATTTAAATTACATCGTATAGAAACAGGATAATGATCAGACCAATAAGTATCATATAACACAGAGGCCGCGGACACAGAGTGCCGCGCGGCACTTGTCACAAGACAGTGGTCGAGCCAGCGCTGACAGCCGTGCGCATCACTCACAAACGTATGACTGTCCGACGGCATCAATTCCAGGTCAACACAGGACCACAATTGTTCCGCACAAAAAGTTAAGAGTTCAGTAGCAAATGACTCACCGGGGTGCGCATTGTAGTCCCCTAACATAAACACCGACTCCACATTATGACTGTCGATTATGGCTGTCATTTCACTGAGACACTCTGTGAATTCCACTAAGTTTTCATTGGATTCGGTAGGCATATACACAGAAAATACCAAGATGGAACAATCACTTAGCTCGATTTTTATCGCGGCGAGACGCACACTATTGCACTTCACTACGGTTACCGTCGGAAACGCAACCTTTCTCCACAGTAGGGCAACCCCGCCGTAGGGCCTACCGCGTAAGACCCCTGCCGCGACATCCACAGCCGAGGTACCCGTGCAGGCGAAGTCGTCGTCTATGGCGGCCAGGTATCCGAGGTCGTGCGGCATTAGCCACGTCTCCTGCAGCGCCACAATGTCAGCCGAGCGACAAAACTGCCGCACACATTCCACTGACCTCATCACGTTCTTGCAGTTAAAACTTATCAAGTTGATATTATTCATAATTTAGAACTGCCAATATTCTCGCTAGTCACACGGACATTTTCCTTATCACGTCTGATAATGTTTATAAATCGACGGTAGGCTACCCCCTTTGGCCAGAAGTCGTCACTCAGGAAATTTATTAACGAACGTTTAGGTACGAATATTTTGTACGATTCGTAATCCTTAGCTACCTTCATGTCCATTTTATCAATTTTGACATCAATGTTAGTTTTTTTCATTATGTAGGTACGGATGTCACACACGGACACACCCTTCGCCACATTATAAATGTACATGGGAACCTTAGTTTCCGCTGCCATAAAATTACTTCCAGGCTCAGGAATCGCATTTCCTCGCTTCCCAACGAAACGGTTACGTAATCTTTTGTTTTGGACACGAACCCACTGGTCGCTCGGGGCCTGTGTCTTCCATATCCCTTCTCGAACAATCTCTGCCAACGATGGCTGCTTAGGTGCGATAGGGCCGGATCCTTTTATGTCGACTGGTGGTGGTGGTAGCGACGTAGTCAAGGCGGCCGGACCAGATAGCAGCGGCACCGGGGCGGAGGGCAGGGGACTGCGGCCGCCGGTCGCCGCGGGGGACGGCGGCGGCGAGGCCCTATCGGCTGCACCGTGCACCCGCGGGGGAACGGGCGCGGGCTGCGCGTGAGGAGCCGCAAGCGACTCGATCAGCTGACCTGAGACGTGAGTCATAGTAGCCGTTTCTCGTAGTTCGACAGTCGGATCGCATCGCTTACTTTGCGGCGATGCTTCACTACTACCCTCCGATATTTGATTATTGTTAATAACGGATTTTAGTGGAGATTCTAACGTAGTTTGATGCTGATAACATTCACTAATGCTTTCATTGCATTCTAACGGCAGTCCCACTATCACACTCGTAGCTTGCGAGTCTTCCAACATATGCACCTCTTCTGGTGTTTACATTGCGCCTATCTGATGAAAGATACTGCACCTCACTTCTCAACTGGTCCATCTGCTTAACTGTAGCATAGTCTTCTTTCATCATGTTAACTATAAATTATTATTGTATTTGTACGCCTTTCTAGGGAAAACATTTTGAAACTTTATTTATTTTTTGTAATCGTTCCAACTGACTGTAAACCTTCACGTGTTTTTGACAAATAAAAATGTATCTTATCTTACTTATATTGACATAACTCTGACATTCAATGCATGCAATTTTAATATTGACATAGACGACATAAAATTATGTAATGTTATCGTTTGTTGTTTTTTGTGCTGTGTTATTTGACGATTTTAATTATTTAATTAACCAGATTGCTTTGTTATTTATTGATTTTTTTAATTTAATTTATTTTTTGAGACAATTTAATTTCATGTACTTAATTGGAGAAACATTTTGTATGCCTAACGGCGGGACATAGATAGTTTCTGAATTTTATATATTATACCACCTACTGTTTACTTATGTTCACAAAAATAAATGAATTTGAATTTGAATTTGTCACATCAAACGTATAATTAGCCGCCAATTTCGAGCGAGTCTTAAGCAGTTTACTGTATCCGCGTCCAACTTTTTTGCTTACTCCAAACCGATAAGATGGTATTAATTATGTCTTCCCTTTCTCAAAGTGAGCCTGCTCACAATCAGCTGCTGCTGTCACTGACGATACCTTTATTAAGAACTAGCGGCCCGTCCCGGATTTGCACGGGTGGACATTTATTTTTTAAACATTTTGGGATAAAATATAGCCTATGTTACTCAGGGATATTGTAGCTTTCTAATGGTGAAAAAATGTTTGAAATCGGCACAGTAGTTTTTGAATTTATTCATTACAAACATACACACACACACAAAAATACAAATTTTTCCTCTTTATAATGTTATTAGTAAGAAGAACATGCCACTATTAAAAACTTGTTGTAATTTACTTAGGTTTATGGTAGGTATTTGGTATGTAAATTATGTGAAGAAATCCATAAAATTCCTAACTTTGTATGAAAATTTTAAATACTTTCTTAAATAACACATTGATCATTCCACTCAAATGTTTACACAAACGTTCCATTCCTGCCTTAACATACTCCAAGCATGGCTCGCTTTTTACTACCGATTGGAAATGAGTTACAGTTGAGCAGAGCTATGGATTTCATCTCTATACCGCTATGATACAGAATATATGGGAGTGGTATTATTGCGCCTCGCTCCTGCTGATGGTAGGCAGGCAAGGAGGAGGAAATTTAGCACCGTTTGAGGTAATGTATGAGTGTTTCTGTTGGTTTGAGAGAGGGAATCATAAAACTGGGTTATCGATAAACAACAAAATCTATGAATTGACATCAAAGATACTCGCAATCCACTCTCGGTGAGATCAGGCCTGTTTCCCAGCTGTGGGAATAATATAGACTGATCATGCTTGTTAGTGCTGAAAATTAATAGTCATTAGAGTCCCATATAGATGGTACGTAAGGCAGTAAAATTTTGAAATAGTATCATTTTTGTACCTTTATGAGATTTTGCAAGACATTATCCTGGCTCATAATCTGCCAAGCCTTTTCCCAACTAAGTTGTGGTCGGCTTCCAGTATAACCAAATGCAGCTGAATACTAGTATTTTACATGGAGCAACTGCCTATCTGACCTCCACAACCCAGTTAGTACTGGGCAATACGATACCCCTTGTTAAGACTGGTTGTCAGACTTTCGGGCTACTGACTAGCTGAAACAATGACTGTACAAAAGACGTACGGGACCAACAGCTTAACGTGCTTTCCGAGGCACGGAAGAAACTCCGTAAGAAAAGGGTGGTCACCCATCCACAGAACAACCTAGGCAAGCGCGCCTTAACTCAAAGATCGACCCGAGCGGCTATTACTATTGAGCCACGAGCTCCTCAAGACATTATCCTAGTTATGAATATGAAAATTCACCACTCTTACTAGGAAGCAAAATATGTGCGACGTTTTGGCAAGAAAACGACGATTTGGCACCGTCTGGCGCAATACTCGTATAAAGAGATGATCGCTGTGAGTTACACGGTGCGTGAGTTAAAGGGGGCTTGCCGATTGTCTAGGGAGAGACAATGAGTCACTTTATGTCTGTTTTAAAGCAATCATCATCTGCCTAGCCTTTACCCAACTATATTGGGGTCGGCTTCCAGTCTAACCGGATACAGCTGAATACCAGTATATATATACATGGAGCGACTGCCTATCTGACCTCCACAACCCAGTTAGTACTGGGTAATACGATACCCCTTGGTAAGACTGGTTGTCAGACTTTTTTGTGCCACTGACTACCTAAAGACTGTCAAAGATCTACAAATGACACCCGGGACCAACGGCTTAACGTGTTTTCCGAGGCACGGAGGAAACTCGGTATGTAATGGGTGGTCACCCATCCGCAGACTAACCTAGGCAAGAACGGCTTAACCTAAAGATCGACCGCTGGCTGTTATTATTGAGCCACGAGCTCCTCTCACCTAAGCTAGTGTAACTTTAAGTTGTTTTATAAATGAGCCATCAGCCATCTGTAATCATTACACATTACACCTACTTATTTAGACTGTCCTCGAGACGTGTGATTAATAATGTATCCACATATTTAAGTAAGTGCTTATTCTATTATTCTAGTCTGAAAGTCATAAAAAGGGTAAAAACTAAGCCGAAGGTGACTCATATTTAAAATACATTTTCATGTAGTTAAATTATAAATTGTGGTAATATTACCGAAACCATACATTACCTCCGTCTAGTTCTTAAGGTCAATTTTCCAGTAATAACATTAAATTCAGTAAATAAATATAGTTACTTACCTATGTACCTACTTATATAATCGAAGAATATGACAGTTTTTTTGTTACATACATTTAAGAAATATCAATGTACCTATCTCAGGAAAAACCAATTAAGATGACTTTGCTTGTGAAATAAACTACATAAAATTAAGTAGATAGTTGTCTTTCAAAATTAAATTAATTTTTTAATAGTAAAGAAGCATCACATCGAGCTAAGTGCAAGGAATGGGAGGAGGTCTTTGCTCAGGAGTGGGACAGATCGGGCTAATAAAAAAGTGCAGTTTGTTGTGTAAAAGCATAGTTTGTGTATTAAGCTAACAGATTGCGTCAGAACACACCACCCAACAGTTAGACTGAAGTGAAAGTGGGCAGGAGCAGTCGCACGGATGCACCCGGAGATGTCGGCAAAGATCGCCACAAACTGGACGCCTGAGGAAGGACAGCGACGTTGAGGTCGACCGCCGAAGGTGGCGTGACAATCTGATAATGTTTTGGGGGCTACATGGCCAGAGATCGCACAGGATAGAGAGTTATGGAAGTAGAAAGGGGAAGCCTTCTCCCAGCAGTGGAACACCATGCTGGCTTCTTTAGCTTAAGCCGTGCTTGCCTAGGTTGGTCTGTGGATGGGTGACCACCCATTACATACCGAGTTTCCTCTATGCTTCGGAAATCACGTTAAGCCGGTGGTCCCGGGTGTCATTTGAGGATCTTTGATAGTCGTTAGGTAGTCAGTGGCCCAAAAAGTCAGACAACCAGTCTTGCCAAGGGGTATCGTATTACCCAGTACTTACAGGGTTGTGGTGGTCAGATAGGCAGTCGTTCCATGTAAAATACTGGTATTTAGCTGCATCCGGTTAGACTGGAAGCCGACCCCAATATAGTTGGGAAAAGGCTAGGCAGATGATGGAACACCGTGCAGGCTAGTAAAAAAAATGCTTTAGATTTTTTTACCATCTAATATTTTAACTAAACTTCGTCTAATAATATTTTGATCAATTTAGTAGTTTTGTTCCTTAAACCCAAGTAAAGTCACAGGACAATACCAACAGCAGCCAACGCAATATTTCAGCCACCATCGACCACCGTGGCGGCGGCCATTGTGTCTCAATCGACCGTTCAATTTGCATAATAACTGTTATTTTGTACGCGCTATGACTTTACCCCATACTTTACTTGCCTATGGAGGTATTTTCAAGGAGTTGTTAAGATTATTAGGTCAGATTATTGGTGAGTGACCAACGTGTGGTTTTATAGTGGCGGCTCGTATTATTTTCTGTTGTGTTTTGTGTTAATTTTTGTTCTGTAATGTAAGGTTTTGATGGCAGATGTTGGTTTGTTTTGGTATGATTAAATAAACGATTCATTTGTTGAATTCTTTGAGAAGACAATGTATGTTGAACTCCTACTACACCAAACTATTATATATTGGTTAACCAAATTCAGTCACTGAAATTTTCCCGTGTTACTTAGAAAGTCCAGCAGAAAATAAAGTCCTTCTGTCATCGCTATGCTTTCAGCACTATCTACATTTACCTGGCGTCTTCCTCTAATCTAAATCCTGGATTGCGATGGATTGATTTGAATTATGTTTATTTAACTTTCAGCACTCAAATTTATATTCATAGACCTGTGAGCTGAGCCCAACTCAAATGGGACTGGGCAGATCATGTCTGCCACATGCCGGACAAACTGTGGGCCAAAATAGCAGGAAACTGGTGCCCTGACACAGTGAGGCGGGGTCGCGGCAGGCCACGAAGGAGATGGCGGGTCAAACTGGACAAGTTCCGTCCGAACTGGAAGGAGGACGCGCGGGTTCGCGAGAAGTGGAAGGAGTGGAGGGAGGCCATGGCCCAGGAGTGGGACAGAACAGATTAAGAAAAAAAAAAAAAGAGCTGTTTACTTTTAAAAAGGCCATGGAACTACCAATTAATCATCACAACATAATCATCGCAAAATAAACTCAATCAACCGCACCTCATCATATCCTTACTTTTATTGCTATTTCACACTTTAGCTACATTTCGTTCTGGTTTACCGATAAATATGTTAATAGCAGCTATCGTTGCATCGCCGACGGGCAATCATTACAAAGATCATGTGCCCTAAGTGTGGGGCAATCTTGTTGAAATAATAACTGAGGCAGTATCGTGAGGTGTTGTAGCTCGTAGTGGCAGCTTTAGTAAATTGTATGCTGATTAATTGATAATAAGGTTGTATTTGCATTTTAATATTGATGTTAAGACCAGTTAGTATATGGAAAGCTTAATCTGAAGTAGATTTATCTGGAACTATCTTTTGTCAGCGGCTTCGCTCGCGTTTATTTAGAATTTGACAATCAATTCGGGTTGTACTCTGCTTGTAGTAATAAAATTCAATCATGATTCGAAAGACACGCGGCGCCATCTATTATCATAAGAACGTTATTGTTGTTTTCATCGGGAACAGTACTTATTTTCGGGATGAAAGGTGCCCTATATCCTGTCAACGTATTGCAAAATTTCAGGATGATCGGTTTAGTGGTTTAGGAGTGAAAAGGTAACAAACAAATAAACAAACTTAACTGCGCATTTATAATATTAGTATGGATTCTAGACAGGTCTGTCAACATACGGGTTTTATTCATAAACTACCATAATTATGAACTATTACTATATTTTATCACCGCTATTAACACGTCCTACGGATAAATTGATCAATATTGATCAGTACAGTAAAATGAATACCTATAAAGTTTTTTTTTTCATAGCTTATATTGTGTCCCACTGCTGGGCAAATGTGTCCCCTTTCTTCCTCAAACCTCTCTGTTTTGTGCAATTTCTGGCCACGATTGCCCCTAAAATTAGAAATGTTATTAAACTGCATGTAATTAGACAGAATATTAAACGCTTGTACAGCTGATTTATACAGAGCTGTTAAAAACAATTGATAGATAAATTAAACTACAGTATCAAAACATTTTAGTACATTTCTATGTTCTACAAATAAAAATATTTGAATTTGAATTTCTATTACATCTACAACCCAGTCATACCTTAAGGTCACCCCATAGTAAAAAAAACATAAACTCACGCCTTTGTCCAATGGGGTAGGCAGAAACTACTTTATACCACCTGACTATCCTAGAATACTCGATTTGCTTCGTACGTATTGCGAATACTACTTATCTAAACTTTCCGAAGTACAAAAAAAGAATCAGACTATTACTTGACTTTTTTTTATGGTTTTGCCGCCATTATTAGGAATAGATGTGCATCCCAGATGACTCGTGTTTTACCAACATTATTCTCAGTGTATTTACAGATCGGTGGGATTCCCCGATGTTGCGGAGGTGCATGATGCGGCTCCACGCGGCTACCTACCACTAGATGTAAAGTAAAATTGTTACTGACCGTATGGACTCCGGTCTGAAATAAAAACTTTCTATTACTGTCCCACTGCTGGGCAAAGATCTCTTCCCAAACAGAGAAGTCACGAGCATTCATCACCACGCTTGCTCAAGACGAAAAAAAAAGGTTAAAAAAAACTGAAAAAAAAACAAAGCAAGAAACATTCCCTGCACACCGATCATCATGTTTACGAACAGTTTACGGGTACTGTAATATTTATAGCGGGCGCAGGCGCACTTGTGCCGCAAATTGTGCGCCATTACATGTGGCAGTTATGATAATACGCCGCGATTCACACCTGATAGGTTGTGGAGATGAGGAGTTTGTAGCTTCAGGGGATGTTTAAAAGCTCTTTTAAAACATTCTTTGAAACTTGCATACACGTCTGTAATCTCTTTATGTAATGCAGTTCGACCAGTTATTTTTAAGTTGAGTTTTAGTTTTTGAGCGCGAAAAAATGGTATTTTCAGTTACAATGGTGTTTTAGTCTGACCTATCTTTTAAATTAATATGAAACAAGATTATTATGTACAAATAGTAATAAAAATTAATTAATTGTAACAAAAAATTAATAAGGAACTTCACGGATGCTTTTTCCAGGCCCTGCATGGGCCCGGAAAAAGGACGGCATGGTTGACTCGTCTGGCTAACGGAGAGTACTTGCATAGACACAACCTTGTAGCCAAGATTATACATCAGCAATTTGCTCTAAAATATAACCTTGTGGAATCGGAAATGTCGTACTGTAGGTATGTGCCCGACCCAGTTCTCGAAAATGGCAATATCACATTGTGCTGGGATCAATCCATTATCACTGACAGGACTAATGTAGCCAATAAGCCTGATATAGTGGTGGTGGATCGATCAGAGCGGCGCGCAATGATTGTTGACATAACAGTCCCGCATGATGAGAACCTCGTGAAAGTCGAGAAAGATAAGCAAATAAAGTATCTTGATTTGACTCGCGAGGTTTTCGACATGTGGGATGTGGACTAAGCGATCATTATGCCGATAGTCGTATCAGCCCATGGCTTAATTGCCAAGTGCCTCGATCAATACCTTAGTTATTGTAATTACATTATCTGAGTTGTTGAATTAGTAATTTAATTTACTTATCTGGCTTTTAAATAACTTTTTATGTTCCGAGTAA
Organism: Noctua pronuba; assembly: GCA_905220335.1. Lineage (NCBI taxonomy): Eukaryota > Metazoa > Arthropoda > Insecta > Lepidoptera > Noctuidae > Noctua > Noctua pronuba. The sequence goes on from LR999911.1 coordinate 1,324,807, forward strand.
ATTTTATTAAACACAGAAATTAAGACAGTGAAAAACTTTCTTGTAATGTGTTTTAAAATACAACAGAAGATAATAGGTATACAAAAAACAAGTTTTTTTTTAAACTTTTGCCTGTGCTAACACACACTGTGTCCGTGGTTTGTGTGTTTTGTGTGTGTGAGTGCGTGTGTGCTGTGCTGTGTGTGTGTATGTGTCTGAGTGTGTGTGTGGTTGATGGCAATAGGCTCACCCTTTTGGCACACCATTTTGCCGGTTATGTTTAAGTCCCATGTAATAGAAAAAATGGGTGTACTAATGGGTATACCTCTGCCAGACCCTTCGGGAACTACAAGCGTGATGTTGATCATAATCATAATTTATTACATTTATTTTTAAAACAAGTACAGATCTTATGTTTGATGAACAGAGCGCTATGTTATGCCAGGAGGCTTACAAATATGGTGTGCAAATCTAGCTGAGGATTACAAATTATTTACTAAAATATTTGAAAATCATGCATAGTTATGGTATGAAATTAGGAAATTAATTGAACAATTACAGATTATTATGTCAGACCTAAATGAGAAATTATTAAAATGTCTAAAATCTATGTCGAAATAATTAAAATGTCAAAGTTATTTAATGTCAATATTAATATTTGTCACAATTTATCCCAAACCTCAATATTTATAATTCTAAATTAATTCGTCATTTAGGTATCCGTCAATAGTATAATAACATTTATCAACTAATAACAATTTGATTTTTTTCTAAAATTGTGTAAAATTGAATTATTTTGATGGAATTTTATTATAAACGCGTGGATACCATACCAAGGATGCTTTTTGTTACTAATGCAGTTTTACATTTATAACTCATATTTTGTTATGTGCCAATACCAGTATTTTACATGAAGCGACTGCTTATCTGACCTCCACAACCCAGTTAGTACTAGGTAATAGGATACCCCTTGGTTGTCAGAATATTTGGGACACTTACTATCTGTAACTACTGTCAAAGATCTGCAAATCACAGCCGGGACCAACGGCTTCACGTGCTTTCCGAGGCAAGGAGGATATTCGGTACGTGATGGGTCACCCATCCACAGACCAACCTAGACATGCACGGCTTAACCTAAAGATCGATCCGAGCGGCTGTTATTATTTAGCCACGAGCTCCCCCTCCTCATAAAAAGCTATCTACAAAATTACATTAAAAAAAATACCAAATTACATACAATCGATGAATAAACCTCTATTCAATCACCACACGTAGGTATCCAAAAACCCATCGACCTCATTACAATAATCCCATCCCACAAACCACTCTAAAAGGATTCACTAATCAAAACTTCAGAAAACATCCCACAAGAAGGCAATCAAAAGAAAATTAGCGTTCCGGCCACCTTCTTACACTTTCAAAAGGAAAAACTTGTTCTCTGGTACGGAACCAATTTGTGGTCGCGAGGGACACACTAGGATTAATTAGAACCACTGAGTTTGTTCTCTGTTCCTCCCCTTATGATTGGGGCTGTGTAATGTGGACCTGACTTAAATAAAGCATTGGGTTTTTTGGTTAAACACTCCTTCGTTGTCTCATGGGAGATGTGCCATTGGAAGTCTTTTGTTGGGGGAAGTTCTTGGGGGTAAAGAGTAAGTAGGTCTAACTGCAGGTTTGTTTAACCCATTTTTAACCTGAATAATGCATTTTCTTGAACTTTGCAGAATCGCCGGAGAAAATTTTAGAACAACATTTGCAATATGACAATCATTATTGTGAGTTAGTACTATCTACACTCTATTTCAAGAAGTTTTGTCGTCTTTAGTCATTAGTTTATTCATGAACAATAGATTGTATCTGAAATTATATAGAAAACTAGCTTATGCCCGCGGCTTCGCCCGCGTGGAGTTCGGGAATTGCCCACGGGATCTTACTTCTGGGATAATAAGTAATCTATGTATGTATAGTAGATACATGATTTTTATATACTTGCTTATAACTTGCAAATGTTAGTTCATAGTAATATCAATTAGGTACTTTACATATTGTTATGTGAAATATTGATACCTTGGTTTGAGATTGGACACCGGTGACGAAAATCAAATGATTAATTAGGAATCTATTTATAGACATAAAACTTTTACATAATATTTAATATCAATGTCGCGTATCACGAGCCAACGCGAAAATCGGTGGAATAAACCATATTTACAGACTTCTACCTCAGAAAAATCCTACCTACTTACTTAATAGGTAAATACTCCCGCGCCCCGCACGCCCCGCGCAACAGTGCGCGCCATGCGCCGGTCTACGTGAGCTTCGAAGCCATATTTGACTCTGTTGGGGGATGATTTTGATTTTTTAAAAAACTTTGATACACGTATCTCATAATTTTAATTGAAAAGTATGTATACAAATTTTCAAGTCAATCGACTCAGAGAATAAAAAGTTTCACAGAATATTAAACACCCCATTCGACATTGAATTCTTAAATTGGGGGATGATTTTGGAAAAACTGTGATATTCTTATTCTTATTCTTATTCTTTATTGCACACAAAAACAACAAAAATATATATACAAATTGCAATAACATAGCTTATGTACAAAGGCGAGCTTAACCCAGAATTGGGTTTTCTTACAGCAAACCAAATTTCGATAGCGAAATTTGCATAAGAGGATATACCTATGTGCATTAACATAACAAATATCTCGTTACTTAAATTAATGAATTTTATAAACTAAACTACATACATACAGTATAATACACGTAATACATACAATATAATTATAAACAATACAATGCTTATAGAATCCTATTTGCTTACATATTGATCATTTCGTCAGGAAATGTTCCCTTATTCCTTTCCTGAACACTTCTAACGAAGGGCTATCCCGCAAGGAGTGTGGAAGTGAATTCCAAAGGCGCACAGCACGAACAGTAAATGATCCATCATACCGACTTGAGGAGTGAGCAGGGAAACGAAGGAGAAGAGATGATGATGAGCGACAAGGTTTACCTCTAGGAACAAGGTACTCAAAGCGTTCCCGGAGATATGAAGGAGCCTTAGAATTGTGAAGAATGGAAAAGAGAAAAGAAAGAGTGTGACAATCACGACGCTGCCGAATAGGTAACCACTTCAGCTGCTTCCGAAATTCCGACACATGGTCGTACTTACGAAGCCCGAAAATGAAGCGGATACACAAATTCTGCAGACGTTCGAGTTTATTAAAAAGTTCCTCAGTCGCATCAAGAAAACAGACATCAGCATAGTCTAGAAGGGGAAGAAGAAGAGATTGAGCAAGAGTAATTTTAGTTTGAAAAGGCAAGAATTTCTGAAGTCGCTTAAGAGACCGATACGAACAAAACACCCTCCTGCTTACTTCAGCAATGTGAACATGCCAAGATAGGTTACAGTCCAAGAATACACCCAAGTCTTTGACTTTCTTGGAGTAGGGTATACCGATACCATCGTACATAACAGGCGGGAGTGACTGATGACTCAATAAATTGACAAAGTATCTGCCACCAATAATGAGAGCTTGTGATTTTGTTGGATTGACTAACAGTCCAAAACTTTTAGCCCACAGACTGATGTTTTGAAGATCATTATTGATGGCATCGATGGCTCCAGGAAGCTCTTCGATTTTAAAATGACGATAAATCTGCAGGTCGTCTGCATAGAGATGATAATGTGAAGTTAATATCATAGTGACAGCGTTGATGAAAATGGAGAAAAGAAGAGGAGAAAGGACGCCACCCTGAGGAACACCCGCAGAGAGATCGCACCAATCAGAGCAAGCCTCATCTAAGTGTACCGACTGCGAGCGACCCCGAAGATATGAATCAAACCAAGCAGTCACAGGAGGAGATATGTTTAGAGAGGAAAGTATACCTAAGAGGATATCAAAATCAACTGAATTAAAAGCACTGCTAAAGTCCAATAGAACCAGCACCGTAAGTTGTCGGTTTTCCATGGCCAATCGGATGTCATCAGTTATTTTAACTAGGGCTGAAACAGTGCTATGGCCAGGACGAAATCCAGACTGATAAGGGCTAAGCAGGCTATTAGAGGAAAGGTAATGCGATAGTTGATTATTGACAACACTCTCAAGGACTTTGGACAGGATTGGAAGTATTGAAATTGGGCGAAACTGGGTTATTGAAGAGGGATTAGAAACTTTGGGAAGAGGTAAAACGTAGGCCTTCTTCCAAGCAGAAGGAAAGGAGCCAGTAAAGAGTGAATAATTTACAATGTGTAAAATTACAGGAATAAGGTCATCAAGGATAGGAAGAAGCATCTGAAGTTGAAGGCCATCATCACCTACTGCTTTGGTAGAAATAGATGTAATGGCCCGCTTGATATCCCCTTCTGTAACCGGGTGAAAAGAGAATGAAGTACATAATGGCAGAGAAAGATTAGAGAGATTATTAAGAGTGGAAGATTTAACGCTGTCATCCAGAGTCACTGGTGATTTGGAAAAATGTAAATTAATTGTGTTTAGGTCAATATCAGTCGTGGTGTCATTCTCAACTTTGCCGATTCCAAGGGATTTGAGAAATTGCCATACTTGTGCTGTGTTGGAGTTTTTAATTGAGTCGTGTATGTGACGCCTTTTAGCATCCCTACACATACGACCGCAGCGATTACGCAATTTCTTATAGAGAGACCAATTCTCATCAGTATCGCCTTTTCGCCTTATCCCTTTTAGACATCGCGCTTTTAATTGTTTCAGACAACCATGGAGCTGGTAGATGCTTAACCCTGACCTTTTTTAGTGGAGCATGCACATCATAAAGTTTCAACACTATCTTGGCAAATTCGGCCACCTTAGTGTCCAAGTCATTGCCGCCATAAACAGGAGACCAATCAATATTACCCGCATCCTCTCCCAAACGCTCCAGATCAATGTTCTTGAAACTACGCAGCAAGAGAAATTTTGATTTGCGTTTAGGAGGGCGAATTTTATACGATATAAATAAAAGATCGTGGTAAGAAAAGGAGGCAGAAAGTTGCCCGTATGTGGCTACTTTCTTTGGGTCAGAAACTAGAATAAGGTCTAGTAGTGAGGGATTGCAGTGAGGAGCATGGTGAGTAGCGTTGAGCTGTAGAATGTGCATGTTGACAGAAGAGACAAGGGACCTGAGTTTACGGCTGCGCACATCATCTTTGATCAGACAGGTGTTGAAGTCTCCGAGGATTATAGTGTGGTCATATAAAGAAGAATAATATTCAAGGTTTGTTTCAAAAGAAGGGAAATAATCAATGTGACAGGAGGGACTATAGTAGACACCTAAAAGTAATTTTGTGTGATTAAATGTTATTTCAATAAAAAGGTGTTCAGCAGATTTTGAATAATTACTCGGAGACTGATCGATAACTTTGTAAATAATATCTCCACGAAGATAGATGGCGATCCCCCCACCACCCTTGCCCGTTCTGTCATTACGCACAAGCCTGTAGCCGGGTAACGAATATTGCGTTGAAGAAAGAGCAGGCTTAAGAAAAGTTTCAGAGACAAGTACAGCATGAGTAAGATCTGAGTCAAATGAGGATAATAAATCGGTATGATGGGCTGGTATGCTTTGAGCATTAATATGGACTGCGTTGAAAAATTTGCTGTAGCAAGAAAAGGTAGAAGAAAGTTGGTCGCGTAAGTGTACAGAATCATCATTGAACGCACTAGCATAGCTCTCGTCAGACGAACAAGGAGAAGAGCAGGAAACAAAACTGTCATCAATATTGTCTAACATGACATAATATGATATAAATATTAAACTAAATTATTCAAAGCTATTTCTAAATAAATACTAAAATAAAAATTCTACTTATTCTATATCAAAGATCCTCGATGCACCTTGCCAAAAAAACAAAGATTAAATAGCGGGTACCCAAGTCATTAAAAAAAAAAAATATATATATTATTTTAGTTTCCGAACGAGCAAGCTACAATCAAACTTAGTTGTCAAAATGTCAAAACATTATTTAAAAAGAATATTATGAGTGACCGACACAGGATAAATAATAAAATAATAAAAAAAAAAGTATGCCGAAAAAACATGATGTGTGCGATCATTTGGCCTGCCTCCGCGATCTCTTGTCCGAAGCAGGGTTGCTAATAGGTGAAGATGCTACCTTCTCAGCCGAATCAGCAGGTGTAGATGCAGGAAACCGCGCAACAAGTTGTTGAAGTTCGGTAGCCGATTCAATCTTTCGACGCGACTTGTCTGGGAGCATGATGATAATTTTGCCCTCGGAGGTCCAACACTGCTTCACACTGAAGTGATTGCGAGCGGCCAGAAACACGTCGTGCCTAGGCTTAGTTAGGAACTCCGAGAAAACCAGACCAGACCCTTTCAGCATTGTCTTTTTACGCCATACCTCGCTGCGCAAATTGTAACAATTGAACCGAATAAGAAGAGGACGTGGCTTGCCTGAACTAACTCCCAAGCGATGGCAGGATGTGATGTCCGAAGAAGAGACGTTTGCGATCTTCATCTTATCCGTCAAAGTAAGGACAGCCTGGGAAGTGTAGTCCTCATCCTTCTGCTCAGGAAGACCATGTAGGAGCAGAACTTGCCTACGAGATGCCATTTCATGGCGGTCTAAGCCCGCAGTCAGCAACTCCATCTGAGTCTTCAGCGCACTCATCGTTTTCCAAATGAAGCACTTGAACTCCATGAAGTCCCGAGAGAGGCTGGCTACTGTCTTGTGTGAGGCCTCATTACTGCTGACATTCTTCAAATCCTCCTCATATGTGTCCATCCGTGTGGTGAATGTGGCAGACAACTCCTCCATGCAGTTTGACAACTTGGCATACAGGTCCATTTTGTGAAAATATGTGTTATTTCAGGTTATGTTAAAAGAAATGGAGAATTTATAAGTGCAGTGAGTGCATCGGAGGATAAACTAAAGTTTTAGAGCATGTGCACCCTATTAAACTATAATAAACTATTTTATATAATTATTTTAAATGAGAGCTATTAAAACTTGTTGTCACTTAGGCTACCCTCCAATTTTCTCAACTCTGATACATGTATCTCATAATTTTATTTGAAGAGTATGTACACAAATTGTCAAGTCAATCGACTGCGAGAATAAAAATTTCATAGAAAATTCAACACCCCATTTCGCCCTCTTAGGGGTGGAATTTCGAAAAATCCTTTCTTAGTGAACACCTACTCTTTACAAAAAATACACGCTCCAAATTTCATGTCTCTAGAACCAGCGGATTGGGCTGTGCGTTAATATATCAGTCAGCCAATCAAGACATTACATTTTTAAATTGGGGGATGATTTTGGAAAAACTGTGATACACGTATTTCATAATTTTATCTGAAAAGTATGCACACAAATTTTCAAGTCAATCGACTGCGAGAATAAAAAGTTTCATAGAAAATTCAGCACCCCATTTCACCCTCTTAGGGGTGGAATTTCGAAAAATCCTTTCTTAGTGAATACCTACTCTTTACAAAGAATACACGCTTCAAATTTCATGTCTCTAGAACCAGCGGATTGGGCTTTGCGTTGATATATCAGTCAGCCAATCAAGACATTACATTTTTAAATTGGGGGATGATTTTGGAAAAACTGTGATACACGTATTTCATAATTTTATCTAAAAAGTATGTACACAAATTTTCAAGTCAATCGACTGCGAGAATAAAAAGTTTCATAGAAAATTCAGCACCCCATTTCACCCTCTTAGGGGTGGAATTTCGAAAAATCCTTTCTTAGTGGATACCTACCCTTCACAAAGAATACACCCTCCAAATTTCATGTCTCTAGGACCAGCGGTTTGGGCTGTGCGTTGATATCTCAGTCAGTCAGTCAGTCAGTCAGTCAGTCAGTCAGTCAGGACTTTGAATTTTATATGTATAGATTAAAATTACATAAGGGGAAAAGAAGAAAACACAAACCCGTTAAATTATTAAAACAATTATTCATATATACAACATATAGGGATTTCGTTATAGATCTTCAACAGCATAAAGACAATTATTCAACAGGAAACTCTTTAGTTGCTTTTTAAAGGAGCTTGAGTAAAAAGCGCTTTTTATATTATGTAGAGGCAACTTATTAAATAATATAACCGATTGATATCTAGGACTGTGCCTCACAATATTCAAATTAAGCTGTACCTTGTAACGCATAATATCTTGTCTCCCTGTGTCTTCTCTAATCAGTCGTTCTTCTGCTATCTCTTGTTTACCAGTGAAACCGAAAGTGGTGAAAATTATTAGTTTTATCCCGCTTCATAAGATGGAGGTTCTCAATCCGTTGGAATCTTGGAAAAAAAGGCTAGGCCTACATGATAATGATGCTGATGTTTACTTTTCAACTTTGCATGCTAGCGAGACAAGTTTTACAGATATCCTGAATCACCCACTAATTTCAATGCAACATGGTCAGTGCTACAGTATTACTTTCATTAACAAAATCTACCCTACAACATACAACTTGGCTTAAACTTCGAGTAAGCTCGTCGGTGTCCCAACTGTCCCAGAAACGTGTAGGTAACGAGTTGAATGAAAGCCTTCACGTATAAAGACGAGTCGGGACGAGTTGGGACAAGTTTTTGTCGGTTACTCGTCGTGTGCACTTTTGCATGCTTGTTGCGAAAAGTTGCTAATATTGAACTTGTGGAATTCTGTTTTTCGTTTGTGCGTTTGCTCAGGGTGTGGTTGTAGTTTTGCTAAATAGGTTTTAGAAACGATCAAAAATCTGTTTCAGACTGAAAACCATAGAAACATATTATACTGGCTAGTTAGGGTCATATCTAGTTAAAATATTCAAATATTATATTTACAAGCGCCTACTATATTTTATCATCTCAGAAAGTAAATGAAGCTTATTGTTAAAAATCCTCATCATCAGACTACAATAATTCACTGTTGAACGGTCCATGTTTATCAGTGGACGCCACTTAACCTGTCAAAGCGAAACCTTGGTATTAATTTATTAAATAAACGTAAAAATACTTAAAATTACTACTATCAATTATACTTACTCAAAGATAACTCCAACCCACCCAATCTGGCTAATAACAAAGTTGTAGGAAGACAACACACGATTACAGACAAACTGACACACCGCCAAACTCACATAGGTGAACTGAATACGAGATTTATTGATTCCCATACGTACAAAATGCGGGACATGGCCACAGAATAAATAGAAACAGAAGTTCAGCTCCATGCAATGAATGAAAACTCACGCACACATGAGCACATTGGTGGTTTTACGGTAATGCCCCCAGCTGAAGAGTTAGCCTAGGTTTATTACCATTGCTCTCAAAACGTGAAGGAAGACATTGTGAACACAGCCATAAATTTGAAGAGATGATGTGCGAGTGTCGTCTACTAACTCACACTGGGCCTGATGGATTAAAGGCTACTAATTAATGTTATGTGTAAAATATACTGAAGGACCGCGCTGCATCCCTCGTCCAATTCAGGATTTATTTGCGAAATTAAAACTAAACATTTTGCATAACACTTTATGTCAAGCCTGATCCATAACTTAATTTATTACCTACTGTTTGTCACAGAGAGAGGAGGCCTGTGTTCCAACGGGGACAAATTAAAGATTGATAATGTCACGTACAGTTTGATTACAGTACACTCGCTAGCAATTGTTTGAGATTGCCACACTATACGTCTTTGTGTGCATGCACCTGGCCTTCTGTACCTAGTTATCTATTCTGTGTCATAGCTGCTTCCGACCAATACGTTTCCAATTACGACAGAGAACTTCTGGGAGCGTCCAACGAGGATTTTCCTAAGTTGAGACGCGACTTGCTCTCGTAGTTTTGTTTTTAATGACTGTTGAGTTTGAGAGTAGATCAGGAGGTCGGGTTCCATCAAATGTTGATGATGTTTTATGGCAGAGTTATTTGAAAAGTTATTGCATTTAAATTAGCATTATGTAGAATAAATTGATAAATGGAAAATGTTTTGGAAATATTTTCTTGTGTAACAAGAATTGCAAGGTAAAGAAAGTTGAAGAAAATTCTACTTCGATGATTTAGACTTAAGAGAATATTAAATTATGTGATAGTCGTTTCAGGAAGTCAATGAAAATGAAAAAAAAATGGAACTCCATTTTGTGGTAAGGGTAGTATTCGATTTTTTCTTTTAGAAAAACAACTTCAAGTTGTCTTAAAATAAGCAGAACTATATCATCTCAATAAAAATAAACACTAAAACAGAACAAAAACAAAACACTACAAGCATTTATCAAGAAAATCCATTAACAAAGAAACTTAACACCAAATAATATAAAAATCGAAGGCTTTGCCGCAGCCAAGGGCAGTGACGTCACCGGAAATCTCCACTCCCCGCCCGCCCTGGCCCGGACAAACTTCCGGAACGAGCGACGCCCGGAAACCGGATGTAGTATCCCATTCGGAAAAACTCGACGGCCAAGTCTGAGTCTATTAAATAGTTCTTGTAGACATTCTACTATTGGATTAGATGATGTTGAACTGTTTTATGTACTTATGATGGGGAGGAAGTTCTTATAGAATCTCGGCTCAATGGTTGCGGTAGAAATTGTCTCAAACGTGTTTGCCTCTTTAATAAAATCTTCTGTTTCTGACCCATCATCGCACTCTTGGGTCTAGGTGTCTTAAAATCATGAGAAGAATTTGGTTTCCCAGTTTTGGAAAACAGTCCTGGTATGGCTGTATTAATGGGCAGACGACATTGTTGGCATCGCGGAAATATCCTGGATGAGGCTGGCACAAGAATGTGGAGCTTGGCACTAGTAAAGAGAGGCCTATAACCAGCAGTGGGTGAAGACAGGCTGTGGATGATGGTGGTGATGGCTAAATTATAGCCTTAACTTACATTAATTAGAATAATAGATATAATGAAGAAGATTAAAGACTACACACAGTCTGAAAGAGAACAATATGTCGAAGTTGTCGGTCCCAAATTAGTTTGCTCCAAGTTCTCATTGCTGATTATTAGAATTTCAGTGTAAACGATATTGACTCGTGACATCTGTAGCAATATAATTATCCGTCTATGTACAACAGCTGCTGAGCCCAAATTGAGAGGCTTATGTTATGTTATTATCATCGAGTTCCAAATGACAACGCAATACGAGCGCAGTAATGACGTCACATAATGAAATGATACAATTTGCCACAAATTAGATGAGTTTCGGCTTAACGGTGAAGTTAATTCTGCATTTTATTGTTGTGATACGGAATAAACGACACATTTACAGATGTTGGTACCTGCCGAAGAATCTTATTAATACTGATATCATCTGCCTAGCCTTTTCCAAACTATGTTGGTGTCGGCTTCCAGTATTTTACATAGAGCGACTGCCTATCTGACTCCACAACCCAGTTAGACCTGTGTAATACTATAAACCTTGGTTAGACTGTTTGTCAGACTTTTGGGCCACTAACTACCTGTAACGACTGTCAAAACATATACAATTGACAGCCAGAATCAAGAGCTTAACATGCTTTCCGAGGCACGGCGGAGACTCGGTATGTAATGGGTGAAGCGTGGCTCAAACTGAAGATCGAGCCGAGCGGCTGCTTGGAAAAATCCACAATATAACTGAAAAATATATGACCTAAACCCAGTGCGGTTTTAGCCTATCCTGCCAATATCCTTTGGGTCTAAAATATTTGCGAAAAGCTTTTAAAGTGTTTGCAACGCCTTTTAACTAAATTGAAAAACGATTTTCGGTAGTTTCTGTCAGCCAAATAAGTTCTAGACTTTTCTATCACCGTTATCGGTGATAGATTAGCACTTTGTCTAGGCTCTCTGATATGTCAACGTCGCTCAAACAAGAAACCAACATTAAGAAAACCAAACTTGGATTAACATCGACCTCGAAAATTCAAAAAGACTTTGGGTTTGCTTTTGCAGTGAATTACATTGGCTAAAATAAAATAACCAGTTAAAGGACCGTGGGCAAAATACACCCACGTCCGCCACAGCTTAGACTATTTTTATTTAGAAGGTATCACAGCAAAGAAAATCCATTGAGGATTCTCAAAAGTAGAAAAAAGGTTAGGTTCGGTTTAGGTTTATTTGAATAATGCACAGTAAGTTAAAACTGTTCGACTTGAAATAATTAGAAAACCCTGGGACAGAATTTGATGCACTTTGGCACAGAAGAACATGGCTGTGATACCTTCCAAATAAAAGTAATCTGAGCTGTGGCGGACGTGGGTGTGCCGCCCATACATTATTAAAAAAAAAAAAAAAGAATCATTTAATTCAGACAAAAGAGTCCATAGATAAGGCAAAGGTTGTTAGTGATAAAATTTTTGCTTATAACTAATGTTAGTACATATTTAAAAGTAAAAAAAAGGCACACCGTCTACCCCTGCACAGTAGGCTCATTGGTTTCGCAACACATGAAGTTCGGTGAACCTACTGAGCAGAACAGTATCGGATCTCTCACCAATCATTCTCAGGACGCTATTTGGGCTCCCACGCACTCGTCGCACCACCGATGCAACTTTTTTACGCATAATTGCGTAGAAGTCATCTACGCTGGCGTCAGTAAACATGCCGGATGCACTGCAGTATCGAGGGAGCCGAAACAGAGCCCTGAACACATTATTATACTGGACGCGCAAGGCATTGTAGGTCTTCTGTGTAAAGTTTGCCCACAGGCCGCTCGTGTAAAACGTCTGGCAGAATGCCTGTTATTGCCCACTATTAACATAACATTCCACCTCTTAACCCCGGAAGGTTAGGCAGAGGTGTACCTAATATTACACACACATTTCGCTAGGTATGTTTAAGTCTCATGTATTGTATTGTATAACGGGCTGGTGTCCGCAACTCCACATCCGAAGCCCGTATTTTGCGTATAAGTCACATTTAATATGGGACGAGACTATTCCCGACTCCGTGGCTGCTTCTGAAAAATTCCTGAAGAAAAAACCCAATAACACATTGCCCGACCTGGGAATCGAACCCAGGACCACATGCTCAGCAGAAGCGCTTGTGATTACTAGACCAACGAGGAAGGAAGGATGGAGTAAAATTATATTAGTCATAAAGAATGATGAAGCGAGAATACAATAAAGAGTCTTCATTATCTTCTTTATCGTGTGGTTAGTACCTAATCTGGTGTTGGAGTTTTTATGCCGCTCATGGGCCTCTGACTTAGCTTTACATGCCGTCAGGAAATATCTCTCAGGCATGCCGGTTTCCTCACGATGTTTTCCTTGATTGATTGGTCAAAGAATCTTAAGAATACTGATATCATCTACCTAGCCCAACTACGTTGGGGTCGGCTTCCATTCTAACATGATACAGCTGAATACCAGTATATTACATGGAGTGACTGCCTATCAGACCTCCACAACCCAGTTAGATCTGGTAAATACGATACCCGTTTTTAAGACTGGTTGTCAAACTTTTGGGGCACTAACTACTGTAACGACTGTCAAAAGATGTACAAATGGCAGCCGGGACCAACGGCATAACGTGCTTTCCGAGGCACGGAGGAAACTCGGTATGTAATGGGTGGTCACCCATCCTCAAACCAACCTAAGCAAGCACGGCTTAACCTAAAGATCGACCCGAGCGGCTGGTATTATTTAGCCACGAGCTCCTCATACTCTGTAGAGACACATATAACGATAATAAACTAAACTATACCCACTAGAAATATCAAAAACAATACAATAAATAATCCAAATAAATTCAGCTAAAACAGGCGCTCAGTAAATGCGACCATTTAATTACATCGCAACAATCGAGGAAGGCCACAGACCTTAAATAACAGGATATGGTTAATCATATATCGATCGGTTGCGACGGAAGCATTAGAGCAACGCTTTGACAAATAAACAGCGAACGTTGGAAATTAAGCGAGCAAAGTGGGGTAAATAAACGTGGTCTGTTTTCGTTTGCGGACGAGTAGATTTGGATAAATCATTCGTTTTGGTAGACCATGTTTTGGTGTTCCCTGTAACACGGTTTTGAAGTTTGGGTGTTGTAAGTTCTTGGAACTTAACGTTCATTCTGTAATTTATATCTGCATTTTTTTTTTCTTATGAGAAATCATCAAATGACCCCTCCCGCTCTGGGCGGAGTGGAAGGGAGTACCAGACTCGCACTGACTAAAACCCATCCATGTTCCTTATTTGCCCTTTGTGTTTCAGGGCCGCGGAATCTCTTTCGAACAGTCCCGCAGCCCCGGCAGTCATCGGCCCTTGCGGACCCCTTCCTGATTGCTGACATCTCTTTGAGGCGCGCGAGGAACACGAACGCGCCGTCGACACGGCCTGTCGTACGGACGGAACATAAGACGGACGGACGGCGAGCTAGCACCATCCACAGGCCCGCATTTATACATGCATTAGTGAGAGGTCTATGCCTAGCAATGGGTGACGTAAGGCTGTAGAGAATGATGATGGTACTCCATATTTTTTGATAAATGCCTTTTCCCAAATATATTGGGGTCAGCTTCCAGTCTAACCGGATGCAGCTGAATACCAGTATTTTACATGGAGCGACTACCTATCTGAGCTCCACAACCTAGTTAGTAATGGATAACACGATACCTCAAGACGGTAAGACTGGTTGTCAGACTTTCGGGCCACTTACTACCTGTACAGACTGTCAAAGATCTAAAATTAACAGTCAAGACCAACGGCTTAACGTGCTTGCCGAGGCATGGAGGAAACTTGGTATGTAATGGGTGGTCACCCATCCACGGACCAACCTAGGCAAGAGCGGCTTACCTAAAGATCGACCCGAAGGGCTGTTATAATTTCGCCACGAGATTCCTCACGCAAATGTACCTATTTTAATAAAAGCACCTACAACTTGTTTTTCATTTTATTCAGTGGCAATGTAATTTAAGCTTTTAATGACTGTTTGGTTTAGAAATTACTATATCCGGTAAATGTACCAACACAATGAAATTCATCATTATAAACAGACATACTACACAATGTGCGTTTAAGATCCATTTTGCTGTGACAACCCCAAATGTAATTAATAGTGATTTTACGGCATCCATGTTTGTGTAGTCATAAACTGTGATTAGATTACCGATTGTGTTAACGACAATCAGGTATAGTGAATGATTATTATGTGTTTTGTTGACTATGTGATTAATATGGAACATGAGGAATGTAAACACGGCTGCTATACTAAGTCCAGCGCTATGCGTAAGCACAGCCTCGACACTCTGCTTTATACAGGGTGTAAACGGACCCCTCACGAAGCCGTCAACCAAGCATTATGTACATCAAACTAAGTAACTTTACGCAAAAATTATTGCTGGGAAACGACTTTTTTTTTTGGCATGAAAAATCACGTTTAACGGTACGACTCAATATAACGCACTCAAATATTGTGCTGATGGATGGATTAAATAGTACGGGGGTCTTGGAGGTGTTATTAAAAACATGTACCTATTTAAAAAAAAAACATGTGAAAAAGTTGGAACTTTGACCCCCAATATCTCCGTAACTAGAAGGTTCCCAGGTATGGTATAGTACAACAAAATGATCGCAATGACGGGGACAACAAGTGCCTTTTAGCTTCGTTAAGGGTCTGTTTACACCCTTTATGAATTTGCCTCCTATCAACCGACGGAATGTCTTAGAAATGAAAATTGGAAGATATTTTGTGACATCTTTCAACCCGCATTCAGCCCGCATGGTGGATTACAGCCGATTCCCTCCCCAGGAGAGGAGGTCTGTGTCTTCAATGGTATGATATTATCATGACGCTATGATTCCCAGGCTCACAATGGAGGTGACTGCTGAGACGACGAGTAATAGAGAAGTATGGAAGACGAAGACATGCTGCGCCGACCCCAAATTAATTGCGGTAAGGGTAGAAGAATGACGATGATGATTGAAAATGTTTAAAATTCAATAATTTACGTTACACGTCCGTCTTTGGGTCACCGACTTACATAATAATGTGTACCAAACTTGAACTCAATTGGTCCAGTCGTTTCGGAGTAAATTGGCTGTGACAGAGGGACAGACAGACAGACACGCGAGTGATCCTATAAGGGTTCCGTTTTTTCCTTTTGAGGTACGGAGCCCAAAAAAACATATTCTCACCCAATAAATTGCCACCCTGTATGGACTGGATTTTCAAATAAAGTGCTGCAAGAATCTTTTCTTAAAGTTAGGTTAAAGTTTTTGATAAACAGTCGTGAATTTCGTAGATAGAAATTTGTAATCAAATGGTGGGCTTAGTTCTGTTTTATTTCTGGAGGAGCTCGTGGCTAAACAATAACAGCCACTCGGGTCGATCTTTAGGTTAAGCCGTGCTTGCCTAGGTTGGTCTGTGGATGGGTGACCACCCATTACATACCGGGTTTCGTCCGTGCCTCGGAAAACACGTTAAGCTGTTGGTCCCGGTTGTCATTTGTAGATCTTTGACAGTCGTTAGGTAGTCAGTAGCCCAAAAAGTCTGTCAACCAGTCTTACCAAGGGGTATCGTGTTACCCAGTAATAACTGGGTTGTGGAGGTCCGACAGGCAGTCGCTCCATGTAAAATACTGGTATTCAACTGCATCCGGTTAGGCTGGAAGCCGACCCCAATATAGTTGGGAAAAGGCTAGGGAGATGATGATGGTTAATTCTGTTTTTTGGCAGGGAACAAAATATTCTCGTTCAGCTAAAATGTGTTTTATAATCCGCTTACATGAAAACACGATATCACCTTAAAACGAAAAGAAAATGTCGGAAAATCCAAAAAGTCGTACGTACACCATTCGTCATTGTCAGAGAAACGTCAAATTAGTACAGAAAGGAGTGATGGAATCTAGGTATTGATTGGGTTCAGCATCATCCATCATGGCGCGTTTATTGGCATGTCAAAGTTGTACCGTCTAAGGTTGTGTCTTTTTTATTGGGACATTGTTGTAGTTGTAATGTTGGTCTTTGAGTAGGGTTGGTCCTTAGAATGGGGGAAATGTTTTTCAATTTATATGAAAGAATTATATAAAAAGTGGCTGGTTTGAGGTGGCACGAGAAAAAAGCACATGGAAAGAATTGGGGGAGGCCTTTGCCCAGCAGTGGGACAGTACAGGCAACTAAAAAAAAAACCATAGAATTATACCTAATTTTTTTCCGTGTTGACTTGTCACTTTCTTTTTTGAGGAGACAGTCCATGGATGTTCTTGCCCATTCTGCCCCATAGAGGTCTACTCTCTGAAATGGGCTGCTACCAAATCCTTTCACTATTATTCTACCTTGTGGCTGAACTGTCGCTTCATCTTTTTGACTACTTAAAAGTTAAAAAAAAAAACTTTAACAGTATTTTTTTTAGTTACTGGTCTATTTTAAATAAATTCTCTGAGTTTAACATTGATGACACATGTGATCTTTCAATGGTCAGATATCTGAGAAATTAGTAAACAAAATATTTCAACCTTTGTTATTCAGAAAAAAGTTGTTCGGGCATTGAAAAGTAAGGCCTAATTATTGTCTAATTATGACATTTTGGTTTTTCTCAATCTCAAAACCTTTAAATTGATTAGGCTTTAGTGGTTAGGGGAGGGGTGTCATATTTTCAACCTAGATTCCGAGAAATTTTAATAAAGTTAGGCTCTAAATTTGTCTAATATTAGGTATGTTAAACCAATTTAGAGCCTTACTTTATTAAAATTTCCGTTTTACTAGTGTGCCGGCGAACCTAGATTTTCCCTCTTCACAACTTTACAGGCAGATTTCACCGAACCAGATCTCATTTCGGTAATTCGTAAGTCACAAGTTTACAACTGTGTGGAAAATGTAGCTGAAATGCTGCGGTTGGAGTTCCGAGTCCATTTACATAGGTACTACGTATGTAGCATGCTGAAGTACATCATCATCATCTACCTAGCCTTTTCCCAACTATATTGGGGTCGGCTTCCAGTCTATCCGGATGCAGCTGAACATGCTTTACATGGAGCGACTGCCTATCTGACCTCCACAACCCATTTAGTACTGGGTCATACGATACCCCTTGGTAAGACTGGTTGTCAGACTTTTTGGACCACTGACTACCTAACGACTGTCAAAGATCTTCAAATAACAGCCGGGACCAACGGCTTAGCGTGCTTTCTGTGGCACGGAGGAAACTCGGTATGTAATGGACGGTCACCCACCCACAGATCAACCTAGGCAAGCACAACTTAACCTAAAGATCGATCCGAGCGGCTGTTATTATTTAGCCACGAGCTCCTCAAATTCTACGTTCCACGTTCCAACAAAATCTAATTTAAATGACAAATTGTAAGTAGTCTGTAGTTAATATTAGAATTTTAATAATTTGATGTATTACGAAATATTTTAGGACCAGCCAATTTAGAACTTATTTAGGTGTTCTACAAAATTTTCGCTTAAAATTGTATTCTGGCGATAGTAATTTTTACTTAGTGAATTGAATTATTGGTGTAGGTATTTTTAACTTTACGCAATAAAAAGGTTTTTGATGAAGATCCTGCTTGCCGGTAAGTAGGAAAATATTACAAAAAAAAAATATAAAAAAATATTAGTAGGAAAATATTTTATTAAAATTTTATTCTGGCGATAGTAATTTTTACTTAGTGAATTGAATTATTGGTGTAGATATTTTTAACGTTAAGCAATAAAAAGGTTTTTGATGAAAATCCTCCTTGCCGGTAAGTAGGAAAATATTAAAAAAAAAAAAAAAAAAAAAAATAGTAGGAAAATATTTTAAGCGTGGTGTTACTTTCGTTCTTTCATATTATTCCTCACAGAATCCATCCGTCTTTGCTCTTCCTTTGGATAGTTCCAACTTTATTTATTCGTGCCATTACCTCAGTTGGTACTAAGAAAGGGTCCAAGATTAATAAGAACTCGGCCAGTAATGGTACCTTTTTGTTTTATTGTACAAAGCAGACTTGACGTGGCCCATTAGCCGGCCCGCCCATTCATTCGTCCCCTCATTCATTCACTCGTTCGTTCAACGATCACCTGGGGACTAGGCTAGGTTTCAGATAATCGGAGAAAACAAAACAAGAAATACAATGTAATACCATTGTATTTCATTTTTTTTGGAGAATTTGCTTGATTCTGGTATTGTTATTTTTGATGCAATGTTATTTCTCCTTTTTATTTTAGATGGGAAATCATCAAATAACCCCCCCCCCCCCCGCTCTGGGTGGAGTGGGAGGGAGTGTCAGACTTTTACTGACTAAAACCCATCCATGTTCCTTCTTTGCCCTTTGTGTTCCAGGGCCGCGGTATCTCTTTCGAACAGTTCCGCAGCCATATTATTTGGCCTGATGTATCGTTGAGAGGTTTGTAACCTCTTAGATGTAGTGCTAGATGTTTTGACGACATTAAATGGGTGGCTAGTATACGCTAGTCAATGGAGATCTGGCTGTCGTGACTCAGCTGGTTAGTGCACTTTATCAGGCGTGAAATCCTACTTTTAGACTAATAATTATACAGGGTGACGCCGACAATACGACAATAATTAAAAACACTGGTAATTCTAGTTCGTAAGATTAATTCAAACTATCAAATAAATCATAACATTTTTTTTTTTTTCAAACGAACTAAATAGGATAAATCTGTTAATGATTTACAGTATACCATTTATAAATATTGTTTAACTAACTTTAAGTATAATTTTCACTAATTCTCGTCTGGAAATTATATTTGAAGAACGAATTTAGCAAAGGTTTTTGAAGTAGCGAGTTGGCAACATGTGTTTAGTGTTTATATCAATGTTATGCGGGGGTCGTTAGCCTGTCAGTGCTAGCCTTTTATTCTACATCATGTAGAAAATACTAAAAATGAAAAATAATGTCCTGTGACTACTGAATATATTCGAATGATTTTTTGTATGCAAATTAGGAACGTCATGAGGTATACACAATTTAATTTATTGTCGTATTGTCGGCGCCACCCAGTATATTTTACAAAAAAATCATAAAAAAACTTATTACATCTTTCAAAATCTCAAAAAGAAATTTAGAAAATCTACTGGATTTGACGACATTACTGTTGAATATCTAAAACTCTTCCAACCAGCCTATTTGGGATTTTATCCTTATTCAACTCATACCTAAATAAATTAAGAACGCCACGACCCAATAAATACTATCTCAAAAAATAAAATTCTCAAACCAAAAATAAATACATTTTAAACCAAAAACCTTAGGTCCTAAACACAAAACAAGTGAGGTTCGGCTCAATAAATTCTCAATCCAGTCCCTACTCTAATTAGGCCGGTGGTTGAACGGCGCGGCTGCCGCGTAGACATAGCGTAGATAAGCTAATTGCCTATCTGGTTCGTTTTGGGCCGACGATACGATACGGTATGATACCGAGCGACGAGAGGGATTCGACAGAATTTTGTATGCAAGGTTTCGTTTCGTTCGTAGGGAATTGGTTGGTGTACCGATTTGGCACGCCTGTAAATATCTCCTTAAAAAAGTGGTCTGAACATTTTGGACTCTGTTTGTCTGTCTGTCCTTTTTACGTTTAAATGGCTGAAAAAAAATTCGACGGAAGGCACTCTGGCAGACTATGGACCTAGATTATGTGGGATAATTTATGACCTCGTTATTTGTTCATGGTGGCGAGTAAAGTATATTTGAGTTGAGTAAAGAACACAAGAAAAACACCAATTTCCTGTGTAAAATTTGTATATATGAAAATTAAAAGATCACAAGAATGTGCAGTTTACACTGCGTCATGATCGAAGTAGAAGTAGTCGATTTATCGGTAAAATTTTGTGTTCACGACACGTGTCAAGTCAATATCCCACTGTTACAGTTAAAAACAAATGCAGTAAGAAACTGCAATCATTATTGTTCTTCTGCCCTTTTCCTAATTTATTTGGGGTCAGTAGCATGTCTCGTTCTTCAATATTTTACTATAAATCGTCATCTCAGGTTGTCAGCCTAGCCATATTATGATGAGCCTTGATAGATGCTTGATGGATTCTTGAAATATTTGAGGGGTATGTCACGTCTCATGGATTATTGTACAATGTACGGAAGAGTGAGCTTGTGGTGTACAGGGTTCCCACGGTTCTGTAGCGCATCAGGCATGTTTGCTGAAGCAGGTACAAATAGCTTTCAAGCAATTATGCGAAAAAGAACAGAATCCGTGGTGCAAAGTATTCAGGGGAGCACCAACAGCATTTTAAAAGTGACAGTGGATAAGCTTCATTGCCCGTTCCTGGGGCATTAGACCCGTATACACAGCTGCAGGTCTGGTGCAGCGAGAAGCGGCTTAGTTATAGTTATATGTTTTTGAATTAGTTTTATTTTATTTTATTTTAATGAGAAATTTAATTTATTTAGTTTAATTGTTTTATTTTATTTTGATTGTAATGAGAAATGTTACTAACATAAACTTATACTGTCACTTACAGTATATCTTCCGTGATTGTTCATTATTTTGAGCTCCCGGTAAGTGATAGTATAAGTTTAATTGTAAACCGTGAAAGCTTAAAACAGTGTTACTAACATAGTTTATAAGTGTTACTAACAACAATATGAATCATTTGTGTTCGATATAAATAAATAATAATATCATCTTAGATTAAACTGCCATGTGATACCAAAATTATGCAGTAAAATATTGCACTAATGTTTGCCCTGCCCGAGGCCTAAGAGTATAACAACACAAAGGCAGCGAAAAGGCATAAAGATAACAATAAAAACGTAGCTTAAAGTCGTTGGCGCTAAAATTACTTGTAAAGCGAAAAACGAAAGTGGCAAAGATTAATTTTGGCAAAGTTAATCAACAAATGTAGGGGCTAGAGCCAGATGGCCTCCCAGCGGCTCGATGGGGTATCAAAATGCTATTTTACAATAATTTTAATCCACTAATTGGACACACCGTGGTCTGCCCAGAAGGGATAATTAGCAAATTGGCTGATGATATTATTTTTAGTATTCGATAACGGTCGACCCTGTGTACTGTGGTGCAAGGCAAGGAAGGATCGCAAAAAGTGAATTTTAACATTTTTAAATGTTCTTAAAAGGTAATTTGTGCTTCATTCTGATGAAATTTAGACTATCGAAGTGAGTTTTGCTTAATCTAGAAAATCACTCGTTCAAATCCTACAAAAGCCACAATTTTGACTATTGTTTCTGACAGTCAAACATCTGGTATTTGATTCAAGGTTTACTTTTATCTTACTTCTAAAGGCAAATACGCAATTACAGGTCTCCTGATTCCATCAATTCATTGAACTGTGACATTACAGGTTGAATGGATAAGTCTCATTTCGCCCGCCACTATCCTTTGTTTTAAACCAAAAAGGTCTGGGTATCTACTTCATTTTAAATTAAGCAATTCAGATATCGTTTATGATAATCCTCCCCAATGTGTAAGGCCTTTCGTGGATTAATTATATTTTATTAATTTTATGCAGATGTACGAAAGCCGTAATTTCTCTTGTTAACGATGTTTTAATTATCATAATGTGATAATCATGCCCGCATGTTCAAGTGTCTTATGAAAAAGTGATTATTGAGTCCTTTGTGTTTTGTTTCTGAATTAAGTAAAGGCGAATTCTAAAAACATTAACAGTGTTATTTATTAAATTCCAGGTTTTGGCAACTGACTGAAATATAATTTTCTTCTGGAAAATTATTACCAACCAATAAACCAATAACAATAAAAAATAACCAATGGAGTTGATACCAATATACCAAAGTATCTTTTCTCGAAATTAAAATGACTCTGTTAACCGAAATACAACTTACCAAAATATCAACCAACATGACCTTTAATTACATTCCACCCCATCATTTCCCAATTCCGCAATACAATTCCCAGTAATCCCTATCGTTACTTTACCGAACATTTACGAACCGAACACGAATTCCCCAGCCACTTCACAGGCCCTTACAATTCAGACCTTCAATATTAAATTGAAATAATCTACCATCGTACCATCGGTATCCTGCCATTGAATCCAGTACAAACGGTATTTCATTCGACCTAATTTCAGATAAATCGTAAGGAACTTATCTGTCGTCAGCAAAAAGAGGAATACAAAGGCATACGATACCGGCTCTTGAATTAATTTCCCTGCCCGCATTTTGTTCTGATTCAAGCTAGATCTGCCCTACCACTGTTGCTTTTCAATTGTATTTTCTTGTAACCAGTGGGTTTACGTATAATTTTGTGAATTACTGTTAATTTAAAAAGCGGAGGTAATGAAATTCTTCTTTGCAAAGGCACAACGTATGTTCGTTTTTGCGAATGATTGGGTTTAGAGGAAGGTTCAGGTCGTAATTACTAGTACCCACAGCAGTAGTACCGGGTATCGGTAAGGGTAGTTAGATGCTGCGGGACTGTTCGAAAGAGATACCGCGGCCCTAGAACACAAAGGGCAAGGAGATGGAACATGGATTCTGACATTCCCTCCCACTCCACCCAGAGCAGGGGAGGGGTTATTTGATGATTTCAAATCCAAAAAAAAAGGGTAGTTAGATGAATCAACTAATTTAAGAAGTGATTGAGACAGACTGCATTGATTGAAGAGGTCTATGTATCGATACCAGTAGATCATGGTGCGGAAAAATATGCTATCAGAAATGTGGGTGTACTTATTCAACAAATACTGTGTGCAATAATGGTGTTTGCCTGCACAATATTCTTAGTATTTACCCTGCTTAGCGGAGTTTGCTGATTAAATTGAACGCTTATTATGCCGCAAACTCTCGAAGACACGCGCTGCAAAGTTGTGAGCGCAACCATACATTTTCACTATAGCAGTGTGGGTAAAATATTGTTTGCCTTGACGGGGAATGATGTAACCAAGATCTTGTAAATATATTTTGATTGAAAAGAGTGTCCATGGAGTTTCTTGCCCATTCTTCTCCATAGAGATCTACGCTTTGGAATGGGCAACTACAGTACTTTCACAAGTTATTATGCCTTGTGTCTGGGACTGTATCTTCGCCTTTTTTTATTTTTCTGACATTCAAAAGTGCCTGTTATGGTCTAATTGAAACAAATGCTTTGAGTTTGAGTTTGGGTGGTAAGCTGAATTGAGTCGGTCCAGGTTTTGATTTTGCCCTTCTTTCAGAAGCGTCCATCAGTTCCTGTAACGAACAGACTACAGGACACGCAAGACACTAGGTGTCCCATCACTTCTGAATAGCACCACATTTATACTAGAGCGGAGCCGTATTGGTCTCTATTTAAGTTATTTAGAAGGAGTTTTGGCTTTTGGAGGTTTTAGCTCTTTTAGTATCAATTTGCAGCAAACGGATTAACTGTCGGAGGGAAGATTTTAGAGTCATCGTCCTTGCTTCGGCCAACTTTAGTCTATTTAAAGACTTCATGGCCAGGGTTACTTATGTCCAGGTAAGATGTCCAAGTAATATTGTAGTAATATAGGTCTTAGTGGTATTTTATGTTAAGTTTTTGTATTACGTCAATCTATGAATGCTCTCCTGAACTCAAACACTCGATCTCGGTATTTTTGCGAATGAATGGAAGGTGATAATGTCAGAATGTTTGACATGACTGTGTCAAATAAATTATAATTATTATGTTTAAATAGTGTAATTGGCTTTGGCCGTTCTATTTTTGAATAAATAAATGAAAAAAATCTTGTTAAATGTAAACTTTCGCTTGCCAATAATTTCACCAAAAAATAATACCATTGCTTTTTCTGTTGACGGGCTGATAATTTAAAGGTGAGTAGTTTTTTCATTTCCCCCATAATACAATGCGTGACTACCGTCTATTTAAACATTTACCGGACACAATAACTTAAATCTTAATCGAGTTACACAGCTACACGAATTCCGTAGTTTTGGTTCCCTTTTCGACATTATTTTACTATATAATCTTGATAGCGGTAGATTATTTTACGTAATTTATATGATTTCCATGCCTTGCCTTATAAATTATGCAAGTCAGTCAAAGTATTGCATGTAATTTATCGACGGCAAAAAAAAATTTGGAAAATACAGTGCTCTTTACCTTAAAAAAGCTTGGTCTAGTGTAAATGCTTTTTATGGTGAGTCTGATAGACTGACCTAAAATAAGAGGGTTAAAAGGCCCCCCCTTTTAACCCTCTTATTACGCACTTTACTAATTTTTCTTATTTATTGGTATCAAGGCGTCTAAACGATCTTTTTTACAAGGGGTACTCAATTATAATAACTTGCCAATTTTCAATTCATGACGAAAAAGTCAGAAGTCACTAACAAAATCCACTTCGAGTCGAGAACCGCTAGTACGCTCACCGCAGACCACCCACGTGGCAGCGATGCACGCTCGCGATAAATCTATCTCTCTATAAATTCGCAACTGTCCATTATGTGACGTCACGAGCCACAGTGACCACGCCCCTTTAAGTGAAACCCTCAGATGACTTATAGTTATGGTCCTTTTTGTGTTTATGGGCACAAAATAAATGGTCCTCCTGTACAGAGGTGAACATCTTGATTGATGCTGATTAATTTTTCTCGCTGTTCCGCGACTTTTTGGAATTTCTTTCTCAGAAATGAAAGCGGGATGGGGTGTTCCTTGTTTTTGCATTGTATATGATGAAGGATCTGTTATGGCTGTGTTGAAATACTGTTATTGGGAATGGAGTTTGGAATTGTGAAAATGTTTTAAGGTTATTTTTAACTAGAAATATTTGAGTTACTTTGTGTAGACTTTGTAATTGGATAATTTTTCTACATGTGGGAATTAAAAGTGATTCAGGTCAATTTTATTGTTAAGAGGATTTCAAACGGCGATTGATGGTAAAAAAAAAACTATCACAAAACGGTCTGAAATTTCTCCAATTTCTTGTAAACAACAGATGAGATGAGCTGAACTCCTTTAGAGACATCAAATTTGACACGTCAGAACAGAGACAGATGGAAGGAAGGTAGACAAGCATTGGTCCAGCACAGGGACTTGTTTTAAAATAACATTTATATCCTATTTTTATTTGATGACGTTTCCGGGGTGATGAAGATAAATAATTGGGAAGTACATATTATTATATTATAGTGAAATAATCAACTACTTCCCTTCGCACGTATATTTTAGCTGACTTAATTAACAGTGTGGCTGGCAGAGCATTCGCCCTATATACTCGCTGCGGTTTTGATTCCCGTGCCCAGGTAAATATGACCTGCTGTAATAATTACAGCAGGTCATATTTGTGTATACGTACGTGAAACTACCCTGAGGCCTAGAGGATCCTAGGTTCAAGTTCCCAGGAGGCTTGCGAAGTTTGTAGGTTTATAATCTTGTGAGCAATTTGATCTTGTTTTGTTGCCTTTAGTTTAAAATTGGCCGTTTAGTATAGTCTAGGGTTCGATAGTTAGATTGGCCAAAGTGATATTGAGGTTTTCTATAAGGCTACCGGGGCTGCGGGACTGTTCGATAGAGATGCCGCGGCCCTGAAACACAAAGGGCAAAGAAGGAACATGGATGGGTTTTAGTCAGTACAAGTCTGATACTCCCTCCCACTCCACCCAGAGCGGGGGGGAGGGCCATTTGATGCTTTTTGATCTGAAAAAAAGGTTTTCAATTAGGTATTTCTCAGAAGCAAATATGATTCAGAATTTGATGACAGTAAAACCACCTCTAGTACATGGGACTTAAATATAAATGGTGCAATATGGGTGTTATATTGGTGTACCTTTAAGAGTCCATAACTGACCTTCGGAGATCATAGGCATGATGTTATATTATGAAATAAACTTTGAAATTTTAACTATTAGATTTCTTTCATGAGCTCGTGGCTAAATAATAACACCCGCTCTGGGCAATCTTTATGTTAAAACGTACTTGCTTAAGTTAGTCTTTGGATGGGTGACCATCGATTACATAAAGAGTTTCTTCCGTGCCTCGGAAAGCACGTGAAGCCGTTGGCTGTCAATTGTAAATCTTTGACAGTCGTTACAGGTAGTCAGTGGCTCGAAAATCTGACAATCAGTCTTACCAAGGGGTATCGTATTACCCAGTACTATCTGAGTTGTGGAGGTCAGTTAGGCAGTCACTCCATGTAAAGTGCTGGTGTTCAGCTGTATACGGTTAGACTGGAAGCCGACCCCAAAGAAAAGGCTAGGCAGATGATTTCTTTCATTGTGTGCATAAACTATTATGTCCACTTGAATCCACTACATTGCACCCCTATCCCATCCCTTCCAAAAACATTTAATCCTAAACTTAATCTTCCAGAAAATGTTGCCATAAAACAGTCATAAATAATTCCGGCATAAAATATAAAGGATTTAAAGAAAATTTTCAATATCTGTCGAGATATTTATCGGTGCCCTTTCGATCCATTAGTCGGGGTGGGGGCCGGTTCCGGTATCCGGTACCGTACCAGCGGAAGCTAGAACACATGGCTTCCCTGAACCGGTGGCTCGTAAAAAATATCTTATGAAAGATGCCGTACGTTGATGTCCAGATTTCCAGAAATTTATTCAACCCTTGCTGCGGTTCCAGGATTTATGATTTCTGGGTGATTTGCCAAAGGAATATTTATGTGGTCTTGGTAGTGAAATACTAGAATATGTAGAGTTGAATTACGTTTTTCTCCGTATATATCTTTGATCAGTCTAGATATTCATATTTTAATATGCAATATGGTAGATACATATGTTTTTGGTTCAAGTTATTCAAAGGTTCTTGAAATGTTATATCATTTATGTCACAAATTAAAGCAAAACTAGCTTTTTGCCACGACTGTGCTCGCGTGGAAGACAAAGATCCTCCCACTATAACATACTATGGGGTTAAAGTACCAGTTCTAAAAAACCTCGTTAACAAAATTTCAGGTGACACTGATTTTGATTTTCGAGGAATAGAACAAAACAGTGTGAAGTCAGAAATTTCTATAAATTGCGAACTAGTACGAACACAAGCGTAAGGTATTGTCACTCTGACCTTTCAAAGTTACTGGTAACGCTGTCTGGTATTGGCGTAAATTAATATTGGTACAGAAGCTTCTTTATACATCGTTCTCACATAAATGTATATTATTCACATGAATGATGTAACCAAGATTTTGTAAAAATATTTTGATTGAAAAGAGGTCCATGGAGTTTCTTGCCCATTCTTCTCCATTGAAATCTACGCCTTGGAATGGGCAACTACAGTACTTTCACAAGTTATTATGCCTTGTGTATGTGACTGTAGCTTCGCTCTTTGTTTTTTTGTGACATTCAAAAGTATAATGGTCTAATTGAAATAAATGCTTTAAGTTTGAGTTTGAGTTTGAAAGTGTAAGTTACACATACACTGACCTTATTATTATGCTTGTCAGAAAGTTCCAGTGCTTGGTACTTGCAACCAGCGTACATATATGATGTATGTGGCGCTTTGTGGTTTCTGCCTACGCCCTTGGAAAGAGGTGCGAGTTTGTGTATAAATAATAGTATTTTAAAACTATAGTTTCATCAAAAATTTAAAATAATGCGTTTTTGGTCAATGGAAAAAGTTGCAACAGAAACGATTTTAATTAGAATTTACAAAGTAGCTACATTTATCTGCGTTTTCCGCGGTAATTCTATGAGAGGCGATCAAAAACAAAACCTTACCTGGCAATTGTATCGATTATTTGAAAGTGTATCATAACATAACTTATAATCTGTGAGCATTCTCTTACAACCCCACATTAAATCATTATTCTACCCAACTACCATCCAATACGAGAAAAATAATTTCCCAACGGCCAATGCTACACCCCCTTACAACCCCATATACTGATCCCATATTCATCTCACAACTCCACCCCCAACTTAAGGGTCCGTATCACTGGACGTAGGAAGTTGTCGCACCGCCTGTCCCGGAACAACTCGCAAACTACCCAACAACTTATGAGTTGTTCCGTTTACAATTGCCACCTGAAACTTTTTTGTTGAATGTTGGAGTTTGCAAGGGAGCGGGTGATAAGGGGTTCGAGGTCTTGTTTGGTAAGTTCTAGCATAGAATTGTGAAGTAACCTACTTCTGAAGTTAATGTTGGGATGCGGAGTCAGTGACATGACATGTGACATTGTGAATGTAGTTTTTAATAGTTACTGTCGATATAACTGTAGAACTGATCACAGGGAGAAGACGAGTTCTTAAAAAAGTGAAAGGATTGACGCCCTCAGGCTAGGTGGAGCGATTACCTTTACAAGATAGCTGGTAGCAGCTGGTCGAGAATCGAGTTAAATGACGTGCGATTAGAGAAGCATATGCCCAGACGTATAGTTATAGTTACTGTTATTTAAATTTGAAATTAGGTAGTGAACCTGCCTTTTTCTTTATTTAATTAAAAGTAGTCCTTTTGCGTGCAGTTTATTGATAAAACAGCTAAGGAATAGGGTCTTTGCCTGAAAAAATCTATTTAGTCCGTCAGTTAGAATATCAAAAAGTATTGGACACGTATTTTTTCTTTTGTCATGTAAACGAAAAATGATCACGATACAGCGCGTTGAAATCTCGCCGTGACTTCACAATTTCTGTTACTTTTTGCTGTCCAGTGACGTCACAAGCCCCCTCTCTTGAACTTTGATGCGTTGTATCGGCGTCACGTTCGTGTTAATGATAACCAAAACGTAAAAAATGTATAAGATTGACATAAGCAACCGAAAACCTTAGGGAAATCCGGTTGAATGTGTATTGACAGGGATTGTCAATTGTCAATTAAGGCCCTCTCGCATGCTAGTTTATAAGAAATCTTCAATTTGAAAATCAATTCGGGTTGTACTCTGTTGGTAATAATATGATTCAAACATGACAAACATCTATTATCATAAGAACGTTATTCATGTTTTCCTCGAGAACTGTACTTTTTTCGGGATGAATGGTAGCCTATGTCCGTTTCTGTTCATTTGACACCGTATAGGCAAAATTTTAGGATGATCAGTTTAGTGGTTTAGGCGTGAAAAGGTAACAAACAAACAAACAAACTTACTTTCGCATTTATAATATTAGTAAGGATAAAACTGTGGTTGCCAATGCTGATGCAATAAGTTCTATAATGGAATGTACTACCATACTAGTACGAAAAATCAATTGAAAAACATCTTAAGTGCCTGCAATTCCAAACGATTTAGCTACTTATTTTTATAGTCATAAAGGAGTAGTTTTCGTATCACTATCCAAGGTCGGAAGGACAGTCTGTCTGTACACAAATCACGTTGGACATTCTAAACTAATTACACAGCGAGTATTGCTCGAGGACCTCTGAAACGTGTTTTTGTTGTTATTAACAAAGCGCAAAGGACTGGACTGGGATGTAGGTGGAATGGATGAGACAGATATTATGTCCTTGATTTTGTTTTAAATTACTAGTTTTAGGTTGCTAGGTCAAAAATTATCCCACCGGAATATCACCGTAGTATCAGCATAAAAAATATCGTTTATCTTAAACCAGATCATAGTCAACTTGTGCGTCAAAGTTTCTTCAAAATGCATTCAGTTGATGACGCAGATAAACCTATGAAAACTTTCGTATTCGTAATCATCTGCCTAGCCTTTTCCTAACTATATTGGGGTCGGCTTCCAGTCTAACCGAATGCAGCTGAATACCAGTATTTTACATGCAGTGACTGCGTATCTGACCTCCACAACCATGTTAGTATTGGGTAAAACGATACCCCTTGGTAAGACGTCGTCAGACTTTTTGGGCCACTGACTACCTAACGACTGTCAAAGATCTAATGACACCCGGGACCAAAGTCTTAACGTGCTTTCCGAGCCACGGAGGAAACTCGGTATATAATGGGTGGTCACCCATCCACAGACCAACCTAGGCAAGCACGGCTTAACCTAAAGATCGACCCGAGCGGCTGTTATTATTTAGCCACGAGCTCCACTAAATACAAACATACATAGACGGCTAGAATTACAACCCTTCCTTTTGGCTTCACCGTAGTCGCGTAAAAATATATTTAAAAAAAGACGAACCAATTCCATTCGACCTACATCTGCAACCACCCAAGCGCTTACGTATTCGAACCCAAAACTATGTATTTGATTAAGTACTGACTAAGTTTTACAGGGTCGGGTCCGACTGATGCCAACTTAGTTTCATGTTAACAAAATAGATACTTCGCTCACGATTAAGTGCAACTTAGTGTAGCGACTATTGTGGTACTTTAGTGCTGAGTTAGTTCATAATAGCTTGGAGCTGAGAATTACTTATGCAGTTAGGTAAGTGGCTCAGAATCTTCTAGAATAGCTTGTTGTGAATTTATAAGATTAAAAGTTTGCTTGGAAACCAAGGTATGTCATCATCTGCCTAGCCTTTTCCCAACTATGTTGGGTTCTGAAAGCTGTCTAATTGAATGCAGCTGAACTATCCGACCTCCACAATTATACAGAGTGTAAACGGACCCTTCACGAAGCCGTCAACCAAGCATTCTGTACATCAAACTAAGTAACTCTACGCAAAAATTATTGCTGGGAAACGACTTTTTTTTCGGGGTGAAAAATCACGTTTTACGTTAAAACTCAATGTTACGCACTGAAAACTTAGTGCTGATGGATGTTTTGAAAAGTAAACGGGTCATGGAGGTAATAAAAGTAAAGTTAAAACGTTAAAAAGAGGTTTTAAAAAAAAAACTTGTGAAAAAATTGGAACTTTGACCTTCAATATCTCCAGAACCTGTGGTTTCCCAGGTAGTGTCTAGAAGAAAAAAATGATCCCAATGATGGGTAGAATATGTGGTTTTCGTTTTCGTTAAGGGTCTTTTACACCCTTTAGGTAATAAACGATACCTCTTGGTAAGACTGGTTGTCAGATTCTCGGGCCACTGACTACCTGTAACGACTGTCAAAGATCTACAAATGACAGCCGGGCGGGACTTATCGTGTTTTCCGAGGCACGGAGAAAACACGGTATGTAACAGGTGGTCACCCATCCACAGACCAACTTCGGCAAGCGCGGCTTAACCTGATCGACCGGCTCTTATTTCTTAACCACGAGCTCCTCAAACAAACAAAGGTAGCTATGATGAAAATTAACCTTATTTTGCATTCGACAATCCTTTAAACGGTAGTGCTACAAATTTTTTTTACGCTCTCGAATGACTTTTTCAAGGACATCAAAAGTGTGTACAGTCACGAGCACCAATATGTAAACACTTTACCAACTTTTAAAAGTGTTTTTCTCCTACTGTTCTGATTAAAATTTCATGTTGTTACGAACATAGTATTCTGGAACTCATGTTTATGAAAAAGCTCCTATCTCCAAGTTACAATCGTTATTTCTCTCGAAATTTGCTTTTTAAATATAGAAAAGTGTATACATATTGGTGCTCGCGACTACATTTGTGTAACTGTTTTTTCATGGGAAAAACGAGATGATGAAGTTTGTTGTAGTTTTGAAAACGTGCCAAAAGATCCTTGTACAGCTTTAACTTGTGTGGTAGTAGATTTTCAGGATGAAAAAATAAAGATATGTTAATGGAAAACATAGAATTCAACAAAAACATAGAGAGAATACAAGTCAACAATGCAGTCCTAACGTTCTCAGAGCTGGTACAGTCACGAGCACAAATATATAAATACTTTATACCTTTTAAAAACGTTTTTCTTCTACTGTTCCGATTAAAATTTGATGTTGTTACGAACATAGAATTCTGGAACGCATATTTTTATGAAAAAGATCCTATCTTAAAGTTAAAATCGTTATTTCTCGTGAAAGTTGCTTTTAAATTTAGGAAAGTGTTTACATATTGGTGCTCGTGACTGCACACTTTATTCTTCTCTGAAAAAAAAAAAACAATTGTTCACACTTCATAATAAATTCTCATAAAGCACTTTTATGTCCAAATTCACACAATAACAGCACCCATCACATTAATATTCCACACTTCCCTAATAAAGGTGCAAGTGAAAAATACACTGTAAAAAATCGCACCAACAAAACGGGAGCGTGTTAAAAATTTATTTTGAATGGCCATTCATTAAAAGGCATCCTGGACGGGGCTGTTGCGTCGGCGATAGCGATCGTGAAGAAATTACACTTCCTTCCTTATTGCTGGCGAACGAAATAATGTAGTTTAAGGTAAAAGTGAAGAATTTATACTAACGACTTTCTATTAAATGTGTAAGTTGAAGAATGGGATGATTTGTCTTTAGGTATTTTTGTTTTAATTGTACTGCCAATATCAATAAACTTCATTTGGGTAACTACTAGAGTATGGGCACACAAA
Source organism: Noctua pronuba (assembly GCA_905220335.1). Classification (NCBI taxonomy): domain Eukaryota; kingdom Metazoa; phylum Arthropoda; class Insecta; order Lepidoptera; family Noctuidae; genus Noctua; species Noctua pronuba. The sequence goes on from LR999911.1 coordinate 1,357,902, forward strand.
AAACGATAGATGAACTACTGACTCATTAAAATAGTAGGTAGCTACGTGAATGTGAATCACGGTGCCTGGAGCCTTAATTTGCAAGTGTACGGACACATAGGACATTAAGTACAGGGTGTAAACGGACCCTTCACGAAGCCGTCAACCAAGCATTCTGTACATCAAACTAAGTAACTCCACGCAAAAATTATTGCTGGGAAACGACTTTTTTTTTTGGGGTGAAAAATCACATTTTACGGCAAAACTCAAAATAACGCACTCAAAACTTGGTGCTGATGGATGCTTTGAATAGTAAACGGATCATGGAAGTAATTAAAGTACGGTTAAAACCTTAAAAAGTAGTATATAAAAAAAAACTTGTGAAAAATTTGGAACTTTGACCTCCAATATCTCCGTAACTAGAAGGTTCCCAGGTATGGTCCAGAACAAAAAAATGATCGCAATGACGTGGAGAACAAGTGCCTTTCGGCTTCGTTAAGGGTCTGTTTACACCCTTTATATGGGATAAATTAGGTTAAGGGCAGGAAGGTGATGATAATGATGATAATCTGTAGGTTTGGTTACCACGCTGTTGAAATTAATAATTTCACTTAATCGTAATTTTATTAAATTGATTTCAATCTAATGTTTTTTGTAGGTATTCTGTGGATATTATCTGAAAATAAATGAAATAATAACAAATTAATTTTTAATCATCCTAGTTAAATGCCATTATCATTTAAGGTGGAGATTCAGTAATGACTCTGCCCTGAAGTGCAAATGTGGTACTGTTCAACAAACGATGGGGCACTTAATATTGTGTCCTGCGTGTCCTGTTGTTTGTTCACTACAGGAACTGATGGACGCTACCGAAAGCGCCAAACTAGAAGCTCAGTTCTGGACTGACCCAATTTAGATTGCCATCGATAAGCTAAGAAGAAGATTTAAGGCAGAAATTGAGAAATCATTATCGAAAAAAACACATTGGGTCCGGTTACAAAAAAAAATCAGTAGCACAGAAGTCACAACGAGAAGATTTTTAAACGCATAAAAAATCGCCATTACCAGTAATGAATCGCTAGCCAAAAAAAAAGAAAAAAATACCAACAAAACACACAAAAGAACCAAAAATTCAGTTAAAAGAAAAAGTGTCCAGTAATGAAACAACAAAATAAAAAGATAACGACAGAAATGCAAATGAATCTAGTTTTAAATTGAAATAGCCGACTGCGTCCAAGAAAATTACTATTCGTTGTTTCAAATGAGAAATGTTCTACTACGCCATTTTTTATTTCGGGTCGTTGATTAACTTTTTTACTCAATTATGTTGAAGGCACATTTTTCATGGGATTTTCGAAATCAATTTTGCATGGAAACAAGATAATAAATATTATTTATGTAGAAATGGCAGTAACGAGTTTGTATATTAAGAAAAGTCAAGGAAAAACTGATAAAATTGTTAATGTAGGTGTACTATATTGGGGCTGCGGGACTGTTCGAAAGAGATACCGCGGCCCTGGAACACAAAGGGCAAAGAAAGAACATGGATGGGTTTTAGTCAGTAATTTCTGACACTCCCTTCCACTCCGCCCAGAGCGGGAGGGGGTCCTTTGATGATTTCCCATCCGAAAAAAAAAAGTCTCTAATCCGCATGGTCCTCATATTATGACTAAACCAATGTCTGGACTTTAAATGAGACGGTGACCTCTGAGTGTTTTTCGGCTGTTTCTTCTCAGAGTAGTCAGGTACGAAACACCAGCCCCATATCTAGTTTTAAAACATAACATGTTGTGACGTGAAATGTGTTTTTTTTTAAACCAATTTACAGCATATTTATGATTTCATGCTTTTAAAAAAGGAGGATTTGTTATTAGACTGCTTTTTCTTCTCAACGTGGCTATGACTGTGAAGCTTGGTGCCTTCAGAAGCGTCCAACAGTTCATGTTATGAACAAACGACAGTCGGCACGCAGGACACGATATTAAGTGCCCCATCGTTTGTGGAACGGCACCACATTTACACTCCAGGGCAGAGTCATCAATAAATCTCCAACTGAGCAGGTTTTCTTTGCCTCGGCCAACCTGGGTTCGGAATCTAGGTCAGCCATGGCAGCTCATATCCAGGTGGGAGGTTGTCAGCAAGTGGAACGAATGGTTTAGACTTTTCATAGACCGCTCGCCAGTGAATGGGTGAAGTTGGCTGATTAGCGACTGATTAATTTTTTTGTTTTTGAAGTATACGTCTCATAACTTTAATCAGTGTTTATACATAAAGCCCCTTATCTAAAAGTACGCGAATACTATCTACAGTAGAAGCAAGCTAGCCCTATCAATAAGCGTTACTTTTCGATCTCTCACAAATTGCTCCACTATAACCGCTTCAACCGGTACAAAAATAAAACTCCTCTATACTAGCAAATTGCCAATTAACTAACCTATTTACACATTCCTTTAAAAACTTCCAATCAGAACTAATTGCACATCAAACGTCGCTTTTTCCTTTACTAAACCTTACGTTTACAAACTGACTCGTAAATACACGTTCCCAATAAGGACACTACAAGCGGCCCGAACCAGTGAAAACCGGTTCGGACCGGTGCGAACTGGCTGAAGCACCGCTAATTGGCAACGAGACGCGTTTAGCGCTAACCACCGGCCATCGTTCGCACCTCCACACATTAATACGTGAAGTACTTAATAAAAGTCATGCGTTAAATAAAACTGCGCTTTTTTAAAAACAGAAAAAGTATTTACTACGTAGTTGCATTGACGAAATCTTTGTATTTAGAGAAACTGACAGAGTAAGAGCAGCTTCATAATTTAATTCTATTCATCTTGTCAACACAGCAATGATTGAACTATTTCATTCTCATTAAAATGCAAAGTAGACTAACTGACAATTGACAAACAACTGCGAACAGACAAATTGACAAATGAATTCATGTCTATTCTGAACCGGTTTGAAGCTGTTTGAACCGGTTAAAAGCGGATAATTGGCGACGAAATGCCGTGTATGGCGCTTACCACTGGCATTAGCGTTATTTCACGTCTCGGCATTGCAATGTGTAAAGTGCTTCATAAAACTCATGCTATTATTAATGTCCTACGATTATGTCGCTAAAATTAATGTTTAGGAACTTTGTCAAATGCCCACTAAATCTGGTGAAGTCTAAAATTACTGCCACTCAAAAGGACGTAAAATAAAGTAAACTTTGTATGAGAGACTACAGAGTAGCTAACTAAATCACGGGCATTTAAGTAAGAATTACACACTTCTCATTAACTTTGTTTGCATTTTCACTAGATATACAGGATGTAAGGGACAGCCCTCCGTAAACTGATGGGGTGAATTCAGTATATCATACTGAGATGACCGGTACAAGAAATTATTTCAGGGATGTTATGGGAATCCAATAAATTTGATTTGTTTTACTTCCTCCGTATCGTTACCAAGGCCAAACGCACGTAGCGAACGGCAAGCGCGACGACGAGTTCGATGGACTTAGCTAGGCAGGTCGTGAACAGCTGATTTGAACGCGTCGTTCGTTAGAGTATTTCAACATCCATTGTTGGATTTTTTATTTTAGCTGTATTATTTACATCAATGGAGCTCTGCGTACAGGGAATGTAATTTTACATTGAAATAAAGGAGTATTTACTGAAAAAATAATTAAAAAGAGTAAAAAAATTCGGAGATTTTCGGTGGAATATGATTCTAAATAAGGAGCTGAATGCACCCTGTCAGTTTGTGGAGGACTGTCCCTTACATCCTGTATTTTATGTATGTAGTTGATCACCTCTGTCTAAATAAATGTATCTTTAAGCATAATTAAATTCTTAGCAAGAACATACGACCTAGACGCAAATTCGAATGCTTTTTGAACAATCGACGAACATAAGAACAATAATAATTATTAGTATCATCCATAGATAAATTCCTAAAAACTAAGTAAATATTATACATGAAACGAATATTGTCCAATCATTTAAAAATCCTTAAAATTTACGCGAGGATCACTCTTACATTTATTTATTTTATTAATTTAAAAAAATTACATTAGAATATATGAGTACATAGGTACTGCTTATTTCTTAAGAAATTTTGCAGCAGACCTGTAAAAGTAGAAGTGAAAAAGAAATGTAGAAAAGGAAGAGAATAATGTGATATTGTTGTGTTTATATTTAATATTGTATAAGTACTGTACTTTTTTCAATACCTTTTGTAATATAAACACACAACCGATCTAGATAGACCCTTTCTTGATAGAATTAGAACATAACTCTTGTTTCCCGGCACTATATCTCTAATGCTGCTTAAATATTTTCTCTCTCATACATCAGAGCAGTAATTTTTAATTACCACTAAACATATTTTATAGCGTTCCTTCGCAGAGTAATATGTTTTGTAGTTATTTGGAGTTACTTTAATAAATAGTGATGTCATGTTGGCTTGATTCTATTACGTATCATTTAAAAATATTCCTGCCTACCTGTGGCGAAGGTCTCATACAACTCGATTCCTACCGGATTAAAGATATCTACTCCGGCTTACCTGTTACAAAAATTGACCCTTCGCTACTGCTACCTACCAAGGAAAACTAGGACATGAGAAAAACGTAAAAAATTGGACTGTAAATGGTAGCCGATTTTTAAATTGACATGCAATTTGATATGAGAATCGATCAGAATGTTGGGCTACAAAAGGGATGAATTAAATGCATATGCATCTGGCTGAGATAAAATGCTAGGGGGGATGTACGGTGTTACGCAAGCGGATAAAATAAGAAATGAGTACATAATAAGAGGAAGTCGAAAAGTAGCGCCGGCGATTGAAAAGTTGTGTGGTAATTGGTGGTCGTGGTATGTGTTTGTGATGCGGAGGAATGAGGAAACTGTCTTGAGAAAAGTTTTGGGTATGAACGTGATGGGTATAACAGTAGAAGAAGACCAAAGAAACCATGGATGGACTGTGTGAAGGATGATATGGCAAGAAAGGAAGGGTCTGATGAGACGACGAGTAATAGAGAAGTGTGAAAGAAGAAGAAGATATGATGCGCCGACCCCAAATTAATTGAGGTAAGGGCAGGGGAATGATGACATGCAATTCTATATGAGGTTTTGAACCCAGGCAGACACTGTCATTTGTGCATCACCACTGTTCTTAAAATGGTGAACGAAATCATTGTGAGAAAATCGAAATATCCTATTACCTGAAATCCGAATGTTGATTCGATGTGTCATCGTATAACCGGCACAGGGGTCGTGTGATGGATACAGCGCACCCCTTCTTACAGATAGGAAGTATGTGTTCCAACGGTAGGAGCGTTATAGGCTGAACGGGGATTAGGACTTTTTTTTGTGAATTTCAATTAATTGACAAATACTTGTTTACTGATTCAATCAGGTCATTGAAAAGTCTATCAATTGCCTTAATTCTATTGAACAAGAAACTTCCGCATAAGATAGAGAATCTTCAGAATTTACTGTTCCTATTTTCCCAACCCCAATCCCCAATAGCAACCTCTTTCCTAATTAGATCCAGATTATCATCGCCAGTGACTAAACGTATAATGAGGGTAGTTTAACATAAAATACGAGCGCATTCATCGGTAGAACCTCCATTACCGCCTTGTCAGACCTGTTGATCTCATCGGCGTTATTGGAACCGATTTGCGGATCGTCCCGATACGTCGTTATCGCCTGCGGCGCATAATTTGCGCTTTAATGTCACAAATGAAGGCGGCCATTTTTTTTGTTGTGAGTATAATTTTCGATGAATTGATGGGACGTAATTTGAGGTGAGAGTTTGCGATGGTATTAATTTATTGATTGGGCCGATAATTAATTGTAGGGTGTTATTTTTTGCCATTATTTCCTTGTGGATATGTTGATGGCAGATTATTTTAATGGTACTTAATAAATAGCTTGACAGCATTTCCTTATAAATTGGGGAACTACATTTAACAGTTTTTTAAACAGTCTAATATTAAAATCGTGTATAATACATTACCATTAACGAACTGTGGGCCCGTAGCTTAGGATTGGTGCCCTGAAACAGTGACACGGGGTCGCGGTAGACCACGAAGGAGATGGCGGGACGAACTGGATGTCTTCCTTGAGAATTGAAAAGAAGTAGCACAACAGCGTGACCTTTGAAAGGAATGGAGGGAGGCCTTTGCCCAGCAGTGGGACAATATGGGCTAGCTATAACATATAATAATACATTAATGCTTAATTCAATACAGCTCAAAAATCTGGCTATTTGACATGTGAACATTCACCCGTATGATGGACAGCAAATCTAAGAGCCCGATTTTATCTAGGCATTCATTTAGGCGTCTTTTAGTGTTAGTGAAAACAGGCATGAGAACTCGATACAAGGACTAATGTCACAGTCATGGACAGGCCAATTGCTTGAAGGGGACCGATAAACATTCCGTCCGGCGCTAGCAGAGCGTAGGAAAGCCTTTACGGACACTATATTCTAGAATTGGACTGTATCGAGTTAATCGGATTATCCTTTTAGTGACTATATCTGCCACGTTTGTCGTGTCGTCAAGCGCGACAATTGAGAGTGGGTCCTGAATTAGATGTCTCAATATTACTTTTTGACCTAGGCATCGGATCGAAGACCCCAGGGTTCAATTAATTAAAATTACGACTTTCTCAGAAGCAGCCCAGAGCTTAGAAGTGGGCTGTATGCTACGTCCCTCCTTTACGGGATGTCCTGCATGAGCGCCGAATACGACGCGACGCGACGCTGCAAACGCGATGAACGCGATCAACTCAACGGCATACCCTGCTTGCGGCCGGGTACGCGTACTTGTATTGAGGACATTTGTCGCGGGTAACATCGCGTCGCATTGCATCGTGTCGTGTCTCGTCGCATCGCGTCGTATTGCTCAAGCAGGACACTGCGTTAGAAACAACGTTAAGCCGATAGTCCTGACAGAGGACTATAACACTATAGATAGAGGTATGAAGAACAGGGTGTAAAGTTCTTCATCCCCCATAGAAAAGGGAGGGTCCTCCGACCAGAGACGTGTTATGTCTGGTGGGCTACTGCCCGAGAGTTGTTGACTTGTTTTTCCTATATAATCTTTGGTCGGAGATAACTTAATTAGAGCAATTCAGAATTTCGATGTTAGTTCTTCATCTGTGTCATTGATGGCGATGCTGTACTTTTTGTACCATATGGTTGTTGTACTTTTTTAGTGCCGCTACAACGCAATGGTTATCACCAAGGAACGAATTCAATTCAAGTCTCATCATCTGCCGAGCCTTTTCCCAACTATATTGGGGTCCGGTTCCAGTCTAACTAGGTGCAGCTGAATACCAGTATTTTACAAGGAGCGACTGCCTATCCGACGTTCACAACCCAGTTAGTACTGGGTAATACGATACCCCTTGGTAAGACTGGTTGTCAGACTTTTTGGGCCACTGACTACCTAACGACTGTCAAAGATCTACTAATAACACACGGGACCCACGGCTTAGCGTGCTTTCCGAGGCACGGAGTAAGTTTACTCCTCTTCGAGGGTCAGCTTCCTGTCTTAATCGAATGCAGCTGAATACCAGTATTTTACATGGAGCGACTGCCTATCAGTCCTCCACAACCCAGTTAGTACTGGGTAATACGATACCCTTGGTAAGACTGGTTGTCAGACTTTTTGGGCTAGTGATTACCTAACGACTGTCAAAGATCTACAAATAACACCCGGGACTAAAGGCTTAACGTGCTTTGCGAGGCACGGAGGAAACTCGTTATGTAATGGGTGGTCACCGATCCACAGACCACCTTAGGCAAGCACGGCTTTACCTAAAGATTTAACCGAGCGGCTGTTATTATTTAGCCACGAGCTCCTCGAAAAACAAGTCATGAAGCCAGTTAAAACACTCACCCCCCAGATCATCAAAATAACACATTTAAAAATATTCATAGCCGAATCGGATAAGCTTTACCACATTAAATGACCATTTACCGTTTGGGGGTATACATACTAAGTGGTACGTTTAATATTTTCCAGTTTGTATCGCCATTAAGTGTTGTCATCTGTCGCAGTAATTTCGGAGGGTAGGTAGATACGATTTATGTTTTGTTGACGTTATTCTGTTGTGTGCGTGGATTTCGGAGTTATGTTTGTATTTCCGGGTGAAAGGGCTATTTTTATGTGTTTCAAGGATTTTTTGAGTTTAATTTAATTTTTTCGGATTTAAATTGTCAGGGTTTGTTATTAATGTGTTTGGGTTACGGTGCATCTTGTGAAATGAAACCGGCCAAGTGCGAGTTGGACTCGCGGATCGTGGGTTCCGTATAAATTAGGTATAAAGGGTGTAAATAGACCCTTAACGAAGCCGAAAGGCACTTGTTCTCCCCGTCATTGCGATCATTTTTTTGCTGTAGACCATACCTGGGAACCTTCTAGTTACGGAGATATTGGGGGTCAAAGTTCCAACTTTTTCACAAGTTTTTTTTTTAAATACAAGGTTTTAATGTTGAAACTTTGCTTTAAATAGCTCCACGACCCCGTACTATTCAATGCATCCACCTGCACAATGTTTTGAGTGCGTTACTTTGAGTTTTACCGTAAAACGTGATTTTTCACTCCAAAAAAAAAAGTCGTTTCCCAGCAATAATTTTTGCGTAGGGTTACTTAGTTTAATGTACAGAATGCTTGGTTGACGGCTTCGTGAAGGGTCTGTTTACACCTTGTATGGAGGTTTTTTGTTTTTTACGGTTTTCAGAAGGTTTTGTTTGTAGCTTGTAAATTAAATAATAATGAATAATAGATTGTGACGTATCACTTGACTGTTGCCTGTTTTCACCAACACTACGCGCCACCTAATAGAAAGCCTAATGCACGTTTTCAACGAGTCTAGGCGAGACCTAACTTAATACCTAATGACCGTTTTCACCAACACTACGCGCCACCTAACTGAATGCCTTAAGCTCATTTTCACCACCACTACGCGCCACCTAACTGAATGCAGTTCCAAGATGACATACCTACCTACAGCGAAAAATATCTCCAAAACTCCCGCCTACACTTGACTGTTAAACTAGCAATTCTTCAGAGAATTCAACAACGTGAAGTATTACAAAAAGCAAGTTAAACTCAGTCCAAGTGTATGACAACTGATAACAGAGTCGGTGGCGCCCTCTCCCGGGGCGAAGTGAGTTAGTGCCCAAGTTTTCGTACGGCGCTCTGTGAGTTTTAAGATACGGTGGCAAAGTGTAGTGGGAATGTGGCTTTAGTATTCAATAGGTTTTTGGGAAATGTATAGAACGTATTTCTGTTCTGGAGGAGCTCGTGGCTTAATAATAACAGCCGCTCGGGTCGATCTTTAGGTTAAGCCGTGCTTGCCTGGGTTGGTCTGTGGATGGGTGAACACCGATTACATACCGAGTTCCCTCCTCTTCGAGGGTCAGCTTCCAGTCTTACCCGAATGCAGCTGAATACCAGTATTTTACATGGAGCGACTGCCTATCTGACCTCCACAACCCAGCTCCACAACCCAGTTAGTACTGAGTTATACCCGTTGGTATGACTGGTTGTCAGACTTTTTGGGCCACTGACTACCTAACGACTGTCAAAGATCTATAAATGACACCCGGGACCAACGGCTTAACGTGCTTTCCGAGGCACGGAGGAAACTCGGAATGTTATGGGTGGTCCACAGACCAAACTTGGCAAGCACGGCTTAACCTAAAGATCGACCCGAGCGGTTGTTATTATTTAGCCACGAGCTCCTCATATTCATCCCGAGCTCATCACCTCATCACCAGCTATTCTATTCTATTCTAAATAAAAATCACAAACAGCAGCGTATTATTATCATCCCAACACCATTATTTTCTTCTATATTTTCTCACGTATTTTCGCAAACAAAACGTATATAAGGGGAGATTGTTCCCTTAATATATCTTTTGTACTTATAATTAAGACGGAGATATAAAAGACAATCCCTGAGGCGTTGCTAACTTTATTAGAGAAAAAGTCTAGACCGAGATAGTATGAAACGACTATTGTGTGCAAGAATCTATGTAAGTGCTCGTTAGCATTGACTAGAATAGAACACAAGGTGTAAACAGACCCTTCACGAAGCCGTTAACCAAGCATTCTGTACATCAAACTAAGTAACCCTACACAAAAATTATTGCTGGGAAACGACTTTTTTTTGGAGTGAAAAATCACGTTTTATGGTGAAACTCAATGTAACGCACTCGAGTTAGTTAAAGTAAAGTTTAAAAGTGTTATTTTAAAAAAAATTGGAACTTTGACCACCAATATCACCGTAACTAGAAGGTTCCCAGGTATTTTCTAGAACAAAAAAATGATCGCAATGACGGGGAGAACAAGTGCCTTTCGGCTTCGTTAAGGGTCTTTTTACACCCTTTATACTTTATTGTATGTAAATCAGTGCGGGTTGGTAGATGTCACAATTCTTCGAATTTTTGGTTCTAGAACATGCCGTTTGCCGGTTTTCGATTATAGCCTATTCCCTCTCATAGAGAGGAGGCCTGAGTCCCAGCAGTGGGAACATTATAGGCTGATTATGCTATGCTTATGTTATGCTATGCTATGTATGTAAATCAAAATTGAAACACAACTGTTTTACAGTTTTGCAAATTTTTTGGTTACAATGGCGGTATTACCGCTGATAGCGATATCTTTCAGACAACTTTTTCATGGGCAGTACGAAGGATTAAAATAATTCTGATTTTTATTTTTTTCACTTATCTATATTTTTTTTTTCTTTAAAATATTTTATTGGAACAGAAACACTCTTCACAAAGTAATTGTAAATACCTGCATTAGTTTAAAACTGTGTCACCGAGTCTGTGTCTGTGTGTGTGCAGCTCTTAAAGCCCATCTCCAAGAGGGAGACGACAGCGTTCCAGAAACAAAAAATAAAATAGTAAAAAATAAAATAGTAGACAATTAAAATAGTAAAAATTAAAATAGCAAAAAAAAAAATGTAAGTAGTTAATGTTGTGCATGTGGGAGTGTTGTATGTGAGTGTAGTGCTTGTCTGTGGGGTGTAAGTGTAGAGTGCGCTTGTGGAAATTACGCCGCACTTAACATCACAAAGTTACTACAAGAACTATTGTACAGCAGAAAAGTAATGAAAAGTGAATAAATTTTTCACCTTACGCCCATGTGACGGTAGCGAAACGGCCAAGTCACATATTTTGACTAAGGTGTAGAGTTTGTGAAGTTACGGCTTGTAAGTTAGGGTGTGTAGAGCTTTCTAACTCTCTCTACATGAGATCTGATATCTTTTGACAGTGCGAGCCATAATTATGGTCTCGTCTTGCCAGCATTTTACATGAAAATGTTTTGGTGGGATTTCAATTCTTTTTGTAAGTTGCTTATGACAATTTTATTTTGTTATTTTTTTCTTTCGCTTATTGGGGTGTATTTCTTGCACATCAGAGCTATATTTCTACACTTACACTAATATTATAAAGAGGAAAACTTTGTTTGTTTGTTTGTTTGATTGTAATGAATAGGCTCAAAAACTCCTGGACCGATTTTAAAAATTCTTTCACCATTTGAAAGCTACATTATCCACGAGTAACATAGGCTAAATTTTATTTTGGAAAAAAATAGGGTTCCGTAAGATATTTGGGTATTTCGGACACAATGTGTAAAAAATCAACCAGAAAAGTTACTTATTTTGCGTACGCTGCCTAAACTATAAAAGACAGAACCATAAAATGTTCTAATTAATTGTAGATCTTATAAATATCTACTAAAAAGTCCGCAACACACTATACCTATCTATGTCGAGTGAGGCACAACAACCATTTTTTTATCTTGATTTTTTTTGGACTACATTTAAACGCATTTATTTTACTTATGCTATAATCCTTATCAAAATTAATTATTTCATCACTAAGTACAGTTTATGTAGATAATATTTGGTTTTTGAATGATTAAAATTGGACGTTTGGTTTTGAAGTTATGGCGAAATTAAAATATATTACGATTTCTGCTGCACGGCCCGTTGCGAAGTGGGCGTCACCAAGGCGGGGTGCGCGTGCGGGAGGGTAGTTTAGATCTATGAGTAAGGTACCCGCGCGGCTCAGACGCTAATCCATTACTCACCGTCGACAGGCCCGCACCTACGGTGGCCGGTAGCCACCACGTGGCTCCCGAAGCCCGGTGCATCCCCCGCGGCGGCTGGGGCGAGCGATTCTCTCCCTCTCAAGCGGGGCAGACCTCCACGGTGTGCGCCACCGTGTCCTCCGGACGATCCTCAATGATAGCACCCGGGCGTTTCCTCCCGCCCGATTCGGTGCAGAAACCTCCCGAAACAACCGTATCCGGTGAGGACCTGCGTCAGGCTGAAGGTGAGGGCGCCGTGGCGCCTCTCTAGCCACTCCTCAAAGAGGGGACTTACCGCCACTATTGTGGCGTGCCCTGCACTAGGTTGCGACAGTCGCTGTCTCCATGTCGCCATGAGATCGCGTCGGAGGTTTGTCCGCTGAGCGGTGATTTGCCGCGGCAGCGGTGTTTCCCCCCGACGTAGTGCCTCCGCGCGCCATTCATGCAGGCGCGCGAGGACTATCGCCTCCAGATCCCATGGCGGCAATCCGGCTAGGAGGCTCGCCGCCTCGCGGGAGATCGTGCGGTACCCCCGAATTAGCCTAACGGCTACCACCTTTTGGGGCGCGTTCAGGTAGTGGGTGGCACGCCGCTTAATTGAACGCGCCCACACCGGAGCCCCGTAAAGGGCCATGGACCGCACGACCCCCGCGTAGAGCCTACGGCAGGAGGCGTTTGGACCCCTCAGGTTGGGCAAGAGCCGCTTGAAGGCATCCCCTGCCCGTTCCAGTTTGGGAGCCAAACGTCGGAAATGCTCAACGAAGTTCCACCGGCTGTCGAGGACGAGTCCTAGGTACTTCAAAGTCGACTCGATGCCGAAGGGAACCCCTCCTACCGTCAGCATGGATTCCGACGGTGGCGCATTCCGAGGCCCATGAAAGCACATGGCCTCGGATTTGTGCAAAGCCACCTCGAGACCCAATTGCCGGATCCTCTCAAAAACTATCGCAACTGTGGGGAGCCCCCCTTAATCTGTTATTTTTTTTATTATTGTATAGAAATCGTAAAGCAGTTCACAGAATACATCTACCTACCAAGTTTCAACGGTTTAGTCCGAATAGTTTCGGAATAAAGTGGCTGTGACATTCAGACGGACAGACAGACAAGACGAATCTATAAGGTTAGACGAATCTATAAGGGTTCCGTTTTTTGCCATTCGGCTACGGCACCCTAAAAATCGTGTTTGGGCTCATTTCATACACCTTGATGAGAACTTTAGAATTAGCTGGAGTATGACTTTCATCGAAGGTCTGACGATGGAGCGGAGGGCAGCTGCAATTGGACCTCAAAAGTTTACAGCATCTATATCGTGTTCGGGCTCATTTCATGCACCTTGATGAGAACTGTAGATCTAGCTGGGGTCTGGCTGTCATCGAGTGTCTGAGGATGAAGACGTAAAGGCTGTCGAGGGCAGCCCTTATTTGGAAAAACATAATAAGAATAGTTTAGTGATTCTTATTCTGGATTGCACACAAAATAAAAAACGCGGAAAATTTATTCCTTTTGAGAGCTTCCGTTGCGTCCGCTGCGTAAACGGTTAAAGTTACGCAGCAATCATGCATGAATTGTTCCTTTTAAAAGTTCTCTTCTTCATCTTTTAACTTACTCACTCACTATAACCTTTTTTATGATTCTCAATATTCTTCAAAAAATATGCGTTATTTTTGCAAAGGTGTTTTTGTAAACATGGTATTTATCCTTATCCAAATAAATACGTTATTCATCACAAGAGTATTTAATTTAGAACGAAATTGCTCTAACATCATTTGATTCTAATGAATATCTTAGGAGATCCGAGATATCACAGTTTTAAAATAATTCTGCAGCAAAATAATAATGGTCAGGTACCGCGCTCGCATTTTCATTATGTGGGTGATGTGCTCCTTTAGAATTGATACACACCCTCTAACCCTCTCTTATGTGACGCAGACGAAGTTGCGCGTATCAGCTAGTCTTTTATATAATTCCATCCCTTAATTTAAAAAGTGGGAGGTGATTTACTAAAAATCCTGAAATCTGTATTTTATTCTTTATAACAACGAGTCCTTATATCAATTTTCAGACCTCTAGCATCAAAATTTTCAAAAGTCTCATACAAACTTCCATCCCCTAGTTTAAGGGGTTGGGGGGTTAAAATTGCAAGTTTTTTTGTTGTTTGTGTACTGATACTTAGCTTATATACCAAATTTCAGCTTTCTGGGACTTCCGGAAGTACCCTAAGAATTTTGATGATCATCAGCGAGTCAGTAACGAAATCAGGGTTTTTTAGATATCAATAAAATCTAAAGTATAAGAGCTATGTAATTGAAACTTAATACGTTTAATAAGTCTACTGTTGATGTCATATCCCGAGAATTTTGTTTATCGGGTATAATCCAAACCCAAGTAATGAGGGTTCAAAAAAACGACTAAGCGCTTTGAGAAAAGGAAGGCAGTGCCCTTGCGCTTTGCTTGGCTCGACTTGGCGGGGGCACTACTGAGCCCCCAGATTTATAATAACATAACATAACGCCTGTAATCCCCGAAGGCTTAGGCAGAGGTGTAGCTAATAGTACACCCATATTTCGCCAGTTAAGTCCCATGTAATAAAGGGCGAGGCCATTGCCATCAACCGGGCACAAATCCATACTCCATGGCTGCTATTGACAAATTCCTGATGGAAAAACCCAATAACAATTTGCTCGACCCGGGAATCAAACCCAGGACCTCATGCTCAGTAATCGCGATTGAGACCACTGCACCAACGAGGTAGAAAGTAGAATATTGTGCATAATCAAGGTTCACACTGCTGGGATACCAGCCCCCTCTCTATGGACAGTGTGATCTGTCATCAATATTTTAGAAAATACACTGATGTTTTTTTATTAATTACTACAAGAATGAAAAACAAGGTACTTCCAATCTCTCCTCGAACCGACTCCTAAACACCACATTATTTGACTCCCAATTTCAATTTGTTGCTCGCACATTCGTCAAAGGCAAGCGCCGTTCACCACAAGACCACTATGTAACCTGTACAAACAAGTAGCAAAACTTTATAAATGTCGCAGGAAACTTGGAAATATCTTTTTTAGCCAGAGTCCTAGGATATTTGAAAAAAAAACTAGCCATCATAAAGGGTGTAAAAAGACCCTTAACGAAGCCGAAACTCACTTCTTCTCCCCGTCATTGCGATCATTTTTTTGTTATGAACCATACCTGGGAACCTTCTATTTACGGAGGTATTGGAGGTCAAAGTTCCATTTTTTTTTTTAAATACCACTTTTAAAGGTTTTAACTATAGATACTTTAATTAACTCCATGACCCCTTTACTATTACAAAGCATCCATCAGCACTAAGTTTTGAGTGCGTTACATTGAGTTTTACCGTAAAACGTGATTTTTCACCCCAAAAAAAAAGTCGTTTCCCAGCAATATTTTTTGCGTGAAGTTACTTAATTTGATGAACAGAATGCTTGGTTGACGGCTTCGTGAAGGATCTGTTTACACCTTGTAGGTAAGTCTTGAACAACGAAGGTGAGTATGAACGCTGATTGGCTGATATGAACGTTTTGCACTGACTGATGCGCTCATTGGTTGACTGATTCATCAGGCCATGTTCTGCTCAACCAGAAATAAGATAATTATGAATTTGTTTATTTATTTGGATCTCCAACAAAAGATACACAGATACAGTATAGGTCACAGTTTTACAAAGGTTCTTTTAAGTGTGTTCCTTCAATTACAGGAGACCCCAGCATGCAGATAAAACTAGGTGTCAACACAGAAATTAGAAAAAAAAACAAATATATTACAAAAAAAAACAAAATAAAAACAAAAATAATAAAAAGCGTTTGATGACAAGAAATCATAAGTAATCAAATTGTTTCACATAAAAATTATAAATTATCATTGTATATTTATTGCAGTTTAATTTTACCTCAGATAGACAAATGTTACCAAACAGACTGGTTTTTTTGCAAAAATCTTAGGATATTCGCAGAATAACGATTTTTCTGGTATCCTGCGACATATTCAATTCAATTCCTTTATTTCAATCACCAATTGGATCATATAATAGCATTAGGTACATTAATTAAAAAAAAAATCATTAGAAAAATAAGACAAAAACACAACACACTGACACACACTTGAACACATTAATAGGTACTGACAAATTAAATTAGAACAGGCAACAAATTAAAATTAGCAATAATCATACAATTATTAGTTACATACTAAAAAATCAAATTCGTATACAAAAAAAAAAAAAAAAAATACTCATATAAAACCGTACCGTACCGTATATATAACCTTCCGTCTTTGCCTACTGAATATTACATTAACTAACGGCGGTTTTTTGTCATGGCGCTCAATTTGCATGTTATGAGTTAGGCACGTCATGACGTGTTCTTTTGTTGCTAAGGGTGGGGACTGAGTTGAAGAGAGCGTGTTGACGGCCTAGCAGAGCGATAAAAGGGGCGGGTTTAGTACAGCAAGACTTTTTCGCCAGTCATAGTATTGATACTGAACTTGAACTGTAAAGTTTATTATTATTGAAAAGAGTGTCCATGGAGTTTTTTGCCCATTCTTCTCCATAGAGATCTACGCCTTGGAATGGGCAACTACAGTACTTTCACAAGTTATTACGCCTTGTGTCTGTGACTGTAGCTTCGCTTTCTTTGTTTATTGTGACATTCAAAAGTGCCTGTAATGGTCCAATTGAAATAAATGCTTTGATTTTGAGTTTGAGTTTGAATATCCGGTATTCCTCCAAGAATTTCATTTCTAAACAATAAATGCATTATTAAGTTACCTCTATAAAGATTCAGCGCCTACAAATTTTGTAAAGCAACCAATTGCAGGAACTCAACTGGGAAACGATAACATTGATGCAGGAAGAACTCACTTTCAAACAAAATTTAAATCCTTGCGATTCATCCAAAGGCTATGAAAATATCAGTGCAATATACTGTGTACGTTTAAGTTGAATATTGACAATGTAACGTAGCATTTCAATATGATTGTATGACCGGTGTTACATAAGCTGGTAATCAGTGTTGCCGATAGATGAAGAGGGCTTTTTGTTTGGGTAGTACCTATTATACTTCATGGTGTCGGATGTAAAGAATAGCACCATCCCATATCTTCCCGTGGGTGTCGTAAGAGGTGACTAAGGGAGTCACCAGCCAATGGGCAGCAGCGTTCTCTGCTTTTTTAACAACCGTACTGCGATTGCCAACCCGCCGGCCAAGCCCCTTCCCTTTAAGGCAGGCCTATGTCCAGCAGTGGCCGTCTTTCGGCTGAAATGACGATGATGATGAGTACCTATTATTGTAGAAGGTGCCTATTAACGCTACACTGTAAAACGTGAAGACCCAGGTCAGAGTATTTATTAGAAGGCAAACTAAAAATAAGTAAGCCAATCTACCTTAAATATCTATTTTTAATGTTAATTTTAAGTTCTAATATTTCTATGGAAGTCTACCGCGAAACATGTGAGATAAGACCTTAATGTACCATGTTTTAACACAAATAAAAATTATTCTACTCTTTCTACGTAGGTACACCACACAGTCACACACACATCCATTCTTTTTAACGTTTAATGGTGGTCATAACGCTTACCCAGCGATTTACAGATATCTGATAAGGACCCTACGACATTAGACTTAAACATTACTATCGATTGACGAAACGTGGAGGTCCAGTCACGAGCACCAATAAGTTAACACTTAACATTTTTTAAAAGACTTTTTCTCCTACTGTTCTGATTAACATGTCATGTTATAACGAACATAGTATTCTGGAACTCATATTTTTAAGATAAAGATCCTGTCTCCAAATTACAATAGTTATTTCTCGCGAAAATTGATTTTAGAATTTAGAAAAGTGTATAATATTGATGCTTGTGACTGTACCTACTTAACTAATCCAAGACATCTATTCCAAATCAATCATCAGCCAACCTCATTTCCTTAACTAACTTCTTCAAACAAACATACCTCCTCCCCCCCCCCGTCCCCCCTTCCCAGCAACGACAACAGTACACAAATCTATCAGTTCCGGTAATTGAAATCCCATTAGTGTAGGGTGATGAAAATGAAGCGGCCCCGAGGCGGAATCAGATGGCAAATAAAATGCGAATCGCCCTTTTGTCTGCCCCGGGCGGACAAGCAAGATTCAATTTGTCAGGAATCTGGGGATGGTGCAAGTTTTAGACGATGGAGGGGTTTTGGGGTGGTGTTGATATTAGTGGTTGTTGTACCTATTAATACTTAAAGCTGCTTTCAGACTACGCTATAATATAATAGCATTTAGTATATATATCTCATAGCACGACAATATCGCGCACCATACATTGTTATGGACACGTTCACACTGGACTGTACTATATATTATTACTTACTATACTTATTATAGCATTAGGTCCTTCTTTGCTATATTATAGCAAAAGCAGAAGCTGAAAGCAGCTTTTTATTCGTTTAACAACTAGTTTTGCCCGTAGGAGCTCGTGGCTTAATAATAACAGCCGCTCGGGGTCGATCTTTAGGTCAAGCTGTGCTGGCCTAGGTTGGTCTGTGGATAGGTCACCACCCATTACATACCGAGTTTCCTCCGTGCCTCGGAAAGCACGATAAGCCGTTGGTCCCGGGTGTCATTTGTAGATCTTTGACAGTCGGTACAGGTAGTCAGTGGTCCAAAAAGTCTGATAACCAGTCTTACCAAGGGGCATCGTATTACCCAGTACTAACTGGGTTGTGGAGGTCAGATAGGCAGTTGCTCCATGTAAAATACTGGTATTCAGCTGCACCCCGTTAGACTGGAAGCCGACCTCAATATAGTTGGGAAAAGGCTAGGCAGATGATGAACTAGCTTTTGCCTGTGGCCTCGCTCGCTTAAAGGTCAGATGTTATCCCACGCGACTACCGGGATAATAAGGATCGTATGTCTTGACTCAGGTCATAGTTTACCTGTACTTATGCCAAATATCGAAATCCACATTCTCTCAGCCGTTAAGACCTGAATACACATACATACTAAGTTATTTTCGCATTCATTATTAGTGTGGATTAAAGATTATCATGAGATGAAATGTTCTTTATTGTTGTCAAAAAGAGGAGTGCGCAAATTCTTCCATCAAACACTGTTATAAGCTTTCACGGTTTTCAATTTATTTTCCATCCCCCCGCTTTCTCCAGTCAACCCGCGATCATGGCGCTCGCAACAGCGTCGAAATATCGGGAGCTCAAAATAATGAACTATCACGGTAGATATCCCGTAAGTAATAAAGTATCCCGCAATGTAACTATTTAAATCCAAGCTAAGCCCCTACTTAGCTTGGATTTAATTAGTTACATAGCAAGTCATTTTTTAAATTCATATTTCTAGGTAAACATAGCAATAAAATCCACGTTCATCACGAAGATAGTAGTGGTGAAAATCTCAAATTGGTTTTAGACGCACGATAATAAGATGGCCTGGATGGTGTAAAGATGGCCTTTTCTCGAATAGCTAACAAGCCAAAAACCCAAAATAAGCGACTAAAAACCAAACAACTATCACAACTACTATTGTTGCTGCTATCCCGTCGCCCTCTCATCACTTAGCCCCACAAATTGGTGACACGGAGAGGGCAGCCCCTGGGGGTCCAAGGTTTTTGTCGTTCGACACCTGCCCAAAAGATCCTGTTTCTTGTTTCTGAATTCTTATTGGAGACAACTGATAAGGTTTGCTTTTACTTTATACGATTTTGAAAATGAAAGCCGTGCTGATATTAATTGACAATTCATTTAAGTGTATTGCTTTTTCTGTACGAGGGCCTTAGATATGTGACCAAAATATATTGAGTTGATAAGAAAAAACAAATGACTGTGTCACGCGAGTGCTTCAAGTGTTTCTTTCATGGTATCGTCACGTCGAGTCGTGAAGAAAAAAAAAAAAAAACACCCGTGAAGCGGTGGGTCGTGGTATGTTCTTAGGAATTTCTTTCATTTATTTTTCAGCAGTCGTTGTTGCGCTAGCGCATGGTAAGTCGTTGCCAAACAGTGACGATACGGCTTACTGCTACAAGGGCGCCTAAAACCAACCTATTCACTTGATTGTAAACTCACAAAAAAACTCATAAGATAGTGTGAATATGATTTTAAGAATATAAAGGATTGGACATCTTTTTATTGTGTCTTTCTTCAGAATCTTAACTCGAAAAGATCGCTGTTGTACCCTGAATATTATGGTTTTGTAAATAAGCATTGTTCAAATGTCACAGTAAGCATGTTCTACCTCTCTAAGTATATCGCTTATTCAAAATTCCATGTTTCAAACAACGGTTTAGAATAAATCGTTACATCTAAACACCTCTTCTTACAGATTTGCGTCGCACACTCTCATGCAGGGGTCACAGGAGAAATCTATCGGTCCTCAGAGTCACACGACACGTTACCGTCTTGTTCGACGTCCGTGTAGTTGTAGGACACGCTGACTCGACCCTGATTGTTACCGAGTCAGGGATTTACGGCCCATTAGCCTGATGGTTGTGCTTTGTTTGATGAAGGATTGGGATTGAATAAAAACAGTAGACAGCTTTGTAATATCCTGCCTGTTTGTACTCCTTAAAGATTTAGGCAGATGTGAACCAAAGCAGACACACCATTTTACCAAAAAACTTTTGAATATAATAGAGTAAACAATTTTATATCACTACTCCTGCTTTCCCCAAAGTCAAACTCAAACTCAAAGCATTTATTTCAATTAGACCGTTACAGGCACTTTTGAATGTCACAAAAAACAAAGATAGCGAAGCTACAGTCACAGACACAAGGCATAATAACTTGTGAAAGTACTGTAGTTGCCCATTCCAAGGCGTAGATCTCTATGGAGAAGAATGGGCAAGAAACTCCATGGACACTCTTTTCAATGAAAATATTGTTACAAAATCTTGGTTACATCATTCATGTGGAGACTATATATTTATGTGAGAACGATGTTAAAGAGGTGCAAGCTAAGAGCGTAAGGCCCGGACTCCACCAAAGCGGAGACGAGCGGAGCGGAGAGGAGACGTGCGGACACCGACCAATCACATTAATTTATATCTACATCGTGTTTCTCGCCTCTTCTGTGATTGGTTGAATCTTGCACATCTCCTCTCCGCTCCGCTCGTCTCCGCTTTGGTGGAAACCGGGCCTAATTGTCAGCGTAAGTGTTTAGGCAGAGGAATAATGATAGGACACCTACTTATCGCCAGATTATGAATAATGCCTATTAGAGGTGAGCTGATTGTTATCAACCGGGAACAATTCAGACTCTGGACTGAAATTTCTATCTTCGACCCGGGTATCGAACCTATAATGTCATGCTTAGCAGTAACGTGACGCTTGTGACGACTAGACTAATGAGACAGTTCAGTAGAAAACTTGCTGAAGCATAAAGCAGACACCGTTGCAAAAATTATTGCAGGGAAACAACTTTTTTTTGGGGTGAAAAATCACGTTTTGCGGTAGGACTCAATGTACCGCACTCAAAACATTGTGCAGATAGATCGATTGAATAGTATGGGGATCGTGGAGGTGTTTAAAGTAAAAATCTTACTTTAAAAACTTGTATTTAAAAAAAAACTTGTGAAAAAGTTGGAAATTTGACCCCCAATATCTCCGTAACTAGAAGGTTCCTAGGTCTAGAACAAAAAATGATCGCATTGACGGGGAGAATAATTGCCTTTCGGCTTCGTTAAGGATATTTTTATACCCTTTATAATAATACTACTAATCACATGCAATAAAAATGCAGTTTTTCTATGGAAAATGTGATGAGTTACTACTGCTTTCCCTGCGCTAGTTACCCTAATACCTACAATTTCCGTCGCCTGACGTTTTTTACTTGAAACGCATGTTAGCAAACCAATTTATTCGTTTTTTTTTAGATCTACGTGTATGATAACTATTGTTAGCGTACCTCGTCATTTTAACACCACTGTAATTAATTCCATGGTTAGATTAATCTTCGCTAGTCCCCCACCCTACGATTATAAACTTGATGAATGCACTGTGGGTTTGGTTGTATGCAGAAATGCGACAGAAATTTAAAAAAATAAGGTGTTTTTGAACTGAAAAGGCCTGGGCACATCACCACGGCGTGGCGTGTCGTGCCACGGTGCGGTGCCGCGTACGGTGCGCCCACCTGACAGTTAAAGTTTCAAAGTCACACAAACAAAAACTTGAAAATTTGAGTACACGTTTGGACCGATGGTTACTGCCGTGAGCCGGCGAGTCACACCGCACACGGCACCGCACGGCAGCAACGCGTCATGGCACCGCACCGAGACATCACATCATCGGCGCCGCGCCGTGGTGGTCCTAAGAGTCCCCACATTCTGCAGACTTTTTACGCCGATAGTTTAATCAAACCAGCAAGCACAGTTATGCTTGGGGTCGGCTTCCAGTCTGTAGCTGATTCCGGATGCAGCTAAATACCAGTAATTTACATGGAGCACTTGCCTATCTGACCTCCACAACCCAGTTAGTACTGGTCCCTCAATGAAATAGACTGTAAGCACACAAATAAACAAAACCCGTAATCTGTTTGTATATTCTCACATATTGCGAATAAATAGAACACAGCGAACATAGATCCATTAGGACATAAGTTAGCTGAATCACCTCTGCACGGCCCACCGGCCACAGAGACATTTTGTAATACACAAAGTAGGCAAATAAATGTTATTCTGATTCTGATTAGTACTGGGTAATACAAAGATTAAGATATCAAGGTTGGTTGTCAGAGTTTCGGGCCACTGACTATCTGTAACGACTGTCAAAGATCTACAAATGGCAGCTGGGACCAACGGCAGAAGGTCCTTTTTGAGGCACGGAGGAAACTCAGTCTGTAATGGATAGTCACTAAAAACCACATTAAAACATTTTTACCACCCAAATATCTGTCTTCCATGATAATCAAAGTACGTTAAACCCAGTCAGACGCCGATTACCGGATGCGGTACCCAACGAAACCTTTTGGTCAGCTGGTCAAAGGAGAGTAGGCAACAAAGGACGTCCTTTACAAAGAGTGAAACGTATCGTACGTTGATACAATAAATTCTAGTCTTTGACTTTTGGTCAGGAGCCTTTGTTACGCTGTACGACCTGAATTTGTTTTAGAACAGCTGTTTTTGGTGAGCAGAGAGTGGCTCAGCAAAAAACAAAAAAATTACATTCGAGTCTTGAGTTAGTCGTCATTTTACTAATATTATAAAGAGGAAAGATTTGTATTTTTGTGTGTGTGTGTATGTTTGTAATGAATAAACTCAAAAACTACTGTGCCAATTTCAAATATTTTTTCACCATTAAAAAGCTACATTATTCCTGAGTAACATAGGCTATATTTTATCCCAAAATGTTTAAAAATAAATGTCCACCCGTGCAAAACCGAGACGGGCCGCTAGTTTTTAATAATTAAGTTTATTTTCAGTGGGGAATAAAACATATATAAGCGTAGATAGTACTACTAGAACAGCCTAAATAGATGAGCAATTTCACATGCAAATTAAACTCAACTCTAAACCACTAAATCTAAAAGTTTTTAAATTGTCAGGTAGTTGAAAAGTAATTTTTTTGTTCCAAAACGTAAACCTGTGTGGAGAAGAATGGGCAAGAAACTCCATCTTTAATGAAAAAGTGAAATTCATAATGTTCGAAACTAGCAACTTGGTTTTGAAAAGACCATCATCTGCCTAGTCTTTACCCAACTATATTGGGGTCGGCTTCCAGTCGAACCGGATGCAGCTCAATACCAGTATTTTACATGGAGCGGCTGCCTAACTGACCTTCACAACCCAGTTAGTACTGGGTAATACGATACCCTTTGGTAAGACTGGTTGTCAGACTTTTTGGACCATTGACTACCTAACGACTGTCAAAGATCTAAAAATAACACCCAGGACCAACGGCTTATCGTGCTTTCCGAGGCGCGGAGGAAACTCGGTACGTAATGGGTGGTCACCCATCCACATACCAACCTAGGCAAGCACGGCTTAACCTAAAGGTCGACCCGAGTGGCTGTTATTATTAAGCCACGAGCCACATCCAACTACAACGCAATCCCTCTTCGAGAAATCGTCATCAAAAAATAATTGACCAAACATCCCCATCACTTAATTATTTCACCCCCCTATAAGGGCAAGTTTACAGAATCAAACGAGCCAAACACCCCTCTCATTACGAGCCATAGCACCGTAAAAGTCGCGGAGTTATTAAACGAAATTATAGCACTATTATAGCTTCGCTATAGGACCATTATAGCACTGCTATAAAACTTACAGCTACAGCACATAACTAAACCAATCTTGGTTTACAACCTATAAAGATGGAGAAATAAATTGATACTATAAATAGTTTGTGAAGTAACTTGGCTTTATGTATTTTGTATTACTTGAAGTTCTGAAACTCCAGTGACCGACTGCCAGGCGTCTTTATTAAATAAAGTAATGAAATCGAATTTATTTTGCTTTACGTCTTCTTCTCTCCGTATCAGGGTGTAAACAGACCCTTCACGAAGCCGTTAACCAAGCATTCTGTACATCAAACTAAGTAACCCTACTCAATAATTATTGCTGGGAAACGACTTTTTTTTTGGGGTGAAAAATCACGTTTTACGGTAGAACTCAATGTGACGCACTCAAAACTTGGCGCTGATGGATGTTTTGAATAGTAAACGGGTCATGGAGGTAATTAAACTAAAGTTAAAACCTTTAAAAGTAGTATTTCAAAAAAAACTTGTGAAAAAATTGGAACTTTGACCTCCACTATCTCCGTAACTAGAAGGTTCCCAGGTATGGTCCAAAACAAAAAAAAATATCGCAATGACGGGGAAAACAAGTGCCTTTCGACTTCGTTAAGGGTCTTTTTACACCCTTTATATAATACTGAAAAAGTCACCTAGAATAACGACGGTTTGCTAATAATCGTAATAAATAAACACCATGTGTAATAATTTGTAACCGTTGGATCAGCAGGCCAAGGGCTGCGGGACTGTTTGAAAGAGATACCGTGGCCCTGGAACACAAAGGGCAATGAAACATGGATGGGTTTTAGTCAGTAAAAGTCTGACACTCGCTTCCACTCCGCCCAGAGCTGGGAGGGCTCATTTGATGATTTCACATCCGAAAAAAAAAAAGGTAAAAAAGGGGTATGGCCAGACTTATGGTTCGAAGCCAAACGGGCACTTAGTTTAACTAATTTCATCACCACTGCACTCAAAACGGCGAAGGAAGCATCAGACGTATGACATGCTTGTTTCCTCAAATAGGTACCAGAACCAAAAAAATCGAAGACCCGCAAGGTGGATTATGGTCCACTCCCTATTACGGAGACGAGGCTTATATCAAAGCAGCGTGTTAGCCATCATCTTTCTGTTCTTGTCGCATGTTATTTGGGGTTGGCACTACACGTTTTTTTCTTCCATTCTCCCCTGTCAATCGTCATGCTATCATTTATTCCTTTTTGCTTTATTATCATTCGTATTACAATCTATCCATCTTTTCTTTGGTCTCCCTCCCCTTCTACCTCTCCCTCAAAGCAGCGAGTAAGCATTACATTTTTTTATTTTTTTTATTACAAAATGGGCCTGCTCTTGACCTCGATCACGCCTGATGGAAAGCAGTAGATGAGGTCTATGATGGAACGAGCGTGCCTAGAAGATGCCTGTTCACTAAAAATAAATATATTATTAAAAAAAATTAAAATACATTTCCAAATTCTTTCTGAAACTCATATCTATCCACAAACTCCAACAATCCATTCACACTCCACTACACTGCACCACGCAAAAAACTAGTAACTTAATGTATTAAGTGGCTCCGCGAAGAGATATTCCCGGGAAAGCTGTAACATTCCCAACCCGTTGCTGCCAACTAAGTAAGTATAAGTAAAGCTTAGTTGTCAACTTGGAGGAATGGTTACCTGTTTACGAGTTCTTTGTGGATTCAATGCGGTATAGTGCATTTGAACGGGGAATTTGTTTGTGATCTTATGTGTTCATGTTGCGTTTACGATGATTTGAGATGGATGGGTGCTGATGGGTGGATTGAATACTACAGGGGTCGTGGAGGTGTTTAAAATAAAGTTATATAATTAAAAATATGAATAAAAAAATTAAAAAAGTTGGAACTTTGACCCCCAAAATCTCCTTTGACCCCCAGAACCATCTAGTTATATACATAAGCTTATATACTATCTAGTTATATATATAAGCGCCAAACTAGTAGCTCAGTTCTGGGCCGACACAATTTAGATTGCCATCGACACGCTAAGAAGAAGAAGATATACATAACTAGAAAGTTCTCAGGTATAGTCTAGGTAAAAAAAATATTGCAATAATGGGAAAAAATCGTTAAACTTCGTTAAGGGTCTTGTTACACTCTTTATGTTTAAGAAACGAAAATTTGGTTTTTATCTGACTGTTGTTTAGAATTTTTTTTGTGAATAATTTTGTGCTAGTAATAGTATTTTCTACTACTGACAGAGTGATGTTGCAGTTTAAGGATATATTATCAGTAGCCACAACAGAAACATTTCACGAGATATTTTTGCTTCATCTCTTGGTGACATACCAAAAGAGGTAGGTATTTGCCGCGTCATTAATGCTTAATCTGGTGTCTGAGTGTTTATAGTGCTTATTTTACCTTTTTTTAATTCCTTTTATTTTATTTTTATCGTGCTTGTTATCTAGTGATCCTAAGATTTCTACCATCTTTTCTGCGTTTACTCGTGAGAACCTGTAATTGACTCTGTGTCGCCTATACAATTGTTTTTCATTTGTCATAGCTGTTGGTTCTCCTATCTTTAAATAAATAAATAAATAAATTATTAACTTTTTTATATTAAGTACGATTAGTGTTGTGGCAGTCAATGTAACTCCACTTACCTAGTTACGGTTTATAAGAGTAGGTAAGTATAGGTTATAATATTCAATTATATTTAACTGCTCATACGTGCAAGCACTAGAGGCAGGCTGCAAGCGTGTGTTACACATTTGATTAAAGGTAGTACGTATGTACAGCCTTCAATTGCCTTTAATAACAGACTTTTACTTTGAATCCAGTTGATAACGGCAGCACACGGCATTATTCCTATATTTTAACCCAATTACTAAAATATCACCCACCCACCCATCCAAATCCCGACCTCAGTATAAGCTGCTTAACTCACAAAAACAAAACAACGTACATCCTCCAGGTATCACAGCGATAATCAATAAACCATTCCGGCCAGTCGGAAACCACATTCATTATTCAGCGCTACAGCGATTGTATCAGCTGTGTAAAATTACACTTCCTTCCCCTAGTTACGTGGAGCGATCGCTTGAAGCGGTGCAGCGCTCGAGGTGTAAGGGCCCGTAACTCGTTCCTTTACGGGTTGTTGAGCAAACAGCGCGCTTTATAAAACTTCGCTGAGTGTTGAAATGCGAAATCTTGCGATTTTTTGCTGGCTGTATTGTTGGGGGTCGATCTACATGTTTTGGGATTTATGCTGGATTGTACCGACAAATGTTTGGTTACCGTGTACACGAATATTTTATGTGATTTGGTAACGTATTTTAATACAGTGTTAAATCTATAGGGTGACTGGTAATTAGTGACGTGATTGTACTCATGATAACGAACTACTTTCCTAAAAAAACATGTTTTTAATTTCTCATTCACTTTAATCACAATGACACAACAGCCGTATGTAATTCGCGCGCACTCGCCTGAAGAATAAAGATTGGATTTTGATTTGGAACTGCACTCTGGTACTCAGCATCAGCAGTAGTGGAGGAATAAGGAAAATGTCGTGAGGAAAGTTTTGAGTATGAATGTGGATGGGTTTAACCGCTCGATTGCTTACGATTGCAAAAAAACCGCCCTTGAAATTTGACACTAAACAGTCAAACTCAAACTCAAAGCATTTATTTCAATTAGACCATTACAGGCAAATAAACTTAGTTAGAGAGTAGAGAAAGACCAAAAAAACGATGGATGGACTGTGTGAAGATAAATGGCAAGACAGGAAATATCTAATAAGTCGACGAGTAATTAAAAAAAAGAAGTTAGAATGGAAGAAGAAGACATGCTCCGCCGACCCCAAATAAATTGGGATTGGGCAAGAGAACGATGATGACCACCAAGACTTTCGCATATTCAGAAACCCATTAATCACCAGCCAAGCAAGAGAAGAAATGTTCTACTACAACCACATCTCATCAGTAATAAATAACTGTTGGCGTATTTTTTATTTATTTAAGTGCAAGCTATCTCGACGGAAAAGAAATATGGCCCCGACGTGACGACTTAATCTGTCCAAACCCGGTACTGCGAGAGAAATGTGTAAATAATTTTTATTTGCGACTCTTTCCGAAGAGGATTTTGGTGTTCATTTTGGTACTGAGTGCCTGTTACATTGTTAATGATCTGTGATTACGGAGCCTTATGGAGTCTTTAAATTATTTTGATATGATTTGATTAGTATTGGAACAAATTATGTGACTCATGCGCAAAAACATTTTTCTCAATCACAGAAATAAACCGCAACGACACAATAGGTTTCAGTAGCGAAGGGTCACTTTTTGTAAGAGGTAAGCCGGAGTATGTATCTTTAATGTGATTATATTATTTGTGCATAGAATACTGACTGTGCCATTTTTCAAAGGGAATCCGATAGGAATCGAGTTTAATGTAACCTTCGCCACTGATAGGTTTACATGTTTATCTAAGCAAATAATGACAAGTGACAATGTTGCCATCTAAGAAAGCATTTTTTTAGAGTTAAGTGGAACTCAGTCTTTTCAAAAGCACCTTTTGGGTCCAAATTGATACTATAATATTCTGGATAATTCCTAGAAATTGGAACAGAATTTGGATGAAATTATTGGCCATATCATTGTGTAATGGACCGTACCCGGAAATGGCCGAACGACCATTACTGAGACATAATGGCGCTTACATAATTATTATTGGTTTGAAAGTTATCGATCCCAAAAAGTACCTTTTCATAATTACTTTTATGTTCACGAGCTACCTTTTAAAATACATCACTATTAAAACGATCCGAAATAAGAACACAAAAATAATCCATATTCATCATCACCATCTTCCTGCCCTTGTCCCATGGCATTTGAGGTCGGCGCAACATGTTTTTTTCTTCCTTTCCCCCTGTCAATTGTCAACTATCATTTACTCCTTTTTCCTTCATATCATTCCTCACACAACCCAATCATCTTTTTTTGGTCTTCCTCCCCATCTCCATGCATCAACATTTATATTCATCACTCTTTTAGTCACATGCGATTCATTCCAAAACAATCCACATTCCTTACCAAAATAAACACAATTCAAACTCACATCTCTACGCGCCGAAAGCCGAAGGCGCTCACAACTCACAACCAATTCACTTTCAAGAGTCGTCAGTTCGTCGTTCGTCGTTCGTCTCGTCCCAAACACTCGTTGCAATTTGCAACGAAAACACTCCTTTTTAGCCCGAACTGCAGTAAAAGACTTATTCGGCTCCGTACGCATCCTATTCAAGGAGTTAAGTAAGGAAAAATCGGGTCTCCTTTTTTCTTCCAGGCTTTTCAAAGCTTCCGTGAAAGGGGTTGTCAATATTTTGAGCGGTATGAATGGGCCTCTGTAGTGGATGTCAATGGAGGCTTAAGTGTGGTGCGCGCCTTTCCATTTGGTGTGATTTGTGTCGGGTTTTCCTGTGAAACAGGTTTTGAGACAAGATTTTGGATCTTGTTAGTAGGGAAACCGGGCCATGTTACTTTTCTATTGTCATTAACGCTAATTTAATGACATAATCTTTGGTTAATTTGGTCTCGGTTATTGTTAACGCGGTTGCAATTTCGAAATTGAATAATGAACCATCTTTATGGCAAGTTAAAACTATCTATCGCGATCTGAATATGTAAGCAAACCATGACTGTCTAGCGATTTCTGGCCTTTTGGGACCGTAAAAGGAATTTGTATTTCGATGTTTATACTGAGATTCACAAAGAATCTGTGTTTAATTTTACTAAAATATTCAGAAGTAAAAATAAAGGAAACCGTGTCGACACCATTGGCAACACCCTCATATCGTGCCTACCCCCTTTTGAGATAGCTCAAAGCCAATTAGATGCGGCGACAAGCGGAGGATGGCGCCGTGAATGGCTACGTAGCGGCGTCGCGGCGCGGGCGTCTTTACAAGCGTTACGCCGATGTGTTTAGATCTATCTGATGCTGGAAGAGTTTGCTTGCATTGAGAATGTTGCTTAAAGGCAGGGAGTTCACTATATGGAGAGGGGGAGGGGGGATACGGAACTACCCTGAGGAGTTTCATTAAGAGGATAGGAACTTGACTTCTGATTCGATCTTTGGGAATTAGTGATTTGGTAGCCGTGCATGGTAATTTTATGATTTTCGCAATACAAATAATAGAAACTATGGATAGACTTCGTACAATATGACGTCGCTAGAAACGGTGTTACAACTGATATGATGGCTAACAGACCAGTAGGTAGGTAGATAGGTAGTGGGAAGCAGTAGAACATGCTGCGCCATTTTATGATAATTGCCTAATTTAGTAATAACTAAGACCTACGTTTACGCCAAGTATAATATAATAACAATATTTTTAACGCTCATTCATAGGTCAATTAACACTTAACAGCAAGATTAGTTTTTCATTATATGATAATGAAAAATTATTATTGTTCCAGCCCATTTTTAAAATGGGCTGAAACAATAATTAACACAACATTGATATAAAATAAAATAGAGATAATGTACCGTGTGTACGTATTACTGATCTATATTATTTCGATACAAGTAATTTTCCTTTGAATTAATTTATTACTATTTTATTAATAATACCCACCCTATTATTCCGTTTATTTATTTTAACACACATCTTTTATATTTTTCTTAAAAATTATAATTTAAAAAAAAAACATAAAAAATAGTAACCCACCAACATCGGAAACAGATTCCCCCCTTATTATTATTTCAGCACTTCTACGAATAATATTAATAAGAGATTGAGAACGTGATATTTATGCGCTCATTATTTTCATAGTTCAGTGCTCAATTGGACCAAACTGTTACAATAATTATTTATAAAAGGTATAAATAAAGCTTCGTCAAATATTTACGATTAACCTAGCAATATGTTTTTCTGAGGAAAAAAAAGGTAACAAGTTCATCAAAATAAATGTGGAAACCGGTGTTTACAATTTAGATAATTTTAGTTAAATCAGTAACGAGAAGATTTCTGTGGCTATGTAAATCATTGGTAATATAATTAATTTCATACTACGAATAAAAATAAATATGACCGGTACTCCTGGACACGGCTCGCAATTGTTAGGAGGTTCTCTCTGGAGCCCTGGCCGGTAGCTTGGACCCTGTTCCCGATACCGGTGGGCTACTATTTTTCATATTTTTATAAATAAATGTTTTTTATATAATTTATGTTGATAAAAATATTAATAAATGTAATTAGTAAGTAAGAAATATGAATTAACGAGATTAAACTATGACCGTACCTTACGTACCTTTATTCATTTTCTAACACATTATTAACATTTTTTTTTAATTTTATTAACAAAAATTATATAAAAAACATTTAAAAATATAGAAAATAGTAGCCCATGGCATTTAGGAAGAGGATCCGAGCTACCGGTTGACCGTACATTAATAAAAAAATACTCGATGACTACTACTCGATATAATTGATGTCTGCCTCTTTAGTCTAGTGGTCTCAAGCGCGACTGCTGAGCGTGAGGTTCTGGGTTCGATTCCAAGGTCGGGCAGAGTTATTGGGTTTTTCCATCAGGAATTTCTCAGTAGCAGCCACGGAGTCTGGATTCGAGCCCGGTTGATGGCAATAGGCTCGCCCCTTATTACTTGGGACTTTTACATAACTGGCGAAATGTGGTTGTACTATTAGGTATACCTCTGCCTAACCCTCCGGGGATAACAGGCGTGGTGTTAAATTTATTATTAAAATATTAAATGTAATTTTTTAAATGTCTAAAGAAACCTCCTTTACTTAAGTAAAAAAGGATCTTAAACTGTAACCAACCTTAAAAACACAAAACTCGTAACTCTTCTTATCCGATGATCTTAAAGACAAAGACATGCATTAGGCAAGCTGTAACTCCGGCAGTCGGCCCCAATCATGGCCGGCAAACTTGGTCCTTAATTAAATATCTTAACTTCGCCAACTAAGTCAAATTTAAGCGAGTTTCAAGCACCTATTCAGGTGTTGTCCATAATAAAAGCAAGTTGTCCGTGACTGGGGCCTCACTTAGAATACACCGGCTATATCTCTGGGTGTAGGTTAATGTATATATGTAAGCTTGTTTTCAAGACTGGAATGTTTTAGTAACTATGTGCTTTGTAGAAAATATTTTATACTAGCTTCTGCCTGCGACTTCGCTCGCGTTAATTTAGAATTTGACAATCAATTCGAGTTGAACTCTGCTTGTAATAATTATAATTCAATCATAATTCGAAAGACCCGTGGCGCCATCTATTATCATAAGAACGTTGTTGTTGTTTTCCTCGGGAACAGTACTTTTTTCGGGATGAAAGGTACCCTATGCCCGTTCATGTTCACCTGACAACGTATATGCAAATTTTCAGGATGATCGGTGCAGTAGTGGTTTAAGCGTGAAAACGTATTAAACAAACAAACTTACTTTTGCATTTCTAATATTAGTAAGGATTTAGATTGGTCTGTTCTTTTTCACTGTTTTATTTCTTTTGAAAACGAAAACAATCAACTTCTTCTTTCTTCAAATGTTGAATTAGTTATTGTTTTTATAACAAAGAATTGGTCTCTTCTTCTTCCTAGCTATATCCCACTTAAGATGGGGTTGTTCTCCTAATTTTCTGGCGTCAGGACAATGGGTCCTAGGTTGTCGGGACGGGCACTGGAGCAGTTCTTCCTCTAGGAGTTCCATCATGCTGGTTCACCACGTAGTTGGAAGTCGTCTTCTATATCTACATTATATATACCTACCTACCTCTGTCTAGTCTATCTACACTAATATTATAAAGAGGAAAACTGTGTTTGTTTGTTTGTTTGGTTGTAATGAATAGGCTCAAAAACTACTGGACCGATTTTGAAAATTCTTTCACCATTCGAAAGCTACATTATCCACGAGTAACATAGGCTAAATTTTATTTTGGAAAAAAATAGGGTTCCGTAAGATATTTGGGTTTTTCGGACACAAGGTGTAAAAAATCAACCAGAAAAGTTACTTATTTTGCGTACGCTGCCTAAACTATAAAAGATAGAACCATAAAATGTTCTAATTAATTGTAGATCTTATAAATATCTACAAAAAAATCCGCGACACACTATACCTATCTATGTTGAGTGACACAACAACCATTTTTTTATCTTGAATTTTTTTTGGACTACATTTAAACGCATTTATTTTACTCATGCTATAATCCTTATCAAAATAAATTATTTCATCACTAAGTAAAGTTTATGTAGATAATATTTGGTCTTTCAATGATTAAAATTGGACGTTTGGTTTTGAAGTTATGGCGAAATTAAAATATTACGATTTCTGCTGCACGGCCCGTTGCGAAGTGGGCGTCACCAAGGCGGGGTGCGCGTGCAGGAGGGGAGTTTAGATCTATGAGTAAGGGTATCCCTACTGATTTGCCTATACCCTTCAAAAGGCTCCAATTTCCAGTAAAAATTTCTTTCGCACTAACGATAAACAAATCCCAGGGCCAAACATTCAAATTAGTAGGAATTGATTTACGAAAAGAATGTTTTACGCATGGGCAACTTTACGTTGCCCTTATATACTGATGGTCGGGGCTCCCGACCATCAGTATATTTTGTTACCTGAAAATAATTTAACGTCAAATGTTGTTTATAGAGAAGCTCTACAATAATCGCTTTAGTTATGTTATCTATCCTAAAACAACGGGTTGCACTCCGGGACTGCTGGCAGAAGTGAAAACTTAGTATTAATTACACAATTTAACAACTTTAACATCCACATAAAGACAATCTATGCAGCCTGCGGGTAAATGACTGCGTCGTCGATGTTAGTGTCGGTGTCTGTGAATTGACCTGGGAATCATTTTGCTGACCGTGTCTTTCCTGGGTAGGTTTTTTGCAGCGGTAACCGACATCCACGCGGGCGGAGCCGCTGGCGACCGCTAGTATGGTATAAAATCGTAAGGGGAATTCTATTTGGATATACCAATTCTTTTCGACACTAACATCGACGACGCAGTCATTTACCCGCAGGCTGCATAGATTGTCTTTATGTGGATGTTAAAGTTGTTAAATTGTGTAATTAATACTAAGTTTTCACTTCTGCCAGCAGTCCCGGAGTGCAACCCGTTGTTTTAGGATAGATAACATAACTAAAGCGATTATTGTAGAGCTTCTCTATAAACAACATTTGACGTTAAATTATTTTCAGGTAACAAAATATACTGATGGTCGGGAGCCCCGACCATCAGTATATAAGGGCAACGTAAAGTTGCCCATGCGTAAAACATTCTTTTCGTAAATCAATTCCTACTAATTTGAATGTTTGGCCCTGGGATTTGTTTATCGTTAGTGCGAAAGAAATTTTTACTGGAAATTGGAGCCTTTTGAAGGGTATAGGCAAATCAGTAGGGATACCCTTACTCATAGATCTAAACTCCCCTCCTGCACGCGCACCCCGCCTTGGTGACGCCCACTTCGCAACGGGCCGTGCAGCAGAAATCGTAATATTTTAATTTCGCCATAACTTCAAAACCAAACGTCCAATTTTAATCATTGAAAGACCAAATATTATCTACATAAACTTTACTTAGTGATGAAATAATTTATTTTGATAAGGATTATAGCATGAGTAAAATAAATGCGTTTAAATGTAGTCCAAAAAAAATTCAAGATAAAAAAATGGTTGTTGTGTCACTCGACATAGATAGGTATAGTGTGTCGCGGATTTTTTTGTAGATATTTATAAGATCTACAATTAATTAGAACATTTTATGGTTCTATCTTTTATAGTTTAGGCAGCGTACGCAAAATAAGTAACTTTTCTGGTTGATTTTTTACACCTTGTGTCCGAAAAACCCAAATATCTTACGGAACCCTATTTTTTTCCAAAATAAAATTTAGCCTATGTTACTCGTGGATAATGTAGCTTTCGAATGGTGAAAGAATTTTCAAAATCGGTCCAGTAGTTTTTGAGCCTATTCATTACAACCAAACAAACAAACAAACACAGTTTTCCTCTTTATAATATTAGTGTAGATGTAGATAGTGTAGATGTAGATACCAAGAAGTAGCAAAATTATTACATCATCAATATGGATGACGTATTGTAAGATAATTATGTTATAAATGTAACAAAAATGGTGTGAAATTATTTGTTAGCAGAAATATAATAATGTCTGTCAATACCTCCAAATTTAGGAGATCACAAATAATACAGGGTGTTTGGTAGATGGGTGCAAAGCCTGAAGGGGGTGATAACTTAGACCATTTAGAACTTATTAAGCTAAACTTGTCTTAGACGAAGTCAGTTCCTTGTATTTTTTTTGAAACTCTAAGGTTTTTAACAATAATATCCATTTTTTTTCAATTAATTGTTAATAGTGTCCAGTGAAAGCTGCTATGTTATTATTTTTTATTTATGTAATGTGTGATTACTCAAACAAAATAATTCCCAAGCATCTGTGTCATCAGAGAAACATTCTACGCCATATTC
Source organism: Noctua pronuba (assembly GCA_905220335.1). Classification (NCBI taxonomy): domain Eukaryota; kingdom Metazoa; phylum Arthropoda; class Insecta; order Lepidoptera; family Noctuidae; genus Noctua; species Noctua pronuba. The sequence goes on from LR999911.1 coordinate 1,393,723, forward strand.
AAGTTTAAGAAACTTTTAAAAATCAAGGATATGTTTTGTTTACGGCATAATAAAAAAATAAGAAAAATAGCCTCAGTTGTTCAAACCTTTTTAAAAACATGCTTGGTTATTGCCCTTTCTTTTGAGGTACTATTTACGCAGATATCTCATCAACTCTTGGAATTAGGATGTACAAAGCAAATTGAGGTCGAATATTTAATTTTTAAACAGATCAAAATAATGCAACATTTTTGTTAAAATAATTTATTGTTCATGTTCAAAATGTTGACCGCGGTTTCTTATACAAGCGCGTGCCCGTCTTCTCACTTCTGTAGTCGTGATTTTTAATTTCATCTCCTGCTTCATGACTTAAAAAGCCGTTTGATTATTTCTATTAATTCTTCTCTAGTTGAAATTTCAACGTGCATGTAGACGAGCTCCTTGGCCCGTCCCCAAACGAAAAAATCCACAGGAGTTAAATCGGGTGATTGAGATGGCCAAGGGATGGGCCCGTCTCTGTCAATCCAGCTCTCTGGGAAACAGTTATTTAAATGTTCTCTCACGTTAAGTCTAAATGGTCTAAGTTATCACCCCCTTCAGGCTTTGCACCCATCTACCAAACACCCTGTATATTTCAAATCTTTCTTTATTAAAAATCTCTATAAAACCCGACAAGCCAAAACTAAAAATCTAAACTCTCTTTAAAACAACTAAATGAAACTTCCACACACTTTTCCAGACGAAAGACTAATTGCTGAGAAAAAAGTGGAAAAAAATAATACTTGAAAAACATTTTGAACGTTTCCTTAAAACGCTGGATTCAATTGGCTTGCTAATCAATCTTAGTTCTTCACCTAATTAGAGCCGACTCCAACAAACTTCGTCATGAAAGAATCTGGGGAAAAATAAGGGCAAGCAGTAGGATTTTGACAGGGGTCCGTAGACTCTACAATTTTTTTTTTTATTATTGTTTTGATAGGATTTGTACTTGTATTGTAGAGGAGCTCGTGTCTAAATAATAACAGCCGCGCTTGCCTAGGTTGGTCTGTGGAAGGGTGACCACCCATTTCATACCGAGTTTTCTCCGTCTCGGAAAGCACGTTAAGCCGTTGGTCCCGAGTGTCATTTGTAGATCTTTGATAGTCGTTACGTAGTCAGTGACCCAAAAAGTCTGACAACCAGTCTTACCAAGCGGTATCGTATTACCCAGTACTAACTGGGTTATGGAGGTCAGATAGGTAGTCGCTCCATGTAAAATACTGGTAGTCAGCTGCATCCGGTTAGAATGGAAGCCGACCCCATATAGTTGGGAAAAGGCTAGGCAGATGATTTATAGGATTTGTACCTTTGTCTCATTCTTTGGAGGGGTTAAATAATAATAGTCGCATGGATCGATCTACGAGGTTATGCAACGCCTGCTAAGGGCGGTTTCTGGATGGCTGACTATTCATTACATACCAAGTACCCTACATGCCTCAAAAAAAAAAAGTACCTTAAGTAATTGGTTCCAGCTGTCATTTGTAGATCTTTGACGGTCGTTACGGATATGCTGAACCCCGGAAGTCTGACAAACAGTCTTACTAAGGGGAATCGTACTACATACCAACTTTGCTCTGGAGGTTAGTCAGAAAGGCAGGCTCCATGTGGAATACTGGTATTCAACTGCATCTAGCTAGACTGGAAGCCGATCCCAACATATTTTGGAAAGTTTAAACGTTCTCTTCTCTTCTCAATTGGAGAAATTAATTCTTTTTGGTTGTAGTTCAGTCTCCATGTATCATAAATATTTTATGCCTAATAAATAATTTTCATTATAGTTATGTTAAAACATAAAATGACCTTCGTCAAGTGTTTTATATTCGAAGCAAAATGAACCACAAACTTTATTTTATTTTACGCTGCGTCTGTAATACATATTATTATTTTTGACGTAAAATATTTATATCCAAATATCCACTGGAAGAATTATTTATTTTTAGCACTTTTTACGTGAAAATATTGTAAACGCAACACTTTTAAAAATAAAGAAATGGTGGACACGCCCATCACAAAAATAAATTGTGAACTAATTATCATTATTGTACAAGAAAGTTATTTTGTCATTTATTAGACTGAAGTTTGCAAGTATTGGTTTGCAGAACCCTAATAAGATTTCCCTGACATTTAGCGACGACCTTCTGACTTAGGGAACGTTCTGACGAATTAGGACGCTCATATTTCTAATCTGGGTCTTAGCTTATAAGGACTTAGTCGTCACTTTTTTATTCCGTATCATTTATCTTTTGTTTTAGCGGTGTAGGCAGAGAGAAGTAGGTGTTTGGTACCTACTACCTAATATAACGTTTTGACTTTGAATTTCGACCACGAACTTATTAACTAATGCTGCTTACTATACTTCTTGGACGCTAAAATGATAGTCCGGAAGAGTATTATATCACACGACTGAGGACTGCTGCAATACCAGTTCAGGTTAGTATGACTCGGCACAATCTAGGCGGCTTATTTTATATTCTTAGGCTTAGTTTTTTTCTCTGTCTAGTCGGCCCTAATATGATTCAGAAAAACTTAATTCCGAACGAATATTGCCGATCAGCACGAGCTGAATGATCGAATGTGCCGTTTTTGCCGAAACTTATGTGACCAAAACAGTATGAAGGATCCTTGAAAAGTTGATTTCTTATTCTTATTTTAATGCAGACTAATTAAGGCTATTCAAAAATACCATTACAACATCGGTTTGCAATGTTTTCTGCAACATGGTAAGACAATCCCCAGAAGTGAAATCAAGCAATCAGGCGGATCGTTGTGTGGATGAAAAAGGAGCGAGCAGTAGCCGTGTTGGCACCCGGCCGATACCGGATGCTCGCTAAATCCGTTTACCAGTGAAACTCGAGACGACTTGCCATCGAAGAGTTTTGCTGAACTTTGTTAAAACTAAGTTCAGAACTTTTTTCAGTAAAACCTCAGTAATATGTTTAGTATTTTAAAAATAAAATGTCATGAAGTTTGGAAAGAATATTTTAATAAAAAATGTAAAGAAAAAGGAATATGGTATAGGTCTTTAGTTTCGGAGCATCCTCATGTACCGTGGTATTGTAATACTAGGCTTAGTAGAAAATATATAGTTGCAGCTCACAGACTGAGATCTGGACACATGCCGCTCAATAATTTTGGATTTTTAATTAAATATCTTGATTTACCTATCTGTGAGATGTGTGGCACACTGGAGGATGTTATACATTTTAACGGAGTGTGTCAGATTTCAGTCTGCAAGAGAGGTTTTTCTTAGAGAGCTTGAGATAAATATACATATACGATGTTTGCATGTTCCATCATATTTTGTCGTCACCTAACTTCGGAGCTGCTTATAGTTTAATTAAGTTTGTGTTGTTACGTTTTACATTATATGGTCCGATGGGGCTGGCATGTACATCTGAATAAAAGTCCCTAATAATAAATAAAGACTCAGCGATCACTGTGCCGATAGTTGTATCAGCCCATGGCTTAATTGCCAAGAGCTTCGACCAATATCTGAGGAGGCTCTCGTTAGGCTTGATTCAGAAAGCGGTAGTCCTGGACACGGCTCGTATTGTTAGGAGGTTCCTCTCTCTGAAGCCCTGACCGTCGGTAGCTTGGACCCTGTTCCCGGTACCGGTGGACTACAATTTTTTATATTTTTAAATGTTTTTTATATTGTTTTTTCTAAGGAATATCTAAAAATGTAATTGTATTTGTATAGAAATAAATAAAAGAAATACTAAAGAGAAAATAAAAGCTTCAATGATTAACAGAAAGGCCATGGCCAAACTCAAAGCGGTAGTCGTCATCTGCCTGCCTTTTCCCAAATATGTCACTTCTAGTCTAACCAAATACAGTTGTACCAGTATCATAGAACGACTCCTTTTGTTGTTTGCCTATAAATTCTTCTACACTCAGGGTTTCTGCATTCTTATAGATAAAGTTGAAAAGTCTTATGTGTCCTTGAGATACTTTTAACATCCACAATAGCTCCGTTATAACGTTATAAAACCCTTTTGGCTTGTTTAAAGTACATTTCGTGGACCTGTGTATGTGCGACAGACTCGTGTCGTAATTTATTCATGAGTTCCTCTTACAGAACTTTCAGATAGTTTTGAAATTTTGTAGCCTTACATAAATTACAAATAACAATCATGATGTAGTTTATAAACATACATACGCCTGTATTTCCCAAAGGGGTATGCATATGTGAATGCAGAAATTATATAGGGTGACTGGTAATTAGTGACCGATACTTAAACACGTGATTGTACTCATGTTATCATGAGTACAATCACGTGTTTAAGTATCGGTATAAACAACTTTCCCAAAGAAACATTTTTAAACGGCTAACAGCTGATAGGTCACAGGCGCGCGGGCGAATTTCATACGACTGTTCTATTATTGGGATAAAAATCTGTGAATAAAAAAAATGATTCATTGGGAAAGTTGTTTGTTATCATGACTACAATCACGTGTTTAAGTATCGGTCACTAATTACCTATCACCTTATATACATCGCTAGTTATGTCTTTAAATTGAACCCGATAGTGGGTCACCATATTGCTAATAACCTGGCTAATCAACTTTTAGGGGTATAAAGAACAGGGTGTAATTAAGTTCTTCATCCCCCATAGAAAAGGAAGGATCTCTGGTGGAGTCTGGTGGGCTACAGCCCGGCGAGTTGTTATCGGGTTTTTCTATATAGTCTCAAGTCGCGGCTAACTCAAACCGCGATTTAGAAATTTGTTGTTAGTCCTTCAATTTTGTCATAGATGGCGCTGTAGTACTTTTAGTCCTATGTTGCTTTAGTACTTTTTGTAGTGCCGCTACAAGCTTTTACTCAGAATTTCCTTATCAAAACCCATTAAAATTTACTTGATCCCGAAGCCTCACGATGAGCATTTGCCCAAGCAACCACTGGACAAAATAGTTTTATCCATAATTTTATGAATAACTGTTAAAAACCTTTGTCGACATTACCTAATTATAACCTTGTCATCTATACAATAATGATGATGGATCGAGTTTAGCAAAGCTACCATCTACGGCCGCGATGTGCTGAAAGTAATTAAGGACTTATTTCAATCACCTAATTTTACTCTCTACAATGTTTTTGTTGAAGACTTTCAAGGAATTATTTCAAGAGGGTAGGTAGCAGTAGAGGAGGAGCTCGTGGCAAAATAATGACAACTGGCTCGATAATTAGGTTAAGCTGTGCTTGCCCAGGTTGGTCAGTGGATGGGTGACCACCCATTACATACCAAGTTTCCTCCGGGCCTTGGAAAGCACGTTAAGCTGCTGTACCCGCCTGTCATTTTTAAATCTTTGACAGTCGTTACAGGTAATCAGTGGCCCGAAAGTTGACAACCAGTCTTACAAAGGGGTATCGTATTACGGTTGTGGAGGTCAGATAGGCAGTCGCTCCATGTAAAATACTGGTATTCAGCTGCATCCGGTGAGACTGGAAGCCGACCCCAACATAGTTGGGAAAAGGTTAGGCAGATGATGAGGTAGCAGTTGAGTGGTCTTGATTTTGAAAATTAAACCACACTAATGGTATCCGCAGTCAATGAACACATAACGAGTTAACTTAACTTTAAGCAGGATAAAATTAAATTAAAAAAATACATAAATGATGATGGTAAAATCTAATAACACTTTGCCCGACCCGGGAATCGAACCAAGGACCTCATACTCAGTAGTTGCGCTTGCGATCACTAGACCAACGAATTACTCAAATATGTAAGAATCATATTATTTATCGTTTTTCATTCTAATATAAACACAAAACACAAAATCGAGTTCCAACAGTAGCGCCTCCCAAGATTAGACAGAGTCGAGACAGTTTCATTTGGCTTGTCTGCATCGGAACAAGCCCTGAATAGCAAGGAGCCAGCTGGAACCGCTTTAAACTGGATCATCCAGACAAAATGGACGCCGGATTGTATTGAAGTCGCTACGAATTGTTTATGAGGAATCTGTTGTTTAGTTAATTAAGATTTTCTGGTGCAGATAGAGCTGTCTTCTGTTGGGGTTGTTTAAGTATTTTAAAATAGACAGTTTTTTTTGTGAAAATTGTCTTGAGGGCCGACACAAGCGAGAGGGAATCGGTGTCAAAGACGTTTCGTACCACTTTCAACAGCATTGACATAAGCTTTTCTGACTTTACACAATCACCATTGTTTTCAAAGAATTCCTTTTCCTCTCGAGAGAAAAATCTAAACTCAAAATCTATCAAAAATTTCTAGGTCCCCCCCCTCACCTAACAATTTTTCATCGGTTATTTTAAAAAAAAAACAGCAGTTCCGTACATTTTGACCGCGTTAGTGATGCGCTTTTGTAGGAAACAGCAGATTTTTTTTAACAGCTCAGAATGATGTACTGAAATGATGTACAGTTTTCAGTTTTCGGATGGGAAATCATCAAATGACCCCTCCCGCTCTGGGCGGAGTGGAAGGGGTGTCAGACTCGTACTGACTAAAACCCATCCATGTTCTTTCTTTGCCCTTTGTATTCCAGGGCCGCGGTATCTCTTTTGAACAGTCCCGCAGCCCCAGCAGTTCCATACATTTTGACCCCGTAAGTGATGCACTTTTGTAGGAAACAGCAGATTTTTTTTAACGGCTCAGATTGATGTACTGTCCCTTACACCCCGTACAATAACAGCACACTTTTTTACCAGAGGCTTAGAGTGCATTTCACCTTTATATTTCAGACTCATATCACTCAAAGTTTTTTCAACTACCCTCATGATAACACCTAAAAGACAAGTGCTGCCTTCAGAATGGAACATGTTTGTAATAAGGGAACTAAGCCAGAGCTTCACAAACTTTCTACAAACTAGTTATTTTCCTATTGGAATAACATTATGAGAGTGTTAAGGGGCGGTGTACAGTTTAAACTTAAATTGGCTGGATCGAATATTGAATGTTATTAAGCTCTTGTTATTATAGTTTAAGGAGTGAAGCTTCTACTTAAGTAGTTTTGCTGTTTTCTGGGCCCTGGTATTACACTGACTAATTAATTATTTATTTACTACAGCGTAAACTAGTTTTGGTTAATTGAAGATTCAGAGAAGATAAAGAGAGTCGAGATGAATCTTTGAAAATAAAGACATTTGAATTCAACTAAAATAGCTATTTTTTTCGAAGCATTTAGGTTTTTTTAAGATCTGAGCCAGCCTTCACAAACGGAACTCAAACTTGCATCCACTAGCCTATAATGCCATTTAATTGATCTGGCTATTGACCACCTGTGCTTCAGTTACTAGCAAACACTTTAGACGTCCACTTTTCAGACAACTCTCCCAAAATAATACACAAATCAATACTTCTCTTTTCCTCCATCAGCTTAACATAGCCTTAACACATTCTGAACCGACCGCCGAGCACTTGAAGTTATTCTTATTAAACTCGAACAAACTTAATGGCCGATCTTATTCGACTTCTACAATATTACAGCGGCTATTACCGCTTGGCCACGATCTACACGCTTGTTGTGACAGCGACTGCGTAAAATACTGATGAAAGATAGTGTCTAATTTCATAGCATTGAAACTTGTACTGGTACTGACGCGAAGAGAACAAGTGAAGCGCGCTTGTGTCCCTGAGGTCATGAGGGTACTTTAACAACTACAACATTCCAGCGAATATCACAATATTTATTATTTAAAAAAAGGAGTACGCGGCAGCTGCAACGATATTCTGAAGATAATATCTAGTAAATATCAGTGTCCGATACACTCGTTCTGGGTAAACATTGTGGTTGGGACGGCTAAACAAAAATGTAAGTTGTAAATGTATTTTGTACCTACTAACATAGTTTATAAGATCCAATTGTTACTAACAATTATGAACTGTTATCTAAAATTAAATTAAATTACTAATTGCGCGCGATTTACGCGTCCAAGCAACACGCGTGGTGACAGCGATCGCTAAAAATACAAATCAAAGATGTTTAGAGCACAAGGGAATTGCAGAACGACGACGATACACGCCCGAAAAAAATATGTGACGCGCGCACGTGTGCGTTGTCGCAGTTCACATCGGTTGAGGTCGTGTACGGGGCGTTATTGGACTACTACAATATTTCAGCGGCTATTAGAACGTAAATCATGAAATGTGAAATAAAGTTTCAGAAGTAGGGGGTAGGTAATAACTTTGTCAATGTGGTATAGGAAGGATCTTGAGGGTGTTCATATAAGGCTCTTTATTGTAGGGTCTGTTTCTCAAAATATCTAATATGAAGGGGTTGACGAATAAAATGGGGCAGTTTAAATATACACTATAAAATTAATTGTTTGGAAAATGAACTACCCTCCACTTTAAATTGTCCCTAGTATATTGTAATCACAGATGCTAGTACCAGTCAGGGCCTCCTGAAAATACTTACTGGAGTATCTACTCCAGTAAGAACCCATTTGAATGCAGGATGAATTGATTTGATTTTGCTACTACCATGATAAATATTTTATTAGAATGAAAAACGTGAAAATTATTTTATTTTAATTATTGGATTTTTAGCTAAATAAATAAGCAACAAAATAAAGACCGTGGTTTCTCGTTAACATAAAAAAAAACTTATTCTGGGCCTAGAAAATTAATTTCGAATTACCAAAAACCGCAAAAATAAGAAGAGATTTAAAAATCGTTCTCCAACAGGAAAAACGTTACGGTCCCGGTCTCTACACATATAAATTTTATATCCGTATTCTATTCAACTTCCGCTATCATATTAAATGTATGCAAACAAATTTAAGCGAACTCACACACTCAAAGACTTGCGATAAAAGGCTGAAGCGAGGTCATGGACCGCGTAGCGCCTCTACGAGTGTCGCTACGAGCTGCTACGAGTTGCTACGATAGCTGCTACGAGCGTAGACTGAGAATAGGATTGTATTGATTTATGGACAGAGTTTATTTGGGTTTATTTTATTAAAGGAAAGTAGGTTTTTGGACATTTGGAAAGATGAGATTATATGATTTTTTTTAGGGCCAAAGTGAAAAATAATAAGAATACATTTTTTTTATTTTTTATTAGTGTTTAGATTTTACAATGCTTAAGTTTATCTTGCCCATTTTCGAAATTATATTTTAATATTTTATTTTCTAAGAAATAAAAGCTTGTAAAAAGTAAGTTTAAGACTTCAAGTAGCAGTGCTGTTAAACTTGAAACGAAACGATGTAAATATAATAACGAAAAAAAAAACCAGAAGCCACCGAAACTCGATACAAACAGCTGTTATCCCAAAACTTTTTCCCTTTTCCGTTCCAAACCAAACAAAATTTACAACTACCCATCAAAAATACATCCAAAAAAACTTCGTCAGCACTTCAACCCAGCGTCAGATCGCGTGTCATCGCCAGACTAAATTCCAAATCGTTACAGATTTGCATAATTGCATTACCAGGCCCCAGGGAGGCTTTCATAAAAAATATATTAAGGGACACCTGGTTTCCCCGTAACTTTTGCCTCTAAAAAATTATTTATATCAAACTTCTTTCATAAATCAGGATAAAGTTGTTTACAAAGTAATCTCGCGACCCGGTTCTTCCCGCGAATATTTTATATTACTGCTGTATATAAAAATAAATGACACTTTTCAGTTTTGAACGTTTTTTTGAATGATATGTTTTATATTTGTGTACCTGATGGTTAATTGGTGAAGTTTTTGTGTTTGCTGGTTTCTTGGGTTCTCTACAGACTTTTGCCGTAGATATAAGGAACAGCATTAGTACTTACTATGTACTGAGTACTAGATTTCTGCTATCACTACTTAATGAAACACTGTTTTCCCAATTAAGGTGAATAATTTTCATGTAATTGGGTGAAAATCATATAAAATGACTTTTTGACATCGAAATTGGCCGGCTCACGATTTTTTTACCAATGCTGTGGGTACGTATTATATTAGAGTGGTAACTTCTAGCTAAATATATAATTATAGTGTATGTATAAATTCCATTATTTTAGCATATAATTCCATTATTTTAGCATATAATAAATTACCATAATATTCAAATACTGAAACCATTTACATTATTTCAATATTTACGTATTTATTGTTGAGATACTACAATTTGTCCGTTATAATGATGTGCATTGCTTATAATTTATTTTTGTTACGAGTTTCATTTTTGTCACAATCGTCATTTTGAATGATTTTTCACCAGTATTAAAAAAAGGTGCTTCACATACAACTTCAACGTACGTTCATAGCAGGGTTGTTGCTGATGCATATTTTTTTCACATCAGCGGATGCTGATGCTGATCTTTTATCATTGACATCAGCGGATGCTGATGCTGATGCTGATTTTAATTATTTTCTTAAAAAAACAGGGAAAAAGTAAAATCAGTCCGTATTAGTACAGTCTTTGCGTGAATAATCCTTGTTACATAAGTTGCAGTTTGCAGTTTCTTGACTCCTTAATTTAAAATACGTCCATATTCCACTTTTCAACAGACAACACTCAACAGTTTACGGAAAAAAAAAACAAAAACTTTCACGCGTAATGACGAATTAACGTAATGAGACAAGTTTGTGTTTGTTTGCAATCACAATCCCCGCAGACAATCTTTTAATGGGTCAAAGTCGCAGGCAAAAACTACACGTGATATAATCCTCTCTGCGGTCATGTCACGACTCGAACTTCAGCATTAATAATCAGCATTAATAATCAGCATCGATCAATGCGGATGCTGATGCTGATGCTGATGTTGAAAATGATGCTGAAGATCAGCGGATGCTGATGCTGATGCTGATGTTCGCAACAACCCTGGTTCATAGTCACAAGTGAGCATTCAAATGCTTCGAAAACAAATATAACCATCCCCACTCACCTGTCATCCATCCTATAGCTTAAAGACAAGATCATCATCTGCCTAGCCTTTTGCCAACTGAGATCGGAGCGACTGCCTATCTGACCTCCACAACCCAGTTAGTACTGGGTAATACGATACCCCTTGGCAAGATGGGTTGTCCTGTAACGACCTGTAACGACTGTCAAAGATCTACAAATGACAGCCGGGACCAATAATAGCTTTACGTGCTTTCCGAGGCACTGAGGTAACTTGGTATGTAATAGGTGGTCACCCATCCACATACCAACCTAGGCAAGCACGGCTTAACCTAAAGATTGACCCGAGCGACTGTTATTATTTAGCCACGAGCTCCTCCAATAGCTTAAAGACAAGATAAGAATAGATTTTCACAAAAATCTAATCTCCAAAACTTTAGATCACAGTTTATTCAAGGGGCCATTTCTATCGAAAAATTTACGATTATTCGAAAAGTAATCGTGATATCTACAGCCCGAGGGCTAACAAGACACCTCCTTATTTGTCCCCGGGGTACTACAGGGTACCCACCTTTCATAAGAAATATTTAAAGTTTTTCACAAAGCGTTCGTTTAGAAGTTTTTTTACAGAACTATTTTGTTGAAGGCTCGTGTGTGAAAGTGTTTAGGGTTGCTAAACTATTCTTTGGGACTTTTAGGTCTATTTCTTAAAGTTTTTTCTGAATTTTTGTTAGTAATTCTAGACTTGATAGTTTGGGATTTCTTTGAAACAATATTTAGATTTTATAGGACTGTAAGTTAAAGGTATGTTAAACAATGTCTTTGGTTAACATGAAAATGCCAAGATTACTGATTCAATCTTTCTTTAGATCGTGTTGAATATAGTATTTAGTCACGTCTAGATATGATAGATTATTTATTGACTCTCAAAAATGACTGCCTCTTTGTCTAGTGGGCGCAGTGTGATTCAGTGAGCTTGAGGTCCTCGGTTCGATTCCCGGGTCGGGCAGTGATATTAGATTTTTTCATCAATAATTTTTCAGTAGCAGCCACGGTAGCAGTCTGGATTTGCGCCCGGTTGATGGCAATAGGCTCGCCCCCTATTATATGAGACTTAAACAAAACTGGCGAAATGTGGGTGTACTATTAGGTACACCTCTGTCTAACCTTTCGAGTATTACAGGCGTGATATTATGTTAAATATATACATTAGTAAATTTCACATGAAATGAGCTACAGTTGAATTTCAACCCAGCAGAAATATAAACGATTTAAGCCACCGACTTTCATTCGTAAGAACAGCAAGCAGATCCCGGGAAGTCGCTGGCGCAGAGATATTTAACGTCAGCCCATAAAATAGTACAAGTGGTCAGGGGTCTCGCACCGCCCCTCTATTTATAGCCGGGAAATAATGGCTGAGAGAAATTGTCTAGTATTTTAAAGTACGAATGTTTTGTCATTGGTCGTGTTACAAGATTTGTAAAAGCTGGGGTGGGTATTACATTTTTTTTAATATTTTCAAAGTCGAAGTCAAATCATTTATTTAAATGAAGCCATTAATAGGTACTTTTGGACGTCAAACTTTAGAATGGTGGTCAGAGCGTTGTATGTAGCTTAATATCAATCATGCAGAGAAAGGTGGACACCAGCTCACGACTTCTTGAAGCCCCAAGAATACCTGGCTCCTGGCAGTGAACTACAGTGGCGTAATTGGAAAGCTCCGAATCGATTGCATACCAAAATAGGCCGCTGCAAACATAATCTGGCAAAATGAGGTATTATTAGTTCCTCCGACACCAAGTGCGAGTGCAGCGCTCCGGATCAAACTATGCCCCACCTGCTGGAGTATCCTAGGTGTCCGTTTACCTGCACTTTTGATGACCTGAATAGTATTTCTCCCGCTGCAATAAACGTGGCCATCTCCCTGTGCCCAAACTGTGTTATATATACGTAATATCGATACGATAAGATGAAGAAAAATTATGAAACGGATGGGGTTCGAACTTTTGACTTCGACTTGATAGTCCATTGTCCTCACCAAGTTAGTAAAATGTGTGATCTCTTCTATATTTACTCCTTTTTATGTTTGATGGACTTACTACAGTACTGCACCAAATTCGGCACTTTCCTGATTCACCAGCTCGACAAAATATCTAAACAAAATTGTGGTTTCGTAACCACTTTGATCTTCATACCCTGGTTTGTTAAACGCTCAGTTCAGGCTGGTCTATCATGAAGTCAGGCGACACTGTACTTCTCAAATCAGTAAGTAACAATTGGGCGTCATCATCATCTGCCTAGCCTTTTCCCAACTATATTGGGGTCGGCTTCCAGTCTAACTGGATGCTGCTGAATATCAGTATTTTACATGGAGCGACTGCCTATCTGACCTCCACAACCCAGTTAGTACTGAGTTATACGATACCCCTTGGTAAGACTGGTTTTCAGACTTTTTGGGCCACTGACTACCTAACGACTGTCAAAGATCTACAAATGACACCCAGGACCAACGGCTTAACGTGCTTTCCGAGGCACGGAGGAAACTCGGTATGTAATGGGCGGTCATCCATCCACAGACCAACCTAGGCAAGCACGGCTTAACCTAAAGATCGACCCGAGCGGCCACGATAATTAAGCCACGAGCTCCTCGAGTAACAATTGAGTGTAAGATGACGGAATGAGCATCTTAATTATCTTCTCATTCACACGACATATTTCGTTTGTTATTCGCTTTTAAGTCGATTGACAAATCTCGTGCCATTACTTAATTGATCAATATGATGAATAATGTAAAACTGTAGCAAAAAAAAAGCCATTACGATTGTGTTACGCAATAAGTCCTCTAAGTGTAAAAAGGTTACATTATTTTATGTAAAATTCCTTTCAGACACACGGTGCCTTCTAGAATTTCTTTGAAATTATGTAAATAACTTATTTATGTAAACGAGTATCTAAATGTCGGCGTTATGAAAAAAATTGAGCAATTTACTCGACTGTGAGTGACAGTCATGTTCCGTCATACATGAATGAAGGTCCTAGGGTTGCCGTGCTGGAGTTAAGAAAATATCAGTTAGGGGTTCGGTTAAACTAATTACTGGTACGAACGAATTTTTTGATGACGCGGTTGGCGCAGTGGCTGAGCGATTGACTGCTGCGCTGCGTGTCGCGGGTTCGATTCCTGAACGGAACAAATATTTGTATGGCCTACAGGTAGTTGTTCCGGATCTGGCTCTTTGTGTATGTGAGTTTAAATGTTTGTAAACGCACCCACGATATAGGAGAAATTCCTAGAGTGGGGCAAAGTTAAAAAATGATTATAATAACATTTTGGACGCGGCTCCGGAAACCGGACACTTACAGATATTTGAAGTACTATTTTGATTGTTATTTTAAAGCTACTCTTGTTTTTAAAACCCACAAAACTACACGGTTTCATTCATTCGGGTTCCAAGAATGATAATAATGGTTTCGCTATCCGAAACTCATTAAATTTTTGAAACAATTTCCTAGATTTTTTGAACAATCATTGACGAATTTCCAGAAACTCAAAATAAGTGCCGAAAAATGGTCCTGCGATTTTCCGAATCTTTCAAAATGATTAAATAGTAGACTTTGATTGGTTTGAACAAATGTGTAAATTAAAGTGTTTGTTGTGATATGATTTTTGCAGCTCCCAGCTGTACTCCAAATAAACAACATTACTTTATTTACAAGACTTTTACGTAACTTCACCATTTTAATTTCAACACAAAAATCTGCATCTTTTCCTACATTACCACCTAATTTACCCTCAATAACTTGATAAAAATACAACTCGGAATAAAATTCGGACGCGTGTCAACCCTAAATTCGAGTGAAATGGTCCTTAATGCCTTCACCGTTAGGGCTGTGCAGCTTATTTCCACGTGACGTTTTTTTTTTGCGTCAATTAAAGTTTTTAAAGAGTGTACGCGTTGTGACTCACCAATGTTGAAGAGCCACTTTGATTTTGTTTTTTTTTTCGGTTGAGAATTTAACATATTATCTCTGAATTAGATGATGATTAGATGATATACTTTTTCATTCACACATGTAACGTTAAAAGCGCGGAAATATGTACAATCGTCAGTGCATCAAGTTACTACAAACTGTCATTTTTTTCTCATTCGATTTTAAACTTAACCATCAACAATTTTTGGTTTAAAATATTTTTTTGTGGTAACTTGATGTGAAAGTGACTGTACCTCATAAGCTCAGCTAAACCAGAATGTTTTATGAACTTTAAATTAACATTTCAAGTGGATTAAAATTGTGCTATAAAAAGAAAGGGAGGCTTTTGCCCTAAAGTGGGACAACACAGGCTAAAAATAAATAATAATTAAGCAAATGCACGCAGGCTTTATGGAATTATCCGGAAATGAACGGACACATAGCTTGCAGAGTAAGCAAGCAGGAGTGGCAGTTGGTTACTAGGTGGTCGATGGAGCAAAGGCGTGCCGGGGTGGAGACAACGTGGTGGCTCCCCAGCTATATGGATAGAATGATCTTTAGAAGGTGACTGGATCAGGCTGCATGGGGATGGCAAAGGACAAAGAGAGGATACGATATCGTGGAGCATCTATGCACATAGGTAATTGACGTTAGTATAACTTACTCTTTGTTATATTGCTACGATGGATGGATTATGTGAGGAAAGATATGAAAGAAAAAGGAGTAAATGATAGTGTGACGGTTGACAGAGGAGAATGGAAGAAAAAAACGTTTTGCGCCGACCCCAAGTAACATGGGACAAGGGCAGGAAGATGATGGTTAACACGCTGCTTTGATATAAGCCTCCTCTCCGTAATAGGGAGTGGACCATAATCCACCTCGCAGGTCTCATCATCATCTTCCTGCCCCTGTCTCATATTGGGACAAGGAAGATGATGATGATAATATTACTGCAATTCAACAGCCTAAAACTGCTGATTCTACTCGTTTTCCCTAGAAAAATCACAAGTACAGTTTCTAAAATAAAAAAAAAACATTGCAACACACACAACACAGTAAAACATTCATCATAATACCACACCATTTCTCAGCCAACAAAGTCCCCAACCTAAATATCGAAACAAAACACCGGGAACAAATAAAAAAAAGCTGCAAAAAATAAAAAAAGACTGTCACTTGAGCAACGTTACATAATTATACAATGGAGTTTTCACGAGTTGAGCGCAGCATTCGTACTCTGTAGCGTGTCAACAGTTGCGAACAATAAACGGTAGGGGGCGCCCGAGAGCGTAATCACTGACTGCCGAGTAGGGCGAAGAGTTACGTTTGGGTTTTGTTTTAGTTTAAAAAACGTAATTTTTTAAATACATAACTTCAGAAAACTGGTTGAAAATGTTTGGTTCTTTTTTGGAATTAAGTTGTGGTCTTTTAAATGCGACGGATTATTTAGCTGTTGGATAAGCTTACGCGATTACTTTTTTTCATGGTTATGAAATTTTAATGTAATTTTCGAGGTACTAGTTTTATTAAGGGAATAATATACCAGTGCCTATTATACAACTGACGTAATATTTACGAACATAATAATTTAACACTAGATGTATACAATCCATTCTATTAGGTAAAGAAGAATTAGATTAGAAAGTAAAAATGATTATTAATTTCTTTTTAAGATGTCTTTTGAGATTATTGAGATTATACTCATATTCAAAACAATTCACAATGACGATAACGATCTGGAAGGCAAAAAACGTCTATAATTTAATCAACTCACCTTCCACAGGCCACTACTAGACCGAGCCTCTCCCAAACTGCGCCAAAATAACGTGTCATCCATCTGACAGCCAATTTTAAAAGATCGTCGGTAATTATACATAGCTGGCTAAATCATTTAAATATTATTATATAGGGTGACTATTGACCGATAATTATTGACTGATACTTAAACACGTGATTGTACTCATAATAATAAACAACTTTCCCAAAGTTGTTTTTATGCTCATTCACTTTTATCACAATAACACGAGTTTCAAACAGCTGTTTTGAATCTCGCACGCGCTCGCCTGTGACCTATCAGCTGTTAGCCGCGTGACGCCGTCCTGTCTCATAATTATCGTACAATGCAACACTGGTAGGCAGAGCACCCGTGCGGCTCGCAAGTCCGCTCCATAAAAGTGAATGAGTAAAAAAAAAATGTTTCTTTGGGAAAGTTGTTTGTTATCATGAGTACAACCACGGGTCTAAGTATAGGTCACTAATTACCAGTCACCTTTTATATGTTGGTGCGCTGAAACTGTTTCTACCAGCAATAATACCTTATTAAAAATCATAAAACTGCGATAAACTGAAGTCTCACTTCACCCGGATGTTAGGGTGCACTTCACTTGGAAAATGATCTCCTCTCATTAGCAAGACTCCAGTGCTGTTCCCCTATCACTTCATACACGAAATAAATAATTTTATTGTTCATGGAGATTCTGATCTGTTTCGAACTTTTATCAAGCGAGTTTTTGAGGACTTGTAAAGCTGTTAACGGTTAGAAGCAAATTCAATATTTGTGGAAAATCAAATGGAGAAAATACAGTTTTTTTTTTATTAGCAGCACGCGTAGCATGACCACCGTAGAAACGGGTTTCAATCGACAAAATGACAGATAGTGTCGACAAAATGACAGATTTCTTTTCACAATCTGTCAATTTGTCGATTCTTCCATCAAAGAAACCCGTTTCTACGGTGGTCATGCTACGCGTGCTAACATGATAACTGTTGTTTATCCTGCACCCAATTAGCTAACTTTTCAAATGAATTGTATCCCTTAATCATCTTTTACCAAAAGCTAGTAGGTGGACTGTCTCACCAAGGGGTTTCGTATTACCCAGTACTAACTAGGTTGTGGAGGTCAGATAGGCAGTCGCTCCATGTAAAATACTGGTATTCAGCTGCATCTGGTTAGACTGGAAGCCGACCCCAACATAGTTGAGAACAGGCTTGTTAGATGATGATGAGTAGGTGGACTGACATTTCATTCTTCATACCAAACTCACTCAGAACTTCGCTGGATTAGAATCCAAAATATGTTCTTACCAAAAAAAGAATATGTAGTTTGTATCGTCTTTCGAATAATTTGTACCCTATTTCAGTAAAAAAATAGAGGCGTAATACAAATGGTTATATTCCTATTAAATAATACAGAATTCGTTGCCGCTATATTGTATTTATGGTTCCCAGTGGCACCCTCTGGCGTTATTGTTTTAAACTGTTGACCCGGCATCAAGTGGCAAGCGACGCCCCGACACTAGTGCTAGTGATGTAGTCGCAGATATTTTCGGATATTTCAGAGAAGAGGAGATATTTTAGTGTCAGGTATTTTGTAGATGTAGCGGTGTATCATTATGTCACCATTCAAGAAGCATGATTTTTTTGATGTTCTTATCTAAGAAACAATAATTTAATTTATAATTTTTCTTGTATTTAATTTTCATATTAACGAACGAAATACATTGGTATTTTGTTCATTAATATGAAAATTAAAAGACTTGTAGAGTTTATAACTATGAATTTAAACTTAAAACACCAGCTTAAAGCTAAAATAGAATGCACTTTATAAATTGTTATTTCTTTCTATTAAATTCTCCGCAATTTATTAATTCTGTTTCAAATATCCACGCTGCGGATACCGCTGTCACATCTCTAGCAGAAACACGGCACAGCACTTGAGAGTTATAACAACGTTATATGAAAAATGAACTTATGAATGCTATTTTTTTCCCAGACGCAATTTATATGAGTTTACGAGTTGAAATTTCGTATGTTTTTTGTGTGAAAATGTCGCAATAATGTTGTAAGTCAGGTGTTTATTGTTTAGTGAGATATTTCTTTTAAAATGTTGTATTTTATGCGTTATTAAAGCTTTGAAAAATAATGGTATAATTCATATTTTCTGCTGTCGTCTAATTGGTACTAAACTGCAAGAAAATAAATGTATTTTCTTTCTTTCTTTCTTCTTTCTTTCTTCTTTCTTTCTTCTTTCTTTCTTCTTTCTTTCTTCTTTCTTTCTTCTTTCTTTCTTCTTTCTTTCTTCTTTCTTTCTTCTTTCTTTCTTCTTTCTTTCTTCTTTCTTTCTTCTTTCTTTCTTTTTTCTCTCTTTCTTCTTTCTTTCTTTGTTTTTCTTCTCTCTTTCAATAGTATTCTATTTATTGAGCGCTTTTACGCCACATTCCACGAATGGCAATTACTGTGGGTGCAACCTAGATACTGGGCAGAAACCCCGTTGTTGAGCTTCTCATAATATTGCGCACGGAAAGGAATCGAAAACGTATGCTTATGAAACTAGTAAGGATTGTCTTTATTTGCTTATTTACACGGTATCGGCATGAGCTGGTCAGACAGAACATTAAAACAGTGCAAGAAAAGCGAAAACGATGTCATTCTCCTCGTTTCGGATCGGGCGACGCGCTTCGACGCTACCATCTTCTTCCTAGTCTTTTCCCAACTATGTTGAAGTCGGCTTGCGTGACTATCTGACGTCCACAACCCACGTAGTACTGGGTAATACGATACCACTTGGCAAGACTGGTTGTCAGACTTTCGGGCCACTGATTATTTGTAAGGACTGTCAAAGATCTACAAAATACAACCGGGATCAACGGCTTAACGATCTTACCGAGGCACGGAGGAAACTCGGTATGTAATGTGTCAACCATACACGGACCTAGGCAAGCGCGGCTTAACCCGATCCCAACCCAATCAACCTGAGCGGCTATTATTATTTAGTCATTGTGTCAAATGATAAGCTTTTATTTCATAAACATGAAGCTCTTTCCGGCCGGCTCAAGCTGCTCCGCATCGATAAGACATTAGTGGCTTCGTAAAGAAAAATTATACTTCCAAATTTTCAAGAGCCCAAAGAATGTTATGGACAGCAAACTCTCTTCCTTAAGTCACAATCTTCTTACACACTCCACTCGGTTCAATTCCCAAATATCCCCGTATCATTCCTGATCCCACCACTGCATAACTTCCGAAGTCCCACTCCCCCCCACATTACCAAAACACTTCTCAGTCCAAAGTGTAAAATGCAGAAAATAAAATTGTCCTTCTTCCAATATAAAATAGTGTATTGTAGTGTTCAAAACCGTTTCGGTGCTGCGAAGTTGCCTTTTAGGGACCGGCATTTCCCACTCAATTTGAATTTATATTCTTGTATAAAACCGCTGGAAAACTTTAGTTTTATGTCGGAAATGTATTTTGAATATATCGGGGGATGCGCAGTGGATAATGTGGTCGGGGATTGTGTTTAGAGCTGGTTTTTTTTTTAATTTCGGAGTGTGTATTAAATCGGGTTGTGCTCGAGGAGGAGCTCGTGGCTAAATAATAACAGCCGCTCGGGACGATCTTTAGGTTAAGCCGTGCTTGCCTAGGTTGGTCTGTGGATGGGTGACCACCCATTACATACCGAGTTTCCTCCGTGCCTCGGAAAGCATGTTAAGCCGTTCGTCCCGGGTGTCATTTGTAAGATCTTTGACAGTCGTTAGGTAGTCAGTGGCCTAAAAACTCTGACAACCGGACATACCAAGGGGTATCGTATTACCCAGTACTAACTGGGTTGTGGAAGTCAGATAGGCAGTCGTTCCTTGTAAAATACTGATATTCAGCTGCATCCGGTTAGACTGGAAGCCGACCCCAATATAGTTGAGAAAAATCTAGGCAGATGATGATTTAATTCGGTTTCAACACTGGGTGCCCATATATTTACTTCTAATAACTTTTTTCATTTGAAAATTAGTATGACGTAAGTTTTTTTAGCTGAATGTTTGCTGACTTTAGGGTATTACTTCTACATGAGATTGAACTATTGACAAAATTGATTCTTAGACCTGAAAGCCACGATGTTCTGCTAGCTCTTATTGTCATTAATATTTAGTACCTACAGGGTGTAAATGGACCCTTCACGAAGCCGTCAACCAAGCAGTCTGTACATCAAACTAAGTATAACTAAGCTATACGCAAAAAATATTGCTGGGAGATGACTTTTTTTTTGGGATGAAAAATAACGTTTTACGGTAGGACTCAATGTAACACACTTAAAACATTGTGCTAATGGATGGATTGAATACTGCGGAGGTCAGGGATGTGTTTAAAGTCTTACATTAAAAACAAGTATTTTAAAAAAAAATTGGGAAAAAGTTGGAACTTTGACCCCCAATATCTCTGTAACTAGAAGGTTTCCAGGCATGGTCCAAAACAAAAAAATTACCGTAATAATGGGGAAAACAAGTGCCTTTCGGCTTCGTTTAGGGTCTGGTTACACCCTTTATATTCAAAAAGCTGTTCATTGCCTCTTTATAAAGATTTTGACCAATAAAATTACCTACACTTGTTAACATAATACGTCATCACATGGCACTAGCGTAAGTGACGTAGATAACGCAAATAATGGTCCACCATCTCCCACCACCATAACCCAACTCCCTACCACTTCACATCACCACTTAAACTGCTCACCCCCTCAAAATAAGCTTAGCATTACACTAAGAGCCCATTGTACCATAAATAGGCATCCAGCATTATCATGCTGCGATGGTTCGTCGCTACGCTATCGCACAGAATAAACACCTCAGAAGGTATGGTTTGAAAACCAGCAGCAGTTGGGAAAAATTCACTTAAATCTGAATAGTATATGGCCGGCGCAATGTCACTACATCTTGGTTGTGACTTGTGATGATGCTGTAGACCAACACTGCTGAACTTATTTTGAAGGTGGGCCAAAATTATTATTTCGTGTCAATCGGCGGGCCACCTAGAAATAAAAATTACCTGTTGTTACTTTTTTGAACCAATTTCCGGTGACTGCTGTAGCTGAAAATTTGTGGCTTCACAAAAAAATGAGATATTTGATTTTTTTTTATAGATATTGGATTACTGAGAATAGGTGCATTAGAAGAAATTACTAAAAAAAGTTTTCGATCTGGTTTGAAAACCTGAAATCTGTTTTCCTGTAAAAAACTACCGTTGGTTGACCATTGTTGGTGGGCGAATCACAAAAGCGTTGACCGGGCCTGGAGTTGAGTAGCCTTGCTGTAGACTCTCTACTCTATAGGTTCTGGATTCGAGCTTTCAGAGAAACTCCAAGGATCGTATAGTCCATTTAGGGACTTCTCCAAATCTTGGCTCCGAAAATCGTGACTGAAAGCATGCTTTGCTTTTAAATGCATCTCAATCGCACATTGTCAATTCTTTTTACACATGTTTGATTCAATGGTAATGATCTTGCGTTACTACTGGCTATTCTAATGTTACAAAATATTACGCCTGTTATTCCCGATGGGAAAACAGATGGAATAACAGCCGCTCGGGTCGATCGTTAGGTTAAGCCGTGCTTGCCTAGGTTGGTCTGTGGATGGGTGACCACCCATTACATACCGAGTTTCCTTCGTGCCTCGGAAAGCACGTAAAGCCGTTGGTCCCGGCTGTCATTTGTAGATCTTTGACAGTCGTTACAGGTAGTCTGTGGCCCAAAAAGTCTGACAACCAGTCTTACCAAAAGGTATCGTATTACCCAGTACTAACTGAGTTGTGGAGGTCAGATATGCAGTCGCTCCATGTAAAATAATGGTATTCAGCTAAGTCCAGTTAGACTGAAAGCCGATCCCAATATACCTAGTTGGGAAAAGGCTAGGTAGATGATGATTCGCGATGGGAAAGCTGAGGAGTAGAATACCCACATTTCGCTGTTAAAGTTTTGTTTAAGGTCCAGGTAACCCTTCTGTCTTCTCCTGCACAGTGCCAGCAGCACCCGAGACGCGAGGATTAGTATTCCTCCGGCGTTCATTCTCCAAGCAAAATTCACGGAACCGAGGCTGTTTTTCGATCTTTATTAAAAAGGCTCGTGTGCAATAAACAAGATATTGTTGTGCTTAGCTCAAGTTTTTGATTAGATAAGTTATGTCATCACTAAAATGAGCTTCTACCTTAATTCCATCGCTCATCATCAATGTCCTAATAAGCCAATAATCAAAACGGCTTTTATGAAAATTGTTGTAACAGCAAATTGTCCTATTAGGTTATAATCCTAAATAAGGGAATAATAGTTAGATAGATAGATAAATCATTTATTTAGTGCGAAACGAAAGAAGTATACCTAGTAACACCATGACATACTTCAAATCAAACAATGAGTACACAAGGTGCGGCGTGCGTCTCAAGGTTGCACCAAATGGGAGTGTGTCAGCATGTGTCAGACATGCACCTGACGCTGATATTCTGCTGGATCCCTGTACTGACGGATCCTTGTACTATACGGACGTCGAGCAGACGAGATAAATTGGTGTTGTGACAAAGTGTTATTCATGCGCGGAGTGAAATTATGTAAGTATACCCTTAACTTAAATTAAGTAATCTGAACGTGATAACCACAATCTTGAAGTTGAACTGTACGGATTCGTTGGTCTGGTCACAAGTGAGACTTCTAACTAACTTTACTAACTGAGTCCCCGGGTTCGATTCTCAGATTGGGCAAAGTGATAATTGAGTTTTTCCAACAGGGATTTCTCAATAACAGCCGCGGAGTTTAGATTTGTCTCCGGTTGATGACAATAGGCTCGCCCCCTATTGCACGAGACTTAAACATAGCGGGTGAAATGTGGGTGTATTATTAGATACACGTCTAACCCTTTAGAGATAACAGGTGATGTTATGTTATCAAGTAGAACTACCGGATCAGTCATCGCAGAATGACTGTGGCCATCTATTTCTCTCATATCGAACAGCATGTGCACAACGAGAATAGCATAATTATAGCATTACAGAGGATCCTAGAGGATCTCTCCACACACACAGATTCTATCTTCAATGCTGAAGATATCTACGCTACCCACATCACTTCTGTCGTCTTCTTTGTGGGTGTGTAATATATGGCATAATAACAGAAAGTATAATATTACTTGAAATAACGTTCCCATTATATAATTTTTATTTGCTATAAAAACAAATAACCTAATTTCGTGTGATCTTATGTTGTATTTCATTTAACCTTCATTTGCTCTAATAACATTTAGTTTTCATTTCATATAATTTTCAATTTATATAAATAATCCTTTTATATAAGCTTCAGTTGATCTACTTTTTAGCCAAAATTCTGCAATGAATAAGTAAATATCATGTCCTGTTGTAACCTCATCTAACCCAAATGAGTCACCAACAATAGAGGGGACCTGACCTGGACCTTCTTTGTTAGGGCTTCTAAATACCAGAATTTTATATGCCTATCTGACCTTCACAAACGAGGTACTGGGTAACGTGAAACCCATTACTAACACTAGTTGTCAGAGTTTAAGGCTTCTGACTACTCATACGTGTTGAAGATCAGCACGTGCAGTTGTTATTGTTCAGCCACGAGGTCCTCTACGATGAAGAAAGAAAGAAATGAAAAATATTTATTTGTCGCAGAGACATGACATGCATCATACAAAATAACAAAAAAATACAATAACAGACAACGCATAACAAATATTAATAAATTCAACAGGACGGAACAAAAATAAAAAAACACTACAAAAAGTAGACAACTATGTGTAAATTAAATACAATATAATACATAGCGTGTTCTTTGTCTCGCACCCGCCCCACCTTCGCGTCGTCGTCGATGATAATTATTATCTTTAAGTTTTCTTTGAGTATACCAAAGGACAACACGAGGATACCCCATATGTTACCATACAAACTACGACGACGTGGTAAACCAAAACAGCACGAAAAAGCAACCAGCGTAAAATTACAAAGCTTAAACAGTTACGCTTTGCTGAAATAATCATGTTCAACGATTATTCCACAAAACGTTAATATTTTAAAAGTTTTGTGGGCAATTAGCGGAGCCAGCTAGTTGGTAATTCAGCCGGAACGATGCTACCGTGCTGTGAACGAGCGGGGTGCGGGTATGGTGACAGGAGACGCGGGAGCGGGTGATTTACATAGGTACAATGTAAGTTTCTCACGCGGAGGAGCTCGTGGCTTAATAATAACAGCTGCTCGGGTCGATTTATAGGTTAAGCCGTGCTTGCCTAGGTTGGTCTACATACCGAGTTTAAGCCGTAGGTCCTGGGTGTCTATTAAACTTTATGCACATAATGTACAAAGGCGGACTTTAATGCCTTGGGCATTTTCTACCAGTCTACCTTAGGGTATCGTATTACCCAGTACTAACTGGGTTGCGGAGGTCAGATAGGCAGTCGCTCTATGTAAAATTCAGCTGCATGGTTAGACTGGAAGCCGACCCCAATATAGTTGGGAAAAGGCTCGGCAGATGATGAATGTAAGTTTCTCACGCGTCACAGGTAGCAAGTACAACCTGGTGGCTAATTAACCATTATTCTTTAAAAAGACTATTCACTTTTCAAATTTAAGAATACTTCACCCATATATTTTTTCGTAATTTCTTTGTATGGTTCATACAATAAAAACAGACGTTGGCTTTGCTACTTCGACTTTTGTATGAAACAGCATTTTTTTTACGACTGAAAATTTCAATGAAACCAAACCACACAAAAACAATTAACACATATTTTTTTGGGAATTTTGTCGCCTGTTCTAGAGAAATGTAATTGTTGCGATTTATTTTTATTTATTTTAGAATTAATTTTCATATAATAACAATTGATACACATTACGAACTCTGAATTCATTCTGAGGGCAGGAACCGGCCATGTCATTTGTTTCTGATATCTATAGATCTAGAATCATGAGTTGAATTTGTGGTAAAAGTTTGCATGTTGGTAGGTACTGCAAACCGTGTTTACCATTTTTTTTACAACACCCAGTTGTTATTACAATAGTCACAGTTACCAGCGACCTTCAAAGATTGTAATCTCTGAAAAGTCTGAACCGATTTTGACGAGACTTTTACTGGCAAATATCTGATGTTATAAGGAGTAACTTAGGTTACTTTTATTTTCGAAAAAGGTTTAGGATTCCGTGTAAAAAAAATAAAACTCTTGAAATTGTAAACAAAATCAAATTAAAATAGGGAAGTCATATTTTTATAATAATTTCACGCAGACGAAGATCGCCGGGCACTGCTAGATATAACAAAAATGAGAAGAATAATCTCTAAAAAGTAAATGGCTGCAACGATTTGATAAAACGTATCTAAGAACCATCGCCAAGAAACTAGTTTTCAAATAAAAAAAAATGCATCTAAATCGGTTCATACGTTTAAGAGCTACGGTGCCAGATACAGACACACACACACACACATTGCGGTCAAACTTATAACACCCCACTTTTGCGTCAAGGGTTAAAAAGAACAATAATTCACATTAGGTACATGATATAATTTTCAAACCCTATAACTTATTAAGATTACAACTTAGTACGTAGCACTAGTTTCCCGTCCAAATCGCAAGCGAATATTAGCTGACCGATTTTGTAACAGTCAGTGGAGCAGAAACTGCACTGATTTAATCCAGCACTGGATTTACCTAATTGGAACTTAGATTAATTATAGGTGATATTATGCTAATGCCCATTTTCAGTAACAGTAACTTAAACAAGGCGCTACCTAAATTAATGCCTTAATATTATTGCAATGTGTGATCCAGACTAACCAAGGGGTATCGTATTGCCAAGTAATTTTCTGTTTTAGATAATGCTGGTTTTCTCACTGTTTTTGTTAATTCCAGGCAAAGTGTTATTGGGTTTTTCCATCAGGAATTTCCCAATAGCAGCAACAGAGTCTGGATTTGTGCCCGGTTGATGGCAACAGGCTCGCCCCCTTACATGGGACTTAAACCATAACTGGCGAAATGTGGTTGTACTATTAGGTGCACCTCTGCCTAACCTGTTTTTTTTAGTTTTGGGAGAAGTAGAGATGAAATAAATTACATAAATTAATGTCTGCGTCGGAAGAGGCGACTAAGGGACTTATCAGAGAATGGGCAGCAGCGTTCTCTGTGCTTTGGTAACAACCGCGATCGCCAGCCCGCCTGCCAAGCGTAGCGATTATGGCAAAACCACCCCTTTGGGGGCGGCCTATGTCAAGCAGTGGACGTCTTTCGGCTGAAATGATGATGATGATGAATGCGTCTGCCTGGGTTCTCGTCAACTCAAGATTTACAAACCGAAAGTAAGAGCCATGAGCCCACCACTGGTCTTCCCCTTCCCCGCTACTCCTGACACTAAGCCCGCACCCTTACAACACGCGTTTAAAGGGCAACATCATCTGCAATGCAGATAAATATCATATTTAATTTAATTAATGAGAACCATTTTATGACGTAAACGACTGACACTTGTGGCGACATCTATTTGAAAATTGGTGAACTAGTTTATAGGTTGGATTCCCTAGGAATAACCTACCGTTCTCCGGTATCGTTTCTGTAAAATGAATCACTAATAGTACGGAGAAATCTTAAACCTTGCCTGATTTCTATGACTACTTAATCGTAATTATACTAAATCGAATCATCATCTGCCTAGCTTTTTCCCAACTATACTGGGGTCGGCTTCTAGTCTAACCGGATACAGCTGAATACCAGTATTCTACATGGAGCGACTGCCTATCTGACCTCCACAACCCAGTTAGTACTGGGTAATACGATACCCCTTGGTAAGACTGGTTGTCAGACTTTTTGGGTCACTGACTACCTAACGACAGTCAAATATCTACAAATGGGAATGAGGAAACTCGGTATGTAATGGGCGGTCACCCATCCACAGACCAACCTAGGCAAGTACCGCTTAACCTAAAGATCGACCCGAGCGGCTGTTATTATTTAGCCACGAGCTAACTAAATCGAATGATTTAGTATAATTACGATTAAGTAGTAACAATTAAAGTAGACGAATTTCAACAATTATTTAGAATCCACATTAAGAATCATATTGCGAGCAGTGGTTGCTAGTGGTAAAGGAAAACATCATGAGGAAACGAGGATATTTTAGAACCTAAAATTCGAAGAAGTGTCGATAAACGCACACAGGCCCGCTTGTAGGAATGTCAAAGCCAGTCATTATTCTCACAAAGAGGTCTGAGTCCAAGAAAAGAGGATGTAATTGGCTGATTATGCTACATAGTACCTAAAATTACAGGCATTTTAAGCATTCTGCTTCGACAATGTTTTAAACTTTCACGGTTTACAACTAAACTTATACTGTCACTTACGGGATATCTTCCGTGGTTGTTCATTATTTTGAGCTGCCGATATTTCGACGCTGTTGCATTCAGCCCGCGACCATGGCGCTTGCATTCTGCTTAGATTTGTGTCCAAATTCAGCAAAGCATTATCAAACTGCCATCGCTTTGATTCTGTGTCATACCAATTAACGTCATACCAAAATCCTGCTAACTATGAATATGTTTCATCGTATTGTTTTAATTCTGACATCCCTATATTTTATTTCATTCGATCCGCTTATCAACACAACAATAATAATGATCTCTCCGGAGAGGATTACCTGAGCTCTGTATTATCTACAGGGGCAACAACAGTATAATGCATACACAGAAATACTTTAACAAATTTAATGTAAGTTTTTTTTATTTTCCTTTTGGAAGCGCTGTGGATGATTTTCTATTTAAGGAGAATATTTACCATCAATGATTCAGTTTATTTTTGTTCCATTTTATCATTTATATTATTCTAGTGCTATTAAAATGAAGCAGTGGGCGCACGAGTCCGGATTTGTGCCCGGTAGATTTCAATAGGCTCGTCCCTTATTATTACATGAGAGTTAAGCAAATCTTGCCAAAGAGTGCATGTTATATTAGGTACAACTCTAGCCAAACCTTTCAAGGAAATACAGGCGTACTACTGTTTTAATGTTGTATTAAAATAATAATATGCTATGAAAAAACTGCTGCAATAAAATTTAATGTTCAACAAAAAAATTAACCCCAAAATTCCGCACCGGTCATTAAGACCGATAATTCGCTCCATTATTACCGTTCTAAAAATCCTTTCACCCAAATAAAATTCAGCGCTGCACCTAGATTCAGTGTGAAATCAGCTGGTGTAAGGTCATAAGTCAGTGGAGGTAATGCGGCCATAAACTACCACCCGCATCCCACCCAGAGATTAATCAAGAAACTGGTTTGTTCTAACTATGAAAATATGTGGAAATATGTGGTTGGCCTTTTTAAAACCCTACCTCCTTTCTCCTTTTGTTTGTGAAGAAAATAAAAATGGAGAAATAAAAATTCGCTGTGTGTTTGTTTTGTAGAAAATGATACTGTGTGGTTTTAAGTACTGTTGGAGTGTTGAACGCTTTTTAAAATTGTGAAAGTTTCTAGTGTTAAATGTTAAGTAAAGTGATTTCAGAGCTAGATTTTCAGTTCATTGTTTGCTTGATTTATTGAACGAACGACTAAGTTTCCTTTTCGTATTGTAACATGACGAATAAGGTTTTGTAAAACGTATTAAACACATGCACACAATATTTTTAAGTACACAAAATAAACTGTACTAACAGTAAAATTTATCCACGTAGTTGTTGACAACGAAAAACAGAATCAAAAATGAAACACAAGTACTGACACGACATACGAGTACGAGTGTACGACATACGAGTACGGGTGTACGACATACAAAAACTGTGAACTAAAAATATAAAACAGCCATCCAGCTGCCATTCTCATCACAATAAAAGTTGACGTGTTATCACGTCGTGTCGGGGTCACGTACCTCCGTGTCGTGTCACGCTCCTCGACACGTGACGTACCTACGACGTGTTACAGCCAAATTAGACGGCTCAGAACGTCCACTTCTGACAACAAGATGCGTGTTTAGACATGTACAGAACTACACATAAAGTAGTACGTTATTTCAAGTGCAATAGTAGTCCTGACCTGTTGTCATAGATTTTAACGCATTGTGGTATTCTTTTGTTTCCCTTTTAGTTTAAAGAGTAGGTATTATAAAATGCTGCATTTAATAGGTAAAGTTTAAGCCACACTATTCCTTTACATTTTTATTTCAAGGAAAAATTAATAGGCGGGAATAATGGCGTGGTCTATACCTAATTTGTATCAACACACGCAATTTCATCTATAAACTCGATGTCACGCCACCTGTATTGCTCCATGTGCAACTCCTTCTGCATTTTGAGGAAGCTGTCCGAAGCCACTGTTAAGTGACGACAAGCTTAAGTTTTTTACTTAAACGTAAGATTTATAAGAGTCACCGATACAACGAAGAAGAAGATGTCAAACACTAATAAATGGCAACAGACCCACATTTAGATTCAGAATACGTTAAATCAATTACTAAGAAGTGAACCTTTTGCAATAATCTATTGAACGTTGGAACGTGTACGTCCAGACGGCCGTGATCGGACCTTTGCCTGTCGACTTTTATTTATTAGAACGAGCGTCGCATTCACACGGTTAAGTAGTACGTTGTGATTTTTAGAAATAACCCTGTTGTGTACAGTCAGGTTCTCTAGACTAATGTCAGTTTTCATATTCTTTTCTTTATCTAGCACACAACACATAATACTTTTTGATGTTATAGCATAGAGCAGACTATTAAGTCATAATTATTATAGATAGCTGTAGAAAACGATATTAAATCCTCTGAAAACAAAGATCAAAATGGCACACATCTTTGCTTATTGTCGAGTTGACATCAACCTAAACCCTTTTAAAGACATGGCAATTTTATAAAATGTAAATTATTTTTTTCGCTAAAAAAATTTATTTGACTCATATTTTTAGTCTGACTTGAGTAAAGAAGATGACTAATTAATATAATTTCGCGGTATTAGTTGCCGAGTCTGCTTCTTCTTTTGAGCTTGACAAAAAAAGGGGTATTCCTCAAAGCGCAATTATTTTTAAGCGCAACCAACTAAGCGCAACTAAATTATTCCTCGAAGCGCAACCATTAATTTCGCTCACAAATTCAAATAAAAATTTTATATGTTTATTCCTCAAAGCGCAACGATGATGAAAAATAGAAATGGGTATGATGGATTCATTAACGATATTTTTAATTTGCAAAAGTCCTCAAAGAAACTTGACGAACGTATTTCGGATTGGACTGTATGTATCGGTTAGATACGTGGTTGTTTGGGGGGTTATTGGGTTAGGTTTTTGTTAAGCCTTCTTTGTTTTTAGTGAGTCTGCATGCTTTGTCATTGTTGGCTGTAGATATTGTGCTATTGGATAAAGTTATTGGAGCGTAAAACAATTGATAAATGAAAGTCATAATCAATTAAGATCTTGTCTAATATTATGTTTTTTATTGAATTATAGTGATATAAATATAGAGATAACTTGTTATTCTTTTCTTACAATAGTCCTACATGTCCTACGTTGTATAATTGTCATAATTCCAATCTCGCCGAGGGGGGCCTGGAGTCCAAGCACAGGGTAGCAGGGGAGAAAAAAAATCTTTATTAATTAAAGAAAAAAGGTAGACAGTTTATTCTTGTTTAAACGAGCTAATCTCTGGAACTACCAGATGGCTTTTTTTTTTGTATTTAATAGCCTAATTCTTGAGACAGGTTAAAGGCTATTTGATATCACGCTACGACCTTTGGTTGCCGAACAAAAAGAGAGGGTGGGAAACTGCAGGGCTAAGCTAGTTAATGATCATAAGGCTACTATTTTTAACAAATCAATAATCCAAGCCTAGCCTTTTCCCAACTATGTTGGGATCAGCTTCCAGTGTAACCGAAAGCAGCTGAATACCAGTATTTAACATGGAGCGACTGCCTGTCTGACCTCCACAACCCAGTTAGTATTGGGTAATACGATACCCTTGGTAAGACTGATTGTCAGCCTTTCGGGGCACTGACAACCTTTAACGACTGTCAAAGATCTACAATTGACGGCCGAGACCAACGGCTTAACATGCTTTCCGAGGCACGGAGGAAATTCGGTATGTAATGGGTGGTCACCATTCACGGATTAACCTAGGCAAGCACGGCTTAACCTAAAGATAGACCCAAACGGCTGTTGTTATTAAGCCACGAGCTCCTCGATTACAAATCAATCAATTCCTAAATAACACACAGTCGAGCACAAATCACTCAAACATCTAATTTGATAATCCATTGCGGTGGACGCGCAGGACACACAGTGGACGCGTCATAAATCTGAATCGAGTGCGAGTAGGTAACATTTTTTTTTATTCGATATTAATCAATTTCGGCTAGGTATAGAATTGTTTTTTTGCAATGGGATTTTTAACAAATGTGTGTTTATGTGTGTTCAGTTGTATGTTTGTTTTGTTGTAAGAGTTAATTGTGCGTGTGGTTTTAATAGATGGCTGAATATAAAGGGTGTAAATAGACCCTTAACGAAGCCGAAAGTCACTTGTTCTTCCCGTCATTGCGATATTTTTTATTGTTGATATTGGGGGTCAAAATTCCAACTTTTCACAAGTTTAAAAAAAATAAAAGTAATGTTCGATTTTTCTTTAAACACCTCCACGACCCCCGTACTATTCAATACATCCATCAGCATAATGTTTTGAGTCCGTTACATGGCCTCCTACCGTAAAATGTGATTTTTCAGCCCAAAAAAACAAAGTCGTTTCCCAACAATAATTTTTGCGTAGAGTTACTTAGTTTGATGTACTTAATGCTTGCTTGACGGCTTCGTGAAGGGTCCGTTTACACCCTGTATACATGGATGGGTTTGCAGAGCAAGCGAAAACCTGTGGCAATAATTACGATTAGCCATAGATTCTGCCAAAAAATTCATAATACTTCCTTAATAGGCAACTTCTGCATAGCTCATCATTTGTTTCGCCTTTCACAACTATGTTAGAGTCGGCTCCAGTCTAATCGGATGCAATTGAATATTCAACAATTTAATAATGATAATAATATTTGAATCCCGATACCTCTAGGTAAAACTGCTTGTCATTCGTCTTTCCGACTTCAGACTACAAGCGAGTGTCAAAGGTCTACTAATCAAAACAGACCAGCTGGTTATCGCGTTCACCGAGGTACGGAGCGGTCAAGATCCCTAAGGGGTCCTCAAGGGCTGATGCCTGCCGGGGCTGCGGGACTGTTCGAAAGGGATACCGCGGCCCTGGAACACAAAGGGCAAAGAAGAAACATGGATGGATTTTAGTTAGTATGAGTCTGTCCATCTGAAAAAAAGGTGTATACATCTTCCGTGCTTAATTCATAAAAAAGTTAAATAAATAGCATCAAAGCATCAAACTAAATGTGCTTATTAGAAAATCTTTTAACATAAATGTAGCTCGTTTATGTACTGCATCATGCCTACACAGGTCAAACCAAATTTTTTTGCTGACGTTGCGTTCTTTGACAACACTATTAAAATCCCTTCCGAACCCAGACAACCACTACCCCTGCACTTAGCTTGACAACCCAACTACCCCTCTAGAATCCTAAAGGCAATTTTTCGTTTGACCACAATAGTGGGCTTGTAAGGGGGTATTAAGGGGCACATACATCAATTCGCGATAAAAGATCGGCTATCTCCGGCCTAGTTCGTATGCCGGTCCCGAGCCGTCCTGAATGAAACCGGCCGTCCGGCAGGGCTACCGATTTGAAGGGAGGCTGCGATTTTATTTATTTAGTCCTTTATACAATGGTTTCGTGAGATAAATCTTGTTTTTTTTTTCTTTTTGCGTAGATATAATGTTTAAAACGACTATTTTAATAGTTAGTTATAAAAAGCATATTATTTTTTAACCTTTTATTGTGCTACATAGATTTTAAAATGCGAATGCGTGTACGCAAGTTTTCCAATTCAGAATTTTGTCGAGCTGAAAATTGAATATTTATTGCTTATAGAAGCATATTGATTCAAGTTAAGATAAGTTCTCCTAGGCATATAGGTAGTCTCTCCATATAAAATACTGGTATTCAACTGCATCCGGTTACACTGGAGGTCGATCCAACATACTTGGGAAAAGGCTAGGCAGATGATGATGATTAGCACTCTAAATAAAATTTGAAGAAGCTGGTAAATCCAGGAAATTTTTTTTTTTATCAAGCTGATTACAACTTAAAATGTCCGTATATTCAAATCACAGCTGTCATTCACTTGCCAATATTGTATAAACGGGGTATTCCTCAAAGCGCAACTATTTTTAAGTGCAACCAACTAAGCGCTACTAAATTATTCCTCGAAGCGCAACCATTACTTGCGCTCACAAATTCAAATTAAAAATATTATAATAAGTTTATTCCTCAAAGCGCAATCATGATGAAAAATATCGTTAATGAATCCACCATACCCATCTCTATTTTTAAAACATATGATTTCCCTGATTTTGACGAAACCCAATCCTACAACTCACGGCCCCCTAACCCAAAATTTCATAAAACCAATCCCTTACCAGCCCTACAACTAATCCGACCATTCATCTGGATCGAGACTGATCGAAAGGTAGACCTTAATCGTTGTATTACAATTTATTTCTTTGTTTCTTAGAAGACACAACAAATAGTGAGGATTGGAACTGATTCCAAAGGATTTCCTTCTTACTCATTTGTTTTGCAAATCTGTTCTTGATCGAACAGAGCTCGTTTGTGCGCAGCCTTATTTGCGTGGAAGTTTGTTCAGGATACTTTGGTACTTAAACTTTCTTTAATCAAGGGAGTTAGGATTTAGTTCCTTAAAGTTTTGGTGAACGAGATTAAGTATTTTTAGAGGTACAAGGTTACTGTTCCCGCTGTTCGTTAAACTTTGTGAACCAGTAATTTACGATGTTAAATAGTATTTCTTTTAACGGTTCTTAGCTAATAAGTTGGTTCTACAAAAAGGATCATGTCTGAAACAGTTAGTATTTAAACCATGACTTCCTCATTGCCAATTCGCTCTTTGAGCCATTGTCGTATAGCTCAGATATCAAATTAAAGTCTGTAGAACCTTTGCAGCTAAATTGGAGCCTTCTTTTATACCTACCTCGTTTAAAATCCCTAAACTTCTACTTATAGCCAACCAGTCTCTCCAAATAGTATCGTGTTACCTGGAAACTGCCTTCTGGACAAAGACTGACAGTCGCGCGAAGTACAATACTCGTACCAGTTTTCACAGCTGAACAGGTACCAGTATTTTACATGAAGCGACTGCTTATCTGGTTTCTACAATCCAGTTACAGAGTAACACTATCTATGGCAAGAAACCCCTTGGAAAGATTGATCGTCAGGCTTTCGGGATTTTGACTACCCATAACGACTGTCAAAGGTCTACAAAATGACCGCCGGGACCAACAGCATAACATCTTTTCCGAGACGTGGAGGGTTCTCGGTATGTTACGAATGTTCAGTTATACTCGTACCGATCTCGGTCAGTAGTGCTTAACCTCTCTCCTTTAGTACTTAAAAAGTAATAAAACGTAATGATAATAAACGCATCGGGCAACCCGCAGCATCCTAACAGCGCGATACATCGGGCATTGCAGTCGTAATGTAGTGCGGCGTTAAGAGGCCGCGCGTAAAGTATGCGAGCTAAATGTGCGCGATAAATTGTACGGGCTGCACCGCGCGGGCATTGGCAACGGTTTATGTGTTGCGTACGGACGGACTGGATGGCCAGCTTGCTCGGAGAGGAGACGGGTGCTGTGTTTGGTAGGCTACTGCTCGACAGTTCTTGTCGGAATGTTGTGTATGTGGATTTGACTCATGGGTTACTCTGATAGCGCAATAAAGAATTTTAGTTCTAAAAACTGTCAAAATACTTGCTTTATTACCTATTTAACTTTAAAAATAAAAACTAATATTACACATAATTATATATAACATATTTAAAAGGATTACAGGGCGTCAAAAATTCGTCCACTTCACTGTCAACAGGAAAAGTGCCCAGAAAGCTGGCCTCGGAATCAGCATTGCCATCCAACGTGGCAATGCTTATTCTTTGGCCAAAAAATAGGCCCGCTCTCTGGTCACGTGAAGAGTCGACCAACCGCTTGTGCAATTTCCTGAAATACTAGGTGGGCACTCGGACTACATAGCCCTAGTGTTTCAACTCCAAACGGCTCAAACACATAACTACCATTCAATTATTGTATTTGCGCCGTTTGAGGTTTTTAGCACCTGCAGCAACCGCCCCAGCGAAGCTCACCGTGCTAGGAAGATGGGGTGGCGCAAGGGTGACGGCGCAAGTTGCATCCTACACCAAAAGCCTACCCAACTTCCATGGCATTATGGTCATACCATATGATCTCTTCCCATCAACGCGTGCCAAAAAATGATACAAATCGATGAAAATTTGTTTTTCTTCTAGATCCCAAAACCCTTTCACTCCTGTACTATTTAAAAGAACAGTTACTGATTACTTCACAACAACATTTCAACTTAATTCCCAGCAGCATGCTCTCGAAACTTTCAAACTGTATGTCCCAGGTATAATACAACGAAATGTGGATAGCACAGTGGTAATTAATGTTAAACGCTGCCGGTTTTAGGCGCAGCGGAAAAATAGGCTGACGTGTTTGAGACCTTTTGTCCACAAACTGCTAACGACTAATTTGGGGAAAACTTTTATTAGCATAAGTATTTTGAGTCAGACTCGCCAACTAGAAATTAACAAGAGTGGTGATTATATCGTTTACTTTAGGTATGTGATTTTTTTAGTCCTTTGGGATATAGGCTGATATTAGTTGGACTTCCGGGCTGTAGTAGCCAATTGTAGCAGAGCTAATAGGTTGATAACACAATTTATTAACTATATCACAGGCTCACCAACACCACCAAGCCCCCAGTCCAGGGTACGCTTCACCTTCCAACTCCCCGCCATTCGATTGACTAACAGTTGTCATTAGAGACAGCTACCTAAATACTTGTAGCTGTGAGACTGTGTTTCCATATCTATTAAATAGTTACACTACACGGGCTTTTTAACCGACTTTTAAAAAGCGGAGGTTCTCAATTCGGCTATATTTTTTTTGACCAACGACTGCAAAATATATTCGGACGACAGACATGACCAAGGGCTTCCAAGGGCTTTCCGAGACACGCAGGAGACTCTGAGGTATATAATCTTCACCCATCCGCGGACTGACCTCGGTAAGTGTAGTTTAACCTTGAATATCGACCCGTGCGTCTGTTATTATTTAATCTCGAGCTCTACACGGCAATGTTTATTGAGTTTTTCTATTACTAATTTCCCAGCTAAAATAAGGACTCGTTGTCGGTTGATGGTAATTGGTTAGCCCCCTTTTTATGAGACATCAACCCAAGTTGCAAATTAAGTATCCAGCATCGAGTTAGTTCAGTGAAGAAAACATTTGAGTCGGCTGTGTTGTTCAGTAATTTCACTTGTTTATTTATTTATTTATTTAAGCCTTTAATTACCCAAAACAAATTTAAATAGCATTACAAATGATATCTTAATTAAATATTAATTTGGTTCTTAAAACTAATAAATTCATTTAACATGCATTTTAACAATTTCACTTGTTACCGGATCCAAAAACTTGCAAAAAAACTTACCGGCACTAGCAATTTCTCCTGTATCGTAGGTGCCAAGTCCCCTTTGAGCAGCAATTTTAAAAGCACCAAAGATGTTCCCATTTGAGCACCCATCAATATTTTAGCTTAGTGCTCAATTGGGAATCTCAAATGGGAATACTTCGTAGGACACAAACAGCTAGACCCGGAACAACTACCTGTAGACCATACAAATATTTGTTCCGTGCGGCAATCGAACCTGCGACACGCATCGCAGCAGCCAATCGCTCAGCTACCGCGCAACCGTGCCGTCTAATCCAATCCGTAGTAGTTTCATCTCATAGCTGTTTACGTCAAAATTACGATCAATACTTCCAGATTCGGTGTAACAAGACATAACAGCAACAGTACGGTAAATTAACATTGTTATTATAATTAATTACAATGTAATTACAGCTGACATGGAATATCGCGCATGCGAAGTGTCTTATTTCTATTTACTAGAGACCATGTTGTTCTGTGACTTTAAATGACTACGTAGCTTTTTTCCACGGCTTTGCCCGGTTGGTACCGGGAATTGTTCCAAAGGAATTACGTATTGGGTTTGACTTGGCTTGGTTAAACTGTGTGCAGATTATAACCAAATTCCTAATCGACTGCTTAGATGTTTGAAAATTTTCGAACAAATGATTGTTACGCTATTAACACAGTGAATATTATTATGATAGATCAATGTCAGAAAGAGGAGCTCGTGGCTTAATAATAACAGCCGCTCGGGTCGATCTTTAAGTTAAGCCGTGCTTGCCTAGGTTGGTCTGTGGATGGGTGACCACCCATTACAAACCGAGTTTCCTCCGTGCCTCGCAAAGCACGTTAAGCCGTTGGTCCCGGGTGTTATTTGTAGATCTTTGACTGTCGTTAGGTACTCAGTGGCCCAAAAAGTCTGACAACCAGTCTTACCAAGGGGTATCCGTATTACCCAGTACTAACTGGGTTGTGGAGGTCAGGTAGGCAGTGGCTCCATGTAAAAACTGGTATACAGCTGCATCCGGTTAGATTGGAAGCCGACCCCAATATAGCTGGGAAAAGTCTAGGCAGATGCCGCATTCAGTCTGCCCCAGCCACTTCTACTGTAAGTGCTTTACACAATTACCCTGCAGTGAAACAATATCTATTTTTCCAGTGACATCCTCTACAACAATTCCTATTTATTTTCAAACGCGGACCATTTGTTTAGTCCATAAAGTATTCATTAAGGTCTGGTGCAGCGCGGCTGACAAATGAATGTCCAGTACTGCGCGACACCGGACGGCTCCGCGTGAATTAACTAGTCAATATTACGCGGGGTTAGGTTGAAACTTTGCACAAAATTGTAGTTTTGTGCAAAGTTTTTATATAATAACTTTAACGTCAGAAATCGGTGACAAAAAAAAACTGAATCAAACAAACAAAATTCACCGACTTCTGAAGCTAAAGTATTTTTCACTTTTTTTGTGTTTTTGACGTCGGTTTTATTTTTTTGCAAAAAAGTTTTTTTTGTTGAATAACATAGGCTATATTTTAACCAAATTCAACAATTGGAGGAGTCAACTTTACCGTGTAAATCGAGAATTTCATTAGAGCGTGATTTTTCTGTAGTCGGGTTTTTCAGTTGTATTTTAACACACAAATTCTTGTTTCTATTCCTAGTCCGTGCAATTCATAATAACAACGCATCCACATTTCAAGTGAACACCTCACGCCACGCGTCAGTTGACTAACGTCCAGCGGACAGTTTGCACGTCACCACCTTAAATGAGTCCGGCTTGTTGTGCCTAAAATGTGCTTTAGTGGTTTTAAAGTTTTAGTTTTATTTGGGTAGAAAATGCAAGGATTTAAGCCACCAGAAGCAAGCTCATGCTTTCATGATGATGATTTCAAACAGATACAGGTAATTCTTTATCACAGGTTTTCTTACCTCCATTGTTTGTGGAATAGCACATTTACACTCTAGGTGCAGAAGTTATATAATATTGTAGTTGACATGAAAACAAAATTAAAATAGACTCATTTGCAGAACACAGAACTTATCAATCAGAAGTTCAGCATATGGCACCGCAAAGTCATCAATCTGTGGCAGCATGCAGTCATTGCACCTGTCCGATGACGTCATGCCCGTCACTAGCTTGTGTGGATATAATGTAACAGAGATTTAATTGATTTTTAAAGGTGTGCCTACTAACAATTATTAATCGGGTTAAAAGCTTAATCGGTTAGACATATAACCCATATGATTGATTACCCATTATACGCGTACAATAAATGGGTTAACGTATCCATTTAAATGTTAACCCTAAAAAATACCCGATTAAAACCCCTATACGAGTATCCTTGTCGGTTCTTAGGTTTAAACATATGACATAGGTCGTTAGGTTTATATTCGTAATTCGTGGTTATCTCCACACCTACCACTTTCTCTACCACTGCTTTAAAAATATCGAGACCAGACCGGCATTTCTTAGTCCCGAAAATTTGAAGACAAGTGACCTTCACCAATCTGCACTTAGTTTGCGTGGTGGATTAAGATGGCCTTGTCTGACTCACAGAAAGATTACCTTTATCACTTTACCAGCAGCAGAAACATTATAAGCTCATTGCTTATGCCAAGATTATTTGATGTTTAAAAAACTTTAAACTTTTGCAGCTATCTCTACTTCATAATTATAATACTATTCTAACAATTAAACTAGCATCAAAGTTCACAACACAGAAGCCGTTTTGACGTGACAATGGTAGGCTCCGGATTAATATCATCAATCTGCGGCAGCACGCGGTCAGTGCACCTGCCTTATGACGTCATGTATGTCACTAACTTGTTAGGATCTGTCGGCCATTTGCGAAGGATTATGCTACAATATCCGGTTTGGAGTTGAATAAATATACGGAGCAGGAATGTTGAATTGTTATTGTGATGGGATCGCAATAAAACACAAAATTTTAATAGCTTTTCAGTTTTTCATGAGAGTAAAAGTCTCCTTATTTAGTAAGCTTACAAAGAAGAAATGTCGAATTAAGAGCCGTAAGAGCTGCGTATGCTACCGATACTGCAAAACAAAGAAAGAGTTTTATGAAGTGTAAATTCTCATTCATGGTTCTGAACACTCTCTTTTCAATCACTTCAGATTGTATAAGAATTGATGCCAGATTTACACTGTGTATAACAACACGAAAGTCATCTTGATAAAAAAGAGGAGACATAGAGAGAAACTGTATTTTCATTCCCGAATAGTCATATCCTCATTCCCAACCAGGAGAAGTGGCTGGCAACCACTCATGCAACGTAAACTAGACCAACGACGCAGTACATTGCAATACAATACAAAATACTAGGAATTCATTCAAACCCAAACAAAGCAGAAAGTAATCCACAAAGCGGATTGGGCGCACAAACGTATGATTGACGACAACACCGCACCACAAAGCAGGTAGGTGTAAAAGGCCCAAAAATTCAGCAATTCTTTTAATCAAGAAATTGCTACAGAGTTGTTGACTTTTGGGGGAATTCCTCAAAGCGCAACTATTTTTAAGCGCAACCAACTAAGCGCAACTAAATTATTCCTCGAAGCGCAACCATCAGTTGCGCTCACAAATTCAAATTAAAAATATTATATGTTTATTCCTCAAAGCGCAACCATGATGAAAAATATCGTTAATGAATCCATCATACCCTACCCCATTTTTCATCATGGTTGCGCTTTGAGGAATAATTTAGTTGCGCTTAGTTGGCTGCGCTTAAAAATAGTTGCGCTTTGAGGAATACCCCGACTTTTGA
This sequence comes from Noctua pronuba, assembly GCA_905220335.1. Lineage (NCBI taxonomy): Eukaryota > Metazoa > Arthropoda > Insecta > Lepidoptera > Noctuidae > Noctua > Noctua pronuba. The sequence goes on from LR999911.1 coordinate 1,434,670, forward strand.
ACACCAGAAAAAGAATATCCCCGCAGAGCTATTTTTTGTTCGAGCTCAAACCATTCATGATTTTAATAGATAGATTAGGTATATACAGTCTGTAAACGGACCCGTCACGGAGTCGTCAACCAATCGTTCAGTACATCAAAGTAAGTAAAGACTGCTCAAAAATTATTGTTGGGAAACGATTTTTTATTTGAAAAATCACGGTTTACGGTAGCTATCAATGTAACGGACTCAAAACATTGTACTAATAGATGCATTGAATATTTCAGGTATTTAAAGCCTGTTACAGCATTAAAATCTATCTGATCACCACAACCCACTTAGTACTTGGCAATATGCATAATTTCGGCCACTGACTACCTGTAACGGCTGTCAAAGATTTACGAATGACAGCCGAGATCAACAGCTTAACGTGCTTTCCGAGGCGCGGAGGAAACTAGATATGTATACCCATCCACGGATCAACCTAGGCAAGCGTGGCGCCGTTCTTATTTAGCCACAAGCTCCTCCAAAATAATAACATTCATTCGATTTTGATTATTTTGTAAAATTGGTTTAACAGAAACTTGAAACTTCTGTATGAATTTATTTCGGAACATACAGGATCCGTGATAGACGCTGTAGGCTCAGCGCTGCAGCGCTACATCGCTTGCGGGACAGACAGGTGACAGGCTAGTTTTGTCCGTGTCAGTCTCCAAAGTGAATAGGTTTTATTACTTTTAATTTGTTTCAATAAACAAGCGGCTTTTTCGTGGCTTCGACGGGCCTTCGGTTGAAATAATTTTTACTGTCCTTTATTATTCTTTATTGCACACAAAATAAAAAAATAAACATACAAATTGCAATAATATAGCTTATATACAATGGCGAGCTTAACCCAGAATTGGGTTTTCTTACAGCAAACCAAATTTCGATTGCGAAATTTATAAGAGGATAAGAGGATAGACCTCCACAATCCAGTTAGTACTGGGTAATACGATACCACTTGGTAAGACTGGTTGTCAGACTTTTTGGGCCACTGTCTACCTAACGACTGTCAAAGATCTACAAATGACACCCGGGACCAACGGCTTAACGTGCTTTCCGAGGCACGGAGGAAACTTGACATGTAATGGGTGGTCACCCATCCACAGACCAACCTAGGCAAGCACGGCTTAACCTAAAGATCGACCTGAGTGGCTGTTATTATTAAGCCACAAGCTCCTAATTAAATGGATATGTTTACGTAAATTAAATGCAATCGTTGAAAATGTTTGCCTCGCAATCATTCTGTAGCGAATTTTTTACATTCATCACTCAGAATTGATCATTAATTTGGTCTCACGATAAATCATTTTTGTTCGTTTTTGAGAGACGACACTATCGTGGTGCATATGCATTGTTGTAGTTGCGCTGTCTGTCTGTAATCGGTACTAATTTACATTTAGTTATCTTAATCTAAAATTATTATAAATGCGAAAGTATGTCAGGATGGATGGGTGGATGTTTGTTAATCTTTCACGCAAAAACTGCAGAACGGATTTGGATGAAATTTGGTTCATAGATAGTTTATAACCTGGAATAATATATAGGATACATTTTATCCCGGTAGTATGATCCCGTGGGACAGTTACCGGACTTAACGAGGGCGAAGCCGCCGGCAACAGCTCGTCTAAATCTAAAACTCTTAGTGTTTACCCTTTTTGATCAGGATAAGCTGCGGCAGGTAGCAATTATATCTCAAAAACTCTTTCTTATGGAAAATTATTTATTTAATTGTAGCAGTCCTACATTTTACATAATGCCTTTGTGCCTTATTTTATTAATCATGCTAAACTTATACTGTCACTTACGGGATATTTCGGCGCTTGCAACAGCGCAGCGTTGAAATATTGGGAGCTCAAAATAATGAATAATCTCGGAAGACATACCGTATGTGACACTATAAGTTTAGTTGCTTAAACAGTGTTTAATCATGCTAAGCTAAGCTAAGAAATGCTTTATTTAGACAATACATCCCCAAAGGGTTAGGCAGAGGTGTACCTAATATAGTACACCCACATTTCGTCAGTTATGTTTAAGTCCCATGTAATGGGGGCGAGCCTATTGACATCAACCGGGCGCAAATCCAGACTCCGTGGCTGCTATTGTGAAATTCCTGATAAAAAATCCAATAGCACTTTGCCCGACCGGGGAATCGAACCCAAGATCTCATGCTCAGCAGTCATGTTTGCGACCACTAGGCCAACGAAGCAGCTTATTGTCATTACAACCAATAAAAAAATTCAAAACGTTTGCTAATCAATAAATTAAGAAAACGTAAGCAAGAATAAATTCTGACTTATACCCAAGCAGACCCGCAATAAACACTAGTACACACAATCTCACAAAAAGTCGTCATTTAAAATCTGAAACCCTACTGTCAGTTACCATTTCCAATACGTCGTCCGCAGTGCGATAACGCAACTGCCTCGCCGCGATTTCATAAAAATCGCATCCAATATTCACTAGTCCGGAAACGTACGGCCGTATGTCCAAAGTTAATGAATTTAATTTGATACGGAACCTCTTTTGTTTTCGCGTGTGTGTAACTGGCTTAATTGTTGACTTTCAATTTGAAAAGGAATATTTTGTGAATGTGGAATTTAACGTGGAGGGTATTAATTGATGCGGGTAGTATAGAAATTGTGGTGTGTGGTGATATGCGATGGGATAACTTAAATAATATGCTTTAGTTTAGTTTATAATATAACATAACATCACGCCTGTAATCCCCGAAGGGTTAGGCAGAGGTGTACTTAATAGTACACCCACAAGTTGCTAGTTATGTTTAAGATCCAAGTAACAGGGGGCGAGCCTATTGCCGTCAACCGGGCACAAATCCAGACTTCGTAGCTGCAGAATTCCTGATGGAAAAACCCAATAACACTTTGCGCGTCCCGGGAATCGAACCCAGAAGCTCTTGCTCAGCAGTAGTACTTGCGACTACTAGACCTATGAGGCAGTCTAAAGAACTGCATCATTTGTTCACAAGTCTTGTTATTGGTTTATTCATACTATATCCACAGAACAACCTAGGCAAGCGCGGCTTAACCTAAAGATCGACCCGAGCGGCTGTTATTATTAAGCCACAAGCTCCTCAGGTGACACTTAAAGAACAGTTACCAATTTAAAATAACTTTTTAATCTAACCGACATAAACACATTCAACCGGAACCTAATCCATAATGCACTACGCAGTACTTAAAAAAAAACGTTACAAAGATAAAAACAAAACAATAAATTCTAGCACACTTATCGCATAGACAAATGCAAGTCGACAAACACAGTGTTTACTCAACATGTGGAGCAAGCCGGGTTATAATATGGGCAAGCCGGGGCGAATAGAGGCGGAATGGGGCGAACTGGGGCAAAGTGCAGGTGCCACATCATCTGATTTATGTCCCGATTTGTCATTGGTCCAAGCCACGCTGACCTTTGTGTTACGACAATGTGTGGTTAAGATTTTGGTAGCCTAAGTTAGGTGGGGATTGGAGTATATTGATGGTAATGTTTCAGCGGATTAGCAGTCGAATGGAACAAACTGTAAAAAGAACGTAATGTAAGTTATCTAATACTAGCACTTTGTCCGCGACTTCTCCCACTAAAATTGTGAGAGTTCGCCTAATATGCGTGATATAAATATAGAACTAAGTTTCCGAAAAAAATACTAAATTTTTGAAAACATGTTCTACCAAAATAATCGTTTTCTTATGCTCTATAACTCAGGGTACAAAAGCGAGCGAAGCGAGCTCTGGACTTGAGGCACCCCGACTCCGGACAGGTTAGCTTTGCTCGCTTCGCTCGCTCCCTTCGTGTTAGGTTACTTTAAACCCTGCAGAAAGAAATAGGAGTCCCGCGTACGTTGACTAAGCCTTATTACAACATTTTGATATTTATTTTGACGTCGATTTTATTCCTGTTTTATTTATTTTATAGGTTAATCTAAATTTATAATACGTGAGTTACAATGAAAATTACTAACTGTAGTTTTCGGTAAAACGCAATTTATGCAGGTGGAAAAATATTGCGTTAGCAAATGCTGTGATTTTCGGAATTTTCAGTATTTTATTCGGTCGCTTCTTTGTCCTTTCAGTAGTCAGAAAATTTGTATTTAAAGCAGTAAATTTCATATTTTGAGTATGCTATTTTTTTTTTCGGAGCTTTTATTACTACCCTTATTTGTTCTTGTACACAAAAGACATGTTAGTTTTAGTATATTGCAAAAACATTTTATTTTAATAAATTATTTTATTGTTTCAGTGAATAAATAAGTTTAATTTAGTATTATTCTTTTAGTCGGTTTTTTTTTTTTTTTCAATAAAACGTTAATACTTTAATTATTGCGTATAACGACAAGCAAATAACAGGGTTAACATTTGCGAAAAGTTATTCAACGTCTAAATAGACCGAAGGTTGGAAGGAAGACCGCTTGACGTGCTTAAGATTGGAGGCTCAAGTCCTAGACACGAACTGTGCTTTTTGTTATGCTTTATATATTTTTTAATATTTTATATTAAGTAATATTCTATTTCGTTTTAGTAATATTTATAAAGAATTTAAAAATCAAAAACAAAAAAAAATGCAATGCCAAGCTGTCCCGCAACTCCTTTTATGCTCACATTTTGTTCATACAGAACAATTATTTTTGTTTTCATAAAGTTAGAAATCATTAAAAAAAATAATGGGTAAATAAATCGTGCCATTTAGTCTTCGTCGTTTTAAGTGAACGTATACATCAAACGTTGTAGTTTTAACTTGAAGGTATGGATTAATTTTATAAAGAAAACGTAAGTAAGTAAAATTAATGAATACCCTAAAATAATAACATCTATCGATTAGACAAATATCTAAGGATAAAGTGACGCGGACGATAGTAGATAACAATTTCATTGCAATTTATGTGGATACGCTGGCTATTTCGTCAAACTGCCGATATAAGTATGACAACGTTTGATGTTGCGATGGTTCGAATCCAAGTCGAAACAATGAACAAGCTTTTTGAAGCATTATTTAGATTGTTCGTAACGAATTCATTGTTGTAACATTTTAAAATAGAGGTAAGCACTTACTGGGAGGAGCTCGTGGCTTAATAATTACAGCCGCTTGGGTCGATCTTTAGGTTAAGCCGTGCTTGCCTAGGTTGGTCTGTGGATGGGTGACCACCCATTACATACCGAATTTCCTCCGTGCCTCGGAAAGCACGTCATTTGTAGATCTTTGACAGTCGTTATGTAGTCAGTGGCCCAAAAAGTCTGACAACCAGTCTTACCAAGGGGTATCGTATTACACAGTACCTATTAACTGGGTTATGGAGGTCAGATAGGCAGTCGCGCCATATAAAATACTGGTACTCAGCTGCATCTGGTTAGACTGGAAGCCGACCCCAATATAGTTGGGAAAAGGCTAGGCAGATGATGACATACTGACACTGCAACGTAGGACGTAAAGCGAGGAACACATTAGGTGTCGGCCGGTATTTCAAAACTTTTCTAAGACTAGACACACACAGGGTATATTCGCCATATTATATTAGTGTACCGTCAGCAGCGTAGGACATAAAGCGAAGAACACACTAGGTGTCGGCTGGTAATTCGACTATTAATCACGCGACCGCGCGCCATGTGCAGTACTCACACTGCATCATAAATACTCGACGCTTTTAGATCGTACGATATTGGCACGATACGATTATGTGTGAGATTTATAACAAGCAAAAGCGGAGATTTAGGTTACGTAATTCCATTTGGCCATCTGGTGGCAGTGAGATGAACTAACGACATTGGTCGCATGGTAGGTTAAATAAGGGGGCCTAGTTAAAGCGACATTCTAATGCCCGTTTCACATTATTCCACCCAGTGCTGAACTGGATCATATCGTCTATATTATTCCAGTAATTGTGACCTTTGTTTATTTCTATACACATTGATTACATTTTTTGTATTCAAATTACATTTAGAATGTAAAAATAGTAGCCCACCGGTATTGGGAACAGGGTCCAAGCTACTGGCGTGCCAGTTATGGATCTAGAGAACTGGGTCGGGCACATTCTGGCTATAGAACGGCTCTTCCTATTCCACAAGGCTGTATTTTAGAACAAGTTGCTGATGTTATTTATTCCAGTCATTACTAAGAATTTCACAAAAAACAACAGTGCATGTCAACGGTTCAACGTTTAATCCGGCACTGGATTGGCCGTCTACACGATTCAAGTTGCGCTGGAATGGGCGCGCAGGATTAAAAGGTATACCACCAATCCAATTACTGGACTGGATGTCTCACTGGATCCAGTGCATTCCGGTGATGGTTCAGATTGTTCCAGTTGCAATCCAGCGCTGAATTAGATAACTGGACTGGAATGCTATACAAAAACCTCGAACCCTAATCATAGCTGGTGAAATATTAAGGTTAAGGGTTTATAATACACCTCTGCATAACATTTCGTGAAAAACCGGTGTTATGTTATGTCATTCTCGATGTCTATACGCTATATTCGACCAACGAATTAATGTAAGAAGCAGAAATATTCCTACATCCTAAATCGTATAGTACAAACGTCTTCTCCGAACCTTCATTTTTCACAAGCCACATGCATAGTTCACGAGGGAAATATTAGTAGGAAAAATGCTGAAGTTATATATTTATGTTCTACGTAGATGGGCTTGAATTAAAATTGTATGAGCTGAAAAACCGGCGGTGAAGGGATGAAATTAATGGGATGGGATGTGCCGACGACATCTTTGGGTCTCGCGAAGTTGTGAATATGAAGAAAGTTGCTGATTTATTGTTTTCCTGGACTCGGTTAGATAAACGAGTTTTTTTTTGTTGGTAGATCTGTTTTATGAGATGGTATAGGGGGATTCTCTTGTGAGAATACCGAATGAAAACTTTTTTCATAATGTAACATCATGACGCGATGGGTGCCTGCGGATGGACGGTGCCGCCGACGCCGGCCAAGAAATCTGAAGTGATCTGGACGATATCACGGAGGCTGGTTTGAGATGGCGCAGGAGAAGAGTAGAAGGATATGGGCGAGGCCTTTGCCTAGCAGTGGGCACATAAAAAGCTACAAAAAAACATTATGACTGTAACTTCTAATCAGCTTAGTCGCAATAAATCTACAGGTCACCCACATTTCACCAGTTATTTCAAAGTCCCATGTAATAGGAATAGTTCTATGCAACTATGTCTTGGTAGCCCAGAGATTCATGGTTTGGAATTGTGGTTCAAAACCAGGCCAGGTCAAAATTACTTTCCTAGTTCAGCAACATTGCTTTATGGATGGTAAGACACCACATACTTAGAAAACCGATAATTAATCGTCTGAAACAACCAGAAGGCGTAGAACAAACTTAGTTTTCACCGATCGTCCTTTTTATTTACGAGAAAAACGTTTTACCACGCAGTAGGACAGTTACAAGCCTAAAATATTAACTAAAATGTAAGCTAAAAACACATGAATATTCCATCGCTAACATTTTAATCCGATAGCACAGAGTTATGATATAATCCTTGTCTGCAAAACTGCCGCTATATCTATGTTTATAGCTCGTACGTTTAGTTCAGCTAAAATAGTGCAAAACTAACAATAGTTTCAGTTGCATGCCTATGTATATATGTGATCCTATGTAGGTGTGTATGTGTCGTGAATCTGGGTCAAAGAATGGGTATTGCTAAACAAAGCGGAACTGATAGATTTTTGTGTGGTTGCAGATTGTTTTATTGTGTTCTTTTTTTTTGCTTTTTACTTGTGAGTTGCTGAGTGTCGCAGACAGATGGCGTTTGCAGGCTTGTGATGAAAATAAGTTATATATTTTTTGTAGTGTTTATTATATTTCTTATAGGTAGTTGTTTTGTATTATAACTCGAGTACTGTTTATTTTATTTTCATATGCATATAAAAGATATTTATGCTGTCTTGGCTTCCGTACGTTTTTTTGCACGGGTGACCACTGAAAACCAACGCTGTGCTGTGGGCTCCCCATAGCTGACATCATGCTTGTCGCAGTCACGACGTGCATGATGTTAACGTATTCTTTTTAAATTTTTTTTGTCCCGTCCTATTGAAATTATAAATATTTGTTATGCGTTGTACCTACCTATGTTTATTGTTTTTTTTTGTCATTTTGTATGATGCACGTCATGTCCCTGCGACAAATAAATATTTTTTCTTTCTTTTTATATTTGCCGATATTCTAAACGTCGTGCTGGTCCAGAGGTTAAGGTCTCGCCTCTCATGTATGAGGTTTTGGGTTCAAATCCGGGCAAGTACCAATGTGACTTTTTCAATTCATATGTACTTTCTAAGTACCTATATCTTGGACATCATTGACATCGGTGAAGGAAAACATCGTGGGGAAACCGTGGACTTATAATTAATATAAGCTTGAAATCGCCAACCCATCTTGAGCAAGCGTGGTGATCAATGCTCGTGCTTTATCTGTATGGTAGAGGCTCTTGCCCAGCAGTGCGACAGTTATAGGCTGGTATTATTCTAAACGGGTAGACTAGAATTTTCGAGGATTAATAATGGCAGACTGTAGGACGTTACTGCTCACACTTAAGGTCCACGCACTAGTATACAGAGTGTAAACGGACCCTTCACGAAGCTGTTAACCAAGCATTCTGTACATCAAACTAAGTAACTTTACGCAAAAATTATTGGTGAGAAACGACTTTTTTTTGGGGTGAAAAATCACGTTTTACGGTAGGACTCAATTTAACGCACTCAAAACATTGTGCTGATGGATGGAGTGAATAGTAAGGGGGTCGTGGAGGTGTTTAAAAATCTTACATTTAAAACAGGTATTAAAAAAAAACTTATGAAAAGGTTGGAACTTTGAGCCCCAATATCTTCGTAACTAGAAGGTTCCCAGGTGTGGTCTAGAAACAAAAATTATTGCAATGACGGGGAGAACAAGTGCCTTTCGGCTTCGTTAAGGGTCTATTTACACCTTTTAAGCATTACCTTGGATAAGTATCGCCTCAACTCAATCTTTCTAAGAAGCTTCATACAACAAAGCCCTCTTTTACACACTGTATTTGTTAATACGCACATCGCCTCAGATCTGGGTCACTCCGGTGCAGTGCTTTTATGTGTGCTATAAGCTCTTTTCGTCAGATGTCTTAGTACGTTAGTTTATCTTAAACAGGATTATGATAACATAACAAGACGCCTGTAATCCCCGAAGGGTTAGGCAGAGGTGAACCTAGTAGACCCACATTTTGTGAGTTATGTTTAAGTCCGATGTAACGGGGGCGAGTCTATTGCCATCAACCGGCACAAATCCAGACTCCGTGGCTGCTACTGAGAAATTCCTGATGAAAAAACCCAATAACAATTTTAGCCCGACCTGAGAATCGAACCCAGGACCTCATACTCAGCAGTTGAAACAGTCGAAGTCCGTTAAAATAGGTTGAATAGAATTTATTTTGCTTATAAAGGGTGTAACAAGACCCTTAACGAAGCCGAAAGGCACTTGTTCTCCCCGTCATTGTGATCATTTTTTTTGTTGTAGACCATATCTGGGAACCTTCTAGTTACGGAGATATTGGGGATCAAAGTTCCAACTTTCTCACAGGTTTTTATTAAATACATGTTTTTAATGTTAGATTTTTACTTTAAATACCTCCACGACCTATTACTATTCAATCCATCAAACAGCACAATGTTTTGAGTGCGTTACATTGAGTCCTACCGTAACACGTGACTTTTCACCCCAAAAAAAAAGTCGTTTCCCAGAAATAATTTTTGCGTAAAGTTACTTGGTTTGATGTACATAATGCTGGGTTGACGGCTTCGTGAAGGGTCCGTTTACACCCTGTATTTTCCGACATTTACAAACCATCAAACATCGCATATGTTTCCATCGAACCTCTAACAAAGACACCTCTAATTATTAGTAAAGGTAGCAAACTTCACGGCATATCAAAATGGCGTGCTAATCTATTTAGCGGAAAAGCACACAGATTTGTCAAGCGGAGGAAGGTAACGGCCCCAATTAGTGGCTCCGAGTTAACGAAGGGAATTCTGAGGAAAACCCCACCGAGGCTAATAAGGTAACCAGAGTACTGATGTTGTGGTGGAAGGCTTTGATTTTAAGGAAAGGTAAACAGTGAAGTGTTGGAGTTTTATTGAGAAATAATAGTTTGTAAGAAATAAAAATATTATAAATGCGAAAGTAAGTTTGTTTGTTACCTTTTCACGCCTAAACCGCTAAACCGATCATCCTGTAATTTTGGATATACGTGGTCAGGTGTACAGAAACGGACATAGGATACCTTTTATCTCGATAAAACGGACTGTTCTCGAGGAAAACAACAATGGCGTTCTTATGCTAATAGATGGCGCCACGTGTCTTTCGAATCATTATTGAATTATTTTATTACAAGCAGTGTACAACCCGAATTGATTGTCAAATTCTAAATTAACGCGAGCGAAGCCGCGGGCAAAATCTAGTAAGAAATAAATATTTTTTTACTTATCAACCCATTGGTAACTTTCCTAGTCCGATTTTTTTATTTTTTTTATCTTGTTGGTGTTAACTAGTTAGAGTCCATTTTTTATAATTCTATTAGTGTTAACTAGTCCCAGTTTCTCATTTTAAATTCTGATAGAATAGGTATATTTGACAAGATTTGTTCTCAATATTTTGTAAAATTGTAACTAGGTACCTTAATTATGAATCAATTTTAATTAATAATCTTATTATGAATAGTTGATATTTTTACTTAAACTTATACTGTCACTTGCGGGATATCTTGCTTAATATCCCGTTAGTGACAGTATAATGTTTATTTATTTATTTATTTAGGAAAAACAAACAGTAACATGTTACAGGTTTATAAAAAGGCTTTCATACTAAACTATGATAAATATGCTACCCACTACGTTTTTCACAGATTACTTTTAAATAATAAGTAACTAGAGAGACATATGTATAAGATGTAAACTAAACTAACAGTTATAATAATAAGTGATGCACAATAGACAAAAAGTTACATAAACTGGGCATACAATACATAAGTAAACATATAAAGGGTGTAAAAAGACCCTTAACGAAGCCGAAAGGCACTAAGATCTTGTTCCTCCCGTCAATGCGATATTTTTTTTGTTCTACACCATACCTGGGAACTTTCTAGTTACGGAGATAATGGGGGTCAAAGTTCCAACTTTTTCACAAGTTTTTTTTTTAAATACATGTAATTAAAGTAAGATGTTTACTTTAAACACCTCCACGACCCCCGTACTACTCAATCCATCCATCAGCACAATGTTCTGAGTGCGTTACATTGAGTTCTACCGTAAAGCGTGATTTTACACCCAAAAAAAAAAGTCGTTTCCCAGCAAAAATTTTTGCGTAAAGTTACTTAGTTTGATGTACAGAGTGCTTGGTTGACGGCTTCGTGAAGGGTCCGTTTACACCCTGTATATACATAATTATTACTCATTACATTACAATGGTCGACTGCCGATCCTTAAGAATTGCACGGATTTGCTTCCGGAATAGGTTATTACTGAGGAAAAGTATGTCGATTATGCTAAACTCATTGTTGTCATGTTTAGTTGGAAACCGCGAAACATTAAAACACTGTTATTTTTATTTAAGTTTTAATTTTATTTTACTTTTAGTTTGCATTGTGACTAGATTAGGCAAAGTGTGGGGTTTTCAGCTTTAATATTTTTGTAAGTTTCGTATTTTGTTGTTACAGGCAGCCTATATTACAGCGAGGCAGTGTTAATTTTTTTTTTGTTTGGTTTTAAGTTTTTTTTTGTCTTATATTGTTTGCACTTGTGGCATGTGCCAAATAATTTTTTTTTTTCTTCTTTCTTTCTTTCGATAAGTATTTGGTGTGTTATAGTGAGTTTCATATTTTTGTATTGTATGTTAAGCTGACTAAGAGAGCACAGCGATAGATTTTTTTTGGTGATTGTGTGGTTTTGATACTGTGTATAGTGTGGAGGCTTCAGCTTCCTAGATTCTAATGTTTTAAGAGCCTAAGACTGTTGAGGCCAGGTCAGGGCCAGGGCCACAGACTACTGTAGGCTGATGATGAACCTAAGCTACAAAACAGATTATTCACGGAGAAATGAACAAGATCGCAAAGTGAAAAGAGAAAAGATCTAATCAATTTAGGGTCGTGTCATAACAAAGACATATACCAATGCTTAATTACACAAATTAAATTGTATAAGTTCACCCTTTATGTAATTGAATTTTTAATGAATTACATTGGTTGCACACGTAAACCTGCTAACAACAACACACCATCCCAGTTTTATACCAAACAACAAAAACAAATCTCACTGCAAGATACCATGCATTGCTCTAATTAAGTTTAAACAAAACATGAATCATTAAAAGCGGTGTAATGCGCGCAGGGGGTGAAGTCGCGGGGGTTGAAGGGGGTGAACATCCCCTCTTGATTTATACCCCGATTTGTCGTCGAGCCAAACCGCCCCTGATTCACCGCCGTAATGCCGTGTTTACTGATAAACACAGGAATACCGAATGGCCGTTGTAAATGAGTTTTCATTGAGTAGCGGATTTTTTGGGGGTGTTAAGGGGTGATTGGTTTCGTGGTTTAATGGTGGAAACTATTGAAAAAAAATGGTCAATGAAAGGGGTGAATTCATGCGACGCACGATTTCCGTGCGTGAAAACGTCTTACGTGGTTTGCACTTGAACGAAACTCGAGCCAAACGTAAACTGTAAGACCCCACGTGACCCAATGAAATTAGACATAAAGTAGTAAATTAGTTAATAAATTAATTCTAATTAATTAGATACTGATACTGTTAGCCTGTGTCATCCCACTGCTGGGCAAAGGCCTCTCTCCATGATTTCCAAATTCTTCGATCCAGAGTCAACGTGGACCACTGGTCGTTAGTTTTGTCCAGCTCGTCCCGCTAATAATTATAATTAATTAATGAATGAGTTCTTCTCTTTGAAGAACGGAAAACTGTTTGAACAACCCTTGACCGTTAGTAGTTGTCTATTTACATCTAATCAACCCAAATCGAATGTATGAAAACACAAATTAATTAGAACTGGTATTTATAAAAACCCAACGAAAGAAAACGTAGAGAGATTATGCAAAAACCAAACAATATTTAAAAGATTTTCGAAACTAAACTCAGGACTGGCGAAACGCACCTTACTGTAGTATATTGAAATATTTTTATCTTTCAATACATTTTCGGTTTCCACTACCGAATAAGCTGAGCCAGTTATTTAAGGAATTAAAAAAACGCAGCCTAAGTTTAAAAAATCCGAATTTAATGCTGAATATATTTGCGTTCTCGCTTCTTGATCCAAATCTAAATGAATGGAATGGACTGAATTTTCCAATCCACATTGAGCAGTAATCACCACGATCAATGCTCATGCTTTCTCTGTATGAGGAGAGGCTTTTATTCTGTAGTGGGACGGTATAAGGCCCCCTCCTGCGTGTCCTGTGGTTTGTTCACTACAGGAACTGATGGACGCTACCGAAAGCTCCAAACTAGTTGCTCAGTTCTTGGCTGACACTATTTAGATTGCCATCGACACGCTAAGAAGAAGAAGAAGGCTGTATTATAATTTCAGGCATTAACATCATCATCTGCCTTGCCTTTTCCCTAATCGGCTTCCAGTCTAACCGAATGCAGCTGAATACCAGTAATTTCCATGGTGCGACTGACACCAACACTATTGGTTGGTTGGTTGGATTCGGTTTGATTGCATTTTGTACTGTTCATCTACTCTCGGCGCTGAACTGAGCGTTGAGAAGCCATCAGTGCGCATTTATTATGAGAATAGCATAACATAACATCACGCCTGTAATCCCCGAAGGGTTAAGTAGAGGTGTACCTTATGTTACACCCACATTTCGCCAGTTATGTTTTTAAGTACCATGAAATAGGGGGTGAGCCTATTGCCATCAAACGGGCATGAATCCAGACTCCATGGTTGCTACTGAGAAATTCCTGATGGAAAAACCCAATACCATCGAACACAGGACCATGCTCAGCCGTAGCGGTCTTGCGACCACTAGACCATTATCTGCCTAGCCTCTTCCCAACTATATTGGGTCCATCCATTTTTTTCCAGTTTTGGGTCATTCCAGTCTAACCGGATGCAGCTGAATACCAGTATTTTACATGGACTGATTGCCTATCTGACCTCCACAACCCAGTTAGTACTGGGTAATACGATACCCCTTGGTAAGACTGGTTGTCAGACTTTTTGGGCCACTGACTACCTAACGACTGTCAAAGATCTACAAATTACACCGGGGACCAAAGGCTTAACGTGCTTTCCGAGGCATGGAGGAAACTCGGTATGTAATGGGTGGTCACCCATCCACTAACCAACCTAGGCAAGCACGGCTTACCCTAAAGTTCGACCCGAGCGGCTGTTATTATTAAGCCACGAGCTCCTCTACCATACACCAACGAGGGAGTTATTATGGGAATATCGACTGGTATTAGTGTAAATGATCGTGAAACTTTTAATAATCTCGTAATTCTTCATCACCGACACAAACTACCAGATTTTATCACAAATAAAAGACACAACAGGCCATTTAAACCCATCCATTCTTACAAGCACTTGAGTATATAAAATCCAGCCAGAGAGTAACTCTAGGAGTGGGTAAGTCGGCCATAAAGTAGCAGTATGTACGTGACCGCAGGCGAGGTGGTAGTATAAGTCATGGAGGCAGATTGCAATGCTGTGCTGTAAGTAGTGTTTAGAGTGTTATTACACCTGTGGTTGTTGCTGGATAAAATATTGTGGGGGCAGACGGGCGATTCGAACAACTGGAAGTTGCTAAAAAGTTCTTCTTCTAAACAAAACGCTCGCTTAGCTTCGCTTCGCTTTAGTGTCAAAAAGTCATACTTCTCTTCATATACCTATATATAAATACCTATTCAGGAAGCAAATCCGTGCAATTCTTAAGGATCGGCAGTCAACCATTCTGATGTAATGTGTAATATGTATACATACGTTTACTTATGTATTGTATGCCCCGTTTATGTAACTTTTTGTACCTATATTTTAAATTTTTGTATATTTGTTATTTTAGTTTACATCTTATACATAATTATGTCTCTTTAGTTACTTATTATTTAAAGAAATCTGTGGAAAACGTAGTGGGTAGCATATTTATCATAGTATGTATGTAAGCCTTATTTTAAACCTGTAATATGTTACTGTTTGTTTTTCTAAATAAATAAATAAAAATAAGTTCAACACCTTTTCTACCCGACCATACGCATGAAAATGACTGTCGAGTGGTCGCAAGCGCCACAGTACAGCTTAAGTCTTGGGTTTGATTCTCAGGTCGACCATCCGGTTAATGGGTTTTTCCTTCAAGAATTTCTTAGAAGCAGCCTGAAGTCTGAACTTATTCCCAGTTTATGGCTTGCCTACGAAAACAACGGACTTTCCAAACATTGATCGTGAATTGTGGGTTTATTTTGCCTTTGCCTTACTCTTCAGGAACTACAAGCTTTAAAAAAAAAAATGACCACCCCCACTCTGGGTGGAGTGGAAGGGAGTGTCAGACTTTTACTGACTAAAACCCATCCATGTTCAAAAGGCACAAATGAAAATTGAAAAAGGTATGCAACTATAATCTTGGTCATGTTTAACTATAACTATTAATATTTTTACTGGGTGTGATTTTACTTTTTTTTTATTTTTTTTTTATTTTATGTCTTATAGCATCGTATTGGACTTGATCTGTAATGTTGCTATAATTAGTTGTAAATAAATTAATTAATAAATGTTCCTTCTTTGCCCTTTATGTTCCAGGGCCGCGGTATCTCTTTCGACAGTCCCGCAGCCCCGGCAGGAGGGACTACAAGCTTGATGTAATATTATGTAATGATACGGCAAGTATCCCCTTTACTCCCTTCATACAGTGCAATTACATATTTCGTGTTTCAACAACCAACACGGTGTCAACAATAACAACACAATTCTACACACAGCTAACGTTAGTGGCTTATCTCAATGAAGTGTATGAGTCCGTACATGGCCAGGCCGTTGTAAGGAACAGAATCCTTACGTCCTAACTTCCTTACTAATATTATAAATGCGAAACTAAGTTTTTTTGTTTGTTACTTTTTCACGCCTAAGCCACTAAACCGATCATCCTAAAATTTTCCAAATACGTTGTCAGGTGTACAGAAACGGACATAGGGTACCTTTCATCCCGCTAAAAAGGACTGTTTCTGAGGAAAACAACAATGACTTTCTTATGATAATAGATGGCGCCACGTTTCTTTCGAATCATGATTGAATTATATTATTACAAGAAGAGTACAACCCGAAGTGATTGTCAAATTCTAAATTAACATATGCACAAACTACAATATTTAGTTACTCACATTTAAATCTCTTCTGTAGCTCCTCTCAGACTCACAAGAGAGAAGTCGACATAAAAAGAAAAATTCTTCGTGAAAGGATCTTTTGATTGGTACCTAATAATATCTTAACGCTATTGAGCGTTGGGGCAGATTGACTTATTTTCTATCGAAATCCATTAAGCACTAATAGCGTGTTAAAAACAGACCGACAGAGCTATAGTACGCATAAGCATACCATAATCAGCCTATAATGTTCCCACTGCTGGGCAAAGGCCTCTACTCTATGAAAGGGAATGGGCTATAATCCATCACGGGCCCAGTGCGGGTTAGAAGATGTCACATGTCTTCGATTTTTTTGTTCTAGGACATGCCCATTTCCTCACGATGTGGAATCACCGTTTTGAGAGCAGTGGTAATGAAATAAATTACACAAAGTAATACGCCTGCCTGGGTTCGAAACCACGGCTAACTGCTCGTAAGTCGGGGTCGTCACTACCGGCCACCGCTGCACGCTACAGTGTGATTTGAACAAAATTATCCACCAACACCTCTACCGTAAATTCCTTTTCACACGGTGCAATTAATTCGTCTTTCAGCAACCAACACGGTGTCATCAATAACAACACAATTATGCACACAGCTAACACGACACTCCCGTGTTGATGTCTAGTGGTGGCTCATTAAAATGAATTATTTGAGTCCGTACATGGCCGCCAGTTGTAAATCATAGCTCACTTGTGGGAAATTTGTCTGTTTTATAGAATACGGATTATTTATTGGGGGTTTTAGGCTGGTGGGTTCACGTTGTGCTTACTAGATTATTGCTGAGTTTGCTTACACTGGTTTTGATAGTGGTTAAGGCTTTTTTTAAACGACTCAAAGAGGAGGAGGTTCTATGTTCGATTGTAAGTATTTTTTTATGTATGTTCACCGATACCTCAGTCAAGTGTAGACCGATTTTCAACATTATTTTTTTATTCGAAAGAGTATACTCTCGAGGTGTTCTCGTCCTCCTCAAATTTTATATTCACATATTACGTGTTTCATGTTTTTTCTAAAGCTATTCAAGTATATGGGAGTCATCAGCTCATCAACATGAGGTGATGACTCCCATATACTTGAATGGAAAGTATAACTCCTTAACGCTTAGGAGGTGGAGGATAATTCTTTAGTAAAACATTAACTGTGGACCGATTTTCAAAACTCTTTTTTTCTTTCGAAAGAGTATACTCTCGAGGTGGTCCCATTGACACCATGTCGGGATCTGATGTTGGAATTCCAGGGAAATCGAGGGTAACCCTCAAATTTTATAGGCACGTATTACGTGTTTCATGTTTTGTTTTGGTCTACTTTTGATATTTTCGTGAAAGTTTAGGTTGTATTGCCAGAAACGAATGTCACACTTTTTAAACACCTAGAACTGGAATTCTTTGTAGGCCAAGCGAATAATACGGAAAAATTGGAAACGAACCTTCAATCAATGGCGTCGACTGCCAATCTGCCTTTCTGCCGTGTGATATTTTATTTGTGCTTGGTTGGTTGTAGGACGTTTTCCCTGGAGGATAGTAAATAAATAATACCATGGGTTCACAGGATGTGTGGGATGACTATCAACGAACAACCCTAAATTAAAACTGTTTTTTTTTTAAGATTACGACCTAGTGAGTTTTGAGCCACTCTGCAGGATATGCCACCACCTCTTGTCCTGCCCATCCTGCACAACCACTTGCACCTACCAAGATTTAATTGAAGCAAATGTTAGAGCTGTGCAGGCGGCTACATACTGGTCTAATACAATTTGAGTTCATTCACACGTAAAGAAGAAGAAGAAGTGAGTTTTGACAAGGAAATGAAGAGTAGTGCCCGAAGGGTAACGGTGCAACTTACGGTTGTGAGAACCAAACATTTTGAAGATGCGTGACACCCACCATCCTGCACTGCGCGTGTGGTGGGCTATGACCCCTCTCATAGAAAGGAGGCCTTGTCCCAGCAGTGGGACATTAAAGGCCGATTATAAACAGGAAAAAGCAGCGACAATCCAGGTGACACAAATAAAAACATCCAATTTAAAACAAAAGGAACAGATAAAAGTTTGCGAACATTACTTTGTCCAATTACCTAGAAATGTCCAAATAAATGAAGTAAACTTCCCTAATTAGAATTTACTTTGCAGGGGATGTTAAATGGGAGGTATTTCACGATACTCCGCTCAGGTACCGAGTAAATACTCGTTTGAATTGTGATTATAGCCTTGGAGACGACCAGCGTCTGGATGAAATACCATATGTATAAGCCTGGCCAATAAAGCGTGCTACACTCCATGTTCTGGTTGGGCTGCCTGGTACGACTAGATGGCGAAATATAGGGTGTCTGGTAATTAGTGACCGATACTTAAATACGTGATTTTACTCATGATAACAAACAACTTTCCCAAAGATTTTTTTTTATACTCATTCACTTTTATTACAATAACACAACAGCCGTATGAAACTCACGCGCGCGCGTCTTTGACCTATCAGCTGTTAGCCGCGTGACGCCGTTCTGTTTCATTACCATCGTACTGTGCAACAATGGGTAGGCAGAGCACCCGCGCGGCTCGCAAGCCCACTTCGTAAACGGCGCCATACAGCATTCATACGACTGTTGTGTTATTGTGATAAAAGTGAATGAGTTTTTATAAAAAAAATCTTTGTTTGTTATCATGAGTACAATCACGTCTGTAAGTATCGGTCACTAATATCCAGTCACCCTATATGCATTCGACTTTGCGAGGTATGGCATTCAGAGCACACAAAGTAAGACCACACTTTTAAGAGCACAAAATTTTTAAAAACTTGAGGTAGCGCAGGAGACGAGTACCTGGAAGGATATAAGTGGACGCCTTTGTCTTTCAGTGATCTAGACATTAAAAGCTACTAAAATAGAATTGTCGACAAAGTCAATGTCCCTCTCTAAGTGTAAGCGAAATCTCCAAACTAGTAGCTCTTTTCCGTGCCGACACAATTTTGATTGCCATCGACACGCTATGAAGAAGTGTGCGCTTCGTTCAATACTTATCGTACTCATAAAAGTGTGCTCTGGATGAAATACCTCGATAATGCCACCTGGCCTAAGCCGAACGACCTGGACGTGCCGGACACCCCTAATAAGAAAGAACAAATGCCTCCACTGTTTATTCAAATTAGTATCCCTTTGCAAAGCATAGGTTTTCGATAATCTCTTTGTACGATAAATTTGAAATCTAATGAAATGTACGGTCAATCAGAAATCAGAAGTAACACTTTTATACTACGAAAACAGCCCTTACACCTACGCCATAAACAAAAGACACTATATACTGTAATTTAAAAATGGAAACAAGAATCAGTTTCAATGTAAGAAAAAAAACAGTTCTGAATACATCCAAATGTGCTGGCCATGCAAACGTTCAGAAAAGGAACCGGCAAAATAATAAGAGCCGTATCAAATCTAACACACACTGCAGTCTTTATACCGCACAGTGGGCCGAACTTAAAAACTCTGGACAAAAAACGCCGACCGACGCTAGTCGGTTTAACTGCCAATATCACTGTCATTTGTCTCTGGCCAGCTTTGCGAAACAAAAATTTATTTTGCACTTCTCTAACCCTATTCCGAACTTTAGTAACCTCAGAATAGAGGTGGAATTGATGTTTCGCACATGGAATTTAGTAAAATTGTACGCCAATAACAGGCTCTCAGTGACATGTACGTTTTGAAAGCGTTTCGCTTTATGTCTCTAATTGCGTTAGGCACTGAAATATTTTTGAGTGGTCATATTGAAGTTTTTGACTTAAACGGTTTAGTTTTTGCGCACTGTGCAAATAACAAAGAGATTTGTCAATGAAGTTTTTATACCCGTCAAAGCGTAGTACATCGTTGACATTTTATGAGTATTTGAGGAAATATAAACTAGTGTAATATTTTGTCATTTTGAGCTCGGATGAAGCATATTTGTAGAGAGAACTGGCAGCGTTAAATTCATGGCGCATTGTTGGAACATTTTATTATTGACTGTTGTTTGAAATATTTGTATCGTTTAAACTGGCTCGATATTTTTATAGTAAATGTAGTTTTTGTAATTTAAATATTTACCTGTGATGTATAAAATAAAATACATAATACGTGAAAGGAAAAGTGATGACAAAAGAAAACATCGAAAGTTTTTAAGTATGTTCAATCCATCATACACTGTTTGAAACACCCTGATTAGAAGAGGAGCGTCAAAGTAAACGAGAAAAATCAGATGTTTACATAACATAACGCCTGTGATTCCAAAAGGGTTGAGCAGAGGTGTACCTAACAGTACACCCACATTTCGCCAGTTATAATTATGTAAGTCACATTTAATAGGGGGCGAGCCTATTGCCACCAACCGGGCACCAATCGGTGATGGAAAAACCCAATAACACTTTGACTCCCCTGGGAATTGAACCTAGGACCTCATGCTCAGCAGTCGCGCTTGCGACCACTAGACCAACAGGCATTCGGATGTTTACATTTCTGAAAAAGTGGTAAGATTTCATTTTACAAAGCAAAATAAACATGAAATAAAACGAACAATATAACGTTACGCAATTAATTAAAAAACGTAAAAGAAGCAAAAAAAAGAATAAACTTTTTTACTGTTAATTTTTAATGAATGCCCCATCAATTATAATTAACATCTTTCCTTAAATGGGGAAGTAGCCATTTTGTAGATTTCCAGCGAGATTATTGCCAAAAATGTGTACTTTATGGAAATACAGTTTATTGACTTTTTGAAAATCTGAACGTTAAATCTTCAGAGAGATTCGGCAAAATCAAACAAATAAGATTAAAATATCTGTTCTTAATTTCAAAATAACAGCTTTTTACTGAATTCATATGAACATTAATTTTAATTTTTGTCTGTCTGATTGTTCCGTCTAATCTCCGAAACGTCTGGACCAATTTTGACGGAAATTTTAATGGCATATATCTGATAAGGAGTAACTTAAGCTAAATTGATTAAAAAAAAGAATTAACTTTCCATGCAAAAAAATTAAGACCCTTTTGAAATTGTTAACAAAATTCGATTGAAATAGGGAAGTATTATTTTTATAATCATTTCACGCAGACGAAGTTCGCGGAGCGCAGCTATTATTTATATAATTTATTATGCTGTATAAGTCAACCAGGATAATATTCTGATGTGGGACACCGAAATAGAAACATTTATAATGATCTTAGGCGGTTGACTGATAAGTATAAAACCACCGGTGGAGATGGAAACGATGTTTTATTCAAATTAACTGTTTGGCAAAAAATATATATTTAACTATCAACTAAATAAAACAAATAAAAAAATAAAAATTTCGTCATAGTTGCATAAGTATTTATCATTATTTATTTTAATGTATTTATAGATTATTATTTATTTTGTGATATGTTTTGTCTTTGTATTTATAAGTTTATTAGTTTATTGTTTAAGAATACCATATAAGGTGTATTATTTTTAAAAGTTTTGTTTTATGTTTTCAATTTTCTCTTCTTCTTTTACACACTATGTCTACATCTCTTTTTTTTATTATCTCCTTTTGCAGGTATGCTGGAAGAGATTTCTTTAGAAATAAGCATCACCTTTGTACTATTTTCTGTTCCTTTCTTCTTTTCTGTATTTAGTGTGTACATAAATTGTTAAATAAATAAATAAAATAAATAACAGAATTGTTAATGTTTTTGGTAGCTCCACAAAAAAAAGATATTCAACTTGAAACCTTTCTTTTCTTCGCAATCACACCAAAAGTACAAAATATTCAAACTACACTTTTTAATTTCCCAGTTTTAAAACGACAACCAGTAATTGTTTTCCTTTGTCGCGAAGCAAAAACCGCAGTTTTCAATATCCACTGCCTCAGCTGAGCAATTTTCATAAGAAATTACTATTTCGCAATCAAAATGGGAGCCATTGTAGATTGTCAACCGCAGCTGTCAAAGTTGACAGTAGCTGTCAAGCTATTCAAAAGACAAGATGTTCTGAAATGTCTTCATCTTTTTTGCATTTCTCATTTATCGGATTTTATACCTACTTTATGCCGACTTTTGTTTTTTATTCTTGACATCTCTGGCTTATTAAATGGTTCGGGGTTTGAAGAGGGGATGATAAAGTGGACAGTCGGTGTATTTATTAAAATACTTTTTACGTAATTTCGTTTTTTTGGTAAATCTTTTTTGCTTAAATTAATAAGGGTTTTAAACATTTCGGCATCGGTTATAATAAGAAAATGTGGTGGGTGTCTTTTTTTAATCTAATTAAAAGGCTTCTAATTTATAACCATTCATAGTAGTTTTGACTTCTACACCGTGACTTTTTAGTCTTCTTACAACGGCAGCCCACTTCATGTATCCAATGACTACTAAGCATTCATAAAAAAAAAAGTTATTTATGAGGTTGTAATAATTTAAAAATAAAAATATTATTCAATATTATGACGTAGTTAAAACACCCTATTGTGAGTGATAATCTACTGGACCCGAGCCCCGGGTAGGTATATTCTCCCGTTTGACACGAAAACATCATTAACAGGATGTTTCATAATTTTTTGTAACGTTTATTTATTTTAATTTTCTTTGTACCTATTACGGTAGGTAAAAAAAAAAATCGCGCCTAGAACTATTTTATGTCGGGCACATTGAGTGGACCACCTTTGTAAGACGACTTAAAAGTCACGGTGTATAAAAAAAAACTATTTTAGATGGTATGGCCAATGGTAAACAATAAAAGTTCAAACAAACATACAAACCCTAGAAACAGAAAGTACAATAAATACCCGTTTCCTCACACAATACAAAATTTTCTCCCATTCAACTTTATAATCACAACACATGAATCAAGCTGTCGACGGACGACGCATTATCTCCTAAACAGTAAATCCACCAAGTTTTTAACGAGAAAAGTAACCGTTTCCGAACTCGTGCTACATTATATTACTGTAAACAGACGTGCCACATGTTGCAAACGTACCTCATATTTTCCTCACGTACTGAGAATAACATTTATATACATCACGCCTATAATCCCCGAAGGGTTAGGCAGAGGTGTACTCGTACGTAGTATACCCAGTCAGTAAGTCCCATGTTATAGGGGGCGACACTATTGCCAAAGATCGGGCTCAAATCCAGGCTCTTTGGCTGCTACTGAGAAATTTCTGACCGAAAAACCCAGTAACACTTCACCCGACCTAGGAATCGAACTAGACCAACTTATAGGCAGCACTTTTTTTCGGACTGAAAATAAATGAGTGGAAATTGTCGTATCTCTTTTAGTCTGCGGCAACAGTGTATCGAGTCCACATATTTTGTTACTAATTACGTTTTTTACGAGGGACTTTTTACAACGATACTGAAAGGTCCCTAAATTATGTTTTAACGTATATTGCTATTCGCTCGTTCGTTGGTAATTATTGTGTGCCTGAAAATTTAGTGGTGCTCGGGAAACGGTTCTAAATTATCATGAAAGGTTGTGTCTGTATACAGGTTCGCGAAATAATTTAACAATTTTATTTAGGGTACCAAGGTATTTACTTTTTTACCTACATATGAGGTTTATTTATTTTTGTACTAGGTCCTTGTATTTTCTTTGTTACTTGCTGCCATTGATACGGGTATTTCTTTTGAAGACATCGGTTTTCAGTATATCTGTTTCTTCTTCTCCAAAAAAAAAATCTCCAGTAAATTATCAACAAAGAGTTTTTCTTGATAATTTGAAATAGACTAAACATTTAAAAAATAAGTTAAGTAGACAAATTAGATATAAAAAAAACATGTATTAGGTAAACTTAGTAAATACTCCACAGCCTAAAAAAAGTACCTCAACCCCAGTACACCAACCCCCAACCTAAATTAACCTAACATTAACTCCACGCCAATCTTGCAGCAACTTCCAAAACTGATTCTATTTACAACATTTCAGTATTTTCAGTTTAATTAAGAATTTATGAAACTTGTCCTCGTTTCCACGGTGTTCATTTTAAAACGTCGTAACTGTATTTCGTGATTGTTCGTCCAAGTAATTGCGAAGTCGGAACTATCCTGTATTTAGTCGTCGCGACGGTTTAACGCCTTCACTGACTCGTTATGAATAGTAATTTTTGGGTGTACTGAATTTTGTAGTCTGTGGTTGTTATATTTTTTTTTCTTTTCATTAGAAGTGCTTTGTTTATTTCTCATGTAGGATGTAAATGTAATTAGATACTGTTGTCGGTATTTTGTAGTAATTATTTTTCTTGGAAAATATATCAGTGGGAGTTGCGTAGTCACGCGGTTTATATTTAATCTGATTATTCTGGTAAACTAATGAGATTTTCAAAGTAGGTTTAAAATTAGAAAACCCAATAGAAGAAGAAATGAGAATATATTATTTAGATAATTTTTTGCCAAAGACTGCTTTATTACAGCATAAACTTAACATTGTAGTATTTTCTTGAATTAAAAAGCTATGAACATGTGGGAAATCAGAACACTTTCAATAACTTTTAGCTATTTTATTTAAATATGTGGTCTTGACAATAATCTTAACGTCTTTTTCGTCTTAACGTCAAAATCTACACTACGTCACATTACTGGAGTAGTACTCTTTTTCTCACACATTCTCGCTCTCACTTACTCAATACTGTTATCCCCACAACAAACATATTATCCAAATGAGAATAATCTCCTAACAAGAACTACTACTAAACCTCACAAATACCACAGAAACCCGTATTCTCCAAAATGAAATTGGACAACGTCTTAACGGGAACATTTTCGGTGTCCGACGACTTCCAGTGCTGGCCGGCTTTACCCACTTAGTCGGATAGTTGGCTTAAGTTGTCTAATTCAATAACCCACTCGGAAACGAACTGAATTAAGTAAGGAGTTAATTTTTTAAATGGCGAAAGGGTTCAGTCGTCGTGCAAATTTTGCGAATGAACTGAAATAACGTTGGAAAGAGGATGTTTTAGTGTTTGTATAGGAATTTTAGATTAATATTTTGGGTTTTTAGTAGTAGGAATTTTGTTGTTTAAGTGTGTAACGGAATTAGGAAGATTAGCGTTATTATTGAGAAGTGGGTTTGTATTTATCTAGTTTGCGTTGCAATTATTTGGAAACACACAGTAACTGTGATCTTAATTTTAATGATTTTAACCTCGTTAAAAGATACAAAGAAGGTGCGGCATTTTCACAAAAATAATCATAACGTAATAAGTAGTAACCTTGTAAAAACACATGGAAGAATGTGTTTAATACTGATCCCTCATGATAGTGCCCACCTCGCAGATTCTTACATGGTTGCACCAACCGTATAGAAATTGAAGCGATGACATCCGTCCAGCTACGAGCTGCCGACATTGCAAAAATCAACAGCAGCAATTATTAATTTTATCATTCCATATTCTAACATCGAATAGGTTTCACCAACTTAATTCTTATAATTTCATTAAATTAAATTACTTTTAAAATCTTTACAAAACAAACATTTTTATTTATTTTAACTTCATGCCCAATTAAGTGGTACCTAGGCAATTTAATGCCATAAGGCGTTCTCTACCAGTCAACATTAAATAGGAAACTGTCTTACAGTACAAAAAATAACTAGGTTTTTGTTTTTACATTCACAAAAGACGAACCAAACCACAAACCCTACTTCTCCAACTTAGTTACAAGTAGCGCCATCTAGCGGTTCACGCCGCAACCTCTTCAAAGAACCTCCAAACAAGGTTAGCTCGCGACGCCCCCAATTGGATAGCGCTGCTGGTTTAATCACCACTGAGCAGTAATTATAGAGGAGGTATTTTAGAAACGTTGATATTATTAATGAAAATAGTTAATTTTGCTTTGAAAATTTTAAATAACATGGGCAGCTGAAACAGAAAACCATTTTGCAATTTATCTGAAAAAAAAACTAGGGAGATAACTTGAAACTACCTTTGCTAATGAGCGACTAGAATTAATTCTTTTTCCGTGTAAAGTTTGACGTTTAAAAGTACTTTTAAAATGCCTGATTAAGAGCGTGCATCAAAAAAGTTGGCAATGTCGCAAATAGCTGTCAAATATTTACCTGTTTTAATTAATTTGGCAATATTACTGTATGGACATAAAAAATAAGGTTAACTAATGAACTAGAATATTAATAATGAATTGCAATTAAAATACTAAATTCGATATTGTAACCGTCTTAGGTGTAAAAAAGGCCTTTGGAAAGTTTCCAAATAGTTTTTTTTTATCTAAAACTAAATAATATTCTGTGTTACGATATTAATTATTATATTTCATAATTAATATTTTAATTCACTCTAGTTAGCTATATTTCTTATTTCCATACAGTAATATTGCCAAATTAATCAAAACAGCGAAATATTTGACAGCTATTTGCGACGTTGCCCACTTTCTGTATAAACGCTCTTAAAACAAATGGTCTGACTTTGAATTTGTAACATTGCTTCGCGAAAAGTTTTAGAAACTGATTAACTGACCATCACTTACAACGGGAGGTGGAAATACAATCTTACTAATTACAAATTAACAGCTTTTACCAAGAACATGCCTCCTCCATAATTACTGCCAGCTCTTGGTCTATAATTACTGTGTACACTCAAACTTTTGACGAGTGATGTGACTTTGTACGGAGGTGCTATCGGATGTTAGGTCTTTCAGTTTTTGGTAAGTTTTTGAAGTTAAGACTCTGTTTATTTGATTTGTGTGAATATAAATATTAAAATCTTTTTATTTTTTCTTTAAGTTCAAGTTTGTCATATTTCGTTTTATTTTTAAAGGAAAGAGCTTCCGCTTTCATTATTTAAAAAGAGACTCCGAAGCGAAGGCATATTATAATATTAAGGAGTTCCTTATTGAGAAAGAGTTTTTAAGTTAGTGCATAATTATGTATAATTACTAATAATATTTTAAAATTCTATTTAGTTATAAAATAATAATACCAGCCTATTACTGTCCCACTGCTGGGCAAAGGCCTCTTCTCATACAGAGAAGGCACGAGTATTGATCACCACGCTTGCTGAAGACGGGTTGGCGATTTCAGACTTATATTAATTATAAGTCCAGGTTTCCTCACGATATTTTCCTTCACCGATGTCTGTGATGTCCAAGATAAACTTAGAAAGTACATATGAATTGAAAAAGTCCCATTGGTACTTGCCCGGATTTGAACCCACAACCTCAAGCATGAGAGGCGTTAACCTCTGGGCCATCACAATAACACAACCCACAACCCAGTTATAAGTTGTTATTTTAAATCTTTTGCATACCTACGTGATAAAATATGGCTGTACTATACTAGGTATATGTTTATTGTCATCGTTTGAGGTTACCCATATTTGCAAAATAAAATTATCTTTATCTTTTTATTTTAATGCGTTATACGTAGGTGATAATTTTACTGATTTGTACTAATGGGGTTAACCATAGTAATATTCGTTCATGTAGCTAGTTACTGTATTACCTAGAAGAATTTATATTCCCATTGCCTAACCTTTCAAAGAATAGAGGTGTTATGACAATTATAGATGTCTTTTTCTGCCTTGTTTATTTATTATTTATTTATTTACAACTAATTATAGCAACATTACAGACCAAGTCCAATACGATGCTATAAGACATAAAATAAAACAATATAAAAAAAAAGTAAAATCACATCCAGTAAAAATATTAATAGCTATAGTTAAACATGACCAAGTTTATAGTTGCATACCTTTTTCAATTTTCATTTGTGACCTTTGAACAAATGTCGGCAGGTTTTGCCCAAATATATCTTCCGATACCGTTATAATATTAATAATACGTGCGGCTCGCGACATAGGGGGTTGTTGTAGAAATAAATGTTGGTCGTTCTTTAAATATGAATTTTATAATGTTTATAATAGAAATGAATTTGTAGAATTATACCACAAGACTTCCCTAATTTGTTTAACAGCTCTAAATTACTGTAACAACATAATCTAAACTCAACATGAATAATTCACAATTATTCAAACGAAGTCTCATAAACACCAAATTATAACATGAACAAATTAAACAAAATGCAAATCTATCAGAAACAGCGTCACATAATCCGGTTGCAGCCGCCTTAGTCTGGTTATAACCGGTTCGCGCCGCCTTCATCCGGCTATAACCGCTCGAGCAAAGATTACAGGGTGCTTTAGCAACTCGCGGGGGCTTATTAAGCATCTAGAGGCGAAAATGTAAATTAGCAACGAAATTGCGAAGTGATGTTCGACTTAATGACACTCGTTCGCGTTCTTGAGTGTGTTAAGTTCAGTCTGCAATCAGCTCGTGTGAACGTCTTTACGTTTTGCTAATGGCAGCCGCTTCTGTTGATGTTTAGGTCTGTGTACATCGGGGATGGATGTGGTGGTGTCGTGTGAGGATGCGAGTTCGGTGTGTATGAAGGATAATATAGGGAAGGTGTTGCAAAAATAATTAGAAGTTACAAATGATGATGTCGTTGGATTTTTACACAACAACTCAGATCTGGATGAGAGACGTATAGAATCGGGAAGTTTGGTGAAAGGGGATGCCGAAATCAAGCAGTGGGTGATTCCTAGCTGAAACGATGATGATCAAACTCAAACTCAACTCAAAGCATTTATTTCAAATAGACCCGTGACAGGCACTTTTGCATAGTCAAAAATAAGCTACCTACAGTCCCGCCACTGGCATAATAACTGTGAATGGACTGTAGTTGCCCATTCGAAAATAGTAGATCTCATGGAGAAGAATGGGCAAGAAATTCCATGGACACTCTTTTCAGATCAAGTTATATACATATATTACATCTCTCGATCTCTGTTGCCAATAGTGCAAATTCATCAGAAATAAAAATTTATATCTAGAACGCACTGAAGATTAACCCAAAAAGGAACAAAAAAAACACTGTTACTAACAAAATCTCAAGCACCTCTACACCACAACCAAATAAACCCCTATACACACAACCGGTAACACCATAAACTAAAACCCAAACTTATTTTTCAGCCGCCAGCGTCGACGGCAATCGAATTAGCGCCGAGTTCGTGTGCCCTAGACGTTATGGCCCGGCCACACGTTACACGCTCTTAAGCAAACTTTGTAACGCTATTACCAACTTGCCACCACCGCTAGCTTGTCAGATCGGTAATGGAACCTTCGGAATACAATCTCGTTGGACTCCAGGACTTGAGAACTACAGTTCTGCAAAATTGGACGCGACTAACGTCCGTGAAGTTAGGTGGTAAACTCTTGTTGGGATAGTTGGTTGAGCCTGCATGTGGATGCAGAGACAGAATGTGAAGTTTTGTCTAAAAAGGGCTGAGTGCGTTATTTACGTCGATTGCACTCCCAAAGTCTGCTGTGAAATGTTAAAAATAACGCAATGGAAGCTTGTTGCTTATGCCCCTGCACACCAGTAGTGAATAGTCAATTTTTGTAAGAGGTAAGCCGGAGTACATATCTATAATGTGATTAAATTATTTGTCAATAGAGTACTGACTGTGCCATTTTTCAAAGGGAAGTCAGTAGGTATCGACTTGTATGGAACCTTCGCCACTGCTGCACAGCTATTTAGCTTTCACCACAGTGATCTTTATTTCGGTTACATTAAGGTAGTTGTTTGGTTTTTGCTACTGACAAACCTGTCAAAATTAGAGTGAACGTTATTCTCATTGCAATAAGGTTGCTGATGAGTTGCTGTTGCCAGAGGTAAAATAACTACGAAGAACTTACTGTGCATTTTCTGTCTACATCTATGACGTCGGTGGGAGCTCAAGAAGAGCTCGTGGCTAAATAATAACAGCCACTCGGACCGATCTTTAGGTTAAACCGTGCTTGCCTAGGTTGGTCTGTGGATGGGTGACCGCCCATTACATACTGAGTTTCCTCCGTGCTTCGGAAAGCACGTTAAGCCGTTGGTCATTATATATTTTTTTATTATTGTTGGTCGTTGGCTGTCATTTGTAGATCTTTGACAGTCGTTAGGTAGTCAGCGGCACAAAAAGTCTGACAACCAGTCTTACCAAGGGGTGTCGTATTACCCAGTACTAACTGGCTTGTGGAGGTCAGATAGGCAGTCGCGTCATTTAGAATACTGGTATTCAGCTGCATCCGGTTAGACTGGAAGCCAACCCCAATATAGTTGGAAAAAGGCTAGGCAGATGATGATCTACGACATCGGTGGGCTTACAACCACATGCGGCCATGTGGGCACGAAAGCAAAAAATAGCCAAGTATACGTAAGTAGTTCCTGTGATTTCGTAGAACTGAATGAATGACGGTCGTCTTTGTATAAAATGATGAAGGATGGTAAATGACGGACCCGTTGTTGTTAGGATTGGCGTTCTTTATTGAGGAAATGATGAAATGGGTCCAGATACGTGACTCAGGAAATAGAGGGTTAGGGTAACGTAATTGAAGGCTGTAGTGTTTTAATTCTGCATAGCGAAGGGTTGAATAAATTGAGGATGTTGAAGTAGGATATTTTTATTTTTAACATGAAGTGTAATTTTATCAGATTTCAGTGAAGAGGAGGGGTCAAGTCGATTTTTTTTGTGTATGTTTAGCGATTTCTTCGCCAATTGTGAACCGATTTCGATGTTTTTTTTTTTGTTTTGAAGAGTGTTATTTTGTGGTGGTCCCGTTTTTAGAAAAATATGTATATTACAATCTACATTAAAATTATAAAGAGGAAATATTTGTATGTTTTCCACCAATGAAATGAAAAACACCAATGCCAAAAATGATGGGGGCTCATTGACTATGCAGGCTATTTTAGGTAGTCGGACATTCATAAATTTTTACTTGTTCTCCAAAAAGGATTCATTTTCTGTTTATTAATATGCATCGTATTACAAAAATTACAATAATTCAAAAACTCAACGCAACCCAATTTAAATTCACACGTAATCGGATTAAGATGGTTATTAAGGTAATTACATCACCGAACATATTTCTCTCATTCATCATAACTTGTGACAATCAATCTCTTGAGGACAATGACACCTCGTTACTGTGTCTTTGTTACGTCACAATTTGCTGGCAAATGATGGGGGCTCATTGACCATGCTGGCCATTTTAGGTAGTCGGACATTTTAATGGGGGTCCCATTGTGTGAGGTGAATGGGAGGCGTTGGTGTTAGAAGTGTGAATGTGAACTTAATGTGGGCCTCTGAGTTAATATGTCACAGGGTAGAGGTTTCCTTTGTTTTGACTCACTTTTGGCAGAAACAAGGTGTTTCTAGAGGGCAAACTCTGAAAAATTCAATAACGGTAAAACGGGGTGATTTGAAATGCAAGCGTGAATCGAGGCAAAACTTTAAGAGGGATTTGAACGTTGCATTAATATGGTATGTTGCCAAAAAGGTCTCTAAATATTACATTAAAATTAAGCAAATAAAATAGATTACTACTACGTTTTGAAAAGTCACGTTGATGGAGTTTATAATTATAACTCATATTTAAGCTTTTCCTTTGCATCGTGTTTTTCTGAAACGCTTGATATGTTACTTCAGTTACCTACTATTAATAATGTGAAACGACTTAGATCGACTTAGAAATGGGTATCAGGAAACCCCCTGGTAAAACTATTTGACTACCTGTGACGACTATCAAAATTGACAAGTAAGTCTGTTTTGTATTTTAAAAAAAAGTTAACACTCAATATATTATCTTAGTTTTCGATAAACAAGCAAAGGTAAATACAGTATCATCATCTGCGTAGCCTTTTCCCAACTATATTGGGGTCGGCTTCCAGTCTAACCGGATGCAGCTGAATACCAGTATTTTACATGGAGCCACTGGCTCTCTGAACTCCAAAACCCACTTAGTACTGGGCACAAGCACGGCTGAACCTAAAGATCGACCCAAGCGGCTGTTATTATTTAGCCACGAGTTCCTCTCAGTAAACACAGTAACAGTTTTAGTTAAAATTATCCATGTAAACCAAACTTACAAACCCTAGAACAAGGCTGAAGGTTTCATTGGAAAATCGCTCGACCAACACAAGGCTAGGAGTAATCGTGTTACCTGGTAACCGGGACTGGAACGTCGCTAGATTAAAATGACGTTACGCTGGATTTGTTACCTCGGCTTTCAATTTGATTAGGAAATGTTGCTTTGAACTTTTGGTTCGAAACTGGTGAGCGTTTAATAGAGATGTGTTTATGTCAGTCAGCCATGTTTGTTTTATGAAAAAAAAAACATTCAGACGAATTGATAAACTCCTCCTTTTGGAAGTCGGTTAAAAACTTGCTCGTGTTAATTTAGAATTTGACAATCAATTCGGGTTGTACTCTGCTTGTAAAAATATAATTCAATTATGATTCGAAAGACACGTGGCGCCATCTATAATCATAAGTATGTTATTGTTGTTTTCCTCGGGGAGAGTACTTTTTTTCGGAATGAAATGAGTCCGTTTCTGTACACCTGACAACGTATATGCAAAATTTCAGGATGATCGGTTTATTGCTTTAGACTTGACATGGTAACAAACAAACAAACTTACTTTCACATTTGTAATATTAGTAAGGAAGTAAGGATTAGTAAGGATAGTGAGGATATTGATCCTTCTATATCGTGTGGTTAGTGTCTAATCTGGTGTCAGAGTTTTGATGCCGCCCATGCCTCTGACTTGGCTTTACATGCCGTCGAAAAATATGTCTCAGGCATGCTGGTTTCCTCACGATGTTTTCCTTCACCGAAGTAATAATTAGACAATACGCACATGAATCCGAAAAATCAGAGGTTCGTGTCTTGGTTTCGAACTCAAGACCTATTACTGGGCAGTCTCACCGTCATACCTACACACTGCCTGACACACACATATTGTCTGACTAACACTGCTGCAATATTAATTCAGTCAGTGTTTTGTGTATGGTTTACGAATACAATAATTATTGCTTTAGAATTTTAGACCATCAGTTTTAAACTTTAAGATAGTTTATTCATAGCAAGTCTTAGAAATTAATGATTACTAGTTTACAAGCATGAAAATCGGGGTGACAAGTTCCACCAGACGAGTGTTGTGAGCCTTTTAATTTTTAAAGACCCGAATTCCTTGTTAACCAAATTGATTGCCTGATATGCAAAATTATTTTGTGTTGTTAGCAATGAAAGAAAGAAAGTATGAAAAAATATTTATTTGTCGCATGGACATGAGGTGCATACAAACAAAATAAGTTAAGAAAATTATATGCACAACAAATATTATAAATACAACAGGATAGAATCAAAGAAAAATAAATAGTAAAAAATGGTCATCATGCATCACTGTTACCGAACACAAAAATATGATGCACAACTTTTGTTTACCATAAATACTACTCCCAAAGTAGGCCAAAACAAGTGCCCCACCAACATTCAAACCCATAAATAAAAAGTCAATACCCCAGCTTACCAGCGAACAGCTTCCAAGCTGGACCCGCTCAACACCCACGGGAAGGCTAACCCCAACATATCTTTAGACTAGACGAGTCTGGGTAAATCGAAAAACTTTAAATGGGTCCAATTTCCAGCCCCCCGCCTCCCCGCAGCCGTGCCCCGCGAGACGTGGGGCAATTAAAAGAATTGCCCCGCTACGATTCAGTCCAACGGCTAAAAATGAAAATATAGTGGGGAATAATTGGGACCGGCACGATACGGCTTATTTTGAAGGATAAAGGGACTTTTTTTGGGATTGGGTAAATCCTCATGGAAATTTTTCGCCTGTCATGAATGGAGGGTGATGTCTGACTCTTACCGACTATTTCCCTCCATTAAAGGTTACAACAATTCCACATAGAATTTGTCACTTTAACACGAATTACATGTAAAGCTGTACCAAGCAAATCTTAACCAAAACTGCAGTAATGTAGTCACAATTATTAAAATACTAGCTTTTGCTTACTTTCGCGTTAATTTATAATTTAACAATCAATTCGGGTTGTACCCAGCTTGTAATAATATGATTCAATCGTGATTCGAAAGACATGTGGCGCCATCTATTATATTTAAGAACGTTTTTATTGTTTTCCTCTGGAACAGTACTTTTTTCAGGATCAAAAGTACCCTATGTCTGTTTCTGTACACCTGACAACGTATACGCAAAATTTCAGTATGATCGGTTCACTGATTAAGGCGTGAAAAGGTAACAAACAAACAAACAAACTTGCTTTCGCATTTATAATATTAGTAAGGATTCTTGTTGTCATCATTATAATAGACACCTGGTCATCATCTCAGTAGGCACCCATTAATTTATTGCTGTCAACAAAATTAACCACATAATTAAAACCCACCCAACTACCCTCAACCTCTATAACTCATCAGTCTATTGAAAACCTATTATTGCCTCCACTCGAGCCTTCACCCCGCGAAGACGACGGCTCGACCCATAAATCACACTCAATGGGGTTGTAACACTCTACACTCTTGTTTACAGGTAATCAGATGCCAGCAGTCAAGGTTAATGACCTGTGCGTGTGTCTTGAGGGTGTCACTTATTGGCTGATAAATAGGGTCGAATAGATGTCGCTGTGGGTCGTGAGTTTGTAGGTCGTGGGTTTGTAGGTCGTGTTTGTTTGTACATAGTTGTGACCTTGTGCTTGTAATCTGGTGGGGAGTTAGTACTACCACTTTTCTTCCCAGATAGAACCCTAGGACGTGTTGAAAGGTGCTGTTTTGGGGGACTGTATTATGTAATTTTTCATTCAAAAAGTGTTGATTTTCAGCCTAATTTGAGTACATGAGTTTTCATTTTGATTTTTCAAGATCTTCACACTTCGACACTTCGTCAAGTCCCATACAAGTTCAAATTAGTCGCCAAAACGGCAAAAGGCCCGTAGGACCAATAATCCGGATCAGCAATTCCTGAATTGTTGAGCTGTTGCCATTTTTACGAAACTTCATATTGCAACACATCCTTATAAGCGCCGAAACGGCATGGCCTCTGATCGGGATAAGCTAGTAAAAAGAAATGAGTAGATGTCGAACCGGTGCAATACTTTTAAGTGCCTGCTTAGGTTTTTAAACAAAACATCTTTTCCCTAAACTTGTGTCTTTTTTTTTGTTTCAACGGTCCTGTATCAGAATTCCCTCTACTGTAGTTCTTGTTTCGAAACTGTTCGTCATGTTGTCTTACAAAATTACCGCTTTTAAAAAACGCAGCGTCTCCACACAAAACTGGGCTCCGTATATTTTAAATCAAAGATATCCACGATGCGGCGCTTGTTCTTCTGCGTCGTTACACCAAGAATTAAGTCTTAATAGGCCAGTTGAAACACCTCCAATTACAACAAGAAAAACTAAGGTATATACGGATCGATCTGTGTAATGGATTGTTATCATTGATGTTGTATTTATGATGATGGCTTGACTTATTTATGTGTCATTGAGAGCTGAAACATTGATATTTTGTCCGTTTTATTTAATTTACATAAACTATGAAAGATTATGACGATTATTTTTTTGTTAGTATTAAATGTGCCGAGCAAAAACCTGAGCAATTATTTGTTATTATTGAAGAGCGTAGGTATATCTCAAAGTTGGTCCTATTTAAAATTGAAAAATAAAATGCACCCGATTTTATCTGACGATGGAGATGGAACGCAGTTGCAAGAACTCCGTAACAGTTTACAGCAGCTATATTGTTATTGGGCTCATTTCATGCATCTTTCTGAGAACTTTAGACCTAGCCGTGGAGTATGACTGTCATCGAAGTTCTGACGATGCAGACAGATGGCAGTCGCAAGAGGTCCGTAACAGTTTACAGCAGCTATACGAGTATCGTGTTTGGGCTCATTTCATGCACCTTGATGAGAACTGTAGCCCTAGCTGTGGAGTATGACTGTCAAAACATAATATGAATATTTTAGCGATTCTTATTCCGTATTGCACATCAGCTAGTTATTATAAATATGCAGTTATATTATTTTACAATCAAAGTATAAATAAATGAATGAAGCCGTTCCTCTCGATCCCTTTGCAGTTACCGATCCTAGCTGGCAGCACTCCCGGAGGTGTTCCTCTATCGCAACCGCAATCATTGAGCAAGAATCTCTTTCAAGTTTCAACCGTACTAGACGATGGAGAAATTAGAAATGCAAGTTGTCCTAGATTAAGGAGTTTGAATATCAGCCTTTATTATAATTATAATGTTTTAATGAAAGATGTACTTAAGTCTCTTGTTTTTGTGTAAAATAAATAAGATGCAACGCTTACACTGCAAATCATTCGTTATATTTATGTCAATCGTTTAAAGATATAGATCTTCAAATGGCCAATCGTTTAAAGTACTTTCTGAGGCACGGAGGGGTAAGTAATGGTGATGGTCACCCATCCATACACTGACCTCAGCAAGCGTTGCTTAACCTTCAAGATCTAATATGACCATTAAATTAGGAGAAAATTATGAGCAATAAAACCCTCCACTCCAAATAAGAGGGCCCAGCAACGTGTTGTTTAGATACTTATGTAAACACTATCTAATGAAATTGTCTGACTTTAGC
This sequence comes from Noctua pronuba, assembly GCA_905220335.1. Lineage (NCBI taxonomy): Eukaryota > Metazoa > Arthropoda > Insecta > Lepidoptera > Noctuidae > Noctua > Noctua pronuba. Next base: position 1,471,528 of record LR999911.1, read on the forward strand.
CCGAGGAGGGTCGCAAGCAAAATAACAAAGCAATTTAAAATTCGATACTATTAGTGTTAAGGTATGAACATACTGCGGCCCTTTTGTGACACAGAAAATATGGTAACGATTTTGTTGAGACGACGATGGTTAAATCAATTTTAGGGATGTAGGAAAAACATTTAGTAGTCATTCACTTTTAGCGGTTTATTTCAGAGATGTGAAGACATTTTTAAAATGCGAATATTATTTCTTAAGTCGCGTACTTAAGCTCTTATGATCTCTCTAAAAACTAAGATTACTATTGGTATATTATATATATATATTATTATATTATATTATTTATTGGTATATAACACTAGAAGAACACTGAAGTGAATGTCGCGTACAATTTTATCAGTGGAATTGTGTCTTTATCTTAAGCAAATGGAAATATGATTATTGAAACTTGCAAAACAAGAATTCAATCCTTGAAGTCTAATTCGAATACAAAAGGTTCTCTATCAAAAGTATTTCGAGCAAACCTACCTGTTGTTGCTGACGCTAAGAGAAATGTGTCCGCACCTTTACAGTGCCAACATAATAAGGGCCTCGATTGGATATAAACTTACCTACTTAATGTTATTTTATTCGCTCGAAAAGAATTCGCTTTTTTAACACGTCGTTTAAATTCAGAGGAGCGTTTAGGTTATGTCTTTACAGGTGTAAGGCGTAAGCGAACGCGATTATCTACGGCAAACTTAAGCGAGCTTAGATAAGATTTAGCAAGAAATAAAATACCGATGTTATCAACGCTATTTTACTTTTAGTTTAGCGTAACATAAACACAATAAAGATAATGTGGATCTCTATAATTTATGGGTGATACTCTGCTCATCATAATCAATTTATTTGGGGTCGGCGCAGCATGTCTTCTTCTTCCATACTTCTTTATTACTCGTCATCTCAGCAGTCACAGTCCATTCATCGTTTTTGTCTTCTTCTAATCTTATATAAAGGGTGTAAAAAGACCCTTAACGAAGCCGAAAGGCACTCATTCTCCCCGTCAGTGCGATCATTTTTTTGTTCTTGACCATACCTGGGAACCTTCTAGTTACGGAGATATTGGGGGTCAAAGTTCAGACTTTTTCACAAGTTTTTTTTAAAATACATGTTTTTAAAGTAAGATTTTTACTTAAAACACCTCCACGAGCCCCGTACTATTCAATCCATCCATCAGCACAATGTTCTGAGTGCGTTACATTGAGTCCTACCATGAAATGTGATTTTTCACCCAAAAAAAAAAAATTCGTTTCCCATCAAAATTTTTTGCGTAAAGTTACTTAGTTTGATGTACAGAATGCATGGTTGACGGCTTCGTGAAGGGTCTGTTTACACCCTGTATAGTCAACACATTCGTACTCAACATTTTCCTCACTCAATTTCCTCATTCCTCCGCAGTGATACTCTACTCATGATGGGGGAATGAGACAAGTGTTGTGGGGAAAGATTTGAGTATGAATGTGGATGGCTATGAGTGGCGGTGGATAGAATATGTAAAAGATGACACTGACATGATATGATGACATGAATACATGATGATGATAGAATATGTATAAAATGAACAGCTATTAGCTGTTAATTTACTTAATAATTATGATGTTTTCCACTTGCGAAATTATTTTTTGCTTTCAGAGAGGTGAAAACATAAGAAGACCAATCAAAGAAATATAAAAAAGACAAAAGTGAGTTAACAAATAATAATATGAATTGAAAATGAAGGTGCTACTCATTTCCTCTCGTGCGTTATACTGTCCAAAAAGCATTTTAGCTCCTTTGTTTGACCGCCATTTTTTTTTCATTTTTGAACTGATTACTTCAAACATTATTTGCTAAAGTTCGGACTCCGCAGTCCGTTCCGCTCTCCATTGTAATATAAATATATAGTTTTTTTTTTAAATAAGATTAAAAATAACATGTTCCGCCCAGTATATAACTTGTGCCAGTTGACAAAATGTACTGTTTGTAAAAAATAACATTTATTGCTGCGTGGTTGTATTGGCTTCTCATGAAACCGTGTTGCTATGAACGCAATAGACCCATTTTTTATGGGGTTTGTATTGTTTTCTGTGGTGTTCTTAGTTGTCCATAATGATTGAAGGTTTTGTCTTCTTTTGCTAACAACTTCTTCAACTGCAATTACTTCTCCTCACAAATTGTTCTGTACTATCTTACTATATACAGCTGCGTGTGAAAGAGTTCGTTTACGAAAAATCAGCCACCATCCTTACTTCCTTACTAATATTATAAATGCGAAAGTAAGTTTGTTTGTTTGTTACCTTTTCACGCCTAAACCACTGAACCGATCATCCTGAAATTTTGCATATACGTTATCAGGTAAACAGAAACGGACATAGGGTAACGTTTGTCCCGAAAAAACGTACTATTCCCGAGGAAAACAACAATAACGTTTTTATGATAATAGATGGCGCCACGTGTCTTTCGAATCATGTTTGAATTATTACAAGCAGAGTTCAAACCGAATTGATTGTCAACTTCTAAACTAACGCGAGCCAAGCCGAGGGCAATAACTAGCAAGTAGTAATGTACAAAGCTGTTCGCTGGACCAAAAATGTACATTTGATCAAAACCATCAAAGTGAAAAAAACATTCACCTAAAACAGCAGCACTGTGATGAACGCAGAACAAACAACCACAATATTAATTTGTTAGCCACAACGCAACAACGTACATTTATTCATTGTTAGTGGCCATTGATTGCACATCATTTACAATTATATTATATTACTAACTTTAATAACTACTATAAAAAACGTTTGTAGGTATTAAATTTGTGGTGATAAATGACCTGAAGAGATATTTATTGTCAATAGCTTCATCTTTGTGACAAACTTACCGAATCCTTCACAATAATTTTAAGTGTTTGTAAATGGTAAAGAAACAAAAATAAAGTATACATTTATAAATTATGTTTGCTAAGTGGTCCGTATTTATTATGAATATTTACATTATTTATAAACTACAAATCTATAACAGTAATAAAAATACGTACAAGTATCAAAACGGTTATAGGGCGTCAAAAAATTCGTCCTCATCGCTGTCACCAGGAAAAGTGCCCGGAAGGCTGGCAGCATTGCCACGTTGGATGGCAATGCTGATTCTTTGGCCAAAAAATAGGCCCGCCCTCTGGTCACATGAAGAGTCGACCAACCGCTTGGTGATTTTTTTAAATAAAATAGTTTGAGTTCCATTATAATTAAACACTAGTACTATTTATTCAGTCTTTTTGTGTCGATATTTCAACCAACGTAACTACTTTTCAAAACAGTTCAGAATGTTGTATCCAGTGCTAAATTATAATAGAGCAGCCACTAATTGGCTGACAGCCGATCCAACGTCGCTGGATTAGAGTACTGGTTAAAAATACTGGATCAATGTCATGGATCAATATCAGACTTGCAATAAACTTCGTATAAATATTTATTCGTCACGGGTGCTCACAAAACGGTGAAAGAAAATATCGTCCCCAAACCTACGTAACACTCAAAACAAAGTTAGCCAGTTTTCCAGCTATGGGAACATCTAAGGCTGTTACCGCATAAGGTCTAGGCTTTTATAGTCATGTCATCTTTCACATTTAATCCATTCATCGTGTCTTTAGTCTTCCCTACCCTCTTACCATCAAAAACACACTTACTAATATTATAAATGCGAAAGTAAGTTTGTTTGTTTGTTACCGTTTCACGCCTAAGCCACTGAACCGATCATCTCGAAATTTTGCATATACGTTGTCAGGTGTACAGAAACGGACATAGGGTACCTTTCATCCCGAAAAAGAGAACTCTTCCCTAGGAAAACAACAATAACGTTGTTATGACAATAGATGGCGCCACGTGCCTGTTCAGAATACAACCCGAATTGACTGTCAAATTCTAAATTAACGCGATCGAAGCCGCGGGTAAAAGCTAGTTAGTACATAAAACTTTCCTCACGTCATCTTTATTCCTTCGCATCACCAGCACACCATGACAATCGATTTCTAGAAGCCAATCTACCCCAATAAAAACGATCTTCTTCTTAGCGTATCGATGGCAATCTAAACTGAGTGTAATGAACAAACAACAGGACACGCAGATTAAAGTGAGACAGACCCATCTTATAATTACTAAACCACCTAACTCACTACTATAACAAATCTTCAACAAATCGTGTACCTACATATATAGAATTACCCGCTACACTAAGCCGGTACAGTCGAGCACAGTCGTCGAAGCAACAAAATGAGAATTTAATAACACTGTACAGTTCCCTCGTTACCTACACCCCACTGAGTTCATTTGCATGGAAATACGGATTTGAGGCGACACGACTAACGTGTTGGAGGTTTAATATAAAAATGTCGCCGGCTTTTTCTTTGCGATTGTACTTTCTTGGCTTTTAGTTTATGTTTTTTTTTCGTTAATAATGTTAAATGAGGTTGGTTGGAGATATTGAGTTTGTTAACTGGTTGTCAAGTTGAAATGAGTGCTGCGGTTTTGTTGTAAAGTTCAGTTACTTAAAAACATATTAAACTTGTAACGACCTTAAAGGCCGAAACACACCGGATCCGTACACATAAACGTGCACGTGCACGTGCACGTATCACGACGTTGTAATATATGGAACTTTATAGAGAGATGGCACACCGCACACGTGACGTACACGTGTGCGTAGACTACATGTGCAGAGTTACTTGGTACATGTACGTGCACGTCTACGTGTACGGATCCGGTGTGTTTCGGCCTTAACTGGGACACCTGATGGTTCGAAGCCCACCAGGCGGGCTGTTTCGTGGACGAAACTATACATCTCTTTAAATCTACGTGAGCTTAGTTTCAAAGATTTACACAAAGTAATATTAGATTATTCTTGTGTTTGATTTAACTCTTCAAAAGAAAAAGTTATAATAGCCAATTTTGAAGTTGACACAAAATACAATATAGTTTTTCTTTGTAAAGTGCTAAACTTGAAATTAACAGATCTGAACTTAGACAGTGTAATATGCTGTGAAACTTATATTCTTATTGGATTTTATATCCATAAATAAATCAATTATTTCGCTGAACAAACTTTGATTCAAAACATGACACATGACATGAATTATTACACACTTTGCACGTTACTGAAGCCATCACGCCCCGATTTAACAGTGACAGGGCGTGAGTTCGAACCCTGGTAGTCAATTTTCTTCGTGTAATTTAACTCTCTCAAAGTAACGGAAAATATTATGACTAAACCACCTTATCGTAGAACCAAAAATTCGAAGACATGTGTCATCTACCAACTCGTCCTAGGCCTGCGTGGTAAACGACGCACTCCCTGCCTCTGCAAAAAGAGGTCTGTGTCCCAACACAATCAACCTCAATGTTCAAACTGTTTCCCAGCTGTGGGAACATACATAATGACAACAAACATTGCAAACAAGCACCTGAACACAAGTTTAGATGCTAAAAGCTTGTCTAACACAAATGTCACGATCACTTTGTGGAACAACATAATGAACATCTTGCGAACACGACAATGTTCATTACACTACAAGATCATTACTGTTTGACAACCAAATCTTCTGACATAATTTTACATGTTGTACAACAGTGCTTCTTACTTGACACTGCACAATCACACACTTACAAAAACAGGTAAATTAGTATAATTAGTATATTGCTGATTCAAAATATAAATAACGTATTGTAATGAATATAATTATGTAAATTAGCACAAGTATAATCTGGATGTATTACACTACTCCACTGCTGAGCTACATGCCACCTCTCTGTAAGATGATGCGGATGTCAACTGTTTTTAGGGTTCCGTATCCGAAGGTTAGCCAACGGGACCCTATTACTAAGCTTCCACTTTCCGTCCATCCGTCTGTCTGTCAGCGGATCCGCAATAGTTAGTCATTTGAAATTTTCACAGAACGTATATTTCTTTTACCGCCATAACGAAATATAACGGAACCCTTCATGAGCGAATTCGACTCGCACTTGGCTGACTTTTTTTTAAATCTTGGGATGTATATTACTACCACTTTCTCAAGATATTTTTAAACGATGTATCTCTCAAATCAATTTCCCATATTATGTTGAAACAGATTCAGATTTAATTAATATAATTTTAAGTTTCAAAGTTGAACATGACATAATACTGGTTAGCCTAAACATTACCATTTCCCACTACGACATAAACTATCAAGGTGACATTCTTCACGACCGCACGATGAGTGCCGGCAGCAATATAGCCCAACATAGCCCAACGTGGCACAACATAGCGCAATATAGCGCAATAACCCGACCGCGACGTCGCGTATGATGTACGACGGAATTTGTACACCATACGGTATTGCGGCCTAAATTATGTACATTGTTGCTTGTATGTTGGGTGTTAGTTATTTATGTACGGAGATCATTACATGCTCTTTAAAATACCTCTGGTATACACTTTTAAATACCTGGGCCACTTGATGACTGACGATTTGAAGAACGACGCAGTTATGGAGAGGGAACGCAATGCATTGTCGGTTCGGGCTAATATGCTGGCACGCCGGTTCTTCCAATGTGCAGCCGCAGTCAAAGTAACGCTGTTTAAAGCATATTGCATGTCGCTGTACTCGGGGAGCCTGTGGTTCAACTACACCCAAAAGGCCTACAATGCTCTGCGGATCCAGTATAAAAACGCGTTTAGGGTGCTGTTGCGTCTGCCTCAGTTATGTAGCGCGTAATCTATGTTCGCTGAGGCTCGTACAGACTGTTTCGATGCTGTACGGCGTAAGAAAGCGGCCTCGCTGCTAAGCAGCCCCAACAGCATTCTGAGCGCCATAGCCGGAAGGCATGACAGCCCGATGGTGAGGTCACTAGTCACCTGTACACTGTCTGTGTTTTTAGTTAAGTACTAACATAGGTTAAGAATATTGTTACTAACCCAATAAATCCTGGTTATCTTAATATATGAATGAATATAAATATTACATTAGATCCTTGTAAATTTCTCTTCCTACTGGGTAGTTGCCGCTTTTTTAAGTTTTATACACGTTATTTTCTTTAGCACTGAGAAGGCAAATACGCTGACCAATTCCCTCTCAAAAGAGGTGGAGGAGGAGGAGACCACTGTGTCAGCTGTGAGAACGTTACAGGTTGATCATTATGCCTTTTTAATACTCAGAGCCGTCCTAAAGCTCGTTTGGTCGACGATATCGTCAAAGTCGCGGGAAGCACCTTGATGAGGGACGCACAGAACCGGGAATTGTGGCGGAACAAAGGGGAGGCCTATACCCAGCAGTGGGAGATTCCGGGCTGATATGATGATGATGATGAATACTCAGAGAAATAACAAATGATTTTGAAAACGGCCTCATTGAAAGAATTGGGACCAGCTAGTTATAAAAATTACATAGTTAACTTTGTAATTTAGTAATTTTATAATGCACTAGCTTATGCCCGCGGCTTCGCCCGCGTGGAGTTCGGGAATTGCCCACGGGATCTTACTTTTGGGATAATAAGTAATCTATGTATGTATATTAAATACAGAGACGACTCGGAGAAAAAACAGTTTCACAGAAAATTCATCATTCATTCATACATCCTATTTCACCCTCTTAGGGGGGGAATTTCGAAAAACTCTTTCATAGTGGATACCCAATATTTACAAAGAGTACACCCATCAAATTTCATGTCTTTAATAACAGCAGTTTAGGCTGTGCGTAGAATCGTTGATATATCAGTCAGTCAGTCAGGACTTTGAATTTAATATTGGAGGATGATTTTGGAAAAACTGTAATACACGTGTCTCATAATTTCAAGTCAATCGACTCATCATCTGCCTAGCGTTTTCCCAACTATATTGGAGTCGGCTTCCAGTCTAACCGGTTGCAGCTGAATACCAGTATTTTACATGGAGCGACTGCCTATCTGACCTCCTCTGCCCAGTTAGTACTGGGTAATACGATACCCCTTGGTAAGACTGACTGTCAAAGATCTACAAATGACAACCGGGGCCAACGGCTTAGCGTGATTTCCGAAACACGGAAGAAACTCGGTATGTAATGGGTGGTCACCCATCCACAGACCAACCTAGGCAAGCACGGCTTAACCTAAAGATCGACCCGAGCGGCTGTTATTATTTAGCCACTAGGTCCTCACACCCGGGCAAGTTTCAACCCAATCGACTCAGAGAATAAAAAGTTTCACAGAAAATTCAACACCCCATTTCACCCTCTTAGGGGTGAAATTTCGAAAAACCCTTTCTTAGCGAATACCTACTCTTCACAAAGAATACTACCCTCCAAATTTCATGTCTCTAGGACCAGCGATTTGGACTGTTGTTGATATATCAGGGAGCCAGTCAGGACATTGAATTTTAAATTGGGGGATGATTTTGGCAAAACTGTGATACATGTGTCTCATAATTTAAATTGAAGAGCATGTACACAAATTTTCAAGTCAATCGTCTCAGAGAACAAAAAGTTTCACAGAAAATTCAAGATCCCATTTCACCCTCTTAGGGGTGGAGTTTCGAAAAACCCTTTCTTAGTGGATTTTATGTACTCTTTACAAAGAATACACTCCCCAAATTTAATGTCTCTAAAACCAGCGATTTGGGCTGTGCGTTGATATACCAGTCAGCCAATCAGGACATTGAATTTTAAAATGGGGGATGATTTTGGAAAAACTGTGATACACGTATCTCATAATTTTAACTGAAGAGTATGTACACAAATTTTCAAGTCAATTGACTCAGAGAATAAAAAGTTTCACAGAAAATTCAACACCCCATTTCACCCTCTTAGGGGTGGAATTTCGAAAAACCCTTTCTTAGTGGATACCTACTCTTTACAAAGAATACACCCTCCAAATTTCATGTTTCTCGGATCAGCGGTTTGAGCTGTGCGTTGATATATCAGTCAGTCAGTCAGGACTTTGAATTTTATATATACAATGTCGCCCATGCGCATGTGACCGCCCGTAATTTCCTGAATATTCATGAAGAAATGTCGAAAATAAACTTCAAAAGGGGGGGTCTATCTATAACATTTTTCATGTTATTCAATTTTGAATTTTTTAAGTAGAGTTTGTAGATTTGCTTTCTATTTTTTGACACATCTCCGAAGTTTATGGGTCGATTTGGATTCTGTTTATTATTTCTCAAAGCTTATGAGTTATTTTAACAGGTTAATTAACATTTTTACTAAAAACTATCGACTACGAAAAAAAAAACGGAATCGAAGTCATTTTTTCGGTAAAAAATTGTGTATTTATTTAAAAAAAACTAGTGTAAGTCCCGATATTATCCCGATAGGACGACTTTTTTAATCATTACTTGTAATCTACTACATAACAGCTACAAATTCACAGAACATTGTTGATACCTATCTCTAAAGAAAAAACAAGGGCGGGTATAACAAATCATCGCAATCTTCATGTGTGGGCCACTGAAAATCCACACGTCATTAGGGAAACAACTTTCCAGACTCAATTTTCTATAAATGTATGGGCTGGAATGATTGACGATGAACTTATTGGCCCTTTCGTGTTACCAAACAGACTAGATCAACACGCGTTTTGAGATTTTATAGTCAATACGTTGCCGTTGCTTTTAGAGGAAGTATTGCTGCACGCTGGAAACAAGAAGGCGGATGTATCTGCAATTAGATGGAGCTCCAGCACACTTCGCACGACTAGTTCGTGATTATTTAAATCAAAATTATCCGTGGTGGATTGGCAGAGGAGGTGCCATTGCTTGGCCGCCGCGATCTCCCGACCTTGTAAGGTCTTTAGATTTTTATCTTTGGGGCTACATGAAACAGAAAGTGTATGCCGTGCCCATCGAAAGCCGCGAGCAATTAACGGCTAGGATTTTTGCTGCTGCTGCGGAAATGAAAGAACACCGTGAAGAATTACGTCGTACAATCAAAAGTGTTGCCATGAGGGCTTTGGTTTGTTTACAGGAGGGTGGGGGCCATTTCGAAAATCTAATTGTTTAAAATTCTTGTTTTTTTTTAATTTTTTTAGGAAAAATCTGGCTATTGCTTGTTTGTTTTTAATTCCATTATCATCCTCATTATTAGTTTAACCTTTTAGTACTCACTGCTAAGAGCAACATTCAATTATTAACTTTCACATTTTCTTTTCCTAAATTTGACTCTTAGAGTTTTAGAGTTTTACCTTGGATTTAGTTACAGTTAGGTATCAACAATGTTCTGTGAATTTGTAGCTGTTATGTAGTAGATTACAAGTAATGATTAAAAAAGTCGTCCTATCGGGATAATTTATGGACTTACACTAGTTTTTTTAAAATAAATACACAATTTTTTACCGAAAAAATGACTTCGATTCCGTTTTTTTTTTCGTAGTCGATAGTTTTTAGTAAAAATGTTAATTAACCTGTTAAAATAACTCATAAGCTTTGAGAAATAATAAACAGAATCCAAATCGACCCATAAACTTCGGAGATGTGTCAAAAAATAGAAAGCAAATCTACAAACTCTACTTAAAAAATTCAAAATTGAATAACATGAAAAATGTTATAGATAGACCCCCCCTTTTGAAGTTTATTTTCGACATTTCTTCATGAATATTCAGGAAATTACGGGCGGTCACATGCGCATGGGCGACATTGTATAGATAAATGTTTTTTTTAACATACCAAATTATTTCTTAAATTGGATCTTGTTATGGGGAACATCTTACTAATATTATAAATGCGAAAGTTTGTGAGGATGGATGGATGGATGTTTGTTACTCTTTCACGCGAAAACTCCTGAACGGATTTGGAAGGAATTTGGCACACAGATAGTTTATAACATGAATTAACACATAGGATACTTTTTATCCCGATAGTACGATCCCGTGGGTCAATTTTCGAACTCCACGTAGGCGAAACCACGGGCATAAGCTAGTAAGTACTCCATAATATTATCATGATAACATTCATGCATGTCGGTAGGCAAACATAAATTATACGAAATAGCTCTAAACCAAACATTCCCGAAGAATTCACATCGTTATTAATTTACAACTAGTTGCACAAAGATAATAATATCTTCTCGTAATTTTAAGCGTGGAAAATCAACATCCTAACAACAACACACGTTGCTACGAGCTACGCCGTAGCTACGCTGCTACGAAACCTCTACGCGCTACGAAACATCTACGGTTTCCCAAGAAATGTTAATTAGGTAAAGTTTGGTAGAAATTTGTGTGCTAAGAATGTATCGTATGTATGTATAGTATGTATTGTATTGATAGCAGTTGCTTTAGTTTGTTGATGTTAGTTATAAGTTCTTAATTATTATTAGATAAGGAATTTGCGTGTTTACCTTGTAAGAGTTGATTAGGAATTAATTATATATCTTTGAAATAGAATTGTTGACTTGTCAAAGGTCTGAAAAAAAGTGTACCAATATAGCTAAAACATTATGTATGTACTTAATTATCGCATGTATACAACGTTCCTTTACATAATTAGTTTCTTACTTAAAGCTGTTGTTAAGAAGTACTCAGTAATTTAGTGCAGTAAAGTTTAAAATATGCGAGACTCACACGAAAGTTCTAAAATACTATAATATATTTACCATGTCTACTTTGAAGTAAATTACTTAAAATAAGCCTTTATCCCAGTGGTTTTACAAACACGATACGTTTAACTGCAACATTTTGTTTTTGGTATTTTATGGACTATAGTATCACAGTGGTAAGTAGTGGAGGTTAATGGTGGCTGTACTCTCTCGCTGAGACACTCCGAGGCAGGACGAGTGCGAGAGAGTATACAAGATGCAGTTTTACGTCCTCGTCAAAATTCAGTAGGTTGTCACAAAAAACACAAAAAATCAGTTTAAATTATGGTACCTGGTCATAAATTAATGAAGCTGCTATTTAAAGTGTTTAAATTTGACAGTATTTCAGAATAACACAAAACGAAAGTATTCGTGTTTACATTTCAACAAAACAAACAGAATCACCCATCGCGCGATATGTCGCTGTGTGCATGAGTGTCGACGATCTTTGCGAGGCGTCGCGCCGCCGCGCGCCGCAGCTGTCCACACTACCGATTTCCAAAAATAAGAAAAAAAAAAACTTCCCATTTAATTATTGATTCGGGTTGAGAATCATTAGCATAGAAATCTTCTTGAATTTGACCAGGTGCAAAACTGCACCTTGTATAGTAGCGCTTGCCTAGTCTCAGTGTTCTTCGCTTCTGTCCATCCTTTGTTGGTTTACTGCGAGACGTCTCAGGTGAGACATAGAGGGACCTCTCAGCCGAGAGTGTACAGCCAAAATAAAAGTGCGAAAGATACAAAAACATATATTTAATAAATGGCACATCATCTCAAAAAGTGCTATTCGTTTTTCTAGGATATAAGCCATAAATGGTTTGCATCAATAGTAGACATAACAATAGCAGTGTCTGCTGCTCTGCGTTTTAAAAACAATTAGTTTTAGTGCCATTTCGTCACAAAGTCCTTAGCGCGAGTAATTAGCTGTTTGCGTTACCGGTTATTTATTTGAGCACCTGGTGACACCACCGCTTCGACGAGCGCCGTCATGACGTCAGCACCGTCACCACGTCAGCGCCGTCACCACGTCAACGCGGTGACCGCTCGCTGTAGCGCGACGTTGACAACGCACTGACGTCAACTAGTGCGAGTTATTTTAGCACGAAAATGATTCACTTTGAGTGTTGGAATTAAATTGAGTGGCCTTTGTTACTGTAGTGTCAAAAAGTGTATGTTTGGCACACTTTATAACGATATATTGAAAAAAAAAAAAAAGGAATGACTTTATAATATTTTAGAAATACTGCCTCGTTGGTCTAGTAGTCGCAAGCGCGACTGCTGAGCATTAGGTCCTGGATTCAATTCCCATATCGGGCAAAGTGTCATTGGGTTTTTCAATCAGGAAAATCTCAGTCGCAGCCACGGAGTCTGGATTTGTGCCCGGTTGATGGCAATAGGCTCGCCCCTATTACATGGGACTTAAACATAACTGGCGAAATGTGTGTGTACTCGTTAGGTACACCTCTGCCTAACCCTTCGGGAATTATAAGGCGTGATGTTATGTTTTGTATTTAAGAAATAATAAAGATCAGACCGCCATTGTACGCAAAGATTAAAAAATATTGTAAAAAAAAAAAATTGTCAATTTTGATGATCAATAAAGTACACTCTATTTATTTATTTATCTCTGAGATAGTTTGCGTAAGAGGAAGTAAATTTCAGGAATTACAAGCTAGAGATGAGAAGTGTTAAAGTTGAACAAGCATCAGACATGCAAAAATGTAATTATAACAATTTGTTTAGTGACGCCTTGCATCGACACATGATTGAGGCACACATTTTTTTTTTGTAATGGGAAATCATCAATTAACCCCCCCCCCCCGCTCTGGGTGGAGTGGGAGGGAGTGTCAGACTTTTACTGACTAAAACCCATCCATGTTTGTTCCTTCTTTGCCTTTTGTGTTCCAAGGCCGCGGTATCTCTTTCGAACAGTCCCGCAGCCCATGTAAAAGCACCCCATAATTTAACTTTGAAGTAAGTAATCGTGTTATCATCAGGTTTTTTGTATTTCTGATTACCTTTGAGGCTATGATATACATAATGATTTTTTTAACTAAGACACACTGTCTCCCAAGCCACCGGTGAAAACCTAGTTTGGATGCCTGGGGACCTATCTGTGGGACATTATGTTGTATCATGTTGTACATTAAGATGTCTGTAACAATGTTGTCACTGTATTGAAATAAACACCTGCTGAAAATCTCCCGCCTGGATATGAGTTGCCATGGCTGACCTGGAAGTTTTTAAATAGACTCCGGACCCAGGTTGGTCGCAGCAAAGAAAACCTGCTCAGGTGGAATTTCATTAATGACTCTGCCCTGGAGTGTAAATGTGGTGCTGTTCTACAAACGATGGGGCACTTAATATCGTATCCTGCGTGTCCTGTTGTTTGTTCACTACAGGAACTGGTAGCGTCCATTACCGAAAGCGCACAAACAAGTTGCTCAGTTCTGGGCCGACACAATTTAGATTGCCATCGATACGCTAAGAAGAAGATTGAAATAAATAATTTATTTCAACAGTTCCATCATAAAATGTTTAAAAAGAATCATCATGAAATTGATGCTCCACTGAATATTCACCACATCATCAATCCATCTACCAAGATTGGCAGATTTACAGCAAAAAACCTATGAAACGATTATTCATTCGATTCGCTGTCCAATCGATACTGATCACCATTGACGGACAATTGATTTCGTTTCATTCTGCTTCAGCGTCAGCCTTTAATTCGATTATATTCAGTTTTGTAGTTATATTCGTGGTACTGAGAATTGGTGTTGCGAGCAGGGAAAAATTGGATTATTGGGTAAGAGGAACTTTTTTGTCGATACCTACGTGTGTAACAGTGGCTAGTGGCTCTTTTGACGTGGGAAAGGACACTGTTTCCATGAATTTAATAGGATTCTAGCTAAACCGACCAGAGACCGTACCAACATGTAAATAAATGTAGTTTGAATATTACACTTTGTATACTTATACTTAGATGTTATTTTGGTGGATCCTAAAATAAATTCTTAAACAGATAAAATGCTTTATTTTTTTAAGATTGGTGGTCTCTTAACATCACTCCAAAAATCACACCTCAACTCGTGATGGTTTACTTTATAAACAAATGACTGTTTGCGCTTTTAAGTTGTTGCGGTCGGGAGCAGGTTTTAAAGGTTCGCATAAATAGTATATTATTACTATTGTGTAGTATTATTATTGGGTATTTGACTGAAAAAATCTATTTAGTCCAGTTACATTATCAAAAAATATAGGACACGTACTTTTTCTTTTGTCATATAAACGAAAAATGACCACGATACAGTGCGTTGAAATCTCGCGTAACGTCATAATTTCTGTTACTTTTTACTGTGAAGTCACAACCCCCTCTCTTGAACTTTGATGCGCTGTATCGTCGTAATTTTTTGATTATGTGACAAAAGAAAAAATACGTGACCAACATTTTTGGTGATCTAACTGACGGAGTCAATATTTTTGTTTTTTTTTCGATGTTGTCAAATAGACTATTGCGGAACACCTCCATATACTACTAGTATCTATCAAGGTTCGGTGTGCAGCCGGTTTGCAATTTGTCCATACCATTATGAACTTAAGTGAGATGTAGTTAAGGTAGGTACCTAATTTTCTGTAACATGTGCTGTTCCAACTTGATTATCAATTCAAAACTACTACTGATACTTAACTACACAATATTATAACCTCACTAACTAGTAACCAATTACCCGTGCCGGACAGTAAGCGACAAAGTTAACAGCGATACTGCAGTTCAACTGTTCAACAGTTATAATTGTCGCTCAAGTTAAATTTGTGGGTCATTAACGACAGCTATCTACGAATAACCAACATGAGCTTAAGGTTTTAACTGACTTGTTTCATACTGATGAGAAATACAGGGAATTTATGTTTACGTAGTTAAGTGTCAAGTGGTCCTAAATAGGGAATCCAATCCCTTAAACACGGGATCCCGCATCTTCTTTGCGGGATTACCCATGCCGGATCCCGCACGTTTGCGAGATTGAAAAAAATATATATGAGCTCAGACGACGTTCTGATTATTTTTAACAAAAGAATATTAAAAAAAATCTCAATCTCGTAAATCCCGTAGAATCTGCGGGATTCATGACGTAAATCCCGCAGGCTTGCGGGATCGCGGTTTTGATGCGGGATTGGATTCCCTAGTCCTAAATCTAAGTTCATAGCAATGAACTGTGAAATGTGGCAACACTGTAGAGAAGCTATGTCTCTTGGTTTTGTGATAGTGGTAATTATAATGAAAGATACAAAGGGTGGAAGGGACACCGATGCACAAACGGTTACCATGTATTGAGTACCTACATCATTCTGAAACCGTATATAAATTTTTCAAAGGTTTTAAAAAAAGAAAACCTTTTGTGTCAAGTGGCACAAAACAAAACACCTGTTCCATAATTTTTTACCGTGTAGGTGTCCACAGTAAAAATGTAAAGTAATGCAATACAATGCAATGTATGTGTAATGTTATGTTTTTTCTTATTACCGATGAAAAATTCAGAATGATATGATTAAAACGTGGGTAGTCAAAACCCCATATTTTGACAAACAGTCTCACCCACATCTCTGTTTAAATGAATCTTAACACCCCACCACCACTACTTTTGCCCATTTATAACGCTACGTACAAAACAACAAATCTAGTATTATTTTGTAACTGTAAGGCTGTTTCAGAGCAGAGAATAGAGGGGGTCGAGGATGGGAGGGGGTAACCGCAGCTCCAAATAGCTGGACGTCTGAGCTTAATGCACATCACACACGATCGCGTGAACCGTGCTGCTGTGGTATTTGATGTTCAGGTTTGTCGGGTAAGAACTGGCTTGACAATTTGCATCAGTATGTTAAGTACTAATGACACAAAAGTCATTCACTCATTGATGACAAAATACGTCCGAAATATTTTCTTTTATAACTCAACCGAATAATGTAATTTCCTCAAAGGGTCGCTTTTTCAGTAAGGACGGTTCCAAATTTACATAATAATATTTTCGGCGCGTATAAGCTCTTTTTTGGAAGCGTGGGTAGCCGCGTATAGTTGACGCGCTTATAAGCGCGAGCTGCGCGAGATGACTCCTCGCTCGTCCACTTAACCCGCGTGAACAAGTCGGACTTCAGAAACTTCAGATCATGACCTTCTACGATCCTAGCATACTCTTTTTGCCTCATCCAAGTTCGAAGAAGATCACGAATGCGGCCATTGTGTGTAAGAATCATCTTCTAGTAATTCAAGCCTACGATTTATGTTAGCTCCAAAATAAGGGTCTAGCAAGCGGCATTTTAAACACCATAAAAGTAAACAAGTCAGTAAAATGTCCGTTTTATACCTAAAACATCATTTCGATCAACAAAGCCAGACAAAAACAGAACCAATGTCAATGAACCTTCATAATACCCGTAAATTAAAGCTTCAAGAAACGAAATGACCCCAACAGAAACATAAAACCCTTTTGACCTTTCAGACTTATTTACAACAAACAGTAAATGAAGCCAGACGACTCAATTACCAATACTTGATAGCTAACCCTTTAAAAACGTCGTTAAACACCAGTTAAACGTAAATGGCCATCGGCTAATTAAACGAAGGCACCCGAACATCCCCGAAGCGATGATTTGCAACCTCGTCAACACACAGCATAGATGAAACATAACAGAAGGTCTGCTTCATGAGGGGCATAATGTTTTCACTGGTAGGACACAAGCTGGTTTGTGAAAGGGAGTGGGCAAGCCCAGTTGGTGGATGTCATATCTTCGAACTTTTGGTTCTAGAAGCCGATTTCCTTACGATGTGTCGGTTTATTCTGAATGAAAGGTCGATTGGTTGATAGGTTATATGGTATGGTGTACCAGCCCAATGCCTATCTGTGCCTTTTAACTTTGGCACCGGCTGACACTGGTAAATCTTTGATGGTTATTACGGCAGTCCTAAAGAGACACCTATATCGTATTACCCAGAAGGTAACTGGTTTTGTAGACGTCAGATAGGCAGATGCTTCATGTAAAATACTAGTCTTAGCTGCGTCCACTACGACAGTAAGCCAAACCCACCACTATACACGATAGGTCGGGGCCAAACAAAGAGTGAAACCTGGCTTTTTTTTCTTTTTTTTTCGGATGGGAAATCATCAATCGACCCTTTCCGCTCTGGGTGGAGTAGAAGGGAGTGTCAGACTCATACTGACTAAAACCCATTCATGTTCCTTCTTTTCCCTTTGTGTTCCACTGCCGTGGTATCACTTTCGAACAGTCCCGCAGCCTGTCGTCACAAGACGGACGGACGGCGAGCTAGCCCATTACTGACCGTCCACAGGCCCGCGGTGAGACCTGGCTTACACACATATATACGCGCACGTACGCGATCTCAAACAACAGACAGTCGCGAGTGCGCTTGCACTCGCTGTACATACGTGAAGCGTCTATGTGTGCGTGAGTTTTTGCTCGTTGTATTAAGCCAACCTTCTGAATCTATCTGTTTAGTGTCATCAATAAAGGTTTAATTAAAACCAGTTCAGATTTTTTTGGCGTCAATTGAAGTCCTTTATGAATCAAGCTTCTTTCAATATTGAGTATTTAATTATTTTATGTGAACATGATTGCCATGGTGTTGGCCAGGCATACAATTTATAATACTGGATATAACTTCTTCATAACATTTCTTGAAAAATCTTTATGTAAAGCCCTGCTTGCTTAAGTTGGTCTGTGGATGGGTGACCACCCATTACATACCGAGTTTCCTCCGTGCCTCGGAAACCACGTTAAGCCGTTGGTCCCGGGTGTCATTTGTAGATCTTTGACAGTCGTTAAGTTGTCAGTGGCCCAAAAAGTCTGACAACCAGTATATATACAGATAGGCAGTCGCGCAATGTAAAATACTGGTATTCAACTGCATCCGGTTAGACTGGAAGCCAATCCCAATATAGTTGCAAGGCTAGGCAGATGATGATTCTGTTCTACAGGTCTTTGAATTTTTGGCTAGCTTCCTCCCAGATAGAGTAGGCCTATGTTCCAGCAGTAGGAACATTCTGCCGCGCTAAGCATAAGAGCAGTAAGTAAGTTTTGCATAGTTTTGAGTAATTGGCGAGCAAGTTTTTGTTACAATGTTTGTTTTTCCGAACTTCTTTTTTAAGTTATATTAATTGTGATGATTGAAACGTGTAGCCCAAATAAAGAGCTTTTATATTCTTCACTCAATATTAGAATAGTTTTAAATGAAAAAAAATCTTTTATATCTAGTATTACATGAAGCAACTGAAACTGATCCTTAATGAAATTTACTAGTTCCCGATAAGCTATTAAAACAGCTGTCAGCACATCTGGTAGAGCTCATTGCGCTGATTCAGGATCAATATTTAACTCATTTTGTCAAAAAATGCACTTACTGCTGATATCGCTAGCGAGGCAGCATTATAAGCTGCTTATTCACTTCTAAAATACACCAACATACTTCACGGCGTAACTTACATAGTTAGGTTTTGGTGGTTACACTTTTCAATCATACTTTTTAACTCTTAGTTTAACAAGCTCTTCGATTAGTTCTATATAATGTAGCTGTAGGTAATTGAAGTACAGCCTAGTTTACAACCAATCACCGTCAACGATAGACCAACAGTAATGTGTGTTAATTAATTTAACATTAATCAATGTAACTACGTTAGCATCTACCGACATAAGTGTATATAATTCTATAGCAGTATACATACATACATAGAGGGCATAATTATACCTTTGATTAGTTGAGCACTAAGTTGAATAATGTAGGTGATTTTATGTCATTTTCTATCGTTTACTGGGTCGGGCAAATTATTATTGGGTTTTTCTATCAGGGAATTTCTCAGTAACCACGAAGTCTGGATTTGTACCCGGTTGATGGCAATAGGCTCCTATTACATGTGACTTAACTGGCGAAATGTGGATGGACTATTAGGTACACCTCTGCCTAACCCTTTGGGGATTCCAGGCGTGATGTTATGTTATGTTACTTTAGATTTATTTACCGGAATTTCGTGGTCGTTATTTAGATATTTCTGTTGGAAAACCTAATATCACATAGCTCGACGTGGGAATCAAAACCAAATTCTTATGTACAGAAGTAGCGCTTGCGACCACTGTGCACTAGGACAAATAAGAAGTCGTTTCTATAAAATAACCTTAATTACGCTTTAAAAGTCAATTAATTACGTTTGGCAACTAAAGCTACAAAACACCGTAAACTCACAATTATTCGTAAACAATTAGAAAGCAGCCAATAAAAAAAATCAAATAAAACAAAAAACAATCGGAAACGGAAAGGGAAAACGGACGAAATCAAAAACTCGTACCTCAGCGACAGCCGAAACGATGGCCGCCCAATTTAATCAGTATCAATTTCATACAAAAACACATTTCCAGTCCCGGTAGACGCGTAATATTTATGCGTTTTTTTTTTACGCCAAATGTACCGACACTCGTGTCCGGGAGTGCATTTGAATTTCAGATTTTTTCCCCTCCCTAGCCGGGGTCTATTATTCAAATTTATTTTGGCTGGCCAATGAGGCAGGGAATATGTAGTTACAGAAGTTTATCTCCGTACAACGACCAAAATTGCACGTACACATAGACATGCTTCACGTCCAGCGACAAGTGCAATCTGCACTAGGGACTGTCCTCGAGAAATAACTTAAATTATTGACTTTAATTAAGCATTGCCATCCAACGTGGCAATGCTGCCAGCCTTCTGGGCACTTTTCCTGTTGACAGCGATGTGGACGAATTTTTTGACGCCCTGTAACCATTTTGATACTGTCTTGTATTTTTTTTTTCTTACTATTATAGATTTGTAGTTTGTATATAATGTCTTAAATCAGAGAAAGTTTGCTATTCGGTAATCCTCGTATTTCCGAATTAGCACGAACTACGAAAAAACGTAAATATCGCGCCAAAGAGTAACCCACGATAGAGGCAATGCCTCTTGACTTTGTAATAATTAACTACAATTGTGCGTTTGAGAGTTAATGTGTATAGTGCACATCTTGCTACATCGTTTTTCACATAATGTACCATTTCAACATGAATGATGCAACCAAGGTTTTGTAACAATATTCAGATTTAACACAGTGTCCATGGAGTTTCTTGCCCGATCTTCTCCATAGAGATCTACGCTTTGGAATGGGCAACTACAGTACTTTCACAATTTTTGTGCCTTGTGACTGGGACTGTAGCTACATTTCATTGTTGTCTTTGTTTCGACAGTTCAAAAGTGCCTGTAACTGGCCTACTTGAAATAAATGCTTTGATTTTTAATGTATAATAGAATAACGGTAATACTAAATAATTATATTATGCAAAAATTTACATAGTCGTAACAGCTCTGTACTGGAACCTCATCATAGATTGTTCGTATACTTTTCCTTGGAAATAGATAGGTATGCGTCTACATAGAGAGGACCTGTTTTGGCCCGTTGTACGAAACCGACCTTCTGTAACTATTTATCCCATGGACTAGGAGAGGCAACGATACCAGCGATCAACACCGTTTCACTTGTTTGCCTCCAAATGGATTCACAGCGAGCTTCTGATGAGATCGTGATGTACTGACGGACGGTACATAACGCGGGTCGTGATATCTTGATCCATGACGGTAGATAGGTTTTGAGGAAGACATTATGGAGTCCAAACTATGTCCAGGATAAGCTTGAAGTGAACTTGCGATAATTTATTTATTCTCATCATATACAAAAATTAACATGCAAAACGGACTTGATGCCACAAGGCATTAAGTTTCTTTGACAATTTTGTTTTGAGTCTTGTTTTTACTGCAACAAACTGTAACTCAGAAAGTATTAAGTTACTAATACAGCAAAAGCAACGCATAATCAATAAAAACACTCAAACACCTACCAAAAAGTAATACTTCCCTGGTTGATGACTACAGCAGAAAACATAAAACAAAAGACAGAGTGGAAAAGAAGAAAAGTATTCAATTACAGCTCAAAAGAAATATGTACAATTAATTGTATTTTTAGTCACACAACGCTTAAGAAGAGCGGCAACGTCCCATACTATTATTGACCTAATTAGTCAGTCTCTCAATGAGAGGGTGCAACGTTGCCATACTTGCCATTTCTCCGTATTTGTCACATTCTGCATTCAAGAGGGAGAATAATTACTTCGTTTGTGTGTAGAAAATATGTCAAGCGTGAGTCAGACATCGTAAGATAATGTGTTTGGCTTCAAGCTTGGACATATTGCTAAATATCTGCAAGTTTGATAGATTGCAATAAAAAAACCGGCAAGGGCAAGTCGGACTCGCGCATGAAGGGTTCCGTACCATCGTAGTAGGGCAATCTCCTTTAATTTTAACTTATTCTTTTTATTATTTTGTTACAGCGTCAACAGATGGAATAGGTGACCATCATTGCATACCGAGTTTCCTCCGTGCTTTGGAAAATACGTTAAGCAGTTGATCTCGGCTGTCATTTGTAGGTCTTTGACAGTCTTTTCAGTAGCCCGAATGTCTGACAAACAGTCTCATCAAAGAGTATTTCCCAGTAACTGGGTTTTAGAGGTCAGATAGGCAGTCGCTCCATGTATAATACTGATATTGAGCTGCATCCGGGTAGACTGGAAATCAAACCTAACATATTATGTAGTTGAGAAAAGGCTAGGCAGATAATGACTCGATTATTTTCTTTTTAAGGCATTTTATCTCGCGTCTCATCCTTCTTGATTCTTCACAAATGCATGTTTAACATTATCATAATATTATTCTGCCTTTGATTGCTTCTATACCATCGATACACCTTCTGTATACCTATACCA
This sequence comes from Noctua pronuba, assembly GCA_905220335.1. Taxonomy (NCBI): domain Eukaryota; kingdom Metazoa; phylum Arthropoda; class Insecta; order Lepidoptera; family Noctuidae; genus Noctua; species Noctua pronuba. The sequence goes on from LR999911.1 coordinate 1,493,930, forward strand.
GCTGTATCGTTGCAATGCAGTTTTTTCTACCTACCTACTATCTACCAAATTTTAAGTATGTAGCACGAAAAATGAAGGACTTTCATTCAAACTTGCGAAAGCCCTTAGACCTCCTTAATCCGGCCCTGTCGCAAAATCTATTCTTAGCGGACGTCTACAAACTATAAACTACCTCCCTGCCAAATTTCATCTTTGTACGTCATGCTGTTTTCGATATTTCGTGATGAGTGAGAGAGTGCCCTTCCATTTATATATTTAGATTTAAGTAACCTATTTCGATCACACCACTTTTCAAATCAAATACCCGCTGGACCTAAAGACCATTGAATTTCAGAGTAAACAAATAATTTTCAAGAAACTTTTCAAACCATAATTTTCTTTAAACCAATAAACCACCCTTAAATACCCATTGAATAATACATTAATATAATAAATAAGACCGGGGTCGGTTCATTCTCATATGTACACTCGGCAAATTAAGTCGGTAGACATAAAAAAACATAAATGTTTATTAAAGTGCTGAAACCTGGCATCAGGACTGTAATTTGGAATTTAATGCTACGCCACTGACCGGGGGTTGTTACGAATAAAAAAGGGAATGTGAGATGGGGCTTTTAAGATGGGTTCCGTAGGGTAATGAAAAAGAAAATGCGAAGGTAAGAGCCCTTTTTAGGTTTAATAGGCAAACGTATTAAACAGCCTAATAATTTAATGAATAGTGAAAATTTTAAAGAATTTGATCCTAAGGAATGTACGGAGAGCTAGATATTCAATGCTGAACGACTCCAAATATAGATACTGAATCAAATAAAATTATGTTATCAAAGTTCTTTAGATTTCTTGCAGTGTTTATAAACATAATCTCGTGTAGATTTGGAGGATAATGCGATGTAAAAGCGATGTAAAAGTCTCGTGTTATTAACCGTCCATCAATATTTATTTTGAACCAAATAAATTCTAAAAACATTCCGTTTTCCCGACCCAAGTGCGGAATACTGAAAGTAATCAGAATTCCGCACAACGATTTTAAATCAGACTGAAATACGACGCCGGACGTATTTTAAATTTACATTTGTTAAAAAATCTGGAGAGTAATTTTAAATTTTCGTAAAACCCCGTGTTCGTTATTCGCTTCAGGAAATTTTATTGATTAATAATTATTGACTTCTGTACCTACTGAGTGTAATTAAATAAATTAATAAAACATTTTTCAATTGGTTCAATGGTTGCTGGTATTTTATTTTGAGTTTTTCTGTTTTTAATGTGAGGTTGGGAAAAGGGAGGGCTTATGTTTTTTATTTACTTTTAAATGACATCCAAAAACGAGGGTGGTTATATTTTAAGTGCACGAAATTTTTTATTTATTGAATATTTGGGGACATCATTATATTTCCCTTGCTCATCAAAAGGTTTTTTTTTTTAAAAAACAGCACTACATTTACGCTAATTCATATTTAAATGAATAAAGAGCTTTTGGAATAAACAACATTTTCAAATCGAAACACAAGCGTACATAATGCTGGATGGCATAAAAGGCAGGCAAAACTTAGTAAGGAGGTAACCTTACTAACAACTCAAGATGAGGTCTTGAAAAGGCTTAGTCCACAAAAGGAACACCGACAGGATTAATCGACGACCTTCCAAAGAAATGTCAGCAATAATGACAAAAAATCATCGTTTCCCGAATGTTCTGCTAATGTCCTGCCTAGCCTATTAACTTGCGGTCACGTACTGCCCCTGCCATCCGAGACACGTGACTATATTGACATCCTCAAAGAACTGCGTAATGAGCCGTTTCTTTGGAAATGTACAGTATATTTTTTATTTATTTAGAGGTATATTGGATATGCTCACAGCCTTTTTTTTTTGGATTGGAAATCATCAAATAACCCCCCCCCCCCCCGCTCTGGGTGGAGTGGGAGGGAGTGTCAGACTTTTACTGACTAAAACCCATCCATGTTCCTTCTTTGCCCTTTGTGTTCCAGGGCCGCGGTATCTCTTTCGAACTGTCCCGCAGCCACGGCAGGCATCTTCCTAGGCTCACAGCCTTCTATTTCATCTTATTTTCGCGCTTGCCTAGATGAAACCGATTCATTCGTAGATTGCAGACTTCTGTGGTAATGATTGTAAAAGCGATATAACACTATAACACAGCTGTCAATCATCTTACTCTATCTACCGAGATGACACGTCGTTTTCAATGCTTATACATACAGGGTGTAAACGGACCCTTCACGAAGCCGTCAACCAAGCATTATGTACATCAAACTAAGTCACCCCACGCAAAAAATATTGCTGGGAAACGACTTTTTTTTTGGGGTGAAAAATTACGTTTTACGGTAAAACTCAATATAACGCGCTCAAAACTTGGTGCTGATGGTTGCTTTGAGCAGTAAAAGGGGCATGGAGGTAATTGAAGAAAAGTTAAAACCTTAAAAAGTAGTTCTTAAAAAAAAAACTTGTGAAAAAATTTGAACTTTGACCTCCAATATCTCCGTAACTAAAAGGTTCCCAGGTATGGTCCAGAACAAAAAAATGATCGCAATGATGGGGAGAACAAGTGCCTTTCGGCTTCGTTAAGGGCCTTTTTACACCCTTTATAGTGCTACAAAGAATAAGGTGTAAAGTTTCTCAATACTCCATAGAAAAGGGAGGATTCTCTGATCAGACGGGTGTTGTGTCTGGTCATCTGGTGCGATACTGCGATGTTCGGTATTCATTTGTGGCATTGATGGCGCTGTAGTACTTTTTGCGCTATGTTGCTGTAGTGCTTTTTGTGGTGCCACTACACTTAGATACAACCGATTTTGGATTGTACTTCAATGGTGTTCTTGTTAATCTAAGCTAGCTAAGTTTTTATTGGTCAATTGAATTGCTACTTTTGTTTGATACCATGAAATATGTGAGACAATGGCACATATTATCAGCTATACTAATGTTATATAGAGGTACTTACCATTTTTTTTATTGTGTAAATTTATAAGTTTCGATGTCTTACATCAGGAGGTAGGGGTACCCTAAGGGGTAGGTAATCTTCGAAACTACTGATCCGATTTACTACGATAATATACACTAACTAGAAGTTTTGCTATAAGGCGACCGAAGTCGTGGGTATAAGCTAGTGACTAATAATTTTATGATCTCAATACACCGTGACTTTTTAATTGTCTTACAACGGCAGCCCACTTCATGTATCCAATGACTACTAAACATTCCTTTTAAAAAAATTGGTATTTATGAGATTTTAATAATTTTAAAATAAAAATATTATTCAGTATTATGACGCATGACGTAATTAAAACACCCTGTTGTGAGCGATGATCTACTGGACTCGAGCGCTGGGTAGGTATATTCTCCCGTTTGACACGTAAACATCATTAACAGGATGTTTCATAATTTTTTCTAATGTTTATTTATTTTTCTTTGTACCTTTTACGGTAGGTAAAACAATCGCGCCTTGAACTATTTTATGTCGGGCACATTGAGTGGACCGCCTTTGGAAGACGACTAAAAAGTCACGGTGTATAAATAATAAAATATATATTATAAATAATAATATCTCAATATAAATATTACACTATTACAGCATTTCAATCACCAGATTACTTCAAAAACTCTATTCGTACATAGCGTCTACAAATCAGTGCTATCTGCACTTCAAGATTAGCCACCCATAACTCCAAAAAGCCGTTTATCTCCCACCTCCGTGCTCACGCCACATGTGAGATAATTCACATTACAATAAGAGCGTTCCATCATGGCGGTTGCGATCACGTCTATCTGTCACTTGCGCTCCGTTTAACGTCAATAAAAGAATGAAGTTACTTTGTGGAGTAGCTGTAAATCTCGGGGATTGGGGGGTTTTACACCTCACGAGGTAAAGGGGTTTTTTGTCGTACGGTTATGCATATGCGTTTTGCGGAGATGTGCCGCATATTTTCTCCCAAGTTGTCTTTTTTGTTTATTTGTTGTCTGTATTTTTTGTCTGTGTGCTTCTCGTTCAGTAAAACTAATTTATTTTGGTGTGGATTGCAATCTAAAGTAGAAATATGCTGCATGGATCTCTTTGAGATTATATTATAGGACTGAGTCTTTTTCCAATTCCTCCTACTGCCTTTACTTAATACGTTTTTTAGGGGACCCTATATAGAATTAATACTTACCACGATAGAGACAAACTTGAACGCTCAATATGGTTATAGGTTTTGTAAGCTGATTTATCAAATAAATGCATCCATCCTGGGTTGTGGAGGTCATAAGCAGTCACTCCATGTAAAATACTGGTATTCATCTGCATCCGGTTCGACTGGAAGAAAGTTGGGAAAAGGTTAAGCAAATGATGATGCCCATTCGAAAACTTATTAACGTCACAAAGTTATTTAATAAGAACGATCTTTTAAATCTAAATACATAAATAATAAGTGATATGTGTGTGTGTGTAGTTGCATAAGTATTTATCATTATTTATTTTATCGTATTTATAGATTAATATTTATTTTGTGATATGTTTTGTCTTTGTATTTATAAGTTTGTTAGTATATTGTTTTAAGAATACCATATATGGTATATTATTTTAAAATGGTTCTGTTTTATGTTTTATGTATTCAATTTTCTCTTCTTCTTTTACACACTATGTCTACATCTCGTTTTTTATTATCTCCTTTCGCAGGTATGCTGGAAGAGATTTCTTTAGAAATAAGCATCACCTTTGTACTATTTTCTGTTCCTTTCTTCTTTTCTGTATTTAGTGTGTACATAAATTGTTAAATAAATAAATATGGTTTGGTAGAAGAATAGCGATAATATTAACAAAGATGACGTTTTTAATTTTTTATCGTGTCGCATCGTCCCCGTATCGTAACCTCCACACAATGCCCACGATCCGCTGAGTCGGCGTCCAGACGCGTGTTCTTTATGACAGACCCACAAAATATCGCCGCATTTATTTGAATCGCAATGTTATCATCCCCAACTCGAGGGGGCTTCAATCCTTATAATATTTTGTGTGTGTTTCACTTAGGTCAAAGAGTCATCGCTAGGTGCTAAGTGCCACGATGTTTAGGTAACATGCTCTAGTGAACTTATTGCGATAATACCTACTATATTGAAAGAAAGAAAGAAAACATATTTATTTGGCACATGCCACAAGTGCACACAACAAACAAATAAAAATAAAACAAAATAAAAAACTTAAATCTCCACAATATAAAACGTAAATTAAACAGAAAAAAAAGAGATAGTATTGTGTGTCTCACGGCTGCGCCAAATAGGCCCAGTTCAGACAACTGCCGAGCAGCTAGTGCCCGACGCTGGTTTTCAATGGTATTGGTTCTGGACTAAGGGAAGGACTGAGTGGCTCGTGGTTAGGTAGTACATGAATCAATTCTTCAAGGTTAAGCAACGCTTGCTGAGGCTGATCTGTGGGGGTGACCATTCATTTCAAACCGATACCTCTCTGTCCCAAGTGCGTCGGAAAGAACATTAGCATTATTTTGGTCTCGGCTATCGTTCATAGATCCTTGACAGGAAGCCGACGCAAAAATAGTTGGGAAAATGCTAGACACATTATGATGCAGGTATATAAAGCCATTCTGGGTGACTATACATGTGCGTGGCATCATAAATAAAGCTTGGCTTCAGCCTTGTTTTTCTAAAAATCTAGAATTTTATGATCTCTTGATTTAAGAGCTGACAGAGAAGTAGGGTCTGTGGATAATAGTGTATCGTAAAGTTGAGATGTTTTCATAAATAATTTAGATTTTAAGTAAGGATCAAGTTTATGGGTAGGATTTTTGAATAGTTTGCTTTTTGTGTTTAGATTTATAGAGCCTTTTAGACTTTTCTTATACTTAACACTTTCAGAGATCCCAACTGCAGTCCGTTCACATTTATATTACCTCTGATTTTGTGTCACTATCAAAATCAGAATAGTCTTTAACTTCGGAACAATAAAGTTTCTAATAAGTTTCCGTGGACAAAGGTTAAAAACTATGAATAGTATGTTAATTAGTTTGTACCTACTAATGCAGCAAATAAATTGACGGAAAAGATCCAATTGCGTTTTTTCAGCGCATTTCACATCCCTGCTGACTGTTTCCCCGATTTCAGCGTCATATTCCACCGTACCAAGAAACACTAACAAAATCTAGACTATCCTCCTAAATATAGCTCCTAAACAAGTTAGTGGAACTACATTCTTATCACAGTTCATACATCATTAAAGTTTTCATTCGGTAAAGTACAGACGCGCACAAAAATGGTAATTTGATGTCGTACACTCGCTTTGCGATGTATAAAGACAAACTAAGAATATTTTGTTGGAAACGGAACAATGTTTTGTGCACAGCTGCTGGGAGTTAAAAGGGAGGGAATTGGGGCACTTGAGGAAATATTTTGTTTGAAATAGTTTAAGACAGGTTTTCTTTAAAAGATTTTTGTCCGGATTTTGGATAGACTTGGAAATTTTGTTTATTTTATATTTATAAGGTGACTGGTAATTAGTGACCGATACTTAACCACGTAATTGTACTTATTATAACAAACAACTTCCCCAAAGAAACATTTTTTAAACGGCTAACAGCTGATAGCTCACAGGCGCGTGCTTGCGAAAATTCGTACGGCTGTTGTGTTATTGTGATAAAAGTCTGTGTCTGTGTATAAAAAAAAATCTTTCTATATATTTTCAAAATGACTGCAAAAAGTAACAATATCGATAGTTTATGAGAAGGTCTAGTGGTTTCATACTACAGCCGTACTCAGATCGTTTGCTGGTCAGATAGACAGCCGCTCTATTTAAAAAACACATAGACATGTAGCTGACCCCAAAATAGCTGGGAAAAGGCTAGTAAGATAATAAATTTATGAGTTGAATTTTACTTTTTTCTTTATTTCACTTCATGAGAATAATACGCCACTTCTACAGAACTTGCTCTTCAGTCATTTGTATCAAACGCCACCAAAACGCTACTCCGTACCGACAAAAGTGCCACGATTACCACCCCGACACCGACGTATCACAGATGTACCACCTCGGGCAGTGACGCGCCATAAACCGGCTAAATCGCTTGTCGGCGGCCATTTGCATAAACATAAACCGTACCGGAGCCGTGTCGGGACAAAATGCAAACCGGAACGATACCGGTATCGGTAAAAGTGAAGTCATGTAGAACAGGTTGTGGGAAATGGCGGTTAATGTAGTAACCGTGGCAGTTGAGGAGTTGGGGAAATTGTTAGTGGAATTGATTGTCAAACAATATTCAAGTAACATAACTCAAACTCAAAGCATTTATTTCAAATAGACCCGTGACAGGCACTTTTGCACAGCCAAAAATAAGCTACCTACAGTCCCGCCACAGGCATAATAACTGTGAATGGACTGTACTTGCCCATTCGAAAATAGAAGATCTCATGGAGAAGAATGGGCAAGAAACTCCATGGACACTCTTTTCAAATCAAGTTATATATTACATAGTCCTGGGTACAATATTGTTGCTAAGAGTTAGTTATAAGAGAGTGGGCCCGCCTGGTGAATTACCCATGGCCCACGAGGCCCACTCCCTTTTACAGAGAGGAGGCCTGTGTCCCAGCAGTGGGAACGTAATAGACTGAGATTATAATTATACTTTTCAAGTTGAATAATTTCATTGGCCATTAGACCTCGGGTTTATCCACTAAGGATTAAAAAATGATTTCAGGGACAAATCCCGGTGCTCCTGCGAATTTAAAACTCATTAAAAATTCCTTGATCTTAAAAGGAAACTGAAACGACGTTCCTAAAAATTAACAACTTTTATTAAAGGTCTTCGAGTATCTTTTGTAACCAACTCAAAAGTCACGTAAAGGTCATTACTTATTTTTTCTTGTCAAATAATTGAATTTCGATTAAATCACTATTAAGAATGAAACTGTAGAATTATGCAGATGTAAACGCTAAAAAGATTGGGGGAGAAAATGTTTGCGTCTCGTTCCAAAATACGTGTTTATTTTTAACATTTTTTTATGTTAATTATATTTGAATGGGTACATTTTTCTCTGTTTTCACGGGTAGGCTACAATTTCCCGCTTCAGAATTTGAATTTCAAATTAAGAACAAATCCTGTTCCACGGTTATTCAGATTTATATTCGGTTGAGGGCCAATGACGCAGAAATATGAGTGCCATCTTTCATTTTACTTTAATTCAAATTTATTTGAAACACTTCTGTTCGTGATTGTACATTGGGGATGATTGTACTTTCTGTTATATTGGTTAATTAAATGTTTACGTAATTTTATTAATGTTTACTTGGGGCTCAGGATCGTCTTTCTGTTTATAAATGGGAATGGAATAGGTATCGGTTGTTACGTAACTTTGTTGTGGAAAGCTCCTTTGTTTATGTAGAATGAGATAAATGACGAAATATTGGCAGTACCTCGATCAGGAATATCGTTCGTGGCATTGGCACTTTATGTTATAGAAATCAAACCATTAGTCATTAGTCATTTATTGTATCTGAAATTACACAGAAAATTAAAATTACAATTAACCTGTGATAAAGTAAAAAAGATTCGACGGCTCGGTTGGCGCAGTGGCTGAGCAATTGCCTGCTGCGCTACGTGTCGTGGGTTCGATTCCCGCACGGAACAAATTTTTGTATGGCCTACAGTTGTTCCGGGTCTAGTTGTTTGTGTATGTGAGTTTAAATGATTGTAAAGGCACCCACGATACAGGAGAAATTCCTAGTGTTGGGCAACGTACTAAAAAAAATATGATAACATCGGTAAATTAGTCTACATAATAATATGCAGTTTAAGCTAACTAAAAGTTAGGGCGCTGTGGAAAAAGGCATGATTTCGTTTAAAGCTATAAGATTCAGAATATGATCTGCACAGTTCGATATTTCTTACACTGCCTGCGGTGTACTAAAAAGTATCTATTTATCTATTTTGAACTTAATGCACTCAACATTGTACTCCAAACTTGCCTACCAGCTAATTATGGACTGAAAATTGAACATGCACTTAACATTTCTGTAAACGGCCGGGCATTTGGAACAATCGGCCGCCATTTAAACAATGGCGTCGATTTAACGAAACGACTTAATTGTTATGGAGTGGTAATATACAGGGTTGAATATGCACTTTTGATCGGGGAGTCATCATCATCTATAGCCTATAAAGGGTGTAAAAAGACCCTTAACGAAGCCGAAAGGCACTTGTTCTCCCCGTCATTGCCATCCATTTTTTTTAAATAGTACTTTTTAAGTTTTTAACTTTACTTTAATTACCTCCATGACCCGTTTACTATTCAAAGCATCCATCAGAACCAAGTTTTGAGTGCGTTACACTGAGTTTTACCGTAAAACGTGATTTTTCACCCCAAAAAAAAAGTCGTTTCCCAGCAATAATTTTTGCGTCGGGTGACTTAGTTTGATGTACATAATGCTTGGTTGATGGCTTCGTGAAAAGTCCGTTTACACCCTGTATAACCTTTTCCCACCTCTGTTGGGGTCAGCTTCCAGTCTACCGGATGCAGCTGAGTACTCTACTTGGACCGACTTCCTCTCTCCAAAAATCGTTACTGGGGAACATTTTACTCCTTGGTTAGACTGATTGTCGGAATTTCGGGCTTCCGATTACCCGTCCAGACAGTGTTTTGAAAAGTCAATGTTTTATTCACTGTCTTTATTGTCTTATCAATGATTAACCAGACAAGATACTGAAGATTGACACTATGCAAGATAGCTAAATAAATCATGAAGAACTTTGACCGACTGTATCAATTTACACAGTTTTAATGCGTGTGTTTATATTATGTGCCTAACAAATATAGTTCCTTCCAAGTCTCAAGTTTGTCTTTTTGATGTGTACGCTTCAAGTTTTTTTTCATTACAAAACAAGTTTCGTACTAATTAAACTTATACTGTCACTTACAGGATATCTTCCGTAATTGTACATTATTTTGAGCTCCCGATATTTCGACGCTGTTGCAAGCGCTATGATCGCGTGTTGACAATATCGGGAGCTAAAAATAATAAACAATCAAGTAAACTCAAAGTAAGTGACTGTATAAGTTTAGTTGTAAACCGTGAAAGCTTAAAACAGTGTTCGCACCAATTATTCCACGTAAATCGAGTGTTGTACCAGAAAGTTAGCTCCAAGCAAGCTAATCCGCTAATCAGCGACATCCTCAGAGATCAGGCTGAAAACAATGCTGCAGCAACGTTCTAAAAACTATCCGAGTAGATGCCTTCCGTCTCCTTTGACGGGGTTAATTGCTAGCGAGTCAACACAGGCAGAAAGCTCATTAAGTCACAAGGGACGGACGCGAAACACCCCTCCACCCTCCCCGCCTCCTCGCGTCGCCTGGAGCCTGGAAGAGGAAGTGCGTTTTAACGCCACCTGGGTAGATTTTATTTTGTAGTTGGAGAAGCTGGTCCTGGCTGTTGTTTTGTGTTTTATTTTGGTGTTGAGATGATATTAAAGTATTTTGGAACCCTGAGTTTGTTTTAATTATGTTGGTAAGTAGGATCAGTTTCACAACTGTACAGGATGCCCGAAAGCAAATTTATTTCATAGAGGACCTTTTTTTTATTCTGATGGGAAATCATCAAATGATTCCGCTCTGGGCGGAGTGGAAGGGAGTGTCAGACTTTTACTGACTAAAACCCATCCATGTTCATTCTTTGCCCTTTGTGTTCCAGGGCCGCGGTATCCCTTTCAAACAGTCCCGCAGCACTTGCGGACCCCTTCCTGGTTGCTGACATCTCTTTGAGGCGCGCGTGGAACACCAACGCGCCGTTGACACGGCTAGTCGTTATTAGACGGACGGACGGCGAGCTAGCCCATTACTCACCGTCCACATGCCCGTGATGATAGAGGACCTCAAAAGCCGATTTGACGCTCACGACCGAAATATTTTTCGTTTTCGGTATCGGTGATAATCTAAATTGAGTCGGCCCAGAATTTGGCGTCGAGTTTGGTGCCATCACTGTAGCGTCGATCAATTCTTGTTACGTGCTAGCACCAGGGCACGCAGAGCAGTTAAACACGATATTAAAAGGGGTTCATTGTTTTTTTCTACAAATCTTGACCGTTTAAGATCAAGAATTTCAGATGATAGGAACGTAACTTCCGAGATAAATCATCATCATCTGCCTAGCCTTTTCCCAACTATATTGGGGTTGGCTTCCAGTCTTAACCGGATGCAGCTAAATACCAGTATTTTACATGGAGCGACTGCCTATCTGATCTCCACAACCCAATTAGTACTGGGTAATACGATACCCCTTTTTTTTTTTTTTTTTTTTTACCGATGGGAAATCATCAAATGACTTCTCCCGCTCTGGGTGGAGTGGGAGGGAGTGTCAGACTCTTACTGACTAAAACCCATCCATGTTCCTTCATTGCCCTTTGTGTTCCAGGGCCACGGTATCTCTTTCGAACAGTCCCGCAGCCCCGGCAGGCATCGGCCCTTGCGGGCCCCTTCCTGGTTGCTGACATCTCTTTGAGGCGCGCGCGTGGAACACGAACGCGCCGTCGACACGGCCTGTCGTCATAAGACGGACGGACGGTGAGCTAACCCATTACTCACCGTCCACAGGCCCGCGCCTACGGTGGCCGGGAGCCACCACGTGGCCCCCGACGCCCGGTGCGTCGCCCGCGGCGGCTGGGACGAGAGATTCTCTCCCTCTCACGTCCCGCCACCTCCTTCGCTAGCATGACTGCTTCGCAGAAGGAGGTGACGGCTTCCCATTCCCTCTCGCTCCGGACCATGGCCTGAACCAGGGCCGGGCGCGAGAGGTCGCCGCCGCCTATCGCCGTTACGAGGACACGGCGGAGCTCCGCCCAAGCGGGGCAGACCTCCACGGTGTGCGCCACCGTGTCCTCCGGACGATCCTCGCAATGATAGCACCCGGGCGTTTCCTCCCGCCCGATTAGGTGCAGGAACCTCCCGAAACAACCGTGTCCGGTGAGGACCTGCGTCAGGCGGAAGGTGAGGGCGCCGTGGCGCCTCTCTAGCCACTCCTCAAAGAGGGGACTTATCGCCACTATTGTGGCGTGCCCTGCACTGGGTTGCGACAGTCGCTGTCTCCATGTCGCCATGAGATCGCGTCGGAGGTCTGTCCGCTGAGCGGTGATTTGCCGCGGCAGCGGAGTTTCCCCCCGATGTAGTGCCCCCGCGCGCCATTCATGCAGGCGCGCGAGGACTATCGCCTCCAGATCCCATGGCGGCAATCCGGCTAGGAGGCTCGCCGCCTCGCGGGAGATCGTGCGGTACCCCCGGATCAGCCTTACGGCTACGACCTTTTGGGGCGCGTTCAGGTAGTGCGCGGCACGCCGCTTAATTGAACGCGCCCACACCGGGGCCCCGTAAAGGGCCATGGACCGCACGACCCCCGCGTAGAGCCTACGGCAGGAGGCGTTTGGACCCCTCAGGTTGGGCAAGAGCCGCTTGAAGGCAGCCCCGGCCCGTTCCAGTTTGGGAGCCAAACGTCGGAAATGCTCAACGAAGTTCCACCGGCTGTCGAGGACGAGTCCTAGGTACTTCAAAGTCGACTCGACGCCGATGGGAACCCCTCCTACCGTCAGCGTGGATCCCGACGGTGGCGCATTCCGAGGCCCATGAAAGCTCATGGCCTCGGACTTGTGCAAGGCCACCTCGAGACCCAATTGCCGGATCCTCTCTACGACTATCGCAACCCCGCGTGTCATCAGTTCGGCCGCCGCCTCGTGCGACCTCCCTTGTGCCAGTACCAGCGTGTCGTCAGCGTAGCAGACTACGCTGACGCCGCTAGGGAGGTCGGCGCGCAGCACCCAGTCGTAACCGATGTTCCACAAGGGCGGCCCTAGAACCGACCCCTGTGGAACACCGCACGACATCTCTCGCCGGTTCCATTCTCCGTTGGGACCAGGGTAGATGACATACCTGTCAGACAGGTAGTCCCCGACTACACGACGGAGGTAGGTGGGCACCCGGTGATACCGGAGTGCCTCCCTAATGCAGCTCCAGGGCATGGAGTTGAAGGCGTTGGCGATGTCGAGCGACACCGCCAAGACGACCCCACCCCGGGACACCGCGTCCCCCGTCGTGAGGGCTCGCACGCGCATGATGGCGTCCACCGTCGAGCGCCCCTTGCGGAAACCAAACTGGTGTTCCGCAAGATCCGGCCCCATTCCCGCAAGGTGCCCGGCGAGGCGGTTTGCAATGACTCTTTCAAAGAGCTTGCCCACCTCGTCGAGCAACACAATGGGCCGGTATGCGGACGGAGAGTCCGCAGGGCGCCCTGATACGATACCCCTTGGTTAGACTGGTTGTCAGACTTTTTGGGCCACTAACTACCTAATAACTGTCAAAGATCTACAAATGACACCCGGGACCAACGGCTTAACGTGCTTTCCGAGGCACGGAGGAAACTCGGTATGTAATGGGTGGTCACCCATCCACAGACCAACCTAGGCAAGCACGGCTTAACATAAAGATTGACCCGAGCGGCTGTTATTAATCAGCAAAACTCAAAAATAACACAGTAGGTACAATGTTTGTCTGTATGTTCCGACGTTCACATAAGTACTATGTTTGAAAAGCGTTAACATAAAACTACAATCGAACAATTTCCCAAGTACGAAACAGAAAATAGAATACCGTCCACAATATGTAACGGGATGTCGTTTGTGAGGTGTCGGTACGAACTTGTTTGGACAACAGACTTGTTTGAACGTCGATCACCGCTGCACTCACACAAATTGATGACATTTTATCGAGTGGGAAAAATAGTGTAAGTTGCAGTACAAACTGCGGGTACGCTTCCCAAGCGTGTATTTTTATCTATATTATCTTAACTGCGTGTCAACAGATTCGTGCGAAGTAAAATCTGATTTTTTGTAGATCGTTTTTAGAATCCGTAGGTACCTAGTTATGTAAGAAAGAAAGAAAAAATATTTATTTGTCGCAGGGACATGACGTGCATCATACAAAATGACAAAAAAATACAATAAACATATAACGCATAACAAATATGTAGTAATTCAACAGGACGGAACAAAAAAAGTTTTTTTTTTTTTAAGTATTATCTCCTACTTAATATGCATTTTTTTTTAATTGAAACAGTCTTCTGAACAAGCTGTCGGAGTCTTGGATGATTGACCATCATCTGCTTAGCATTTTCCCAGCTATGTAGGAATCTGCTTCCAGTCTAACCCTACCTGTCTTACCTCAACAATCCAGTTAGTACTGGGAATTACGATACCCCTTGATAAGACTGGTTGTCAGTCTTTCGGGCCACTGACTACCTGTAACGACTGCCAAAGATCTACAAACGACAGCCGGGACCAACGCGGTTTAACGTGCTTTCCGAGGCACGGAGAAAATTTTGTAAGTAATGGGTGGTTACCCATCCACGGACCAACCTAGGTAAGCCGGGTAAACCTGAAGATTGACCTTAGCGGCTGTTATTATTTAGTAGCCACAAGCTCCTCGGACAATGGACGATTGACTACATTAAAACAATGCCTCAAAAACAGCGCGGGCGCTTCGTTGCTCCTAGAAGCTTAACTAGCGTCCTAGAAGCTTAACTTAAAGAAATCCTTCAAATACTAGTGCCACGAATTAAGAGAAGTGTTATATTGCTAAACAGGTTGCGGACGTTGCCGTAATACAAACAAATTAGTAAAAAACTATAACTCATTGTTTCAGCAGCCTACCACGCCAATCTCTTTGGAAACAATTTAAAAAGATAAAATATATGTCGTACCTTTCAAACCTGGATGTTAATAGCTGCGCCTGCGCTGTGCCGAGTGAGAAATATTACACCTTATTCGTTCTCCTTTAATTAAACTTTTCGATGGCCGCGCTCCGGCTGACGTACGGTAAGTAGCTGTGAGGAAAATGTGAGGGTGATTTATTTTAAACGGTTTTTGAACGAACTGATATTGTCGAGATTTTTCATTTATTTATCAGCCTTTATATTAGAAAAACATAATTGAACTCATCAGACTCGTATTTTCCCTTTGTTTATATTGTAATATGTTGTAGAGGTAATTGTTTCACATCAATTCAAGATAAAATTAAGCGGCAGTTCTTGTAATGTATTTGAAATCAACATAAAATGAAATGATATCAAAGGGATCAAATTAAGGGGCCATCTATAATAAAATTCTTTCCTCGCTATTAGAATCAATAAAACCGTGGAAAACAATACGAAAAGGCATGTTTTATCCAGACAGACGGACACACTAATAGAGGCGTGATAACGCTCTGTATAAACTTGATTTTTTACAACGAACTATTTTAATGTTTCTCAATTTAACACCTGTAGCTAAAAATATTATGCCGTTTAAATTTTTACCAAAGTTTAAATTTCTTAGCAAGTAACAGCTACATACCACAGAGCTTCTTCGCTGAAAGCAGTCACCGTGGAAATTGGAGCAGGATTCAATAACTGAACTGATCAATTACGGCTCTCAAATATATCGGACCCACATGTATTTCAGGTTTCAGGTCTTAACGCGCGCTTACCACCTGAAAATACATTTCAATAGCTTCTCCAAGTTGTTATAACTTCTTTATCAGCAACAATGGGGTTTTTTTCTCCAAAATTAATACTGTTTGATTAAATAATAATCGTTTGAAAATATCCAGGATTTTTTTTTGTAATTGTTGTTGATTTCGGACCAAATACATACTTATTCGAACCCCTCTTCCTTCTACCCCCAGTTTCTTTGAATTCTAGGTACCAAATAATCAATATATTGATTTACTGCCAAGTCTTATTCTAGGCCATTGTCAAAGTGTTTCGAAGACCAAAATATAAGTAAATAGATCGATAGATTATACGGGGTATTCCTCAAAGCGCAACTATTTTTAAAAGCAACCAACTAAGCGCAACCCCGATTATACTTGTACAACAAAATCGTAATAATTGTTCATAAAAATTAAAAAATTGAAGAAGATTTTCAGAGCCACAAGATACAAACGATACATAGTTTGTGGCTCACTGATTTGTACGACACAACTGTTTTGTTTCTTTGATGAATAATCAACTTAATACTGATGCTGATACAGTTAGCCTGCGTTATCCTACTGCTGGGCAAAGGCCTCTCCCCATGACTTCCATTTGTTTCGATCCAGGGCTAATGTGGACCGCTGGTAATTGGTTTTGTCCAGCTCGTCCCGCCATCTTCTACGAGGTCTACCGCGACGCCTTCTGGCTGTGTCAGGGCTCCAGAAAACGGTTATTTTGGCCCACAGCTCATTGGGCATGCGGCAGTCGTGGCCAGTCCAGTCCTAGTCCGTTTGTGTTTTGGAGCGCAGTGGGGTGTTAATCAACTTAATATTAAACTCAAACTATTATTACTGAACGCCAGTCGCCTCGAATTACGCCCATCAAAGCTAATTAAAGTACTTAACTAGTTCTTATTTCCTTCCTACCTTCAAACTCAAATTACCTAACAATCTGTGTCGCCCATTTTATAATATTTCTCGCAAGAATTTCCTCAACATTATTATAAAATTACCGAAGATCACTTAGCACCATTATCGTTTGCCGAGAGGAAATTGTATGCAAACAAAGTAAGGGTTAAAAAAATTCACGTGAACGGCAAAGGGGGTTAAATGCGCGGGTAGGATGCAAATTGGTCCTGTGGGTCGTTCAGACCGCATTTAAAATAATACACAGTTCCCAGTTCCCAGTTCTCAGTCCCCAGTTCCCAAGGTGAGTTTCGGAGGCAGACGGTTAAATAACTTTTAATATGTCATTTGCATTTGGCTGTGTGAAAAAAGTGTTGGTAATATTTTCATAATTCGTTCATGTTTCGGCATGAATGTTAAATAAGGAGGATTTATGAGTGTTTACCTGTTCGTTATGAGTTGGGTTGTTAATGTAGTGTGTGTTACATTAATCGTGCCTGTTAATGTGCCATTTTTTATCATTGTACAGGGAATACTGTAGCCTGTATTGTCTCACTGCTAGACTCAGGTTTAGGGTCAGTTTGTAAAGGCTGACTTACATATTTGCAATAGTTCAGTAGAGAGTTATAGCTGTGCAAGGATTTTTTGGCGCGTGGTCAAAATTATAATTAACGGCGCTATCAAAATTTTCAATATTTTTACAAAACAATTATTTCACAAATGTTAACAAAAAGCGCTCTAACATCAATGTAATTCAAGCTTCAAAAGTGATACGTGAGACTTCACTAAGATAAAAATACACTGGTAGACTGAATTTTGTTCAGATAACATGCTACTTGAAATAACTTCGCTACATAACTAATGCAAGTGTGAGTCAGCCGTAAGAGCCATCTCTCCTGCCCTTAGACACCGAATAAGTTCTTAAAACAAATCTTACTTAACCTCTTGAGACTTATTTTGAGCTATAACAAATGACTAATCTAATGTAAAAATTACTGATTTCAGTCCCGATATCCATAGTAATAAAGTTGACAATCAACCACTTCGTATAACCAACAGACTTTTTTTTTCGGTTGGGATATCATCAAATGGCCCCTCCCGCTCTGGGCGGAGTGGAAGGGAGAAACAGACTTTTACTGACCATGTTCCTTCTTTGCCCTTTATGTTCCAGGGCTGCACTATCTCTTTCAAACAGTCCCGCAGCCCCAGCAGGACCAACAGAACTTATAACTTGTTTATAACCAAATTCGTCATAACTCCACGAGTTTCGGTACCAAAATAACCGTAAATCTAAATAAATAAAGAGAATAAAAGCGTATATTCGTCACCTAGCGAGACAAAGCTAAAATTGTGATGCTTATTGCGAGCGGACCGCGGCTCGACGGATTACTGTAATGGCGCTGAATACTAAGCGCGGAGGACCGGGGCAGGCTAAGAGGAGGCGGGAAGACGCAGATAGGACGCATTACTGTTAAGAGGGAAATACAAATAGATAATACAGAATACAAATATTATGCCTAAAATGTTTACTCTCTCTGCTGGTAAATTTAAAAACATCATTTTGAAAACACTTGGCATTGGTTAAGTATAATTATCATTCACACGTTTGTTTTTATTTATTTATTTCTATTTCTCTGTTTTTGCTAAATTTATCACATACACCCTAAAAGTAGCTTTAAATTATAAATTAAATAATATCTAAAAAAAAAAGAAATTGACACCAATATTTTATAAATTATTGTAGTTTGTAGGTCTAAACTTGCATGATTTGTAATAGCATGTATTCAGTGGAAAATGTTGTTGGTAATATTTGCTCATACTTGTTTTTATTGTTTTTTTTTATATTAATGTAATGTGTCACTGTTTGTTTTCCCCAATAAACAAAAAAAAAAAAATTGTTGTCTAACCTAGAAACACACGGGATCTTCGCTTCGAAAATCTGAGATGGGTGGACGAAGGGAAGACTCGGATGACCTATCCACAGACCAGGGAAGCATGGTCTATTGTGCTGTGTCTTGGGTGTCTGCAGATGACTGTTCCACGTTCGCCAAACGTTTTCCTAAGGAAGATGGATTGCGAGTACTTTTATAAATAAATAAATAAATTAGGTCCTGCTACAAACGTTTGATCGTAGTCTGCTAATATAATGAAATCTAGCTATAATTAGGTATGACTTCACCCCATGCTTATAGATGGCGTCACCTTTTACTAAATAAGTGAAAGATCTGCCTAATAATGCCACATAATACTCAGGCAATAATTTCGGTATCGCTTAATGTTATAGAAAACGAATTAGCAAAACTTTTGCAATCGCGTGCCTCTCAGATGCTCCGACGAAATATTCATAAACCTTACTAACACTGTACCTTCTATAATTTCTATAATCTAGGCCACAAAAACAGCGAAAGGCCGCGGGCACTCACGTTCCCATCGGCGAGTGAAGAATAAACAGGATTACGTCGACACCCAAACTACCTTATGTCTTCTGTTGTTCTGTACAAAAGGTTACCTAAGGGCGCACACTCATTGGATAAACTCGTTGTCAGTTTCTAGACTGGTGGATTTTTGTCGCTGAAACATTCGGTCTTTTCAGAAGACTTGCATAGTGTCGCTGTTATGTGGAAGGAACATCATCATCATCTGCTCAGCCTTTTCCTAACGATGTTGGGATCGGCTGACAGACTAACATAAAAAATAATGGGAAATGTTGGTTGAAGAGGAAGGAAAAGAAAGAGAAGAGACTGCGAAAAAGGTGGTGAAGGTAACTTGAAATAATTAACACTTTCACAGCGGATCACGATCTCAGCTCGGCATTCATATTTTTTTCTTATTAGCGAATCACGAGTAGCACTCGTCATCGCCGTTCGTACTGTTTATTAGAAAAACACGACGTCTTATCGTGATTCGCGTTGTACGCGCTTGTAGCTGAGTTAATAAGCTACACACACATATGCATTGTTTGTATGAAGTTAGAACGCGAAAGCTACCTATATACTCCTGTCCGTTATTTTTATATGATGTTAACAATTATGCAGAAAATCGCCCGCGTACCGTATCAAGCGGCGCTCTAAACGCTCCGCTGTCAAAGTTTTAAGACAATGAAGACGAAAAACAATTACAAATGACATCTTAATGCAGCAAAATATGATTACAACAGGAATAAACACACACACGTCACGCCTCTTCCCAATAGAGGTAAGCAAGAAGCAAAACCTTCAGAGCTCCACCTGCGTATCCTATTGTTTCTTTCACATTCTGTACAGACACCAGCATATCAAGCTACCCGAAACTGTTACATTTTCCCAATCAACTTTGAACCTAATGCTTTAGCGATAAACTTGAAAATCTATTAAAGAAAGAAGAAGGAGCACGATCCAGACAAAATTAACCCACGTCCTACAGCAACAAGAATTATCTCAAAAAAATATAAAAATGGGTTTAAAAAAATGCTATGAAAATTCGTTCAGGGGCAGTAAATCAACGATGGATAAGCGGGGTACTCACTTAGCAGCGTAGCACGTAACGTATCAGATACGGTATCAACCTGCAAGTGGGTACGGCTCGTCCACAGTCCACCGCGTATCTAGCTACGAGCTGCCGGATCTCTATTAATATATATATAATTTATAAGTATTTATATGTTTATCGATATTATTATAATCGATCGTGACGCCGTCCACGAGCACACTGCGAGCCGCCTTTGTGTTCGCAGTGAAACCGCCACTCGGCGGGTCGCTGCGAGCTTACAGCGCTCCACGCGCGAGCGGCTCGCAGCGGGCTCGTGCCTACGTACTCACTTGATACCGTATCTGATAAGTTACGTGCTACGCTGCTAAGTGAGTACCCAGCTATATATTACAATATTGAGAAATATATGGCTATTTTGATTTGAGTTCAATTATTGAGTTCCATCATCGAATTTTTTTTTTCTTCGTTGTTTCCTGGCAATAATTTTGCTGTGAAGTTACTTAGTTTGATGTGCAGAATGTTTGGTTGACGGCATCGTGACGGGTCCGTTTACACCCAGAATTCATTGCAGATATGACTGCCCCTGAACGAATTTTCATAGCATTTTTTTAAATGTTAGACTGAAAGGATGGAGTTTGGAAGTATGCCATCTTTTGTACCCATTTTTATCATTTTTTTGAGATACTTTTCTTTGCTATAGGACGTGGGATAATTTTGATCCTTCTTTGACAGGTATCAACACATGCACGCCGCCGGTTGCGAGAAATAAATAATAAACAATAGGGACAGGTTTAAATATTAGCGAACTCGTCACATGCCGCAGTCATTATATCAATTTAGGATCTCCACCAGATAGTTTCATTTAGGGCAAAAATGCCCTATTCACATCTAAAAGATTATTTCCACGTACGGTCCAGTCCGACAAATGAGAACGTGACCTAAGGTTACCCAACAAAAACAGTTTACTGCGTGTAATAACCCCTAATATATTTTACTGGCAAAGGTCGGTCACGTCCAGACCTAGGACATTTGTATAGTCTCAGGATGGGAAGGAGCTAGGAGCATCGTCGAAACGTTTAGGTAGGGTTAGACGTTTAAGGGTCATGAGCGTAGTGGTATGGGTGGATGGGCAGCAAAAAAATGGCCGTGCATAGCTAACTTTGACGTACCACTAAGCACTAGGGTATTTGACTGTAAAAATCTATTTAGTCCGTCAGTTACATTATCAAAAAATATTGGACACGTATTTTTTCTTTCGTCATGTGAACGAAAAATTACCACGATACAGCGCGTTCAAATCTCGCACGACGTCACAATTTCTGTTACTTTTTAGTGACCAGTGACGTCACAAGCCCCCTCTCTTTTAACTTTGATGCGCTGTATCGTCGTCATTTTTGGATTATGTGACAAAAGAAAAAAATCGTCTCCAACATTTTTTGGTGATCTAACTGACGGACTAAATATTTTTGTTTTTTTCGATGTTGTCAAATAGCCTATTGTGACCATAATTATATTTGATCTAATTTTGTTATTGGTATTCCGAAAACTGTTTCGCAAAAGCAAAAGCAGGTGAAAAAATTGTGTGATATCTCGTAAATTGAAGTCAAATACAATTTTTTATGAATCTATTACCAATTTTGCTTTATTAAGTGATTGTGTAAGAATTCAAACTTTTGGAACAGATACATCATTCTCGTCAAAAAGTAAAAATAAATATTTTCATAAATATTATCATCATTCTTTATGGAACCAGCCTGTCAACACTAAAATAATATTCCTTCCTATAAGCATAGCAAGTAAATCTTGGGAAATGGCGCGGCTCGATCTTTACCTAGCACATTTTATTTCTTGCGGCTACGTGTGAAATAAACCCGGTGTGAAGACTGTGCCTTTAATGGGAACCTCGGCTTACACCGTAGTGTAACAGACAATATTTTTTGTTATTTTCTTGCTCGTACTTTAAAGACTTTCTTTCAAATAACAGAAAATAGGTGACAAAATTCAATTAAATTACATTAAATTATATAATTTTTGGAATTTGCTTTCGTATGGGCGCATCTTGCCTGAAATAAATGAATTTTATTTATTTTTATTTATAATACTAACTAGTGTTATAAATGCGAAAGTAACTTTGTTTGTTTGTAACCTTTTCAGACCTAAACCACAGAGGCGATCATCCTGAAATTTTGCATGTACTTTGTCCGGTGTATAGAAACGGACATAGGATACCTTTTATCCTGATAAAAAGTACTGTTTTTGAGGAAAACAACAATAACGTTCTTATGATAATAGATGGCGCCACGTGTCTTTCGAGTCATGATTGAATTATATTATTACAAGCAGAGTACAACTCGAAGTTATTGTCAAACTCTAAAATAAATTAACGCGAGCAAAGCCGCAGGCGAAAGCTTATAGTGATATATGTGTTACGGGCAATTTGATAAATCCGGGCACTATTCATAATGGCCGGTCTGTATTCATAATGCCCGACTCAATTGGGCAATGTGATTAAAACAGCATGATTAATCACTTTTCCCGGCCATTATGAATAATTCCCACCCTATCTTGGGCTTGGGCTAAGTAATAAAATAGGTGAACTATTAGGATATTATCACGTTTCTACTAAATATCACTTTATTACAATAAAGTCGACGAAGCCCCGCTACGCGGGGCTCCTATTTCTGTCTGCAGGGTTTAAAGGAACCTAACTAACCGAACCTCGGGGTGCCCCTGACGTCGACCGTCTAGGGTTAGGGTTTCTGTCAGCATCTGCGTTTGTTTGGGGGGTTTATGCTAATAGAAAACAAAATTCATTTATTTTCTCTTTTTTTAGAAAAGTCCAGAGCAATTATGCTAAAAATTATGAATTGTTTGTCAAATAATACGTTATTAAATAAAAGTTTATCGGATAATTATTTTGCTAAGTAAAATATTTGGTAAACTTGTTGTTGTAGAATGATGAAATGACAATGTTTTTGCCAATCGTTGCTTGTAAAGTAAAAATATTTGAATTAATGTTTGGTGAACTGACTTGTCACCAGGGAATTATTCATACTGCCCGGTCCAAGTGATAAATTCAAGCTATCTCAAACACTGACTTATTACATGGACCACGGGCCGTCGGGTATTATTAATAATGGCCGGTCAAAGTGATAAATTAATCACTTTGCCCGACTTTCTTGGGCATTATTAATAATGGCCGGTCCTTATTAATAATGCCCAGTTAATCACGTTGCCCGTAACATATGTATTTCCAAAGACTATCAGTAGGAATATTTTCTTTGTAATTGTTGAATATTTATAAAATGGCCAGTAACACCCCAGTTACTGGCCAGTTGAAAAATAATATCATACCCAGAAAGAACCCTTCACACTGTTTTGTGAAAAACTTTTTCAATCTCCACATAACGTATTTGTGCTGAGACGAGGTAACCGACGATAACTCATGTCACCAAGATTTACCGGATAACAAAAGTCGGTAGCAGTGCTGACTTCCATTGGTTCGCCAGGCTTTCACCGGTATTATTACTTGCCAAGAAATATGAAACCCATAATCTCAATGGTCTTATTGGTGAAATTCTTCAGAAAAGTGAGGTGCGTTCTATTTGCAACCGGCGTGTGTGTGTGACCTGAAAAGCAAAAATAGTAGTAATTATGTAAGAACCGTAGCTGGTGATGTTTTGTGCCTACCCTTTTTTATTATTTTTTCGGATGGGAAATCATCAAATGAATGAACAAGTTTGTCAGGTAGATGAAGTCTTTTCCATTTTTTTTTCCTTGGGATGGGAAATCATCAAATGACCCCTCCAGCTCTGGGCGGAGTGGAAGAGATTGTTAGACTTTTACTGACTAAAACCCATCCATGTTCCTTCTTTGCGGTATCTCTTTCGAACAGTCCCGCAGCCCCGGCAGGCATCGGCTCTTGCGGACCCCTTCCTGGTTGCTGACATCTCTTTGAAGCACACGTGGAACACGAACGCGCCGTTGACACGTCTGTAGCCTACCCTCACAGTTAAAAGGCGTGAATTTTTGATATTACTGTAAAAGCCCAAATATCGATAAATTGGGAAATCTTAGGAATTACCGTAGTTCGTGATTCTAACTTCAATTTAATAACATGAGACGGAGCATCGGTGTAACATGCGGCCTTTGTGCCGACTTACAAGTGAGCTCTCACAGTCAGGAGTGTTTGCGAATGTCGTGCCGAGTGTCGTACGGGTAACAGGTTCTTTTCCGAGCGCAAACCTTTTTGAGACAAACGCTGGTGAGCGGTGATACGTGTTTGTGCTTGTGGTTTATATGCGGCGGGGCTTACTATGCAATGTATTGACGTTTAGATTCTTTTTCTTAACGTTTATTCTTGGTACAGCCAACAAAATAATTAAGTAACCAACAATTTCAAGTTGTGTTGTAATTTGTTATTGTTTGTTTGTTTGAGCAAAGCCACGGGCAAAAGCTAGTTTGATATATTTTGCTAGATATTTCACATTCGATGGCTTGTAAGTATAAAGCTGGAATTTCATCGAAAGTAGTAGATTCGATATCGTTCAATGTTTATAAAGTTTGGACAGACATCGAATCTACAGGTTCCCATACTATTCTTTGGCAAAAAAGGTAAAAACAAAAAACAACAACACTTTCCATACTTTGTTCTTAAGCACCAATTTCGTGTTTCAGATGACAACAAACAGGAAATAACGCGGTCTTACAATAAATAAAACGCCTGACGATTTTGCGGAATAAATACCGTTCGATGCGGCAGTCGATATCATAATCTAGATCAGGGTTTTTCAACCTGTGAGTCGCGACCCCCAGGGGGGTCGCGAAGCCTTTCCAGGGGGGTCGCGAAGCTTTTATAATGGAGTTGCTAAAGGTTGGAAAAGTTACAGCAGTAAAAAAGAAAAAATTACATTTATAAAGATTTATTTAGAAAAATGTTAACTAAAAGACGTAAAAAAATATTGATTATGTAGGTATTGAACCTAACCGTAATTCTTAAAATAAGTAAATGTTTTAAATAAATAAATGTATTGGATTCAATATTAGTTACAAAAAAAAAACAACGGGTAGGGGCGGTTGCGACATATTTCTTTATACTAAAAGGGCCGTGGTACGAATAAGGTTGAAAAACCCTGATCTAGATAAATGAGATGACTTGATAGATCCCGTCTTTGTAACAGGGTATTTGACTGAAAAAATCTATTAAGTCCGTCAGTTAGATTACCAAAAAGTATTGGACACGTGTTTTTTCTTTTGTCATGTAAACGAAAAATGACCACGATACAGCGCGTGGAAATCTTGCGTGACGTTACAATTTCTGTTACTTTTTACTACAAGCCCCTTCTCTTGAACTTTGATGCGCTGTATCGTCATCATTTTTTGATTATGTGACAAAAGAAAAAATACGTGTCCAACATTTTTTGGTGATCTAACTGACGAACTAAGTATTTTTTTTTTCGTTGTTGTCAAATAGCCTATTGTCATCGTGGTAGTTATGATAATAACATTGTCATAATATGCATCCTTTGACATATTATGTCTAAGGACCGTTGAGATAAGTTATACATAAGTATAACGTTCTTAGTCCAACAACACGATCCAAGCTACAAATCAAACCATCCAACAGCAGAACATTCACAGAACTGATGCGTCTCAAGAAAAATCGCCCGGTCCACGGGAAGCAACAGTGACAAATACAGGGGATGTATACAGGGTGTGTGCGGAACTACACTCATCTGACAACCGAACAGAGGATAAAGGAACGCGAGTGAATTCGTGAACAAATAATGTATTCGGGAATTTAGATAACATGATGTGTTTGTGTGCTTGTGTTTTTGACGGTTCGAGCTTGCTTTGTTGTGAGGAGCTTGTGGCTAAATAATAAACTCAAACTCAAAGCATTTATTTCAATTAGACCATTACAGGCTCTTTTGAATGTCAGAAAAACAAAGAAGGCGACGTTACAGTTCCAGACATAAGACATAATAACTTATGAAAGTACTGTAGTTGCCCATTCCAAGGCGTAGATCTCTATGGAGAAGAATGGGCAAGAAACTCCATGGACACTCTTTTCAATCAAACATTTTTACAAGATCTTGGTTACATCATTCATAACAGCTGCTCGGATCGATCTTTAGGTTAAACCGTGCTTGCCTAGGTTGGTCTGTGTATGGGTGACCACCCTTTACATACCGAGTTTCCTCCGTGCATCGGAAAGCACGCTAAGCCGTTGGTCCCGGGTGTCATTTGTAGATCTTTGACAGTCGTTAGGTAGTCAGTGGCCCAAAAAGTCTGACAACCAGACTCACCAAGGGGTATCGTATTACCCAGTGCTAACTGGGTTGTGGAGGTCTGATAGGCAGTCGCTCCATGTAAAATACTGGTATTCAACTGCATCCGGTTAAGACTGGAAGCCGACCCCAATATAGTTGGAAAAAGGCTAGGCAGATGATGAGTTTGCTTTGTTGTCAGGTTATTGATATGTGGAAGTCCTTGAACCGTCTTCGGACTTAAGTGGGAAGATGTAACTCCAACCTCGTCAAGTGGGGCTACCGCAATGAAACAGCAGTGGGCTGTAGTTGTGGAGCTGTGTCACAAACTATGCTCCACCTCCTATCCTGCCCTCTTAGCCCAAAAACATGTAGCCCAAGTGACCTCTGTGCTGTCACCGAGTGCAAGTGGCGAAGTTCTGGGCTAACAAGATATAAAAACGTGCCAGCGACACGAAGAAGAAGAAGATTTGATATGTG
Organism: Noctua pronuba; assembly: GCA_905220335.1. Classification (NCBI taxonomy): domain Eukaryota; kingdom Metazoa; phylum Arthropoda; class Insecta; order Lepidoptera; family Noctuidae; genus Noctua; species Noctua pronuba. Next base: position 1,520,533 of record LR999911.1, read on the forward strand.
TGACACACACAACAACAACTGCTTCGTCGGGCTAGTGGTTGCAAGCGTGATTGCTGAGCATGAGCTCCTGGGTTCGATTCCCAGGTCGGCCGAAGTGTTATTGGGTTTATCCATTAGAAATTTCTCAGTAGCAGCCATGGAGTCTGGTTTTGAGCATTTTGATGGCAATAGGCTCGCTAGCCTTTACATGGGACTTAAACATAACTGGCAAGATGTGGGTATACTATTAGGTACACCTCTGCCTAACCCATTGAGGATTACAGGCGTGATGAACACTCGTGCTGGTCCAGCATAGTGCAAAGTTTCAATATAATAAGAGTCCATTTAATATTAGTTTTGTGACCATTGACGTGCGCTCTATTGTACATGCTAGGACTTAAGTACCAAGACATAAGAAAACTAAAGGAGTCCTGAGTAGATCTTACTAACAATATTATTTTTTTTGGGTTTTTATTGGTTTTACTACCAATGTTGATGAGCTTGACTTATTCTCCACCAGTGTTCCTAAACTAAAAAAAATATTGAGTAAAAACTTCTTTGAAGATCACCAAAACCTTTTCTTAATCCTCTCTGAGTGCTTACTAATTCTTACTTCTCATGCCTGTCTACTGTTTCTTGTGCTACCATAATATTGTCAGTGAAAACTTTTAATTGGCCTTCTTTCACTAACTGTCAACTATCTGTATCCTAACTGTAAGTTTTCTTACGAAATAAAATAAGGGAACGCAAGTTTATTCAGTGTAAAAAAAGAAACATTAAAGTTCCCTCAAAGCGGTGCACACAGATTCCTGACGACGACCACCATACACTGAGTCACTGACAGATACTTCAGCACATATTATGTCAGAATCTGATGTCCTGAGCAGCTGTACCTAGCGATTTGACCGAACTTTTACACTTGATGGGAAAGACTTGCCGTATCGACAGCCCGTTCGTGTTCCACGCGCGCCTCAAAGAGATGTCAGCAACCAGGAATGGTTTTGCAAGGGCCGATGCCTGCCGGGGCTGCGGGACTGTTCAAAAGAGATACCACGGCCCTGGAACACAAAGGGCAAAGAAGGAACATGGATGGGTTTTAGTCAGTAAAAGTCTGACACTCCCTTCCACTCCGCCAAGAGGGAGAGGTCATTTGATGATTTCCCATCCCAAGGAAAAAAAAATGGAAAAGACTTCATCTACCTGACAAACTTGTTACTTTACAGTAACGAGCCAAGTATCAAAAGATACCAAGAATTTTCCTAAAACCAACAAAACGCCCAACCCTAAAAACCTCACGCATAAAAATAACATAGAGGGTACCTATAAAAAAAATCGCATCCATCCGTACGTCGGCTAGTTTCATCAGCCCGTATATTACTGACCATAAATTTCTCATAGTAGCTTCGCGTAACTTGAGTTAGTATTTACTGTGACTAAACCGGTATATATCACAGAGACCGACCAATTTCTTGACCGAAAAATTTATAACGGTACTTTGGAAGCTACCCTTGATATATGAACGTAGGACATCCCTTGGAACACGAATCACTCTTAAGTGAATGCGGGTATAATTCATATTGGGGGTTTACTAGTTTTTTTTTATGGTGGAAAGGGTGGGTTTTGTGTTGTGAAAGAGACGGCTCAATGGTGGAGGGGAAATTGTTTACAATAACTTAAAAGAACGATTAATTTAAAATGTTGAAAATGATTCGTAAAATCATTTTAGATTCGGAAACATTTCAAATTAATTCACAATTCTTTGTTGTCTTATTTAGATAGATTTTTAAGTTTTAGCCGTAAGTTGATTTTTCAATTTGTTTGGTATGTGTTTGCAAACCACTATTGTATTGGGATCATTCTGTAAAATAGTGTGTGTAAGTTTAGTAACAAAAAAATAAAGTAAATTAAAACAATTATTTGTGTAATTTAAAAAATCCTGCATTATATTATATATCTTAAGTGAAATTGCTCAAATATTTGGAAATTTTAAAAGTTATTTCTCTATTATTTGAGAATTTTTTACAATCGTTGGATAACGCTTTGGGAGCTTTTCAAGATATTGCACATTGTAGAAATTAAACTTATACTGTCACTTACGGGATATCTTCCGTGATTGTTCATTATTTTGAGCTCCCGATATTTAGATTTCAAGTAAGTTACAGTATAAGTTTAGTTGTAAACCGTAATTTAAGCTTAAAACAGTGTTTGAATATAGAGACTTCTAAAACTTGCAAAAATATGAAATTACTTCAGGGTAATAGATTTCCCGTCAAGTTGCCGTTGATAAGATTATTAACACCACCACTTACTGAGCTTTAAGACTACAGGACTGCGTTGCTAACCGCATAACAAGTAGCATTTTCTAAACACAGAATTACGAGGAAATCTATTTTTGTTTCCAAGTTCGTGTTCCCGATGTTTTCGTCTCGTCTCCCACGCAACACGACTAACTTATTTTGACTGGTTCATAGGCTTATCAGGCCTGTTTTTGCTTCGAAGATTGATAGAAGTTTGAATTGCGTTAACGCTAAGTGTGTTAGCAACTAGCGTTCCTAATAAGAGGTTTGGAGAAAATAACAGAATACAAATTAGGCTATACAATTTTGCTTTATTCTGTAACGGTTTCTTAGTATAACGGTTTCTTAGCTCGTGGCTTAATAATAACAGCCGCTCGGGTCGATCTTTTAGTTAAACCGTGCTTGCCTAGGTTGGTCTGTGGATGGGTGACCACCCATTAAATACCGAGTTTCCTCCGTGCCTCGGAAAGCACGTTAAGCCGTTGGTCCCAGGTGTCATTTGTAGTTCTTTGACAGTCGTTAGGAAGTCAGTGGCCCAAAAAGTCTGACAACCAGTCTTACCAAGGGGTATCGTATTACCCAGTACTAACTGGGTTGTGGAGGTCAGATAGGCAGTCGCCCCATGTAAAATACTGGTATTCAGCTGCATCCGGTTAGACTGGAAGCCGAACCCAATATAGTTGGGAAAAGGCTAGGCAGATGATGGTTTCATAGTAAAAAAAAAATTTAGAACAGCTCCACAGGCAGAAGTAATCTGACATAGTCTTAAAAGCTTCCAAAATTCTTCAGTAAGATATTTGGCAACCTTACCTACTAAAGCTTGGTTTAGTGGTCGCAAGCACGACTGCTGAACATAAGGTCCTAGGTTCGATCCCCAGGTCGGGCAAAGTGTTATTGGGTTTTTCTATCAGGAATTTCTCAGTAGTAGCCACAGAGTCTGGATTTGTACCCGGGTGGCTTAGGCTCGCGCCTTATTAAATGGGACTTAAACAAAACTAACGAAATGTGGGTGTATGTACTAGGGTACAAGCCTGCCTAACCCTTCGGGGATTACTGGCGTGATGTTATGATGACGATACCTAATAAGTTCAAGTTGAAAAGTACAAAATTGAGACTACCTAAGTACATAATGATCGATCAAATTAAATACGTTTACTTTGCCACCCTTGGAAGATCATCATCACTCTTTTTTTTTTTGTTTTGGATGGGAAATCATCAAATAATTCTCCCCGCTCCGGGTGGAGTGGGAGGGAGTGTCAGACTTTTGACTGACTAAAACCCATCCATGTTCCTTCTTTGCCCTTTGTGTTCCAGGGCCGCGGTATCTCTTTCGAACAGTCCCGCAGCCCCGGCAATCGTCATCACCCTTGGTTACCTCAGTCACCAGGTCAGCTATCAAACTGGTTAGTTATTGTCGTTCTTAAAATCACTCAAGAATTTGAAGATACAATTAAATTTCAGATAACTAAAAAAAGTTTAATATTCGGAAATTGGGTAGTATCTTCAAAATTGATTGATTTCATTTGAATAATGATATAGCGAATCCTCTGCTGCCCAACTAGTATGCAGACAGAAAGATAACCGAAACCTGTAGGTCACCGATTTATCGAGAGCCGGACCATGCTGGTAAATAAGTCTTTATCAAGTCATCTCAAGAGGGCGACGAATGCACTAGATGTTCTTTATCTGTGCATTATTCCTCAAATTTAGTAAAGCAGAAGAAGGAGATTTTTTACTAACGACCCATCTGTGCGTTCTCTTCAAAATGTTTGTGATATAAAGAGCTCTTCTTCAGCAAAACATCATCACAAAAAACTCCAGCCCCTCACAGAACTTAACCCAGGAATCGAATCTTGTAAACAGCAAACGTTCGCATTAACAAGTTCAATATTTCCGATGGGTATGTTAATGTGAGCCTGCCGGTGACACGCTCTCCGCGACTACATTTTAATATCCCGCCCGCTTTTTAAGAGATTATTCGCTTTAAATATGGGATATGGGAAAACCCCCCAAACAGATCAAGCGATCTCTTTTAAGGTTTTTTGGATGTTTTTCTTTTAAAACTTTTTTTTTTAAATATTCTATGTATTTAGTGACAACAAATGAATATTTACATTATATACAAAGTACAAATCTATAACAGTAAGGAAAAAGTTTTTTCTTTCTTTTTTCTTTTTAATTTATAATATCACAACGTAAAAAGGCCTATGCCCAGCAGTGACGCAGGCTAACAGAATCAGTATCATAACATAACGAAATAATGTTTCTCTCTAGTAAAATCAATAACTTCGAAATAAAAATCGCTCACGAATGCAAGTACCTACCCTTATTTATTTTACGTGTTTATTCTAGAGTGCCGGCAATTTGTTATTTTAGATTAAAATAAAATCACTTTAATCAGTGTTTTTTTTTGCTTGGATATCTTTGGTTAGACGTACTAACTGAACACTGTATTAAAAATTTTCCATCTATTTTAATGGGACCTTTTACTCGTATATAATATACATAATTACATTAGTAGGAAAAAAATTAACCAATCACCCATTTTTCAACAGTAAGTAGTTAAAACTTATATAGTAAATAGTTCTAAGTAAACAACCAATATTAAACGGCAAACTCAGCACATAGTGAGTAACTCAGTTCATCCGCTTACAAGTCTTGAATATGTTTAAAACGACGACATTTTCCCGAAGTGGATTTGTTGTGAAAACTCACTGCCAGAGCTAGCGTTGTGCTGCCAACAAATACTGACTGTTATGTTTGCTTGAAACTTACTTGTAAAGGGATAAAATATTGGAATAGAGGAAAACTACGACACGACAAACTTAGTTTTACAAAAAAATATCGGTCTAGACTACTTACAAAGTTTTTCAATACAATCGTCGAATAGAAAACAATAATAAAGACTGCCAAAAGACAATTCATAAATCAAATAATGAAACAAACAAAAAAAGTTACAGTTTGAAACAAACAAAGACATAACAAGGAGTGACATTAATAACAAAATTGTATCATCAATATTAAATTATCTGACTACCCGCAACAACATAAACCTAAATAAGTTATTCAGAACCAAAATAATAATAAATATCAGGAACCAATGTGGCAAATAATTTTCTTAGCAATATATTTGGAGAAAAATTTAATCAGCAAACTGGCAGTAACTCAGACATGAAATATATGACCAGTGAACAAAGTTTATCTCGTAATATACATATTAGCTCGGCGCGAGTTATAGGTGGTAGCGTTTTGTGAAACCAAAGAACTCTTAAGAAATCTTCAGTTGGGCAAGCACAGTGAGGCGATCTTGCACTTTGCAAAGCAGTGAGTTACAATTGAGTTGGGATGAACTGGAAATGCCATCCTAATACCTGTCTTAGGCGCGAATTACACAGAAACGGCGTAAGGCACAGCGCAGGCGTGGTATTTATAAGGAAACGAAAGAACGTCGTGCCTCTGCCGCGCCGCTTGAGCGTAATTCACGACGCATCGCCTACGTACATTTTGTATGAAAACGTTTTGAAGCGGCATCATGCCTACGCCGCGCCTTCACCTTACACCGTTTCTGTACAAACCGCGCCTTAAGAAATCTTCAGTTCGGCAAGCACAGTGAGGCGATCTTGCACTTTGCAAAACAGTGAGTTACAATTGAGATTTTGATGGAAATGCCATCCTAATACCTGTCTTATTCACACCTTTTTATTTATAAATCAGGTGCAGTAAGTACCTAGTTTAGGCGAGATAAATGACATCTTTTACATATAACAGCGAAATGGAAGTAAATCAAAATGCGACACTAGCGAAAATCGCAACGCTGAGAGTCACTATTAAACAAAAATCATTTATTTCTTCAATATAAGTGTGTACAAAAACAGAATTAGTGATTGGAGCCTTCCTTTAAGCAAGTAATGCCTGTATTGGGAGACTCCGCTCTTCCATATCAAGTATTTTTAGATAAACATACAATATTTGTGCGAGTGTGTGAGTGTGCGTGTGAGTGTAATTGTGTATGTTTGTGAATGTGTGAGCAGGTTGGTGTGTGTGTATAATAAGTGTGCCAACATGTGATGTGAGGTGAGTACGTGCCACCGCATTTCCACTATCCCTACAGCACTTAAACTATTGCACTCCATTGCGTGGAACCGTTCAAGTGGACAGAACCAAGCATCATGATACACTATCGACCTCCTCAATAGTTATCCCGGTAAGTATATAATCATTTCCTTCCTCATCATTCTCATGTTTACAATATTTTCCACTCGCTTGCTCATACCTCGCACCAAGACTCAATCGTGGCACTATGAGTGCCATCGATATTTGCATACAAATTGCCCCGACACCACTTCACTAGACTTGAGCGATCCCGCTCCAACTCCACGATTATAAATTGTCGATATTATGCATAGTGACGTCACTACTATCGATTATATCGACCTAGTATCGTGACGAGATGGAAACTGACGTGACGGATGCTTGTGTCAGGGATATAATATAAACTTTTTGGTTTAAATAAGCTTGCGATTGCAATCACCAAAATATTGATCGCATTGTCACTGTCAACTGTCTGAAGATATATTGCTGATTCTGTTCTCTAATAATTATCGTAAAAAGCACCTACATGGTCATAAATGGTCATCTGGATGTATAAGACTCTATATTACTTAGAAAAAGGAATACGGAAAAGGGAAATAGAGTAAGGATTTTAGAAACCTGCTCTTTCTCTCATGCAATCAGAACATTGGTTGTTATAGCTCATTTAGCCTTTAAAAAATAGGCTTAGGGCTCATTTACGGAGACGCGGCGAGTGGCACATCGCAGTGTGCGGCGCGGCCCGCCGTAAATTCAAACATATGGCGATATATGAGAGCGTTTCCGGAGTTGTGACTATACGTGCATTTTTTTTAATGCAGCGTGACTTGTGGCGGAGCCCGCAAATGACATCGCAGCGACGCATGCGGTGATACTCGAATCGTAGCGATACCTATGATGGAGCTCGCAGCGTCACACGCACCGCATCACGCCCTGCGTTTTCGAAAACAACATCGTACTTTGCCGTATGTTTGTGTTTGCGCGTGGGCCGCTAAACCCCTGCCCGCGTCGCCTCTCCGTATACGTAAAAAAGCTTTCAACGTGGTGCTAGACGTCATGATGTACGCGACACCCGACGCACCGCGTCACCATAAATGAGCCCTTGGGGTGGAATGTCGCCACTGAAACTGAAAACGATCAGCATAATAATCTCAAATGCGTTCAACGTCGGCGCTCAGTGTCGAAATTGCTATGGAATATTGTCACTGACAATTCTTGAACGCCGTTTTAATGTGTTGACCGCGTTCAATTTCATTGGTGAAATCCACCGTTACTGTCCAAAGCACACAGGTTTGTAAGGCATCGCCATTTTCTGAACATAATTTAAAATCTATTTCCCGAGCAAATCCGCGACACACACCAAGTATTCCACAATATCAGCTATTCTATCAAGAACCGCCTAAGCAGTTTGATCTAATACATCGCCAAGCAGAATTAGCCAAGTCTCAAGACGCCTATCGGTTATCCATCCGTTCATCCATCAAAACTGGGAAACTACTTACAAGCTTTAGTAATTCCCTGGGGCTTGCGGATCTCTAAGATCGGGGAAATGAGATAGAACGATGTTTCGGTTTAGTAAGCTGTGTGTTAGTGATATTAGAGTGTTTGTAATATCGTTTTGTTCCATTATGTTGCTAGTTCGTTACACTTTTAAGCAATTCTTTTTTACACGTAAGTATCCTAAAGAAGTAGCACAGAAGCGTGACCTTTGGAAGGAATGGAGGCAGGCCTTTGCCCAGCAGTGGGACAATGTGGGCTAGCTATAATAATAATATAATAATATATAGCCTACAATTTTTTATATTTTTAAATGTTTTTTATATATTTTTTATTGATGAAAATATTTAAAAATATAACTAGTAAGAAAGAAAAATGAATAAACGAATAATAATAAGTGTCCTAACTAATATTATAAATGCGAAAGTAAGTTTGTTACCTTTTTACGCCTAAACCACTGAACCGATTATCCTGAAATTTTGGATATTCGTTGTCAGGTGTACAGAAACGGACATAGGGTACCTTTTATTCCGTAAAAAAGTACTGTTCTTGAGAAAAATAATAATAACGTTCTTATGATAACAGATGGCGCCATGTGTCTTTCGAATCATGATCGAATTATATTGTTACAAGCAGAGTAGAACCCTAATTGATTGTCAAATTCTAAATTAACGCGAGCGAAGCCGCGTGCAAAAACTAGTTTGTTTATGTCGGAATTGTCGAAAACTACATAGTAGCCTGAAAGCTTACATAATTGAAACTAGCTAATGTTTTTTAATTATATTTAACAGATTTTTAATTATATTAAACTCTTACTTGTGGTGATGGAAGATACATGAACTGATGCCTCTTCCTTTGGGGTAGGCAGAAGCTACAGAACGCCACCTTTTACGAAATTTATTTACACACGGCGGCACATGAAGCTGTACATTTCCAGTATAACTTGGCCTCGCTTTGTATAGATGTCCTATACAATGAGAGATCTGCATAAACTGGTTTTGTATAGCTTGATTGGAAGTCGTGCGTACTCCTTCTTGTCCTTTATTTTAACATGCTTTTATAAGTTCCACCTGTAAGTAATTAGCTCCACCTGTGTCTAACTGTAACTAAAGAAGTTAAAGACTCACTTCCCGGTTTCCGATTGAGCTGAAATTTTGCATACCTGTTTGTGTTAGACAAAAATAGTAATAGCAAATATCTAGACTCTGAAGTGACTGTTTGGATTGACATAATGGACTAAGAAAGAAAACTAGCATGTCTTTTTTTTTTCGAAAAATCGGGCTGAAACTGGTCACATCATCATCATCATCATCTGCCTAGCCTTTTTCCAACTATGTTGGGGTCGGCCTCCAGTCTAACCAAATGCAGCTGAATACCAGTATTTTACGCGGAGCGACTGCCTATCTGACCTCCACAACCCAGTTAGAGCTGGGTAATACGATACCCCTTGGTAAGACTGGTTGTCAGACTTTTTGGGGCACAGACTACCTAACGACTGTCAAAGATCTACAAAAAATGACACCCGGGACCAACGGCTTACCGTGCTTTCCGAGGCACGGAGGAAACTCGGTACGTAAAAATGAAAAAATAAGTACAGTCAACCGCATGTCAATTTTAACAATATTGTCTTTAAAGTGTCATCATTTCATCATAATTGTCGTGTCACAACAATATTGAGCATTTGGCAACTGACATCATGATTGGTCATTTCTAATAATGTAATGAGACGCCATGACCACACATAACACCTTAATCCAATAGTGAGATATCTCATTGTCCATTAGACAATATTAGGGGGGAGGTGAGGCAGTAGTGGGGGGAAGGGAGAACTAAATCACTGTAACAAATGTCGTCATTACTCTCATATCAAGAAACGTGTCTATTTATGACTAGTTTATTCACATGGAATGGTTTGTGGGATTGAAAGGATTCGTAATAAAGAACGAATTACGATTTTCGGATAATTTTGGTCAGTAGATATTTCTCAGTGACCGAAATAAAATTCTACGACTCATATTTTCAAATTCCTCAATTTCTTTTCTTTTCAATTTCAAGTTGAAAGTTACTCTAACACGCGTAGCATGACTACGGTAGAAACGGGTTTTGTTGACGGAAGAATGGACAAAATGACAGATTTTTTTTCACAATCTGTAATTTGTCGATTCTTCCGTTGACAAAATCCGTTGCTATGGTGGTCATGTTGCGCGTGTTGGTCTGCCATAGTTTTGCTACGGTTTGATGAATTAAAGAATTATGGTGGCCACGCCTTAGTAACAAATACAAAATGTTAGTCCTTGGTTTAACTAGGAAATTCCATTGCCCTGTGGCCTGCAGCGACCAGGAATCTATTCACAGGCTGATTATAATTTTAAACGTGATTAATTACTTTTCAGTAGGTCATAATTATTTCGCTACCCAAGTTCAGCAATTCAAAGACTTTACCCCACAATTCATCTTCAACTACACATTAAAATTCACCTCACTCTTAAATCGAACGAAGAACACGTATAGTTTAAATCAAACTCAGCACATACGGACAGATAGACGGGCAAACTTCGTAGAAACGTATCGAGCGCAAGAGTGTCGTTAATAAAATCACGTCACGTCAGGCATGCGGCGTGAAGTGTCGCGTGATACGCGGCGTGAAGTATGACGTGATACGCGGGATTATGACGTCATCGGCGGTGCTCACTCGAGCGGTGCGCGACCGATAACGTGCGGGGTACACACGGTTAAGTAGAGTGACGAACTTATTTTGTGTGTTTTTATTTTAGTTTTTGTACTTGACTAGATTCTTTTTAAATCTAAATTTTTGATCGATGCAACGAAATGGCATACGTTTTCTGTGCATTGTGTCAAGTCATTTAGGTATAGCGATTAGTCATTTAGTTATTGGCTTATGCGCATGACCAAGGGCTCAGAAACATCTAATTTTCAATTAAAAGCTCTTTTCAGCAAGCAGCTACTCCATGCACTATTTGACAAGCATAATTACCGCTAGATCTTCGCGGATCTTTAAAAAATTATACTAAGATCGGTGTAAGAGAATCAACTCTTCAATGACTTGCTTACTACGGATTCATGTTATCATATTAAAAAAACCTTCAGCAAAAACATGCGTATTTTATGGCCACCATCTGCCTAGCCTTTTCCCAACTATATTGGGGTCGGCTTCCAGTCTAATCGGATGCAGCTGAATACCAGTATTTTACATGGAGCCACTGCCTATCTGACGGATTAACCTAAAGATCAACCCGAGCGGCTGTTATTATTTAGCCACGAGCTCCTCCGTATGCGTATTTTATGGTAAGCTACCTAAATTGAAGCGTCATTACTTAAACCACAGTATGTCACCCCCAAACATATGATATCTAGTGAGATCGCTCCATGTGTTAAAGTGAACGTTTGTGCCCGAGAGTCGTCACCGTGAGCACCGCAACTTAGCGCGGTTTATTTCACGTTTCATTGTACGTTCGGCAAGTATTGTTGGAAGACTGATCGTTTTACATTGGGTGGGGAACTAGGAATAGCTTGGGTGGCTTGGTTCTATTATGTGATGCAATCATTTCTTCTAGAAGAAATTATTGCATGGAGGAGCTCGTGGCTCAATAATAACAGGGTCGATTTTAGGTTAAGCCGTGCTTGCCTAGGTTGGTCTGTGGATGGGTGACCACTCGTTACATACCAAGTTTCCTTCGTGCCTCGGAAAGCACGTTAAGCCGGGTGTCATTTGTAGATCTTTGACAGTCGTTAGGTAGTCGGGAGACCAAAAAAAAAAAATTGACAACAAGTCTTACCATCTGCTGCATCGCTGCATAGCTGCATCGGGTTAGATTGGAAGCCGACCCCAATATAGTTGGGAAAAGGCTAGTCAGAAGAATCATTTCTTCTAGAAGATTCAGATAAAGATCATAGTGAAAGGTTTTTTGATATCTTCGGTCATTTGCAAGTTTGGAGGAGATGAATCTCTGAAATCTTTCACACAGATAAAAAACTATACTATTTTCGAGTATCATGGAACGTGTTTGTCTCGCGGGCAAAGTCCTGGGTAGAAGCCAGTCTTATTTATTCGGTAAATCGTTGGAAAAAAGGCTACGCAAATATGATTTAGCACATTCTGTAAGCTACTTCGGATTTACAAATGTCAGCAACTACAAGAGCCTAAGACAACATTTTACTTTGCAATAACCAGGTAATTTCGGTATCTAGTTACTAAAGGAGGGATGTGAATACTTGAAAGCAAGAAGTAGCTCAACCCGCTGCGCCGTATATCAACCTCAAATAGATACAGGGTGTAAAGAGACCCTTCACGAAGCCGCCAACCAAGCATTCTGTACATCAAACTAAGTAACTTTAAGCAAAAATGGGAAACGACTTTTTTTTGGGGTGAAAATTCACGTTTTACGGTAGGACTCAATATAACGCACTCAAAACATTGTGCTGATGGATGGATTGAATAGTACGGGGGTCGTGGTGTTTAAAGTAAAAAATTTACATTAAAACATGTATTTAAAAAAAAACTTCTAAAAAATTTAGGCCTTTGCTCAGGAGTGTGACAACAAAAGCTAAATAAAAAAATTAAAAAAATAGTTGGAACTTTGACCCCCAATATCTCCGTAACAAGCTATGTCGGGGAAAACAAAAGCTTTTCGGCTTCGTTAAGGGTCTTTTTACACCCTTCATAATATATCTGACGAAATCGGTCCATGTGTTAAACGGGTGTGTGTGTGTGTGTGTGCCCGAGAGTCGTCACCGTGAGCACCGCAACTTAATGCGGTGTATTTCACGTTTCATTGTAACTTCGGCAGGCATTGTTGGAATGACTGAACGTTGCAGGTTCTGTGAGGAACTAGGGATTTGATAGCTCAGCTCATCTTCAAGAAAACTGGAGGGTCTTTGTGGAAGTGCAAGACTTAGTTTATAACGCTTTTTACCAGGGCTAAAATCGATGGGGCTGCGGCACTGTTCGAAAGAGATACCGCGGCCCTGGAACACAAAGGGCAAAGAAGGAACTGGATGGGTTTTAGTCAGTAAAAGTCTGACACTCCCTCCCACTCCACCCAGAGCGGGAGGAGTTATTTGATGATTTCCCAACCGAAAAAAAAGGTCTAAAATCGATCGATAGTTAGCTAATGAATCGATGAAAATCTAAATCGAATTCTGTACTATGTGTTGAGGGTCCGTTACTTTAGAAATGCTTCATATTCCTGATATTTAGCTGCAACTGCTTGGATATGATAGAAAAATTATAAGCTCAGAATTTGACCACACCACCTCTTGGTACTCTCTACCCGTTTAGTTTATACCACTTCCTGTGCACAAACACCATGCATGTAAATGTCAACACCTCACACAATATTCGAGGACTATAAGGCGTTTGTCCCACTGCACGAGGTAGGCTCACGATTATTTTCTCGCTCTAGGAACGTACAATGGATATACGTCCGGAGTATACACATATATGATTGTGGGCCTCGTGACAAAGTAGTAACAGCGCAATGATAGCTGTCAATTGTAGATCTTTAACAGGAGTTACGAGTAGCCTGAATCCCGAAAAGTCTGACAACCAGTCTTACCAAGGGATACCTATCGGATTACCCAGTATCTGGGATGTGGAGGTCAGATAGGTATTCAGCTGCATGGGGTCAGACGGAATCCGACCTCAACATTGTTGGGCAAAGGATAGGCAGATGATGAAATGATGACAGTTGATTGCTGACTGTAGACAGTGCCATCGAGAACTGACTGTCTCTCCGCTAGGTAGGTACTCTCACAAACAATTGCACTTGCGAATCGCTGATCGCTAGCAGTGGGACTGATGCCTGAGGCACCTTGCAGACAGACTATACCAAATTAGTCTCTTCTGCTTGCTTGCGTCGTCGCTCAAAGGGCATATGGATGACAGTCATAGCCTAGTGGAGGCGCCGGAAATTACGACTTGTAGTATAATTAAACGACGCCAGCTGGTTGTACAGTGAGGGAAAAGTATATTTTGTTTGTTATTTTCAGGTGATCTATTGAAATGTAATTTTGATCAGTTTGTGTAGAAGTTCTAACTGTAAACATAATGTTTTATAACAACTAAAAAACCTATGGATATAATGGTAATAGTAACTCCAGGTATGGTAATGAAATTATGGGAATTTCTTGAGTAAGTTTTTGAGTCAAAATAAATACTGCTGTAAATACACAAATCACAAGTGAATTCGCGGCTATGGTATAAAACTCCGAAAAATTTGGATATTAAAGGAAAAATACAAAGCAACGTGAGACAACATCAAGCATCAATTAAAAATCTTTTTTTTTCAGATTGGAAGTCAGCAAATGACTCCACCCGCTCTGGGCGGAGTGGAAGGGAGTGTCAGACTCGTACTGACTAAAACCCATCCATGTTCCATTTTTGTCCTTTGTGTTCCAGGGCAGCGGTATCTCTTTCGAACAGTCCAGCAGCCCCGGCAGGCATCGGCCCTCAAATATTGGTTAAATTAGTGCTAGAACAATAGCGTCTTATAAACAAGTACATCAAAAGAAATATAAGAACCTAATATAAAAATTCAATGAACTCGGAGAAAGCTTTGATATGAAACAAAAGAATTGCCATCGACTGCCGCGACGGTTTCCACTTCTGCACAGAGAGTTAGGACTTGGTCAGACTGGAGACTCCACTAAATAATATTTGATGAAATTTTAAGGTGGCACAATTTGTCAGCTGTGTTGGTCCCGGCAGAAACTGTATAATACGAATATGGATTTGTGGAAGTATGGCAATATTTGATGACTTCGACATTCTTACTAATATTATAAACTAGCTGTTCCCCGCGACCTTCGTCCGCGTAATATCCCGTCCCGTTTTTGCAACATTTTTCATTGCTGCTCCGCTCCTATTAGTCGTAGCGTGATTTTGTATAACTAAAAGATTTATTCAATTCGAACCAGTAGTTCTCGAGTTTAGCGCGCTCAAACAAACAAACAAACTCTTCACCTTTATATATTATAGTATAGATGCGAAACTAAGTTTGTTTGTTTGTTACCTTTTCACGCCTAAACCACTGAACCGATCATCCTGAAATTTTGCATATACGTTGTCAGGTAAACAGAAACGGACATAGGGCACCTTTCATCCCGAAAAAAGTACTGTTCCCGAGGAAAACATCAATAACGTTCTTATGATAATAGATGGCGCCACGTGTCTTTCGAATCATGATTGAATTATAATTATTACAAGCAGAGTACAACCCAAATTGATTGTCACATTCTAAATTAATGCGAGCGAAGCCGCGGGCAAAAGCTAGTCATAAATAAAACACTGTGTTAGGCTTTCGGATTAAAACTAAACTTATGTACTCAACCCGTGATCATGGCACTTGCAACAGCCCTGCAAGGTCCTGAGTTCGATTCCCGGGTCAAGAGAAAGTGCTATTGGTTTTTTCCGTCAGGAATTTCTCAGTAGCAGCCATGGAGTCCGGTTTTGTGCCCGGTTCATGGCAATAAGCTCGCCCCTTATTACATGGGACTTATACATCACTGACGAAATGTGGGTGTACTAATTAGTTACACCTAAGCATAAACCTTCTAAGGTTGTAGGCGTAATGTTATGTTATTTGTAAAAATAAATAGAAACAAATGAACTGTCTAGGAGACGTAAAACGTTATCATCTGCCTTGCCTTTTCCCAACTATATTGCGGTCGGCTTCCAGTCTAACCAGATGCAGCTGAATATCAGTATTTTACATGGAGCGACTGCCTATCTGACCTCCACAACTCAGTTACTACTGGGTAATACGATACCCATTGGTAACATTGGTTGTCAGACTTTTTGGGCTACTGAATACCTAACGACTGTCAAAGATCTACAAATGACACCCGGGACCAGCGTCTTAACGTGTTTTCCTAGGCACGGAAGAAACTCGGTATGTAATGGGTGGTCACCCATCCACAGACCAACCCAGGCAAGCACGGCTTAACCTAAAGATCGACCCGAGTGGCTGTTATTATTAAGCCACGTAAAACGTATTCGATTGAAAAAAAAAACATCGATATAATTGACCAAACAAAAAGCGTCTAGTCTGCCCAAGTCTTTGCCGTTCCCAGCTATTTTAACGCGCCATTGTAAAAAATAGTAATTTAATTTTCTCTTTGTAGTAGGAAACAAGCGTATTTAATGCAACCGAGCGGTGGTCTTGGCCTTTTTCTGTTACAACTGAAAAATATTCTTTTTAGAAAGCAATATTGAGGTCGAGGTTTATTTTTAGTTTAAAAGAATTCTATTTGAAGACGTGTGCTTGTCGTGGAAACAAACTACACGTACTATAAATGTTTGGCTTTTGAACTAGGTAGTATTCATTATTATGAGCCTGTTGTGTCCCACTGCAGGGCAAAGGCCTCCCTTTCCTCTTTCCATTTATCTCTGTCTTTGGCTATTTGGACCCAATCCTTTTGACAAGAGTCCAGCTCGTCACGCCATCTCCTTCTGGGCCTACCGGCGACGCGAAGAACAAGAGAACAAGAGAAGAACAGGTATAACAATTTAATTCATGTTGAATTAAATTGAACCCAGAACTGAGCTACTAGTTTGGCGCTTTCGGTAGCGACCATCAGTTCCTGTAGTGTACAAACAACAGGACACGCAAGACACGATATTAAGTGCCCCATCGTTTGTGGAACAGCACCACATTTATACTCCAGGGCAGAGTCATTAATGAATCTCCACCTGAGCAGGTTTTCCTTGATGTGGCCAACCTGGGTCCGGAGTCTATTTAAAGACTTCCAGGTCAGCCATGGCAACTCATGTCCAGGTAGGAGGTTTTCAGCAAGTGGAACAAATGGGTTAGGTAAGGACTCGCTCCCAAGGGTCACTACCCCGCCGCCTTGCGTATTTGTTATACCTATTGTACTTTGTCGACTATATTACGTTTTGAAGTGCTATACATTTCACACATAAAAATCAACATAAAAATACACCACATCAGTACAAAGGTGAAACGACAAACGCGCGGCTTTTTCATTAATTGATTAACTTTTCCTCCTGTATACCTTTAAGAAAGTTTCCCGGGTTTAACTTACTTAAAGGTACTAACTTTTATTTCCGGTATTTAAAAATAAAAGAACATCAGTTAACAGAGAAAGAAACTTCGCTTTTTCAAAACCTCGTCTGACCCTAAAAAAAAACACGCAATTTAGAACAAAAAACGCTGTCAAAGCACCTTTCACACAAATTACATTCCCAAACTGACGAGACAAAGACATCAATCTAGAACAAATTCCATCCATTCTTCTCAGACATAAACGCACAATCACAACTTAATTACCTGTGGGGGGTTGACTAACGTTACCATTTTTAACCCTCTCACAATCCGAGGACGGGTACCCATCTAAATTTGCATACAGAGAGGCGGGAATGACTCAAAAATGGCGCGGTAATCGCCGCCCGGTGGTGGGGCGGGATGTTGTGGATAAAAGAAATCTTTGGATGAGGTATTTTTTTGATGGACAAAGACGATTTTCGAGGGATAGACTAGCCTGTCACCTACTACAGAGAACTTAAGCTCGGTTTCTGAGGTATCAATATCAATTAATTCATTCGACATGGTTAAGCGTTTTTTTTCATTGACTGCAGTTTATCTATCTGGATCTATGCTGATCCAGGTAGTAACGACCTGACTTACAAAATTTAGGTTGAGCGTGCGTTGATTACTAGGCAAATTGGGAATCAAAAAGAAAATCATCATCTGCCTGTCCTTCCTGTTTTTTGAATCGAGTTCCAGTCTAACTGGATGCAACTGAATACCAGTATTTTAGATAGAGTGACTATCTATAATATGGTAACCCAGTAACTGATTAACATGATAGCTCTTTATATGACTGGTTGTGGTTGTTCTGACTACCCATAATTATTGTGAAAGCTCTATAAATGGCTGCTGAGACCAACAATATTATTTAGCCACGAACACCTTAGCGTGTAGTAGTGTCAGTGGGCTGGTCAATTGCCCCTGTCTGACGTAAGAACTATGGCCTATGGGGCAAACGAATCCTGGAAGTGGCTAGGCGGAGGCCGGAGAGTTGTGGTGCAACTTGGGGCAGATCCATGACCAGCTGTGCAATGCGATAGGCTAAATTAATTGACTGACGAGCACCTATTACAATCTTATCATTAACACTGATAACACGAGATATTTACCATGTTTAGTAATGAAAATGAATGAAAGAATGTTAGATAATGTTAGTGACAATGACAGTTTAAAAACTTACACTGCAATCATAATTTATTTTTTTCTTATACCACCTCCATTTTTCCTTCCTCCTTGTACAGTAATCTCAGTGCGGCTCGACACGGATATAAGTCAATTTAGCCGGGTGTAATACACCTTCCCGGGTACAACTGCGGATATTAATACTTTTTCTGATGTTGAATGTCGGGATCAAATGCTTCAATGTTTTTTTGGGAAGCTGCTGTTGGCAGACGATTATGGTGACAACGAATTTATTGGATTTTTTTAAGATGGAGGGTTAGGCTATGTTAAGAGGATGAATTAACGAAGCTTTATAATTTAACATGTTGATGTGAGTGGAAACGTCGGGATGGAACGCCCTAGAAAGGTCTGCCTCTAGAAAGATCTGCCTAGCCATTTCCCAACTGTATTGAACCAGTATTTTACATGGAGCGACTGCCTATCTGATCTCCACAACCCAGTTAGTACTGGGTAATACGATACCCCTTGGTAAGGCTGGTTGTCAGACTTTTTGGGCCACTGACTACCTAACGACTGTCAAAGATCTACAAATGAGGGCCGGGGCCAACGGCTTAACGTGCTTTCCGAGGCATGGAGGAAACTCGGTATATAATGGGTGGTCACCCATCCACAGACCAACCTAGGCAAGCACGGCTTAACCTAAAGATCGACCCAAGCGGCTGTTATTATTTAGCCACGAGCTGCATCCGGTTAGACTGGAAGCCGACCCCAATATAGTTGGGAAAAGGCTAGGCAGATGATTCATAGTCTATGGTCATTCGCAGAGAAGAGAATGCTACAATATGTTTGGCTACTCCTTAAGGCCCTCCTGCTTATTTCAAGAGTGACAAGGAGTGAAAAACTCAGTCACTTAAAGGCAAAGTAAAACTAAGGCAGAAGTAGGTCAAAGGTACAAAGCATCAACACAAAATTCCACTTTTCCAACTTATTAAACAAAACCCCTTTAATATAACTAACCCAACACCGTCTATTCGCGATCCTATTTACCGAAACAACACCAAAAAACTGCGGTCTCTATAAAATTCTCCCCTATCAACTCAAACTCCATATGATACGACCAACGTCGAAAAAACCATTTCCCTGTGACCCCTCACCATATTCCCATTTACCCTGCAAATTAACAAGACCCCTGTAAAATGTTCTAAGTCTTTGAAGTGAAAAAGGGGATGGAAGGTCTTCTAATTTTGGCTGGGTTCACTCCATTGGGAAATATTGTATGCATGTACCCGCAACAGACCTTGATCTTATATTAGGTTACGTAATTTATATTCCTATGTTTGTTTAATAGAAATTGGAGCTATGTTTTTTTTGTACTTACAGTCGAGTAGTTTAAACCTTAGAAAGAATGAAGAAGGAGATTAAATATTAATCAAATCTGTTTAATTTTATTGTCTGTATCAAATTGTATCCGTGCTATTGACCGTTGAGGAGTTCCTTCGTGAGAAGACGATCCTGGCTGCAGAATGAAGTATGATAGAAATCGCCTTGATCCATTAATTAATAACACCGCGTCTACAAATTTTCGTAGCCATGCTATTGAACGTTGAGGAGTTTCCTCGTGAGAAGACGATTCTGGCTGCAGGATTAAGTAAGGTCTATCATACAAATGTATTGTCACCAGAACCAAAGGTGTGTGCAAAATTTCAGCTCAATCTGTTGGGAGAAACTGGTTTGAAAGGAGAATGGGCATCGATGTATAGGCATCTGCCCCAAAGTCCAATAGCCATAAGATATACATAATTGAAAAGAGCTTTTTAAGGAGAACATTTGCTACTAACACGACTTTTGGCAATTCGCAGTACTTTCGGAGTTATTGAGCTAAACAGGTAACTAGTTGGACAACGAAGTTAAGATTTTCTTGGCAACCAATAAGGGTCTTCTGGGTAACCAGTAGTAATAACATATAATCCATTGCATAGAGCTTTTCAAGGAGAACGTTTGCCAGAAACACGACTTTCGGCAATTCGTTGTCCGTTCGGAGTTATTGACCTAAATAGGTGACTATTTGAGCACCGAAGTTAAGATTTTCTGGGTGACCAATAGCAATAACATTTATACCATAGCATAGAGCTATTCAATGACAACTTTTGCAACTAAAATAATTTTTGCTAATTCACAGTCCGTTCAGAGTTATTGAACTAAATAGCTGACTATTTGGACACCGAAGTTAAGATTTTCTAGGCAACAAATAGCCATAAGATATACATCATTAGATAGAGCTTTTTAAGGAGAACCTTTGCCACTTACAAGACTTTTGCCAATTCGTATACGGTTCGGAGTTATTGACCTAAATAGGTGCCTATTTGAGCACCGAAGTTAGGATTTTCTGGGTATCCAATAGCAATAAGATATACACCATTGTATAGAGCCGTTTAAGGAAAACCTTTGCCATTTTTTACTTTCGCTAATTCGTGTTCCGTTTGGAGTTGTTGGCATAAATAGCTGTCTAGTTGGACACCGAAGTTAAAATTTTCTTGGCAACCAATTAAGGTTTTCTGGGTAACCAATAGTAATAACATATAATCCATTGCATAGAGCTTTTCAAACAGAACTTTTGTTACTAGCATCACTTTAGCTAATTCGTATTCCGTTCGGAGTTATTAACTTAAATAGGTGACCATTTGAGCAGCGAAGTTAAGGATTTCTGGGAAACCTATTGCAATAAAATATATACAATTTTAGAGAGCTTTTCTATGAGAACTTTTGCTACTAACATAATTTTTGCTAATTCGCAGTCTGTTCGGAGTTTTTGACCTAAATAGGTCACTAGTTAGACACCGAAGTTAAGATTTTGCTAACAAACAATTAATAGTATACGGGCAATTAATAGTCATAAGGTATACACTATTGAATAGAGCTTTTTAAAGAGAACTTTTGCTCCTAGCACCACTTTTGTTAATTCGTAGTCTGTTCGGAAATATTGACCTAAATGTGTGTCTGATTGAGCAGCGAAGTTATCATTTTCTGGGTAACCAATAGCTATAAGACATACACCATTCGAAAGAGCTTTCAATTAGAATATTTGCTACTATACAACTTTTGCTAATTCGTAGTCTCTCCGGTTTCATTTATCTAACTAGGTAGTTGATTAGGCACCGAACTGTAGCTCCTCTCTGACTCTGAACCGAGAAAAGTTGTCAAAGCAAGAAATATTCTTCTTGTTGAGATCAATCCATTAAAACAAACAAAATATCTTAACGCTATTGAGCGTTGGGGTAGTATTAACGATCTGTCCAAGATACTGTTACTGTAAGGATTTGCTCCTAAAATGGCATTTTAAGATGTGAATGTTTTGAAAATGACGTTTATAGGCTTGTAATATGATGTTTGAAACGTACAGTATTAATGAAAGTTAAAAAATTGACGAAATATCAGTATTTAATCTAACTTAATTTCTCAACATTAGACCTCTGTAGCTCCTCTCTGACTCTGAATCGAGAAAAGTCGCCATAATAAGAAATGTTCTTCTTAAAGAGATCTATCCATTGGTATATATTTTAACGCTATTGGACGCCAGGGCAATTCCGCCCTTTCTCCTTTAGTTACAAGATTTGACCAATACATACTAACAAACCTTATAATAATATAAGTTAAATTAATTTTAAAATTTAAAAAACCCCCGACAAAATTTAAAGATGAAAGATAAATACCCACTTTCATCCCCCATACCTAGTAAATGGCTGCACCGACATTTTAATATACACATCATGCGCTTTCATGTGATACCCCACTTGGCTATATTTGAAAATATACGATTTTTCATACCCATTTTCATCCCCCATATCTAGTAAATGGCTACACCGATTTTGATAAAACGTGTCTAAGAACCATTGCCAAGAAACTAGCTTTCTAATTAAAAAAAATGCATCCAAATCGGTTCACTTGTTTAAGAGCTACGGTGCCAGAGACAGACACACACACATATTGCGGTCAAACTTATAATACCCCTCTTTTTGCGTCGGGGGTTAAAAAAGAAATGGTTGCCCTAAGGCGAACGTATGACTATGTTCACTGTGACTGTACACGTACACTCGTACAGTGTAATGATGTGCCCTATAATATGGTTGAAGTTAATTCGATTTTGAACGCTTTGATCTCGAATTGGGGTCTGTCTGGGTCTGACTATTTATGGAAAGAGACTTACTGTAATTTGCTTACGAAGTAAATTAGATTTTTTTAACAAGAAGAGTTCGTTATTTTGTGTCCTTTGTGGGTTTAGAGGTTCTATTTGTAAATAAATCTGACATTTAGAAATTCAGAAACTAGTATTTTCTGTAATGTGAAAAGTAACTCAATTATTTTGAGTCAGACTTTTGTGAAACTTATTAAAAAAATGCTTATACTGAAAGTAGCGGCTACTGTAATTTTGATAAGGTCAGTCTTTAGTTATTTTGTAGATACTAGAATTTTCTGACAATCTCCTTAAGCAGCTAGATTTGTAGATTATGGATATCAGTGTGGATTTTGGACTAGCTTCATATTCCATTCCTCTTACCTACAATCCACAGAGAGTCCCAGTAGTGGGAACGTATAGGCCAATTAAATTAAGCTAGGTGAGTGCCGGGCACATAAATGGCTGCAAGACTACTATCAAGACACCTCTGCAATTAGTCCTGCTAATTGCAGTTGCAAGTATTTATCGTTAGCAACTGCACCTAAAATAATCCTAATCCTGCCTAAAATTATAAATGCGAAAGTAAATTTGTTTGTTTGTTTGTTACCTTTTCACGCCTAAACCACTGAACCGACGTCCTGGAATTTGGCATATACTTTGTCAGGTGTACAGAAACAGACATAGGGTACCTTTCATCCCGAAAAAAAGTACTGTTCCCGAGGAAAACAACAATAACGTTCTTATGATAATAGATGGCGCCACGTGTCTTTTGAATCGTGATTGAATTATTTTATTACAAGCAGAGTACAATCCGAATTGATTGTCAAATTCTAAATTAACGTGAGCGAAGCTGCGGGCAAAAGCTAGTACTGTAATAAATTGTGTGTTAAATACAGGTCATTGGTATGATATTACAGTATCAGGTGCCCAGAAATTATATAAGATATGGCCACTATAACACGTTTGCTGTTCTAGTATATGTTTCATAATATATTCTAAGAAATAAATTTCAAACCATCGTCATCGTTTCTTACGAGATGCACTGAGAAACTATTACTATAGTATACTCGAAATTTGAAAGCTCACAGACAAAATTAATTATAAATACCTAACTGGTTTTTTAAGGAGCCCATTTCAGAATTAAGCCTTTTCTTTTTTTTCTTAATCTACATCGTGGCCCAAAAATTCTGACAACCAGTCTTACCAAGTGGTATTGTATTGCCCAGTACTAACTGGGTTGTGGAGGTCAGATAGGCAGTCGCTCCATGTAAAATACTGGTATTCAGCTGCATCCGGTTAGACTGGAAGCCGACCCCAATATAGTTGGGAAAAGGCTAAGCAGATGGGTCTACATTGTGACCCACTGCTGGGTATAGGCCTCCCCTTTCTCCTTCCACACCTCTCTATCCTATGCGATCTCAGGCCATGTTCGCCCCACAAACATGATCAGATCGTGGGCTTTTAAAAATTATTATTTATGTACTTACGCATGTTTATTTCGTGAAACGCCTTCTAATTTGTGCAATTTCGCGACTCACAATAAAAATTGTCAACCCGCTAGCGGCCATCTTGAATTCGCAAACAATTTTTCAACAACACACTTTAAAAAAATACGTGTAGCGATATCATTTACGGTACATCAAGAGTATCAAATAAAAGCGTAAAATGCTCAATTTACGAGGCGCCGGCATGCTCTAGGAGTCGTAATTACGTGCCCGAGGCACAGCCCGCATGAAAGGGCCTTAATTCTCTCTACAATTATACTAAAGACGCGCACAAAATCTAAGGAGCACTGCTTGTATTTTTTTACGGTTAAAGTCACTAGTGCTTCGCGGGTTTAATTGTTTTATTACTTTTTAAAACTGTCAAGAATCAACCTTTATCCGCTTACTATAAAGTCACGATTATGATGGAACGCTCAATGTACGTCATTCCACTCCACATCACACCTGTAAATAAATGCGAAAGTAAGTTTGTTTGTTTGTTTGTTACCTCTTCACTCCTAAACCACTGAGCCGATTATCCTGAAATTTTTCATATACGTTGTCAGGTGTACAGAAACCGACACAGGGTAACATTTATCCCGAAAAAAAATACAGTCCCCGAGGAAAACAACAATAACGTTCTAATGATAATAGATGGCGCCACGTGTCTTTCGTGTGAATCATGATTGAATTATATTATTACAAGCAGAGTACAACCCGAATTGATTGTCAAATTCTAAATTAACGCGAGCGAAGCCGCGGGCAAAAGCTAGTTAGATATAATTACGGTCGACTTTCATCTTAATATCTACCAGTGTTTTACATGGAGCGGCTGCTATCTGACTTCCATTACTTGATTCAAACTAAGAGATCTTATTAATCCTGCTTATAGATGTAGGATAGTCTAAGCAACGAGTTCCCTAATTTGTTTGCTGGTCAAAGCACACCACATTGCTATCATGAATTGTCATCCTAAATATGTAGGTACCTTAAGTCTCTGCTAAGGAGTCCGATAGAATAATTATTTTGTTTGTTTACGAGTAATGATCCAGTCAGCTAAATGCAATTAAAATAGCACTATTACATTACATAAATCGCTTCCTCTTATACCTCACACCGCACAAAAAGTGTAGCTCTAATTAAATTATCTAAATTCGCGAGCACTTCGCGCTTACTGCCGCCACACGCATTTTACGAGTTTCATTCACACTTTTACTGGTGTTGGAGACTGGTGTTTTTCTTAACCTATGCAAGTCTAAAATGCTTCCTGTAAAACATGAACACGTAGACATCTCGGAAGTTATGATTCCCACTCAAACTAAAACTCAAAGCATTTATTTCAATTAGACCATTACAGGCACTTTTGAATGTCAGAAAGACAAAGAAGGCGAAGCTACAGTCCCAGACACAAGGCATAATAACTTATGAAAGTACTGTAGTTGCCCATTCCAAAGCGTAGATCTCCATGGAGAATGGGCAAGAAACTCCATGGACACTCTTTTCAATCAAACATTTTACAAGATCTTCACTGCTGGGACACAGGCCTCCTCTATGAGGGGGAGTGGGCTATATAATAAATCAACCACACAATCACACCATGTCCTCGAATCTTTGAAGACACAGTTCCCTCACGATCTATACCTTCATCGTATTTTAAGCAGTGGTGAAGAAATTATGTACTATTTTTTTTTTACTAGTTAACCTATTTTTATATTTTTTGTCTCGTCCTGTTGAAATTATAAATATTTGTAATGCGTTGTATGTTTATTGTATTTTTTTTGTCATTTTGTATGATGCACGTCATGTCCCTGCGACAAATAAATATTTTTTCTTTCTTTCTTGCTTTCTTTTCTTTTACAAAGTAGGTACTGCCTAAGTTTGAACCCCCTTATTTTTGATCGGACAGACTTTTCCTTTCACTCAAACATGCCCAATGAGCTGAAGGCCAAAATAACCACTTTCTGGAGCCCTGACACAGCCAGAAGGCGACGCGGCTGAACTATAGAAGATGGCGGGACGAGCTGGACAAAACCAACGACCAGTGGCCCAAATTAGCCCTGGATCGAAACAACTGGAAGTCAAGGGGAGAGGCCTTTGCCCAGCAGTGGGATGACGCAAGCTAACAGCATCAGAATCAAACGTCCCTACCCTACCAGCCATTTATACAAAAAACAAAAAATGCCATGATAAAATATGAAGCCTCTAATACTGTGCCATTGTTATTTGATTCGGTATACCATCAAAAGTTCGGCCCTAATCATCTTTACTACACCCATCAGTAAAGCTAAAATGCCCCATAATTTCCCAAAAACAAGTCAGAAAACTAGAACATAAAGAAGACAGGCACAAGCTGTGAATATGAAACTGCCGTCACCATTAATAACAGCAAGTGTGTGTCTAAACTTAGTTAAATATGTTTGCGGAGTCTCTACGGAGAATGTTTTGACAGAAAACTGCCGTTGTTACAGCGCAGTGTGCGACCACCCGTAAACTACAATAATATTGTGTCGTACGTGTGTGCTGGTGTGCACTTGCCTTTATACACTGTGTTGCGAAGTTATTCATGATTTTTATTTGACGTCTTTGTAATAAGTTGAAGTAAGTTCTGACTTAGCTTAGTATGTAAGTAAGGAAGTTAGTTTATTTTTATTTCGTGCCTGATTACGTACATACTAAACAGGAATTACTGTTCTGTATAAATTACGAGGAGTGATAGCTTGCTTATTGAAAGGGAAAGGGAATTTGCTCCGAAAGCCTATTGACCTAATCTCATCTGCATCTGATAAAGGGTTAGGCCTCTACCCAACCATTTTTTTTTTCAATCTCAAAGTATTTATTTCAATTAGACCGTTACAGGCACTTTTGAATGTCACAAAACACTTTTGAATGTCACATTTATCCTGCAATCAGTCGGCAAACCACGTTTCGCCAGTTATGTTTAACTCTCATGTAATAGGGGGCGAGCATATTGCCATCAATCGGGCACAAATCCAGCCTCCGTGGCTGCCTCTGAGAAATGAAGACAGAAAAACCCAATAACACTTTGCCCGACCTGGGAATCGAAACCTGAACCTCATGCCCAGCAGTCGCGCTTGAGACCATTAGACCAACGAGGCAGTCAAACAATAATTGACTAATTTCACTTATGATAACAATTCAATAATTCTATTACCAAAACGGCAGTAAAAATCAATGTAGGTTCAGTTTTTATGAAATATTAATATTAAATAAAATTCAAAAAATTAAAATTCATTTATTTCGGACAACAGTGATCCATATTTTGTTAGTATTACAAACAGCTTATAGTCTAGTGTTAGAAACATTGATATAAAATTATATTATTAAAGCAAAGGACAAAAACAAAGGACGACCAGGCAGGAACACATGTTTCCTACCGAATCAATCTCCGCACAAAATGCCTGATATTTGGCGTATAGCTCTCCGCCACAGCTCTCAGGATATAGTTGCGACTACTCCGCATTCTGCACAGCGGCGATGCCGTTTATTTGCCAATTACCTACAAAGCATCAGTAACACTTTTCCATAAAAATCTTTGAAAAAGAAAAACACTTTTCCCCGTTCGCACACTAACGCCATCTGTGACAAACAGCGTGAACTTAATCGGAAAGACTTTCTTATCACATGTAACCTCGTTACAGAACGCCGTACAGCGCCACTGCGGCAATAATCGGAACTAAATGTTTTGTTGTGCTGACAAAAGATGCTTGTACTGTGCCGTTTTCGTTTCTTGTTAATGTTTGAGAAATGTTTTTTGCAGACGCTATTTATGTTCAGAGTTTTTGACCTTGAACTTATCTCGCAGAATTTGTTACGATCGTATGGTTTGCAATTGATAATTTAATGTGTAATGTGTGTGGATTAAGAGATATGCAAAATAGGTCGAGTGGTCGCCAGCGCGACTGCTGAGCATCAGGTCCTGGAATCGATTCCCGGGTTGGGCAAAATCTTATTGGGTTTTTCCATCAGGAATTTTCTCACTGAGTCTGGATTTGTGCTTGATTGATGGCAATTGGCTCGCCCCCTATAAATAACGTGGGGCTTAAACATAACTGGCGAAATGTGGGTGTACTTAATAGTGTACACTTTTGCCTAACCGTTCGGGGATTAAAGGAATGATGTTATGTTATAATGTTATCCTAGTCACAAAATAAAAACAATTTAGAATTTAAATTAATAGCTACAATCTCTGTAAAAATCATCTCGTGTTAGTTTGAAATATAGTACGAATGTGCTACAACTGACGGTAAGTTTCCATTTAACTGAGAAAAAAATAAAAAAAAACAAAGTCAGAATAATTACTCAAATTACTTTACTTACTACTTTTATTACTTATTAAAAAAACCCAACCTTCCGATCAGTGGGGTATCAAGATAGAGGGTTTTAAAATTATTTGTTTGTTCGAAAGGGATTTTTGGCTATCTAATTGATAATTACGTCAAACTGATAAAGTTCATTTAATCCAGACAATATTAAAAAAAAACACTACACAGGTACAGTCGCGATCTCAACTAGTCACGCAAATACATTCGAAGTCAAGAATCTAAAGAAATGCATGCAGCATCGCACGGGCGAGTAACACGTTATTGAAGTAACATTGCGTACCTACATGTCGCAGTAGAATTTTTTTTTATATTTGCGAAAATCCTAGGATTTTTGTAAAAAGCCCAGTCCGTTTAGGAAGATTGTAAACTTCTTTGCTGATTGGCTGATCTAAGAGTCAATTCACAACATTTTTGTTCTGTTTGGTTGGAAATAGAGTTTAAATAGAGTTCAAATATATATATTTTTGTGTTAATTTTAATATTGGTTCTTTTTATGTATAAAGCTAGATTAAAGTTTAATGAATATAATATTTTTAATGTGAAAGTTATGTATACAGTTATGTGATATTAGATTATATATAACACTGACACTGCAATAATTTTAGCTTTAAGTTATCTTGCTGCGCCCTAACAGGGTCATGTACTCACTAGTTTTAAGCCTAGCGTGTGAAATTGGTTGTGTACATTGTGCATTAAATAAATAAATAAATTCAGAATATAACTCGAATTAACTGTGAACCAATCAGTGCATGCGTTAGAGTAAAGTATACATGTCCGCACATCAGCATTCTTAGGCGCGAATTACACAGAAACGGCGTAAGGTGAAGGCGCGGCGCAGGCATGATGCCGCTTCAAAACGTTTTCATACAAAATGTACGTAGGCGACGTGTCGTGAATTGCACTCAGGCGCAGGCACGCCGTTCTTTCGTTTCCTTATAAATTCCACGCCAGCGCCGCAACGTCATCTTACGCCATTTCTGTGTAATTCGCACCTTACTCAATGTTTTGTGTGCGATTTACCTAAGGCAAAAATCCTAGGATTTTCGCAAAAAAATCTAATTTCCCAACTATCCTACAACACATACACGGAATGTATTGGCACGTACTTCCAATACATAGATGCCTCTAGATTGCCATAGAAGTGTGCCTCTAGGGATCAACTCGAATGCGATCTTTAGTCAGACATATTGTAGTGTTAAACTTCATACAATTTATAGTAGTACAGGTAAAGCTATTGAATGTATGAAGCTCGTATGTGCTGAAGGTCGACATGTGTCGCTTTAGAAGAAGATTTTGTCTCATACAATACTTATTTGTATTGATACCAGCTATTCATTGATACAAGTTAATGCGTGGCCGCTATTTTGAAGATAATACTATAAATGCGAAAGTAAGTTTGTTTGTTACTTTTTCACGCCTAAACCACTGAACCGATCATCCTGAAATTTTGCATGTACTTTGTCAGGTGTACAGAAACGGACATAGGGTACCTTTCATCCCGAAAAAAACTACTGTTCCCGAGGAAAACATCAATAACGTTCTTATGATAATAGATGGCGACACGTGTCTTTCGAGTAATGATTGAATTATTATATAGAATTATTGTAAAAACTTTATTAGTGTGTTAAGTGTTTAATTGTTAAATTCTAAATTAACGCGAGCGAAGCCGCGGGCAAAAGCTAGTGTTGAAGATAAAATAAAATGGCGGAAGTTAGGCAGGCCAAAAAATTAAAGCCCTTTCTATTTGATATGTCTAGCCTTTTCCCGCTTCAAGTGAAGCCAGGCTCTAGTGTGACAGTGATCGAAGCATCTCGTAAAAAAAAAAATTGTGTACTTGTGCGAACTGGAGTCGCCGAACGCTACGCGTACCACGAATACAAATTGCTGCGTCAGCGCTCCTACAAAATCTAAACGTTCTAATCTGAAAGAATCAAATTCTTCTTCTTTAGTTCAGCATGATGATAACGATGACAGCTCATCGTATAAAACATGGTTTTTCTACGGGGTGATGACAAGATTCCCTAGAACTCGCCGAACGTCCTTAGTACTCATGGAGTATAGTCAATTAGAGAGCGGAATAACTTGGAAACTCATCATCATCTGCCTAGCCTTTTCCCAACAATGTTGGGGTCGGCTTCCAGTTTAGCCGGATGCAGAATACCAGTATTTTACATGGAGCGACTGCCTATCTGACCTCCAGTTAGTACTGAGTAATACGATACCCCTTGGTAAGACTGGTTATCAGACTTTTTGAGTCACTGACTACCTAACGACTGTCAAAGATCTACAAATGACACCCGGGACCTACGGCTTAAAATGCGTTTCGAGCCACGGAGGAAACTCGGTATGTAATGTGTGGTCCCCCACATCCGTCCACAGACCAACCTAGGCAAGCACGGGTTAACCTAAAGATCAACCCGAGCGGCAGTTATTACTGGAAAATCCATTATTTAAATAACCTTGCCCCTTTTTCAATAAACGAAACATTCACAAAACTTCATAAAAGTACTCTAAAAAAAATCAACAAACATGTCGCCACTCTATCTAGCACACCTATCTCTTTCCGAACGTGACTTCAGGATCTAAAACGCATACACAAACAAAAAGGCGTATATTCCACTACTAAATATTCCGGGTGCGTCCGACCGAGAGCGTCTTTTTCAGCGTTTCAGGCATTGCCGTGAATTTTCAGTTGAAGTGCTGGGATTTGCATCATAAAGGGAGAGCTGTTTATCCGTCTGCCCTCCCCCCCTTTCACCTCATCTTGTTTGCAGTTTTTCATGAAAAGGTTACGTTAAAGGTATGTGAAACACAGAACGGCGGTGTGGATTTTAGAGGTGGTTTTACTTTGCATACTTTTGTGTCAAGCTTTTGTGCTTTTAGGCTAGACAGAACAGAGCACGTGCATCAATATGCAAGCCTGCTGAGATCAGAACTCTCTCATCTATATAGAAGAATTAGTTAAGCAATCGTTTGTCATGCGATTGAATAAGACAGCATATTAAGCTTTTTTTTTTTTTTTACGGATGGGAAATCATCAAATGACTTCTCCCGCTCTGGGTGGAGTGGGAGGGAGTGTCAGACTCTTACTGACTAAAACCCATCCATGTTCTTTCATTGCCCTTTGTGTTCCAGGGCCACGGTATCTCTTTCGAACAGTCCCGCAGCCCCGGCAGGCATCGGCCCTTGCGGGCCCCTTCCTGGTTGCTGACATCTCTTTGAGGCGCGCGTGGAACACGAACGCGCCGTCGACACGGCCTGTCGTCATAAGACGGACGGACGGTGAGCTAATTAAGCTTCAAACTCACTTTTTGAAATGGTACTCTACCTTGTACATTGAGGATTGAGGAGCTCGTGGCTTAATAATAACAGCCGCTCGGGGTCAATCTTAAGGTTAAGTGCTTTCCTAGGTTGGTCTGTGGATGGGTGACCACCCATTACATACCGAGTTTCCTCCGTGCCTCGGAAAGCACGTTAACCCGTTGGTCCCGGGTGTCATTTGTAGATCTTTGACAGTCGTTAGGTAGTCAGTGGCCCAAAAAGTCTGGCAACCAGTCTTACCAAGGGGTATCGTATTACCCAGTACTAACTGGGTTGTGGAGGTCAGACAGGCAGTCGCTCCATGTAAAATACTGGTATTCAGCTGCCTCCGGTTAGACTGGAAGCTGACCTCAACATAGTTGGGAAAAGGCTAGGCAGATGATGACTCTACCTTAAACATTACAGCTGCGATCAACATTGCTTGGAAAAGGCTGCGATCTTGATGACTTTTGGGGATGTGCCTTAACCCGTCGGCCAAATTTCATCAACAACACAAAAATTATGAACCCTAAACTACTAACTACTTTATCTTATGACAAGCAACTATTATATAATAACCCTAAAAAGCCCGAACACAGAATTAAACGGCCGCACTCGATCTTCCAAAAACTGGCTGGCACGATGGAGCGCCAAAAAACGCCACAACGAATTATGTCAGTAATTGCTCTGAATTCAACGCTCCCTTTAGTAATTCCTTATGGAAAATTAAGGCTTTTCAGGTGAAAATTGCATGGCACCCGCTGGACGGATAGTGACTTAAATTTAATCACAAGTAATGTAAAAAGTGAGTGTTTTACAGTACACGTGATGATGACGAAAATTTTTTTTTTGGCAGTAATAAATAACTTGATTTTCGTCTAACTTATGGAAATTAATAAGAGTTAGTTTGATTTTAAAGGAACGATTTAGATTCACACACGCATGCTGAATTCATATTAACCGTTTGTGCGGTGATTTCCCTTCCACCCCGTATTGTGTTTGTCTAAATGCAACAGAAATTCTTGCAGCAAAGATATTTAAATAATACTGACTACAGACAGGTCGAAGCGAACTGCGTCATTTTGTGCAGGAAAAACTATAACGTGTTTGCAATAACAGTAACTGTCCCTCGGAATCATATTGCCGGGATAAAAAGTATCCTACGAGTATATGTTAATCCAGGTTATAATTTTCATCCATATCTGTTCCGTAGTTTTTGCATGAAAGAGTGACAAACATCCATCCATCCATCTATCCTCACAAACTTTTGCATTTATAGCATTAGTAAGATTAAATCTCTTTGTTTCGCAACAATCAAAAAAGTGTATAAAAAAATAATTAGGACAAACGATAGATGTCATTCCAAAACAAAAAACGTATGACGTTACTACAACGTGAAATATTTACGTAATTGCAATATTAAAAATTCGTTCGCCTGTAGTAGAAGTTATAACAAGCCTATTTTTCATCTAAAAAGTCCACGTTCGGGGTTCGGCGGAAAATAAATTGGTACCCAGGATAAGTTGGCTCATATCGCGTTACATAAATAATATTACCATTTATATTTTGATTTGAATATAATCGAAAAAAGTCACGTTGACGTATAGCGTGAATTTATTTTCTTACTCTTACGTTTTTATTTCAGGCATATTGTTTGTTATTCAGTTAGGTTCACGATGTAACAGGGGATTATAATATCTTGAAGAAAGCAATCATTCTTCTGCCCTCATACCAATTTGTTTGGGATTACGTCACGTTATCTTCCTCCACACTTCTCTATAAATAGTATGTAGTCAATCTCATATAAATAGTCTGTAGTCAATCTTAGTGGACAACCTATTTCCAGTCATATCATTTGTCACACAGCCGATCCATTGTTTTTTTTTTCTTCCTCTACTATAGACCCCACATTCATACTACATTCATACCCAAAACTAAATTCGTGTTGTCAAAAACTACATGATTTCTACTCGTTATTAATAGCATGTTGTGATGGCCCAGAGGTTAAGGCCTCGCCTCTCATGCATGAGGTTGTGGGTTCAAATCCGGGCAAGTACCAATGTGACTTTTTCAATTCATATTATGTACTTTTCTAAGTTTATCTTGGACATCACAGACATCGGTGAAGGAAAACATAGTGAGGAAACCTGGACTTATAATTAATATAAGTCTGAAATCGCCAACCCGTCTTGAGCAAGCGTGGTGATCAATGCTCGTGCCTTCTCTGTATGAGAAGAGGCCTTTGCCCAGCAGTGGGACAGTAACAGGCTGGTATTATATATTAATAGCAGAGCCATATAGGCTCTTTTATGACTACAAACCAACTTTTTTTTTATCCACCTGTTGAACAGCTCTCCATACTTCTGGCTAGGATTAGAATGGGTCAAAGAAATATTAATAATTCTTCTCTTCGCCTAGACATATTAGGGCAAAAAAAAAGGATAAAAAAATCCGTCCCGTCCCCGCACCGTATCACAAAAACCGGACTATTTAAAGGAAATGAACGTCGGGAAATAATGACTTTCCACCAAGTAAATCTTAAATTAAATTTATCTCAGTTTTGAAGAGCATCGGTCTAGTGAAGAGTAATGGCCGATTTCAGGACTTTGCTTAATTAATTGTACTTAAGAAACTTTTGACTGATATATTGTTAGGCCGCGCGTTTATGGAAACCTCGATGGTTTTGTTTTGAGTACTTTCAAAGGAATGGATACGAAATTCCTTTGAGTTGGTTGCAGAAGTTGCAGGGTTTTAAAATACTTCACATTGTTTGAACATACCTACCTAATTTTATGTTTTGTCTAATATTGTACAAAATTGATGCTCAAAACATGTCATCATCATCATCTGCCTAGCCTTTTCCCAACTATATTGGGGTCGGCTTCCAGTCTAACCGGATGCAGCTGAATACCAGTATTTTACATGGAGCGACTGCCTATCTGACCTCCACAACCCAGTTAGTACTTGGTAATATGATACCACTTGGTAAGACTGGTCGTGTCAAAACAAAAGATATAATTACAATACGTAATTAGTGCCTGTGTTATTCTTTGATAAAAGTATTTTAAATTCAGTTAGTTTTATATTATTAACACATACACCACGAATATTAGTCACATTCGTACTTCAGAAACAAACAAGAATAAATTCAAACGGTAAATACTGAAAGGTCTACAAAAGCCAATCTTGCGAACACCGCCATCTAGCGAAAACCCGCGTAAAATACCAACAAAACGACCTAAACATGGCGGCATTGACCAAAACAGTACGACAGCTGTTAGAAGTTTTAATAAAAATAAACTTGTTCTTTCATCCTTCAACGGAAGCGATCGAATATGAAATTTTAAGCAAAAAAGCGCATAACTTTTTTCATTTTAAACTAGTAACTTTAAATTAGTTCGAGGACGTCGCTGGCTGCTTCTAACGAAGTACGTACTTATATTTGTGCTACTTAAACATCATAATGTTTTGTTTGTGAGTGAACAATGAACATTGTTTGCTTGAGAAAGTTCCAGGAAGGTATAGATATTTCATTGTTTAACAATTCACGAGAAGTTCACTGTGCATTGCATCGAAATATTCTAGGGCAATTGAAATCATAGTCTCACTTTGAATAAAGATAAATATAAGAAAGGGTCTACCTAGTAATTGCCTCGAGCAATGTTGTTTGTTCCGGAATCAAACTTGCGATGGGCTGTGCAGGTAAATCCCCCTCGACCACAGCAACTTTCGTTTACGAGCAATCCAATTTTCCAACATTTTTTAATGTTTTCTTTTCATGATTGTGTGATTTAAAATCACATTAGTCGACAAAGTCCCATGAGCCTTCAAAATTACAAGAATGAAAACAAATAAACTTCAATCAAAACGATAAGAGTATATTCTCCGAGGAGTTGGTCAGTTATACACTGTACAGTTTAATTTCATTTGTTGGTCATGCCTGGGGCCAGTCTTGACTTAGCAGTTGTGCAAGTTGGAATAAAAGAGATACGGAAAAACTGCGGATTAAGTTCGTAATTTTATACAATTTGTGATAGGTCAAATCTTACTTCGGTCACCAGTCCCAGCCCAACCCCGCTACCACTTAAAAAAATCTTGAGTATGTATGTACCTAACTATATCGTTGAATTGTGCTAAACTATTGATGATTTCAGTCACTCCGGACAGGTCTCTTAAGAGGAAACGGTGCGTCCTTCCATGTTTGAATGGTGACCACCGGGGTGGTTTTAGTGAGGTAGAAAACCCATACTCCCCGGTCTTATGCTCAAAGACCGGTAGCTTTTTGAAGGTTTCCCCCCGTGAACAAAAAAAATATGGTACTTAAAAAAATCCTGAGTATGTAAGTTACTATATCGTTGAATTGTGCCAAACTTTTGCTGATTTCCGTCTCATCAGAACCATTTTTAGTCTTTTTATGAGTTTGATAACGCAATACATAATTGAAACAACACGAGACATTGCTGATAAATTTTCTTATTATAAATAATGAAAAGTTTGTAAAAGTTCTGAAATGTTAATGAATAAAGTGTGCTTTTATTTAACTTGAACTTTAAAAGCCAAGTCAAAGGTTGTAGTTAAGCAGAATTTCTAAAGAAAAAGAAGTTATAGATAAAGATAACTACTTTAGACTGCCAGTAAAAGTTGTAAAGACTTGCAAAGTTAAGAAGAGCAGAAAATAGATGGGTAGTTAAAAAGTTAACGTGGTAATACTCTGTGGTAAGATTCAAAACCGCTTGCTATTAATTACACTAACTATCATGGAAAACTACCTCGTTGGTGTAGTAATCAAATCAAATAATTTATTCGCAAAATATGGGTGGTATATAAATGTTACATTACATAAGAATCCTCATATTGACCATTTCTGGTATACGAAATAAAAAATAAAAGCTTATAACAAAGAAACGAAATAGGTGACATATCTGCACATATGTAGGTACTCTTTTTCATTGTATACTAACTTAACAAATTATTGCACTAGAATAGGAACATAATGAGGTGTTACAATAATTTTCGATTCTTATAACTAAGGTATTCCAGGGTCGTTTAGAAACATTTATTGACTAACCAGGCATACAATTTTTTTCGGAATAAAGTATTGGGTAGGTCTTTCAGTTCACTAGGTAATTTGTTAAATAATTTAATTGACATGGGGTGACTGTTTATTCTATACAGATCAGTTTTTATGAAGATTTATGTAGTCGCAAGCTAAGTACTAACTGTGCTTGAGGTCTTGGGTTTTATATCCAGCACTGGAAGTGCAATTGGGATGTTCCATCAGCAATTTCCCCATAGCCGCCCGGATTCTAGATACGTGCCCGGTTGCACCATTACAAGGGACTTAAATATACCGTACAATGTGTGTCTATTAATAGGAATATTTCTTGTTTATTTTGTGGGAACATCGTGATGAAATGTCTAGTTCCTATGGATAAACTGAACATACGACTAACAAAAATACGCATTTCTTATGATAATAATTTTTGGATAAAATTTAAACATACAGATGTGGTAGGGATAGATAATTATTGATAACTAGCTGTTGCCCGCGACTTCGTTCGCGTGGTAATTTTGATGAGTATGAGTGAGGAAAAAAAAAGATAACCTATGTCCTTCCCCAGGATATAATCTATCTCTTCGCCAAATTTCATTACGACCCGATCAGCTGTTTAGTCGTGAAAAGGTAGCAAACAAACAAACCAACAGATTTACTTTCGCATTTATAATATTAGAATGGATATGTGTAGTATTAACAAAATATATTTGCTCTCGTTTTCTTTTGCAGAGAGAGAACAGGACAAGACTTTTGTATGGCCTAAACGCCATTAGCCTTTCCTCTTAAGTATACCAACACAGAATCATTTCAGAAACTTCTGCCACATCTTCAAAATGTCTACGACAACGATGACTTCCTTCAAATACCTGATCATCTTCGAAAACTTCTTCGGCATCAGTCGACCCCATCTCCTCGAAGACCAGAGGACCAGACTTATCTGCGACGTCATTTCTATATCTGTTATCATCACTATCACTAGTCTTATCATCATGAATCTTATCAACACTACTCTGAATATTGGCGGCCGGATTTTTGAGCTTCTAATTTGTATTGAGTATTATGGCATAGTTATCGGTTCGAGGTTCAGACGAAAGATATTTTATGCCGTTCAAAGGCTGGATGAAAAATGTGAAGTCGATGAAGAATACGGATCAAACATTCGAACAAAAACCGTAGAATTTATATTAATATTTCTGCCATCAGTTGTCATCGATATCATTGGGCTGACGATGTTAGGAGTTGATACCGGGTTCTCCATATTTCTCAGTGTAGCTTTTGCCGCTCATGATGCTGAAATGGCTTTCGCCTCATTGATGATCGAAACTGTTAATCTTAGGCTTGAGAAATTGAAGACTGCTTTACCTAATGCTGGATCGAGGGTTTACAGGCATGTTTTGATTGCTACTGCTCATTTGAGTGAGCAATACACTCCTAGGGTAAGTACTTTTAAATTTAACTATCTGACTGACTGATTCCTTTGCAGTTCAAAAGTGTAAATGGTTTGTTTGAAATAAATGCTTTGATAGTGAGTTATGAAAACTATATAAAACTACGGTACTAATTTTAAGGTTTCTTTTGTTAATAGTACTGTTTACTTTAGTTGCTGTTCTTTTCCTAAATTGCTGTTAAAAGTTTTTAAAAATCGAATATTGTTGATTGGGTATATAAAACTAGCTAACCCGCGCAACTTTCGTCTGCGTCACATAAGAGGGAGAGAGGGTTTGAGAGAGTGGGTCGTAGGCACCTATCTTAGAACTCTAAAGGAGCACATCACACACATCATTTGGCATAATGAAAATGCGCCCGCGGTACTTGATCATTATTTTGCTGCGGAGTTATTTTAACATTGATTGGTTTTTTTTTTAATTGTGATATGTTCAATGAAATCAAATGATATACGGGTAATTTAGTTTAAAATTAAATACTTGTACTGTTTATTGCGTATATAAAATTATCCATGTTTCAGCTACTAATGATGCTAGCAGTAACTCTAGTAACAACAATAGCCTACGAATTCATATTAGTCCTCACCGACTCCGACAGAGTAAGTACAGTATAACAAATTAGATACATTTCCCTCATTTTAATCTTGTATGAATAAAAAAAGCTTCCCCCTACATCTCAATGAAGATGCTTTATAAAAAGAATCCTTAAGTATATTCGTATTAGTGTCATAAATCAGAGGATAATGGTTGTATGTGGCCATTAACTGAGAAAGATGCCAAGTTGAAATTGAAAATCCGCAGTATATTTGCTCAAGTTGTTATGGCTCATGACTATTTTAATAATGCGATGGTGACCTGGTATTAAGATTAATAGGATGTGTAGTGAGATTGTGTTTGAAGTATTATGGGGGGATGTTATGCATAGGCAATGAGCTGGCAACTTGTCACTGTTTGTAACGATGCATGTTGTGGTGTGGGAATTAAAGGTACCCGTTTAATTCCCGCGCCAACAAGTGATATGACATGATGTGATATTGTATTGTGTATTGTATTGTGATATGATGTGATATTTGACGGCGCGGTAGGCCGCCTGAGCTACTGCGTGTAGCGGGTTCGATTCCCACACGGAACAAATATTTGGTAGGTAGTTGTTCCGGGTCTGGCTGTTTGTGTTTGTGAGTTTAAATGTTTGTAAACGCACCCACGATACAGGAGCAATTCAGTGTAATTTCTTAGTAGCAGCCACGGAGTCAGGATTTGTGCCCGATTGATGGCAATAGGCTCGCCCCCTTTTACATGGGACTTAAATTGACTAACCCTTCGGGGATTACAGGCGTGATATTATATTATACTAAAACCTCCCTGCACCACCCACAAACCCCTAAATGCGTGTGGTGCTGATCGTGTTAAAACAATATTCTGTTTCTGTAAATCGTGTAAAGATGACAGACCTGATTATAATAATAAATAATTAAAATAAAATAGCCTTTACTGCATTTTTTTTTTCTTTTCTTTAAAAAAAGAAACGACGGCACGGTTGGCGCAGTGGCTGAGTGATTGACTGCTGCGCTTCGTGACGCGGGTTCGATTCCCGCACGGAACAAATATTTGTATGGCCTACAGGTAGTTGTTCCGGGTCTGGCTGTTTGTGTATGTGAGTTTAAATGTTTGTAAACGCACCCACCATACAGGAGAAGTTCCTAGTGTCGGGCAACTTTTTAAAAAAGAAAAAAAAAAGCCTTTATTGCTGTTTCCTTCCTTACAGTTAATAAATGCCCACTTACTAAAAACTAAATTGATTTAATTAATTCTAACTTTCATTCGAATGATCGGCAACTGGGTGTTTGTGTGGAACAGCTTGTCTATGCCTCCTCTTAAGATTTCCACGTATTCATGTCTCTTGCTAAACGGGTCATACCGGACCAGCTATTTTCTTGAGATCATCTTCCCATCTTTTGATTTGTCTGCCTCTATTTCTTTTGCTATCTCTTGGATACCATTCTGTTACTAACTTAGTCCATTTCTCTTTACTTTCTCTTAACATAAGTCCTGTCCAACGCCATTTTAGCCGTCTGTAGGCCGTGTGTGTATTTTTAAATTTTGTTTTCTTTTTAATTTCTTGTAACCCTCCCCTCCCCTCCCCTCCCCTTTTGTTTCTTGTACCACTCTATCCCTTCTTTTTAAACTAAAATACATGATTATAATGCAGCTGTAAATATTCATGTAAGTATAGGTAAATTAATCCGAATGCAAACTTAATAAACAAATGCGGTCAGACGTCTGTATGTTTACTTTAGCGCTGCTAAATTAATTAATATCGATCGGCAGACAGATAGCCGAGAACACAAAAGTAATTAAATCGTACTCGTGAAAAAGAACATAGTATAGGATGAATGTATTGGTGCTGTTTGTAATGTTATTTTCTCAGAAGCAAGGAGTCTGCATGTACATAATAGGGTATTTGACTGAAAAAATCTATTTAATCCTTCAGTTAGATTATCAAAAAATATTGGACAAGTATTTTTTCTTTTGTCATGTAAACGAAAAATTACCACGATCCAGCGCGTTGAAATCTCGCGTGACGTCACAATTTCTGTTACTTTTTACTGTCCAGTGACGTCACAAGCCCCCTCTCTTGAACTTTGATGCGCTGTATCGTCGTCATTTTTTGATTATGTGACAAAAGAAAAAACACGTCTCCAACTTTTTTACATAGAACGCGTGTAACCCCCAAAGGATTAAGCAAAAGTATACCTAAGTACACCCAAATTTCACTAGTTATGTTTAAGTACCATGTAATAGAATAGGGCGAACCTATTGCCATCAACCTGACACAAATACCCAGTACCTCCTTTTCGGCAGTCGCGTTTGCGACAACTAGACCAACAAGATAGTCTGAATTTTAATCTATTTCAGATCATATACCTATCATTCTATCTCTTATGGCGTGAATCGAGATCCATGTATTCATTATGGATGATGTGCTCCGCCATCTCCAGAACTGATACTATCTGCAACGAACTATCTCTGTACTTAGCAGGGAGACTGACACAAGACCAGAGCATTAGTAAAGGTAACCTATATTCTAGAGTTAGTAATTATTCATAGACTGTCTTGATACATCATCTTGCTTGCTTTGATATCAATGGTGTTACTATAATGGTAACAATTCCCGGGGCTGCGGGACTGTTCGAAAGAGATACCGTGGCCCTGGAACACAAAGGGCAATGAAGGAACATGGATGGGTTTTAGTCAGTAAGAGTCTGACACTCCCTCCCACTCCACCCAGAGCGGGAGAAGTCATTTGATGATTTCCCATCGGTAAAAAAAAAAAAAATGGTAACAATTTAAGTGGTTATAAGTTATGTAGTATAAACTGTCGGTTACTGCGAAGGCTTTTAGTGTTTGATTTATTTATACTCTTAGTTTTTATTAATAAGGCAGTATGTGTATTCTCTCCATCTTGACCTACGGTGCACAAACTTAGCCTTTGACTAACATCCAAAAATCCAAACTCAAGGTTTGCCAATGTGCTATGGAGCGCAGTATCTTAGGTGTAAAATTAACAGATCATGTACGAAACACTACACTGCGCTCCAAAACGCAAATCGTTGACGTGGCTCAAAAGGCTGCCCAACTTAAATGGGACTAAGTAGGATATGTCTATCGCATGCCGAACGAACTATGGGCCCGTAAAGCTCAGGATTGGTGCCCTGAAACAGTGACACGGGGTCGCGGCAGACCACAAAAGAGAAGGCGGGACGAACTGGATGTCTTCCTTGAGAATTGGAAAGAAGTAGCACAGAAGCGCGACTTTTGGAAGGAATAGAGGGAGGCCTTTGCTTAGCAGTGGGACAATGTGGGCTAGCTATAATAATAATAAGGCAGTAAGCAGTTAAGGTAAGGACAAAATCTGAGACACACCTCTGTGTTTAGAAGCATCCAATTTGCAAAGACCTGCTCATCATCTGCCTAGCTTTTTCCCAACTATAAAGGGGTCGGCTTCCAGTCTAACCGGATGCAGCTGAATACCAGTATTTTATATGGAGCGACTGCCTATCTGACCTCCACAACCCAGTTAGTACTGGGTAATACGATACCCCTTGGTAAGACCAAGACTGGTTGTCAGACTTTTTGGGCCACTGACTACCTGTAACGACTGTCAAAGATCTACAAATGACAGCCGGGACCAACGGCTTTACGTGCTTTCCGAGGCACGGAGGAAACTCGGTATGTAATGGGTGGTCACCCATCCACAGACCAACCTAGGCAAGCACGGCTTAACCTAAAGATCGACCCGAGCGGCTGTTATTATTTAGCCACGAGCTATTTACTAGATCCCCACACAGGAACGGTTTGTCACAAATTTTATTTAACATCATTTGTCAAACCTTAATTTCATGATATTTTCAGAAAAAAACCCAAGCCAATACAAGATGGTACAGCGCTGGTACTCCATAGTGATATCCCAACGACCAGAATACATCAGTGGATCCATTCTGTCCATCGGTCTTAGTACGCCCATACTTGTGCTGGACCTGAGCATCAATTACATGCTGATTATGGTTCAGGTAATTACTTTTAGCATAAGTATTGTATAATCACCTTAAGTTGCCACCCACTGCTGTAGCAGCTGCTGCTATACAAGGTGTAAACAGACCCTTCACGAAGCCGTTAACCAAGCATTTTGTACATCAAATTAAGTAACCCTACACAAAAATTATTGCTGGGAAACAACTTTTTTTCGGTGAAAAATCACGTTTCACGGTAAAACTCAAAGTAACGCACTTAAAACATTGTGCTGGTGGATGCATTGAATAGTACGGGGGTTGTTGAGTATGTGAAGGTATTTAAAGAAAAGTTGTGAAAAAGTTCGACCCTCAATATCTCCGTAACTAGAAGGTTACCAGGTATGGTCTAGAACAAAAAATGATCGCAATGACGGGGAGAACAAGTGCCTTTCGGCTTCGTTACGGGTCTAGTTACACCCTTTATAGCAGAGATAGCCTAGTGGTGTGAGCGTCGGACTGCCCAATCACAAGTCTCGAGTTCGAACTTAAGGCACGCCAATATATTTTTCGGATCACTTGCTTCGGTGAAGGAAAAAATCGTGAACAAACCAGCATGCTTGAGAGATATTTCTTGACGGCATGTAAAGCAAAGTCCAGCCCAATCAAGCCCATGGGTGGCATAAAAACTCTGATACAAGGTTAGGCACTAACCACACGATAAAGTAAGAAAAACTGCTGTAACATAGGCCTCTTCTCAGTATCAGTTCTCAGTCAAAGATCAACAAGTAATGAATCATCAATCTCTTGCCCAGCTATGTTGTTATCAGCTTTCAGTTTAATTGGATACATCTGAATCAACACCAGTATTTTACATGGAGCGACTGCTCATCTGACCTACACAACCCAGTAACTAACTCATACCTTTTGGCAAGACTGTTCGTCAGACCAATGCCTGCCGGGGCTGCGCGACTGTTCGAAATAGATACCGTGGTCCTGGAACACAAAGGGCAAGGAAGGAACATGGATGGGTTTTAGTCACTAAAAGTCTGACACTCCCTTCCACTCCGCCCAAAGTGGGAAAAAAAATAAAAGACTGTTCGTCAGTCATTCGGGCAACGACTTAGCCTGCAAAACAATTAGTAATTAATGAAAATAAATGAAATGGAAACAAAATAGCATTTACCGATGTCTAAGATTTAAGTAATGTAAGTTGTTAGTTTTAAATCTCAACACAATAAATAATGGCGAATCCATGACACCAAGCTTAGTAACTGTGTCATTGTGTGTTAAAAGTGCCGAAACGAAACAGAAACACGATTATATGTAAAAGCACCATTTTGTAGAGTGAATTTAACGAGGCAAATCTTTAGTCTGAGTTCTTATGTGTGAGTGTAGCAAAAGGCTCTGATTATTTCAAGATGATGCGTAGGATTTCATTCTATAATATTAGATTAAGTTCCATAAATATCTAGTGATCTGTGATATGATATCTACAAAAAGGCAGCTACATTATTTCCAGAGAATTCCAAGATATTTTTGATAACAGTCCATAGAATTGCGTAATATTTTCAGACTTTTTTTCTTACAGATGTATCTTGCTTACAAGTAAATTTCATTGGTGTTTTGGACAAAGAAGAATCTTCTTACGTATTGATAGCATGGTAAAAGTGGAGGAATCTTGATTTATATATTAATAATAATAGTTATGATTGTAATATCAGTGTGATGCATATTTTAGCATAAAAAAATACTTGAAAATGTAAAAGTAATTTACAGAATAAACATAATTTGTCATTAACATGATATAAACTGAAACAAATT
This sequence comes from Noctua pronuba, assembly GCA_905220335.1. Classification (NCBI taxonomy): domain Eukaryota; kingdom Metazoa; phylum Arthropoda; class Insecta; order Lepidoptera; family Noctuidae; genus Noctua; species Noctua pronuba. The sequence continues at coordinate 1,564,719 of LR999911.1, forward strand.
GATATTTTATTTAAATTACTGTGTTTTTCTAACGATACTTAGGTACTGTTATTGTTGCCTTGCATCAGTTCACCGCAGGGCAAAGGCCCATTTAGTCTCACTAAAGACTTTCAGTTCTTTTGAAACTTGGGCACGATAAAACACTTCTAAGCCCTGTGTAATCCAATGATCATAGGAAAACAAAATACAGGGTGTAAACGGGCCCTTCACGAAGCCGTCAACCAAACATTATCACATCAAACTAAGTAACTTTACGCAAAAATTATTGCTGGGAAACGATTTTTTTTTTGGGCTCAAAAATCACGTTTTACGGTAGGACTCAATGTAACGCACTCAAAACATTATGCTGATGGATGGATTGAATAGTAATTGAATAGTACGGGGGTCGCGGAGGTGTTTAAAGTAAAAATCTTGCATTAAAAACATGTATTTAAAAAAAAAAAACTTGTGAAAAAGTTGGAACTTTGACCCCCAATATCTCCGTAACTAGAAGCTTCCCAGGTTCGGTAACAAGTGCCTTCCGGCTTCGTTAAGAGTCTTGTTACACCCTTTATAGGTAGTTGAATTATACTTTCATGTAAAATGGATAAGACCTGCTGTTCTGGACGTAACCATTTAATCTTCAAAGCGGTAGTACTTAACAGGGCCAGTAATTGGCTCGGAGTATGATTTCCAGGAACTGGCGCCATCGGATCAACTGGTGATGAATTGTAATCAGTAGAAATTCCCCAGTAAAAGCTATAATGTCGTAGTATAAAGTCAGTGAGTTATCTAACAACTATATAATTAAAAGTGAAAATATGAATATAACTAAAATTTGATTTTATTAAACTAGTTGTATGTTCTCATGGGCAACCGTTTACTGCCCCTTTTAATAAAACATTAAAAAAAGAGTATCTGTCTATCTATGGCGTATCTTGCTATTTCTTTTTCCTTTATAATGTATCTTTGCAAATGTGCAATTAGAATAAATTCGATATTCCCATTTAAATTTGGAAATTCAAAATTGCCTTTTAATAGCATAGATGACTTCACTTTGGAGTTTACATTATGTCACCTAAAAACATTTATGTTATATAAAATTACATAGTTAATAAAATATGTTCCTACCGCAGCACCAAATATAACAAGTTTAGATACTATAAAAAAATAGCAAGTTGCTTCGTAATTGCTACGGCGTAGCGGAAGTCATCGCTACGCCGTAGCAGCCATAGTTTTGTTCGTGTTTTGGGCGCGAAGTTTTGTTTCTGGCTTTTAAAAAGTTTATTTTACATATCATGACATAACATAACATCACGCCTGTAATCCCGAAGGGTTAATGCACCAACATTTCGACAGTCATGTTTAAGTCCTATGTAATAGGAGGCGAGCTTATTGCCATCAACCAGGCACACATCCAGACTTCGTGGCTGTTCTTTGCGCGACCCGGAAATCGAACCCAGGACCTGATGCTCAGCAGTCACGCTTGCGACCACTAGACTAACAAGGCAGTCAGTTTATATTTTTATTAATATATTTTTAAGGGGTATGAAATATCCAATGTAAAAAAAAAGTCGAAAAACTTTTTTGTCATTGAAGGCCTTATTTATACATTCTATGTGAGCACCGTGGTGGGAATACGAATATCGGTCATTCACTTTGGTTGTCAAAAAATACTGAACTTTTTTCATAGAAACCAGCCTCTATTATGTGCGCACGGAGCTCTTCATTGGTAGTCATATTGCACCGGCACTCTACCGAAATTGTGTGAATAAAGTTCGAAAAAAATGTTGTAAAATCAAACTACATTTTTCAATAGGTTTTTTGGAGTGAAAAACCTGGTGTATGAAACGTCACTTGTATCAAGTTTTACGGTCCTACATTTTTTTCATAAATAAACATGGACGAAAAACGAACTTAATATCTTTCGCCACCCCGAATCACTTCCTGTTGGGGGGAACGGGGCGAGTGCCTCGACCGGGCACATTCACGGAGGCAGATACCATGTCCTTTATTCAAAATTTCACCCATCCAGAAAAGTGTGCTACCCATCGCGCAAAAGGAGTAGGTTCCCTAATGATCCGGCTATCTTGTAAACCCATAAATAACTGGCCCACTATTTAGTAAGCCTAATACCAAATGACCTAATACGGAAATTACAATAAATATTTAATGGCCTCATGACAAACTAAAAACAGAATATTGATATAGGTATACTTTGTGTACACACAGCAAATAAGTTAAATGTGTACATCCTAAAAAAACACTTTTTTTTTTTTTACTCGTAAATCTATTGTCATTTCACTGACAGTGACTTCACATTTAAGTCTCCTTTTTTTTTGTCGGTTGTCGTCTGTTTAACCGGACTATGCTGTGGCTGCCTTGTGTGTAAGGTCAGCCAGGGCAAACTAAGCGACTACACCCTAAGGGCACCCCCTGTAGGGTACGAGCCTCGGCTTAGGACGTCGCCTGGGGAGGACAGCAAAGGGACAGGCTGGATCTGAGTGGTGTCATTATTTGGGGACTGATTTTGGACTACAGACTCAGCCATGCGGGCTGGCCCGAGCAAGGGTCGGGGAGGGGTGTCGCGACGGGCCTCGACGGCTAGGACGGAATGATTTAAGCCTCTTCTCAAATAACAACATATTTATACACAAGCTCACGTCTTTATCAATGCAGTATTTATGAGGGCAGGCAGAAACTACGGAACGCCTCCTGACATGCATAGAGTACGATACGCTTGCAAAGGTAGTGATTTTACCCCATAAATTGAAGTGAAGCCAATGGTGTCACTAACATCACATTTACAAGTCACTTTCTTTTTTAATAGTGGGTCTGCTATCCTCCTGTCACGACCATCGCCAAGACTTAACCTACAAGCACACAACACTAAACCGATACACAGCAATCTCTTTCGCGTACTGTACAGACGTAAATTTTATATAATAATGATCAAATAATTTATTTAACAAATTGCCGACAAGGGACTATTTGCGCGGGTCAATGATAAAATTAATGGGGTCCACAGAGTTTCGAATCTACCTCCGTGTTTGGATAAAAACTGAATTTACACATATTTGTACAAAGGAAGGCTTTTATATGATTGTAGTGATTAATTACTGGGCTTTCGGGAGTGCTCGACAAAGGAAAACGTAGGTACCTACGATGTTGAGTATTTATATAATTATAACTCTTGTATTTTTATATTACACTAGCTTTTACACACGGCTTCGCTCGCATTATTGTCAGTGGTTATTCCACTGGTACGTTTTAAATAGGCCTGTGACATTCAAGGATAATGTAGTTTTGGCTTTTATAATCTATTTGGTACCTAACTACATTTTCAAAACAATAGAATAATATTAAAGTTTCGATCTCTCTATTTATTATAATTACCAACTCAGCCCGCCGCTGTCCACTGCTGTACATGGTGTACATAGACTCTCCCAATCAGTGCCACAGCACCCTATCTTCCACGCATCTATTCAATTAGTTGACGGCAACCCCCTACTTACCCCTATCCGTCAAACGACCCCTCCACAAAACAAAATCAAATTAGCACCAACAAAATGGTGTCATTACAAAAAAATATCGAAGATAATGACACCAAACAACCATTACGAAGAGCAAAAACGCTCTTCCTAATGTTTTTACAAGAAACCCCATCGCTCTCGAGCAGCTGAGAGCATTAAAGGCTTATGCTCGAGCATTTTTCTTCATTCTCAGTAATATATTATTTCAGTGTGACGTCACGGGTTTGAGTCATTAGTCATGTCGGTTTTGACACCATGGAGCGCGGAAGGGACGGATTAGAGGTTTTCAACTGACGTATATCAGAGAATTGAAATAAGCAGACATTGCTTGGGTTAGCCTTGCTTGACTCGCTTGACAGACTTTGTGGTGGCCAAAGGTCGGGATGGGAAAGGGATGTCTCTATGCGTGGGTACAGAAAAAGGCTACTGGTATTTTTTATTTATTTATTTAACAATTTATGTACACACTAAAAATACAGAAAAGAAGAAAGGAACAGAAATGAGTACAAAGGTGATGCTTATTTCTAAAGAAATCTTTTCCAGTATATCTGCGAAAGGAGATACTAAAAAAAGAGATGTAGACATAGTGTGTAAAAGTAGAACAGAAAATTGAATACATAAAACATAAAGTAGAACTATTTAAATATAATATACCATATAATACAGTATATGATAATTTTATTTCCTATATAATGGAACAGTTGGTAGAATGGAGGATTATGACAGACTCTAACAGATTATGGCGGCCATCTTCAACACCACATTCGAACTAAGCGTCCTGACGTCACGCTAAATACTGCATAGCCCAACAGATACAACACCCGTCTGGTCGAATGATCTTCCGTTTTAAATAGAAGATTCAATGAGGAAGTTATCACTCTGTTTCTCATATCCTGCCCCTGTATATCCTGTTTCCTTTAGAAGACTACGAGACAGGAACGAGAATGGTGATCACGTGAGCAATCATCGAGAGTCCAACGTTCACCATTGCCATAACTTTAGGTTCATAATGTTGATGAATAGCAGTAAATTGATCAAATACAATTACAGGTTAACATCAGTAATAGCTGTGAGGTAGTTTCTGTAAGAAACTTTTTCGATTCCGACTTCGAGTAACCGGTAAATGGCGATTGGATTACCCCTAATTACTTTATCGGGTCCATCAAGCACCATTTGCAGTAATCAGGGTTCCGCCAATTACCCACCTTTTGTTTTCAACTGCCTACTAAGAGGGTAATTTAAATCATCATTAAATTAAATAGTGTAATTTTTAAAAGTAACTTGTAATCAATTATTTTGTATTGAAACTCCTTTTATAACACCTGATCGTTTTCACTGACACTAAGTGACGCCTTGTCGGATTTTCACAGTTCTCATCAGCCCCGAAAGTTTAAATTCCAGCAGTGCCTTAATCCTTAAGCATTTAGATCTTAGTGTTACTCAGACGGACAATACTCTTGATTTTTTTTCTGGAAAACTGTCAACGCGCTCATAGTGCAGGTATCCATAACACTACTTCAATCTGTTAATACGACGGCACGTTTGACAATTGACTGCTGCGCTGCTTGTCGCGGATTCGATTCCCGCACCGAACTTGTATGGAATACTTGTATGGTCTACAGATATTTGTTCCAGGTCTGGCTGTTTGTGTTTTTGAGTGTAAATATTTGTGGAAGCACCAACGATACAGGATAAATTCTTAGAGTGCGGTTCCACGTTTAAAAAAATAAAAACCGAACCAAAAAAAAAATACATTTCTTCCAATCCATTTTCATAAATCCTCGGCAATTCCACAAGCAGCGACAGTTCAGTACCCATTGTTATGTCCCCTTTGCTGATGGAAGCACCCTGCCAAAATAATTGGCCGCAACAAGTCAATACTCTCATTGTCATGGAAAATTTGGAGGGCCATGGTTTCCTGAAAAATATGATTCGTGATTTTTTTGAGGTGGGTTGACATCTAGTGAGCCGTGTCGTGGAGTGCAGGTTGACAATGGATGGAGAATACTTGGGATTGGGTTTTGGAAAGCTTATGAATGTGGTACTTAAAACGACTGAAACAGCTGACAAAAAAAAAAAGTAAATTTACAAATAAATTTACCCTGTATTCCAAAAGAAAGCAAGGGTTGGGTTTAGAATCGCGTCCTCTGAATTCGAGGATTCTGTCACTGTGGGGGGGTCAAGGGGGTTTATCTGAAGCGCCCCCATGCGATTTTAGCTGCCGGAAATATTTAAAATTATTTTCTAAAAATATTGGTAAATCACTAACTAAAGGTGAAACAGAATGAATATTTAACTAAAGTCTAACGTTTTTGACGTTACATCTGTCAAAATCATCTCAAAATGCGTAATAAATATTATTATGAAATATCGAAAAGACACTTTTTTTAAAATGGTGGAAGCTATAAATTATGTTTATAAATTAAAGTGTGTTTCGTGTTTCATTGAGTGCAAGAGCGAGCGAAGCGAGCTCGGGACCTTGGGCACCCCGACTCGGACAGGTTAGGTTAGAAGGGGATGGCGGGGTACGAGTGAGCGAGCGAAGCGAGCGATTAGACCCCGCCATCCCCTTCGTGGTTATTTTTTTTGTAAACCATTCAGAAGTAGGAGCCCCGCGAATCGGGGCTCCGGCGACCGGGCTTCCCTCGACTTCGCCACGTTGACTGGCAACAACTAACTCAACTCTCTCCCCTGTAAATCAGGTTTATAATGTCAAAAATTTAATTAAAAAATTAAGCAAACATAACACCAAATTGGGTTTTTAAAAATTCATAAAAAAAAAACTATTCGCCTCCGGCAGGGGGGGGGAAGTGGGGGGTGACACTACAACTCCCCCCTCCCCCTCCCACCTCCCACACCTCCCAATTCGGAGGACGCGATTCTAAACCTTACCCGAAAGCAATCCCGTTTGTATTCTCAAGATACACTTAATCTAAATTATGATTTTATATCTCTCACAATCAAAACTGTTACACCAATCCACCATATTTACAAATAGTCTGGTAAATGAGTGCTCAAAAGGGGTATGTGGTTGGAAAAGTCGAAAGCAGAAAATCTGACTTATGAACTTTGTTTGGACTAGTTAGAAGATAAACATATTAAAAGTCCTGACCCCTCCGAGGTGAGCCCGAGGGATGGGGGGCAAAGAAGGTCCCGTTTTTTGGTTTTTTGCTTATATCTCGAAAACGATGCGTCGTATAAAATTTTGTTGTACTACATAATAAAACCTCATAAAATTCTCTACAACTTTGTTTGTCACATTTTTTTCATTCATTGCCCAGGCTAAAACTACAAAATGTAGGTCTAAAACAGGAAACACAACACAACAAGTACTAAAAGAGGAAAATAATATCAAGGCGTCATATAATTCGTCCACACCGCTGTCAATAAAAGGTGGCATAAAAACTCTGACACCAGGTTAGGCACTAACCACACGATTAAGAAGAATAGAATATAAAAATTTTGATTGCTTTACGTTTTTTCATTGCATACGGCTATTACAAGCTACCGATATGCTGATACGAAATTCTGTAAATACGGCACCTACATTTGTATGCCGTGCCAATATTTAACTCAAAGCGCGGATATGACGCGGGAACGCGGGTAGTTTGATATTGGATCTGATGGCGTGGATCCAATACTTGTCATGTGCATAGGTAAGTGTAAAGGAATCACTTCTCCTATGCGGTATTATCAGATATCGTATGTGATTGAAATTGAGTTTATTGTGCTCGTATTTGGTGTGGATTTGAGATTTTTTTTTATTAATTTCTGGTCCGTATCGTCTCTTTGCCGGACAAAGCCTTCTCTACTCTCCTTCCACATATTCAGAGCGGAGCTACTGAACGCAGTCTGCTGATCGGCGAGATCTACAGGGTGTAAGCGGACCCTTCACGAAGCCATCATACAAGTATTCTGTAGATCAAACTAAGTAACTTTTTGGGAAACGACTTTTTTTTTGGGGTGAAAAATCACGTTTTACGGTAGGAATCAATGTAACGAACTCAGAACATTGTGCTGATGGATGGATTGAATATTCGTCGTAGGGTCGTGGAGGTGTTTAAAGTAAAAATCTTACTTTAAAAACATGTATTTAAAAAAAAACTTGTGAAAAAGTTGGAACTTTGACCCCCAATATCTCCGTAACTAGAAGGTAGGAACCTTGGTATGGTCTAGAACAAAAAAAAAATGCATTGACGGGGAAAACAAGTGCCTTTCGGCTTCGTTAAGGGTCTTTTTACACCCTTTATATGAAAGGGGAATATGCGTAGTGATTGCTGTTAGGCATTTGTTATACAACAAATATTGTCGAACCGAATGTGCCTCAGTCATTAACTTTTAAAGACAAGCTTCTAAAATATCATCATTCTCTTGCCCTTATCTCAATTCATTTGTGGTCAGCGCAGCATGTTTTCTTCTTCCATACTTTCTCAAACGTTTTTTTTTTTTGAGTTTTTTTGCTACAAAAATAATTATGTTCATACAATAACTTCACGCCTCTCTCAAACTTAAGGCAGTTGTATACCTATGGTGTACGCACATGTAAGAAGTACGAGCCTAATGCCATCAACCGGATACAAATTCAAACTCTAAGCTGCTATTAAGGAATTCAAGATAGGAAAACCCAGTGGCATTTTTCTCGACCTCATGCTCATCAGAAGTGCTAGCGATTAACAAACCAAAACTAAGTATACAGGGTCGAAGGATCATCGACGCACAAACGCTAACCACGTGTTCATCATTCCAAAGAGTAACATTTTAAAGACTCCTTTTTCTTTTCAATAAAATTATTTTCAGCAATACACCTACCACTGCTTGTCTCTGTATCACCGAAAGGTTGACTGGTAGAAAAAGACTATGGCATTAAATCTGCCTCTGTTCTTTGTGCTTGACGTGTTAAATAAATAAATAAATTTTACATCGGTAATTACAAAAAAAATTGGTGTTCCATCCATTTTTACCATGTAGGTATTGCACTTTTGTATTTATTTATTTATTTTACTATTTATGTACACACAGTAGACAACACAGGAGAATACCATTATAATATATGAGGACATAGGTACTGCTTATTTCTTAAGAATTTTCTGCCAGCAGACCTGCAAAAGGAGATATGAAAAATAAATGTGACAATAGTGTGTGAGAAAAGGAGGAGAATAATGTTTTTATGTGGGGTGCGCCAAAGTTCACCTAAATTTTCAACTCCGATAATTGGAAATCCGAAAATGTTCTTCCTAACATTTTTCATCCTAACAATCACAATTCCTAACTACTCTGTCTCTAATTTTATAATTCCGAAGCATTCAACTTCATAATGTCAGTAGCAATAAACATCTATTACACTTTTATTTGTTTTCCTATATTTTCTCAACATAAACACACACTACACTATTATTCAAAGTCATATATTTTTTGTTTAGATTTCTTTGTTTAGATTTAGAAAAATTTAGCCAAAAAGTGTTATTTTTGCAAACCATTTATTTTCTCGATTCTATCGTATAAAACACCTAAATGTAAGAATAAAAGTTTCTTGGTGTTTTTTGTCTCCGAAAACGATGTGGAAGGGATCCATAGGTTAGGTTAGGTTAGAACTGTGACCAACTACGCGCGAGCCGAGCGAGCGTAGCGAGCGGTGCCGCGGCAGCGGCCGGCGAGCGCTACTTCGAAATTGGTTGCGAAATTCTTCTAAGTTTTTTTTTCATAGTGCCCCCAAGACGACACTCTGACCTGTACTTATGTTTAGGGATAAAAGCGTTATGATAAAAAACAGTAGGAGTTTAAATATATTTACATTAATGATATTATTAATTACAATTTTCGGAAACATGAGTGTTATGAACATCGCCGGTAGCACTACAAATAGTATGAATGGAAACTTTAGGATGAAAAATTTTAGGAAGAGTGATCATTCGGATTACAAATCGTTAGGAAGAACAATTTCGGGAAAAGAACTTTAGGTGAGCCAATATGGACCCTTTTATGTGCCTTACCTAACTTTACCTAAAATATTATATATAAATACACATATAAGTTAATATGAATATTTATACTGAAATGAATAAATAATACTAAGATATATAAACTTATAAAAATATATCATAAATCATAATTGAGAGGAAAGGTAATTTTTTCCTTACCGATGGAAAATTTTAAACCGTTTGTGCATCGATGTCCCTCCACCGAATATACAAAAAAATAATTATAGTAATTCAAGTGCCCAACACAACCAACAGTTTGCAACCCCGAACCTGCTCAAACAACATTTTCGAATGTATTTTTAAAGCAAGCGATCCACGTGCACAGGAAGCGCCCCTAGGCCCTAGAAACTACATTACCTACTTGTTAAAACAAGCTAAATGAGCATCTTTACCAAGCAAACTAATTGGACCCTGCCCTGGGGCATGATTCCGTTTCAGAAAGGAAACCTTATTAGGGCCGGCGTAATTATATGTCAGTCCGGTAAGGCTAGGGGAATTTTTGGACGGTTTTTAGGATTTTTTTTGGTTAAGTGTCGAAAATGTGCATGGAGATTTTATAGGATTATGAGCTGGAGCTTGTATTTTGAAATGTTGAAGGTGAATATTGTGGTTGCTATGAGCATAGGAATCTGAGCATTTCTGGCTGGTAATCATCCATTCATAATTATTGTGATTGTTGACTGCCTCATTGGTGGAGTGGTCACAAGCGTGACTGCTGAGGCAAAGTGTTATAATTTTGGTTTTTCCATCAGGAATTTCTCAGTAGCAGCCACGGAGTCTGGATTTGTGCTCGTTTGATGGCTATAAGCTTGTCCCCTATTACATGGGACTTAAATATAACTGGCGAAATGTGGATGTACTATTAGGTACACCTCTGCCTACATTACATTAGGTTCACATAACATAACATCACGCCTGTAATAGGCGTGATTTTATGTTATGTTATGATATTGTTACTGTCTTAGGCTTAGTTGCACTCAACCTAATGCAATCCACTGCTGGACATATGCCTCTCCCGACCCGCGCCACAACAGTTGTCCTCCACCACATTCAGTCTGCCCAGCCAACCTTTTGTAAGGCTGCTGATCATAATTTTACATAATGTATTCATGTATAAAGTATAAAAATACCATATTAAAATCATAACGTTGCAAAAATTTAAAAAAATGTTTCACAGAATTACTTGTAAACAAATGTTATTATTCTGTGCAGGATTTCTTAAATGATATTTTTTATAATATTCTTATTATCCTCTGTAATGTATTACATTTGCATGGTATATTAAGGCAGAATGTACATGGTTCTTAGTAAAAAAAGACCTATTCTATTCTATCGTTTCCCATCTAGATACACCTTGCTTGTCAATTTCATACCACAACCAGACACCATTGTGTGTTGCTCTGCCTACATAAAAACTTACCAAATGACACATCATTAAACCTCACACGTAGCGTACCTTGACCTAAGAAAGCCTGGTGCACCGTGGTGAAGGAAACGCCTCGTTATGCCTGAATGGTGACGCGACGCCCCGGGTGACAGACGATGAAAATTAACCCTTGATTGCTTCGCCTGAAAAAATAGGATAGGAATTGTGTGGATGCGACTTGTTGCATATTTTTAGGAGCTATTTGATCACCGAGGCCGACCCAGAAAGAGGTGGCGAGACGATCTGGACGCTTACCGCGAGAGCTGGTTCGAGGTGGTACGAGAAAAGAGCACATGGAAGGAATTGGGGGAGGCTAACTAAAAAAAAAAAAGGTCTACCTCTGATCTTCAATAAGTATGTTAGAGTAACAAAACTGATTAGTACTCTGAAAATATAAAGTTACGTGTAATGAAAGAAATAATGCTGCTAAAAGATTATTATAGTGTGACATAGGTGAAACTAACAGCTCCTGGATAGGTAGTCCTGCAGTATTATGTAGCGGAGATAACATGGTTAGAAATGAATAAGGAATTTCTGAATGCCACGGATTCGGCGAATCCCAACAATAAATATTTAGGCATTACAAGATGGCCTGGATCAACCACTGAATAAAAGCTAAAATGTAGCTAAGGATCTAAATAAACAAAAAAGTAACCTGAATATGTCTGTCTGTGCTACCTTACTCATATTAAATTCTCTATCCAAATATTAAATTTCATAATTTCCGCTTGTTCTGGCCGGTCCACGTTAACATCGTCGAATCCCATTAAACCTATTTTTGCATTTAAAAATGAGCGCTTAATGGCGACTCTTTTGTTTTCTTATATTTTCACTTACCTGCTATTAAATGGCGGAAGTTATTTACTTAGTACAATCATTATGCGTTTTATATAATGTGCATTGCATTGTGTGGTTATTAGCCAGTTTTGGAGTCTAGGGGATGCGCCTCATTAGTGCTGTTATTTTGGAGTTATGTAAGAGTTTCTGTACTTCTACAAGTACAGTCACGAGCACACAATATACACCGTGACTTTTTAGTCGTCTTACAAAGCTGGTCCACTCAATATACCCGACATAAAATAGAACAAGGTGCGGTTTTTTTTAAGTAAAAAAAAATTCTTACATCTATGTAAGAAAATAAAGAATACATTAGAATAAAATTATGAAACATCCTGTTAATGATGTTTACGTGTCAAACGGGAGAACATACCTACCCAGCGCTCGAGTCCAGAAGATTATCGCTCGCAACAGGAAGTTTTAACTACGTCATGCGTCATAATACTGAATAACATTTTTATTTTTAAATTATTAAAATCTCATAATACCATTTTTTTTAATGAATGTTTCGTAGTCATTGGATGCATGAAGTGGGCTGTCGTTGTAAGACGACTAAAAGTCACGGTGTATACGCTTTCCTAAATTTAAAAGCAATTTTCGCGTGAAATAACGATTGTAACTTGGAGATAGGATCATTTTCATAAAAATATGCGTTCCAGAATACTATGTTCGTAACAACATTGAATTTTAATCAGAACAGTAGGAGAAAAACACTTTTAGAAGTTGTTAAGTGTTTATATATTGGTGCTCGTGACTGTACAGGCGTATGACAGTGAAACTATACACGCTTGTCTACGTTCTTGAAACTATTAAGCTGAAATAAAAATAAAAATGAATAACTTTTAGTTCAGTGGAGGAGCTCGTGGCTAAATAATAAGAGCCGCTCGGGTCGATCTATAGGCAACGCGCTTGCCTGGGTTGGTCCGTGGTTGGGTGAGGATACCGAGTTATGCCGGTGGTCCCGGCTAACAATTGTAGATCTTTGACAGTTTTTAAGAAGTAGTCAGTGGCCCGAAAGTCTGACAATCAGTCTTACCAAGGGGTATCGTATTACCCAGTACTCACTCCATGTAAAGTACTGGTATTCAGCTGCATACGGTTAGACTGGAAGCTGACCCTAACATAGTTAGGAGAAACTATGTAAATGATGACATAATTTTTTGTTTAATAATGAAAACGAAAGAGGAGTTCGTGGCCAAATAATATTATAATATTATTATATAAGGATAAGCCGCGCTTGCCTAGGTTGGTTCGTGGATTGCTGACCGCCCATTACATACCGAGTTTCCTCCGTGCCTCAGAAATCACGTTCAGCCGTTGGTCCCGGGTATCATTTGTAGATCTTTGACAGTCGTTACATATAGTCAGAGGCCCGAAAGTCTGACAACCAGTCTTACCAAGGGGTATCGTATTACCCAGTACTAGCTGGGTTGTGGAGGTCAGATAGGCTGTTGCTCCATGTAAAATACTAGTATTCAGCCTCATCCGGTTAGACTGGAAGCCGACCCAAACATAGTTGGGAAAAGGCTAGGCAGATGATGAATGGAAACAAAAGAAATTTTTATTACATCAAGGATGCGTTTTGCAAACACCAATCTTACATCCACAAACAACCAGAGCCGAAGTGGCTAACTGCAAGATGAACAATTATTTGTTCTGTACGGGTATCGAACACGCGGCATGTAGTAAAGCCGCAAAATGCTCTGCCACTGTGCCAACGATAACTTTCTCAAGATCACATTCCATCCCCACTCGAACAAATTGTTTTTCTGTAAACAGGGTCAGTGCACTCTTTGGTTGGTCATGTTTTTTTCAAATCAAATCTCAAATCGTTTATTGCTTTATCCATAATGTACACTTACAGGTGGAAAATTAAAAAAAAAATAGAAACAATTATGGACCCTGTCGGGCACAGCACATTATTTAAAATAAGTAGAGAGAGGAAGAGCGCTTTATTACTTTTCTTTGTTTTATAATTATCCTATTAAGTATTTCATATTTCCATTCATTTATTTATTCTATTAATATTTTATACAAGTCTATCTATTCATTTCTTATTCATTTAATTATATTTAAAAATAGCTTATTTATTTTGTTCTGGTTCTGTGTTTGTTTTTAAACTCACCTGTATACAACCAACTTCCCCGTTTTGAAGGGGGGTGAGCAGATTAGGTCGCTGGTTTTGAGTTGAGACGTTTCAATTTAATGATGGGAATCGAACCCAAAACTTGAATGAAGTAATTTGTCAAGGAATAAGGTAATTTGTGGAATGAAACAAAGTACAGCATTTTCGTAATTGTTTTTATTAAAACATTCACAATCATCGTTTACAGTATATCACTATAGGTAATGTCAGTCGGGTTCGCCTAATAATAAAAAGTATTTTTTTCTTTTATTTTTAACAACAAACAGGATTTAAAATTTATCAATTTCGTTTTGCCGTGCAATTATAAATTAAAATGTTGCAGTCAATTAAAAAAATCCAATTTAATTTACAATTACTAAATAAAAGTTTTAAAATAAATGTTTTTACTTTTTTAATTGCTTGCAACACAACACTTAGTATAGTAGTATAATTTATTTTTGTATATTTATAATATCATAGTAACAACTATTTAGCCTAGGACATAGTCACTTTGTAACTTACTGGTCTTATCGAGGCTGCCTCGAAGGGAGCAGTGCCTCGTGCCTCGACACAAGCAATTCAGCGATTGCAAAGTTTAACATTTATAAAATTGACTGCCACCAACTGACTGTCAAATACCTAAAGATGACAGGACCCTCTTAAAATTTTATATCGATGGATTTTAATTTAAATTAAATACAGTTTCAAAGGAATGAGAAAAGAATTACCCAATAAAAATAAGTTAAGAAGAAAATCTTTATTTTTCTGGACGATGTCTTACGGCTAAAAACCGAAGTAAGGTTACACCTAGTTGTAGCCTAGATGTAGCGCTCACCGACCGCTGCCGCGGCACCGCTCGCTGCGCTCGCTCGGCTCGCGCGCCTTTTGTCACAGTTCTAACCTAGCTTAACCTAATCCATTCGGTCGGTGTGTCCTAGCAATCAAAAGGATAGTTACCGGCCGCACCTAGGTATAGCCGGCTAGAACTAGGTGTAACCTTACTTAGGCGGCTAGAACTAGGCGTAAACTTACTTAGCCGGCTAGAAGTAAGTGTAACCGTACTTCGGCTTTTAGCCGTAACATATAAATTCTTCCAACAGACGTTTTACAGAGCTATGAATTTCTCATAAACAAAGCTTTTTACGAATATTGACACAGATCTCTCACAGTATTCACGTAGTTTCCAATGTTTAATCTGAAAAGTTAAACAAACGCCAGAGGAAAATTGGTAGAACATAGATTGACAGTTTTAACACTGTCAAGTACTAGCATACTCAAGTGAGGTATGAAGTGAACCTCACATATAGCACTCCTGTACCTCGATTGTGTAACTTGCTTTCAATCACAATCCGGAAGAATTTAGAAGGAAATTCTCAATTTACTGCTTCATGGGTTGATAAATTCATCTGCACAACATACTCGTAAATAACGCAATGAATTTTGTTAAACTTTCACAAAGGAATGCGTTGCTGTTGTAGTCAAGTTGCAGTCAAACCGATTGGGCAGGACAGCGGACTAGCAGTGCAAACCAGACTTTAACGAATGCTTCAGTCAAACACTGCCTCGTTGGTCTAGTGGTCGCCAGTGCGACTGCTGAGCATGAGGGCCTGGGTTCAATTCCCGTGTCGGACAAAGTGTTATTTGGTTATTCCATCAGGAATTTCATTATTGAGTAACAGCCATGGCGCCTGGATTTGTGCCCAGTTGATAGCAATAGGTTCGCCCCCTATTACATAGGACTAAAACATAACTTTTTTTTTTGTTACGAAATGGGCCTGCTCTTGACCTCGATCACGCCTGATGGAAAGTGATAGATGAGGTCTATGATGGAACGAGCGTGCCCAGAAGATGCCTGTTCACTCTTGCTTTGAAGGCAGACGGGTTAAATGTGGGAGGGAACACAGATAACTGGCAAAATGTGGGTGTACTTGTTAATTCATGTCTTCTTAAACCTTTGGGGATTACAAGGTGTAATGTTATTTTCAGTCAAACATTATCTAGCAAGGTCTGCTCTCCGCACTCCGCTGCCCAGTCTGCTATCAAGTCCACTCGGTTTGTCCGCACTTTAAGTGTGAACGTAAATATTCCGCCGCTGTTATTACTATTGAGAAGCTATATAGGGTGACTGGTAATTAGTGACCGATACTTATACACGTGATTATACTCATGATAACAAACAACTTTCCCAAAGAAACTTTTTCTAAAGGGCTGACAGCTGATAGGTCAAACGCGCGCGCGTGTGAATTTCATACGGCTGTTGTGTTATTGTGATAAAAGTCTGTGTATAAAAAAAAACGTTTCTTTGGGAAAGTTATTTGTTATCATGAGTACAATCACGTGTATAAGTATCGGTCACTAATTACCAGTCACCCTATATATTCTGTTGTGTTCTTTATATGTCATCTTTGGAGAGAATCACTCACTCCACTCGACTCACTCCTCCTCCATTCACATAATTAGATTACCTAACTCCACATTTCATACAAATGTTAATTTCTATCTAACGTAAATGCGCGCGCCATGTCGCGATCAATGAATGAATTCAGAGAGTCATTAACATAATAAAATATGCTAACAGATCGCTTCTAGCAGTTCAGAACGCAATTAGTAACTAGTTTAATTTATATTACACCTTAAATTATTAAATTTATTTAGTAATTAATTTACATACATCATTAAAATTACTTTTCACATAATGTACATTGTTTCAGGTCGCAGAATGCACGGCGACTGTTGAAATGAGCTTACATTAAAATATTGTATGAGTTCAGTATTCAGGATAAAATATTCATAAAAAATTATATCCATTTCCACTTAGAGTAATGCATACAAAAATAAATATTGGACTTAACACATAATGTTTGCAAAGAGCTTTACATAATTTTGAATCGGAAGTATTAAATACATGTTGATGCTTTTACTTCTAGTACAAGTTTTGCAAATTAACATTTTTTTTGCAAATTATTTTTAAGAACGACTGCATTCTAGAGTCAGTCTCTATCTGTCGAAGCCTGCCTTTTTTTTTTGTTGTGCCTTTTTGCCGCTGAGGTGAGATTGCCACAATACATAAATTTGAAAATTTTTTGATTACAACACGAGAACGTAATAGCGATATTCTGTACACGGAGTCACCTTTCGTAATGTGTATCAGTTCCAAAATCTAGTAGAAACTTGTTAGTAATATTGTAATTCAACTCATATCATGAAAAAAGTGCACGAACTTATCATTATCACTAGAAACAGAATAATTACGATATTTCGGCGATGTTGCAAGCACCATGATCACAGAAAAACCGTTTCTAGTGTTAATGATAATGTTAATGACCATGATAGTTTAAAAACTTATACAGGGTGTAAACAGACCCTTCACGAAGCCGTCAACCAAGCATTATGACCATCAAACTAAGTCATCCTACGCAAAAATGATTGCTGGGAAACGACTTTTTTTGGGGTGAAAAATCACGTTTTACGGTAAAACTCAATGTAATGTACTCAAAACTTGGTGCTGGTGGATGCTTTGAATAGTAAACGGGTCAAGGAGGTAATTAAAGTAAAGTTAAAACCTTAAAAAGTAGTATTTAAAAAAAACTTGTGAATAAAATTGGAACTTTGTCCTCCAATATCTCCGTAACTAGAAGGTTCCCAGGTATGGACCTGAACAAAAAAATGATCGCAATGATGGGGAAACAAGTGCCTTTCGGCTTCGTTAAGGGTCTTTTTACACCCTTTATAGTGCACAAACTATAAATACAAAACGATATATTCTGCAAAACGTTTCATATGACGGCAAGAGTACATCCGACCTCTTATTTACGCGGGCGTGTCGCACCCCAGCCGTGCGCAAAGTGTTGCAAAGCGTTGCAGGTGAGGTACGAAACACGACACACGCTGTATAAAACGCAGCCACGTGTTTAATAGCCGTTTATATTATAGGTCTTGTGCTGAAATAATGCGATTTTTGATTTCAGAGTCAATAGTAAATAAATAACATCATATGGAAATGTTGTTAATAGTATCTGTCCCTTATGTATATTTAATTATTTTCCATTGCTTTAAGCAACTAACTGATTTTAATATTTTTGACAGAGAGGTCGTAAGTGGTGCTGTAGTTCGGGTCGGGTTATTAGAGAGAGGCCGGGCGGCAAAATATAATGTTTATATTGCCGACCGCCTCACCTGTGCCGAATGGTGCCAACATAAGCCGACGTGTATTTAGCACGCTAGTCCAAGATGATTCACTTAGCTACTACATCCTGAATGATTTTTTAACAAATCAGATGATGACAAGGGAGAGCCGACAAATTCATTTCTAAATTAACATACCGCATCCTAATCCTAACTAATATTATAAACGCGAAAGTAAATTTGTTTGTTTGTTTCCTTTTCACGCCTACACCACTGAACCGATCATCCTGTTTTGTATATACGTTGTCAGGTGTACAGAAACGGACATAGGGTACCTTTCATCCCGAAAAAAAGTACTGTTCCTGAGGAAAACAACAATAATTTTCTTATGATAATAGACGGCGCCAAGTGTCTTTCGAATCAGGATTGAATTATATAAATACAAGCAGCGTACAACCCGAATTGATTGACAAATTCTAAATTAACGCGAGCGAAGCAGAGGACAAAAGCTAGTCAATAATATTTGTTAACCTCCCAAATTTATTTTTATCCTTTCAACAACAAATAATGGCACAATCAAGCGCAATTAACCTCGTTCCGAAATGTAAAAATCCACCATCCTGTATATCCGCGGGTAGGATATGCACACACCTTTGATGCTGCGCTGGTTGTTTGCCTCACAAAGTAAACACGCACGCTGGGCGCACGCATAGCTGCCATATTACAAAACATTGATTGAGCTGAGCGCGAATCGAGGATGGGTTTGTTGGCGTGCTGTGATTGGATGGATGAAAGAGGTTGTTACTTTTTACTATAGAACTGGCATAGTAGTAAAGATCATAGGCCAGGGTATTTGACTGAAAAAATCTATTTAATCCGTCATTTAAATCACCAAAAAATGTTGGACATGTATTTTTTCTTTTTTCACATAATCAAAAAATGATGACGATACAGCGCATCAAAGTTCAAGAGAGGGGGCTTGTGACGTCACTGGACAGTAAAAAGTAACAGAAATTGTGACGTCACGCGAGATTTCAACGCGCTGTATCGTGGTCATTTTTCGTTTTCATGACAAAAGAAAAATGACGTGTCCAATATTTGTTGATAATGTAACTGACGGACAAAATAGATTTTTTCAGTCAAATACCATTATAAGCGACTATCGACAAGTACGTGCACTGACTGGACAGGTCTACTACTAGACTGGGCAGGACTGGATTTCAGGACTCAAATCTGTGTGGCTTTTTCAAGAAAAGACCATCTCAGACACTAATATGTATGGTTCTCATAGGATTTTGGACATTGATCAAGAATATGTCTAGACTTTAAAGAGCCTCTGACTTTGTTTCAGTGTTTCTTCTCAGAGTTATCTCGGGGATTACCATAACGTCTTAAAGCAGTATTGTTTCAATGTCAGTCCAGTGTAGGCAAGAGCCGGACCTATAGAGAACATCTATCGCCATCTCTGTCCCACTCTGGAATAAGATAAAAAAAACAATCCTACTTTAAGACACCATGGTGGGTCACCACATAGGAAAAACCGACTTAGCCTTGTTTGTCTATTTTATTTTTTTAAAACCAAAACATAATCAAATTAAGAGGTGGCAATACAGATACGTACACAGGAGCGTAATAATAATTGTTCTAACATTATTATAATAACAATTTTCATCGTCAACAACGCGGAAAGTTCGCAACCCCGCCACGCAAAGTTTAAATTTAATCAATCATCCTGTATCTGCGTGGTATTTTCCATAATCCATCTAATATTGTTTATTTTATAAGTTTATTACAACACTAGCTGATTCCCGCGACTTTGTCCGGATTCGGCTTTAATACGCACTGGTTAATAATACTAATATTCTTTTCTCCCATCACAGACAATTAGTTTACGTTTGTAATACTAAACAGGATGACTTTTTAAACGCAGGTAATACTTTAAGGGCGTGCAAAAATTGTGTGCGCTTAAACTGGAACGAAAAGTAGCTGGGAACGAGGGGTATCCGTGGAATTTCAGAGATAAGCGTGAACAGACAGACACACAGACCAACAAAAAAAATGCTTTTTTGTGTTCTACAGCTCCTTTTTATCGCCCCCACTCAACATTTTTGGTAAATTAATTCAGTGAACAGACGCTACGTGTCTACGGTTCCTACTGTTTTATTATCATGTACCCAGATGGCGAAATGTCTTCGGATCGATCTGAGAAGTTAAGCTACACATTCTGCGGTAAGTTTACGGATGGGTGACGGTGTCTAAGTTTTTGGCCAAGCCTGTACGGTCAATTGGTCTGATCGCACCCGCAAGTAAAATTGGGTTAGCCAATCGAATTAAATTATTTTTTAATTATTATTATGAGCCTGATGTGTCCCACTGCAGGGCAAAGGCCTCCCTTCCCTCTTTCCATTTATCTCTGTCATTGGCTCTTTGGGGCCAATCCTTTTGACAAAGGTCCAGCTCGTCACGCCATCTCCTTCTAGGCTTACTGCGGCGCCGTATTCTGTCGTTCGGAACCCAATCTGTTGCCACTTTGGCCCAATTTTGATGCGATATGCGGCAAATATGGATTGCCCAGTACCATTTTAATTTGGCGGCTGTGTTGGCGTTACTTAAATTAGTTATAAAAAAATTGCCAAAGCAGAATATTCCACTAGCCTGACATCCAGCCTCATCAAATCATTCAACCTTCCTTTTTAAGTGCATCCCTATGTCCAGCCGTGGGCTATTGAGCTCTGTTCATCTGATTGACCGGCTTTGCATATTAATGGACGTCGAACGCCGAAGCGTGTTCAATATAGGCCATTGTTCTCGGCCATTAGGGACAATGATACTCTGTGTAAACGTGTGGAAGGACCTCTGTTATGGCGCTGAAATATGGTACTTAGAACTTCTGTGGCTCATTAAACAGGAATAGAAAGAGAGAATTATCATTAATAACACAAAGGAGCCCAAAAAACTAGCTTTCGACGTATATTTGACTTTCATACTTTGGCATACTTAGTTGGTTAGTGATACTTCGTGAAGGAGCTCGTGGCTTAATAATAACAGCCGCTCGGGTCGATATTTAGGTTAAGGCGAGGTTAACCCGAGCGCCGTATGCATTAATCGCATACCCAGCCCCCGGACGGAGAGGCGATACGTAACAAATTACGCGACGCGGGAATCGCGCGCGCAACGCGCATGAGTTCACGAACTCGAGAAGCCCGCGTAGGTACTAAGTTGCGTTACAGAGTAGAGCAATGCAGTAAATCAACTTGAATTGATAAGTATACGTTTATTTTGTTTTATTTTTCTAGAAAGTACCTTTTGGTTATAGATAGATTAGGTACCTACGTATTGTATAAACTTGAACCTAATTACTAATAACTAAAAATAAGTAGGTATAAGTACTTATTTATATTTGTGAGTAACGTAAATTTAAAATCTGACTGACACTAAGATCATGAATACGGGTTCAAAACAACACGCCGCGCGCCATTCGGTTTTCCATAAGGGTGCGAAATCTTCGTGTCCTGGTATAAAACATCAAGCAGTAGGTAGGCCTGCACACTAACTTTAGTTAGGAGAATATTGTGTTATAATTCTTTACTTAATTATATAAATAATATCAATATTGTAATTCAAGAAGGGTTAGAGGTAGGTATAAGGCCCGTCACGTAAAAAGAACGCTAAGCGACAGTGGAGGGGATATGTTTGTGCACGTTATACAGCCGCGTCCTTAAGTACTAAGCTACTGTTTTATAATATAAGTATAACTGTTTCATTGTAGAATAGTAATAGGTACTTTACTAGCTACTTAGTACTTTGGAAAAGGCTGGAATAAAAAAAAATTAGAAAGATTATTTGGGCGGTCAGCGTTCTTTTTAACCGACTTCCAAAAGGAGGAGGTTATCAATTCGTCTGAATGTTTTTTTTTTACGTTACGGGATTTTTTGTTTGTTTTTAAATCAAATGGATTTGCTAATAAAAGTAAACACTTTTCAAAATCAATCACAACATTTATTTCAAGTAGGCCTGTTTCAGGCACTTTTGAATTGTCAACCTTGATAACACCATTCCTGTTGAGATGGTACACTATGTGAGAACGCATATGCTGCTGAACTTAGCCGCCCCGCAAGAGTTGTTAACCGAACCGAAACCTTTTTATCTACGAATTCTAGTTACTAGTTTTTTCTATTAAGCATTTATAAATAGAACTAAGACAAAATATAAAAGCGGCATCAAATTTTGGCATAATTTGTAAAAGAAAACTGTCCAGAAGTCTGAATATAACGTCTGTAGGAAAGTAATTATTGTGATCGACTCAGAGAAGTGTGACAATGCAGAAAATGTCAATATAAATGTTGCTGCAACCACTGGCATTATAGCTGCTGGTGTTGGATTTCCGCAATTTGAGGAGATACTTTCTGCTATGGACGTGCCGGTTTTTTCACAAAAATTTTATACACATCTACAAGATTTTGTATATGAAAATTGGGAGAAAACTGCAGCAGAAGCCATGGAAAAGGCTGCCAAACGTGAGAAAGAAGCGGCCATTGCTGACGGTCGAATGAAAAAGGGATTGGCTCTCATAGACGTGTATGTTGATGGAGCTTGGGGATTAAGATCTTATGGTAATAATTATAGATCAATGTCAGGGACAGCAGTAATCATAGGAAAACAATTCGGAGAAGTGCTTTATATGGGAGTGAAAAACAAATACTGTCTGGTTTGTGCCAGAGCCCAAAAGACTCGCGCCTAAAGATCACGCATGTTATAAAAATTATAACGGATCCTCTAGTGCCATGGAAGCTGACATAATTACTGAAGGCTTTAAATAATCAGTTGAAATGTATGGATTAATATATGCAAGAATGATTGGAGATTGAGACTCAGCTACTTATAATAAAGTATTGGAAGCAAAACCCTATGACCACCTAAACTCGACGGTAGAAAAAATTGAATGCAGAAATCACATCCTACGAAACTTCTGTAATAAATTGCGAGCTATTGTAAAAGAGACAAAATATCCAGTAAAAGATAGAAAAACACTTACAAATGTGAAAAGTTATTGTAAAATCAATAAAATTTCACAAAAATGCAGGAAATTCAAAAAACGTTGCTATACATTTGCTGCATAAAAATATCACTAATTCGGCGGCGCATGCTTACGGTGATCATCGACTTTGTTATGATTATAACTGCTCAAAAGAAAAAAATCTTAATAACAGTACAATGAGAGAAATTCAAAACTCTACTTTCTTCTTTCGGATCAATGCTATCATCGCTACTGTAGCAGGTAAAGCACGAAGTCTCATTGAAGATGTAGACACAAATGTAGTAGAACGGTTTAATATTGCCGGCGTTATTGCCAAATTTGTAGGAGGAAAAAGCATACATTTTTCACTGAGACGGGGCTATCAAAGACGATGTTCAGCCGCTGTGGTTTATTTTAACAGTGAATCTGCGGTTTCATCTGTCTAAAGAAAAATTCTTGGAAGCAGTCCTAGAGGAAAGGTGAAAAAAATTGAGAAGAAGAAGTCACTAAAAAGAATATTGAACAGAGATCATCCCTCAAAAAAAATAAGAAGATTTGAAGGTACTTCTGCACAGCACAACTATGGGCCTGCAAGTTCAGCTCCCGATATGAGTCCAGATCAATTAGAAAAAGCCAAGGAAGAATTCCTCAACAATTTAAAAGTCTTGACAAATGATAGGCAAAATATTGAAAGAAGTACTGTCCTACAAATTGCAGTGATTGGATAGAATTGAGGAAAAATATAATAACGGCATCAAATTTTGGCACAATTTGTAAAAGAAAACTGTACACAAGTACTGCACCAACAGTAAAAAAAATTATATATAAAAAATATTTCTCACATTTTGTCAGTGGGTCATGGCGTGGAAAATGAAAAACAGGTGCTTCAGCAACTGGAACGTCAAGAAAATATGGCGATCGAGCCCTGTGGCCTTTATTGACGAAAAATACCCATTTATTGGGGCTACACCCGACGGTATAGTTGGAAAGGACACACTAGTTGAAATTAAATGTCCAATAACGGCATTTAAGGGGGTTGATTCTGCGCAAAAACGAGCTTGAACCTAAACGTTAACGAAAATTATAAATAATATTTGTACGAAATGGGCATACTGTCACATTTCTACACTATGGCCGCAGAATAAATAATAGTATAAGTACAGAAGATTCACTCCGCAAAATCATAAATTGGACTTTTGTCGTGACACAATAAAATGCAATTCAGGCCGTACAGCGCTAGTTACCTATAGTTATATTCACCTACAAGCTGCCTCTCTTTCTATCGCGTAACTCTTACCTTATGTACCTTCTGACTACGTTGCCTATTAGGTACCTACTGTACTTTTGTGGACAAATAACGTTTCAAATAAACCTAGGCTCGGTGCTTACTTTAGTATGTAGTATGTAGATCAGAGAACTATTTTATTTTACAATGTCTTTACGGGTTAGATACTTGAACCTAAGAAGATAGGCATACGGCATACGTTATTGTGCACCTACATTTTGTATGAAATGAAATATCTCTTTTAGGTGGATAGGTAGGTAGGTAAATGCGTATCAAATCTGGAATGACTTGATAAACAACGCGAGGCTGACCGCGCGGCCCTACTGAATAAGTCCGTCCGGATGGACCCGCAGTAGTACTTGTATCTTCATACCTAAACTGCGGAGTTCGTCTGACCTGCTATGGCACGAGTGTGCTGCCCGTATTACATGGTAAAGACGAGACCTACACAATCGTTGCAAACACCATGATAATATTATTTATTGTGTTGTGGTAGCTGTAAGTAGGTACCTAATGCGTAATGATACTTGTCTTACTTCTAAATGAATGCCTAAATATTGCCTGTTGAAATTCAACTCCCACGTAGAAAATTCTCGCTTTTATTTGGGCATTTATTTAGGAGTGAGATATGTGAAAACGGACATATCAGTAGTAAATAACAAATATTATATTGAGATTATATTATGGCTTTATATGTATAATATAATATAATGTAGGTAAATAATAATAATATTATCAAAGCATCCTTTTTTTGTTTATTCAGCCTTCGTAGAGCCAGCGATGACAAGTTTTTATTTTTTCTAGTTTTGCCCATTTTTTCGACAAAATTATAACTAAGTACCTACCTAAAAAAACTAACTATAACTATATGAAAACTAAAAATAAAGGTTATTTTTTACAAAGTATTTTTGGCTCAACTCGTAACAGAACTTAGCGGGGCGGTGCCGGTGGCGGGTTCTCAAAATTGACACACGTCCTTCCTCCAACGCGTTCCGCTCGGGACTAAAGGACGCGTTGCGAGCGAATGAAATGATGAAAACAGTTGGGGTTGGAATTGATGGTATACGTATTTTCATATTTCAAATGATGGTGACCGCTGCATGTCACATTTTTTACAACCTTTATTATGGTATAAGTTTTATTGTTCAACATCTAATATAACTCAAATGAAATAATAAATTAGATCTTAATTTAGACTTGTCTTTGCGATTTAATTGGATGCAGTAAAGTGCAAGTAATCGTGTATCGGACCACCGTGACATCTAGATCGAAGTGTGCAATATGTAATATGTTTTTTTCAGAATTTAAATCCGTGCTATTTACGAATAAAACACAATATAAAAGGCCGTTTATCAGGGTAACCTCGCCTTAAACCGTGCTTGTCTAGGTTGGTCTGTGGATGGGTGACCACCCATTACATACCGAGTTTTCTCCGTGCCTCGGAAAGCACGTTAACCAACGGCTAAAGTCCCGGGTGTCATTTGTAGATCTTTGACAGTCGTTAGGTAGTCAGTGGCCCAAAAAGTCTGACAACCAGTCTTACCAAGGGGTATCGTATTATCCAGTACTAACTGGGTTGTGGAGGTCAGATAGGCAGTCGCTCCATTTAAAATACTGGTATTCAGAATCCGGTTAGATTGGAAGCCGACCCCAACATAGTTGGGAAAAAGCTAGGCAGATGATGATTTTGGCATACTTAGTTACATGAACAGTACTTTAATTAACGTATCGGGCGCTATCTGTGTGCCCAACTTCATCCAAATCCGTTCAAACATAAATATGCAACAAACAGAAGATCGTTTTTTATAATAATGTTTCCCATTAAAATTTCTTGCATCTTCTTAGTTAATAATAACATCAGATAAAACCAGTCTGAAAAAGGATTTCAAGATTTATTTACAAACTCAGTAGCAGGTGAAGGTAAACAAGCGTATCAACTAACAAACTAAGGAAGTCAACTTTAAATTACATTAAACTTAACCTGAGCTGCCTATTATCTTAATAAGACTTCTCCCGTGAAGAGTGGAGCTCTTTGTTTAGTTGAACATTCTGCTCCAGGTATCAAGTATTTCTGCCATCTTACTTTAGTACCTACGATGAGGAATAGACTTGGCCTTTTAGAAAATTAAAAAAAGTATTTCATACAGCCAATATTTCAAAGAGATGTCAGCAAAAAGGAAGGGGCCCACAGAGGCTGATACCTGCCGGGGCTGCGGGACTATTCGAAAAAGATACCGCGGCCCTGAAACACAAAGGGCAAAGAAGGAACATGGATGGATTTTAGTCAGTGCGAGTCTGATACTACCTTCCACTACACCCAGAGCGGGAGGGGTTATTTAATGATTTCCCACCGAAAAAAAAATTCTACCAATATTTCCGAGTTCCAGAATAAGTGCGGGTGTCCGAGTGGAGACCGCAAATTGGCAAGCGTAAGGTGGGACGCTCTGAGGCTAGGTGGAGCGACGATCTCCGCAGAGTGGCTAGCAGCAACTGGATGAGAGTTGCTGAGGATCGAGTGAAGTAACGTGCGATTGAAGAGGCCTATGGCCAGCAGTGGGCTGCTGTAGGCTGTAGGCTGATGATGATGAACATGTCTGTAGCACAGCCGTCACAGGGCCTGCTTGGATTCGAGCCCAAGACCTGCATCTCATAAAGCGCGATCGTTACCACTGATCAAAATGCAAGAGGTCCTTGCCTATTTTTTGACGGTAAAAATAAGAATATTACATTTTTGATTCAATATTTTATTCCAATTTCCTTCGTAATCATCTCGTTGTTTCAACAGTTTTGCAAACTGTAAGATATCGTTATTTATTACTTCAACTTATTTCACGATTCAGCTGCGTTCATCTTGTTAGCGATGAATTTTATTAATTTAAAATTGCTTTTCAAAAGTAATCCTACTTATATTGATGGTCGACCTCGAAAACGCTTTGCAGAAAATATCTGGGTTATTAACAACGATTTTAGGCAATAACATTAAAACAAGACTTAAGTGAGAATTGTTTAGTAAGTATGAAAAGGCTACTGCCTATCTTCACTAAGCGACACCTAAATAAATGCTTAAATAAATGAGCACTGTTGTATTTTCAAAACTCGGCTCTGAATCAAGAAGAAATTATATCAGTGCAACACATTATACGCATTGGTTTAGGTGTCGCCTAGTGTTGATGAAACTGAGCATAATACTAAAATTTCGAATAAAAACAGTCATCAAGACAAGGATGAGTTTTTGCAACTAGAGAAGTTACTGCAAAAAGTTTAGTTCGGAGCTAATAGGACCAAGACAACTAATAGGACCTGCTGTCGCTCTATGACAACCACAGGCCCTAACTCCGCTCATTTACAAACGGTTCAGTGATATGTCCACAGTCATGTACTTGATAAATTTGTTTGAAATAAATGTGTCAAAAACACAATCGTAAGACCACTGAACCATTTATAATTTAAGTAATTTTTGGGACCCAGGTGTGTGCATTATGATTATAGTTAGTGACGGAATTAGCAGGGGACTACAAACAATATTTATTTTCAATTAAAATATAAATTGTAAAACAAAATGGCGGGTACTAAAATAATTTTCGCGATAGCTCCAAGGAGTGGGCGGATGTTTTTAATTAATTACATTTAAATTACTTTAATAAATACAATTAAGTTATAAATATAATTCCGTGTACTTAACAATCGTATTTTAATTTAATTATTTCTACAACAGTTTTGTGACTTAAAAGTACAACCGTGCAAAAAGATGTGATCTTTGGAAAGTTAAGGAAAAAGTTAGGTAAAACTATATTGCACATTCTTAGAAATATCATGTGACTTAAAACTAAACAACTTTGGATTTTGATAGATAGACCGTACCTACATAGGGGTTATTAGTGTACCTAAGTTTGTTTTATTCCGAGGTCAGTAAGAATCGCATACGCATATTTAAGACCTAAAAAAAATGGCATACTTTTGTTGTCTAATATTATATTTTCGCATAACATTATTTACGCATAACAGCTTACACATAATTTTTTTAAGCATAATTTCTCCAATCATAATAATGATTAAGCAAGATTTAGCCAACATAAACTGTATGCCAAAAAAATATATGGCAAAGTATTGACAAATTATACCAAAATAGTTATGCCAAAGTATATTAGGAAAAAGAACATTATGCGAAAAGAAGGGATACCGTAGAGAATACCACATTAAAGTTAAAACTATTAAAATTTCCCCTATTACATGGGACTTAAACATAACTGGCGTAATGTGGGTGCACTAATGGTGCCTAAATTTCTGCCTAACCCTTCAAGGCATGATGATTTTAAATTTTATCAACCGTAAAAAATCTAACTAACAATTTTGTCCAAGGAAAAACTACAACAAACATCCAAAGACCACACCTCTTACCTTAACACAATCACTATAAAGTCCGAACTTACGACACAGCGTCTATATGCAACTCTCGCGCACTTTTCTCGCCGTGGTGACTACCTCGGGCCTCCGTGCGGCCGCTATGTCGGCACTGCGGGCGGTCACCCCGCGGTTCACCACGCATATACTTACAGATGACTATAGAAAGAAAGACAGAAAATGTATTTATTTCCACCAAAACGTGAAGTAAGAGGCTGTGTGGAAAAGAGAAGACATTGAAATAAAAAGAAAGAAAAAAAAATAAAAAGAACAGATTTTGAATGCCCCATTCATTTGTGGCAAAGGTTTAAGGTTTTTACAAGGAAAGTCGTTTTAATATCTAGGTGCAAAATTACAAATGTCAATATGAAACGAATATTTATTTGCACACATACCTATTATTAAAACATCTCTATGGAAATGGCGTTTTACTTTTTATTTAGGCCCATACTCCAAGTAACGCTTCTCGACAAATTAACTGACGCGCATTCTAATCGCGCGTCAACGAAAAAGAACATAAGTAAAAGCCCTAAAGCTACGTGCGCACTGACGGGTGCCTTGCTCAGCGTCTACTGTACAGCTTAGTGACTTAACATCTAGTTACATGGTAGGATACACGGTGGCCACACTGGAAGGCGACTAGCCAAGGTGCCAAGCGCGCATTGCGGCTGGATGCGAAAATTCTAGAACGTTCGTTTCACTTCGCTACTCGCTAGGCAACTGGCTTGGTGCTAGACTAAACAAGGCACCTGTCAGTGCGCTTAGGGGTGCTTGCATAAAGGTGTGGGTAAAATAGTGCTATACTGTATGCGTTTGTGCATATCATAGACATTCAAATATTTACGAACGATAGACGGGACAAGACGAAGAAAATCGTAATCCAATACTTGTTACTACTTAGTAACAAATTGTTCTGTCTAGTGTCATACGCCCGCTTGTCAGGTAGCATTCGTGTGTCAAATAGAAAATGTTCGGGATCAAAATTTTTGTATGAGAATATTCCCAACGTCCACTCTATAAGTCTTTTAAATCTCCTTAGTTGGTGCATATACAGAAACGGGTGCTGACTTTTTTTCAGATCCCAATAAATCGAGACTGTTACGCAAACACCCTATGGTGCTGCAAATAAAACACATTTCTCAATAAACAAAGGAAACTGTAAAAACACTCATTTCTATGAACATTTGTTCATTAACTACATCCTTCTTTATCACATTAAACGTGACATTCTTTGTCGTCCAGCTTTTTTCTGATCAAAAGCTGTCTTTGTTTTATAAAATAACAATGTGGGGAGCCCACCGTTAAACACGGCCCCGATGCTCCGAGGTAGGAACTTAATGAAATTAGCAAACCTCTTAATATAATGGAAAAATATTGTGAGATGAGAAATTTTAATCACGGGCCACTGAAAAAAAAAGTATGGATGCTCACATTAATTAAGAGATTTTGTGATGAATTTCTATCTCCATATTTTGTAATTGATTTAGTTAGGTAAGGCCACGGGATGTTTTATTTCACAGTAATTGGTGTGTAGAGGTTGACCTTCACTATAAAGGGTGTAAAAAGACCCTTAACGAAAACGAAAACCACATATTCGGCCCATCATTGGGATCATTTTTTTCTTCTAGACAACACCTGGGAAACCACAGGTTCTGGAGATATTGGAGGTCAAAGTTCCAATTTTTTCACAAGTTTTTTTTTAAATACTACTTTTTAAGGTTTTAACTTTACTTTAAATACCTCCATGACCCGTTTACTATTCAAAGCATGCATCAGCACCAAGTTTTGAGTGCGTTACATTGAGTTTTACCGTAAAACGTGATTTTTCACCCAAAAAAAAAAGTCGTTTCCCAGCAATAATTTTTGCGTAGGGTGACTTAGTTTGATGTACAGAATGCTTGGTTGACGGCTTCGTGAAGGGTCCGTTTACACCCTGTATAATAACAGTTTTTTTGACGTGAGAGGCCTTTCTGAACAGGTAGTCACTTGATATAAAATACTGAACGGAAAACTGACCAAAATATTAAAAACTGACCAAAATGTAGGCCGAAAACAAAACCTTAGTGAAAGAATACCGTCGTCTAGCAGTAGCGAAGGGTAAATTTTTTAAGAGGTAAGCCGGAGTACATATCTTCTGCGTGATTTCATTATTAATGTGTCTATTGCACACTGATTGCATATTGAGTTTCCTCCGTGCCTCGGAAAGCACATTAAGCCGTTGGTCCCGGGTGTCATTTGTAGATCTTTGAGAGTCGTTAGGTAGTCAGTGGTCCAAAAAGTATGACAACCAGTCTTACCAAGGGATATCGTATTACCCAATACTAAGTTGTGGAGGTCAGATAGACAGTAGCTCCATGCCATGCTATGCCATGTTAGACTGGAAGCCGACCCCAATATAGTTGGGAAAAGGCTAGGTAGATGATGATGATGGCATACTGATTGTGCCCATTTTCAAAGGGAAGCCGGTAGGAATCGAGTTGTATGGAGCCTTCGCCACTGCTGTCTAGTGAACATAAACATAAAAAGTATAGTTTTCAGTTCAAAACCTTTTTTGTTGTTATACTTACAGCACTGGCAGGTAAGGTAGGTCTATCGCTGAATATCCTGTGAGGGTCTGTGTCCAGGCCAGGAGTGGACAGCTTACTATATTCACCTATTGGCTTCTTATCTGCAACAAAATGTCTAAAATTTATATAATGTGAAGAAAGTGTATTATAGTGGACTTTGGAATGGCAGTTGTGAACATGAGAGGACAGATATTAATTACAGCAAGACGCTACTCAAAGCTCTAATTTGTGATTAGTTGGGTGTGTCGGATCATTTAGTTCCCTTCAAAATGGTTGAGTTGAATGGTGCTGATCCATGCGTCATGTTCGTGCACGGGCGCTGTCAGTAGGGACTGGTCATCTCTTAGCTGCCACGGTTTATTTTTATTTTTGAACTGTTGATTATATCTTTTTACTTTGGATGCTCTTAGCTTGCACTTCTTTAACATCGTTCTCACATAAATGTATAGTCTCCACATGAATGATGCAACCAAGATTTTGTAACAATATTTTGATTGAAAAGTGTGTCCATGGAGTTTCTTGCCCATTCTTCTCCATAGAGATCTACGCCTGGGAATGGGCAATTTCACTACTTTCACAAGTTATTATGCCTTGTGTCTATGACTGTAGCTTCGCTTTCTTTGTTTTTTTGTGACATTCAAAAGTGCTTGTCATGGTTTAATTGAAATAATTGCTTTGAGTTTGAATGTTAGTATAGTTGGAATGGCAGTTGTGAACGTGAGAGGACAGATATTAATTATAGCAAGATGCTATTCAATTCTCTAATTTGTGATTAGTTGGGTGTGTCGGATCATCAATGGTGCTGATCCATGCGTCATGTTCGTGAACGGGCGCTGTCAGTAGGGACTGGTCATCTCTTAGCTGCCATGGTTTATTTTTATTTTTGAACTGTTGATTATATATTTTTACTCTGGACGCTCTTAGCTTGCACTTCTTTAACATCGTTCTCAAATAAATGTATAGTCTCCACATGAACAAGATTTTGTAACAATATTTTGATTGAAAAGTGTGTCCATGGAGTTTCTTGCCCATTCTTCTCCATAGAGATCTACGCCTGGGAATGGGCAATATCAGTACTTTCACAAGTTATTATGCCTTGTGTCTGTGACTGTAGCTTCGCTTTTTTTTGTGACATTCAAAAGTGCCTGTAATGGTCTAATTGAAATAAATGCTTTGAGTTTGTGTTTGCGTAACGTACGGAGTTCTATTCAAATACGATGGCTGTAACATTGTAACTTCTCAGGGTGTACAATTGTTTATTTTTGAGTAGCACCTTAGACGACGAAAAATTCTAAAAGTACCAAAAAAATGTTCACATTAAAAAGTTTTTAAATAACAATATGTGGGCTAGTGATATAGTAAAATGATTTCAAACAACGTGATTTCTTAGGAAATCAATGAGACTACAGAAACATTACATTATTCTCTTTTTTCCAGTCCTATATATCCTAATTTTAGAAACAAATTCCTGCTTACAAGAAATAATAACATCACGTCAAAACTACCGCCCGATTATCGTTAGTATCTGCTAGCGTTAATATCGTAAAGAGGGTCTATTCTATAATGTAATACTAACAGGTAAGGACCGTTCCGTACATACCCTTTCGTACGGAATCCTCATATTTATCGTCACAATTTTCAAACTATTTCAGAAAGGTCTTCGACATGAAATTGCAAGTGGATAAACATAACATCACGCCTGTAATCCCCGAAGGGATACACAGAAGTGTACCTTACAGTATAATTTTACATATTTACCCTTAAGGTCACAGTACACTATTACATCAACTCGTGTTAGTTTAGTTTAATTAGTAGTTAGTTTAAGTGTACTTCAATGATGTTGAAAGAGCGGAGCCTTCTAATACAGGCATTGTTTGCCTAAATGCAGGCTCCAAACACATTAACATGTAATGTTATATCTAATTGGCACAATAAACTATTTTGTATTTGTAGTATACCCACATTTTGCCATGATTTTTGTAACTAAATGATTATTATAACGTATTTCGATCAAACGAAGATTTCTTTTATCGGAACATCAATCGTTATGATGTCACATTTCTTGGGTGATTTCGACGGGGGCGGGCAAGAGCCTTCAAGTAAGTTTGTGACAGAATGAGAACGAGACTAGATTAAGAACGGTTCAAAAAACACTGAATTTATCCTTTTGAAGTTCTGAACTAACCAACTAAGTAAATAACGTAACTTTGAGTTCCCAATGGTGATACATCCATAAAAAATATGTAACCAGACTATATAAAAAGTCTAAGTAAGAGAAGAGAGAGAAAACAAAACACCGAGAGTTGGAAAGGAGTGGAAGGGGTGCCCAGCGGTGGGGCAGAACAGGCTAGAAAAAAAAGAGAAGAGAGAAATAGAGATATCAAACAAATTTCACCTTAACGAAATTAATTATTAATTTAAATATTAGTATTTATTTATTAGTATGAAATCAATAAAATACTTAATTTTTTAATCTGACGTTGTGAATGGACTATAATAATGCATGACAAATGCTGGACGTTGACTTAGGACGAATAATGATTTTAATGTTAAATAAATATGGAACCAGCATTAAATATTGTACAAATGTACACTGGGCTGCCGTGCGGGAGTGTTCGAAAGAGATACCGAGGCCCTGGAACACAAAGGGCAAAGAAGGAACATGGATGGGTTTAAGTCAGTAAAAGTCTGACACTCCCTCCCACTCCGCCTAGAGCGGGGGGGGGGGGGGTTATTTGATGACTACCCATCCAAAAAAAAAATTACACCTTATAGGTATATTACAGCGATCCTTTATAATAATTATAAGAACTGATACTTCACCTGTGACAGACAATAAATGAATTTGAACGTTTCACCAGTGGAAACTCACAGTTAAGGGTCGAACTCACAACCCTTCTTCAAATCCCTATATTCCTATTAGTCCTTAAACTAAATCTTACCATAATGACAGGGTATGATATCAGGATCAGTGTCCTCCCCGCTCCCTTCCATCTTCAGCTCGTACTGGCTGCAGTAGTCCAACTTGGGGGAGCCACAGTACGTGTTTAAGTTGTCTTGCTTCGAGAGAGACTCCACGCTTTGTTCCATGTAGAGGGCGTTGCTGTGGAAGGTGGAGTTTGATGTAGGACTTTAAAATTAGGTAATCTATTCTTAGGTTTAGCGTTAGCATAATAAAGGGTGTAAAAAGACCCTTAACGAAGCCGAAAAGCACTTGTTCTCCCTGTCAATGCGATCATCTTTTTGTTCTAGACCATACCTGGGAACCTTCTAGTTACGGAGTTATTGGGGGTCAAAGTTCCAACTTTTTCACAAGTTTTGTTTTACATACCACTTTTAAAGATTTTAACTTTACTTTAATTAACTCCATGACCCGTTTACTATTCAAAGCAACCATGAGCACTAAGTTTTGAGTGTGTAACATTGAGTTTTACCGTAAAACGTGAATTTTCACCCCAAAAAAAAAAGTCGTTTCCCAGCAATAATTTTTGCGTAGAGTAACTTAGTTTGATGTACAGAATGCTTGGTTGACGGCTTCGTGAAGGGTCTGTTTACACCTTGTATAGTGAATGTAACTTAAACAGAAAAATTGCCGAAAAAAATTCGCGAGCGGACACAGTGAGTTTCATGTGTCGGGATCGGGAACAGAATCGAGTTGCGAGTGACAGTGGTAGCGGTACTGAGTGCAAAAAACGAACAAGTAAGAGGGTAGACCGATTTGTCTGCTTATAAACATCCACCCGCTATAACTTTAGTTTATCCGTGATCATGGTGCTTGCAACAGCGCCGAAATATCGGGAACTCAAACCAAACAGTAAGCATGGTAAATATCCCGTTTCTAGAGTTAATGATAACGTATGTAACTTGTGTTTAAAAAGGCTAAAGTGATCATGGAAGGTTTAAATCATCAACAGCTTTCTGCCTTTGTCAAAGAGGCTGATTTTAAGGAAGAAATGAAATGGAAAGATGCAAAAGAAGAAATTAAATATTCGTAAAGTAAGTAAAGCTAACGATAAAAAAAATACACCTTAGTCACGAACATCTAAAAATAAACAAACCCATTTATTGTAACAGACGTTTCACAAGCACGCATACCAAAAATACCAAAGACTTCTAACCCAATCAAATCTCCTGAAAAAGATACTTGGAAAGAAAGTACCAAATCGAAATTACAGCTAAAAAGATAACGTAGGCAAAAATAACAAAAGAAAAACTCGAGCCCAATCTAAAAGTAACCTAACCTTGTTTAACGACAAAGCCTTCAGATCCTCTTTAGATGTCTAATACTATAAGGGCCCGTGCACACGGGCTACAGACACACCTCATCGCAGCAACAGAATTGAGCAAGCAGTGACTAGTTAACTGACTGAAACTACTTGTCTTCGCCTTAGGCCAAGGCCAAACGAGCGTAATTTTTTGAGCTGTCAGTCGCGTAAAATGAGTCGCGGAATTTACGCTGCATTCGGTTTCATACTATACTACTACTACTATATGACGCAAAATGAGTTGTACCACACAGCCACGCATTTGCGTCGCCGTGTGGTGCAAACAGGACTTTTGTATGAAACCGAATGCAGCGTAAATTCCGCGACGCATTTTAAGCTAACCACAGCCCAAAAAATTACGCTCGTTCGGCTTTAGCTTTAAAGTAAAACCTTGGGAATGCATTTTGCGCAAATTTATTTTATTGCGTTTCTAGGAAGAAAACCTCGCAACGCACATCCTGATCTGACTAATTTGTTCATTCGATACTCGTCGCTCCATGTATGACAGTAAATGAGAACCTCGTAAATACTCGCATCTGTCAGTTTGGCGTGAATACCTTGCAGCGAACGTGTCATTTCTTATTTGAAAATTGGTATCTTATAGTATTGAACAGTTCTGATGACAGTAAAAGATGCCGTACAACAATTTTACAGCACGCAGTTTTTTCTTCCTCCTGAACAGTTACTTCACTTACGAGGTTTTCAATCTGGTAAACAGGCCTCGAATCTATGTGGTGTGTGCCATTGTTCACCACGCAGGCTGAGTGGGGGTAATGGATGTGAAAAGACATGTTTTAATTTTTTTTTCATTCTATGACTTGCTGGTTTCCTCACCGGATTTGGGAGCAGTGGTGAAAAAACTAATAACACAAATACCTACCCTCGCTCAGCGCAGCTCTAGGGGATACGGCTCAGCGGAGCGAGGTTTTTGTACATACAAAATAAGGGAAAGATGTGTGCTAGTGATGTGTTGCGAGGAATGTGTTGCGAGGGATGTGTGCTAAGGACGGACGCTGCATTCGGTTTCATACTATACTATTACTACTATATGACGCATTTTCATTTATTTATAAGACTTGTATAATGTATACGTACTCATGTATTAGTAAATTAATAAATATATTTATCTTTACGCGAGCGAAAAAATAGCAGTCACCACTCATCTACGCCCCGTTCCACAGCGTCGCCGCCTCGCCTCGCTTCGCACATCTCTGGTGTAAACGCAGCCTAAGTCAGGGCTGTGCTACTACATCTCCAACGTGATCCGTGTGCACTATGCAGTTACAGACCCCGCCCGTTTAGTGTGCAGTGATTCTAACAAGTGTGTAAGCACCTTTTGCGTATTCATATGTATTTGTATATTAGATACAAGAAGCAATCTTCCTACGAGGATAATGAGAGCTTTAAATATCATTTCCGAGGTTAAACCAGCACACAATGTTCCTGGGGCGTTTGCACGTTTCTTTTTTGGGAAAAGTACTGGTAGCGCGGGGAAGGTTAAATAATAAGGCTAATCAGCTTAACTGGTATAAAAGTTAAGGTAAGGTAAATATATTATAATGTATTTTTATTACTCTGTTCGTTTCGCGGAAGTTCAGTTAAAAATAAATAATAAAGTAAATAATTATATATTTTGCAAATCCATGCTGGAAGTTTTGTTGAGGAATAAAGGCTGAAATAACATACATAGGATTGAATTGGATATTATTTATAGACCAGAAATTATCATTATTATTCCAAAAAAAATATGAAAATGAACTTAAAATGCTGAAAAAATTGTACTACTAAATACTATAGGAGGCCTTTGTTCAGGAGTGGGGAAATACGAGCTAACTAAAAAAAAAACTAATACATTTTTGCTAAGTTTTAACGACTAAGTACCAACTGAAGATATTAGCAGATATGGCTAGCATACATACATAAACTCACGCCTTTTTCCCATGGGGATAGACAGAAACCGTAGAACGCCACGTGCTACGATCCATACATATTCCTTTCAGCTCGTCCACGTTCACATCTGGTCATAAACGCACACCGGTTCCAAGTACTACTCACCTGATCTTTCTAAAGAACCTCACCAAAAAGGCCAGAGTCTATGTCCTTCTTGGTCGTTCCCACCTGGCATTGCTACTCATATCTGCCTTGTAATACCCTTTTGGTGGTACCTACTTGGCATATCTGGGCAAATATTTGCTTTCTACCAATAAGACAAAGTGAACTTTATCTCAATAGGCATAAAAAACAATTTGTTTCGATTCTATATCGCTAAAATTTTGACAAATACGCCATGTGAAGTGCCAGCATTAGGCGCGAATTACATAGAAACGGCGTAAGGCGTATGGTGCGGCACAGGCGTGGCATTTATAAGGAAACGAAAGAACGGCGTTTCTGCGCCGCACCGCTTGAGTGTAATTCACGACACGTCGCCTACGTACATTTCGTATGAAAACGTTTTGAAGCGGCATCATGCCTGCGTCGCGCCTTCACCGTACGCCTTTTTTGTTTAATTTGCGCCTTAGATAGTCGCCTTTCACTCATCCTCTCAACATGACTATCCATATAAGTTTTTAAATAGTCATGGTCACTAACATTATCATTAACTCTAGAGACGGGATCTTTACCATGTTTACTGTTTGGTTTGAGTTCCCGATATCTCGACACTGTTGCAAGCACCATGATCACGGATAAACTGAAGTTATTGCAGGTGGGTGTTTATAAGCACACAAATCGGTCTACCCTGCTTCTTGTTCGTTTTTTGCAATCAGTACCGCTATAACTCGAAATATCGGGAACTCAAACCAAACAGTAAACATGGTAAATATCCCGTTTCTAGAGTTAATGATAATGACTAAACTATCTAAGCATACCTAATCTTTTCAATTTTTGTCACTACATCACTTAAAGAAATAGTATACAGGGTGTAAACAGACCCTCCACGAAGCCGTCAACCAAGCATTCTGTACATCAAACTAAATAACTCTACGCAAAAATGATTGCTGGGAAATAACTTTTTTTTGGGGTGAAAAACAACCTTTTACGGTAAAACTCAATGAAACGCATTCAAAACATTGTGCTTATGGATTGAATAGTAAACGGGTCATGGAGGTATTTAAAGTAAAGTTATAACATTAAAATTGTATTTTTTTTTAAACTTGTGAAAAAGTTGTAACTTTGACCCCCAATAACTCCGTAACTAAAAGGTTCCCAGGTATGGCCCAGAACAAAAAAATGATCGCAATGACGGGGAGAACAAGTGCCTTTCGGCTTCGTTAAGGGTCTTTTTACACCCTTTATTCTGAGCTGTTGTTGGCCAACCTTCGGTATTTGAAAATATACGAGAAGAAGAAAACCACTAACATAAAAAAGTCATCAAATTTAAATCTCAATACGTATAGGTACTTACGTAGAAGGCGGATGCTTGTCAATATCATGCCTCCGGGCGGCATGGCGCCGATACAGCGCAGTGATAACACCACACACTCCTGTGCACAGCAGAGCAGCCACTGATAACAGTGATACCAGCATCGGAGACAGCGGAATTGAGGTGCTCACACCTGCTAAAAAAGAGGCTGGGTTAATGTGAGGTTTTATTGATTTCAAAATGTAAAGTCATATCAGGTACTGCCTCGAATTGCCCCTCACCCTTTTTATTTTAAATTGTTTCAGTACATCAAAAGGTTGTTTTGAAGTAATCGCTATCAGCGATAAGACCGCCATTGTAAGTATAGGACCCGTCACGTAAAAAAACGCTGACTGATCAAATAAACTTTCTCAATTTATTTTATTCCAGCCTTTTCCAAAGTACTAAGTAGCTAGTAAAGTACCTATTACGATTCTACAATGAAACAATTATAATTATATTATAAAACAATAGCTTAGTACTTTAAGACGCGACTGTAAAACATGCACAAACACATCCCCTCCACTGTCACTCAGCGTTCTTTTCGGGACTTATACCCACAGAATAACAATATTGTTGAAACTTGTGTTACAGTCCTGCTGTACCATAAACTATCAGTCTATTTTGTCCTAAATATGGGAGCTATTCAATAAAATACCTACAAATGACAGCTTCAAACAAGGAATCTCACTAAAAGTCTCGTCAAAAACATCACAAAATCATAACTTTTTCTACGATCTGTTTTGTCGTGTCTCGTTAAAACTATTAACCAACCAGCAGAGCTGTGTACCCGAGCTGATTGTCTAAGTTTGTGAAGATAACTATATACAATGCAGATGTAATTAAGTGGTCTTACTATTAGTTAATCAATGACACATAATACCATTCGATTCAAATTGCCGACAAAGTACACCGCAATGATTCCGCTTAATCACAACAGACCACTAATCACCATCTCTGTTTACACCGTAGCTCCCCATGGGGGCCATAAGAAGGTCCTAATGAACTGTGGGTACCAGGCGAGCATACGGAATGGGCAGTGGCATCGACGTGTGAGCTAATAGCATCATTTCTACCTTCCAAGCACGATAATTATGGATCGTTCGAATAATAGGAGGGTACGCAAACAGTGGATGTCTTCCGGACGGGCTGGTAAATATAATGATGGCTTTTTTCGGATTGTGTCGTGGTTTGTAGATAAGTGGGTTTTGTATGACGTGATAACGTAGTTGGTCTTTGGATTAATGTTTTGGAATAATTGAGGGATGAAAATAAATGATATAACCGCATTAACACAACATGGACTTTTATTTTGTGTTTAATAAAAATCTCAAAGACGCTGGGTCGGAAAAACTTGAAATTTTGCACAAGAGTCCTTCATCTAACTAAAGTAAGTGCTTACTATGAACAGCTGTGAAAAAAATCTTCAGTAAGATTTAAATAGGAGATGAAAATTTGCATTGAATTTCATCTATTATGCCAATGTTAAATATTTACGGGCACATGGGTGATAATATCTTGTTTATGACATCGTAGAGAAAAACGTTGTAAAGACGACACACTGGAAATAGTGTACTGGTATATAGTGTTATCTGCCGCCAAGCTGCATTACTGCAATCAAGTTTATCGGATATCGGAGCTGGCATAATTACGGACACACGAGCCTTTTCCACTTCGCGCGGCCTGACTGGCTTAAACGTTAAAATTGTACACTGTGTGGAATGGACAC
Source organism: Noctua pronuba (assembly GCA_905220335.1). NCBI lineage: Eukaryota > Metazoa > Arthropoda > Insecta > Lepidoptera > Noctuidae > Noctua > Noctua pronuba. Next base: position 1,605,386 of record LR999911.1, read on the forward strand.
GCGTCCAATACAATGATCAGATAAAAATAAAATTACACTGGATTTAAAATAATTACAAAACCGTGAAAGCAAGTAAATAGGTATTTCTTTAGTGACAGTTTTCACTCACACATGTCATAAAATTATTGGGCTGCTGCAGAAGGCATGTCTGAGCCGGGAGTTGAAAATAAGAAAAATCGTTTTATTTAGTCATTCAATTAGGTGTAGTCTTATGTTAGGAAAAATTACCATATAATTATTTATTTCAAGACGTTTAACAGCAATATTTTAATAAAATGTTCAAGTTAAGCACCAATAAAGGGGCAGTACAGAGGACCGGGCTCAAGTAGACTAATTGGGCATGACATCTGGCTAGATACGGAGAAGGCCCATGGAACAAGGCTTTGACCGAGTAGTGGCCAATGACACCTGGATAAGGGACGCACAGTACCGGGAATAACCGTTTGCGGGCCCAGGTTGGCCGCTATAGAAATAATCTGGCCAAATGGAGTACCATCGACCCGTCCCAAACACAAGTCAGTGTGGAGCAGTGTGTGTGGTGTCTGCAGGATATGCCCCACCTCCTTTCTTGCCCATCCTGCACAGCCACCTGCACCTTCCAGGATTTAAACGAAGCCAACAACAAAGCTGTGCAGGTGGCAATACGCTGGTCGGGTATTATTTGAGTCCATCGACACGCAAAGAAGAAAAAGTACCGGGAAGTGTAGCAAAAGAAAGCGGAGGCCTATACCCAGCTGTGGGTGATTCCGGGCTGATATGGTAATGATGATGACTTAGCTCAACCTGATCTAAGCTGAACACCTCAAAAAAAGAAGTCTCCTCCTAAAATATTATGACAAACTTGGGCGCCTAAATATGCAATAACCATTAGTACATGCGACTGAGTAATCGCAACATCTAATTGTTGTAACTTGCAAACTACGGTGAGTAATGTTCCGTTGTAGCACCAATGAATATTGTACCACTAGCCGCAGATCTACGAGTTATTACTGGTTATTTAACTTAGTATTGTATTCGTGATATATTTATTGTATTTTAACCGCGGTGGTGGTACAGTCACGCGTACCAACATGTTAACACTTAACAACTTTTAAAAGTGTTTTTCTCCTACTGTTTTGATTAAAATTTCATGTTGTTACGTACATAGTATTCTGGAACTCATATTTTTGTGAAAAAGATCCTATCTCCAAGTTACAATCGTTATTTATCGCGAAAATTGCTTTTAAATTTAGGAAAGTGTATACATATTGGTGCTCGTGACTGTAAGTGCTCGTGGCTAAATAACAACAACCGCTCGGGTCAATCTTTAGGTTAAGCCTTGCTTGCCTAGGTTGGTCTGTGGATGGGTGATCACCCATTACATACCGAGTTTCTCCGTGCCTCGGAAAGAACGTTAAGCCGTTGGTCCCGGCTGTCATTTGTAGATCTTTGACAGCCGTTGCAGGTCTTAACCAGTCTTACCAAGGGGTATCGTATTACCCAGTACTAACTGGGTTGTGGAGGTCAGAGAGGCAGTCGTTCCATGTAAAATACTGGTATTTCATCTGCATCCGGTTAAACTGGAAGCCGACCCCAATATAGTTGGGAAAAGGCTAAGCAGATGATACTGTATGTCATTCAATATTTGCAGAAAGTCTATCTTATGATTCCATACAACAGGCATTTACAAATGATATTTTGATTCTACAAAAGCCCATAAAACTGCGTCAGTCCTTTCGCACAACAGTCTCGTCTTGTTCAACTAATAAAACTGTATTTTCGTTAACGTCGCGTCGTCCCTTATCGTAAAGTAGTCGCGTCGAGCGTCATTCTCTCGATTCCATAGAACGAAGTGAAGTATCAAGGCTTAGACTGGTCGCCATTCATTTGTTCAACTGTCTAATACCGTAATCATTCACGACTCTGAGTGACTTAAAAATGTATACCGAGAATTAAAAGTTATTTTTGTTACAGTTGAAAGGTTTCGTTGAAACGTGTACCTCTTAAATGGGAACTGGTCATTTAGGTTTCTTTAATTCTCAGTATCAACGTTTTGTTATTGAGATAGATCTTTATGACACACCTTGACAGACTTCAGTAGTTACCTAACAGTAGACGAAAGCAGATTTAGTCCATAGAGGTGACCTGTATTCCAGAAGTTCCCACTTCTGACCTGTGTTCCAGAAGTTCCCACTTCTGACCTGTGTTCCAGAAGTTCCCACTTCTGTCCTATGTTCCAGAAGTTACCACTTCTGAACTGTGTTCCTGAAGTTCCCACTTCTGAACTGTGTTCCAGAAGTTCCCACTGCTGAACTGTGTTCCAGAAGTTCCTATTTCTGATCTGTATTCCAGAAGTTCCCACTTCTAAACTGTGTTCTAGAAGTTCCCACTTCTGACCTGTATTCCAGAAGTTCCCACTTCTAAACTGTGTTCTAGAAGTTCCCACTTCTGACCTGTGTTCCAGAAGTTCCCACTTCTGACATGTGTTTCAGAAGTTCCCACTTCTGACCTGTGTTCCACAAGTTCCCACTTCTGACCTGTGTTCCAGAAGTTCCCACTTCTGACCTGTGTTCCAGAAGTTCCCACTTCTGACCTGTGTTCCACAAGTTCCCACTTCTGACCTGTGTTCCAGAAGTTCCCACTTCTGTCATGTGTTCCAGAAGTTCCCACTTCCTTCGACCTTTGACCTGTGTTTAAAAGTGGGAACTTCTGGAACACAGGTCTCCTCTCAGGAAAAGAGAGTGGGCCATAATCACCATGAAGGCCCTGAGCGAATTTGTAGATGCCTCATGTCTTCGAATTTTTGTCCGTTTTCCTCACGATATTTCCATTACCGTTTTGAGTGGTAATGAAATAAATTACATGACATAGTACAGTGATTAACTGGATTCAAAGCCATGACCAACTTAACTCGAGGCTGATGCCACTGAGCGCATTGCTTAACGATGAAACGAATCTTGTTCTTGAATTTTGTAATTAGTGCTTAGGATTGTTTCTCTTTGTACCTATAATTAAAAAGCTTATTGTAAAGAAATAATTTCTCCGAATTAAGTTTCACAAAGTAAAATATTCGTGTGATTCTTTCTGTTTCTGGTACGACCCTGGAGGCGTTTTTATTAATTTTCTTTTCCAAACTTCTTGTTTTAAACAATTTAATTGTAATTCCAAATTGTATACCTACTGTTTTCCTTTCTGGAATAATTATTCTAATTGTAAGTAGGTTCTTTGTTGCTAACTAACAAACAATCGTTGAACTCTATGAAGTTTAACTAAAGTAGAATAACTATACGAACACAATGCATATCCCAGGTCTACATTATTATAGGACCCTTATTCGCGCAGAGGTTCGTGCTCGTGGCTAAATAACAGGCACACGGGTCGATAAACAAGGTTAAGCAGCGCTAGCCAAGGTCGGTCCGTGGATGGGTGACCATCCATTAAATACCGAGATTCCTCCGTGCCTCGGAAAGTAATTAAGCTGTAGGTCCCGGCTGTCATTGGCCCGAAAGTCTGTAATGTTGCACTTTGCAAGTTATATAATTATAATGTAAAAGTGCTGAGTATGTTTGTCAGTGTCAATTTACTTCTGAACTTACCGGTATACTTGTCAGGCGGCCTGATGGCGACTGTATACAGGGTGACCTCTTCGCTTCTGCCCTTAGCGTTGGCAGCATACAAGACTAGTGTGTAGCTGGACCTGCTGTCCAGGTCGTGGACTTCGAACGAAGGAGTGTGGTTTGATGAGACGTTTGCACGGACCTGAACAAAGATTCAAGTATAAGTTGACAATCCAAGAGTTATTTCATTATCAATCAACAGATATTTTGAACCGAGCCTATTGCCATCAAACGGGCATAAGTCCAAAATCCGTAGCTGCTACTGAGAAATTCCTAATGGAAAAACTCAATAACACTTTGCCCGACCTGGGAATCGAACCCAGAACCTCATGCTCAGCAGTTGCGCTTGCAACCATTAGACTAACAAGGTAGTCTATGTGGTGCTATGTATGTTTAAAAAAATCAATAAATTAATAACGTAATATACTACTTGAATACTATAAAAAGTAGGCACAAGTGTATAATATTACCCACACTTGATCACAGTTTCAACGTTTCCAATGATTTGTAGTCATATAGGGTGACTGGTAATTAGTGACCGATACTTAAACACGTGATTGTACTCATGATAACAAACAACTTTCCCAAAGAAACTTTTTTTTAATACTCATTCACTAATTATCAGTCACCCTATATAAGCATAGCAAAATCGGCCTCTTAGCTATGGGATCATATAAATAAGAGCAGTTCCTAGGCAAACCATCTACATAATAGACCACTTACCATCAAAGACGGCAGTTCCAGCACCTCCATGTAGAACACCTGCGGCAGGCCTCCGTCGAAGCCCTCCAGGCATTCCACCAGCAACGTGTCAGAGCTCTGGTTCACCACCGAGCAGTTCTGCAGGGCTGTGGGGTTCCCTGCTGAACACGACACGATTTAGGTACAGTTTTACTGTTTAAGACATTTATTACTTACTAGCTTTTGCCCGCGGCTTCGGTCGCGTTAATTTAGAATTTGACAATCAATTCGGGTTGTACTTTGTACTCTTGTAATAATATAATTCAATCATGATTCGAAGGACACATGGCGCCATCTATTATCATAAGAACGTTATTGTTGTTTTTCTCAGGAACAGTACTTTTTTTCGGGATGAAAGATATTCTATGTCTGTTTCTGTACACCTGACAACGTATTTGCAAAATTTCAGGATGCTCCGTTCAGTGGTTTAGGCGTGAAAAGGTAACAAAGAAACAAACAAACTACTTTCACATTTATAATATTAGGATAAGGAATAGTATGAATCAGGATGGCTGTAAGAGTAGGTTCAACTTTTGTATGTGTGGTGTAAATTGGTGGAATAAGTTTGTTATAAATGTAGGATGTTAATTCGGAACGCATCATATTTTTTTTAAAGTATGAATGAGCATGAATGCACCGATAGGTGATGGAGAGAGTATGTGGGGGAGCGAGAAGGAAGTATGGCGAGCGAACTAAGACGATTCCAATGTTTAAAATATTTTTAAATATTAAAAGATTTTTCAAGACTTGAAGATAATTTTTAAATAAATAAATAAAAGTAGGGGAAGACCAAAGAAACGATGTAAGGACTGTGACTGCTGAGATAACGACTAATAGAGAACTACGGAAGAAGAAGACATGCTGCGCCGACGCCAAATGAATTGAGATCGGGCCAGGAGAATCATTTACGGTTTAAGAAATTTATTTCTCAAAAATTACACATTTAATACATTTTACTTAACATAACAAATAAGTAAACGTAATTCTAAAAACTAAATATTAAATCTTAAAATATTTTTTCTAAGGACACGAAATGCCCACCCTTTTGGGAGTTACGATGGCTAAATGAAATACTAATTTGGCTTTGAAAGCATTCGTGAGAACGTTACGATAACGTTAAAATCCCTCTTTTCAAATCGGTTAAAAAGCGAAGATAATCTCGAAACAATGCCTGAAAACTGCCCAAATTAAGCTTCAACACGATTCCCGACACATGTTACATTTATTGCGATTACCACATGTGCTACATATTACGATGCAAAATTAGCTTTTAATGTTCCCAGTGCTGGGACATAGGCCTCCTCTTTATGAGAGGGAGAGGGCTGGCAGTGCGGATTGGTAGATCATCATAATAATATTGTCCTCGATTTTTTGCTCTGTCAGTTTCCTCACGAGGTTTTCCTTCACCGTTTTGAGAGCAGTGATGATAAAATAAATCATTAGAAGTGATGTGTCTGCCTGGGTTCGAACCACACAATAACATACCTACAACTAATAAGTCGGGGCTACTACCACTGCTGCTTTTCATACCAAATACTGGAATACTCCAAAACTCGAATAGCTGATGCTGGCCTTACAGCTGCTAGGTTGAAGTGGAACTGGGCTGGTCATGTCTGCCGCATGTCGGAGGAGCAATGGGCAAAAATGACCACTAAGTGAATACCAAATAGCAGGAAACGACAACGCGGCAGGCCCAGAAGGAGATGGCGGGATGAACTGGACTCTTTCGCCAGGGATTGGCCTACAATCGCATTAGATCGCAAAATGTGGAAGGAGGGAAAGGAGGCCTTTACCCTGCAGTGGGACAATATAGGCTAATTATAATTATACTGATTCAGAAAGCAGTACTTCTGGACACGGCGCGTACCGTTAGGAGGTTCCTCTCTCAAGAGCCTTGACCACCGGTAGCTCGGACCCTGTTCCCAATGCTGGTGGGCTACTATTTTTTATTATATTTTTAAATGTTTTTTATATTACTTTGTACAGGAATATTTAAAAATGTAAATTATATGTTTAAAAATGAATAAAGGAAAATAATACCGGAAGGGAAATCGACGCAGAAACAATTACTACGTACTTATTCTTAAAAAAAAGAAGCTGTTTCCTACAAAAGTGCAATACCTACACAGTCAAAATGCATAGAACAGCATTTTTTTTTTTAATTGCCGGTCATTCATATTTTCTGTGTTAGGGTTTCAGAATTATTTACTGAATACATGGTAACCGTTTGTTAGTCGATGTCCCTTTCACCCTGTATAACAACTTTTGTATTGCACCGTTTATTATCACGCTGTGCAAGCGATAAACAAGCCGACGTAAAAGTTTCTCTTGCATGCAAACAACCAACTTTGTATCGGCTTTTTGCTATCACATATTGAATTACACACACATGGAGGTTGAAATAACCGCAACGTTACAGAGATAAATGAAGTAATTCTTTATTTGATTTTTGAGAAAGAGTATAGCTAGCTTTCTCCTTATTTTGGGGGTGAAAAATCACGTTCTACTGTAGGACTCAATGTAAAAGTGTCAAAAGTGATGTGCGAGTATGTCTGTTTGTGTAACTGTGCTGATGGGTTCAATGTATGGGGTGAAAAGGGGTCATGGAGGTATTTAAAGTAAAGATACAGAAACAACAAAAACAATGATCGCAATGACGAGGAGAACAAACGCTATTCGGCTTCGTTAAGGATGCTTTTACATCCATTATAGGTAACTAGTTTGTGCCCACGGCTTCGCTCGCGTTAATTTAGAATTTGACACTTAAACTCCAAACACACTACTAAAGTTTCTATAATAATATAATTCAATCATGATTCGAAAGACACGTGGCGCCATCTATTATCATAAGAACGTTATTGTCGTTTTCCTCGGGAACAGTACTTTTTTCGGGATGAAAGTTACCCTATGTCCCTTTCTGTACACCTGGCGACGTATATGCAAAATTTCAGTATGATCGGTTCAGTGGTTTAGGCGTGAAAAGGTAACAAACAAACAAACTTACTTTCGCATTTATAATATTAGTAGGATTAGGATACTGCGATCGTTAATAAAATTGTCTACCTGACATCGGACTAAACACACGCTTTTTTCTCATGGGGATCGGCAGAAGCCATGTCCACGTCCATGTTCATACATCTGATCGCATACCTATCGCACGCCCTAGTTGGGAGTACTACGAACCTCACATTCCCGAAGACAAAACTTACCTGTTGAAATAAATACCTTTTTCTAGGCGCCTTTCATTCTTCGTAACATGACCAAACAATCTAAGAGTTATTTTCAATTTTTATCTAATCTAGTAAACCCTTAAAAGCTTTGATAATGAATAAACTTATACTGTCACACACTTACATCTTCCGTGATTGTTCATTATTTTGAGCTCCCGATATTTCGACGCTGTTGCAAGCGACATATCCCGTAAGTGACAGTATAAGTTTAGTTGTAAACCGTGAAAGCTTAAAACAGGGGTATGATAATGAATTACCTGCAGCAACTAGCTTGTACAAACAGGGAGCCTCCTGCCTGCCCACGGAGTTGGTGGCCGAACACAAGACGGTGCCGAAGTCCATGTCGGTCGTCGGAGTGTAGCGCAGAGTTGAGGTGTTGCCGTACGCCGTGTACAAGCTGGTGGGAGAAATAAAGAGAATTTAACGAGAGTATGAGACGAGTACGTTGACCTAGTGGCTCAATGGTACTTTAATAGGACATTTGACTGAAAAAATATATTTAGTCCGTCAGTTAGATTATCAAGAAATGTTGGACAAGTATTTTTTCTTTTGTCATGTAAACGCAAAATGACCACGATACAGCGCGTTGAAATCTCGCGTGTCGTCACAATTTCTGTTACTTTTTACTGTTCAGTGACGTCCCAAGCCCCCTCTATTGAATTTTGATGCGCTGTATTGTCGTAATTTTTTGATTATGTGACAAAAGAAAAAATACGTGTCCAACATTTTTAGGGGATCTAACTGACGGACTTTTTTTTGTTTTCGATGTTGTCAAATAGCCTATTACTGCGTAAACTTACGTGTTATATTGACAAAGAATGACTGCTGAGATTTAAATATTATACAACCGATTCCAGTAGTCAGTAAATTTCCATAACAGTTAAATTCCCTGACTTGATATTTGCAAATCTGTGTATAGTAGTCTGTGTGTAGTGTAGTATTTTGTCCGGATCTACAGTTCAAAACTATTTCTATTTAAAACTTATGTAAAGCAAAGATTATTTATAACAGCAAAACTCTTGCCAAATTTGTCAGGATTCAGGAGAATCGCGCAAACTGACTCTCGGTGCGAACCTGTACTTTGGAATTTATAACAACACCGAATAAATCTCGTACTTTCTTATTTGCGAGTGCTTAAATCCAAAAATAAACTACAAGTCTCGGCTTTGGAATTTGAAACCCGTAATCAAGCCGACTATTCAAGTTCAAATGCCAAAGGAGGCATAGCGTAGCTCTGAAAATTCAGTGGCACAATGACAAAGAGCACGACTGTCCACTTCAAAGCTCCAGACTACACTAGGCTGAGACAAGAAATAGATAGGAACAGAAGTCCGGGTCCGTACAGCGAGCCGAAACCGGCGTACGCACACATGGACGCGTACGTACGGCGATCTCAAACAAATGACAGTCGCGAATGCATTCGCTGTACGTGAAGCGTGTTTATGTGTGCGTGCGGTTTTGCATGTTGTATGGAGGCGAACTTCTGTATCTATCAATTTTGTTGGCTGTAGGCGTATGACACAATACGTGGTGCCAATTTCTAGATTGCTCGCCCTCGATTGACGAGACGAATGTGTGCTCTTCCGTGCGAATGCACTTTGGTGCTGCGCTCAAAGTACTGGTAAAATATTTGCTTTGAGAAAAATCTGGTTTTTGTTTTTGAGTAGAAAATATTCGGAAAAGTAAGTAAACCTAGTTTCTGACTATTATTTATATTGAAGTTCAGTGTTGACGACAATATTTCGCATGTCAAAAACACGAGGATTAAAGCGAATTTTTGTGTCAGCCAGCGCTATTTTGTTTTATTCAAAGCTACACTTTAACGCAACAAAGGTACATAATATCACTTCCGGTTAGATTAATCTCTTGTTAATTTAAAATTATCATGCTGCATACAATACACATTTGATGAGACAGCCAAACTTGGATTCTCTGCATTAGACATGCTGCAGAAACAGCACATTTACGCGCAAATCCATGTCGCCACATAAACACTTAATATGCATGAGTATCCCACAAGTTCGCGTTAAACCAACAGCGCATCTATGCAAACTATAGATTCGCACGACCCGCGCAAACGCATCAACAGGAAAGGCTTCCAGCGTTGAAATGCAAGAGCTTAGCCTCTGCACTAATTAGTGCCCGAATATGGACGTATTTAAGTGACCAAAATCTCCTGAAAAGCTGCCCATCTGACCCGTTTGCAGCTTAAAACTTAAACTCCTCTGAGCCGATTTTATTACTGTTTTATTCTGGGAACTTTTTCAGGCTTTGTTTTAGTTTAGGTCAGAAATAAACCAGTGTAAACGCAAGAAACTCGAGACGACGGAGGCGTATTTGCGAAGTATGAACGAAGTTTGTTTTAAATCTGTTCTTCTGAGGAATCAATATTTTGAGTTACGTAGTTTATTGTAGGGTTGTCAGAGATATTTATTTCATAATGTAATTATGATTACTTGAGAGACGCTAGTCTGTAATTTTAGACTTAACACTAAATTAATTAATAACGTTTGCTAGTAACGTTGGGTTGTTTCTTGAGAAATTTCTCAGAAGTGTCCGGAGTCTTGTTTATTCTGTTAAGGGCAATATATAGCCTGATATATTTGAAGGATGGAGCAAGGCTTTGACTGACTGGTGGCCAAGGTTTAGCCACAGAAATCAGGGCCGTCCTAAAGCTCTCTGGGTTGACGATATCGTCAAAGTCGTGGGAAACACCTGGATACGGGATGCACAGAACCGGGAAGTGTGGTAGAAAAAAGGGGAGGCCTATACCCAGCAGTAGGTGATTCCGGGCTGATATGATGATGATGATTTGATGTGCTGGCGCGCTTCTTTGTTCCAGACTGCCGGGGCAGAACACACAGACTGTTTGCCGTGCCTCCATGTCACACTGTTGCACGTACTAAGTCGCCAATTCCTCGCACTCTGGCCGCGCTTAATGATCTCTTGGATTCTAATCCAACAGACAATCTGTTTGCTGATGCATGTACGAAGATTTTATTGGTATGTCAGAAGTACTGTGAGAGGAATTTATGAAAATGTTGTTAACCTTCTTTTTTTATTTATGCTTTCACTTCAAAGTTATTGTAATTGGTTGTAAACACAACCGTTATAATCAAATAAAAGAAGTTTCTTAAAGTTTCTTGCCCATTCTTCTCCATAGAGATCTTCGCCTTGGAATGGGCAACTACAGTACTATCACAAGTTATTATGCCTTGTGTCTGTGACTGTAGCTTCGCTGTCTTTGAGTTTCTAATTGAAATAAATGCTTTGAATTTGAGTTTGAAAATAAATAAATAAATGGTACTCCTAAAAACAACTTTCTGAAATTGTTTTCTACAGTCATCAAACTATTTACAACTAAACTTGCTATAAAACATCATGCTTGCAATAAAAACTGTCTCTTCATTATTTCCGATATATTCACAAACGAATTCAGAATTTTTATGTCCAAATTGCTTCTTAATGTTTGCCAGTGTCGACAAATTGAAATTGTGATGGAACTATTCACCAAAAAAGTAACCCACGTTTTATTGTTGGTTATCAAATCGCGTTATTTGTATGCAGATTAAATTATCTATTGCACGGTTTAAAATTGATACAGTCGGCATATGAGTGGGTTATCAATCTGTATCACTTTTGGTGGAAAATAACGATAAATATTTTTACAATAAATGCTCGATATTGCTATTACAAATTCCTACTCTCTACTTTAGCATGTTTTCACACCATAGTTTTTGTGAAACATTATTTATCTAGGTAGTTACTAATTTGTTTATGTTGAGCACCTATGTTCTGGAATGTATAGACCTTTGTATAGATTCTTTTTTACCGATTGATTGTGAGTATGTGAACATTGTAATCTTTGTAGATTTCCAGCTGCTTGTTAACTTGAGATACAAAGTTTTTTACATCTTTTGTTGTAAACAACGACTTATTGTCGGGCCTACACTGTCCTCCCATACTTAAGTACAAATACTGTAACCATGATAATATTGTAATACCAAATGATTTGAAAAGAGTAACCATGGAGTTTCTTGCCGGTTCTTCTCCATAGGAAATGACCAACGCGAACCGTGCACCTTTTTGTCGACGTTTTATAAGTGCCCATCTAGGCCTGTGTGAAATAAAATATTTTGATTTTGATTTTAAATGTCTTGATTTGTATCGCACTAAATTTAAGACCTCACGTCCTTGTCACCCAATTGCCCTAACTAAGAGACCACGACTTTTGGCCGCAGCAGCTTTTACCAGGTAGAAAGTTTGGCGACAGGGCGTGCAACTAGTTTTGTTCAAGATCACGGCCTGGCATGCGACAAGTTGTGGTCGCGCCCGCGTATTGCACGAGGCCCCTTATGCACATAATAGATTTTCAACAATAATCATAAGCCTATTTTGTACCATCAGAAAATAAATAAATTGTTAAGCAAGTTGATACCCTACGTCAACATAGCGTGTTATTAGCCATTCCATACAACTGCCAAAGAATGACAGTTGTCATATAAACAGTCAATAGCTGAAGTTTGTCGTCCACTTGCTTCATTTCCCTGACTTTGACCTTTAATTAAGACAACATAAAAAAAATATATAGGGGACTGGTAATTAGTGACCAATACTTAAACACGTGATTGTACTCATGATAACAAACAACTTTCCCACAGAAACTTTTTTTTTTATACTCGTTCACTTTTAGAACGGTGTTACACGGCTAACAGCTGATAGGTCACAAGCGCAATTTCATAAAGGCGAAAGTTGTTTGTTATCATGAATATAATCATGTGTTTTAGTATCTGTCACTAATTACCAGTCACCCTATACAAGGTGTAACATAATAAACGCAAGACCTCTCGTGTGGTCTTTCAGACCATGAAAATGAACAACTTTTGTTCTATGGCTTTTGGAAATTCGTAACTTATTTTTTTGTTTTACCATACATGTTGATCAGCTGATCGCGTCAATTCCTATAGAAAGTACTTTTTTTTTTCGAATTTCGAAGAACTCGTAGAACAAAAGTTGTTCAGTTTCATGGTCCGAGAGACCACACGGGAGGTCTTGCGTTTATTATGTTACACCTTGTATATTCATTCCTTACCTTGGGGATATTTCAACCTGCTCCCCGGAACTGTTAAAGAACCAGCTAAAGTACGTTGGAGGTGGACTGGAATCCACTACGCACTGTAGCACCACAGTCTCCATCTTCAGAGCCCCGTACACCTCGCCTTCGTTCGGGGTCTTGCACATTGGAGCATCTAGCGGCAAAAACATTCATTTAAAAAAAACTGTATTATAAATGAAATTATTTATAGAACGAAGCCGAAAAGATCTGAGAACAAGACCATCAATAGGTGATCTATCTTTTACAAATCATCATCTGCCTAGCCTTTTCACATCGAAAGGGTGTAAAAAGCCCCTTAACGAAGCTGAAAGGCACTTATTCTCCCAATCATTGCGATTATTTTTTTGTTCTAAATCATACCTTCTAGTTACGGAGATATTGGAGGTCAAAGTTCCAAGTTTTTTTTTAAATTCCACTTTAAAGGTTTTAATTTTACTTTAATTAACTCGATGACCCGTTTACTATTCAAAGCACTCCATCCATCACCACTAAGTTTTCAGTGCGATACATTGAGTTTTACAGTAAAACGTCGTTTCCCAGCAATAATTTTTGTGTAGAGTTACTTAGTTTGATGTACATAATGCCTGGTTGACGGCTTAGTGAAGGGTCTGTTTACACATTGTATATTCTTGTCGGTTTCCAGTCTAACCGTATACAGCTGAATACCAGTATTTTACATGGAACAACTACCTATCTGACCTCCAGAACACAATTAGTACTGGGCAATACGATACCCTGACTAGACTAGACTGATTAGTGTGATTCTCATCTTTCGCAAATAATATGACACAATAGTAATCCATAAGAAATATGGAAGAAGAAGACATGCTGCGCCGATGATGATGAGCAATCCGTGATAACTGGCTACCTGTTATGGGTAAAATGGCACAGCCTTGTGACTAAATAAGGTGGATGAGGAGCTCGTGGCTAAATAATAACTCAAACTCAAACTCAAACTCAAAGCATTTATTTCAATTAGACCATAACAGGCACTTTTGAATGTCAGAAAAACAAAGAAGGCGAAGCTACAGTCCCAGACACAAGGCATAATAACTTGTGAAAGTACTGTAGTTGCCCATTCCAAAGCGTAGATCTCTATGGAGAAGAATGGGCAAGAAACTCCATGGACACTCTTTTCAATCAAAATATTTTTACAAGATCTTGGTTACATCATTCATGTTGAGATAATACATATATGTGAGAACGATGTAGAAAGATGTGCACATTAAGAGCGTCCAGAGTAAAAGATTAGATCAACAATTTAAAAACAAAGTAGTTAGAATAAACCATGGCAGCTAAGAGATGACCAGTCCCAACTGACAGCGCCCGTTCACGAACATGACGCATGGATCAGCACCATTCAACTCAACCATTTTGAAGGAACCGAATGATCCGACACACCCGCCACCATCAGCGAGACATTTGTGTGAGCATGACATTCTCTCTAACAGCCGCTCGGGTCGATCTTTAGGTTAAGCCGTGCTTGCCTAGGTTGGTCTGTGGATGGGTGACCGCCCATTACATACTGACGAGTTTCCTCCGTGCCTCGGAAAGCACGTTAAGCCGTTGATTCCGGCTGTCATTTGTAGATCTTTGACAGTCGTTAGGTAGTCAGTGGCCCAAAAAGTCTGACAACCAGTCTTACCAAGGGGTATCGTATTACCCAGTACTAACTGGGTTGTGGAGGTCAGATAGACAGTCGCTCCATGTGAAATACTGGTATTCAGCTGCATGCGGTTAGACTGGATGCCGACCTCAACATAGTTGAGAAAAGGCTAGGCAGATGATGATGATGGCACAGCCTTGTAACAGACAGCCAAACGGTGTAGAGTTGGCATAAGGATTACATGAACCCCCCCGGATACAAACACTTATAAATAGCGTTCTTTTAAATATGGCTCCGATTTCACACACGTGTTACTTTTAATGGTGGCGCAGATTTAATAAAACACGTGGAAGCAACATACTTATGAAATTCGCGATAGAAATGCGCGTATTAAGTGGCTCATAATACGCGCATTTCTATGGGTGCTTGCGTCATATCCTTGAACACGAAAATGTTAATAAATTGGTAGGTATACAGGGTGTAAACGGAACCTTCACGAAGCCGTCAACCAAGCATTCTGTAAATCAAACTAAGTAACTTTACGCAAAATTTTTTGCTGGGAAACGACTTTTTTTTGGGGTGAAAAATCATGTTTTACGGTAGGACTCAATGTAATGCACTCAAAACAGTGTGCTGATGGATGGATTGAATAGTACGGGGATCATGGAGGTGTTCTAAGTAAAAATATTACATTAAAAAGTAGTATTTAAAAAAAAACTTGTGAAAAAGTTGGAACTTTGACCCCCAATATCTCCGTAACTGGAAGGTTCCCAGGTATGGTCTAGAACAAAAAAAATATCGCAATGATGGGGAGAACAAGTTCCTTTCGGCTTCGTTAAGGGACTTTTTACACCCTTTATACTTATCTATTAACATGATCTATGTTGAAATGTAACGTCCAGAATTGTACCTCACACAGTCACGGATCTGCCCATGAGTTTTGATAGAACCTAACACAATACCTAACTTCTACTCTTTGTTTCGTCCAAGTTGGAAAAAAATATGATTCTCTTTTTGGGCCGCAGCGCAGTATAATAATGTAAAAAAAGATAGATACGGTAATTCCAACCGAGCCATGTAAAGAAAAAATACTAAGTTTTTAGTTTTTGCTACGTTACGACAGCAATCAAACGATCCAAAAATAACAGATGAGAAGACAGACCACGAAAACCTATCTCAATTTAAATTAGGTCCAAACGTATAAATCTGCACACCCTGACAATTCTAGTCTGATTCAGTGCTCAATCTGGTCGCAATCCCGGCGGGCTTTCTCAAACCGCCGCAAACAACGTCTGGTAACCACATCCATTTCATTTTGAATCTGGATTTCTTCCAGTTTCCCGACAAGTCAAAGCAATAATATACCGTCACGTATGCTCCCCAAAGGAGCCGACAGAGGCGTAGTTTTGAGTAAGCAGTTTTCGCTAGTGATTATATTTTTTCTCACTTTATGTGTTGAGTCGTGTAATTACTTCCTTTCTAATATTATAAATGCGAAAGTAAGTTTGTTTGTTTGTTTGTTACCTTTTCACGCCTTAAACACACAACCGATCATCCTGAAATTTTGTAAAGGTACATATACGGTGTACAGAAACGGACATAGGATACCTTTTATCCCGAAAAAAAGTACTGTTCCCGAGGAAAACAACAATAACGAATAAATATCTTATAATAATAGATTGCGCCACGTGTCTTTCAAATCATGATTGAATAATTACAAGCAGAGAACAACCCGAATTGATTGCTAACTTCTAAATTAACGCGAGTGAAGCCGCTGGCAAAAGCTAGTATGCTATAAACGAAGGGTACTCATTGCAAGTATTTGGTTTGCGAATTAGCGATTCGCGAAAATCGAATAATACACAATGAAATATCAAAACAAATTCGTGAGGCAAATGCTCGCGTCGCCTACAGTCTTTAAGAAAAGTTCAGAGCGCCTAGAAAAGGAGCAACTACTTTTCTTGAATATACTTTTTGGTAACTTATGTCAATCAAATACATTTTAGATTTTTCCAGCTATCTCTGATAAATTTAATTTTGAACAAAGATGTTTACATGATTTGATTTCAATGAATATCTTAGGAGATATCACACAAACAGTTTTTAAAAATAACTCCGCAGCAAAATAATGATCAAGTACCGCGTGACTTACTCTCTCTAACCCTCTCTCTCTTATGTTACGCAGACGAAGCTGCGCGGGTCAGCAAGGCTTTAATGACATGGTAGAAAATTGTCTTCGCATAGGCAACTTAATTTTTCACTACAAATCTCACAAAAAGTAGTAAGTTGATCTATTATATCCACTGTAATCCAATTCAATATAAATCGTAATCTAGAACCATCCGCGTGGAACGTGATTCAAGCTTCAGTGGACACGATTGCCGCTTACGTTGGTCTAATAACTGAAGTGACCGAATTGGCTAAGCTAAATCTTACACGTCAATAGGAATCCAAAGATCTTTGTCACGTCTTGAGACCGAATTCTGGTTTATTCAAACCTTACCTTTATGAGCCGAGTACATGATTCTGGCAATGGAATATTGAGAGCAATATATGAAGCTAACTATTTGTTTGTATAATGGCTGTCAATATTCCTGCTAACAGTTATCATTAATATTTTTATTTTTAATCATTTTAAATGCAATTATAATAAATTATTAAAATTTCTTAAATTATGTAATTTTTTAAATTTGCTTTCTTATGGGCGCATTTTGCCTGAAATAAATGAATTTTATTTTATTTTTTACTAGCGTCCCGCCCCGGCTTCGCACGGCTGCAATATACATATAAACCTTCCTCCTGAATCACTCTATCTATTAAAAAAACCGCATCAAAATCCGTTGCGTAGTTTTAAAGATCTAAGCATACATAGGGACAGACAGACAGCGCGAAGCGACTTTGCTTTATACTATGTAGTGATTTTATAAAGCTGTATTTTCTCGGAAAGTTGAGTAATCCTGTTTCATTCCCATTTCAGGTTAGATGTAACTACAGGTATTAACTATAAGGTAACTGTAGCTAATTACTTCTTCATTTTCTGTATAACAGAGAGTAGGAGCAGAGCAGAAGGTAGCCCCGACTAATGATTAGTAAGTCGTGGATTCGAACCCAGGCAGGCGCATTACTTTGTGTAATTTATGTCATCACCTCAAAAATTCGAAGACGTGTGACATCTACCACCCTACACTGGACCAGCGTGGTGGATTATAGCCCATTCCCTCTCATAGAGAGGAGGCCTGTGTCCCAGCATTGGGAACATTATAGTCTGATTATGCTTTGCTTATGCTATTCTATAAGGAACTCGATACTGCGTTCCAAAACTCGAATTACCGATGTAGGTCACACGGCTGCCAAGCTAAATTGGAACTGGGCTGGCCACATCTATCGCATGCCGGAGGAGCTATGGGCAAAAGTAACCACACAATGGGTACCAAACAGCAGCAAACGGCAACGCGGCAGGCCCAGAAGGAGATGGCGGGACGAACTCGACTCTTTTTAAAAGGATTGGCAAACAAAAACACTGGATAGGGATAAGTGGAAAGAGGGAAGAGAGGCCTTTGCCCTGCAATAGAACACAAATGGCTGATAATAATATGCTATTCTGTATTACTAATGAAGTATTTCCTAGTAAGTTGTTCCGTAAAGCTCAACAAGGTGTTCTCTAATGACACTCTCGTCAAGTTGGTTCCGCAGTAAATTTCTTAATAGATAATGTCATGTTTGAGAGTGCACTTCCGAAAGCAATAACGTAACATCCACGTTTAATGACTCCTTACGTGGGTGTTGCGATTGACAATAAACGCAAGCAACGACACCGGTGCGGTTTTGATTCCGAACGCGACGTAACAACTTCGACGGCATTCGCCTTTCTCTTCGTCATTGCAATATACAAGGTGTAAACAGACCCTTCATGAAGCCGTCAGCCAAGCATTCTGTACATCAAACTAAGTAACTCTACGCAAAAATTATTGGGAAACGACTTTTTTTTTTTGGTGAAAAGTCACGTTTTACGGTAAAACTCAATGTAACGCACTCAAAACTTAGTGCTGATGGATGTTTTGAATAGTAAACGAGTCATGGCGCTAATTAAAGTAAAATTAAAACCTTTAAAAGTGGTATTTAAAAAAAAACTTTTGAAAAAGTTGGAACTTTGACCTTCAATATCTCCGTAACTAGAAGGTTCCCTGGTATGGTTTAGAACAAAAAAATGATCGCAATGACGTGGAGAACATGTGCCTTTCGGCTTCGTTAAGGGTCTTTTTAAACCCTTTATTTCGCGACAGTCATTTTGTCAAACAAGAAAAGTGCGTGTAGCCACTTTTTTAGTTACAGCCCATAGCGGTTGCTGGTTAGGGGTCCGTCAGGGAGCGATGTCACTATTTACGGAAGCTTTGTCAAAGACTTACAGTGAATGGGGAGGCTTTACCGTCGTGGTCTTCAGTCACCTTCAGAAATGTACAGGTAGTCCCTTTCACAGATAGAGGACTTGTGTCGCAACATAATCAACCGGCAGAAATGGAAGCACATCACTGAAAAAGCAGTCCTCGGGGAAGTCAACGACCCACCGCACATCTCTCCATGTACCTCGTCTGCGCAACCACGACCACTCTGACAAGAGTGTTTTGACTAAGAAGAAGAGACCCAGCTGGGGGAAAGCTGGTGGGCTGATTATGCTTGGTACCACATCTTAGGTGAACAACTCACAGTTGATCTGCAGTGACACGGGGTTGCTTGTGGCACTGCCTTCGTTGTTGTAAGCCAGACAGCTGTAGTCCCCTGCTGCTGCCCTGGTCACGCTCTGCAGTACCAAGCTCTGGTCACTGAGGATGACTCCAGCGCTAGCGTTGTGCTGGATTTCCTTCACCTGTGAAAGATTCTGATTTTAGGCCCACTTGCACAAAAAATCGCTGAAACTGAAACTGTGTGTTAAATGTGTTAGGCTTTAAACGTTCTAAACTAGGTTCTGTTTCTAACTCTGTTTTTTTCAATTATTGAAGATGACTGACACAGAATAATGTTTTAAACAATTTTTGGCGTTAATCCTAAAGAATCAGTTGTGGCGCGAATCTTAATTTTCTCGTCGACATGGTCTATTAAATATTCAGAGAATTTATTACTTAAGTTTTTTTTATGTTTGAATTAATCAGAAAAACTTAATAATGAAATAATGAACTAGTTATGTTGTTGAATCTATAAAACACGAGTGTAATTTAATATTATTTGAAATAGAAGAAACACTTTTGATTGAAAAGAGTTCCATGGAGTTTCTTGCCCATTCTTCTCCATAGACATCTACGCCTTGGAATGGGCAACTACAGTACTTTCACAAGTTATTATGCCTTGTGTCTGAGGCTGTAGCTTCGCTGTCTTCGTTTTTTTTGTGACATTCGAAAGTGCCTATAAGGTCTAATTGAAATAAATGCTTTGAGTTTTTGACTTTCAGACATCACAGTTATTCAAGAAATCATGTAACAAAGGGAAAACTAATCCATTATGTCTGCCAAATGCTTGGTTACATAAAAGGAGTCTTCAGTCTAGTGGACTCCTGTAGTAATTTTCGGTTCTTCTTCACTTAAGACCTATGAAACTCACCCCTTTATACCACGTGAGTTTCTTCGCTTTGGGGTTCGCTTTGACGCTGCACTCGAAGTAGACCCCATCTCCTTCCTTAATGTAGCTGGGGTTCAGGTTGGACCCCAGTTTCAGCGTCACTATTGGGACATCTGTCAATAAACACTAATCTTTAGATTGGTATGGCTTACGGTGGGTGAGGATAGCATCATGATCAAAACTTTGAATGAGTAAGTTAGGTAGCATTTATATGATGACCATCTCCGTTTGAAAAATACCTACATTGCCAATTAATTATGGATTTGGAAAACTCTAGATAAAATGGTCGATTCACAGGCGATGAATGAAGAGTAATCTGCAGCAAGCGAAAAGGCTTATGAGCATTTAGGTGATTTATTGAAAAAAAATGTGCTTTTTATATTTCGTGTAACTTGTTAAGTATGTGGAATAGGGATTTAACATTTTGATACATCTTTTTTGACTCTTTGGTCTAGTATCTTGTAAAAGGAATACACGATTCAATGAATTTTTCTCGATACAAAAAATTGCAAAGTTATATCTATTTTTTACTTTTTTCGACATCACGGCATAACGCTTTTTTTTTACGGATGGGAAATCATCAAATAACTCCTCCCGCTCTGGATGGAGTGTCAGACTTTTACTTACTAAAACCCATCCATGTTCCTTCTTTGCCCTTTGTGTTCCAGGCCCGCAATATCTCTTTCGAACAGTCCCGCAGCCTGACGCTTAAGAGTTATTCAATGGAATGTACTTTAAAACATAGAAAATTATCATATCAAAGTTTACTCAAAGTAGTTTATTGATTGTATTTTATTGATTTATTTTCTTAAAAAAGGAGTAAATTCGTTTTATTCCGAGCGCATGCACATTATAGCCATCTCTTCTTTTGTTTTTCAAAAGAAATTGCATTGCTTTCGCTTGCTTAGTAGATCAGTCGAGCTACGATTTATTTTCGAGGTAGCGCCTTAAGACGAAGGACGAGAGACGTGATTTATCAAAGTATATATTTGTTTTTAACTCTAAAACTGTTTTTATTTTAATAATATTCTATTTCAACAGGATATCTATCTGCATAGCTCAGTGATGCGTTAATCACAATAATTTGTCGATATTATTTGCATACCAAAATGTAATCGTAATTTATTTGTTTGCTTTAAACTTAACGGTGTAATAATTTTATTTCAAAGTATAAAAATATTGAAGGTGTTTTTTGAAACATGTTATTTCAGAATGTAGGTTTCATTAATTATATTATTTATTTTGGAATGTTTGTATGAATGTTTTATTTATGTTCAAAACCGATATTTAAATAATTAAAATAGTCAGTTTGGTATATTCATGTTGATTGGATCTCTTTTACTGTCATTTTAATACTAAATTAATTTGATCTGAAATGTATTTACTAGTAGAACATATTTTATGTGCAACCATGTTATAAATCAACAGAATACAGGGTGAAAATTGTTTGCCAACCCTTATTGAAACTAACATTAAAAAATTCGAAATCGCCAAGCGGTTGGACGACTCTTCACGTGACCAGAGGGCGGGCCTATTTTTTGGCCAAAGAATCAGCATTGCCATCCAACGTGGCAATGCTGCCAGCCTTCTGGGCACTTTTCCTATTGACAGCGATGTGGACAAATTTTTTGACGCCCTGTAACCGTTTTGATACTTGTACATTTTTTTTTCTTACTATTTCAGATTTGTAGTTTGTATATAATGTAAATATTCACTTGTTGTCAATAAATACTGTATGAGAAACATACTTTATCAAAATTCTCTGGCGACAATATGCAAGCATTAGAAAATCAAGGAAAATATCTCAATGTTCAATTCTCCGGAAACGGATACACCTAAGTTGTAATACAGCACAAGATACTTACACTGCACGTTGAGAAACCACCGGTCTTCAATAACAGCGCTCGGCACCCTGGGGTTCACGGCGCGGCAGACCAGGTACTTCTCATGGTCTTCAGCCATCGGCACCAAGTTCAAGGTGCTGATTGTCGCGTTGTTGTCGGAAAACTGTATCAAAGAAATGTATGAAAAAAAGGATGTTGTGCGGAAATACGAAGTGAAAGTAGGGCGAAATAAAATGTGCTATTTTGCATCTTTAGGAATAAGTTGTGTTTTGTGAGAGTATATAGGGTGACTAGTAATTAGTTACCTATACTTAAACACGTGATTGTACTCATGATAACAAACAACTTTCCCAAAGAAACTTTTTTTATACTCGTTCATTTTTATCCCAATAACACAACAGCCGTATGAAATTCACGCGCGCGCATGCCTGTGACCTGCTAATCAGCTTTTAGTCGCGTAACGGCCTTCTGTCTTCGACTATGCTCTGCCTACCCACTCTTTTTAGTCGTTTTACAACGGCAGCCCACTTCATGTATCCAATGACTACTAAACATTCATACAAAAAAAATAGATATTTATGAGATTTGAATAATTAAAAAAATAAAAATATTATTCATTATTATGACGCATGACGTAGTTAAAACACCCTGTTCTGTCTTACCAGTACTAACTGGTAAGACTTGTGGAGGTAAGATAGGAAAACTTAATTTACATGATCATCTAAATAATGTTCAAACAACAAAATACCCTAGAAATTGGTTTCGTATGTAGGTGCTACTAAAATAACACATTACTCACAATATAACACCAAAACTGCAGTCCCTAATCTAGCCAAAGCACTAAAATGTAACTCCATAGCTGTCTGCAGTAAGTTTAACTGCTGGACTAATGCTTAGGTGCCCATTGTATGGGGTTCCTGTTTTATGGCTTAGAAGCTGAATGCTGTGCCAAAATAAGTGTTAAGTGCGCTTTAAAGTGTGTGTTATGTTGGTAAACAACGGTTTTGGGGAAGATAGTGCCAGGCTTGGCAAGGATAAGCTAACGGGGGGAGCAGTTGTCGTGAAATAAATTGCACAAAGTAGGGGTTCGAAGTATTCGAACCCCTCGAACCCATACGTACTCGTAAAAACCCGTCGCCCTAACCACTAGGCCACCATTGCTCTAATAAACTTGCAAAATATATTTTACTAGCTTTTGCCCGCGGCTTCGCTCGCGTTAATTTAGAATTTGACAATCAACAATCAATGGAGGAATTATATTAAATCCGTAGCCTTTTATCAATCACACATATAAGAATTCACATACCTACAAAAAAGATGATAGATTAATTTCTTAGCAATATCTACGTCAGGTCCTGGTTTTAATCTCTGGTCATTTAAAGTTTTATTGGATTTTTTTCTTTTAGGAGACAGCAGCAGCAAGGAGAATGTGTACTCGATAGAAATAGGCTCGCCCCCATTTCATCATGCCACTTAAACAAAACAGGCGACTTGTGGGTGTCCCATTGCACACTCCAGCCTTACTCTTTGGGGTAAGCAAGGTGTAATGTTATTAATTTATGTGTCAACTAGCTTTTGCCCACGGCTTCACTCGTGTTAATTTAGAATTTGACAATCAATTCGGATTGTACTCTGCTTGTAAGAATATAATTCAATCATGATTCGAAAGACTCGTGGCGCCATCTTTTATAATAAGAACGTTATTGTTGTTCTACTCGGGAACAGTCCTTTTTATCGGGATGAAAGTTACTCTATGTCCGTTTCTGTACACAACAACCAAACAAACTTACTTTCACATTTATAATATTAGTAAGGATAAGGTTTCATCAAAGACCCAATCCTAAATGGTTACGCTTAAAAAATGATAAAATAAACAGATTAAACAGGTTTCAGCCTACTTGCACCACAAATGACTAAATGCGATTAGTGTGTAGTTTGATTGAAACATCACTCAGTCACTGTCATCTTCAAACGATTTATCCCAAAACAAAACGTTTTGAATTTGTTTACCGTTAAACGTATTTAATGATTTGTGGTTCTACTGAGCCTAAACATCCCATAAATAAGATTTAAATTCAAATTCCAGTCTCAAAAATTTAAAAAGCACGACGTAGGTACAGTCCACAACTAAATAAAAAGTATTTAAAGCAAAACAAATAATTTGGACAATCAATCACAACAATGTCAGGGCATTAGTCATTAGTCGAAAGCCACACGAACGCTGTCCTCGTCTGCACTAAATAAAATAAACATAAAAACAAATGACTGTCTGTCTAATCGTTGATCGAACGCTGTTTTTAAACACGTCACAAATTGACATCTTAATTCAATTATTTTATTTGAGTATTTTTTTCTGTCACTTCAAAGTGTGATCGATTGACATTATTATTTGTTTTTGAATTGTACTAAAACGGTTATAAAATAATTCAGAACAACTAAAAATTATGTATGCATAAAAGCATACGCAAAACAAAATTATAAGCCAACTATGCCGAAATCGGATCCTAAGCAAACCGTATGCAGCTGAATAAAAGTAATTTACTTAGAGAGACTGCCTATTATGACCTTCATAACCCACTTAGTGGGTAACAAGGTCCCCTAAACTGGTTGTCAGACTTTCGGGCTTCAGACTCCCCGTAATAACTGTCAAAGATATACAGCCGGGACTACCAACATTCCGAGGCAGCAAGGAGTCTTGGATATTTATTTACTGTATGACCAAACCTATCCACGGATCGACCTCGTCAAGCATTGCTTGACTTTAAATTTACGCACGGGGCGTAAAATCATTTAAAAAATAATAATGTACCTTTTGCTCAAACATTCATAGTTACAGTTTTCCAATAAGCATTTTATAATCAGAAACTTTATAAATTAACCATGTTTAAACGAGGGATTAAACAATCTGCGGAACTAATAAAATTTCCATTTCAATAAAAGTTAAACGTAGTTTTTCGTTTAGTTAGCAATTTTATAGACTTTGTATAGCAATGGCTTTGGTATTACATTAGTAAGAGATAAGTGGAAGTGTACATAAGGAACACCCACATTTCGCCAGTTATGTTAAAGTCTCATGTGATAGGAGGTGAGCCTATTGCCATCAACTGGGCACAAGTCTGCACTCCGGGGTGCTACTGAGAAATTTCTGATGGAAAATCTCAATGACACTTTGTCGAACCCGAAGATTGAGCTCAGGCTTGATCTTCTAGACTAACGAGAAATAATATTATTCATCATCTCATAATCTGCCTAGCCTTTTCCCAACTATAATATGGGGATCTGCTTCCAGTCTAACCAGGTACAGCTGAATATATTTTACATGGAGCGACTGCCTATCTGACCTCCACAATCCAGTTAGTACTGGGTAATACGATACCCCTTGGTAAGACTGATCGTCAGACTTTTTGGGCCACTGACTGTCAAAGATCTACAAATGAGAGCCGGGACCAATAGTTTAACACATGACATTATTATGGTTCACAATTAAACTTTATTGAATTTTACAGACTGTATTGTTTCAATACAGGGCCCCCAGGGTGTCTATGGACATGTCTTTACTCTTTTTTCTCTAAATATGTACGTGACATAACCAGGAAACAGCAAAAGCATTGGTAACATTAATAACCTTAGTTAAGGATTTTGGGTAAGATATGGATATTCTTATTTTTATATAATGTCGGTTTGTGAAGCGAATCTTCAAAAAAAAATTATCATAAGAAAGTTATTGTAAAAAAATACTTTTTTGCGGGATGAAAGATACCCTACGTCCGTTTCAGTAAACCTGGCCACAAAAAAAAAATCAGGATGATCGGTTCAGTGGTTTAGTCGTGAAAAGGTAACAAACAAATAAACAATCTTACTTTCGCATTTATAATGTTAGTAAGGATATCTACGTGTCTACATAAACTTTACTGTTGCCACTTATGAAATACTTAAAACACATTTTCCGCGAACAAAGCTGCGGGTAAATCTAGTCAAACAATTAAGAGATTTCGTGAAAAGAATGCGCATAAACAGTACATAATGATCCGTAAACATACATAAACATTAGTACGTTGAAAATTAGGATGGAGCGAGGTATAAAATACTAGGAATAAATACTAATTTGACTAGACCAAGTTGGAGCTAGTTCGTAATAAAACTGTGTGTAAACCTGAAAATGTTTGCACATCAAAACTATATTCATTTTTCACTGTTAACTTCTAACAATGGTAGATTTTCTAGAACAGAATTGCGACACGATGTTAGTTTAGTTTTTTTTTTATTTACATACACAGAAAATACTTAACAGTACATTATATTAGTTTATTCTTTTAAGAATACCATTTACGGTTAATTATATTTAAATATTTCTGCTTTATGTTTTTTGTAATCAATTTTCTCTTCTTCTTTTAGACATTATGTCTACATCTCTTTTTTTAGTATCACCTTTCGCAGGTATGCTGGAAGAGATTTTTTTAGAAATAAGCATCACCTTTACTATTTTCTGTTCCTTTCTTCTTTTCTGTATTTAGTGTGTACATAAATTGTTAAATAAATAAATAAGATAGAACAGCTCAAAGGAATATCTATATATACTTGCTTATACCCGCGGCTTAGCCCGCGTGGGGTTCGTTAACACTTTCGCTGCCCAGCACCCCGCGTAATATGGACTTTGGACTCATATGCTGGGTGCTGGGCAGCGAAAGTGTTAATTTATTGTCCCACGGGATCGTACCGGGATATAAAGTATCCCATGTGTTAGAATAGAGAATAGAATATCATTTATTTCTGAGTATATGGTACGTATATAAAGATCTTACAATTTAAATTAGTTCACATAATTTTAGTACCGGTGCCGGTGTAGAAATATTATAATTTTAATATAATTATTATCAAAATGTGACTAATACACCAATATTAATTTATTACTGATACTGATACTGCTAGCCTGCGTCATCCCACTGCTGGGCAAAGGCCTCTCCCCATGACTTCCAGTTGTTTCGATCCAGGGCTAATGTGGGCCACTGGTCGTTGGTTCTGTCCAGCTCGTCCCGCCATCTTCTACGAGGTCTTTAATTTATTAAGAGAAAAAAATATATACGTTTACAATACTAAAGGTAATTTATATTATTAATGGAATTATAAATGAATTATTATAACTTATGGTAAATGTATTCGCTAACAGACTTGAAACACATGTCAAGAAGCCAAGAAAATATTGCATGTTTCAATTTATTTAGTTTAGTTAAATAGGTAGCTGACTGATATTATTATGTAATGGCAGGTTATCTGCGGGACTGTTCGAAAGAGATACCGTGGACCTGGAACACAAAGGGCAATGAAGGAACATGGATGGGTTTTAGTCAGTAAGACTCTGACACTCCCTCCCACTCCACCCAGAGCGGGAGAAGTCATTTGATGATTTCCCATCCGTAAAAAAAAAAAATGGCAGTTTATTGAAAATCTTTATCGCCATGCAGTAAACGTTTCGACTATACAAACGAAGTCTTTGGCCGGTACTAGTAGTTGTTTAGGGTTTCTTTCTTCGATTCTTTTGGAAACATTAGTTATGGCGAATAAATAGGAATATCTTTTTTACAAATAAACCAGTTTATAAAATATCTGAGTGCCGAATTTCATCGAAATCCGGTCAGTAGTTTTTGCGTGAAAGATTAACAAACATGCAGACATCCATAATTATATATCCTCACAAACTTTCGCATTTATAATATTAGTAGGATAGTAGGAAGTACGAATCAGTAGAGAAAGTTGGATTAGAAATGTAGACACTTGTTTTAATTTTTTTATTTCAAATATTAAAACGATATTACTTTGAAACGTATTTAGTTATTAACATTTATGATTCTCAAAGTAAGAAAACATGATTAGGGCTTTGAGTATTGAGCGCAGATTGAAAACTTTTACTCATTTTAGGGGTAATAAACGATGATTGAAGTTGGAAGACGATTAAACAACGAAATATGTAGGGTTCTGTAGACGTTTATCATTGGTTAAAGCAGTATTTATGAATAAACCACGAGAGTGCTTACAACCATGAGTTGGCTTAGCTGTAGTCCTCTATCATCATGATCGCCTGCCTGACGGTCTACCACTCTTCACCCGTATGCCTTATGCGTTTCAGTGAACTCAGTTGTACTTATGACAACAATCAATCATAACTAGTGATCGGATATTCGGATGCATATTCGTATAGGACAAAATGGTAAATATTACAATCCATTTGAATTAAAAACGGAAATGAAAAAAAGAACTACATATTTAAATAAAGCGGGACTTTTTTCGTACTAACGCGCGCTCTATACTTGTCAACACTCAAACTTTAGGTAAACATGCATCCGAATATCCGATCCCTAATCATAACAGTAAAAAATAGAGCCACTTTTATTTTCCTAAATTAATTAAAACGTTATTTATAAATAAGAATATAAAATAACGGCGTTTCTGTGAAAAAAGTCCGTCTGGCACATATGATGATCATCATTTTGGCATTTATTCGCGAACGATTCAAAAACTCGCGTTTTTTATTTTTTTATTTTTTTGACATAATTGGTTTTCCCGGTACTATTGAATATTGGAGTTGATTAAAATTGTAAACGGCACGGTTGAGCAGCCAGTGAATTGTGATGAACTTACTGAATGGCGACTATGTACTGGGCTGCGATTGGATGGATTTATTGAATGAAGTGGATGATATTTTTAATAGTTTTTATCGTTTAAAACTAGCCTTTGTTTGTGACTTTTATTATTTCACAATTCTAAAGATATTCCAGTAATAACTTCGACGCCGCTAAGCACTCTTTTAGGGGTTGATGATACTTAAATGGCACATCACGGGCTGTTAGCCTTTTTTTTCGGATGAGAAATCATCAAATGACGGGGGTCATTTGATGATTTCCCACTCTGGGCGGAGCGGAAGAGAGTGTCAGACTCGTACTGACTGAAACCCATCCATGTTCCTTCTTTGCCCTTTGTGTTCCAAGGCCGCGGTATCTCTTTCGAACAGCACGGGCTGTTAACTTAGCATTCATCTTTCTGATTACCTAATATTTTTACCTCAGTTTCCACTGAAGAAAGAACAAGGGTTTTTTATTTTAGAAAACAGTTTTATAAGTTAATTTCATGATTTACTATTACCTGATTCACACTTTTACTTTTATAAATAGCGAAGCCTAGGGATATAGAAAAATAAACATTAAAATAGGGATAATAATGATGAAATAGTTAAATATCACAAATTGGCTTTCCAAAATATCTCTCAAAAATCTCTTTCATCTTAATAATAACGCACTTATATTTTTTATCTTCTTCAATGTCAGCAGTACAGCAAGCTATGAAAGGGATTTGACAGTTATGAAAAGTATTATAACCTTGTTTTTTTTTTTATCAATACTGTCTGATTGTTTTACTCTGATTGTATCATGAATGCATGAATTACTGTTATTGGTTGTAAACCATTTTAATTAAATGATTATTGGGTTCGAAGTGCTAATTATGATTTATTTATGAATTATGGAAGATTTCCAGCTAAACAAAAGAGAATAGAAAATAATTAGAGAAACTGACAGTTACTTATCAATAAATCATTAATAATTTATCAATTTTATTTTTTTAATAAATGTTGTCATAATTGTTTTTTCACTATTTCCATTTTTAATTTAATTTAATTGAATATTGGCTAGTCGTGTTGCTGGGTTACTACTTACCTACTAAGTTATCTTATTTTTCGAATTTATTGTTTTCTGCATGTGGTGTTTACCTCTAAGTAATTGTTGCGCTACAATTTAATTTTAAGAATAAATTATGTCGCTGTTCCAGTGTGAACCATTGTTGATAGACCTAATATAATAAATAAATAAATAATTGACTTGATAATTATCTTGATCCTGAACCCTGTGAATTATTCTGTTGAAAGTCGTTTTGAGAGCGATAGTCAGTTGTCTAGCCCTCAAAAACTAATAAAAAAGAAAGACAATATTTCCGTCTCACTTCGTCAATGGCGTCGTCAACTTTAGTACGTAAGAAGTGAGCAGTAAAACAATGGCACAGCAACAGTTAGTCGTTCTCAGACGTCAGTACATCTGCACTTACTAAAGCTAGAGTTTCTTTGTGTTCGTGCCATTTCAAGTTTCACTTCAGATCTTGCTGTTGCTTATGTGTTTTGGGAACTTTTTCACTCGAATTAATTTAACTTTTACTTCTGCAGTTTATGATTAACTTGTGCATGTTTTAGCGGGTAAATAACTATCCTATTAGATAACGGGTGTAACAAGATCCTTAACGAAGCCGAAATGCACTTGTTCTCCCCGTCATTGCGATCATTTTTTTGTTCTAGACCATACCTGGGTACCCTCTAGTTCCGGAGATATGGGGGGTCAAAGTTCCAATTTTTTCACAAGTTTTTTTTTTAAATACGTTGTCAGGTGTACAGAAACGGACATACCTTTCATCCCGGAAAAACATATTGTTCCCAAGCAAAACAACAATAACGTTCTTTTGATAATAGATGGCCACGTGCCTTTCGAATCATGATTGAATTATATTATTACAAGCAGAGTACAACCCGAATTGACTGTAAAATTCTAAATTAACGGGAGCGAAGCCGCGGGCAAAACCTAGTTGCATATAGGGTGACTGGTAATTAGTGACCGGTACTTAAACACGTGATTGTACTTATGATAACAAACAACTTTCCCAAAGATTTTTTTTTAAACGGCGAACAGCTGATAGGTCACAGGCGAACGTGTGCGAATTTCATACGGCTGTTGTGTAATTGTGATAAAAGTTTGTGTATAAAAAAGATGTTTCTTTGGGAAAGTTGTTTGTTATCATGACTACAATCACGTGTTTAAGTATGAGTCACTAATTACCAGTCACCCTATACAATGTCGCCCATGCGCATGTGACCGCCCGTAATTTACTGAATACCCATGAAGAATTGTCGAAAAAAAAAATTAAAAAAAAATTCTATCTTTATAATTTTTCATGTTATTCAATTTTTATTTTTTTAAGTAGAGTTTGTAGATTTGCTTTCTATTTTTTTACACATCTCCGAAGTTTATGGGTCGATTTGGATTCTGTTTATTATTTCTCAAAGCTTATGAGTTATTTTAACAGGTTAATTAACATTTGTCCTAAAAATTATCGACTACGAAAAAAAAAACGGAATCGAAACATTTTTTTGGTAAAAAATTGTGTATTTATTTTAAAAAAACTCGTGTAAGGCCATAAATTATCCCCATAGGACGACTTTTTTAATCATTACTTGTAATCTACTACATAATAGCTACAAATTCACAGAACATTGTTGATACCTAACTGTAACTAAATCCAAGGTAAAACTCTAAAACTCTGATGAGTCAAATTTCGGAAAAGATAATGTGAAAGTCAATTGAATGTTGCTCTTAGCAGTGAGTACTAAAAGTATAAACTAATAATGAGGATGATAATGGAATTAAAAACAAACAAGTAATAGCCAGATTTTTGCTAAAAAAATAAAAAATTACAAGAATTTTAATTAATTAGATTTTCGAAATGGCCCCCACCCTCCTGTAAACAAACCAAAGCCCTCATGGCAACACTTTTGATTGTACGACGTAGTTCTTCACGGTTTTCTTTTATTTCCGCAGCAGCAGCAAAAATCCTAGCCGTTAATTGCTCAAGGCTTTCGATGGGCACGTCATACACTCTTTGTTTCATGTAGCCCCAAAGATAAAAATCTAAGGGTTTAAGGTCGGGAGATCGCGGCGGTCAAGCAATGGCACCTCCTCTGCTAATCCGCCACGGATAATTTTGATTTGAATAATCACGAACTAGTCGTGCGAAGTGTGCTGGAGCTCCATCTAATTGCAGATACATCCGCTTTCTTGTTTCCAGTGGTACTTCCTCCAAAAGCAGCGGCAACGTATTATCTATAAAATCTAAAAACGCGTGTTGATCTAGTCTGCATGGTAACACGAAAGGGCCAGTAAGTTCATTGTCAATCATTCCAGCCCATACATTTATAGAAAATTGAGTCTGGAAAGTTGTTTCCCTAATGACGTGTGGATTTTCGGTGGCCCACACATGAAGATTGCGATGATTTGTTAAACCCGCCCTTGTTTTTTCTTTAGAGATAGGTATCAACAATGTTCTGTGAATTTGTAGCTGTGATATATTAGATTACAAGTAATGATTAAAAAAGTCGTCCTATGGGGATAATTTATGGCCTTACACGAGTTTTTTTTAAATAAATACACAATTTTTTACCGAAAAAATGATTTCGATTCCGTTTTTTTTTTCGTAGTCGATAATTTTTAGGACAAATGTTAATTAACCTGTTAAAATAACTCATAAGCTTTGAGAAATAATAAACAGAATCCAAATCGACCCATAAACTTCGGAGATGTGTAAAAAAATAGAAAGCAAATCTACAAACTCTACTTAAAAAATTAAAAATTGAATAACATGAAAAATTATAAAGATAGAATTTTTTTTTTATTTTTTTTTTCGACAATTCTTCATGTATATTCAGTAAATTACGGGCGGTCACATGCGCATGGGCGACATTGTATAAATACCTAACTAGGCAACACTATTATCTAAGTGTTAACTCTGCAACCTTTAGTTAAAGCAAAGCAACCGAGGTTCTTTAAAATCCGTGCCATCACAACGAATGCCTAGGAAATTAATCTTAATAAAGGTAATATTATGCAAGTCACAAGTTTAACTAAACAAGTCGCTTGTGACCCACTTGCAGTCATGTTTACCAAACAAATAAGCATAAATCCAGCCAGTTAAAAGTTCACCAGTCACGCAATTTTGTAGACGGAAATTTAACTGAAAAGTTCAGTCTTCAAACTATGCAACAGTATCGGAAAACGTATGGAAATAATGTTGCGGTTTCTATTAAAATATGTACCTACTAGCTTTTGGCCGCGGCTTCGCTTGAGTCATGTTCGGCTGTTATCCCACGGGGAACGCTTTATATTATAGCCTATGACACTCGGGAATAATGTAGCTGTAATTAGTGAAAAATTTTTTGGTATCGGATCCGAAAGAAAGAAAGAAAAAATATATTTACTCAATAATATCATCACAGCAAACTTACAAATCAAATCAAAAGCTATTTATACAAATTAGGGTGATAACGAGCATTTTTTGAACGTAAAAGTTAACAAGAGAGAGTCCACCACGCCCACACTTCGCCAGTTCCCAGTGTTTTAGCTGGGAAGGAGTGGCGGAAAAAACTCCCCAGCAACACCATGTCTAGTGGCTCGAGGAGGTCGTGGCGAAATAATAACACCCGCTCGGTTCGATCTTTAGGTTAAGCCGTGCTTGCCTAGGTTGGTCTATGGATGGGTGACCACCCATTACATACCGAATTTCCTCCATGCCTCGGAAAGCACGTAAAGTCGTTGGTCCCGGCTGTCATTTGTAGATCTTTGACAGTCGTTACAGTTAGTCAGTGGCCCAAAAAGTCTGACAACCAGTCTTACCAAGGGGTATCGTATTTCCCAGTACTAACTGGGTGTTGGAGGTCAGATAGGCAGTCGCTCCATGTAAAATACTGGTATTCAGCTGCAAGCCGACCCCAATATAGTTGGGAAAAGGCTAGGCAGATGATGAACACATGTCTGTTAGGTAAGAACAAACAATTTTTACCTCTTTTTTAAATAAAAATATAGATATAACAGTAACTACAACCTTACATTTTAGTACCTTCTTATTCTTCAGGGAAATTTGATAATTATCCTTCGTCAGTTGCCACTAGAAATGTATTTAAAATTATGACCGTTGTAAAGTGATTATATACTAAATTTAAGTCGCAATCTATATCTAATTATTGCAACGAAAAACACTTTGATTTCGACAGTCATAATCATGCAAAATCCTAAGAATAATAACTGTGATACGAGTGTAAACCACGCCACGTAAACTGACTAGTCAACATAAACAGTGGCAACACCAACACTCAAAACTACGCGTTACTCGCGATGAAAAGAATTAATTACCCACGTGATGGCACATTGTCTGCCAACCTACCAACGTTTCGACCCACACACAATGGCCCGCCACCCTCAGCCAACTTTCATAAATGAAGCGAGGAAATTAGCAATTAACACATTTTCATCAAATTCCCTGCAAGAGGATAATTTTAGTGAAATAATAAACCTAATAGTTATTAGTAATAACACGAAAATGTGGTTTAACTGAAATTGCTGCTTTAATTCCGTGGATAATGAAATGGGGCTCCATTTACTAATTTTCTGTGGTTAAAACCAACATGAAATGTTAACTCCTGGGTGGTACTTTAGTTAAATAGAACTAAATTAATAATCTGCTTAATTAGTTAATCTTTTGCACTGTTTGTGAAGCGCATTGAAATTTTCTTTTCTAGGAAACGTAGGAGTAATCTGCTAGTATGGCCGACCCCTCTTCCTATTCGAGTAGAGCTTTGCTTAATTTAAGAAGGAGTATGTCAAAAGCGTTGGTCCGTTTTCGTGAACACTAAGCAACACCTAAAGGAACGCCGAAATATATGAGGCATGAAAATTTAAGTGTTCTATCGTGTAGGGATTGTTTTTGGGCATTCGCAGTCACAGTTTGGTTTTTTTTGAATGAATAGTATAGGTATAACTGTGCCACTTAAGATTTTGATAGAAAAATTTATGTATAATTGTTAAATCTGTATAGTAAAAATATACTCACACTGGATATGGGCAAAAGCATATTATTATGATGAAATTATATTTTTTTTTTATTTGGTTTTGGAAAAAAAAGACATGCTGCGCCGACCCCAAATAAATTGGAATAAGGGCAGGTGAATGAGGTTGGTTGTAAAAAAAAAAAAACACGTTAAAAATTACTTATTTTTTAAAACGAGATGGGTTCGGTGTTTCCTACCTACCCGACTACTCTCAAAAGACACATCAAACCAAAAATGTTTATTTGTAACATTTTGCGAAAGGGACATTTTGCGAAACGGACATTCTGAGAAAGGGATATTCCGCGAAAGGGATATTCTGAGAAAGGGACATTCCGCGAAAGGGACATTTTGCTACCTGTAGTCATTTTGAGAAGTGGTCATTTTGCGACAGAGCCGAAAATATTTACAAATTACAAGGAAAGATCTTATTTCCTAAAAGTCACTGTCATCCGTCCAGACATAATTATAATCTTGGTCAAGTCACATAAGGGCGAAACTGAAAAGAAATCCACAAGACTTTCTATACACAAAAAATAAAGGTGCAAAAATTAAATAGACATTTTAAGGAAAAGAAAATTCAGTTCAATTCAGTTCTGAAAGAAGTCCAGCACAAAGAAAACATGTTATTTCACGCGAGCGGCAATATAAAAGCTAGGAGGTACATTTAGATATAGTTGATAGATAAGACATGTAATTATAGACAGCGAGACTATCTACTATTTCCTAGGAGACCAATAAAAGGAAATGTGTGATTCGGTGATAAAATATAATTTAGTTCGTGACTTGTGACACTAGATGGCGTTAGTTTAAATATTAGCAGGAATTTTACACTAGAACGTTACGGGTGTTACATACACTGCGCCGACCCCAAAAAAATTGGCATAAGGGAGTATGATGATGACCTTGAATTGTGCCAAACTGAACATGGTTCAGCGATACCGAACAGGTTTTTGGATAGGCATGAGCCGAAGAAAAAATGGATGAATTGTGTGAGGAATGATATGAAAGACAAAAGAGTAAATGATGCCGTGACGTCGACAGGGGAAAATGGATGAAGAAAACGTGTTGCGCCAACCCCAAATAGAAAAGAACAAGGGCAGGAAGATGATGATGATGATGATGGATCATCTGCCTAGCCTTTTCCCAACTATATTGGGGTTGGCTTCCAGTCTAACCGGATGCAGCTGAATACCAGTATTTTACATGGAGCGACTGCCTATCTGACCTCCACAACCCAGTTGGTACTGGGTAATTCGATCCCCTTGGTAAGACTGGTTGACTTTTTGGGCCACTAACTACCTAACGACTGTCAAAGATCTACAAATGACACCCAGGACCAACGGCTTAACGTGATTTCCAAGGCACGGAGGAAACTCGGTACAGACCAACCTAGGCAAGCACAGCTTAACCTAAAGATCGACCCGAGTGACTGTTATTATTTAGCCACGAGCTCTGCTATGATGATGCGCCGAATGAAAAACAAATTATGAGTAGTAATTGCATCGGCTGGCTTTTGCTGTTTTTCAAATACTTCTAAATCGAGCATGTGACACATTCATATGGCAAGATTATGAAGCCGGTATCGATGGATTATGGTTAAAGCCTGTAATTGCTCTAATTTAGGCTACTGCCTAAACTTCGCGCATTTACATTTACACACCATGTTTTCGTATTTAATATTGAGTGGATAGCTGGTTTTAAACACGAAGTGGCATAAATGGCCATGGAGCGAGCCATGCTCGGCATAACCCTCTTAGATCGAGTGCGTAACACGAAATCCGCCGTCGGACGCAAGTCTACGACGTCGGGGACCGGGCGGTGCGCCTCAAGTGGACCTGGGCAGGACACTTGGCTAGACGCGGAGATGGCCGATGGAGCAAGGCTTTGCCCAAAGAAATCAGGGCCGTCCTAAAGCTCATTGGCTTGACGATATCGTCAACCCAATGAGCGTGAGCCAAGTCGTGGGAAACATCTGGATACGGGACGCACAGAACCGGGAAGTGTGTCAGAAAAAAGGGGAGGCCTATACCCAGCGTTGGGTGACTCCGGGCTGATATGATGATGATGATGGTTTTAAACTGGGACGCGAGCAAGCGATTAATAGGTATATATTTCATAATGTCAATATGTAAAAACCAACGGCGGGCAGTCAGCGCGCTTGCCGCTACCACACAACTCGACTCGCAGCCCGCGTGCTGCAAGCGAGCGGACCTTGTGCGCACAGCGCGCCGACGGCATGCTTATTACGCGCCGACTCCGAGTCGGCAGCGAAACAACGTCATTGCGTCGTCGCACGTCGCCCGCGCACCACCGTCGGCTCTCGCGCCTCGCTGCACTGCATTCCTCCCTCCAGTCTCGAATCAGATTTAAGACAGTGGATACGCTTTGCTACGCAATGTAAACCGAGACATTATGAAAACGTGCAAGACCTATGCGTGCTCAATCATAAATGCCATATAACAATATTGAGTTCGCGGTGACAGCAAGCTTGCACCTCGCGGCCACCGCGCGGACTGTGAGCTTACACGTCGCGGCCGGCGCGCGGACTGCGAGCTTGCACCTTGCGGACAACGCGTAGTTAGCGCGCTGGCAGCTAGCCGTAGTCTAAATTCGAGGCGAAGCCGTGCTGCAGCTGTGCAGTTGCGGTGCCGGTATAATGTGCTATAACCTTAAGAGTATAGGTATGGATGGATAGTAGGTATAGGTTTTATAATATGAAAAGTAAATAAAGGGTGTGAAAATACCCTTAACGAAGCCGAAAGGCGGTTGTTCTGCCCCCGTCAATGCAGTATTTTTTTTTGTTTTAGACCATACCTGGGAACCTTCTAGTTACGGGATATTGGGGTTCAAAGTTCCAACGTTTTCACATTTTTTTTTTAAATACTTGTTTTTAATGTAAGATTTTTACTTTAAACACCTCCACGACCCCCGTACTATTCAATAGATCCATCAGCACAAAGTTTTGAGTGCGTTTCATCGAGTCCTACCGTAAAACGTGATTTTTCACCCCAAAAAAAAAAGTCATTTCCCAGCAATAATTTTTGCGTAAAGTTACTTAGTTTGTATAACATTAATAATTTGATATAATATTAATTGTGATAATTCCCTAATGAGTACTTCCTTAATTAGTGGTTTATTAATTACAAATCATGTAGCCTCATTTTAGGTTTTGTGGTATAGTCAATGTGCAAATTACAAAATGTGGACGAGTGCGATGTTTCAAATTGAAAGCCAATACCGGGTTTTGTTTTTAGATTGTAGTCATGTAAACACGATGTCAAAAGAGTGAAGACTAAACAAGACTAAACTAGGCTTTAGTCTTTCAGAGCCGGTCTTTAGACTGGTGAAACTACCGTCCACATTGCACGAGCTCTGGTGAGTCAGGTGATGAGACATCGGTCCCGGGCTTCACCAAGGAGGAGACGGCGAAAGCCACCGCTGAGGAGTCGCGAACGTCATGCAACGCAGTACTCGGAAAAAAAGGGGGAAATTGGCAAAGACGGCGGAGTTTTAAGTTTCTGCGGGCCCCACATAACCACACCACCCGGCCCCCGGACGGCGCGTTAAGCGGCAGGGATTAGGGGGAAAGAAGTATTCTCCTCACCAGAAAACCCGGTCCCTGTGAAGTATAGAAAGGTACAAGTGGGCAGATGTAGCTTCAACCTCGTAAAGTAGGGATACCTCGATGGAACGGCAGCAGGGTGCAAACTATGTTCCATCTCCTAACCTGCCCTGTGTGCCCCAAAATATTCAGTCAAACTGACCCCTGCACGGCCACTACTGTTGTACCAGTGACACGAAGAAGAATAAGACCAGCCAGTCTGCACAAAAGGGAGAAAAATACAGGGTGTAAACGGACCCTTCACGCACATCAAACTAAGTAAGTTTACGTAAAAAATTTTGCTTCGAAACGTCTTTTTTTTTCGGGTGAACTCAGAACATTGTGCTGATGGATTCATTGAATAGTACGGGGGTTGTGGAGGTGTTTAAAATAAAAC
The DNA here is from genome assembly GCA_905220335.1 of Noctua pronuba. Classification (NCBI taxonomy): domain Eukaryota; kingdom Metazoa; phylum Arthropoda; class Insecta; order Lepidoptera; family Noctuidae; genus Noctua; species Noctua pronuba. The sequence continues at coordinate 1,643,815 of LR999911.1, forward strand.
ACTTACTTTAAAAAGATGTATTTAAAAAAAAACTTGTGTAAAAGTTGGAACTTTGATCTAGAACAAAAAATGATTGCATTGACGGGGGGAGAACAAGCGCCTTTCGGCTTCGTTAAGGTTCTTTTTACACCCTTTATAATTATGTATTTTCATTATTGCTCATTTGTACGCAGTACCTAAGTGTGTCATAACTAGTTAAGTATGTTCAAACGTAAATTAAAACAGATAAAATATAATATGACTGAATAAAACAGATCATCTTTGTCGGCAAAAGCCAAGAAGTGCCATAAACGAGAAATTTAAAGGATACCTACCGAACTTGTGTAAGCTATCACTGCCGAGTTTCTCACAGATTCCCACGGGGGCATAAAGAAATAGTACTCCACTTCTGACACGAAATCGCGGAGCAGAATAATAAGATAACTTTGCAAGCGCTCCAAATGTTGACTACCTCATATTAATTTGGTAGTTACTCTTACAAACTCCGTATTATTGTTTCAAAGTCATCAAAAGGCCATACAACGTATACAAGAGCCAGGGCGACAATGATGTTGAACAATCACTTGTTAATAAAGGTTTTTTTTTTAACCTATGCTATTTTAATCATTCTTGAATGTTGCAGCGCACGAAGAATCTGATATAATAATTATGGGTAAAGAGAACACATACATACTTGAGGATACGATGCTTTTTTTATTTTTCGGATGGGAAATCATCAAGTGACCCCTCCCGCTCTGGGCGGAGTGGAAGGGAGTGTCAGACTCGTACTGACTAAAACCCATCCAAGTTCCTTCTTTGCCCTTTGTGTTCCAGGGCCGCGGTATCTCTTTCGAACAGTCCCGCAGCCCAGGATATGATGTTTTAACTTGTCAGATTGCTGCGACAGTACTAAAAATATCATTTATAGCAATATTTATCTACCTCTTATTATTCCAGCAACTTGGCAGTTTCAACATGCATAATTAGTCTATAATATTCCCACAGCTGGGATAAAGGCTTCATCGCTGAGACGGAGTGGGCCATAATCCACCATGCAGGTGTACAGCAGGTTATTGTTCCAAAATGCATTGCAGGAAAATTGAAAAGGTGACGGGCTAACTATGACAGCTTCCATACCAAACAGTTCGAATCCAACCATTTTCAACCAACATTATTAATGTAATGATAAATATAACATAACATCACGCCTGAAATCCCCGAAGGATTAGGCAGAGGTGTACGTAATAGTACACCCACATATCCCAAGTTATATTTAAATCTCATGTACAGTTCACGTCACGTAAAAAGAACGCTGACCAATCAAATAAACTTTCTCAATTTTTGTTATTCTAGCCTTTTCCAAAGTACTAAGTAGCTAGTAAAGTACCTATTACGATTCTACAATGAAACAATTATACTTATATTATAAAACAATAGTTTAGTACTTTAGGACGAGACAGTTTATCGTGCGCAAACACATCCCCTCCACTGTCGCTCAGCGTTCTTTTTACATGACGGGACTTATAAAAGTGCACGAGCCTATTGCCATCCAAACTCTGTGGCTGTTACTGAGAAAAACCCAATAACACTTTGCCCGACCCGGCCATCGAACCCAGGACCTCATGCTCACGAGCACTAGACCAACGAGGCAGATAAACAATGATAAACTGCTCATATAAACTCAAGTCAACACAAACCGAAAACTAGCACCGTGGTTAGATTTTAATTAAAAACATCCAGTATTCAAAGTCTGTACAGTCGGTAGGCATGTATTTACATTGCCAAGCAAATAGTAGATTATTGTACGGAGTAGATTATTAATGCTGAGCATATTTGTCGTGTGGTAGTTCAATCAATGTGGATTTAAACGTGGCTTAGGTTTGTAATCAGTACTTGAGCGGGGTAACCGCGGAGCGAGAGAGTAATTGGCGCGACGGCTGATTACTGAGAACCGTGTTAAGGCTTCGAGAAAAATCTTTATTGGATGTTGTGGGGACGGATGTAAGGAGTTAAGCAGCTTTCACTTGCAATATTACTCTCTAATTAGTTATTAAGAACTTTTACTAAAATGTCATGATGGTTTTCGACGAAATGTACTTTGAAATGATGCTTACTTAACTCGTATGCCGAGTATATAGACACAATTAAAAAGTCATTGTATCTCGCGAAGATCTACGTTCACGAAACGAAAGATTAAAATGAAGCTGCAAGATTCCTGAAACTTAAAGTACCTACTAACATGTTTATTTATAATAATTTTTGAGATTAATTTGAAGACTCTTACCCACTCTCATCAGAATCACCCATGATATGAGACATCATGAATACCAGCCAGCATCACTCTCGTCTGTGTAGTTTGCAATGTTAACTATAGACGACGCTCGGCGCGAAAATATTCATCATTATCAGAAACTATGTCTAAATATATAGCTAGACACAAAAATAACTAGTGTACTAGAAAAAATAAAACTACGACAGATATAATATACAAAATTAACCAATACTAGATGGACATAAATGAACAGATCTTCCAGGAAAAGTATGCGCTTCGCCAACCTTCTCCTATCTTCGGAAAAACGAAGACACTCTTTGCTTATTTTGCATTATAATCAAAGAGTTTTAAAAGACTTATAGATCGGACATTGGAAATATTTTCATACAACAATTTTGATCCCGAACATTTTCGATTTTGACACACGAATGCTCAGTGACAAGCGGGCGAATGACACTAGACAGAACGATTTGTTACTAAGTCGTAACAAGTATTGGATTACGATTTTTTTCGTCTTGTCCCGTCTATCGCTCGTAAATATTTGAATGTCTTTGATTATAATGGTAAGAAAACGATAAATTAACGACTCAACTGGTTTGTGGAGGTCAGAGAGGCAGTCGCTGATGAGACTGGAAGCTGACCTCGATATAATTTGGAATAGCGATTCCAAACAAACTTTCAAAATTTGCCTAGTAAAGGTACTTACTTTGTGACTAGTAACCATCGCTTTACACAAGTATGTATAATTTCGTTTCGAAGACTTATTTCCAAGCCAGCAAAATATTGCCATATTCGTTGGTAACTACTGCGAGTAATTGGGTTTGTTTATTTTTTGAGAGGTTGTTCGCAATTTACATAGGTGCTTTATTTTTAGCATTCTAGAAATTGAGTTAACTACGTTTGGGGTAAAAGTAGGTTGGCGTCTAATTTCAAAATGGAGGGTCTTACACCCACATCTGTTTAACAACGCATTGATAAAATTATTTTTTTATCGTATGACCACTTTAAGTGTGCAGTTCAAGAAAATTTGCATCGGTAAATGTCAACCTTGGTACATCTATACAAATAAATTAAATTGAATTGTCTGTTTGTAATTTCAAAATAATAGATTTTTACTTAATGCATATGAGAGTATTTACGGTACTTATAACGAAAAAAAACATTATTAATTTTTTTGTCTATCCGTCTGTTTGTTCCGGCTAATCTCAAAAACAGCTGGACCAATTTTGACGCGATTTTACTGGCAGATAGCTGATTTTATCTATACATATAATAAGACAGTAAAAAAACTGTGTCTGTACATTGAAGATATTTAAAAAAAAAAAATTGAGGGGGTTTAGAAACAGTAATAGAACACGAATCCAAAAAAAAAATTCTGTCTGTTTGTCTGTTTGTCTGTTTGTCTGTTTATCTGTTTGTCTGTTTGTCTGTTTGTCTGTTTGTCTGTTTGTTTGTACACGCTAATCTTCGGAACTACTAGACGGATTTGAAAGATTTTTTTTTTGTTGTGTAGGTATTAAGTCTGGGCAACATATAGGCTATAATTTATCTTGGAAACTTGAACACCTGATGCAGAACCGCAATAGAATAGCTAAACTATAAGAGATACAAAAATGGTACCATAGCAAAAATTGTTCCACGTGATGAGCATTTTCTGCTGAGAGAATAAATTTGAAGATCTGGAACACCTGATGTGGAACTCCAAGAGTCCAGCTACACTATAACATATATAGGAATGACGTCTTAGCAAAAATTGTTCAATCTGATGACCACTCTCTGTTGATTTATAAAAATCGAAGATCTGGAACACCTGTTGTGGAACTCCAAGAGCCCAGCTACACCATAACACATATAGGAATGACGTCGTAGCAAACATTGTTCAATCTGATGACCACTCTCTGTTGATTTATAAAAATCGAAGATCTGGAACACCTGTTGTGGAACTCCAAGAGCCCAGCTACACAATAACACATATAGGAATGACGTCTTAGCAAACATTGTTCAATCTGATGAGCACTCTCTGTTGATTATAAAAATCGAAGTTCTGGAACACCTATTGTGGAACTCCAAGAGCCCAGCTACACCATAACACATATAGGAATGAAGTCTTAGCAAAAATTGTTCAATCTGATGAGCACTCTCTGTTGACTTATAAAAATCGAAGATCTGGAACACCTGTTGTGGAATTCCAAGAGCCCAGCTACACCATAACACATATAGGAATGACGTCTTAGCAAAAGTTGTTCGGTCTGATGGGCTTTTCCTGTTGACTTATAAAAATCGAAGATCAGAAACATCTGATGTGGAAATCAAAGCTATCACTAATTTCACTGTATAATTATAAAATAACATAAGCTGGGAGTATCTCCACGCGGTGAAGGCGGTAACAGTTTAGGACTGATATTCAATGACGACGGTATATCATTGAAAATATGACTCTACTGGACAAAACTCCTATTTATTTTTTTACTTTATCGAATAAATATGCCTTCGGGCTTATGTTATTTGAGTGTTTTAGACTTTTTCCACTTATCTTCGTGACGCGGTAGCCTACCCGGTAACGCAGGGGAGCAGTCACTTAGATTTTAATTGATCAGGTATCTTCACAATAAAACTATAACCATGCCTAGAAAGAGGTCAAATCTTTCCCAATGTTCCAAAGGAGCTAAAAGATTGAGGATCATAAGATCCCAAGAATCTACCGAAGAACGTCAGGAGAGACTTGATGCTGTTCGAGAACATCAGGCTGCAACTCGCTCCGTGGAAACCTCTTCCTCTCTTCTCTTCTCTTCCTCTTGGATAACGAAGCACGCCTGCGTTCTCAGCGTATTTACGCATCTACATCCAGGTCTCTAGAGAACTGTGAAGAACATGATGCGCGACTGACCGCTGATCGTGAACGTCATGCATTGTCTCGCGAATCGGAGACGTTCACGGATAGAGAATTACGCTTGAGTTCCAAGCGTATCTACGCATCGACTTCTAGGTCTCTAGAGACAAGTGGGGAACGTGATGCGCGACTGACCACTGATCGTGAACGTCACGCATTGTCTCGCGAGTCGGAGACGTTCACGGATAGAGAATTACGCTTGAGTTCCAAGCGTATCTACGCATCGACTTCTGACTTACAAAAATGAAAGATCTGGAACGTCTCGAATCGTCTCGCGCATCCCGTTGTTTTCCCGTCCCCGGGCTCTTAGAATTCGACATCAGACGTTTCAGATCTTCGATTTTGACGACCCCGTTATCGCTGGCATAAGCAACAGGATCCGCGTACGAAGTCGCGGGCAGAAGCTAGTAAGGAGTAACTTTGGCTACTTTTATTTCAGAAAAAAGATTAGGCTTCCGTGCAAAAAAATTCAAACCCCAAAATTGTTAACAAAATCTGAACCAAATGGGGAATAAAAAATAATATGCTAAAGCTTATGTCAAACCTGTTCGAAGTCGTTGTAGATACACGAAAAACTTTGAAAGCGATTTGTAGTTGTCTAGCTAGCTGCCCTATATCACAGCAATCTTTATTTTACTTCAGGGTGTGAAAGAGATGGAACTACACGTCCTGTATAGCTCTGTATCTTTCCCACACTGAAGTAATAATTATACTGCTACAAGAAAATTACGTTTATTTGGCTTATGCTACAAGTACACTGAAGAGGTGGTGGTGAGACCCCTGGTCTTACTTTCCTCACCACGTTTCTTCATACAAGAATCAGTCCACTCAAACGGGGTCAATAGGAACGCAGGGGTGAATCGAGACAAAACTTTGATAGGGATTTTAACGTTGAATTAATATGGTATGTTGCAAACAAAGTCCCTTAATCTTCTATACATATAATAAAATCGTAAAAATCCAAATCGATGTTCCGACTTGGCGCAAAAACTACTGCACAGATCCTGATCAAATTTTGCACAAAAATTCCTTACAGGCTTCTTCACATGTTAGGCTATATATTATCACGCTACTTTCTTAAGGGGGTGAACAATATTGCATTATGTCAGTGTTCTTCAATTGTTTGACGTTTCAGTCATGACAAGCACCAGAACGGCTATTTAAAGCTTATGTCAACAGAGAAAACAGCCTAGCGGATTCATGACCGTGCTGTAACCTACGAGGCGCAAGTTCGAACCCCACTATTATTTTCACTTTTTGTGATTTGTCTGAATATTTTTTTGATGATGTTAGATTTCCATTCTTTTTTTTTGTATTGACATCGTTTGGATTTCCGTTTTTCTTAAATTTTTTCTCCAAAAAGTAATAGAGAAGTATGGAAGAAAAGGACATGCTGCCCCGACCCGAATAAAATGGGATTACGGCAGGAGAATGATGACGATGATTTCTCCAAAATGTAGTATAGCGAACAGAAGTCTGATGTATTAACATGTTTGTAGCGGCACTACAGAGAGTTCTACAACAACATAGAAACAAAAAGTACATCAGCGCCATCTATGACATAGGAGATGAACTAAACATCTTATTCCACATCGCGCAAGTAAAGTTATCCGCGACTTAAGACTATACAGAAGAACCCGAGAACAACTGTCGGGCAGTAGCCCACCAGACAATAGACATAACACCCGTCTGGTCGGAGGATCCTCCCTTTTCTATGGAAGATGAAGAACTTTACACCCTGTTCTTCATACCCCCAAACTGGCGACCCCAGAATGGACGACAGCGCAGCCTTCGCGCAACGCGACGTCATCAAGATCACTTCCTCAAACTTTCGAGCAGCGAGTCACATAGCCAGCCAGATTCAAATGGGTATTCCTGGCCACCAGTATGCAGCGGAAGCACACTCCTGGTCAGCGCTCTCAGTCTCATCAAGCGACCTTGGCCGGTTAAGTGCATGATCTCCCAATTGTCGCCAGCAGTCAGTCACATCGTGGAGATGTTTCCGACAGCGCCGGCCCCGACCCACTGGGGTTCGCACCACAACCACTGATAGATCCGGCTCACCGTTAACAATGTGGCAACGAATTTCCACTGGCCGGGCAAAAATATCACAAGATGTATAAACGACTCATTCTACCATCGATTTCGGTCTCCGGGAGCAGTGAAGCAGCACTACAAAGAGTACAACAACAACATAGAAACAAAAAGTACTACAGCACCATCTATGGTACAGAGAATGAACTAAACATCGAAATACATCTAATTCTTACATCGCGCAAATAAAGTTATCCGCGACTTAGACTATACAGAAAAACCCGACAACAACTGTCGGGCAGTAGCCCACCAGACGTAACACCCGTCTGGTCGGAGAATCCCTTCTTTTCTATGGGGGATGAAGTACTATACACCCTGTTCGGCATACATCTTTTTCCTTCTCGATTTCCAAATTACCTATCTGCCGCCCAGAATTACAGTACCTAAAAGGACGCCTTTGTAGTCATCAGAACATGATCACAATTTGATCAGGCAGTCAGTTCTCACAAATAACATAACATCACGCTTTTAATCCCCAAAGTGTTGGGCAGAGGTGGACCTAATCGTACCTACACACACATTTCGCCAGTTATGTTGAAGTCAAATAAAGATTTCGTGGCTGCTACTGAGAAATTCCTGATGGAATAACCCGATAACACTGTTATTTATAGTATTTTTTCAATTGCATACATTTTTTAATGTTAAGTGGAAGAGCGGAGTAACCTAAGGGGGCGTCCATTAATTACGTGGGGCGTTTAAGGGGGGGAGGGCGTCGAGCCGAATCTCAACCAATCTCACTCACATTTTTTCCCCGCAAGAAACTTAAAATTGCGAGAAAACTGGGTTTAATTAAGTGAACATGTTTCTCGACAAATTATTATTTTTAAATAAATTCTACGCAATCAAGCGCAGATTACCGTATGTATACTAAATTACGCATTTTGATAAATCTCACGTGAGATTAGGAGTAGATTAGGGGTCAAGCCAAATCGCACGACATTTCACCAAGGGGGTCGAAAAATGGACACCCCTGAACACAAGCATCTCCTCGCTTAAAAGGTGATCTCCAAATCATGTGTGTGATAACTTTATGTAATTGATTTAAAAAAATATATATTAACACTGCCCGAACCGGGAATCGATCCTAGGACCTCATGCTTAGTAGTCGCGCTAGCGACCACTTGACCAACGAGGCAGTCTTATATACGGGGTGTAAACAGACCCTTCACGAAGCCGTCAACCAAGCATTCAGTACATCAAACTAAGTAACTTTACGCAAAAAATATTGCTGGGAAACGACTTTTTTTTTTGGGGTGAAAAATCACGTTTTACGGGAAAACTCAATGTAACGCACTCAAAACTTAGTGCTGATGGATGCTTTGAGTAGTAAACGGGCCATAAAGTTAATTAAAGTAAAATTAAAACCTTTAAAAGTGGTATTTAAAAAAAAACTTGTGAAAAAATTGGAACTTTGACCTCATATATCTCCTTAACTAGAAGGTTCCCAGGTATGGTCTAGAACAAAAAAATGATCGCAATGATGGGGAGAACAAGTGCCTTTCGGCTTCGTTAAGGGTCTTTTTACACCCTTTATACACACCAAAATTTCCACGTGAACGAAGTCGCGGGCAACAGCTAGTATATAATATAATAATACCAGCCTGTTACTGTCCCACTGCTGGGCAAAGGCTTCTTCTCATACAGAGAAGGCACGAGCATTGATCACCACGCTTGCTCAAGACGGGTTGGCGATTTCAGAATGATATTAATTATAAGTCCAGGTTTCCTCACGATGTTTTCCTTCACCGATGTCTGTGATGTCCAAGATAAACTTAGAAAGTACATATGAATTGAAAAAGTCAAATTGGTACTTGCCCGGATTTGAACCCATAACCTCATGCATGAGAGGCGAGGCCTTAACCTCTGGACCATCACAATCTCTTTATAATTAAATAAATTTAAGTAAATAAAATAGAGTACTTTTTGATTACTTAGCGTATCAATTCAACGTTAAAATCCCTTTCACCCTTTCCTTTCTCTGCGTTCCTATTCACCCCGTTTGACGGTCCATAATCACGCGAAGAACCCCGAACAGACCAAAAAAACTCACGTTCTTAGCACTCCTCTTGAGCTGCCTGCCAGCCTTCCACCAGGTGACCTGTGCTTCAGGCCTGGACCCCACGGCCCGGCACTCCACGTCGTAGTTCCTGTCTGCGGACAGCTGGGGCCGCTTGTTCAGGATCTGGACGCTCAGTGGCCTTACTGTAACAAACTGGACTTATTGGCAGGGGCTCGATGTGGTATTGAAGTATGATAAAATGGAGATACCGTGGCCCTGGAACACAAAGGGCAATGAAGGAACATGGATGGGTTTTAGTCAGTAAGAGTCTGAAACTCCCTCCCACTCCACCCAGAGCGGGAGAAGTCATTTGATGATTTCCCATCCGTAAAAAAAAAAAAAAGTATGATAAAATGCTTTAAAGAAATAAAACCAATGGGTAGACAGAATCGTAGGTCGTAACAGAATTACACGATTTTTTTGCTGGTCTAATTGCAAACGGCTGATCATGAAGTCTTGGGGTCGATTCCCAGGTCAGACAAAGTGTTATTGGGTTTTTTCATCAGCAATTTCTCAGTTGTAGCCACGGAGTCTGGATATGCACCAGGTTGATGGCAATAGCCTCGCCCCCTATTACATGGGACTTAAAAATACGACGAGACGATACGAAAAGACTATTAGTTACGCCTCTGCCTAACCCTTCGCGGATTACAAGCGTGATGTTATGTTATGATATAAACAAACACAAGTCTCGTCAACAGATTAAATAGACGAGGCTATCAGATTGGGATCACAACCTCAAATTTGATGCCCATTAATATATTAGGTCGCATAAAAATAACTGTCACAAATAAGCAGCCGTGAGGTTTTGTCGGAAGCAATCAATAACGCTTGAGTTAATCACTAACAACCCAATACTGTACACACGACAAATATTCCTCGTTTATTTGTCCTTGTTCCTGATATGACATATATATAATAAAGAATAGGTACCTATTACGGTAGGTAAAAAAAGCAGCAGCGCTCGAGTCCAGTAGATCATCGCTAACAACAGGGTGTTTTAACATGAATAATATGTTTATTTTTAAATTATTAAAATCTCAGAAATACCTATTTTTTTATGAATGTTTAGTAGACACGACTAAAAAGTCACGGTGTATAATAAAATTGTAACAGGCCGATGTGAGCAACAGCAGCCAAAACATCAGTTTTCAGTTTTGTTTTTAGTTTCTGTCTGTCTTTCTGTCTATATGTTTGTATGCGTATCACGCAAAAACTGCATGGATTTGAACGCAGTTTTCACCGCTCTACTGCTAGATATATTTTAAGATAAGCATATCTTAAAATATAGGCTACGTTGGATATAATTTTGGACACGATAGGTGGCGCTGTGCGAAGCAAGGGTTGGTCGCTAGTGACAAACCCTTTTTGGAGATATTTTTAAGTTTCTTGGTGCTAACCTTCGTGTATGGAACTCTTTTGAAATCATATTATAATTCTAGACGCAGCTTCTCCTCGCAATAAGTCTTTTCCTTCCAAATTCGTCTATTAGTTGTCTATCCTTTCTAGCCATATAATCTTTCACACTGAACCAAAACCAAGCAAAGATACATTTCCAGAAAATGGCCGAGATCAATTTCAATATTCCCATTGCAATATTATTTGCAATATTCTAAAGCCTTGCCGTCTGTGTATCCCGTAATTGAAACCAACTACCGGACTTGCTCAATCGGAACTTCCAATTGAGTGCCTGCTAATAATAGACCCAAAAATGGCCACTTACCTTGAATCATGGAGATGGGTACAAGGAAATGGATCATTTACAACACTGGTATGATAGTTTGTTATTATTTATAACGTAATTTTTCCTAGGAAATGATCCGGTTGGAGTCCGAGTGCTCATAGCCTGTTTAAAGATATATTTCGAAACGCCTAGTTGACTGTTCCCGGGACCCAAGGGCTGGCTTTTACTTTGGCCAGAGGCTAAGTTTTGCCATACAACGTGGCAAAACCAGTCTCTTGGGCACATTACTAGCTGACAGCGTTGAGGAGGAGTTTTTTTATGCCCTTTTATAGTTTGTTGTTAGTATATTTAATAGTTTTTAATTAATAATGTATATAGTTAGTTTATGTGTGGAATGAAATCTTTTTAATGTATTAAATAAAGATTAATTATGAAAAGTAAATAATTACTTTATTTGCGTTACTTTTGTCATCATCATCATCCACAGCCTGACTTCACCCACTGCTGGGTATAGGCCTCTCTTTGCTTGTGCTAACCTCCACGTGGTGAAAAAACACACCTACATTTCAAACTTCCCAGCTGTTTTTGAAAGCCTATTTTAATCTGTTGTCAAAACTTGTGTCCGCCTTATTAATGGTAAGTATGTAGTTTTTGTTTCGGTCAAAAAATTTCAAATGCTGGTGTCGACAGCAGCATTTACTGGAGTGTGACTTTCTATGAAAATGAGATCCAGCTAGCTCGACCTGCCTGTGGGGTCGATCACAGTCAAGTGTGAATACACAGAAGTGGCGATCTCCTGCCTTATTCTGACCATGGCCTAGAGTTCCTCGTAAATAAAAACGAATTGAAAAAAAACCAACATAAACACAAATATCACAGAAAAATCATCCATCCAGAAAACGTCTAACAAAACCCAATCAACTCACAATTGATATCCAGAATCAGCAGTTTAGCCTCCGGAGCAGCTAGGTTGGTGTTAGACGCCTGGCAGACGAGCCGCGCATTCAGATGCTGCCGGCCAACATTGGGGAACATCAGCGTGTTCACCGTCACGCCGTCGGGGCGCTGCTCGAACGAGTCGTCGATCACGGTATTCTCCAAGTACCAGGTGAGGCGGGGGCGGGGGTCGCCTAGGGAAAAGAAATAAAGTTTATAAAAAGTTAAATATAATACAGCTCTTCTTCTTCGTATCGCTGGCACGACAAATTTTATATTTTGTTAGCCCAAAACATCGCCACTTCCACCGCGTCGTCGGTGGCAGCGCAAAGGTCACTTCGGCTGCGTGTTTTTGGGCTAAGAAGGCAGGATAGGAGATGGAGCATAGTTTGCGACACAGCTCCACAACCACACCCCGCTGCTGTTCCACTGAGGTAACCCCACCTAACGAGGTTGGAGTTACATCTTCCTCCTTGAGTCCGGATAACATAGGTTGCCAGTATGAACCTGGGAAGTTTCATTTAATTGTGCTCAAAACCCCTAAAAAGACCAAGGGTGATAATGGGGTCAGTTGATAAACGGTAGTGGTTTTTTAATACTAAGGGCCAAAACAAACAGAAATTCTATCAGCGCCGAATTCTATAAAAGACAAATTGCGCTGGCTTGATAAGCTACTTACAAGTTCCTGCCAATCTTGTTGAAAGTCCTTGGAGAAATGTGAAACACTTTGAAGGCCACTTGTCTACGCCTTCTTAATAAGCCCTCTTATAAAAAAATCTATTACTAGGTGTAACAATGCTTGCAGGGTCTTTCCATAAACATCAATCTAGGATTCTATCTATTCTTGGTTTTACTCCTGAAGTCTTCCAAGAGAAACCTGTAGAGTTTAAGCAAGTACCTGACTGTTTTGGTCGTAACAAATGACGGTACTTAACTGATAAATACATGCGCTTTACCTACGGGCGCCCACAGGGTCCCCGGCCGAGGACATATTTTAGCTTCTTCAAGATTACGATGGTCTTGGAATTGTGTTTAGTTCACGCTCCTCTGCGTATTTTTTAATGTATATCTGAATACTCGTGGAGGAGGAACTCGTGGCTTAATATTAACATTCGCTCGGGTCGATCTTTAGGTTAAGCTGTGCTTGCCTAGGTTGGTCGGTGGATGGGTTTTACATACCGAGTTTCTTCCTTTCCGCGTTGGTCCCGGGTGTCATTTGTAGATCTTTGACAGTCGTTGGGTAGTCAGTGGCCCAAAAAGTCTGACAACTAGTCTTACCAAGTAGTATCGTATTAACCAGTACTAACTGGGATGGGAAAGTCAGATAGGCAGTCGCTCCATGTAAAATACTGGTATTCAGCTGCATCCGGTTAAACTGGAAGCCGAGCCCAATATAGTTGGGAAAAGGCTAGGCAGATGGTGATTTTTGTATTTCTGAATACTCTATTCTCTGCTTCTTCTTGGCTTTATGGTTTACAATCCTATCATAGCAATCAAAAATAATAATTATACCAGACTATCCCCATACTATCAGACGAGCAGAGGTACGGCGAAGCGTCACCGTTACATGGTTGAAGTTCCACGAACCCAAACAAAGCTTCCACATTTTTATTGTGCGAACCGCCCGTCTGTGGAATTCATTGCCGTGTTGAGTTTTCACCGCGAATTCTCCTTTAAGTCTTCTACCGAATGAAAATGGAAGCCACGAAGTGGTAAATTTAATTTAGGAACAAGAAAGAAGTCGGCTGGAGCCATATCTGGTGAATAAGGTGGTTGCTCGATGGTATTTGTTGAGCTTTTGGTCAAAAATTCGTTCACTATGATGACCTTGTGCGAAGGCGCATTATCGTGGTGCAAAATCAACTAGTTTGCATGTCAAACTCGTAAACCCACGCCGCGTCTTCAGAAACAATGCATTTCATGAATACTGGGTCGGAATTGACTCGTTCTACCATGTCTTCAGCGACTCTTATGCGATTGATTTTTTGGAGAAAATGAGGTATTTTGGGACTAGCCGAGCGGCAATATGTTTCATACCCAAGTGATTATTTAAAATTGTACGGATCGACTCGTGAGACACAAACAGTTCAGCAGCGACTCTCTCAAACTTGAATGAGGATTTTCAGTCAGTATTTCCTTCTCTTTTGCGATGTTAATTTCAGATGAAGACGTTGGTGGCCTACCAGAGCGAGGCAAATCTTCCATCACAACTCGACCGCTTTTGAACGCTTTGTACCACTCATAAGCACGTGTTTTTGATAAAGTCGATTCACCGTAAGCCTCCTGTAACATTTTCAGGGACTCGATGCAAAATTTAAGACAAACTCTTTGTTCGATGTTTTTGGCCATTATGAAATTTGCAACACACACTTGATATGATCTAACTAAAAACAGCACTGTATTTCATCTAAATAACAGATGCAACTCAAACTCCGCGCCAAAATAGGAAACTGGTGTGCCAATCTAACAACAAAAAAAATTTGGAACCATAAACAAATTATCCATTCCCGATACATTTTTGACTGAATGTATGAAACACATTGAAACTTGCCCAGATTTGAACCGGCAATCTCGTGTATTAATGGCGAGGCCTTAACCTCAGGGCCATCATAACAATAAATTTACCAATTACAAGAAAAAACAAATTCTCGTCTCTCTTTCTATACTCAACACGGGTGTATGGAGTAACACGTGTTATTAACACAATGCTTTAGTTTATAGAAAGATTAAGGTAAAACTTTAAAAAATCTTTTAGCATAATATATACAGGGTAAGTAGCCGTCAGTTTTATTTGTGAAACTCGCCCTTACAACTTATTGATGTCGTAAAAAATAAAAGATTTATGGAACTGTCAAAATAAATAAAAATAACTCAACCTCAAATGAGGGATCAGAGAATTTCGTCCCTAATAAGAAAGCTACTTAAGAGATTTAAAGTAGACACCAAACGTTCTTAGTGACAGAGGAAAAAAAGATAAAATGTTTTGGCATTGCGAACGTCGCGACAGACTGTTTGACACGCTTATCTCTGTCAACCTAGCTAGGAGGCTTCGTCACTTAGTAGATTTAAGAATTCATAACGAGGTCTTGTTATTTTTGAGAATTCTTGTAATGAGGAATGAAAATGTTTAGCTTTGTTGCTATGAAGGAAACTCTTTTAGGCTACAGTTCTTCAACTCATTATTTTTAAACTTGTATAAAGAATGGTGAATAAGGAAACCTGCATTTCGTAGAACCAAAAATTCCAAGATATAAGACATGTTTCATTTCAAGGGGGCATCCACTGCTCCAGTCTTACCAAGGAGTATCGTATTCCTACGTTACTGGGTTGTAAAGGTCAGATATAGTCACTCCATGTGAAGTACTGTTATTTAGCTGCATCCAGTTATTGTTGGGGTCCAAGTGGACCCCAACAAGTTTGGGATTGACTTTGGTTAGGTAGGTAATGATGAGACACGTATTAAACCATTTACATAAAAATGGCAAAATAATATTTTATTGCACCGTGTATATAATTGTCAGTAAAATTAGCATACTTTTTCTTTAAACTTAAAACATCATCTTACTAACTAAACCCCAACTATGTTGTCTGAAATCTGGAAAACCCTCATTTTGATGCAGCTGAATACCAAAACTTCAATAAATATTACTACGTAAATAAACATGAGATTTGGTCCACGAAAATTGATCAAACCGACTACTTCGGAGTTCCACACATATTTTCCAAACCTTTCACATATTTCCAACCCTCGAAACGCCAGCCAAGCAATACATAACAATATTACACAAATAATTTATAAGCAACCCCTATTTATCCGATTGGTGGATGCACAATGCCAGCACATCAACGCGCCATGATTATTTGGCAGATACACAAATATACAACACTAGGGGTGGATTAGATTTTTTCCTCAACCAAACAGTAAAATGATTAGTTGACCTACTTCTGGAAATTGAGGAAAATGTATTGATTAATGTTGGCTTGGACAATAAAGCAGGGAAATGGCATAGTGGGTCAGAGGGTTAAGGACCCATTTTTTGAGGGGTCTGAATTTAATAACTGTCATTGAGCGTGTAATTTTGAAGGAAATCTACACTAAAGATACTGCCGACTTACTGTTAGTTTAAATATCGTAAGGAACGTGGAACCAGGGGCCTTAGGAAAACCGGAAGTGATAGGAAAACTAAATTTATGTATGTTAGTTAATAAGGATATTTTTATATGATTCTTAAGATTAAAAAAAAAATATTTTAATTTTTTTAATTTATAAAAATATTACATAAATAAGTACCTACTTCAATTTTTTTTTGTTTTTTTTTTTTTAAATCGCCGGAAAATATGTGGAAAATTTGATGACAGTATATGTGCCATTGTCCTTACTAAAGTGCTGATATTTCTGTATATAAAATAATTTTGTTGGTGGCACGTATATTGCCTCTACCTTAAAAAGCGTGGGCCTGAAAATGCCAATAACAACAAGGCAAGCCATGTGATGTCAATACTCGTAGATTTTAGCAATAAAAAATTGGGTGATATGTAGACCAGTATTTCACGTTACTATTTTTTGTACAAAAATGACAAAACCATGGACTATTCGGAAAAACCTAGCACAACAATTCACAATACGAAAACTTCTTCACCAAAAACATAAATCCCTCAATCAAAACCAAGGATCAAATGCACTACAAAAACTCGAATGTGACAACAACAGCTGAACACCGAACAATAAGGGGGATCTCAAAAAGAATTCGCAAATACTCCAAAATAACGAGGCCGGTGTTGTGGAACCTATCAGACTCAAAGCACTGGAAACCATGGATGTTATTGATCTCTTTCAATTGTTTCATCAGTTCAGCTAGTTTCGGTATAAATTTGAAAGGCATTGTTTTGTAGAGCAGTATGGGGATCACTTAAAAAATCACAAAAGATATGCAAAAAAAAATGGGCCAGCCTGAGATTGTACACTACAGGGCAATGGTCACTTAAAATAGGAAAAGAAATGAGTACCTATCTAACATAACTAGAGATGCAAAACGGATTTTAAACGTTTTAAACCATTTGGTTTTAAACCGACTTGTTGGTTTAAAACGATTAAAAACCACACTTCATCATCTGCCTAGCCTTTTCCCAACTATATTGGGGTCGGCTTCCAGTCTAACCGGATGCAGCTGAATACCAGTACTTTACATGGAGCGACTACCTGTCTGACCTCCACAACCCACTTAGTACTGGTAATACGATACCCCTTGGTAAGACTGGTTGTCAGATTTTTTGGGCCACTGACTACCTAACGACTGTCAAAGATCTACAAATGACACCCGGGACCAACGGCTTTACGTGCTTTCCGAGGCACGGAGGAAACTCGGTATGTAATGAGTGGTCACCCATCCACAGGCCAACTTAGGCAAGCACAGGTTAACCTTAAGATCGACCCAAGCGGCTGTTATTATGTAGCCACGAGCTCCTTATTAAAAACCACACTTAGCGGTTTAATAATGGTTTGAAATGTTTTTTTTACTGGAATGCACTGATGCTTTATACGAAGTGATCTAGACCACACCTTCCTGATTTAGAATTTATCAAAGGAATTTAACATGTTTTAAAATGATACCTTCATTAACATGACAGACAAACATAAAACTGACCCCTACCTGCTCCTGCCCTACCTCTCCTCATACCTACGTTGCGATTGTGGTAGCAAAGTGCAAAATAAAAATACGGTTTTGCCGTTATATTTTAATAAATACGCATAATTATCATGACGTCTCAGTTTGTCTTATCCTAAAAAAATGTATAAGTATGATATAAGACTAACACTCTCACTCACATAAATTATGGTAAATGTTTTCAATTAGGCTTTTAAACTTAATTTTTAAAGCCATTGGTAATCAATGTACGCCCACGTGGTCGTGGTTTTAAACCATTTTAAACAAATTTTAAAGGGGTTTTAAACCACGGATTTTGGTTTAAAACGGTTTATTTAAAACTATAATCCTAACCCAGTCACCACGATGAATGGCTCACAGTGTTGACGATTTCAAAATAAAGAAATCTGTTTAGTTATTTGTCCTTTAACATAATCATCCTTTAACGTCCCCATTGCTGAGATAGAAGCCTCATTTCTGTGAGAGGTAATGAGCCATAATCCACGTTACTGGTTTCCTTTACATCATATAAGGCAGCTTCTAACTTAGCCAAAATGACGTCTTAAAGCGATCAATACAGCGTTAGATAAATTTATGACATCATACGTCAACCTCAGAACCTTTCAATATTGTTTAATTAATCTTAATCAAATCAAGATTAATTAAATATTTCGATTATTAGCTAATAACTAAGATTACTAATCTTAAGGTAAGCCCTTCATGTTCAAGATTTTGATTAATTCGATTTGATTAGATTACTAGACTAAGATTAGAATCCAATGAATAATTCAAAATGATCAAGGCGTTTACATAAATTGATATTTTTTTGTACATTTATATAGATTTAAAGGCGATTGTATAATAATGAATTTAAATACTCGTATTTTTTATTTGTGTTTCGCATAAAATATTTAAATCATCATTTTATTTCAGTCATCTTCAAACTAGTTATTTAATGATTTGTGTAGGTGTATTCTTCTTCAGAATATAATTGAAAAAAAATATACCTGCGAAGTGGTTTTAAATTAAAAATGTTTTATTCCATAAAGATTCGAGTCCTTTTGACTATTGCAATAAATAAATAAAATTTAAAAAACCTTACTGTCCTGTAATAACCGCAATTTTAATCTGATTACTTACAGCAGCGCTTTTATCTTTCATTACGTAGCTCACAACTATTATGTTTAATATAGTCTTCACGCTTTGTGCACTAAAAAACTAAGTTTATACTACAAATTGCTGCACAAGTGGCGAGCACTAATTTCCGCGCTCTCACAATAGGAAAAAATAAAAACTAAAAAAAATCTACTCGAAGCAAATGCGGGAAATTCAAGCCACAAAAACTCTCTGAATACACTCTGTATTATAGTGGAAACTCTTTGTTATGGAGTCAAGATAAAACAGTTTTTACGGAGGTCTTAGTCTAGCTTTGGAGTGCAAAGGACACACTTGATCGCAAGGCTAGATAAATAAATGTAATCGAGTCTATCTCACTATGATCTCACAATGTGCTCATACACCACAAGATGACAGATGCAGTTCACTTCATAACAAGAGAAAAACAGGTATAACTCACCGCCAAAGCACTCGCATGCCAGTTCCAGGGTGTCTCCCTCATTGTAAGGCTCCAACAGACGCGTGTGGCTTCTAGTCTTTGCATCCATGATGGTCGGCCGGTTTGGCGGTGCTGGGGACAAAATAAATAGAGCATTAACTAGTGGCAGAAGGATCATTAAAATATTCTATCAGTACCCATTTTAAGTTATTTTATTAAATGGTAAGTTAATTGGGATAGTAAGATAAGTCTTCTTTATCGTGTGGTTGGTGCCTAACCTAGGGCTCATTTACGGAGACGCGACGCGTCGTGCGGCGCGTTGTGCGGCACGTTGTTGTGGTGCGGTGCGGCCCACTTTTAATTCAAACATATGGCGATGTATGAGACCCTTTACGGAGAAGCGATTTTACGCGCGTTTGCTTGAAATGCAGCGTTGCCTGCAGTTTTTTTGGGTCTCATGGGCCTCTGAATTGGCTTTACACGCTGTCGGGAAATATCTCTCATGCATGCTGGTTTCCTCACGATGTTTTCCTTCATCGAAACAAGTGATAAATTATACAATACGCACATGAATCCCAAAAATCTGAGGTGCGTGTCTTGGGTTTGAACTCGAGACTTGGCAGTCCAACGACACACCACTAGACTATCACTGCAGTAAGACAAGTTATAAGAACGTTTTATAATACCCGACGGCACAGATAGAGAGAATGTTCGACATTGTCTGTAGGTGACTAATGAATATCATTATGACTCGTAGGACCAATTAATTCAAGACACAATCTATGAAGTTTTACTACTGTAGTAGAGATTGTCTGTGTAGGGATTAACTGTTTTATATTTTGATGCAAAACATAGCTCTATTTCAATTAAAATATCTATTTAATATCACATAAACTTAGGTCTAAGATAACAAATTGTTCAAACTATTGTATGCCTAACATGGTGGAGCAAACGCACACCAACATAATTCAATAACAACTCTGTAACCACTGTCTCACAATAAAGATCTTTGACTTTGACTGTGACTTTAAAACACCATGAAGAAACCAGCGTGACCTAAAATCGAAAACAAAAATGAAGAAACAAAATACATTTATTTGGCACATGTCACAAGTGTACACAATATTTAATAACCATAAAAGAAGAAAAAAATAAACTTTAATCTGAACAAAAAATGTAACACTGTGTGCTTCACGGCTGCGCCAAATAGGCTTTTTTTTACATGGGATCATCAAATACTTCTCCCGCTCTGGGTGGAGTGGGAGGGAGTGTCAGACTCTTACTGACTAAAACCCATCCATGTTCCTTCTTTTCCTTCTGTGTTCCAGGGCCACGGTATCTCTTTCAAACAGTCCCGCAGCCCCGGCAGGCATCGGCCCTTGCGGGCCCCTTCCTGGTTGCTGACATCTCTTTGAGGAGCGCCTGGAACACGAACGCGCCGTCGACACGGACTGTCGTCTTAAGACGGACGGACGGTGAGCTAACCCATTACTCACCGTCCACAGGCCCGACGCCAAATAGGCTCAGTTCATCAAAATCGGCAACTAGTGACGGTAGACGGTAGCTGAAATAGCCCACTCCCCCTCATAGAGAGAAGGCTTGTGTTCCAATATGAAAGTTTTATAGGCTACTAGCTTTTGCCCGCGGCTTTGCTCGCGTTGTAATAATATAATTCAATCATGATTCGAAAGACACGTGGCGCCATCTATTATCATAAGAATGTTATTTTTGCTTTCCTCGGGAACAGTACTTTTTTTCGGAATGAAAAGTATCCTAAGTCCGTTTCTGTCCACCTAACAACGCATACGAAAAAATTCAGGAAAATCGGTTCCGTTTGTTTTAGGCGTGCAAAAGGTAACAAACAAACAAAAAAATAAACAAACTTACTTTCGCATTTATAATATTAGTAAGGATTTATGAAAACCAAGGTAAAATTCTGTAGAACATGGTCTTATGACCATGTTCTACATAATGTTAAAGTCATGCTAGAAATTCCCTCAATTCCTTCAATTCCTTCCTCAATTCCTTCCCCAATTCCTTTCCTTCCCTCATAATAATAATTTTTATAATATTGATGATCTTTTAATATGAAATGTAATGTAATTTAATTTAATTCAATATTATAATGTATTTTTAGATAGTAAGTAAGTTTGCATGGTTTATTTTTAAGCAAAACATGTAGATCTAATTTGATATAACACCTTGTATACCATGTTTTAAGCAAATAAAAAAAAAACTAAAACTAAAAACTAAAAAAACTCAAACAAAAAATAGAAACTCGACTGCAACTCACTTACATTATCATGAACAAACACAACTTCTACCACAGGCTTCCACGCAGATTCTCTCTTACAGATAGTAAGTTATCGATCGATAACTCAACACATTGCTATTCGCCGTGGCACGCACTAAGGACGTAAATCACACGGCTCTGTATTAATATCGCTTCGGGAATAACATAGTTACAGGATGCGGTCTTAAGGTGTGAACACATCGTTTTATACAGGGTGATTTATTGAAGTAGGTGACAGACAAAGATTTTAATCGTTCGATTAAGTCGTCTTTTTGTTCGTTGTCTTTTTATTTGTGTTATATACATGGTGTAAACGGACCCTTCACGAAGCCGTCATACAAGCATTCTGTACATCAAACTAAGTAACTTTAAGCAAAAATTATTGCTGGGAAATGACTTATTTTTTTGGGGTGAAAAATCACGTTTTACGGTATAACTCAATGTAACACACTCAAAACTTAGTGCTGATGGATGCTTTGAATGGTAAACGGATCATGAAGTTAATTAAAGTAAAGTTAAAACCTTTAAAAGTGTCATTTAAAAATAAACTTGTAAAAAAAATTGAACTTTGACCTCCAATATCTCCGTAACTAGAAGGTTCCCAGGTATGGTTCAGACTAAAAAAATGATCACAATGACAGGGAGAACAAGTGCCTTTCGGCTTCGTTAAGGGTCTTTTTACACCCTTTATGAGCTTCGACCAGAAA
This sequence comes from Noctua pronuba, assembly GCA_905220335.1. Classification (NCBI taxonomy): domain Eukaryota; kingdom Metazoa; phylum Arthropoda; class Insecta; order Lepidoptera; family Noctuidae; genus Noctua; species Noctua pronuba. The sequence continues at coordinate 1,665,929 of LR999911.1, forward strand.
TCTGACACATCGACAGTGTTATCAATGGCGTCGTATAGGCGTTTGTTTGCCAATGCCACTTGACTCGCTCACTCAAACTTAACATCTTATTTATCGTTGCTTTGGAGATGTACGAGCTCACTTGTCTCGTGTGAACATCGGTGAGGGTATATCTAACGATTCAAGTCTTTGTTTCCAAATTAAAATTTATCCAAAATCTGCAAACCAACAAAACAAAAAAAACATGTTTTTTCCTTGCAGTTCGATTCATGTATAACCCTTTATTTTTAAAGCCCCACCAAACGTTGCGGGCGGAATTTTTCTATTGAGGGGAATTCCTAGCGCAGGCCAAAGTTTTTTTTTAAACGTGGGAGCGTTTACAAAAACACAAATCTCTCGTATACAAACATTATGTAGTTTTGTTTTAAAAAACAATTGAAAACTCGTTTGGAAATCGAACCATGACTACGTACCATGGCCTTTTCGTTTATCATGTCTCGACTTTGCTTCGCACAGTTTTTACTGCCGTGCATTCTGAAAGTTGATAACGTCGCAAATATCTGTCAAATATTTTGTTACTTTGATGAATTTTATTAATCAATATTACTATACAGGGTGTAAACAGACCCTTCACGAAGCCGTAAGGTACATGTTCCCCCTGTCATTGCGATCATTTTTTTGTTCTAGACCATACCTAGGAACCTTCTAGTTACGGAGATATTGGGGGTCAAAGTTTCAACTTTTTCACAAGTTTAAAAATTAAATTATGTTCCATCGCTCTATTTTGCGTTACAGTTTTGGGTACGAATTGCAATGAAACCACTGAATTAGCTGTTGTTATACGAGTAGTTTTGGAGTAAAAAAAATATTCAGTGTCATGTTGTTGATGATTGCAATTTGTAGTAAATACTTAAGAACAACACAGAAGTATAATACAAAATTCAGTAACATTAGTAAAGAACGTACATACAATATTTGACAGTTTTATGTGACGTTTTCAACATTCAGAATGCAGTTCTCAACAAGACATCTAAATCGAACTAAGAATTATGTTAATTTTAATACTGTTTATTTATTGATTTATTTATTTTAAATAGAACGGCCGAAGCCAATTATTTAACATTTAATTTATTTAACCGAGTCATGCATTCTTCTCACAGAAAATCAAACATTCTGATAGTATCACCTTCCATTCATCCATCATTTATGTTGAAACCTTCTGGAATCAATTCTCTAAAAGGCGCCACGTTGTTATTTAAAATAACAACGTGGTGACAGAAACAGACAAAAGTGACTTTGATTACTATTTAGTTTATGGGACGAAAGTTTGCTTTGTTTAAATCTAAATTAAAGCCACAAGGATAATTATGTTTTCATAGAAAATTAAACAGTGTAAGTAAACAATAAACAAACTTATTTAGCAACATTATAAATATCAAATGAGAGCACTCCAGGAAAACTAACATTGACATAACGACACAAAGCACAAAGGCTTAAAACAAATAGCTATCGGTTTAAGCATTACACCAATAGATAATTTGAATCTAAAATGTGAATAGAACCTAAGGTTGTAATTAATTAATTTAATTAATTAATTAACTAATTTAATTAATTAATTAATTGGCTGAATGGATTTTTGATGTAACGAAAAGAGATCGAGCAAAAACGACCTGTAATTGTTACGTCCAGGTAGTATTTATTTATTTAGAGAAGGAAAGAGTAATTTTCTAGGTATATCCTCTTATGCAAATTTCGCTATCGAAATTTGGTTTGCTGTAAGAAAACCCAATTCTGGGTTAAGCTCGCCTTTGTACATAAGCTATGTTATTGCAATTTGTATATATATTTTTGTTGTTTTTGTGTGCAATAAAGAATAAGAGAGAGAATAAGAGAATTTTCTCTCCGTCTGCGCACTTCTTTTTTTATTGGCACTAAGCTTTGCCAGACGGCTTCTTATGAAGAGTATTTTTGGTACACCTTTACCTAATCCTATTTAGTTAATAATCCTATTTTTGTCTGGGTCCAAGTAAAGAGTGCGTGCTGACGCACCCTTTTTTTCCCTAAAAACCTAATTAAATACGTATTTGGTTTGAAATACAAACAACTTTGTGCTTGGTCACAAAACACTAGACCTCTAGACTTTCGTGTCACCTCGACACATCTATTACCAACACGCGTAGCATGACCACCGTAGAAACGGATTTTGTCGACGGAAGAATCGACAAAATGACAGATTGTGTCGACAAAATGACAGATGTCTTTTCACAATCTGTCATTTTGTCGATTCTTCTGTCAACAAAACCCGTTTCTACGGTGGACATGCTACGCGTGCAGTTACATAAACACTACGACATTCATTCGTTTATCTTTATAGAATCAAGCCACAATATTGCAAACTTAAATCAGATTATCCCCTCAACGTCCCATAACGGTCGGCAGTCAAACCGCAGACCTCAGTTATAAGTTACAAGTTAAGCCGCAAACCGCGTCACACAGTAAACTACGCAAAACGTTTAGCCGAAACTTTTATCTGATTCAATTTAACGGCTTCCGTGTGAAAATGTTATAAACGAACAAGAAAACTTTGCTGTTTGTTAATGTGGATTTATCAGCGAGTCTTAATGCGAGCCTTGCTTTCAGGCCAAGGATATTTGGGGTAACGTTGGAAGTTATATGGTGATGTCTTGGATCCATTCTGATTTGGAACTTGGTGGAGTATAAACATCAAATGGAAGTGAAGATATCCATTGCAAAGAATGTACGATTCTAGTCTTTCTTCTTTCAATATGAAGAGAAGCTTTTTCTGAGAAATAAAAGTATGTAAGTGTGTAGTTTAGTTGATAAAATAATTAATTAATGTAATAATTACTATTACTTTACTTGATATTATAAATGCGAAAGTAAGTTTCTTTGTTTGTTTGTTACCTTTTTACGCCTAAACCACTGAACCGATCATCCCGAAATTTTGCATATACGTTGGCAGGTGATAACGGACATAGGGTATCTATCATCCTGAAAAAAAGTACTGTTCCCGAGGAAAACTACAATAACGTTCTTATGATAATAGATGGCGCCATGTGTCTTTCGAATCATGATTGAATTATATTATTACAAGCAAAGAACAACCCGACTTGATTGTCAAATTGTAAATTAACGCGAGCGAAGCCGCGGGCAAAAGCTAGTTTAAGTAATAAAATGTACTGTTAATGCACATAGGTTACTGCAAATCTCGCAATCGAAATAAAGTTTGTTGTGAGAAAACCCAATTCTAATTATTGTAATTGGTATGTATACACCGTGACTTTTTAGTCGTCTTACAAAGTGGTCCACTCAATGTGCCCGACATAAAATAGTTCTAGGCGCGATTTTTTTTTTACCTACCGTAATAGGTACCTACAAAGAAAAATAAATAAACATTAGAAAAAATCAGGATGTTTCATATCCTGTTAATGATTTTTACGTGTCAAACGGGAGAATATACCTACCCAGCGCTCGAGTCCAGTAGATCATCGCTCACAACAGGGTGTTTTAACTACGTCATGTGTCATAATATTGAATTATATTTTTATTTTTAAATTATTAAAATCTCATAAATACCTATTTTTTTATGAATGCTTAGTAGTCATTGGATACGTGCAGTGGGCTGCCGTTGTAAGACGACTAAAAAGTTACGGTGTATATATTTTTTTTATTTTGTGTGCAATAACCAATAAGAACGAATATGGCTGACTGTGTGTTTTTAAATTATAGTGGACTATACAATTTTCATGACTGGCAAATTATTTATTGTTTCTAAGTTCAAGCTTAATGGGACTGGGAGAGTCACATTTCCGGGATAGCTAAGTACAGATGGGCCAAAACCATCACACAGTGGGTGGTAAGACGATCATCTTTACATACTACACCCTTGAAATAAATATTTCCACGGTAGTTCAAACAACCTATAGAAAAAAAAAAACTCCAGCCTTAAATGCGAAGGAAAATGTTTTGTTTTTATTTCTCCTCGCTCCAACCGAATGTAAACCGAGAAAAATGAGCTTGAATGTAGTCGGTGAGCGATAAACTAGCGACCTGCTGGTTCTCGCACTTTCGCGATGTTTCACAACATTATCACCGTTTGTTTACTGTGCTGTCGCGACAAGATAACTTTTAACAAATGGAATTTGTTTTCGAACTCTTACGGTGAATTCAAGAAGTTAGCCTGACATCTACTCTTACTCTAGGTCATGTAATGTGTGAGAGTAAGGCCATAGGTATACCTACCTACTGATAAAAGATCTTTTCTAAGTTTGTAGATATTTTCTTTAAGTTCTTTATGTATATGTCACCGTAAAATTGTAAATACCGTTTTGCCATTTTACAATTTTACAGTTTCACTTCGATAGATTATAATCTACCGAAAAGTAATGCGTTAAATTGTAAGCAGTATGTTACGGTTCAGAATCTTTCAACAGATTACAATCTCGCGAGATAGATTATAATCTAACGATTCTTACAATTTTACGGTGACATCTATTTACTAAAAACATAGTATGTTGGTGTTGTTGATTATTTTTTAGTTGCTTGCTGAGTTTGAGGTCCTGGGTTCGACACCCAGGGCGGGCAAAGTGTTCTTGGATTTTTTCACTAGGAATTTCTCAGTAGCAGTCATGGAGTTTGGATTTGTGCCCAGTTAATGGCAATACTTGCCCCCTATTACGTGGAACTTAAACATAACTGGCGAAATGTGGGCGTACTATTAGGCATTCCTCTGCCTAACCTTTCGACGACTTACAGTCGTGATGTTATGTCATGTTGCTCACCAAAGTTAGTCAAGCTTGTTTAGTAAAATCTAATTTATTTGTTGTGATTAGGTATTCAAAATATAAACATCCAAACATTATCACGTACAAATAACAAGTTTTAGACTGTAAAATAGATTATATAGTTCAAAATAAATTAGCTTTCATTATATTTTACCCCAGGCTTCCGCGCGTTTACACACAGTTATAAAACACTACTAGCTTTTGCCCGCTGCGTCAATTTAGAATTTGACAATAAATTCTGTTTGTACTCTGCTTGTAATAATATAATTCAATCATGATTCGAAAGACAACAGTAAAACAGTACTTTTTTTCCGGGATGAAAGGTACCCTGTGTCCGTTTCTGTACACCTAACAACGTATATGCAAAATTTCAGGATGATCGGTTCAGTGGTTTAGGCGTCAAAAGTTAACAAACAAACAAACTTACGATCGCATTTATAATATTAGTTGGGATTTATCCTACGTGCTGTGTTTTCTGTCTTTGTGTATCCTTTAAACGTAAAACAAATTGATATACATCTAGTTGTCTGAAAAAATTACCCAAAATATCAAAGAAGGAACAATAGTTAAAAATACATGCCTGAAACAATATCAATACAACATGTTGTACATACATGTTTGACATTGTTGTCTTACAAAAGACGTGTCTTACGTCTTTTGTAAGACAAATATAAAAAGGGTACTTAAATATATTCTGTCACTTACGGGATATCTTCCGTGATTGTTCATTATTTTGATTTCCCGATATTTCGATGCTGTTGCAAGCGCTATGAATATCGAGAGCTCCAAACAATGAACAATCACGGAAGATATCCCGTAAGTGACAGTATAAATTTAGTTGTAAACCGTGAAAGCTTAAAACAGGGAAATAGGTTCTTATATGGGTGTTATACGGGGTTCTACCTACTAATAAATAATGATGATTTTCAGTTCACAAGCCCTTCAGAATTATTAATATTTATTACCTTAGTAACTGCTATCAAAAATGTTAAAGAATAATGACCCGTAACCAATTAAAACTCTTAATTACACAGGTAATTAATATGAACAGCGCGACGATAGCGTGGCGTGAGCGTGGCGGGTGCGTGGCTCGTGTGTGTGAAAAGAATCACGTTAGGAGATGTTAACGAGTTGTTAAACATTTTAATTTGAGCGTCTCATGTATACGCCCATTAATTGGAGATCCGTTAGACTGAATTATAATTACGCAGTGCGGCAGACAGTGTGTCAAGTTTTATGTTGAGAATATATTGCTTACGTGATTTTATTTATATGAAGGTCGGTTCATTTTTCAGGCTTGGATCTCCCGAGGGGTTGAGCAGGAGTCTATCGCAATATTTTCGTACTTAAATTATTCCACGTCTACTCGCAGATTTTTTTGCCAGAAGAACTAGTTATTCGTCAAGCTTCTCTGGCTATTTTGGTCCACAATCTTACAGAAGATTTTTTTTTCATAAAATATCAAGACGCTGAATTAAAAAATACTTAATACCAAGGAATATACACAGAAGAAATAGTAAACTTTCGTATTATAAATACGAAAGTTTACTCTCTCTCTGTTACCTTTTGACGCCCTAACGGATGGACGGATTTTAATGGAATTTGGCACACAAGCCACAATACTTACAACTTTTATCACGGAATCAGAACGTACTCCGTACAGCCGTCATTATTTGCGATATCTAGCTAGTACATTAATCTATACGAATAAATAAAATTGAAGTGTCTGTTTGTAATTTCAAAACAACAGCTTTTTACTGAAAGCATAGTGAAAATATATAGGGTGGCTAGTAATTAGTGACCGATACTTAAACACGTGATTGTACTCATGATAACAAACAACTTTCCCAAAGAAATATATTTTTATATACTCATTCACTTTTATCACAATAAAACTGACGAAGTAATATTTTTATAATGATTTTAAGCGCCCGAAAGTCGCGGGCAATAGCTAGTACAAGTCCCGTGATGTAAAAAGAACGCTGACCGACAGTGGAGGGGATGTGTTTGCGCACGTTATACAGTCGAGTCCTAAAGTACTAAGCTATTGTTTTATAATAAAAGTATAATTGTTTCATTGTAGAATCGTAATAGGTACTTTACTAGCTACTTAGTACTTTGGAAAAGGCTAGAATAACAAAAATTGAGAAAGTTTATTTGAGCGGTCAGCGTTCTTTTTACGTGACGTGAACTGTAATACTACTTGTTTTATTTTCTGCGTACACCGTAACATTTCTCAAACTAAGTGATGAAAACGTAAAGTATATAGTGTACTAAAATATATTTAGATAGTAAATTGTAAGTGTGGTAAATTACACGGTCATTTTAAATTGTTTTGATATATTATTGTGTGGTGAATCTCTACCATTATTATTAATATTTGTGTAGAACTTTTTTATTATTATTTTGACATTTGTTTAATTCAATAATACAATTGTAATGAGATTATCTGCTAATGACTGCATGACTTTGATCTATAATAATTCTAATTTTATCTTAAATTTGCACGCCGAAATTAAAGGTAGAATAAGAGAACAATTTTATATTTTTTACCAACCTTCTGTACCTTATTTGCGCAATAAATGATTTTTGATTTTTTGATTTTGATTTTAAAACAGTTACAGAATCACAAACAGATTTCTCTCAAAACCCTGACGGACTTAGCCTACTCCAGCAGCCCGACTGTGCCAAGGAGGCATAATCCCTCGCTCCTGTCTAAGACACGTTCGTTCTTTGTTCTCCCGGCGCCTGAAACTCTTTGTCTCACGTAATTACGTCGCTCATTGTAACACTGTATCTATTTAAACGGTAGGCAATAATTTACGCCATTTGTTGTATTATTGGCGAAGATTGGACTTGATGGGAACAGGAAATTTTTGGCTAATTTCTATGGATGAGGGTACGGAATTGATTAAACACGCGATAAAAAGGAAGATCGATTTCCTTCCTTATTACTCTGATGGGTGTTCTTTGGTTGAATAAAACGGTATTTTGTGGTATGGGAAAATGTAGGAAAAGTTTTTGCAAAATAAATTAAGTTGTGATGTGTTGTCTGTGAAATTCGAAACATGTGTTACCAGCAATCTGCGATAATGATGGAGATGTCAAAAATGTACTCAAACTCAAAGCATATATTTCAATAAGACTTTTGAATGTCACAAAAAAAAACAAAGAAAGCGAAGCTACAGTCACAGACACAAGGCATAATAACTTTAGAAGCACTGTAGTTGCCCATTCCAAGGTGTAGATTTCTATGGAGAAGAATGGGCATGTATTCGATTGACACAAGCTATCGAAAAGTTAATGTCGATACTGAGGGAAGTGAAATATGAAATTATTGTCTAGAACAGAGGGATGTTTCACCGAGGGCTGAGACCCTTGGTTTACAACAGACAAATATGGCAAAACAAAACAAAAATTCATCAGTCCAGTTAGTCCCCATAACCCTTTATAAGGCAGAAAAAACCGAAAGAGATAGGAAAACGAAATTTATGTATTTTAATAAGGATATTTCTATGTTTTTTTTTTATTTCTAAAAATATTAATATATAATATTAATATAAGTAGGTAGGTTAACCTATTAACCTATTAAGGTAGGTAACTTATCTACTTAATTTGTTTTTTGGAAAAAAAAAATGCCGGAAAATATGTGGAAAATTTGATAACAGTAAATGCGCCATTGTCCGTACTAAAGTGGTGATATTTCTGTATAAAAAATAATTTTGTTGGTGGCACGTATATTGCCTCTACCTTAAAAAGGGATAAAACCCCAGAAGAGTACCTTCTCCAAAACAAAGCAGACTAATCCAAGGCGGACAAACCGCACGGACGAGCAAACATTAAGAATGCACACAAACATTTAATTTATTCACATGTCCCAGTCCGCATTGTTGCAGGTCCCTCAATGTCTCACACATTGGTCCCCAAATAAATCCGGAGCCCTTAAACCCCAAAGAACAGTACAACAGCTGTAATCGCCCGCATAAATGAATAACGGGACGTGTCCGGGCCGTATCCGGACCGCACTTAGATTTTGGACCCAAACAATCCCGAAAAGGAAAGGGTTTCTTAATGATGTAAGGTGATGGACTGGCGAGGACCTTTTTCACGCGCGTTTTAGCTTTAAGACAGTTGAGGATCGTATGAGGATGCCTTTATTGCGTGGTTGTATTAAATTCTGTGCACGAGCTTAATATCACAACACAAACTAGATTAGATTCAGGTTCTAGTGTTAGCTGGAGCACGACGATGCGATTATAATAATTTGTTGTGACACTAGCTCTTGTTCACGGTTTCATCCGCGTGTATGTAGGAAATTATCCCATGCACGGAAATGTTCAGGCGTTAAGTAAGGGTACAGCCAGAGAGACTGAATTACTTTCTCATTTTAAAAACTAGTATGGATTGCTGTTAATCAAAGACATTCAAATATTTACGAGTGATAGACGGGACAAGACAAAGAAAATCGTAATCCAATACTTGTTACTACTTAGTAACAAATCGTTCTGTCTAGTGTCATACGCCCGCTTGTCAGGTAACATTCGTGTGTCAAAATCGAAAATGTTTGGGATGAAAATTTTTGTATGAAAATATTCGCAATGTCCGCTCTGTAAGTCTTTTAAATCTCTTTGTGTTAAACAAACATAATATACATTTTTAGTGGTAATGATAATGTCAGTGACCATGTCAGTTTAAAAACTTTTAAACCTAATATACGTATACAAATAATAATTCACAATTCAAAAGGAAAAAGGTATTTAAAAACGAAAATTGCATTGAGATTTACGCGTATATTGTGTGATAGATAGGTTAGTATGACGCCTAATATTTGATTTCTTAGCTTTTTAATGATGATGATGATGATGCCATCTAGCCGATTTCGGCCACAGCGACTGCATTCGATGGCTTTCTAGGGAGGTTGTCGAGAACGTTGGTGTGCTGCTCTATCATGTGCTCTTAAGTGGCTAGCATATCCAACTTTGGCTGAAAACTCCGAGCACAAAGTGGACATGACAGAGCACCATTGACGAAATTGTAGGGTATAGCTACAGGTTTATTTTTATCTTACTAATATTATAAAGAGGAAAGATTTGTATTTTTGTGTGTGTGCAACGTAACCCAAATTGTAAAAAAAATGCCATAAAACATCTTACGTCGCATGCGCTGCGGAAAGTATTGACGATAGAACAAAAGTATGTTCTACAATATTAAATAACATATATCAATAACTACAAAAAACTTCGCGATACTATATGTCCAACTGTTATCGTTATGTATAATAACCACTATTTACATTTTAAAAGTTGATAGAAATACCAACCAAAATTAGACCATGTTATTCATACTTCTGTTTAAATCTTTATCCAAATAAATCATATTGTTTTCAAGACTGTTTCAATTCATGTAGATTACTTTTTGAATTGTTCAAATCGGCTATTCCAATCAATAGATATTACGAATTTAATAATTCATAGAAATAGAAAAAATAGACGTTGTCGCGTCGTGCATGTTATACCCGTGCGAAGCCGGGATGGGCCGCTAGTTTTTTCATAAACTAGCTTTTTAATATAGCGGCTAACATCGTCTAGGCTTCCAGTACTTGTGAATTCTTTTATATCTCCACTTAATTATTTAAGCACCTACACAAACCTACAAGGAAACAACAACAAAAACACCCAGGTACATCAATAAGTGGCCAAACTTACACCAAACAGCGACCGTAACTAAACAACACAATCGTGTCCCGAATTTTTGCTCATCGACCTACGAATACCGACCCGAGACTCCCGAAAACGGACCCAAGACGTCCAAAATAAGAAATTCGTTCACGTATGAGTCCAAAAAACGTCCGCAGAAGTTAAATTTAATCGCGCAACTAGTTAGGACGAGAGGGCACGTACACGCACGTGCAACGGACGAAATGGGAAATTGTCCTTTTACGATATAACCTATTCATAGTGCGGAGCTAATGTGCCGTGAAAACTACTATTATGTACAGATGTATGGGAATTACGTTTATGTGTTGTAATATTTCGGGTTGCAGGAAACGGCTGGTGATTTGTTCGGTGAAAGGTTAAACGTATTTGAAAAAAATTGGACGAATTTGGAGTTAATCCTTTGAGGCTTAGCAATTTCGGTTTATTATTAAGCATTTCATGCCGGGACAGAAAATCCGACTTACAAGTTTTTTATTCTTTAAAACCCAGCTTAATTTAATATTTCTATCACCTCTATTCTATTTATTTCTTAATCCTGTTATTACGTCTCAAAGGATGAAAACTATTTTAACCGAATCAAATTAATATACCCGCGCTTAAAAAATATAGCCTGTATTTTTGGTCGCTAAATCCACGTTATAACCGTATTTTTCGTTCCTTATAGCGTGATGTTGTCGCGTGCAACGAATGCCAGCCACTTGCAACGCAGCCTTTGCCGCCACAAGGCGCCCGTTGCACCCGACAAGCTGCCATTTATACCAGAGTTAAAAATTTAGAATTCCGCCACAAAGCGAGAGTGAAAAACTCTTTAGAAAAAAAACCTCTTTTGAAGTGAGGTTACCGATATTGGCAAGTGAACGAATATACTCAGCCTTTGAACGAAAAGGATCGCTTGAATCAAGAAGACGAATGAGTTAGCAACATAAAAATATACTCAATAAATAAATATAAGTACATAAATGTATGTAACATAAAAGGAAAAAATGACGGACGCGACCTCAACCGTTGGTCTTAGAAATACGAGTTTCTTTTCTGTAGTAAGCAACCACTGTGACGAATTTACTGGGTTCCCGTGGGACCGGGGAGGGATGGGATCGTCAACTTTAGACGCGGAATCGATTGGTGACCTCTGATGTGGGGATAATTTATAACATACTTACCTTTTATGAATATGGATTTGTTTTTGACATAACACTTTATTTGTTGACACTACTATTTTATCTATGTCGTAGACACACATCTCGCACGTCCAAAAACAATTAGTTTTATTAATTTGTAAAGGTAATTTAGATTCATAGAGGGATCAAACGAGCAATCCGTGTCGCACGTTTCGGCCAATTAACCAATCAAGCCTCAATTTTCTCTTCGCCGTCATTCACGACTGATAAAAACGACATAACATCACGCCTGTAATCCCCGAAGGGTGAAATAGAGGTGTTTCTAATAGTATACCCGCATTTCGCCAGTTTTGTTTTAAGTCCCATGTAATAGAGGGCGAGCCTATTGCCATCAACTGGGCACAAATCCAGACTCCATGGCTGCTACTGAGATATTCGTGATGGAAAAACCCAATAACACTTTGCCCAACCCGGGAACCCAACCCAGGGCCTCATGACTAACGAAGCAGTCAATAAAAAGAAACTAATAACATTATATTCAATGTTCTTGCTTTACGATCACCGTGGAACACACAGTAAAATGATAATAAAATTGGCGTCTAAAACTCCTCCGAGTTTCCGTAATAAGGCGTCATTAGACAATGTCAAGAAGTTCCCTTTGTTTCTCCCCGACATCCTCGACTCAAACTTCAATCGTTATAACACGCGTTTTATTAGACCGAACTTTTAAAACACACTTCCTTTAAGCGGAAAAAGAAACCGTTCCTTTATGAATATTTACAATTGTTCACGAAATACTACTTCAAAACTTTTCCATCCTCGGGAGTCCAGAACGCAAACTGAAGATAAATTAAAAATGCAAAAAAAAGAGAACGGGCGTGATAAAATTTCTTTTTTTAATATTCCATTATTCGTCGGCAGAATGTCGAATGGAGCCGAAACGCTCCGGAACTAATTTCGTTTCGGAATTATTGAAAATGTCTGTAATGGTATTTTCGGCGGACGTTTAGAAATGGAAAAGTTCTTTGATCTCACACGTTTAATGAAACACAAAAGACTCGACGTGTCCCTTTCATGAGAAAAAATATTGTATAAAATATTAAGACTGATTCAGTTCCATTTTGCACAAAGTTACCGGATTTAAGGCTCCAAGTTTTGTAATGAATAACTGAATAAGAAAAATTAAAGGGAAATTACGTTCTGTTCCATTATTAGGTTATGTTACGTTTAAATTATATTTATCTTTTATTCAATAGTCTGGATATGGAACATTGGGTTTTGTTCTGGACTTAATTAAGTAATAAATTAAGTACTGAATGTTAAATGATCGTAACTAGTCGAAGAAGAATAATTTATTTTACATGTTACGACTAAAAGTCGAAGTAAGGTTGTACCTGGTTCTAGCCGGCTATACCTAGGTGCGGCCGGTAGCAGTTTGTTAAATTTAGGTATATCCGTTTTATTGCTGGGAAACACCAACTAAATGGATTAGGTTAGGTTAGAACTGTGGCGAAACGCGCGTCTTATTCACATCAAACCTCCAAAGCCTAGATGCGGCTTTATATGTATAGCCGGCTAGAACTAGATGTAACCTTACTTCGGCTTTTAGCCGTTCTAATTCATTTATTTAGCTTGGATCCCGAATGCGTCGATTTTTTTGCAAAATAATTAAGTTAACCTACGAGTATTTTAATAATGACATTAACAATTTGATAACACAATTCTTGAACAAAATAACGAATTCTAAAAACTTGGTCCAAATAAATACCCAAAACTCAGGATGTTAGGACCAAAAATATTCTGACATCAGACTGACACATACGCGTCGCACAATGACTACCAACTATCAACTAAAATGTTTTCATTTCATTGGAAATACTAGTTAAACACTAATTGGCATGTCAACATGTTTGGGATTTAATTTCGCTTTTATAACAAAAATAATGGCTACACAAATTAATTCCAAATAATAATTATTTGAAATTAATTTGTGTTGCCATTTATTTTTTTTATATCAAACTTGTCACGATTTAATCGAACTCGAAAATCGAACTCGGAATAAAAATCTAACAAGCCTATTACTGTCCCACTGTATGGAAAATTTCTTCTCATACAAAGAAGGCATGAGCATTGGTTGGTTTCCCCGTCTATGTTCTTGTATCAGCTATGTTCTGTGTATGAGAAGAGCTCATTTTCATCACCACGCTTGCACAAGACGGGTTGGAGATTTCAGGCTTATATTAATTGTGACTCCAGATTTCCTCACCATGTTTTCCTTCGTCGATGTCAGAGATAGGTATCTCTAAGAAAAACTTAGAAACTGCATAAGAATTACCAAGAACACATGTATTCATGAGAGGCGAGGTCTTAACCAACAACTAATATCTCAACATGAATGATGTAACCAAGATCTTGTAAAAATATTTTATTGAAAAGAGTGTCCATGGAGTTTCTTGCCCATTCTTCTCTTTAGAGATCTACGCTTTGGAATGGGCAACAACAGTACTTACAAGTTATTATGCCTTGTATCTGGGACTGTAGCTTCGCCTTCTTTGTTTTTCTGACATTCAAATGTGCCTGTTATGGTCTAATTGAAATAAATGCTTTGAGTTTGAACCACCGGGTTTTCGCGATACGACTTACGACATGTGATAGAAGAAATAAAAAAACAAACGACAAAATTGACAGAGCTGTCCAGGTCGGACAAAATCTGAGATTTGAGAAGAAGGAATAAAAAGTTTTTTTTCGTTACTGATCGTTGACTCTTTGAATTCAATTAAACCTGTCTTCGAGTTATTTTGCTATTTTACATTCATAATATTTTTCATATCGGTAGGAAATTAAAAAGTCAGTGTTTGCCAATTTCTGCAACAGAAATAAAAGTTTATGAGAACATTCCGTTATTTCATGTTGCATTATTTTCCGCATACAATTACTTTTTCATAAATAAAAACGAGTATTTTTAACCGACTTTGTGTTACAGTTGTTATTCATACAATGTTACCGCTTAAACGTGAATGTCATTTTTAAACAGGCTTTTTTACAGCTGCACCAAAGTGTAGCATGAAAACATTACCATAAAAACTACCATAGCAGACGAATTGGTGGCACATTTTTCAAAGGATATTAATTAGGGGTTTTTATTTTTCACGTTTTTAGTGTCCTGCTAAGTAATAACGGCCTCTCGTACCGGTATCCGGGTTTGGGTACAGGGTGTAAACGTACCCTTCACGAAGCCGTCAACAAAGCATTATGTACATCAAACTAAGTAATTCTACGCAAAAATTGTTCCTGGGAAATGACTTTTTTTTTGATGGAAAAATCACTTTAAAAACATGTATTTAAAAAAAAACTTAGAAAAAGTTGGAACTTTGACCTCTTATATCTATCCGTAACTAGAAGGTTCCCAGATAAGGTCCAGAAGAAAAAAATGATCGCAATGACGGAGAGAACAAGTGCCTTTCAGCTTCGTTAAGGGTCTTTTTAGACCCTTTATACATTACGTACCGAGATCCCTCTATACTTCGGGTAGCACCTAGGGGTCCTAAAATGGCGGCTTTCACGGCACGACTGGTCACAGTACACCTGTTGGTTCCGGGTGCCATACATAGATCTTTGACAGTCTTTACTGGGATCTAGAAGCCCGAAAGTCTGACAACCAGACTTACCGAGGTATCGTGTTACCCAATAAATGGGTTGTAGAGTCAGATAGACAGTCATTCCATGTATAATACTGGTATTAGGCTACATTTGGTTTGACTGGACTGCGAACATCTAGTCCAACATAATATGTGCCTAGCCATTTCCTAATTATAATGGGGTCGGCTTCCGAGGAGCTCGTGAAAAAATAACAGCCACTCGGGTCGATCTTTAGGTTAAGCCGTGCTTGCCTAGGTTGGTCTGCGGACGAGTGACCTCCCAATACATACCGAGTTTCCTCCATGCCTCGGAAAGCACGTTAAGCCGTTGGTCCCGGGTGTCATTTGTAGATCTTTGACAGTCGTTAGGTAGTCAGTGGTCCAAAAAGTCTGACAAGCAGTCTTACCAAGGGGTATCATATTACCCAGTACTAACTGGGTTGTGGAGGTAGTCGCTCCATGTAAAATACTGGTATTCAGCTGCGTCCGGTTAGACTGGAAGTCGACCGCAATATAGTTGGGAAAAGGCTACGCAGATGATGAATGGGGTCGGCTTCCAGTCCAACACACATAGTTGGGAAAATGCTAGGTAGATGATGAATCACAGTATTGTGTTTATTTTCTAGCATTTTTAACGATACCTACACCATTAAAAATCACTCTTAACATCTTAAGGTAACAACCACTCAACGTTCAAGTCATAATCGTAAAACAATTGAAATAAGCCCCCGTTCGGGTTGTAAACGATCCCCCACTTACACCCTCTGTATTGGAATCTTTCCAATTTGTAATTGCCGTACAGCCGTACCAGTGGAAACCACTTCAGACCTGTTACTGATTGCAGCTATTATCGCAGGTAGAAACGTGACCGATACGTACTTGGAGTACTTTTTGATCCTTTTTATACTTGCGATACGGCACTTGTTATGCGGACTGGTCTTTTATGTCGCCCTGTTATGTTGAGTAAAAAGGTTTTTATTTATTTCGTACTTTCAGATTGAGTATTGGGTTTAATTACGCACTGAGGTCCTAGCACGAGTTTTGACATAAGTCATAAGTCAGTTTGTCATAAGTCGATTTAAATAAATTAAAAATACTCGTTTAACAAATGAAATTTTCATAATTTAAAGAATTTATTCATACCTATGGATTATACTGATTGTGCTTGTTGCAAACAATTTAACTAAAATGCTGTAGGATTATTGTATTTTCGATTTACAAATCGACGTATTTATTCGTTACGAAAAACGTCAAAGCTCGTGGTGGGGCCTCTCAACGACATTGTGACTTGTGTCGCAGCATGCTCGAAACGATTTCTGTCATTTGTACATGTGGCTCGTGGCCAAACGGTTAAGCAGTAAATATTATTATTACTATATGTAATAGTATATTATTATCATAATCATCATAGTAGGCTTCCCTTTACTTCTGCCAATCCCAACGCTCTTATCCCACCTTTTACTTCTGATGACAAACACATGATGAAAAACCCTTCTTTTTCGAGTCCTCACGATATGATTAATCTAAAGAATATGATTGTACCCACATATACACCGTGACTTTTTAGTCGTCTTACAAAGGTGGTCCACTCAATGTGCCCGACATAAAATAGTTCTAGGCGCGATTTTTTTTAACTACCACACATAAATATAAAGAAAAATAAATAAACATTAGAAAAAAATATGAAACATCCTGTTAATGATGTTTACGTGTCAAACGGGAGAATATACCTACCCAGCGCTCGAGTCCAGTAGATCAGCGCTCACAACAGGATGTTTTAACTACGTCATGAGTCATAATATTGAATAATATTTTTATTTTTAAATCTCATTAATACAATTTTTTTTAATGAATGCTTAGTAGTCATTGGACACAGGAAGTGGGCTGCCTTTGTAAGACGACTAAAAAGTCACGGTGTATAACAGAAGTAAGCATCTCACAATACCTGACACTCCAGAATGTAATTAAGACAAACATGAAAACTTACGTTGGTGGTTCCGTTGGAAACTCGCAGTGACATAAATTAGTTGCAATGCTCTTGCGCCTGGCAATGCCTGGCAATAGGCCAATTAAACGAATAATGAAGTCAGATGGTAGGTTTATGTGTTAAAAGATACCATTGATCACTGTCGCTTAGATGCAACAGTACAACGTACTGCAGTTCGATACCAGTTAACTGCTTATTTGCATCGGTAAGTCGCTACACTATCGAGCGTGAGATGAATAGCGAAGTTGAGTGTTGGATAACTCATAAGTACCTATCTATTAACAACTGTACCTTTCTAAGAACATTAAACAATTGCGTATTACGGCCATTCTACAAAGTGGCCAAAATCCTGTTCGCTCTATATATCTCCTTTTTAAATATAGCTACATTTTAACGATAATGTGTATTTTGCTTTATTTTATGTTATCTATCATCACGTATTTGAATTAATACATAATAAATTTCATATACGAAGATTTTGCGCGTTTCCTGTAGACCAAATCACGTCCTGTAGACTGTTCGCGACATAGGTTACCGGGTCCAGAGATGTTTTAAAAATACTTTCTCATATTTTTAAGTGCCTTATGTGAACCTACCATATTGCAAATATAATAAAGTATATTTCCGTGTAATTTAAAAAAAATACCACGTCAACATTTCAAGTTACAAAAGATTCTCCGGTGTTCGCAAAAAACTAATCACTCCTGTAGACAAACATCAAAAATCCGGTATTTTTTTAAATATTTTGTATAACAACAATATTTAGTTTTGCTAGCAACAATTAACCACGTAGTTATCATCGACTGTCTGTTATTGCTGGCTATAAGACGTTATTTCCGAGTTTTTAATAAGATTTGAGTCATTCTACAAAGTGTAAAAGTTGGTGCGTCACTTCTAAAATCGCCAAGAAACAGTAAGTTCTTAATTCAAAATTATAATTTTACTATGGTCTTGTTAATTAGCGGTAAAATTATCGAACATGATGGAGGCCACGTTTTATAACTTCAAATATTCCTCTCGGCATGGACTAAACTATTATTCACACACTTCTGTCGAACTCATTTCTGTCGACAACCTGTCTACAGATGAGGCGTATGAATGCAGATGTGAGACTCTTACGCGAAATATATCTTATTGCTATTTGATAAAGATTAAAATTAATTTTAAGAAAACCTTTGTTGCATAAATAATTTAGTTTTTAGCTCAATATATGCGGTTTTTGCTGAGTTTAGTACAGAATACAAATTAGTATACAGTGTGACGTATTTCTACACATTGTGTGTGGTTTTATGCCATGTATTACTACTGTTTTCTAAAAATGATCAAAATTTTACTTTTAACAGTTCTCGCTTAGTTTAGCTGGAGCATTATTCATCTTTAAGTTAATTTTCTGCAAAAAATCTGCAAATTACCATCGGTCTTGATTGATTTGATGCTTTAATTTTTTTCGATTTTGATCACAAAAATGGCAAGAAATAAAAAAAAATACTGAAGAAGAAAAGAAGAAGCGCCGTAAAGAACAAAAAAGGAGATTTATACAAAAAACAGGACAGAAAAGTCGGAAGCTGAATTAGAGGAAAGGCGCAGAAAAGACAGGGGAAAATAACAAGGAAAGAAGCATCAGGAGAGATCAAGACGGTTAAAGAACAATCTCCAAGAGTACAGCGCAAGATAAGGAAGGGATGGCGTGAGCGTGCCAAAAAAAATGCTTATTATAATATCTACAGAAGTGAAGTCACATCTGTAGACATAGTTCATATATTTTTTATTTTGTAACTGTTGGTTATTTTTATGATAATTATACCTT
Organism: Noctua pronuba; assembly: GCA_905220335.1. Lineage (NCBI taxonomy): Eukaryota > Metazoa > Arthropoda > Insecta > Lepidoptera > Noctuidae > Noctua > Noctua pronuba. The sequence continues at coordinate 1,684,980 of LR999911.1, forward strand.
AGCAAGTGAGAAGACACTTAATACTTTAAGTTTATAACGTTGATATTTTCTAGAATTGTATTTATTTTCGTTATTTCGTAATATTGTCTATTCTGTCGATAATGGCGTCACATCTGTCGACAGGGAAAAATCTTAAAAGTGCCATAAATGCTAATTTTGTGATTGATGATCTCTAAAACTATTTTTAGATTAAATTAAGGTTTATTTTAATACTTCCTACCTCCCCAATAAAAACACCTGATCATTGAATTTGTTTTTATTTAAAAAAATATATAGGTTCGTAGAATGGCCGATTAAATAAATGAAGAGGAATAGTCCCTAACCAACCGTCGAAAGTCCGCACTCGGGGTCTGTCAGCGAGCAATGGAGCGCAGTATCCTTGGAGTGAAACTTACTGATCGTATAAGGAACTCGGTACTGCGTTCCAAAACTCAAATTGCCGATGTAGGTCACACGGCGGCCAAGCTTAAATGGAACTGGGCTGGCCACATCTGTCGCATGCCGGAGGAGCTATGGGCTAAAGTAACCACACAATGGGTCCCAAAAAGCAGCAAACGGCAACGTGGCAGGCCCAGAAGGAGATGGCGGGACGAACTCGACTCCTTTCACAAAGATTGGCGAATAACAGCACTGGATATGGATAAGTGGAAGGAGGGAAGGGAGGCCTTTGCCCTGCAGTGCGACACAAATGGCTGATAATAATTAATAAGTCGCTTTTACCATCATCGGCCTAGTCTTGTCCAATTACTTATATTAGAGTCAACTCGACCAGTCTAACCAGATGCAGCTGAATACCAGTATTATATTACAAGTATCTGACTTCCACAACCAAGTTACTGGATAATACGATAACTTTTGGTGTCGTTGTGTCGTGTGTTGGTGTTTGGTGAAGATGCAGAAGCTGACAATGAATAATGACAGGAGGCTGATCATGATTCATCAATGAACTGGCATATAGGCCTTCTCTCTGCTTCCCTGGTCTGAGGTAATCTTATGCAATCATCATCACTATTGGCAGTCTGGTTCCAGTCGTGGATACGTTTACAAACTCTCTGTTCGATGTTTTTGTCCATTATGAAATTCGCAATACACACTAGTTATGATCTAACTAAAAACAGTACTGTATTTAATCTAAATAACAGATGCACCTCAAACTCCGCGCCAAAATGGAAAACAGTTGTGCCAATCAAACAACAAAAAAAATGAATTTGGAACCATAAACAAATCATCCATTCCCGATACTTTTTTGACTGCATGTATTTGTTCCATGGTGGATCGAATCCACGACACGCATGACAGCAGCTCGCTCAGCCACTGCGGCAACCATACCGTCAAACGTGCGTGCCGTATATGGTTATCAGGTTTCTTACTTACTCATTGACTGGTTCCACCAAGTCAACATCTGCCTAGCCTTTTCCCAACTATATTGGGGTCGGCTTGCAGTCTTACCGGATGCAGCTGAATACCAGTATTTTATGTGGAGCGACTGCCTATCTGACCTCCACAACCCAGTTAGTACTGTTAGTACGATACCCCTTGGTAAAACTGGTTGTCAGACTTTTTGGTCCACTGACTACCTAACGACTGTCAAAGATCTACAAATGACACCCGGGACCAACGGGAAACTCGGAATGTAACGAGGGGTCACCTATCCACAGACCAACCTAGACAAGCACGACTTAACCTAAAGATCGACCCGAGCGGCTGTTATTATGAAGCCACGAGCTCCTCCTAACATACATAAAGCCACGAGCTGGTTCCACAAAGTATCACCTAATCGTTTTGCAAGTACCAGAGTCACCTCTTGTATCGAAAGGCGTCAAGTCTTGTTTCTCAAAATGTTCACGCGATAAGAAACAGCTGACGCACGCAGAAAACAGCCAACGGTCTAATCGGATTAAAACAAAATGGGATCGTAATTATATTATATTAAATTCTATTTCTCAACAACATGTTTTATTAATTGCATTGAAATCGCCTCGTCAGCGCTCATTGTTTGGAGAATAGATCATGATTAGTCGTCCCGTGATGACGGTGACAAACGGACAGCTTACAAATTATATTTATTGTTAACAATGCTGACAGTTGGATTAATTTTGGGTTTTTATTTTGTGGCCATTTTAATTTTTTTTGAAGTTAAATTATTCACACCATTATAAATGCGAAAGTGAGTTGAATTATAACTGCTACACTAACAAATGAAAAAAAATATCATTTGTATGTTTAAAAATACGAGTACTTTTCAAGCTGTGTAATACAGTGAAACCCGTTCGTAAAATATTAAAAACTAGCTTTTGCCCGCGGTTTCGCTCGAGTTACTTACGAATTTGACAATTAAACTCTCAACACACTAAAGTTTCTATAATAATTATAATTCAATCATGATTCGAAAGACACATAGCGCCATCTATTATCATAAAGAGGTTATTGTTGTTTTCCTCGGAAACAGTACTTTTTTTCAGGATGAAAGGTACCCTATGTCCGTTTCTGTACACCTGACAACGTATATGCAAAATTTCAGGATGATCGGTTATGAGGTTTAGGCGCGAAAAGGTAACAAACACAAACATACTTACTTTCGCATTTATGATATTAGTAAGGATTGAGTACATTAAATTTTTCAATAAGGACGATATCTATAAACACTATTCTTGTCAAACTGTAACATAGAGACGTGAACTTCTTTAACTCAAAGCACGTGCTAAGTAACGTTTATAGTTGTCGACCGTAACTTTAAATAATTTCTAAACCTGGCTTAGTTTTTAAACCATTTTCAACCCCAAGCTTGAACTACGCAAGTCATAACAAATGATTAGTTTCGCTCAGACAATTAATCTCTTGTTTTCTTCCCTGCATCCCTCTAATCTCACGACACACGGTATTTCACTTAACCCACACATTGCTCACTGGCTACAAGCGTACAAGCGTGGCTTTAAACAACCACTATTTAATTACGCACGGCGTGACATAGGGAACTCATTAGACAATCTTGAAATCCACTGGGAAATTAATTGGGAAAGAAGTGGCTGTTTTATTCCTGGTTGGTTTTCTTGGGTACGGATTTAAATTTCGAATGGAACGATGGCTTTTTGTTTTCAATTCAATTCCTTTATTTCAATCACCAGTTGGATCATTAATAGCATTAGGTACAGTAATTAAAAGTCAGTCGTTAGGTAGTCAGTAGCCCAAACAGTCTGACAACCAGTCTTACCAAGGGGTATCGTATTACCCAGAACTAATTGGGTTGTGGAGGTCCGATAGGCAGTCGCTCCATGTAAAATACTGGTATTCAGCTGCATCCGGTTAGACTGGAAGCCGACCCCAACATAGTTGGGAAAAGGCTAGGTAGATGATGAGGTACAGTAATTAAAAATTATTAGAAAAATAAATAAAAATAAAACAAAAGACACTTTCATTATTACTTACAAATTAAATTAACAAAGTCAACAAATTATAATTAGTAATAATCATAAATGTTATATATTTAAAAATCATACTCGTATAAAAAATATTCAATAATTATCATTTACTCTACATTTCAATACTGTAAAATAGAAAAGAGGGACGGATAATGAATAATACTGTGTTATGTTTTTTTTTTTTGTTATTGTCACTACATAAGCATACAACCGATAACCGATATCAGATGTTTCACTTTCTGTTCAATTTTGCCTGACATTCGACATCTTTAATTTTAAGTGAAATGACTAAACACAAAATGAATCGAAAGTCAAAAATTAATTCATGAGCCCGACTATGAAAGGAGCAAATAAACTATGAAAGTTTAACAGTGTCGTGATAGTGAAAAAAATTAACAATCACTCGAAATAGTGTCTTTATATGCTTATGCACTCGGCATCTGCAGCATGTTCAGTTGAAAATAATTATTTTCAAATCTTCTGGCACGAGATTTCAGTTTTTTCTCCGCCAAACTTTCCAGGGCCGAAAAATATCGCGAGTTCGTGGGTGTTTTAATATATTTCAATATAGTGTGGCCTCTGACATGTCCAAACTGTTGATTTCAAAGTAACCGTAATTTATCCGAAGCAAGCCTTATGAATAGTCCTGAATTTGAATGGTTTTATAAAAACCAGGGCACGCCTGATGTCCGGTCCTAACTCATCGCATATTCAATTTCTTGTGAAACCCCTCTCATTTATATACATGAAATTTTTTCTTCAAGTCAAATTCTTCATATTTAATTAAAATTCTGAAGAGAAGACTTATATTTCTTGTTATAGAACTAGATTTATCATTTTAAATTGTGACAGTTGGGCCATGAATAAAACTTTTTACTTTAACAAAATTGTTGATTTTCGAAAGTTGTTTAATCAAAAACAATCTGTTTCTATAACATTTTAAAGTTAGTACCTACTTATTATTTATTGTGATTTAAATAACTTTTGTTTTGAAGAAATTAATCAAATTCTAGTTTAATAGAATCAACCTAGAAATATTTTGCGGTCTAAAATTCTGCCGCGCTAGCGATATCAAGTGCAATTTTTGACAAAATGAGTTAAATATTGATCCTGAATCAGCGCAACGAGCTCTACCAGATGTGCTGACAGCTATTTAAATAGCTTACAGGTAAATTTCGTTAAGGTTCAGTTTCAGTTGCTTCAAGTAATACTAGATATAAAAAGATTTTCGTCATTTAAAACTATTCTAATATTGAGTGAAGAATGTAAGAGCGCTTTCTTTGGGCTAACGTTTCAATCATAACAATTAACATAACTAAAAAAAAGAAGTCCGGAAAAACAAAATTGAAACAAAAACTTTGCACGCCAATTACTCAAAACTATGCAAAACATACTTACTGCTCTTATGCTTAGCGCGGCAGAATTGGGGACAGTAAAATTAGGTTTTTATCCAACATGTACAGCCATATTCAAAAGGTACTTTTCTAAAGAACCTCTTGTGAGGTCAAGATATAAATAAGATGGCATTTGTAGCAATTTCTATTTCCCTCTTACTGTCAGCTAGATAAATGCCGTCCCTCAAGACCGAATTCTGGAGTTCAGGACTGAAGATCGATGTTAGACGATACATATTGCGTTTGCGTGGCTAGGCTCGTAAACCACAGATAACCCTTACTACGTTACTTAAATAAATAAATCCTGTCTGTGAGCTTCCGAGAATATTGGATGCTGTAATGGATATTAATATTATGTCTTGATTAATTTGCGGTGGTTTGCGTACCTAGATCACAGATATTAATTCATTTATTAATAATGTTATGGTTTACGGTCTCGCTTTTTACTAACTTTCCTTGCTTAGTACTTAAGGCGCGAATTACACAGAAACGGCGTAAGGTGTAAGGTGCGGCGCAGGCGTGGAATTTATAAGGAAACGAACGAAGGAACGGCGTGCCTGCGCCGCGCCGCTTGAGTGTAATTTACGATACGTCGCCTACGTAAATTTTGTATGAAAAGGTTTTGAAGAGGCATCTTGCCTGCGCCGCGCCTTTACCTTACGCCGTTTATATGTAATTCACGCCGAGGGTACAAAAACTTTTCAGATAAGGTGGCAAATTATTTATTTAAATCTAAGTTTGATACGATGTTTAAATCCATGGATTTTTGCACACAGATAGAGCCCGACTTGGTAAGGATTTATTAATTTATATGTGCTTTTATATCCCTATTAGTCCATTGCATATTGATCTATATTCATGCTAGTGGTCTACAATTTGATTTGTTGCTTCCTAACGAATTGAACACTATATGAGCAGCATTCTATTATTATTTTATATTTATTTTGAGTTTTTACTTTGCATTCCGAGAATAAAACGGACAAACTAACAAAAATATCGATATTTCATAATAATTTGTCGATATTTGGTTCCTTAGTCCATTTTATAAAGAGGGTTTCCTCCAAACGTAGTTTTTCATGTAGACGTAATAAGTTATATTCCATTTACTAGTCCGACCCTTTTCACCAGCCCGACAACACGTACCAGCGCGATAAATAAAAATAACTTTAACCTTTAGATCAACGTAAAACCTTTACAAAGCATTATTTATAATGCAAAGAATATTCTTATATTATTAGCATATTTAAATGTTACTTTTGCTCTCTTTACGAGAAGAGAATAAATTATCTTTTAACAAGATTTGTACATTTAAAATGGTACAATACGTCTTAGTACTAAGTTTTCGCAATAAATCGACATCTAGAGCCGCTTACGCCACAAATAATTCAATTCAATTCAATTGATCACCATGATCGTGCTATGACGGTACGTGGGTAAGTACGGTGTAGTGGGTAGACTCCTTTAAACACAATATTTCATCATCTTGAAAAGATTATTCGTAACAGAATGATATTTTAAATTCGTTTAAAGGAGGTTCTCTATAAACGTATTTAGTGAAGTTGAAGCGGTACATTTCCAGTATAACTTGGGCTCGCTTTGTATAGATTTCCTATACAATGAGAGATCCGCATAAACTGGTTTTGTATAGCTTGATTGGCCGTCGTGCATACAAGTGAGCCCTCATATTTGACAATTGTAGTTACATTAAAATTTTTGTTGAAGATTTAATGTACACCTTATGTAAAACTATTTTAATGCCGTAAATGTACTGTAACTTTTTTTTCCAAAACAATAATTTCTTATAATTTTCCAGGGTCTAATGGTGCAGCTTGGAAGAGGCGACAATACATGACCTAGCAGTAGACTGCGATGGCCACTGATTTGATTCACTGTCAATTTCGACAAACATAACTAAACATGATCCTACCATAAACAAACACCAAAAAGCTTACAAAACAATAAATACTCACTAATAACAGTAAAGTTGACCCTCAGGTTCCTGGTGGGCGAGTTTTTGAAGTCGACCCTGCAGCGGTAGACCCCTGCGTCGGTGGAGACCACGCTGTCCACGAACAGCACCGCTGGGTTGGCAGCCGCGCGGAAATAGGCGCGGGTTCCGAAGCCCGAGGTGGAGGACCAGAGCTTCGGCTGAGAGGCGAGGCGGCCTCTGACGTCGTAGCTGCGGGGAAAAGAAGATTAGATATTTTGTTAAGAAAAACTTAAAGAAGAAGGATCTTAACTCTGGTACCCAATAAATCACTAATAACTCCGAACGGACTACGAATTGGCTAAAGTCGTGTAAGTAGCAAAAGTGTTTCTTGGAAAGCTTGTTTCAAAATGATATATTATATTGTGAGTTTCTGTTGCTAGGAAAATCTTAATTGGTGGTACCGAAAATCTTCACTTCAGTGGCCACTAATCACCTATTTAGGACTACGAATTGCCAAAAGTCGTGTTAGAAGCATAGGTTCTCCTTAAAAAGTCCTTTCCAATGGTAAATACCTTATGGTTATTGGGCTTTGGGACCTTGGGGCCCTTCCACCTCGTATAACTGGCGAAATGTGGGTGTACTATAATTGGGTACACCGCTGCCTAACCTTTCAGGGATTGCAGGCGTTATGTTGCGTTATTTTATGTATAAACCGATTATTCTACGTAACTATTATCCCTTCCTGAATGAATAGAGCTAATTAATAACCGATGGATAGTGAGTAATGATCCGCGCGGGTCTAACTGGTCCTTATCGCCATCTCAGGGTTAGTTAGCCGGAAAGTGGTACTTGTAACAGTATCGTCGTTAAGTTGTCGGTCCTTGGGCGCTCAGCCAGGGTAAGATGTAGGATAATCATGGGAAAAAATATTTTTATTATTTCCTAAATCAATTTGGATGAAAGGTTTTGATGTTTATCGTGTTTCAAACTGCCCACAAACGTGTTTTAAAATCAATATTTCCTTAATAACTGCCGCTCGGATTGATCTTTAGGTTAAGCCGTGATCGCCTAGGTTGGTCTGTGGATGGGTGACCACCCATTACATTCCGAGTTTCCTCTGTGTCTCGGAAAGCACGTTAAGCCGTTGGTCTTGGGTTTCATTTGTAGATCTTTGACAGTCGCTAGGTAGTCAGTGGCTCAAAAAGTCTGACAACCAGTCTTACCAAGGGGGTATCGTATTACCCAGTACTAACTGGGCTGTGGAGGTCAGATAGGCAGTCGCTCCATGTAAAATACTGGTATTCAGAAGCATCCGGTTAGACTGGAAGCCGCCCCAATATAGTTGGGTTAAGGCTAGGCAGATGATGATATCCTGAGTAGATGGAAAAAAGAAAGATCAGGTGCTCGCAACCGGCGTGCGTGTTTGCCCAGGTAAAAGGCGTGTGTTTATGTATGTATGTATGCAGATATGGTAGTCTGGATTTGTGCCCGTTGATGGCAATAGGCTTGGAACTTAAACATTACTGTAAAACCGGCCAACTGGGAATCGGACTCGCGTATGAAGGGTTCCGTACCATTGTAGTAGGGTGGGCCCCTTTAATTTTTAATTTAATTTTATTATTTGTTGTCGTGGAGGTCAGATAGACAGTCGCTCCATGTAAAATCCTGGTATTCAGCTGCATCCGGTTAGACTGGAAGCCGACCCCAATATATTTGGGAAAAGGCTAGGCTAGGATGATGATGATGTTGTTATAATGGCAAAATCGTCACCAAATTTTGGTCTGACTCAATTTGAATTGTCACCTAAGAAGAGGTAACAGAATACACATTCTGTGATAATTTCAACTGTCTGCCTACTACGGATCATGAGATACAGCCTGTTGAAAGAAAGACGGACGGACGGACAGCGGAGGCTTAAAAAGGTACCCACCTTTTTAGGAGCATCTCTGCCAAACCCTTCGGGGATTACAGGCGTGTCGTTATGTAGGTATGTTGATTGAAAGACTTGACTTGGGTAAGTTTCAACAGTCAATAGAACGAACTCAGATAAAACTTAGTAGTAACTGAATACTGTAGAAACGATTAAGTTACGAAACACTAAAAGACCTTTTAAAATACATAAAACAAAGTTGTTTTGCAATTGCAACGTCCCAGATAACTGCAATCCCTCTTTCCCTACACAAATACACTTGTAAACCCGGTGTTTATCTGTATAAGACCAGTCGATAAAACGTCTAAGCCCTTAGTCCTCACTGCAGCTCGTAGTGAAGCTAAAGCAATCAATCTGCGTGCACTTAGCATTCAATCGGGAGAGCGACCGGTAGCGATCGTGTTGTACGTACGTTTAGCGGTGTCTGATATACTAAGCATAAGTTTAGTCTGTGTTTTATATTCTGGAGGTTTATATTTAGCTGTGTCTGCTAAATAATGAAAGCCCCTTGGGTCGATCCTTAGGTTAAGCGGTGATTGTCTAGGTCAGTCTGTGGATGGGTGACCATCTTAACATAACGGGTTTCCTCCGTGCCTCGGAAAGCAGGTTAAACTGTTAGTCTCGACTGCAATTTGTAGATCTTTGACAGTCGTTACAGGTATTGGTCCGATAGTCTGACAACCAAACTTACCAAGGGGTATTGTATTACTCAGTAGGTACTAACTGGGTTGTGGAATGTGGAGGTCAGATAGGCAGTCGGTCCATGTAAAATACTGGTATTCAGTTGCCTAAGAGGTCTCAGTCGCTTGTAAATTCCAGACATTGTCCTGATCAGATCTTTGAAGACATAAATAAGTGCCTGAGATGGTATATTGAGGAAACAACTAATCTTCTTCTTCATCGTATGGCCAGAAAAACTCTGGAACCAGGTTTAGTGCCTAACCTGGTGTCAGAGTTTGTAAGCCGCCCATGGGCCTCTGACTTAGCTTTACATGCCGTCGAGAAATATCTCTCAGGCATACTGGTTTGGGCTGCGAGACTGTTCGAAAGAGATACTGCGGCCCTAGAACACAAAGGTCAAAGAAGGAACATGGATGGCAGTAAACGTCTGACACTCCCTTCCAGTCCGCCCAGAGCGGGGGGGGGGGGGGGCGATATTTGATGACTTCCCATCCGAAAAAAAAAGCATACTGGTTTCCTCACGATGTTTTCCTTCACCGAAGCAAGTGATAATTATACAATGCGCACATTAATCCAAAAAATCAGAGGTACGTGTCTTGGGTTCAAACTTGAGACCTATGACTTGGCAGTCCGACGGTCACGCCACTAGGCTACCACTGCTTACACAGCTAATGTAGTTGGTGGACTAAAGTGCACGCATGTGTCAGTAATCGTGTAGCTCAACTCACAAGTTAAGGACAAGTTTAGTCTTGTCCAACAAACAGTGAAGTGACAAACCTCCTTCACTTTCGCTCTACCGCTTTCGTAGTCTTCATTAACTATGCAGTATCTTTCTTATTGTGCTTTTTACGTATCGCGACCTTTTCGTACCCCGTTTGACATTCCGTGATATTGTATGTTTTTTTTCATTGCAGTGTTTGTTGAAAAATTCAGTTGTTTGACATTTTCAAGATCGTTGGGCTGGAAGGAACATGTTTATATTTGCTTACAAGTTTTTTGTAAATGTTATTTATATTGTGTTCCGAGTTTGTGTAAACGGCTGTAAGTTGCGAAGTTATGACATTAATTAGAGCAAGTGTGTGTAATATTGTCTTAGTTTGTTACGTGTTGAGAACTTGTGCTTGGCACTTCATTATAATTATTTAATTAAATTAAACTTTGCTGATGTTTAAAGTAATCTCTCTTTTGATGTTTAAAGTTATCTATTTTTTGGTGTTGGAGAATCTTAAAGATTTTTTTCCTAAGCCTGAAGTGTCAATAGACAAGAATTTCTATTGGCTATCTTATTTCAGTAAACAAACATCACGTCTGTAATCCCCGTAAGGGTTAGGCAGAGGTATAGTACATTTTGCCACAAGGTATTATGGTGCATACCTATTGCAATTGCTAATTCATTTGGCATTACATTTGCTATTCCATTTGACATTTCAAAAAAATAACTCATCCCGCTTCAAAATGCAGCAGCCTATTCCTAGTTATTTTTTTGACTCGTGATCCGACATATAAAAATGCAACGTCGATATTTTTCGAAACAAAACAAGAGAAATAGGTGTGACTGCAAAACCTTCCGCTATAGCGCTGCCATTCGGATATTTTATTTAAATTTAGTTTAGCCCATAAAAAGAAACGAGCTTAAAAATATGGTTCACCGAATAGTACGGAAATAACCAGACCGGTTTAATGTGGTAACCAAATAACTGAGTAGAGTTTAACTTATTCTCTGACTGTTAAAAGCTTTGCTTCCGGATTGGTTGTGCTCCTTTAACGAGAGCTAAGAGACAAAATATGTGCACCAACATCCTTTTTTTTTTTGGTGGGAAATCATCAAATGACCGCTCCCGCTCTGGGCGGAGTGGAAAGGACTTTCAGACTTTTACTGACTAAAACCCATCCATGTTCCTTCTTTGATTTCTCTTTCGAACAGTCCCGCAGCTCCAGCAGGCATCGGCCCTTGCGGGCCCCTTTCTTTTTGTTGACATCTCTTAGAGGCGCGCGTGGAACACGAACGCGTCGTCGACACAGCCTGTCGTCATAAGTCGGACGGACGGTGAGCTAGGCCATTACTTACAGTCCACAGGCCCGCTGCACCAACATCCTTCATAAAACTTCTAATAGTGAGAAGTACCCATCCACCTTCTTAGGCTAGCATCTTTGAGAATATTTACAAGACCTTGAGAATATTAAATACATTTTTAAATATTCTTATAACACAATATAAAAAACATTTAAAAATATAATAAATAGTAGCCCACCAGCATCGGGAGCAGGGTCAGAGCTACCGGCGGTTAGGGCTCTTTAGAGAGGAACTTCCTAACGATACGTGCCGTGTCCAGAAGTACTGCTTTCCGAATGAAGCCCTTGATTCAGCTGCCTAACGAAAGCCTCCTCAGGTATTGGTCGAGGCTCGTGGCAATTAAGCCATGGGCTGATACGACTATCGCACAATGATCACTGAGTCCACATCCCATATGTCGACAACCTCGCGAGCCAAAACAAGATACTTGATTTGCTTATCTTTCTCCGCTTTCACGAGGTTCCCATCATGCGGAACCGTTATGTCAACAATCATTGCACGCCGCTCTGATCGATCCACCACCACTATATCAGGCTTATTGGCTACAATAGCCCTATCAGTGATGATGGATTAATCATCATTATTATCGAATATTCATACTGACAACTCTTGGACGCGGTTCAAATGTGCTGATTGCGTTAAGCATCAATGATTCAATTAATACTTTCCTTATTTTCTCACTCGCCTCTTAGGACCATTTTTTTCATCGTCTAAATAAAAGTGGTCCTCGGGTCAACAGGTTCTTGGAGATCAAGATAAGCTCGTACTAATTTATTACACACCTGTACAAAGGTTCTCCATCAGTCTCCTTGAACCACAGCACCATGGAGACATGGTCCTCTGCAGCGAGGGGCTGGATGTCACACGGTAGTGCAGCCTTCTTGCCCAGCACGCCTTGTGCGTGTGCGGTTGGTACTAGAACATAGAAACAAATGAATTATTAGATATATTTCCTTTTCCTGCTCCTTGAGAACTTGGAGGACGGAAATCATTCAACGGGAAAGTACTACGGAGAAAACAAGTCTCTTAGGTCAGATATATGTATAGAAAATGACTTGGGTAACGACATGATTAAAGACGGATTTTTAACAAAATTCAACAATTCGGTCTACCTATGTGTCATTTAGACAGACAGACAGACAGAATTACTTTTGCATTTATAATATTTGCCAGTTCCATTCATATGAATTATTACTGAAAGTATACAGGGTGTAAACAGACCCTTCACGAAGCCGTTAACCAAGCGTTCTGTACATCAAACTAAGTAACCCTACACACAAATTATTGCGACTTTTTTTTGGGGTGAAAAATAACCTTTTACGTTAAAGCTCAATGTAACGCACTCAAAACATTGTGCTTATGGATGCATTGAATATTAAACGGGTCATCGAGGTACATTTAAGTAAAATTATAACCTTAAAAATTTGTATTTATAAAACTTGTGAAAAAGTTAGAAATTTGACCCCGTAACTAGAAGGTTCCCAGGTATGGTCTAGAACAAAAAAATAATCGCAATACTGGGGAGAACAAATGCTTTTCGGTTTCGTTAAGGGTCTATTTACACCCTTTATACTACTACTTACGAATCATAGCAGGTGGTGTTCTCTGGTTTCTGCCTACCCCCATGAAAAGAGGCGTGAGTTTATGTACGAATCAGATACTTTCTGAGACAGTCACAACAAAATCAAAGCAACATAATGTAAGTAGGTATAGTCAAAATGCTTTCCTCGACCGTTTCCTCGTACTTAAGTCGAGGAAAAGAAACTGTGTATCTCGTTGTTTGTACCTATCCATAGAAATAGCCTTGCGATTAAACTAATGCTACCCGGTAATGGACACATTACTCTTACGGCCATACTAATACGAAGTATGTAGGTAGATAATGCATAGGTGCTTAGCGGTTCAAAGGAAAGGTCAAATAAATAGGACGAAAAAACTGTAAAACACTTCGAAAACATCGGAAAGAAAGATTTTAATTCTATTTTTATTAAGGAACAGCAAGCAGTTATATTATGAAAACTTAAAACTAGTATAACAATATTTGCATTTTGCTAATAATGTAACCCACAACGCTGTTCACAGGTTATCATAATAACATTAAAAAAAACAATAATCGCCAAGTTTGGAAAACAAATAAAAATAAATAATGTCTGGACTTCAAAAGAAACAGTGACCTCTGAGTTTGTTTCGGATGTTTCTTCTCAGTGTAGTCAGGTACGAAACACCGGCCCCATCTAGTTTTAAAACAACATGATGACATGTAAAAGTGTTTTTAGAACCAATTTACAGAAATAAATATGATTTATGATTTAATAAAAGAAAGACGACAAATAAAAAGTATACAACCACGACAGATTTAAAATAATAATTTGAAGATTAGATCGATATATTTTAATTTTTAAGAGTTTTGAAAATAAGACTTTTGTATTTTCCTAATAAGATATCAGGTTAAGAAAAATGAGACAGAAACCTTAGTCTCACAACGATTTACCAAGGGGTATGTATCACTTTACCCAGTTATGGGGATCAGATAGGCAGTCGTTCCATGTAAAACACTGGTATTTAGCTGCATCCGGTTAGACTGGAGGCCGACCCCAACATAGTCGGAAAAAGACTAGGCAGATGATGATGATAAACAGACCAGGGAAGCACAAGGAATGATGTCTTTACTCAGCAAAATGGCTGAACGCGGTTGTCAATAATGGTACTTAATGATGAGAATATTTTTTTTTAATTAGTCTATTCTGTCCCACTGCTGGGCAAAGGCCTCCCCCATTCCTTTCCAACTCTCCCGGTGTTTTGACTCCTCTGGCCAATCAGTCAGGAACGAGTCCGAATGATGAGAATATGCAAACGTAATTTTATATCGTCTTGATTATATGGTTGCTTCACGCATAAGCTTGAAATGTAAACTGATACTAAAAGAGTTCACTCACCTCAACCTAATTCGCGAAAAAATATCGAATATAAGAAACTCATTTTTAGTAATCATCAACATAAAAGTAATTTGATGTCACCTATATTTCGTTATGGTATCTAAGATAAAATATAAAGAATATACACAAAATTAAACATTGATTATTGTTAGAGGCAAGGAAAATCCGAAAGGAAAACCTCTTTTATTAGATAAGATACTAATTCATCATCATCTGCCTAGCCTTTTCCCAACTATATTGGGGTCGGCTTCCAGTCTAACCGGATACAGCTGAATACCAGTATTTTACATGGAGCGACTGCCTATCGGACCTCCACAACCCAGTTAGTACTGGGTAATACGATACCCCTTGGAAAGACTGGTTGTCAGACTTTTTTGGGCTACTGACTACCTAACGACACGGCACGGAGGAAACTTGGTATGTAATGGGCGGTCACCCATCCACAGACCAACCTAGGCAAGCACGGCTTAACCTAAAGATCGACCCGAGCGGCTATTATTATTTAGCCACGAGCTCTTTCGATAAGATACTAATTCAACAGAGTATAAATTAAAAGACCCTTTAAATTCCGGCGATATTTATGCTGGGCAGGCGCTTGCAGCGCAGTCAAACCCGCTATCAAAAACTGCTACTATAAAGGTGAAATTCGTTAAAATGGCAGTAACATCCTTTGGAAACACTTATTAGAATTGACTGTAATTATCAACCGTGCTCATAAAAACAAAATATATAATTATGTCACAGTCAAAACTGTAAATCAGTTAAAACTACTTTTGACCGGTGAAAACTATTTTAACAATAACTAACATTTACTTAGGAACTTATTAGATTGTTAGGTTTTTTCTAGTGACCATTTGCAAACTTTAAGTTGTAGTAATTCTAGGACTAGGAAATTATAACGTTCAAAAACTACAGATTTTAATTGGAGAAAACGCATTTTAACATAATAAGGATTTTGACTGACACCAGTCAAAAGTAGTTTTGACCGATTAACAGTTTTGACTGTAACATATACACATTTCGCCAGTGATATTGTAGCGTAGTTATGTATAATTTCACTTATATATTGTCTAATTGAATTGCTAGAGCTACTAACTACCTACCATAATTATAATGATTATATCAACGCAACGCTCTTAGATAGACAATTAATACACCCAACCCAATTAGTTCTAAGCATGGTTTAATTGCCATCCACTCTAAACTAACCAAAAGTATCATTATGTAATATAAAAAACCAAGATGGCATCTCCTAAGAAAGCTTAAACTTTTTAAATCAAAACTTAGAAGACTGTATTTCATTTAAAGTCTAAGTTCATGAACAAAATCTTGTTATCTTACTAATATTATAAAGAGGAAAGATTTGTATTTTTGTGTGTGTATGTTTGTAATGAATAAATTCAAAAACTAAGGTGCCGATTTCAAAAAAATTTTCACCATTGGAAAGCTACATTATCCCTGAGTAACATCCGGGGCTGCGGGACTGTTCGAAAGAGATACCGTGGCCCTGGAACACAAAGGGCAATGAAGGAACATGGATGGGTTTTAGTCAGTAAGAGTCTGACACTCCCTCCCACTCCACCCAGAGCGGGAGAAGTCATTTGATGATTTCACACCCAAAAAAAAAATCCCTGAGTAACATAGGCTATATTTTATCCCAAAATGTTTAAAAAATAAATGTCCACCCGAGCAAAGACGGTCGCTAGTATCGGATAAAAGTAGTATATCAGAACAGACGAATAACATTGCTTGTCCTTTTGATATCATTTTTAATCTAGCTGGAGACGAAGTTCATTTAATTTGCAATGTATTTAAGTCTCGTGTAGTATTTTAAAGTTACTCGGAGACTGTAATTTTAATTACGAAGTATAAGTGAAATACGTCTGGGTAACACCACTATGTCGAGGAGATTAAAAGATTTCGGTTCATAGCACAAGGTTCAAGAACGGGTATGTTCTGATGTTTTTTTTCAATGTCATCTTTCTTAGTTATTCTTAGATACGATCGATTTTTTAGGGGCATTCAGATTACCTAAAGAAGAAGGATCAAAATTAACCAACGTCCTACAGCAAAGAGAAGTATATCAAAAAAAAAAAAAATGGGTATAAAAAGATGGCATACTTCTAAACTCCATCCTTACAGTCTATCATATAAAAAATGCTACGAAAATTCGTTCTGGGGCAGTGCCACTATCTTTGCACTGGTTGGTCGTGGGTTCGATTCCCATCCGAGACAAATTTTAATTGTGTTATCCACTTTGTTTTGTTCCGTGTGTATGGGTGTTCATGGGCAACTACAGTACTTTCACCAGTTATTATGTGTCTGTGACTGCAGCTTCCCTTTCTTTGTTTTTTGTGACATTCAAAAGTGCCTGTAATGGTCTAATTGAAATTAATACTTTGAGTTTGAGTTCTTTGTGTCCGTTAAATGCTTGCTAGATAGTTCATTGAGTTGGCAAATAAAGATTTAACATTGGTCACAAGTAATAACCGCATTTTGACAGTTAGTTTCCCTAGAATAGATGGAGGTCTATCTGTAGGTCATCTATTCTAGGGAAACTAAGCTTACTAAAATATTAATTGCCCTATAAAACACTCTGTTATACATGGCCCTAGCAGACTCGGTCATCGACTACAGCCTCAGTAGTTCAGAAGAACTTACCATACATATCTGACAGAAATATAAAAGTTTCAATTAAGAATACTAAAAGTAATTGCGCCTAAACATATAAAAAGGAATTCAAAAACAATGAGGACGATGTATTTTAATATTTGAATGTTATGAATGTGTTCAATAAGGTGGACTACAATACCTGACTTCTTGACCACTAGACCAATGAGCCAGTTGTTAACACTTTAAATTCTCGAACGACTTGCACGTAAAGTCACGAGCTAAGGCTAGCTTACAGCAATTGCAACACAAACAGTAAAAAGTCCGTCTGTTTCGGCTCAGCGGCCGTGCCTGCCGCTCAGTCGCGCGCGACTTGTCTCACGGTGTCTCGTATCACACGCCCTGTCACCATGAGAACACGTTACATTCACCCGATCCCGTTGCAACTGGACACCACAGTTTTTAATTAAATGTTTTTAAAGCTTTGTGTTGCGTGTACGCTATTTTATTTGTGGCTCTTTAGTTCGTTTAATGAAAAGCTGGATTCTGAAGTAGATAATGAATTTTGGGCTTTCATTTGGTTTTGGTAGTGTGTACATACAGGGTGTTAGGGACAGCCCTCCACAAACTGACAGGGTGCATTCAGCTTATTTATATACTACCGGAATTGTTCCCGGAAAATTTCATTTTTTTATTTTTTTTCATTAACTATTCCTTTATTTCATTCTAAAATAACGTTCCCTGCACGTAGCACTCCATTTATGTAAATAATACGGCTAAAATCAAAAATCCAACAATGGATGTTGAAATACTCTAACGAGCAATGCGTGAAATCAGATGTTCACTTCCTGCCTAGCTACAGAGTTTATCGAACTCGTGGTCGCGTTTGCCGTTCGCTACGTGCGTTTTGCCACAGTAACGATACATTGCGTATGAGGAAATAAAACAAATCAAATTTATTGGATTGCCATAACATTCCTGAAATAATTTCTTGTACCGGTCATCTTATACAGGGTGTAAACGGACCCTTCACGAAGCCGTCAACCAAGCATTCTGTACATCCAACTAAGTAACTCTACGCAAAAATTATTGCTGGGACACTAATTTTTTTTTTGGGGTCAAAAATCACATTTTACGGTAAAACTCAATATAATGCGCTCAAAACTTATTGCTGATGGATGCTTTGAATAGTAAACGGGTCATGGAGGTAATTGAAGTAAAGTTAGAACCTTAAAAAGTAGTATTATAAAAAAAACTTGTGAAAAATTTGGAACTTTGACCCCTAATATCTCCGAAACTAGAAGGTTCCCAGGTATGGTCCAGAACAAAAAAATCATCACAATGTCGAGGAGAACAAGTGCCTTTCGGCTTCGTTAAGGGTCTTTTTACACCCTTTATACTGAATTCACCCCATCAGTTTGTGGAGGGCTGTCCCTTATACCCAGTATACAACACTAACAATGAGGTTATGTAAAGGTATGTTTTGTTCTTACTACGAGCGGTGATAACCCAGCGGGAATGGTCGGAACTCACGAGTAGGTTCAAACCCAGGTTTACGTTGTGCAAATAATTTTATCACCGCACTCTTAAAACGACGAAGGAAAACATTGTAAGGAAATTGGCATATTAGGACAAAAAAAAAACCGGCGAAGTGCGAGTCGCACTGATACGCCGTAGCACCAAACAATACAATAAAAATATTCTGAAGGCTCATTCATATGTTGTATTGTATTACATTGAACAGTAAAAATATTTTTTTGTATAAAAATCTTTGTATAAAGCCGTTCACAGAATACATCTACCTACCATGTTTCAACTGTGTAGTTCTGATAGTTTCGGAATAAAGTGACTGTGACAGACAGACATACAGACAAACAGACATCGACAGACAGACATGACGAATCGACGAGTTTTATTATTGAGAATGTTTAAAGGCTGATTAAATTATGCTATGTTTCGTTATGGAGAATACTTAAAATCATAAGCAGCTCGTCCTACTATTATTAAAACGAACTTATTCAATAAACTCACTAAATTAGATTGTATTCACTATCAAATCTAATAAAAAGCCTGCAAACTAAAACAATTCAATTAATCCGCCGCTTATTTCAAGCTGATTCCATTAGTTAGTTTCTAGTTTGCCAATCATTTAATTATGCTTAGCAAAATGCGAGTGAGAATAGGATAATTATTAATTAAGTGGCTGGAAATTGAATTGTGTATCGAATTACTTTTCTAAGAACATCCATTGTACTAGATAACATTACGCATGTTATTCTCGAAGGGCTGGGTAGAATTGTAGGTCATTTTATGTCTAATACCATAATTATGTATATTATGTGTGTATTTTAAACGTTCAGGGTCCAGGAAGTATATCAGCCAATTGAAGACTCATGGTGTACGGCTACGGTAACCGCGAGATTTAAAAAAATAAAAGGAATTCAAAAAAAAATCTTCTGCCTATGATTTCATGGAACACAAATATTAATACCAAGCGATTGGCTTATTGGGTAAACACAGATCGCCAAGTTACAGAGAAAAGAAAAAAAATACATTTCACATTTCATCTGAACTATGTATTAGTCCCTTATAAACCAAGGAGAGCCTATTACCATAACATGTGAAATATTTTACCTTGAATAATAATTCATCATCTGCCTAGCCTTTTCTCAATTATATTTGGGTCGGCGTCCAGTCTAACCGGATGCAGCTGAATACCAGTATTCTACATGGAGCGACTGCCTGTCTGACCTCCACAACCCAGTTAGTACTGGGTAATACGATACCCCAAGGTCCCCAAGGTTGACTGGTAGAGAATGCCTTGTGGCATTAAGTCCGCCTATGTACCACTTTTGTACATGAAATTTAAATAAATAAATAAATACCCCTTTGTAAGACTGGTTGTCAGACTTTTTGGGCCACTGACTACCTAACGACTGTCAAAGATCTACAAATGATAGCCGGAACGGCTTAACGTGATTTCCGAGGCACGGAGGAAACTCGGTATGTAATGGGCGGTCACCCATCACACAGCGTGCTTGGTTCACAGACCAACCAAGCACGGCTTAACCTAAAGATCGGCCCGAGCGGCTGTGGGAAAGTTGTTTGTTATCATGTGTACAATCACGTGTTTAAGTATCGGTCACTAACTACCAGTCATCTTATATAACACAACACTCATAAGAGAAATCGTCATGCCGGTCTAAGTATTATAAGCTCTGGACAATAATTATTATGATTATACCTTAGTCGCGTTTTACAAAATGCACACCATGTTCCATTCTTTCCATGGTACCAACTGTACAAAAATTATGAAAATTGCTCCACACTTTCGTCTACAATTACTTTACAACTGAAACAGCTTCGTAATTCCAGCATTTTGCGACTTATTGTTCGGGACAATAACATTTAATTTTGTACCTACTTTAAATGGTGTAAGAAAATGTCTTCAGGAAACCAGCATGTACTTGAACAAAACATAATTATGATGTGTGACATCTACCACCCCGGACTGTGCGCGAAGTGGATCTACTCTTAGAGAGGAGACCCGTGGCCTAGCAGTAGGAAAATTATAGGTTAGATAGATAGATAGATAAATCATTTATTTAGTGCACACAAAAGACAAAGCACAACACACAGAAACACAACTAAATAATAAAAACGACACGACTACAGTCAATCTGGGTAACTTTGATTCATTCGGGTAACTTTGACAGCGGGACCATGAACTAGTTTTGATTATTTTTTCGCATGAAGCCAACACTATTCATAAATGTTTATTTTAGATTTGCAATGTTACCCAGATTGATAAAAATAATACTTATTACTACTTTTTTATGCATGGCTCTGTGTGTGTCAAAGTTACCCATTTTATGAAGGTAACTTTGACAGGGCACAGAATTGAGATTTTCTACTATATTGGTATGTTTTATAAACTTTCTGTGAATTTCTATAGATGGAAAGTAATACGAGAGCACTGATAAAATAAAAAACACTCGAGTGATAGGCGTAAATTTTTTAAATATAGTATAAAATATCGCCCTTATCTGTCAAAGTTACCCAGATTGACTGTATATAACTATATAAAAACAAGGCGCCAATTTACAAAAAGAAAAAGATATTTACGAAAGAAGTATAGTAACACCATGACGTACTTCAAATCAAATAACGAGTATACAAGGTGCGGTGTGCGTCTCAAGGTTGCACTAAATGGGAGTCCAGCTCAGTATGTGTCAGGCATGCACCTGACACTGATATTAGGTTAGGTAAAGTTCTCCTTAAGCGACTATTGTGAGGTGATGGTAGTTGGAATAAAATTGCGACCACGTGTCGCCCAAAGACTGAATAAGTGTCAGTCGTCCGGCGGCGAGATGGGCTGACAACATTCCTGTCATCGTGGGTAGAACTGGAATGAGACTCACACATACAACGTTATGATGACACTAGCAAGAAAATTCCTATCCATCAATCGTCTACAGCCCGACTTCACCTGCTGCTGAGCAGCTGTTGGTAAAGTCGGTCTGTGGAAGATGATGGATGTCGAAGAATATAAAGTAAATTCAGGTTTTGCAATCTGAATAGTGCCAACCATAGATCACAAAAACTAGAGTATTTAATTATAGCCCCGTGTTGATAAACATTGAGTAATATAATATGATTATCACGCTAACGAGATCCTAGAATTTTGATGCAGTAATGCTGTTATGCCTGACCTCTGTAATTGACTGATTCCACAGATAAAATATTTAGTTGGCTTTTGAAATAATAAATAATCAATGTGAGATATTTATAACATAGATTATTATTGACTTTTAACCTTTCATCCGTACTTAAGTCTGACTCCAAAACATCTTTTGATCATCTCAGAATACGCTTTCAATATCCATTAAGTAGCTCATTAATTATTAATCCGATAACGGAAAAGGGTGATAAATCAACTCAATTAACAACCCTTTGCCTTTTCACTTCCACTGTAAATACATTTATTGTAAGCGATATTATTTTGATTTCAACAGCCAATCTTAGCGGCCGATCGAATTGAAACAAACATTTGTAGACGGATTTCCTTATTTACCCAAGATAACTTTGGTAACGAAAGTTTCAGAGACGAGGTCGGGGGAAAAGGAATTTTAGGGACAATAAAAATAATCTTCCATTAATATGGTAAATATACTCTTTATGTCTCCAGTCTCTTCATTCGTCTATAACGGTCCTTGGCGCAAATAAAAATATTTATTCTGTGCTTCCAAGGAAAAATATTTTATGCATTTCTTCAGCATTCTTAGCTGAGTTTTCATCTAGTAAAAAAAACTAGTTAATAACGTTTTTTGGTTCCGAATTAATTATTCATTTTCTTTCACTGCGAATTGGAGGGAAATAAAAAAAAACATGACATCTATAATTTATATACGAACGGAATTGCGGATGACAGCTCACTCATTTGTATTTGTCATTTTAGTGCTCTATAAAAATATGATTTGGCGAAAACATTGTGTGCCAAATAAAAAGAGATATTTTAATATCGAAGATGAAGAAGTTAAAGGAGTGTTTGATATAGTTTTGGCTGTGAGCCAACGCCACATAGACGACAAGGCACTTAATATTGTTGCCATACATGGCTTAATTGCTCGCTAACCGGGTTTAAAGTTGGTCGTGCAGGATATAAACGAATTAAGACGACGCGATCCTCCGTGACTTGTGGAGTTGAAAAACCCTTAGAAAAAGAAACTAACAAGTTTTTCAAGCTGCACAGCGGCTAAACAGTTAATTTCTTTTCTGGGAAATAAAAACTCGTTATTATGAACTTGTTTCTGCAGATCCGGAATTTTTTTCTTCATTTTAAAAACGTTGCCCCACACTAGGAATTTCTCCTGTATCTTGGGTGCGTTTACAAAAATTTGAACTCACATACACAAACAGCCAGACCCGGAACAACTACCTGTAGGCCATACAAATATTTGTTCCGTGCGGGGATCGAACCCGCGACATGCAGCGCGGCAGGTAATCGCTCAGCCACTACACCAACCGTGTCGTCTACTTAATTTATTAAGTGACAAAATAAGGATACATTCCGGTGCCAAGAGTGGCTTCAAGAAGTTGATGAAACTTAACGGTGATAATTAAACTACTGATGATGATGATGGGATGGTTTTTGGGGTATTACTGAAACAGTTTCTTATAGGGAAGACCAATAGCGCGATCCTTATGCACTAGAAGATATGAAACGAGAATTAACAGAACACAGAGTATACGATGCAGTATCGCAAGCGACAAAAAATAGGTATATTTCACACCCGCTTCCCTTGTTAAAAACCGGCCAAGTGCGCGTCGTATTCACACGCACACAGGGTTCCATAGCACCAAACAAAACAGCAAAACTAAATTTGTTTTCCATAGCATGTTAATGAAAAACAAAGTTACTGCTGCAGTTTGATGAAAAAGTTCCATAACTCAAAAACTAAAAATCAAATCTTATTCAAACCAATTTTCGTTATACATTTTTTCTTACTTTTCCTCTTCTTACTTTAGAAATTAGAGGGGGGGGGACACACATTTTACCACTTTGGAAGTGTCTATCTTACAAACGATTGACTTGGAGAAAAAATAGTTTCAGGAACCTCAATGTCATTTTAAAGACCTATCAATAGACACCCCGCACGTATAGGTCTGATGAAAAATATTTTTTTAGTTTCAGTTCCATGTATGGGGAGCTCTTATTCTTTTATTTTTTTTATTATTGTATAAAAATCATAAAGGGGTTTATAATAGGTTCTAATAGTTTTGGAATAAAGTGGCTGTGACATACAGACGGACAGACAGACAGACATGACGAATCTATAAGGGTTCCGTTTTTTGCCTTTGGCTACGGACCCCTAAAAATGCTAACACGGAAAAATAAAAAGAATAATTATTCAAATACCAAACAGGATTTGCCTTTGTCTAGCTTTGTGAGAAAAGTCAATGATAGATGAATTGTATGAAAGATGGCACGTCACACAAAAACACGTAGCGCCGACCTCAATTAAATTCAGATACGGACAAAGAAGATAATAGACACTATGACAGATTGAAAAACAGCCAAGAACCAAATCATAACGTTGGGACATAGATCTCGTGGCAGACGGTCATAACAAATGACTTTCGGGGCCGACGGCGGCGGCGTCACTAGATGTATTGGCCTAATAAACGGACTGGCACGTGTGTGGGTAATCTCTGTGTTTTATTAGGACTTACAGGTGGAGCAAGATAGGGAATATTGTGATAGTAGATTCGTGGATAGACTGTTAACAGGCAAATATATAGGGTGACTGGTAATTAGTGACCGATACTAAAACACGTGATTGTAGTCATCATAACAAACAACTTTCCCAAAGTTTTTTTTAATACCTACTCTTTCATTTTTATCACAATAACACAACAGCCATATGAAAGTCGCGCGCGCCTTTGACCTATCAGCTGTTAGCGGCATGAAGTCGTTCTGTCTCATTACTATCGTACCGTGCAACAGTGGGTAGGCAGAGCACCCGCGCAGCTCGCAAGCCCGCTTCGTAAGTTTTATTGTGATAAAAGTGAATGAGTATAAAAAAAATTTTCTTTGGGAAAGTTGTTTGTTATCATGAGTACAATCATGTTTGAGTATCGGTCACTAATTACCAGTCACCCTATATAATCACGCCTTTTATAGAAACAGGATAGGCAGGAACTACAACTATAGAACGTAACTTGCTACGATCCTTACATAGTCCTTGTGCTTCGTCCACAAAAGCTAAATCTGAATCTAAATCTAAATCATAATAGTCAATCATGTATCGTTATCAATGCTTTCTAATTTATACTTTCCATCATCTTGCCAAGCCTTTTCCCAACTGTATTGGGGTCGGCTTCCAGTCTAACCGGATGCAGCTGAATACAAGTATTTTACATGGAGCGACTGCCTGTCAGGCCCTCAGACGATACTAAAACTACATACGATGTTAAAACTGGTTCTCAGTCTTTTTTGGCCACTGACTACCTAAAGGCTGTCAGAAAATCTACAAATGACACTCGGAACCAACGGTTTAGCGCCGGAGGAAAATCGGTATTTAATGGGTGGTCATCCATTCACAGACCAACCTAGGCACGCACGGTTTAACCTAAAATTCGACCCGAGCGGCTGTTATTATTTAGCCACGAGCCAAAATCTATTGTTTGTTGACCTTAAAATGAAGTTGAAATGGCCGACTGCATCAATTAACTCTGATTTTCTAATCCCATTACCACATCGAGTTTTACAATTTCGTACTATTGACCTGTTTCCATTCTTTACTTAAATAGTCTCCTAACTCCAGCAACAACACAAATCCGGAACAAATCTTGCAACAAAACCTTTTCCATATTTTATAAAGCACTAGCTTATGCCCGCGGCTTCGCCCGCGTGGTGTTCGGGAATTGCCCACAGGATCTTACTTTTGGGATAATAAGTAATCTATGCATGTATACTTAGTACAAATATAGATTTACATGTACTTGCTTATATCTTGCAAATATTAGTTCATAGTAATATCAATTAAATTACATTTGCATGTGAAATATTGCGATACCTTGGTTAGAGATTGGACACCGGTGACAATAATCAAATGATTAATCAGGAATCTATTTATATACATAATACTTTTACATAATATTTAATACCAATGCCGCGTATCACGAGCCAACGCGAAAATCGGTAGAATAAACCATATTTACAGTCACGTCTACCTCAGAAAAATCCTACCTACTTACTAATAGGTAAAAACTCCCGCGCCCCGCACGCTCCGCGTGACACTGCACGCCATGCGCCCGTCTACATAAGCTTCGAAGCCCTATTTGACTCTGTTGAGGGATGATTTTGGAAAAACTGATACACATGTCTCATAATTTTAATTGAAAAGTATGTATACAAATTTTCAAGTCAATCGACTCAGAGAATAAAAAGTTTCACAGAATATTAAACACCCCATTTCACCCTCTTAGGGGTGGAATTAAAAAAAACTGTTTCTTAGCGGATACTTACTCTTCACAAAGAATGCACCCTCCAAATTTTATGTCTCTAGAACCAGCCGATTGGGCTGTGCGTTGATGTATCAGTCAGCCAGTCGACAGTGAATTCTTAAATTGGGGGATGATTTTGGAAAAACTGTGATACACGTATCTCATAATTTTATCTGAATAGTATGTACACAAATTGTCAAGTCAATCGACTGCGAGAATAAAAAGTTTCATAGAAAATTCAACACCCCATTTCACCCTCTTAGGGGTGGAATTTCGAAAAACCCTTTCTTAGTGGATACCTACCCTTCACAAAGAATACACCCTCCAAATTTCATGTCTCTAGGACCAGCGGTTTGGGCTGTGCGTTGATATGTCAGTCAGCCAATCAAGACATTAAATTTTTAAATTGGGGGATGATTTTGGAAAAACTGTGATACACGTATCTCATAATTTTATCTGAAAAGTATGTACACTAATTTTCAAATCAATCGACTGCGAGAATAAAAAGTTTCATAGAAAATTCAACACCCCATTTCACCCTCTTAGGGGTGGAGCTTCGAAAAATCCTTTCTTAGTGGATACCTACCCTTCACAAAGAATACACCCTCCAAATTTCATGTCTCTAGGACCAGCGGTTTGGGCTGTGCGTTGATATCTCAGTCAGTCAGTCAGTCAGGACTTTGAATTTTATATATATAGATAAACCGAGTCGGTTTTATTAGATAGACTTGGCCAGCGGGACAAAGATATCTCAGTATCTTTCAACTGTGCCAAGAAACTCCGATACCTTCGATACAAAGGAGGACCAAGATCTCCCCAGAGGGATGATGAGGGATCCTGAGTTATGCTACTTTGGCGGCCGAGTGCCGTAAGCACTCGACGTCTAGGAACAATGTTCGGGCCTTATCACACTGGCGATTTGAAACGAGGCGGGAGGCGACTCGGCTCGCTGCTACTTCGCAGTGTACACGCCACGGGCACGTTATGAGCATGCCACGATTCCGTGACCAAAACGATTGATGTGAGTGTACAACAGAGTGCGAAACTAGCCAGTATACAGTATATATTCATTAATGACTCTGCCCTGGAGTGTAAATGTGGTGCTGTTCCACAAACGATGGGGCAGTTAATATCGTGTCCTGCGTATCCTGGTGTTTGTTCACTACAGGAACTGATGGACGCTACCGAAAGTGCCAAACTAGTAGCTCAGTTCTGGGCCGACACAATTTAGATTGCCGTTGACACGCTTAGAAGAAGAAGAAGTATTATGGGCAACTAGAAACTGCCCTTTTAATGCCCTAATTGAAAATGCTTTATTTGGGAAATCGCGCAGAATCGCAGCTTGGTCGCATTTCAGCCGCTCTCGCCTCGCATTAAACCCGCTCGCAAACCGCCAGCCGCCATTGTGACAACGTTCTAAGGTAAGGCAACTGTACGGAGATAGCTGCATTAACAAACTAAGCCACGTTGGATTCAAATATGATACACAAAACGAGGTTTTAGTTGTGTTCCGTAATTGACTTTGAAAGGCTTATCAAAGATGTTGAATTTACAACAACATTTTCAAAGATAATGTGTCAATGAAGAGATTATTTGTTATGAACACTATTATCTCTATAATAGTAAATCTTGGCATCTTCTTTTCGAGTCAGTACTACTTTTAAGATCGTTTCGTAAATAATAGCGTGACGGTTGACAGAGGAGAATGGAAGATAAAAACGTGTTGCGCCGATCCCAAGTATCACGGATGATGATGTTGTTTTAAGATATTTTGGGTACAGGGGCGACATCTTCAAAATTAACAAGCCCCTTAAATAAAGAGAAAAAAAAAAAGATATTTTGGGTCCAGTACGTGGCAACGTTAATAGTTAATATCAATGACATTCATAGTAAAAAAGTTTAAGTGTTAAATTAGTACAGTAGTAGGTACGCAGTAGTGTGCGTATCACTTTTACAAATGTTTTGTACAACGATTTAAATTTTGATTTACAAACCAAAGATTGATTTCCATCGCGCGAAAACTGCCTGTCAAAAGCAGACAACCACAAAATCAAACTATTAAATTATTTCATTGACATTTCTATCTTAACCAACCCCATCTACCGTGAACTTCAAAGATTACCAAGTTCATAACTCCTTGGAGCGAAACAAAGGCGATTACAGACTGAAGTAAATCCAAGAGCCTGAAACCGCTAGCTAAACCACTATAACAATGTACGAGGAGATTTCGAAACTTCGAACAGCCTTCAAACTCAGTTTATCGATTCGCGGGTACATCGATTTGCTTGTCTATTAATTAGTCAAAACACCGGCGAACTGAGACTTAACACCGTTGAGCTAGCGATTAAACGCTCGTGACATACGCACTGACAAGTTGGTGAGCGAGTTTTATTAAGTTGAAGATGGTGGATTGGAGGAGCTTGTGGCTAAATAATAACAGCCACTCGGGTCGATCTTTAGGTTAAGCCGTGCTTGCCTAGGTTGGTCTGTGGATGGGTGACTACCCATTACATACCGAGTTTCCTCCGTGCCTCGGAAAGCACGTTAAGCCGTTGGTCCCGGGTGTCATTTGTAGATCTTCGACAGTCGTTAGTGGCCCAAAAAGTCTGACAACCAGTCTTACCAAGGGGTGTCGTATTACCCAGTACTAACTGGGTTGTGGAGGTCAGATAGGCAGTCGCACCCATGTAAAATACTGGCATTCAGCTGCATCCGGTTAGACTGGAAGCGGAGCCCAATATAGTTGGGAAAAGGCTAGGCAGATGATGACGGTGGAGATGGGATTTAGAATTTGACAATCAATTCGGGTTGTACTCTGCTTGTAATAATATAATTCAATCATGATTCGAAAGACACGTGGCGCCATCTATTATCATAAAAACGTTGTTGTTGTTTTCCTCGGGAACAGTACTTTTTTCGGGGTGAAAGGTACTCAATGTCTGATTCTGTATACCTGACAACGTATATGTAAAATTTCACGATGATCGGTTCTGTGATTTAGGCGTGAAAAGGTAACAAACAAACAAACTGACAAACAAATCGCTGGACAAAAGAAGTTTCACACGTTATCACACTTTCAACACAATGCAAATACATCACCCCGTCTATATGCACTAGAAACAAACCATAACAACTTCCAAATACGCCACAAATGCAGGTAAGCAATACATCTTACTTCCGAACGTTAGCCATTCCTCATACCCGTGTGTGCGACCGTCATCTGCCCACATGTGTCGTAAATAAACAATACCGGTACTCGGCTATGTTCGGAACTCGTCGTGCAATTCCGTCGGCGGTCGGATGGAAACTTACAACTACCGTCCGTCTTTACGTAATGATGAACGAGTGAACGACGCCAAGTGAATGGGAGTTGGTTTTAGTGAAGGAGTTAGTTTGAGCGTTTCTTATTGGTCGTAAACGTAGTTGTTGAAGGTTGGTGCTCAAGTTTCACGGTGTTATTTTTCTGTTTAGGTGTAAAAATGGTTGGGTGAAGTTTTTAATGGGGCCGTAAATTTTTTAAATTAGTTATTTTATTCAGAGGTTTTTATATTTTTCCAAAACTATGCTTGTTCTTCAAATCATGCATAATATCATTTTTAATATTATTTATTTTGTTTGATGTAGTGAGGAAAATGTTGAATATGAATGTAGATGGCTATAAGAGTAGGGGAAGTCCAAAGAAACGATGGATGGACTGTGTGAAGGAAAAATGGCTAGGAAGAAGGTGACTGCTGAGATGACGAGTAATAGAGAAGTATGGAAGAATAAACATGCTGCGTACCCCAAATAAATTGGGATAAGGGCAGGAAAATAATGATGATGCCTAATATTAATGTAGATAATTCAGGCAGAACTGTAACTTTGTTAGTATTACTTAAACTATGTCAGTATAAATTACCAGGCTCAAATATATGCAATGTAAGAACAATATCAGGAACACCTGGCAACAATACATTGCTTTGACGTATGAGTATTTTCAATACATAGTACTAACGTAATGGATGGATGGATTTTAGCGTGGTGGATGATAGTCCATTCCGTTTCAGAGAGGGGGCCAGTGTCCCAGCAGTGGGAATACTATAAGACTGTCTATGCAATATTTTTTTTTTCTTATTTGAAATCATCAAATGACCGCTCCCGCTCTGGGCGGAGTGGAAGGGAGTGTCAAACTCGTACTGACTAAAACCCATCCATGTTCCTTCTTTGTTGTCCTTTGTGTTCCAGGGCCGCGGTATCTCTTTCGAACAGTCCCGCAGGCATCGGCCCTTGCGGACTCCTTCCTTTTTGCTGAAATCTCTTTGAGGCGCGTGTGGAACACGAACGCGACGTCGACACGGGTTGTCGTCATAAGACGAACGGATGGCGAGCTAACCCATTACTCACCGTCCACAGGCCCGCGATTATGCTATTTTAGGGTCACTTCATAAAATATTCGGGCCTTAACATGTTGCTATCTTACTCAAAAAATGTTTCTTAAAGCAAGAATATTCACCTCGAAGACAATTTTTTTAATTTATTTAGTTTAGCCAACAATTGTTTACACAAAACATTTAAAATTATACTTGCTTACTAGTACATTTGTAAGTGCAACAATTACTTACAGGCTAACACAACATGCATCAATTATGGATACCTATACATATTATATTACTAAGTCAAAAAAGATACTTACAAATCAAAGCTGTTCAAAAAATTTTGGTAATTTGCAATAATAGCAACAAAAAAATTAAGTACATTGCAATTAATTAAGAAACAGATTTATACTCGACTCAACTCAAACTCAACTCAAAGCATTTATTTCAATTAGACCATTACAGGCACTTTTGAATGTCAGAAAAACAAAGAAGGCGAAGCTACAGTCCCAGACATAAGACATAATAACTTATGAAAGTACTGTAGTTGCCCATTCCAAGGCGTAGATCTCTACAACATTAACAAATAAAATAAAATAAAAATTATTTGGTATAACGAAATTTTCGATACTAATACGTTGTAATCATTAATTCTAGAAACGGGATATTTACTATGTTTACCGTTTGGTTGTATTTCCCGATATTTCGGCGCTGTTGCAAGCACCATGATCACGGATAAACTGAAGTAACGTTGTTGTAATTACGCCGCGAGCGGAGAGGAAAGCGATCTCTATTACCTGATTCTTGTTAGTATCTTCGGAGAAACGTTGGTACCTACACAAACAACTAGCCTTTCTGCCTTACCCTTCTGAGAATAAAGACGGAAACTTGAGCTTGTACAAAAGAAGATTCTTGTTGTTCGTTATACTAAAGTTTAAATGATCTAGGATTTAATTCATCCATACTGATATTTTAAATGTGAAAGTAAGTTTGTTTATTCGTTTGTTACCTTTTAACGCCTAAACCACTGAACCGATCGTTCTGAAATTTTGCATATACGTTATCAGGTGTACAGAAACGGACATAGGGTACCTTTCATCCCGAAAAAAAGTACTGATCCCGAGGAAAACAACAATAACTTTCTTATGATAATAAATGGCACCACGAGTCTTTCGAATCATGATTGAATTATATATTACAAGCAGAGTACAACTTGAATTGATTGTCAAACTCTAAAATAACGCGAGCGAAGCCGCGGGCATAAACTAGATACATTATAATTTATTATTAACAAGATAGCTTGAGATAAATAAAATACAACATCGTCACACAACATTTTTACGAATTACTCTCGCATTCACGATCGACGTTAAAACGGTTTCATTTAGACTAGACAGATTCATTACACCTACACTACACACCACCACATACATATACGGGGTGTAAACAGACCCTTCACGAAGCCGTTAACCAAGCATTCTGTACATCAAACTAAGTAACCCTACACAAAAATAATTGCTGGGAAACGACTTTTTTTTGGGGTGAAAAATAACCTTTTACGGTATAACTCAATGTAACGCATTCAAAACATTGTGCTTATGGATGCGTTGAATAGTAAACGGGTCATGGAGGTATTTAAAGTAAAGTTTTAACCTCAAAAATTTGTATTTAAAAAAAAACTTCTGAAGAAGTTGGAACTTTGACCCCCAATAACTCCGTAACTAGAAGGTTCCCAGGTATGGTCTAGAACAAAAAAAATATCGCAATGACGGGGAGAACAAATGCCTTTCAGCTTCGTTAAGGGTCTATTTACACCCTTTATAGAACACCTACACTGAATCTTGTACTTTACAAATGAAGGTTATAAATGTTCTTCTATCAATAAGTTCAGTAGAAACATAACTTAACATCACACCACGCCTGTAATCCCGAAGGGTTAGGCAGAGGTGTACCTCATAGGTAAAGCCATATATCGCCAGTTATGTCCCATGTGTAATAGCGGGTGAGCCTATTGCCATCAACTGGGCACAAATCCAGACTCCGGGGCTACAACTAAGAAATTACAAATGGATAAACCTAATAAAACTTTGCCTGAACTGGGAATCGAACCCAGAACCTCTTGCTCAGTAGAAAATTGTTCTTGAAACAAATTGAGGTATACCTACCGATCGATCGACAGCAGCCTACGTGCTACTGCACTGCCCAGTGGTTGCAACGTACAGGGCAAAGTACTTCGGTAACCCAGGTACTCTCCGCGAGATTGTCAGCAACATCAAGGCGCTGCTGGACTTTCTCGGCGAGTTACGGTGGATCGAATAGGTCTCCCACCCGCACGCAAAATACGTGCTTTGACGTAGAGTTGCGGTCACCAGCCCGTTATACAATACAATACAATACATACCGATCGATTTAGAACTACAAGTAGGTACCAGTCTTTTCAATTGGGCCCATTTGTACCCCAAATCACTAAAACGTTTACTGCTAAATACATTAAAACATAATTCTGTTTCTGTCATTTTCAAATGAATAACAGAAACAGTATTACGCTATTGACGTTTAGCGATTCGTGATGCAAGCGGGCATTCATACTGACGAACAATACCACCTATCGATTTTGATGATGTGGGTGTAACAAAACTAGATTTATGTCTATGGGTTGACTGGTAGTTAGAGACCGATACCTAAACACATGATAACAAACAACTTTCCCAAAGAAACAATTTTTTTATACCCATTCAATTTAATAACAAAAACTCAACAGCCGTATGAAATTCGCGCGCGCGCTCCTCTGACCTACCAGCTGTTATAGCCGCGTGACGCCGTTCTGTCTCATTACTATGGTACCGTGCTACAGTGAATAGGCAGCGGACCCGCGCAGTTATTATAGCCGCATGATACCGTGTACCGTGCTACAGTGGGTAGGCAGAGCACCCGCGCGGCTCGCAAGCCCACTCCGTAATCGGCGCCCGCGCCTCCGGCCTGCCGCCACGAGCCGTATGCCGTGTTATTGTGATTAAAGAGAATGAGTATAAAAAAAATCTTTGGGTGAGTTGTTTACACATAAATCAGGATATAATGTTCGCACTGCTGGGACACAGGCCTCCTCTTTATGAAATGGAGTGGGCTGTAACCCATCATGTGGGCCCAGGTTCTGGACATGCTCGATTTCGATGTTTTCATATTTCCTTCACCGCTTTGAAAGTGATGGATAATGAAATCTTTGCTAATAATATAAATGCGAAAGTAAGTTTGTTTGTTTGTTACGTTTTCAAGCCTAAACCTCTGAACCGATCATCCTGATATTTTGCATATACGTTGTCAGGTGTACAGAAACGGACATAGGGTACCTTTAATCCCGAAAAAAAGTACTGTTCCCGAGGAAAACAACAATAACGTTCTTATGATAGTAGATGGCGCCACGTATAAGAAGAGTACAATAGTAATTCGGGTGAATTGATTATCAAATTCTAAATTAACGCGAGCGAAGCCGCGGGCAAAAGCCAGTAATTTACATAAATAAAGTACATGATTTGGTTCGACACTTCAACTTAAGTACAACTCGTAATGGTTCAACATCTATCGACGGTAAAAACCTTAAAAGTCTAAAAACAACGTCTATCAATATCATCGATCGACGTCGATTATGTGGGTGTAGCAAACCTCGTTATCTGTCTATGGAACTACAAGTCTATGAACAATAATCCGTTCCTCCCACATGGTGCAACGTAAAGGCTGGTGCATCCGGAGGGAGTTACCGGAATTAGATTATGGAAATTAGTTTAGTTCGATGGCCGGCATGCACCTGAATCTTGATTACATCATACTGCAATTTATCAATTTGGTACATTGTTGTTACATAGTAGAGAGTGTGATTAAGTGAGTTTGTGAAGTGGGAGTTACAGCACCTATTTGTGGATTACCTCCACAAATACCTAAGCAGCACCTAATTTTATGCCTAAATAAAAACGATTTTGGATTTTAGTCGGTTCAGCTCCGAATCATGAAAACTTAACAATGCGCTTTTAATTTGACATTCATTTATTCTTTCGTGCAGTATTAGTAAAATCGGACATAATTATACTTTCCCTTCTACTCAAGGGACCCACGACGGGTAAAGTAAACAAAGTTTAGGTACATCCTTACTTCCTCACTAATATTATACATGCGAAAGTAAGTTTGTTACCTTTTCACGCCTAAACCACTGAACCGATCATCCTGAAATTTTGCATATACGTTGTCAGGTGTACAGAATCGGATATAGGGTACCTTTCATCCGAAAAAAAGTACTCATCCCGAGGAAAACAACAATAACGTTCTTATGATAATAGATGGCGCCACGTGTCTTTCGAATCATGATTGAATTATATTATTACAAGCAGAGTACAACCCGAATTGATTGTCAAAATCTAAATTAAGGCATTAAGCAGTCATGCTAGCGAAGGAGGTGTCGGGACGTGAGAGGGAGAGAATCTCACGTCCCAGCCGCTGCGGGCGACGCACCGGGCGTCGGGGGCCACGTGATGGCTCCCGGCCACCGTAGGCGCGGGCCTGTGGACGGTGAGTAGTTAGCTCACCGTCCGTCCGCCTTATGACGACAGGCCGTGTCGACGGCGCGTTCGTGTTCCACGCGCGCCTCAAAGAGATGTCTGCAACCAGGAAGGGGCCCGCAAGGGCCGATGCCTGCCGGGGCTGCGGGACTGTTCGAAAGAGATACCGTGATCCTGGAACACAAAGGGCAATGAAGGAACATGGATGGGTTTTAGTCAGTAAGAGTCTGACACTCCCTCCCACTCCACCCAGAGCGGGAGAAGTCATTTGCTGATTTCCCATCCGAAAAAAAAAGGCGACCGAAGCCGCGGGCAAAAGCTAATATATCTCATTTACTTGATAACTGCTTTTCACTGGAGCTACATATTAGACAAAACCGTCTCAAAATTATGTTGTTCGCTATGCAAGTCTGCATACAACATAGTCAACCACATAGCGTTTTCGGCTGGCTATGAACGTAACAAACATTCAGAGACAGCGCGACCGAAGAGATTAGGAAATCCTTGAAGCGAGGTGAGGCGTAAGGCCCAAGACAGATCGAGTTGGCGTTACATTGTGAGACTCTGTCTCACCTGGGAGATACAAAATGATAAGGCTAGGCGCAGACGGAGTCAAACCTGACTATAAAATAGATTTTAGCTTTATACGCACGGCTTTATTCAAGACAAACTCTCTTGAACAGTATCCTATATATAGGGTGACTGGCAATTAATGACCGACATTTAAACACGTGATTGTACTCATGATAAAAAACAACTTTCTCAAAGAAACATTTTTTTTAAACAGCTAAAAACTGATAGATAGGTCACAGGCGCGCGCGTGCGAATTTCATATGGCTGTTGTCTTATTGTGATAAAATCTGTGTATAAAAAATAATTTTTCTTTGGGAAAGTTGTTTGTTATATGACTACAATCACGTGTTTAAGTATCGGTCACTAATTACCCGTTACCCTATATATCATAGAATAGTAACATTGTTATTATTGAATTTCCATGTGAATATTATTATGTGGTGTAAGCTATAACTCCGACACACCTTGGACCGTCAGTTCCGTTCACCTATTATATTTCACAATATCATGACCCATTTTAAGTTAGTATTTTAATTCTTACAGGTATCAGAAAAGTAGAAAAATATCATATCGATTGTTCCTTCCAAGAATGTAAAAGTTCTTCGCTGTTTTTTCACTAAAAGCTGTAAGAATAATTTTATTATGTTCTATCCGACAACCCCTTTATAGAACTAGTACTTAGAATTCCCTAACAAGAAAGCCAATATAACTTTGTCTAACCTGAGAATTGACCACTAAAAGCGATATTCGGAGATATCCTTAGCATAATAATACAGACGACATAGTTATAAGAATAGTGTATATGTGTATACGCATGCTTCTATAGTGTGCGCCTTTGATTCGAGGCGATTCGAATTGATGGTATTCCCTGGAGAATGGAAGGAATACGACAGTGGAATGGAAGCCTAATGTCGACCAGGGCTATTTTTGATTCTTCCCTAGATAGAAACAGAATTATCAATAGACTAGCTCATCCCCATGGGGTCTTAAATTATCCAATTGGACAGTACTACCGGGATAAGAAGTATGCTATGTCCTACCACATATCATAGTCTATCTATATGTCAAGTTTCATCGATATCCGTTCAGCCAATAAGGACTGAAAAGGTAGCATAGACACAACGAAACTTTTGCATTAAAATTATTAGTGTAGATTATTTTATATAAAATTTGCTTTACAATACAGCTGTTGTTTTGTATAACATGGCCATAAGTGCTCATAAAAATAAAATTAACATAAACATGCAAATTAGATTGTAGAATTTTGTGGGAAAGGATTTTTATCGTTGCCCCACATTATCATGTCAGTATCATAACGTAACATAACATCAGATGCACGTAAAATAAACATGGTTATTTTTGATAAAACGAAGATTTTGTATACCTTTGGACAAAACTAGAAGCGAATACATAGTTCAATATTTTTTGTGTTACAGTCAAAACCACTTTTGACTGGTGTCAGTCAAAACCGTCATTGAGTTAACATACGTTTTCTCTTTTAATAATATTATAATTACTTAGAATTATGTATTTACAACACAATATTTTTCAAAAGGACACAAAAATCCTCACCACCTCTTAAGTTTCTAGGAAAATGTTAGTTATTGTTAAAATGCTTTTAACCGCTTTATTTTACAGCCCGGCTAGCCGAATCATGCCGACCCGAATATGTGTAGTATCCCTATGTATCATTGTCATGGAGGCGTTGCTTCGTAGACGCGTATTCGTCTAATACGCTTGGTGTACGCCTGCTCATAGTTTACATACAAAACTATGAAAGTCTGTCGACGGAGCGGCTACGTCGCGTACACGTCGCTGCATGCAGGCTTCCGAAAACGTACGCATGTAATACGCCTCGTGAACAGGGTTCAGTACGCTGGGCTGCTCAAGCTGTTTGGCGTATTTTGAAGCATCTATGAAGCTACGCCTCCGTGGACAGTGACCCTAAGTCAAGAGCCAATCACTCAGCTTTTACTTCAAAAGAGCTATCACTACATTAAATGACAGATCAAGAACAAAAAAAAGTCACTCCATGAAACGTTACCCCGATGTCTTTAGACTTACTCCGACATTTGAACGAAACGGACAAATTACTTCAATTTGAACTTACTTTTGTTCTCAAATTCGCTCAAGTTACATCAACCAGACAAGTGGTTTCGATGTCATTTGTTAGAAACAAGAATTCAAACACATTTTCTAATTTATTATTGGACAGGGACACATTCAAAATGAAGAGCTCCCCCGAGTCTATGTACGGAGTCAAAATATCTACAATTTAAGAAGCGTACAAATTGGGTCGTGTGGTTTATGTCACACGCCTGAGTATGAGCAAAATTGAGATTTTACAAACTCATAACCTCGTTTTATAAATGACCCATTACGCGACGATTACCCACTTGAGGATGGCCGACCTTGATACCTATTATTCTAGCTAGTCGGGATACTGACCGCTTTGTTGATCTAATCTTTTACTCTGGACGCTCTTAATGTGCACGTCTTTCTACATCATTCTCACATTAGTATTATCTCAACATGAATGATGTAACCAAGATCTTGTAAAAATATTTTGATTAAAAAGAGTGTCCATGGAGTTTCTTACCCATTCTTCTCCATTATCATAGAGATCTACGCTTTGGAATGGGCAACTACAGTACTTTGTAGTACACAGTGTCTGGGGCTGTAGCTTCGCCTTCTTTGTTTTTCTGGCATTCAAAAGTGCCTGTTATGGTCTAATTGAAATAAATGCTTTCAGTTTGAGTTTGTTAGTTTATTTTTGTAATGAATACCAAGTTCTGAATCTCGTATTGTTTACATTATTCTGATTTACATACTTGATTTATTTTGTCTTAGTCAGCACTTAGTAACGGCTGCTATGAATCAACAACAATGGGTATTATATCTACGTTATAATGATCGATACATCTAGAAACCACATAGATTCTGGAATGGTGACCGCGTGTCGGGTAGCACGACGTTGGCAAGCCTCCCAGTACGTGGACCTTATAGTATGACCTTCGAAATTGGATGGAAGAACTAGTTCAGGACCTGTCGATGTGGCGATGCTCAAGGAAGGTCAATGGTCAGTGGACATTTTTCTGCTGAAATGATGATATAATAATAATACCAGCCTGTTACTGTCCCACTGCTGGGCAAAGGCCTCTTCTCATACAGAGAAGGCACGAGCATTGATCACCACGCTTGCTCAAGACGGGTTGGCGATTTCAGACTTATATTAATTATAAGTCCAGGTTTCCTCGCGATGTTTTTCCTTCACCGATGTCTGTGATGTCCAAGATAAACTTAGAAAGTACATATGAATTGAAAAAGTCACATTGGTACTTGCCCGGATTTGAACCCACAACCTCAAGCATGAGAGGCGAGGCCTTAACCTCTAGGCCATCACGACCTGAAATGATGATGACGACGACATAATATCTTAGCGACCAATAACTACTACCCTTTTTTTTTCACGGATGGAAATCAAGTGACCCCTCCTGCTCTGGGCGGAGTGGAAGGGAGTGTCAGACTTTTACTGACTAAAACCCATCCATGTTCCTTCTTTGTCCTTTGTGCTCCAGGGCCGCGGTATCTCTTTCGAACAGTCCCGCAGCCCCGGCAGTATAATTACCACCCTTGATTCCGTTTTCATTAATTATTTCTAAATGAACTACTAATTTTACAGACTCGTGTATAGAAAATTAAAGATAAATTCAAGTATTTCCATATTAGAGAAGGTTCATAGAGACAAAACTTCTACAGTATTTTTCTTTCTAACTAAAGTTGAGCATAGACAAAGACTGCGCTGTAACAAAAACTCCTTCAGCAATGCCCTAATGAATATGCTGATTTGGTAATGTAAGAACATTATACTGTTCTAGCTGCTTATTTAGGGGCACTAGTAAGAATAAAATTCCAAGAAATCTCTTTAGTAACATCAAACGAGCTCATTAAATCCTAATTAGAGCGTGAACTCCTAACCACTATCTGCCGAATAACTTAATAATATTAAGGTATACAACCGATAAGCTTTATATACAAAACCAGTATATACAGATCTCTCATTGTACGGGAAATCTATGAAAAGCGAGGCCACGTTATACAGGATATGTGTAGCTTGATTGTCCCGTGTGTACGTTATGCAGATTTTCCTTAAAGAAAAACTTCCCTGTAAAGACGACTTCATTACTGAAAGACGCCACTGCTGTGTGGCTTTCTCCAAGGGCCGCCACGTCGGGCTGCGGGACTGTTCGAAAGAGATACCGCGGCCCTGGAACACAAAGGGCAAAGAAGGAACATGGATGGTTTTTAGTCAGTACGAGTTTGACACTCCCTTCCACTCCGTCCAGAGCGGGAGGGGTCATTTGAGGATTTCCCATCCGAAAAAAAAGGGCCACCCCGTCCACCTGTGCTTTCCAATTTGTGAATTCTTGCAGTCTTCACCAGGTCATCGGTTCACCTTGTGGGACGCCTTCCGGCACGTGGT
The DNA here is from genome assembly GCA_905220335.1 of Noctua pronuba. Taxonomy (NCBI): domain Eukaryota; kingdom Metazoa; phylum Arthropoda; class Insecta; order Lepidoptera; family Noctuidae; genus Noctua; species Noctua pronuba. The sequence continues at coordinate 1,724,918 of LR999911.1, forward strand.
CGCCAAAGACAACATAGCCTACATTAAATAATTGAATTTCAAAATAATGTGACTAAGGAATCGGGTTTTAAATACGCGTGGAATCCTGCACTGTAAACACCGTCATGCTTCGAAAAACAGTTGCATATTTTTGCGCTACTGTTAATTTTGCCATCCAACTTTCCATGGTGACAAAAACGTTCATATATCACGCTGAAAAAAGAATGGTCTCATGTTCACAATTCGCCAAGCTTTTATTTCAAAGCTTGTCAAGCCTAGAATTGAAAAGAAAAAGTAGAATCATAATAATAAATTTGCAATGCTATAACTTTTTAGAATATAATAGAATACCTTTTTCTTAGTTCTTGGGGAGAGACCTTCAAAGGTCGTCCGGGCTTTGGGAATAAGACTACACTAAAACTATCCCAGATATCTCAACCAACAAGAGGGGAGGGGGGGAGGGTGGACTGTAACATTTTTTTAAACTGAGTCAGACCCCCTTCTTTGCAATGTCTGCCAGAGCACATTTCTGGGAAGAAAACACAAACTCAAACTCAAAGCATTTATTTCAAATAGACCCGTGACAGGCAGTTTTGCATAGTCAAAAATAAGCTACCTACAGTCCCACCACAGGCATAATAACTGTGAATGGACTGTAGTTGCCCATTCGAAAATAGTAGATCTCATGGAGAAGAATGGGCAAGACAGGTATCTATCGACCTTTTTTATAGCTCCATTTTAATAAATCTCACATTTTCCAAACTACATTTTCAAAAGGCAAGTGATTGTAACTAATAACAACAACCCAGGTATCAACTGTCGGCCTTAAGCCGGCTAGGGTCTTGGCAAACACCGGATACGGCTGGCAAGTGCCGGCAATACGAAACGGATCCGGATTGTTTACGATCGCCCGTGTCGGAGGAATAATCTCGCGGTTCGCCGCGTCGCACCAAATTGTCAGCTCAACGACCTATGTTTGTGATCAATTGCCGAGGAAAGGTTTTGGAATTCACTTTACTAAAACCCTTTCAAATACACTCAATAATTATGTTAGAACACTCAAGCCTTCCTCCTTGCGCGAGAATCTAATTTCATGTTGAACAGATCTTTAGGAACAGTCTACAAAACTAAATCATGCCTGTTAACCTCCAAAGGGTTTGGCAGATGTATTTCTAATAGCACACCCACATTTTGCCACTTATGTGTAAGATCCATGAAATAGCTGGCGAGCCTGAGAGAGAGAGAACTCAGCAAAAATCCAGACGAAATTCCTGACGTAAAAGTAAGAACCAATAACACTTTGCCCAACCGGGCAATCGAACCCATGACCTCATGCTGAGCAGTCAGGCTTGCGACCACTTTAGACCAATGAGGCTAAACCCCCTTTATATCACTTTATAACCGTCGCGCGTCGAGTCGATAATTTCTTTCAAGTTATACGAACTTCTTTGACACTTCGACAGGTTTAGTAATGGCCTCAAAGAAGTCACAAGGTGCACACACACCCACAAGGTGCAGGTACAGTTGTAAAAGCAGCAGGACAGGATATGGGATATACAGGGTGTAAATGGACCCTTCACGAAGCCGTCAACCAAGCATTCTGTACATCAAACTAAGTCACTTTACACAAAAGTTATTGCTGTGAAATTACTTTTTTTTTGACGTGAAAAATCACGTTTTACGCTAAGACTCAACTTAACATTGTGTTGATGGATCGATTTAATAGTACGGGGGTCATGGAGGTGTTTAAAGTAAACATCTTTCATTAAAAACAACTTATGAAAAACTTTGACCCCCAATATCTCCGTAGGTAACTAGAAGATTCCCAGGTATGGTCAAGAACAAAAAAAAAACTTGCAATGACGGGGAGTACAAGTGCCGTTCGGCTTCGTTAAGGGTACTTTTACACCCATTAGTATACGACGTGGCTCCACAGTCATACTTTATTTCATTAAGCTTTTCAACCTGCACGGGAATCTAATTTAATGTTGGACAGATCTCTTGGTCAACTATGTGTTAAAAGATTAGGATTCGGGGAAATATTCGTAGAAATTAGTATCAAAGCTCAGTTAATCCTTCAGTGACAAACTTTGTCCTAGGCGAGATGAAGGCATTTCATGCTTATGCGAGGCGTGGGTCGGACTCGACGGTTCTAATTCCTTTATGATTCAACTGTGAATGATACATCATCATCTGCCTAGCTTTTTCCCAACTATATTAGGGTCGGCTTCCAGTCTAACCGGATGCAGCTGAATACCAGTATTTTACATGGAGCGACTGCCTATCTGACCCACACAACCCAGTTAGTACTGGGTAATACGATACCCTTGGTAAGACTGGTTGTCAGTTTTTGGGCCACTGACTACCTAACGACTGCCAAAGATCTACAAATGACACCCGGGACCAACGGCTTAAAGTGCTTTCCGAGGCACGGAGGAAACTCGGTATGTAATGGGTGGTCACCCATCCACAGACCAACCTAGGCAAGCACGGCTTAACTTAAAGATCGACCCGACCGGCTGTTATTATGAAGCCACGAGCTTCTATCCTAGCTAATGATACATGAACACATAAAATAAAATTTTAGACATGTTCGATAAAAGATGTCCTACGCCTATGCCTTGGGTGTCACAATGGCGGCGTCGACACTAAAAGCAGTATAATATCTGCTTACTTAACCTTTGTATACGTAATAAAACCAAAAACGATGTTACTCCAAAGTTATCGTACCATAAAAAGTATCCGACCTTATTCTAAAACTTTCATCTAGGTCAGTTCAACGCTAAAACCATTTTAAACAAATAATTTCTAAGTCGGTAACTTTTAAAAAGTTCTGTCTCGTCTAAATCGATTTATTTTGCCCGTCTGCCCGTTGAAAGTACGCTTGTGAAAGGAATTTCTATAATTCAACCCTCAAAGCCTTACAAACTTGTTTGATTGCTCATGTCTTTGGCAACATTCGGAGGGTTAAGAGCTGTAGTGTGTATGGCTCGAAACTAATTGAATAGCTCGTGTTTCTCGAAATGCTTTTAAAAGTCTACATTCTCTTGAAAGTTGGATTTAGTGGACTGCGGTAAATTGCATGTGGATTATTTTGTGTGAAAACAGAAGCTTGATGCAGTAATCGATGAATACCCATTTATTTGTTGGCCAGGCATCAATGTTAGACGTAACAGAAGTTATAAAATTGATAATAAGCTACCTATAAAGGGTGTAAAAATACCCGTAACGAAGCCGAAAGGCACTTTATACTCGCAATCATTGTGATATTTTTTTTGTACTGGACCATACCTGGGAACCGTCTAGTTACGGAGATATTGGAGGTCAAAGTTCATTTTTTTTTTTAAATACTAGTTTTTAAGGTTCATGACCTGTTTACTATTCAAAGCATCTATCAGCATAATGTTTTGAGTGTGCTACATTGGGTTTTACCGTAAAACGAGATTTTTCACCCCAAAAAAAAAGTCGTTCCCCAGCAATAATTTTTGGGTAGGGTTATTTAGTTTGATGTACATAATGCTTGGTTGACGGCTTCGTGAAGGGTCCGTTTACACCTTGTATGTACATGTCGTAATCCAGCAGAATTACCTTCTACGAATGACATTATTATTTTAAGAAGAAACCTTCAAGTATCTACGCACACATTGAAAAATAAATCTATGAAGAGTGAGCAACAAAACTCGTTACAAGCACAAGCATCTAATACGCCATGTTTACAAGCAACCACTCACAGCCTCTCAAGAGAATTCCGTCACAATACTCAATCAGCCAACTCAAATACCATCGATTGTTCCATCAAAACATCACGAATCACGATGGCCACCGTTGCCAGCCAGTTATAAAAATAAACACAACAGAAGCCATGTCTTTGGTCCCACTTGTCATTACTCTGGTCCTCACCTGTCAGTTGTTTGGTAGCTGTCATGTGACAAAGATGCCGACGTCAAAGGATCTGTAGGAGACGGCCATCTTTTGTGAGCCATGTCAACAAATATTTCGTTTTGACGACACGGAATAGGAATAGGAATTCATAGTATTGAGGCGGCCATTTTCGTGAGTAAAGAGCATGTTCTAATAAAAATAATTTCCGTAATAGTTATATTATGGTGAGGTTTCTTGGAATTCCTGTTTGTAATGACGTGAATTCGGTTAAAGACAGTATTTTTTCGGGTAAAACGTTATCTAATTAATCTATTGGAATATTTAATGTGAAAAAATAGTATAGATATTGTGTGTCCATGTTTAAGACAGTGAACAGAAAAAAAAAACAACATTGATCGATGAAAACATAAATTTGTTATCTCTGAATCTTTAAAAAGGTCATAAAGGCCTACTAAGATTTATTGATTTGGTTTTAACCAATTTATACTGAAAAGAGAAAGAGTGTAAGTGAGTGACTGAATTGAGTTAAAAGTCACTTTATCAAATCCCAGTGCTATTTCAGACACAAATAAAATTATTCCTTTGTAACCACAATTTTCTTTTTTTGTCGACGCAAAAATAACAGAATCTAAAATACTAGTTCAAAGCCGTAGACAATTTATTTTTCTTAGAAATCATCTCGATACAAAATAACACAAATCGACTTTCACGGTCTCACAGAGCACGACTTATTATTTTGATTGACTGCTAATCATTTTTTTACTCGTAAATCGTCAGACTTTTGAGCCTTTGAAAGTCGGAGACTCCATTTTATTTTTGCTTTATTACGTCGTCAAAATCACTTATTAGCTGGTCCCTGGAATACTTATTTTTTGTATATTAAACGAGCTCTGATGACGACCGCTAAGGCTGTGACCACATTGGGGGCGGAGCGGAAAGAAAAAAAAAGTAAGCTTTTCTCTGCTCATTGATTTGAAAGGTAGCAATAGAATCCTAAATACGGGGTGTAAACAAACCCTTCACGAAGCCGTCAACCAAGCATTCTGTACATCAAACTAAGTAACTTTACGCAAAAATTATTGCTGGGAAACGACTTTTTTTTTTGGGGTCAAAAATCACGTTTTACGGTAAAACTCAATGTAACGCACTCAAAACATTGTGCTGATGGATGGGTTGAATAGTACGGGGGTCGTGGAGGTATTTATAGTAAAAATCTTACATTAGAAACATGTATTTTAAAAAAAACTTGTGAAAAAGTTGGAACTTTGACCCCCAATATCTCCGTAACTAGAAGGTTCCCAGGTATGGTCTAGAACAAAAAAATTATCGCAATGACGGGGAGAACAAGTACCTTTCGGCTTCGTTAAGGGTCTTTTTACACCCTTTATACAATAAACTCAACATCGCTCCGCTACGCTCAGCTTCACTGAACTCCGCTTCGTTCCTCACTATAACATCACCCTCTTGACATTTTGGGGTCGATCTCGAAGCGAGCAAATATTTGGTTAGGTTTTTCTTCCCTCTTATACAAACTAATATGACGGATATAAATCGCGTCGGTTCCTATATTTGGAGGATAACTTTGCTTACGAATAGTAAGTAGTATGGTAATGCAACTGTTCCAATTCTACTTACTCGAGGATATCAGACGGTAGCAGATGCAGTCGTAGTTTAAACGGTCGGTAATTTATAGAACTAAGGAATACGTTTGTGTTATAATGTCTTTATTTCTCGTTGAAATTGTACGACCCAGATAATAGACTTGTTTAAACGTTTCTTTGATATTGCTTTTTACTATATTTAATTCATATAGTATTTAAACCTTAAGCTTTTTATAGAATAACTACGAAAGGCTTTGAATTTTTATTATTTAGGGCGAATTTCACCAATCAGTATTGTATTGTATTGTATTTATTTATTTCTCAGTATATGGTACATTGAGATCTTACATTAAACTTTGTTTCACACATACTACCATTGCTGGTGTAGAAATATTAAATAATAAGCTAGGTACATACAAATCAAATATATGTAAAGACTCATTAAAAATGCATTATTTATAATAATGTAAAAAATCATAATGTCAAAAATATAAATCAAAATGTCAAAATAAAAATACCAATGTCAAGAAATTAACAATAATGTCAAAGTTTTTTACAACAGCTGATCAACAGCTGTCAGTGTCAAAAATGCTATGGAATATTAACATTGACTCTTGAACACCGTTTAAATATGATGATCTTGTCAAGAATGTCTAGTAAAAATCTACACTTAGTTATGGGACCGTGTAGGTAGGAACCTAATACTTTAATTGTATCTTCTACGCCAATTACGCGCTGGACGGGAAGTTGCGACACTCCAGCCCGTAATACAACACAATACAATTTAGTCTCGTTTTGAATTTCAGGGAGTAAATGTTTGCAAAAGACATTAGATTTTCATAAAACAAGCAAAAGTATAAAGTACTTTAAAATGTAATACCCCATCTTGCGGTATGCAGTCATTCATTAAGATGGATAACGCAATTCTGCGCTCTACCGTTTTATGACATAATTATTTATTGTTCTCGAATAAGTTTCAGTTTTCAGCAGTCGAAACCCATTTAAATTTTCTTTAAGGTATTTAGAAACGATTAGTGATATAACGAAACTTTAAAAAGATTAGTCGTGAAATTAACGAATTAAATAAACTGGCCAAGTGCGAGTCGTACTCAATATTTTTCATAGTTAATCAAAAACTGAACATCAAATCTTGTTCAAACAAAATTTCGTTTGAAAGTTTTTTTAAGTTCTACAATCCTACGTTTTTTCAGAATTTGAATCACTTTGGAAGTGTCTATCTTTCAAACGATTGACTTTGACAAAACATAGTTAGCCTTATACCATTTTTAAAGACCTATCTATAGACATCCCGCACGTATAGGTTTGATGACAATTTTTTTTTTTAGTTTCCCTTCCATGTATGGGGAGATCCCTTAATCTTTTATTTTTTTTTAATTTTTGTATTAAAATCGTAAAGCGGTTTATAGAAAACATCTACCTATCAAGTTTGAACTATGTAGTCTTAAAGGTTTCGGAATAAAGTGGCTGTGACATACAGTCGGACAGACAGACATGACGAATCTGTAAGGGTTCCGTTTATTTGTCATTCGGCTACGGAACCCTAAAAAACGAATACCTAGGTAAGTCAAACAGGTATCAAACAAATATAAAAACGGAGGTAAATACCCATCTCAAGCTAGGCTAATAACACTTTCATAGCAGAAGCTCCACCAGTCAATAGCCTTATACAGGCAGCTCCCACATCCCCGTATACAGGGTGAGCTAGTGCAACCGCAACTAGTCGCCACAAAGTACGATTGATTTGCAAAGCAACTGCAGCGTATCTGTACTACAGGTACACAGATACAGGGACCTATGTACCTGTAGTACAGGTATGCAGGTGCGTACTGTTAGGACACGCTTCCTCGAACCACGTAGTGTATTACTGAATTAATTTGTGTTAGGAAATTGGCTTGAAGAGATCTAGGTTTGATACTTGCAGGTATGATGCTGTAAATTTAGAGTCCTTTAGATCGTATTTCTCTTTGGTTTGTTGCATACGTAATATCAAGGGACTGTCACGGTTAGGTAATGTCGACAAATCTATTGACTTATTTTGAATTAAATACAGTCTGTATGACTGCGTTATTCTAAACGTTTTAATAATTATGTAACTTATTATAATTATGGACCTTGTTCCTGATGCCGATGGGTCATCTATTTTTATATTTTTAAACGTGTTGTTTCCTTTGTTTTTAAATAAGAGAATTGATGAATAAAGGATGTAACTTAATTAATCAATACCTGAGGACGCTCTCGTTAGGCAGCTGGATCAAGGGCTTGATTCAGAAAGCGGTACTCCTGGACACGGCTTGTATTGTTAGGAGGTTCCTTTCTCTGGAGCCCTGATCTCCGCCCGGTAGCTTGAACCCTGTTCCCGATACCGGTGGGCTACAATTCTTCATATTTTTTTTGTTTTAGTTTTTATTTTTTATAAAGAATATTATTTAAAAGTGCATGAAATAAGCTACCGGGCGGTAGCTTGAATCCTGTTCCCGATACCGATGGGCTACAATTTTTTATATTTTTTATGTTTTTTTTTATATTATTTTTTTATTATGAATATTATTTAAAAGTATATGAAATTTGTATAGAAAACACATAATAATGTAACCTAAATATGGCGTAGAAATCTCAATGTTTAAACATGTCATCTTTCGATAAAAACATACGCAGTGACTCGCTAGTATCTCATAATTTAGTGAAGTTTCCATGATATCCTTCTAAAAGCTTTCAAACAAGACTTTTACCTTCCACCGAAACATTTCCATAGAAACAAAGGCGCGCATAATTTGATACTGTATCGGAAGGCGTACCTACCAGTATATAAGACACTAAGCTATGTGTCTGACACACGAGTTGATGTGGGGTCGGCTGAAACGATAAATAGGTGGCACAGGTACTCATTTATCTGATAAAAGGTCTTTTCGTTACGTAAATAAGTTACTGGGCGACTAGTTTTTGATGTTGGGTTTAAGGAAAACGTGATTCTTCTTTTGTAGACTTTAGATATGTGTTGGATTGTCAGGATTTATTCCGTTTGGCTTGTACATCACGTGGGTAGATGATGGGTTTCGGGCTATGAAAACACACTGGGTGCGATACACTGTTTTTAGCAAACTAACAAATTACTTGAAATTACAATTTAACACAATAACAAGGGGCCCAATGAATCGGGTAAAATTCCAGGACGTCTCAATTCCGCTGCGATCCTCAACTCAAGCTGTAAACATCACGGCTCTGTAGAAGCACGCTGTGGTGTGGGTAGACTTGTAAGTAGGTCGCGTGATGTCACCACTGGCGTACTAGCGATTCATTTTATGTCCGACATATGGATAACTTAGGTCTATTTGTTCGTCGTGTCGTTGAACTCCTTGGATTATGAGTTGAGCTACACGATCACTGACAAATGCTTGCACTGACTGGACAGGTCCACTCAAACCTGTGTGGTTATTTCTTCAAAAGATCATCTCAGACATTAATCTGCATGGTCCTCATATGTCTTGCTCAATGTCTGGACTTTAAAAAGAGACAGTGACCTCTGAGTTTGTTTCGGATGTTTCTTCTCAGAGTAGTCAGGTACGAAACACCGGCCCCATCTAGTTTTAAAACAACATGATGACATGTAAAAGTGTTTTGTAAAACTAATTTACAGAAATAAATATAATTTATGATTTATTTTTAGTAACATGTTTAATTGGTTGTGGTTATAAATCAGGTACTTCTGAATTATTATCGAATGTATAGCATGCAAATTTTAATGACAGGCAGATGTGTTGCTGGGGATTTTTTTTTTCTAATGCGCAGTCTCACTCCTTTTTAAAAACACTGTTATTTACTTACAGATATAAAATCCCGTTGTCACATACATAGTTTTAAATCTAGTTAAAAAACCGTGGTGGAATGTTACCCGCGCTTTATTTTATTCCAAAAGCGAAAAAACCTTTAACAAACTAAATAACACACGAACTCATTCATCAAACGTTTTTGGGTCCACAGAGCGTCCTGCAAAACTGCCTAAAATGGTTTGAATCGATTCCCGATACTATTCACTACAGTAAAATAAAGAGTGTGTGTTCGTTCGTTAACCCTCGTTCTTCGTAGACGGCTGCTTAACGTCAGGCCAAAGTCACCTAAAAACAAACAGCCGATCGCAACCAACTGTAGTTATAAGAAACTCGGTACAAAGTTCTTTAAACAAATGTTCCGCGGTGTGTGGTGCGAGGGAAAAGAATGGAGCGGTGTATTTGATAAAAGATTCATGATATATTTATTTATGTAAGTTGGTTTGTATAAACACTTTTAATTTGTAACAAAATAAACTGCATTAATCAGCTTATTAGAGGATCTTTTGGAGCTAGAGAGGTTGGTAACCTAGCCAAATTAAGAAAAATGTTGACGTGTTAAAGTAATCTAACAACCTGCCTACTAAAATAAACATCGTTTCATTTTAAGCATTTGTGAAATTTATTTAAAAAAAGTAAGATGGTGTTACATCAGATTTTGTTCACACGCCAAAATATCCATGTACAGCCTTTGTATGAGTACCAGAACAATATTCTATAATTATAACGAAGATCTAAAAGCCAAAGACGTGTACAAGATTATAGATATCGATCCTGTTGAAAGTATTTGTAGAAATACGAAACACTTTGAAAGCAAAATTGGAAGACAGAGTTGAGCAGCGCACCCTACAAACTAAAATTAAACAATTGCTATAGCAAAGGTAGTTTCCTTTGACAAACTCTACCGCAAGAAACTCTAATACAATGAAGCTACTACAAGTTAGTTACAAGTTTTCATCTTAAATATCACTCGGTTCAAGCCCTCGAAGCCTAAGGCTAGTTTCAGAACCACGAATACTGTGCAAAATTAATTACATTGCGATGTAAACGGCAAATACTACAAAGTGCTCATTATTCTATTCTTTTGAGGTACGAATTAATTAACTAATTTGAATTAATATTTAAACGAGTACGAACTACAGTCTTTGTAAATAGATACTTACGTTTCTTTTAATATCAATTTCGAACAAGAAATTACAGCTTTAATAATGTAAATATTTAAATAATCAGAACTCGGATTTTACTTGTAAATTATTATTTTGGTACTCAAAACGAACGGAAAAATACCATTGTGGAACTTATTTATTGAAAAAATTGGCAACCTACGACCATATTTTGTCATTAACTATTTTATACAACTGTCAAAGAATGGCATATACAGATTTCTGTAATTTAATGTGACTACTAATGAAATGGGTATTCAAGTTGCTTTATCAATAAATTTACCTGACTTTACATTAAATACTTTAATTTGAATGACTACAATCGCTTGATGTCGAAGGTACGTCGTACCTCTGACAACAGAAAACTATTTTAACGAGGAAAAAAAAATACTGTTATTTTAAAAGACTTGTCTAAGGCATAACCCTGAAAACTGAGAAAAGATCACTGACTTTTTTATTCATAAAAAAACTTTACCCCACACTAGGAATTTCTCCTGTATCGTGAGTGCATTTACAAACATCATACACAAACAGCCAGACCAGGAGCAACTACCTCAAAGTCATACAAATATTTGTTCCGTGCGGGGATCGAACCTGCGACACGCAGCGCAGCGGTCAACCGCTCAGCAGATTTAAAAAAACTGTGAAAAGACTGGAGGATCAATCAACCCGCTCCCGCTCCCGCACCCGCTATCTCTCCTGACTCAAGCAGCGTCACAAAGCTTTGTTTACATAAGTGACCCCCAGCGCCGCGGGAATACATTACCGGACTTGTGAATGGACAATTTCAATGTTGATATTGACATTAAAATAATTATGTTTACATAAACCGACGATTTCTTTCAATTTTCGTGAAGCAGACATGTTTGTATGGCGTAATATTAGATGTATCGCTGTCGGGGCGGCAATGTATTTTGTGCAAATCATTTGGATCCGATTGTGTTTTCCCTTTACTCTTTTGTTTATATATATTCCGTACAATAAATTGTATTGTTTATAGAGTATTCTGTTACATTTGTCTCTACTAATTGGTAACAGGATGAACATTTATTACAAAACCTCAATGTTTATTTCTATCTTTATTAATTTTCTTCTTTGTTCGTCACAATTTTCTTTTCTTCAGAACTCGCGGAGGTATCGTGAATGATAACAAGAAAGAATTCCTCTCAACAGAAACTTTTGCTCGTGCTAAACATAACAAAATTTAAATCAACACAAATTTTATTAGAAAGTTAAAGAAATCTGAACTGAGGAGAATCAGCGGTGCGCACCTTTAAGTTCCCAACATCGATCCTTACAAAATGTTACGCAAAAACAATTTATTCTGGAGAGGATCCCTTTGGGCCGGCTTATCGGGAGGTACTTCATTTGTTGGCGAGATTTGAAGTCCGCTATCTAGATGGGGTAGTTAAAGCCCCAGCCGAGCGTGTAAAGTGGGCGCGAGGCTGGTACGACACAGACATCAAATGATATCTTATAAATTATAATTCTACACAGATTATTATGCCGGACTTTTGAGCAGAAAATAAATTTAAGTATATACATCTGTGGAGCTCATTAATGCCTCAAGTGATGGCCTCATTTGGCTTAGAACGTCTGAAGTCACGCTGATTAATATTTAATTTCCTTTTTCTTTCATCGTTTTATCATGTCATTTCAAGACAAAGAAAGATAATATATAATTCACAGCATAAAATTGATGGTCTAATTCTCTCACGACTTACCAAACAATATCCTCCAATCACAAGACAGAGAACTTTATGCCCGAAACTTTTACAGACGTACAAATATAACACAGTTTCTTATGTTGTTACCATAATTACTTTCCTTCGGTTTCGTGTTTATTTCCGACATTACAACTCATCCAAGGAACATTTAGTCGCCACCGATAAAACTTAAGCACGTCGTTAACTAGACTGTCATGTTACTTGCCAAACTAAGATCAAATGTGACTTAGGCACTACTAAATTGACTATAATACTCGTTTTCACAGGCAATAAGAGACTTTAGCTTTAGCAGTTACTTAGCGCTAAGAACTTTCTCTAGTTGTTATGTGATCATTCTAGTAATGACACTGAGTCAACGATGCTTAGACAACTTTTTCAGGTTCTCAACTGATCTATACAAATAAACGGGAATGAGTTCTAATATCAAAATAACATCTTTTTACTGAATGCATATAAAAGTATATACGGTACTTATAACAAAAAAATATTTTTTTTATGATTTTTGTCTGTCGGTCTGTTTGTCCCGGCTAATCTTAGAAATGGCTGACCCGATTTTGACAAGACTTTTACTAGCAAATAGCTGATGTTATAAGAAGAACCTCGGCTCGGGCTACTTTTATTTCAGAAAAAGGATTAGGGCTCTGTGCAAAAAAATTAAAACCTTTGAAATTGTTTGCTTGAATTGATTGCTTGAAACAAAATCAGATTCATACAGGGAAGTAATATTTCTTTATAATAATTCACGCGGATGCAGGCCGCGGGCCATAGCTAGTATCTAATGAAATTGGCATGTTCCAAACTTGACTTTAAAAACCAAACCCATCATCATCTGTCAAAGATCTACAAATGACACCCGGAACCAACGGCTTAACGTGCTTTCCGAGGCACGGAGGAAACTCGGTATGTAATGGGTGGTCACCCACAGACCAACCTTGGCAACCACGGCTTAACCTAAAGATCGACCCGAGCGGCTGTTATTATTAAACCAAACCCAAAAGTCAAAAACGTAGATTTTAGTTGAATAAGCGTACGAGTCGTCAACTGACTAACGAATGGTGAAACAGAACTTATCAGTTAGGAATCTTAAGATAGACATAACCTAACTAGGATTTGCTAACCTTGAAGTTAGTGAAAATGGGTATTACTGTCATAAACAGGGGAATTGTCGGTAGTTTTGGTCCCCTAACCGCTAGCCAGAGAAGCTATCGAGAACCTAATTGTTCAATTAACCCAATCGACTATTTAACTATTTGGGACGTCTTAATTATGAACCAATTTGAAAGTAATTAGGCATCAAACGGGTATGGAATTAGTAAATTAACTTCGGCTCGGAGAACCTACGAATTATAGAGCGATCTAGTTTAATGTGTATATTGAACTATGAACTTACTGGGAATAAGGTCAAGGATGTGTTCAGGATAAAACATAATTATTTCTTGTTTCACTTGTAAAATTATGTATTAGCAGAATATGCGATATTTCACATAAAACTGGCCAATGCGAGTCGGACTCGCGCATGAACGGGAAGAAGGGACGAAGGGTTCTGTACCATCGTAGTACAGCCTCTTTTATTTTTATTACTTTTTGTTTAAGCGGCTACAGAAATACACATTCCGTGAAAATTTCAATTATCTTCCTATTATGGATAATGAGATTCAGCGTTGACAGACAGACAGACTTGCAGTGGAGGCTAAGTAATAAGGACCCGTCGTCCTTCGGTGTGGAACCCTTAAAAGGCATCAATATTTGACCAAATACAAGGATGATGAATTCGTTATGGGTTGTCAGAAGCCCACAAGTTTGACATCGGTTTTTGCCAAGGGGCTACGCAATAACTGGGTTATGGGGGTCAGATAGGCAGTAGTCACACGTCAATTTATTGGTATTCAGCTGCATTTATTTAGACTGAATGCCGACCCTTTTCTTTTTTTTTTTTTTTTTGCGTATGGGAAGTCATCAAATGACTTCTCCCGCTCTGGGTGGAGTGGGAGGGAGTGTCAGACTCTTACTGACTAAAACCCATCCATGTTCCTTCATTGCCCTTTGTGTTCCAGGGCCACGGTATCTCTTTCGAACAGTCCCGCAGCCTGAATGCCGACCCTGACATGGGAAAACGCTGGACAGATGAAGATGACGAAGATGAACGAGTATGAGGCCAAATTGGTATAAAAGGATTGAAGCAGGTGGCGTTTTATAGTGTCTGCCATCCCTCAAGTGTAAAGGAATCGCGTGAATTTGTTACAAAACATCAGAGTAGAAAGTGAACAAATACTTACATATTTATATCATCATCTGCCTAGCCTTTTTCCCAACTATATTGGGGTCGGCTTCCAGTCTAACCGGATGCAGCTGAATACCAGTATTTTACATGGAGCGACTGCCTATCTGACCTCCACAACCCAGTGAGCACTGGGTAATACGATACCCCTTGGTAAGACTGGTTGTCAGACTTTTTGGGCCACTGACTACCTAACGATTGTTAGAGATCTACAAATGACAACCGGGACTAACGGCTTTAAACTTGAACCTCGGTATGTAATGGGTGGTCACCCATCCACAGACCAACCTAGGCAAGCACGGCTTAACCTAAAGATCGACCCGAGCGGCTGTTATTATTTAGCCACGAGCTCCTCAAACAATAAATAAGTATTTATATGTAAAGACTAAATGGTGAACAGCCTTGTAATACAATATAGTAAGCATTTCTTCCACAGATGTGTAGGTTTAAAAACTAAAGTAACCCACTCTTGTCGGCTGGCAAGCTCATCGCACAAACAGAATTAAGTAAGCCATTCCACTCAGCTGCAGATAAATTGCGTACAATACAGCGTCTGAAACCACATGTATTTTATTTCAGTTACAAGATACCTACCACTTTCATTAAAAACGGAGAAAATACATTTGAGTATGCAAATAAAGGGTGTAAAAAGACCCTTAACGAAGCCGAAAGGCACTTGATCTCCCCGTCATTGAGATCATTTTTTTGTTCTGAACCATACCTGGGAATCTTCTAGTTACGGAGATATTGGAGATCAAACTTCCAATTTTTTCACAAGTTTTTTTTTAAATACCACTTTCAAATGTTTTAACTTTACTTTAATTAACTCCATGACCCGTTTACTGCGTGATTGAAAGTGATTTTTCACCCCAAAAAAAAAAGTCGTTTCCCAGCAATAATTTTTGCGTAGAGTTACTTAGTTTGATGTACAGAATGCTTGGTTGACGGCTTCGTGAAGGGCCAGTTTACATCTTGTATATACCGGGTCCACGTCCACCATGTCTTAAACTAAAATGTCGGGGATATGTGACAACCACCAACCCTGGGCCCGCGTTATGGATTATGACCCACTCTCTCTCACATATAGGAGGCCCAAAAGTGGGAATGTTATGGGCTGATTGTGATTACTTGCCAGTATTAGTGCAGAATAAGCCAAGACGATTTGAAATTTTATAAAAAAAAATCGGGATGAAACACACTTTTTTTTCAAATATTATGATAAATTGATGCTAGAATTAAAATTGTATTTATTAGGTTTACATAAGGTTCTTTTTTACTTTGAAACTACGACATAGCAGACGAGAAAGCGAAGCAGGTCGAACAGTTCACCGCTCTCTGGAACGACCCGTTGCAGCTGTACCCAAAACTGTCACTGTTACGAATATTAAAATTTGTTACCGTATTATATCACCTAACAGGGACGCTACATCTTCGTGTAAGTCGGCACATTCGATTCAGCTGTTTTTTAACCCACGACGCAGAAAGAGGGGTGTTATAAGTTTGACCGCAATGTGTGTGTGTGTCTGTCTCTGGCACCGTAGCTCTTAAACGAGTAGACCGATCTGGGTCCAGTTTTTTTTTATTTGAAAGCTAGTTTCTTGGCGATGGTGCTTAGATGCGTTTTATTAAAATCGGTGCAGCCATTTACTAGATATGGGAGATGAAAGTGGGTATGAAAAATCGATTATTTTCAAATATACCCAAATGGGATATCAAATGAAAGCGCATGATGTGTACATTAAAATGAGACATGTTTTATCAAAATCGGTGCAGCCATTTACTAGATATGGGGGATGAAAGTGGGTATCTTTCATCTTTTATTTTTTCGTTGGGTTTCTTTAAATTTAATATTAATTATTTAGTAAGAAATACACATCCTCAAAACAATAATTACAAAAATATGAGTCTAGTTGCATCCGGTAAGGCATTATGATTCGGTTTTCATCAGACTACCAGCGCATTTTTAAATGTCGCAGCACCAACTTGAGGGTGATTGGGGTTTATGGCCGCGTTAATTAATGTTTTAGTTTAATAAAATTCTTTGTTCTAGTTTAATTTCCTTTGTTTACTTTTTATTGTTTGTCCAATGTACTTTTTCTTTCTTTCATTTGACTCGTATCAAATGTCAAACGCTGTTGGCATTTACTATCACCGGATCAGTCTACGGAACGTAGGAATACAGGATCCACTCTGAACAAAATCAACAAATTATTTCATGTTGTTTTATCTTGTGGAGATTGGATCTATCGAGTTTTGCTAGATATTTTAATTTGACCCCCCATATTTACTTTTATATTCAAGTAGCTGTTGCCCGTGACCCTTGTACGCGTGAAATTATTATAAAAAGTATTACTTCCATTTTTGAATCGGATTTTTACCAATTTAAGGTTTTAATTTTCTTGCATAATTCTCATTTAAAATCAAAGTACTCCTTATTACATCAGCTATCTAACACCAGCTATCTAGCAAGTAAAAATCACGTCAAAATTGGTCCAGCCATTTCGGAGATTAGTCGGAACAAACAGACAGACAGACAAAAATTATGCCGTACACTTTCGGGTGCATCCAGTAAAAAGCTGTCATTTTCTTCACACACTTCAATTAGATTTTACCGCCCGGCTGTGTCAGATCATGCCGACCCGGTTGTAGTATGCCTCAACGGCCTTGTCACACTTGTCTCCTACATCACGTGGCATCTTATTTCATCATGAGCTTGTGTACTTACAAAATTTAACGAGCTCACATAATAGGGACGTCGAGTTTATTATGGAAAGAGACGTGAAACCGTTGATCAAGTAACACGAATTTTGTACAAGCGTTTGAAACTGTTAACAGGGGAAGGTGTTTACATCGCGAGTTTAAATAAAAGTGAAAGTGGTATTTTGTAAATTAAAATAATACCGTTTCACATAAAGTGCTATGCGAAGGGATAAAATAAGAAATATCGATAATAATTTATTGACAACAAATGAATATTTACATTATACAAGGTGTAAACAGACCCTTCACGAAGCCGTCAACCAAGCATTCTGTACATCAAACTAAGTAACCTCACGCAAAAATTTTAGCTGGGAAACGATTTTTTTTTTTGGGTGAAAAATCACGTTTTACGGTAAAACTCAAAGTAACGCACTCAAAACATTGTGCTGATGGATGGATTGAATAGTACGGGGGTCATTGAGGTGTTTAAAGTAAAGTTACAACATTAAAATCTTTGACCCCCAATATCTCCGTAACTAGAAGGTTCCCAGGTATGGCCTAGAACAAAAAAATGATCGCAATGATGGGCAGAACAAGTGCCTTTCGGCTTCGTTAAGGGTCTTTTTACAGCCTTTATACAAACAACAAATCTATAATAGTAAGAAACAAAATGTGTAAAAGTATCAAAACGGTTACAGGGCGTCAAAAAATTCGTCCAAATAAATAAGAAATGAGTATATAAAAGGAAGTCTGAAAGTGGCGCCGGTGACTGAAAAGTTCTGTGGTAATCGGTTGTCGTGGTATGGGCATGTGATGCGGAGGAATTAGGAAAATGTCGTGAGGAAAGTTCTGAGTAGGAATGCGGATGGGTATATGAGTAGAGGACGATAAAAGAAACGATGGATAGACTGTGTAAAGAATGATATGGCAAGAAAGGAGGTGACTGATGAGATGACGAGTAATAGAGAAGTATGGAAGAAAAAGACATGCTGCGCCGACCCCAAATGAATTGGAATAAGGGCAAGAGAATAATGATGACCGCTTCACATAAAGTAAACACCGTGACTTTTTAGTCGTCTTACAAAGGTGGTCCACTTAATATACCCGACATAAAATGGCTCTAGGCGTGTTTTTTTTTTACCTACCAAAATAGGTACAAAGAAAAATAAATAATACATTAGAATTAAATTATAAAACTTCCTGTTAATGATGTTTACGTGTCGAACGGGAGAACATACCTACCCAACGCTCGAGTCCAGTAGATCATCAGAAGTGGGCTGCCGTTGTAAGACGACTAAAAGTCACGGTGTATATAAGAATAAAAACCGATCTTGTTTTTTAACAAACCAAAGAGTACATCATCCTTGAATTACTAGCTTTAACACAACTACCTTGCGATCAGCTTTCAATCTAACCAAATGCACCTGCATAATGGAACCAGCGGCTGACTATCTGACCTTCACAACCGGTTACTGTATAACACTATACTCCACGGCAAGACTGGTCAGACAATTGGTCTTCTGACTGACCCGTTCCTCAATGATCGTTCCATTGGTTGTTGTTATTTAGCCACGAGCCTCTAACAACCAAAAAACCAATTGAATAAATATAAAAGGTAACCAAATATTGTATTCATGAAACACAAAAACAAAATTAGAATTCTCTTAGATGCTATAAAACCCGGTTTTCATTTACTGAATCGCTAACAATAAACTTTGGTCTCGATGTAAATTGTGCTTCCCGATTTTGTACTAAGACCCCACGCCGAGTTAAGTAATTTAAATCCATTGGATTTGGTCCAACCTTTAATTTTTATGCTTATGATTGTCAAAATATATGTTGTTATTTATATTAAGGAGCTCGTGGCTAAATAATACCAGCCGCTCGGGTCGATCTTTAGGTTAAGCCGTGCTTGCCTAGGTTGGTCTGTGGATGGGTGACCATCCATTACATACCGATTTTCTCGGAAAACACGTTAAGCCGTTGGTCCCGGATGTCATTTGTAGATATTTGACAGTCGTTAGGTAGTCAGTGGCCGAAAAAGTCTGACAACCAGTCTTACCAAGGGGTATCGTATTACCCAGTACTAACTGGGTTGTGGAGGTCTGATAGGCAGTCGCTCCATGTAAAATACTGGTATTCAGCTGCATCCGGTTAGACTGGAAGCCGACCCCAATATAATTGGGAAAAGGCTAGGCATAATGATGATTATCAAAATATTTTAAGCACCAGAATTTAATCGTAAAATTTGATTCTCCTATCGAAATCTTCTACTTGTGTCCTAAAGTCTCATGTGTCTCCCTCTCTTCGATTTTTTCGGATGGGAAATCATCAAATAACCCCCCCCCCCCCCGCTCTGGGCGGAGTGGAAGGGAGTGTAAGACTTTTACTGAGTAAAACCCATCCATGTTCCTCCTTTGCCCTTTATGTTCTAGGGCCGCAGTACCTCTTTCCTGCAAGAACATCCTAGCAGTTACTTTTCCAGAATATACCTGCAAACATTTCGCAGTTCTGCGGAATCTGGTAACATTTTGTTATAAATATCTCAGGTCCTCTAACTAGATTTCCGTCGGCACATAAGTCAAAGTTACGGTGTAATTTCACAGCCGAAGTAAAAGCACACGCAAGCCTTAAAATATATGGTCCTCTAAAAATAAGCCACTTGCCTCCTCCGGTCCACGAGACCCAACGAAGCATACATCGTTGTTTATTGGTGACACTCGCTCATAACTCTTGAAGGAACCAGCTTTCCCTGGGTCTTTGCTAACTAAGTTAGGGATGATTGAATTTAGTGCACACAACCCTTTCAACATTGACGGAACTAGTTGCAGTTCAGTATTTAACTTGTAAGCGTGTCGATGGCAATCTAAATTGAGTTGGATCAGAATTTGGCTACTGGCGTCTTTAGTAGCGTCCATCGGTTCCTGTAACGAGCAAACGACAAGTCAAGACATTCAGTATTGGGGCTGCGGGTCTGTTCGAAAGAGATACCGCGGCCCTGGAACACAAAGGGCAAAGAAGGAACATGGATGGGTTTTAGTCAGTAAAAGTCTGACACTCCCTCCCACTCCACCCAGAGCGGGAGGAGCTATTTGATGGTTTCCCATCCTTAAAAAAAAAGACATTCAGTATTTCGGTGTCTATAGTTTGTGACGCAAGTTGCAGCACCACATTTACGTTCTAGAGCGGACTCATCTGTGAATCACCATCTAGCTGGTTTTAGGGGATATTCCTCAAAGCGCAACTATTTTTAAGCGCAACCAACTAAGCGCAACTAAATTATTCCTCGAAGTGCAACCATTAGTTGCGCACACAAATTCAAAATATTATATGTTTATTCCTCAAAGCGCAACCGTCATGAAAAATATCGTTAATGAATCCATCATACATTGCGCTTTGAGGAATACCCCGGTTTCAGGTGTTTCGGCCAACCAGGGTCCTGAGTCTGTTTAAAGACTTCTAGGTTGGGTTCGGGGCATCAGTTGCCTTCAACTGGAGCTGGACCCTCATCCACTACAAACCATTCACTGGCAGCTACATTGTTTTGCTAATTGTCATAAAAACCTGTCATGTCTGCCACAAGGAGTATTGTCTCTAGGGCTTATACTGCTGTTGCACCAATTACTACAGTCGATTTTCAGTTCTTATGTCGTCCATATCATAATTTAATAAACTTTAAAAAAAAGTCGAGACCCAGGGTAGATCATGAATTGCAACTATTCGCTGTCATTCGTTCATGATGACAATTTGAATTGAGTACCCCTAAGAACTTGGCTACGACGAAGTATGTGAACGTTAAAGATGTACAAACAAGTTCCAGTTTAAATGTACAAAATCAACATAATCACTACGACTTCAGATTCCCATAAAATTATAATGCAAATAGATCACACGGTCTCGTGAGCGAAGCCGCGGGCGCAGCTAGTCGTAATTTAATCTACAATTACGTAGGTACAAACTATTAATAATATCCTCTTGAATCGACTCGCTTTTATTGCATCCGTTCCTACAAGGTTCCTACTAAGTAATAGTAACGCGATTCCTGCTGACACCTCACCGGAGGTGGCCACCTCCCCCCCTTCACCCTCCCCCCTCTACCAGCTGTTCCGAGCAGCCAAACTTTTAGCTGAACTGCACCTTGCGTAAACATTGTACCGTGACATGTTTGTTCTGACTACCCGCTCACGATTGTTAGCGTGAGTTTAAAGTGAATGGAAAATTAAATGATGTTGGAGCAGTTTGAAATGTTGGGTGTTTTGATAGTTTGATTTGGTGAGGGCACGTGATTTGTAGAATATTTGAGCACTTTTTGTTGTAAAATGGTAAAACCTAAAACTTAATTAATTGCAAATGATGACGTCAATACGAGCCACAAAAATGCGCGTCTAATTAATTAAGCAAAACAAAATTAAAATAAAGTACACTCAGGATACTGTGCCAAATTAATAAAGTTAAAGGAAAAGTACATCACGCGTAGAGCCGTGTTATATTCCCAAAGAAATCCCTCAAGGTTCAGCGTTCCAAAATGGCGGAAAATACCAATGAATTTTCTTACACCTCGAGATTCAAATTTTTAATTACAACTTGTTAACAGTCTCCATCAGTTCAATAGAACTCGGCAGAACTTCCGACAGCCAAGCGATCCTGGGAGGGTCGCTTCCTATTTTTGGGCACAAAGTCCTAATTAGAGAGCTCAGCAGTTAATTAAGAAGGGTACCGCGGCGCCGGCGATCAAATTTTAATAAAACTCTAATTGTTTGCTCGGCAAATAAGGCTGCGATGAGCACTCTAGTGTCGGCATGCGCACATCAACGACCTTTATTTCTATATTAACTGTAATCATGGAAGTGGCACACAAAGAGATTCGCGAATAAAGAACACAATGTCATGTTATCACGGAAGGCGAAATTGTTTTTACTTTCAGCTTTTGTTCACTTTTTGGTAATTAACTTCATTGTTACATTTAAATTAAAAAGCTACAGATTAGTCGGCGGTTCATAAACTTTAGAGATGAAACACGTAACACAAACTAGTCTACATCCCGCATCGTTAGGATCACGGAGATGGAGCGTCGCGATGTGATGAAATAGCAAACTTGAACGTGCACTCAAGTTCTAGTCCTTTAGAGAAGTTGTTCCGTCCGGTCAGAACGCGCCGTCGCAAATAAATGTTACATCTTACGAACGAAAGCAGGGTTGACGCGCTCGGGGAAACGACGCAACTAGTTCAATGGCACCTCAAAAGAGCAGCGCAAAACGACTTGAACCATTTCATGACAGCAAAGAATCTAGAAGCACGTTGAGGAAAGATTGCTATCAAAGGACGTTTTAAATGGCGCAATAAAACTATTCAAGAGAACAGCGAAATGAAGCTTCATCCACGTCAAAGTCACACCGACTTGCCGCTCGAGCTACACAGTTATTGCAGCACCATTAACAATTCAACATCAAAGAACTCGAATGGCGCAGCGTTTCGTAAAAATTGTACAGAATTGACGCCTCTGCCGCCAGTTTTGATACAGCGAATTTTATTATTCGAGATAGAATGCAATAAAAAGTGCCATTCATCCTGTGTGCCGGCAATATTTTGTAAACATAATATAACACGGAAACTATCTGTATTCCCGGCGGCCATGCCCTAAAACTGACCAGCAGGTTCGAGCTGTGACGAGGGTGTACTAACTACATTATTGTTGAACTCTAATTTATTATCTTCAAAGTGGATCACATTCAATCTTTGGTAGAGCGAGTGTGGAAGCTGAAATAATGTTGGACGGCAAACAGTTTTGGGATGTCAGTAATGCGATTATCTCGTTTTATCTGCGACAAATTGTGAGATAGATTTACGCTCGGAGCAACATTTTATATTCTTTGTCTACAGACGTTATCTAAAATATGTCTCGTCGGCTCGCTGTGGTGAGAATATTTTATGATGTATTATACAGGGACGCTTGTCGAACTTGAAAACAAATTCCTTTTAAAAAAATCTGAAGTACGTTGGTATGCCTGGGTGGCATATTTTCTTGATAGAATTAGTTTGGTAACAAGCGGTGTCGGGGTAAGTGCACGTACAGAAATACGTGGGACTAAAAGGATGGTACGTTTTGATGAAAAGTAGATGAGATCGCGTGAATTAATGATTAACTAGACTGCTCCCGAGAGAAGCCTCTTGAAGCCTAGGTTATTTCAGTATGTCGGGCGTACTTGGACGTGTTAAGAAGGATTAGAAGTGTGACTCGGCATGTTATTGTGACAGGCAGGTATAATAATAGCGCAGTGGTAATTCTTTTTATGATAGATCCAAACAGTCATCA
This sequence comes from Noctua pronuba, assembly GCA_905220335.1. NCBI lineage: Eukaryota > Metazoa > Arthropoda > Insecta > Lepidoptera > Noctuidae > Noctua > Noctua pronuba. The sequence continues at coordinate 1,748,406 of LR999911.1, forward strand.
TAATATCATAAACTAGCTTATGCCCGCGGATTCGCCCGCGTAGGGTTCGATAATTGCCCCACGGGATGAAACTACCGGGATAAAACGGGTATTGTATGTGTCAATTCCGGTTATAAACTATATGTGTGCCAAATTTCATCTAAATTCGTTTAGTAGCTTACGCGTGAAAGAGTAACAAATATCCATACATCAAACCTCACAAACATTCGCATTTATAATATTAGTAAGAAGTAAGATAATACAAGATGAACGGTTTTTTCTTACGGCTTTTATCACCAGCCAGAACGATCTTTTAGTAAAATGCAAAGTAAAATTAAAAATAACCGCACATTCATATTTTCTTTGCAGATACACTAGAAAAAGTTTCATTATTTAATGCATAAGTAAGGCTACACGACCAACTTATTTATTTTCTGCACGACACAAACAAAATGCATTATCAGTGTTCAATATAAGAATCTATTTTTTGCTCTCAAACAGAAAACAAAATATCAATTCTGTTTCAAAGTGAATTTATTCTCTGGTTATAAGCCATTTTTGTACTGCAGATTCTTGGTTATGCGGCATGCAATATGCTGGGTTTTTTAGAGCACAATTTAAAATAAAACGTGTGTCCTCGTGAGAGTCGTATTTCGCTTGTGGTGACGGATACTGAGTATGCCCCATAACGGTTTAGTGCAGTAAAAATGTACAATGTGCAGCTGATTTCAGAGTTTTTGGTTAAGAGAAGGTAATTTGTATGTTAATCAAAGCCGTTTATCTTTGTGATTTGTGGCAAAGTGGTGGGCAGGACTCCAAGTTCTAGATTGAGGTTCTAAAATTTTGATATTATGAGCCTTTTAAAAAAAATGAAATCGTTTGACGACAAAGTATGTAATGACAACATGCTACTGATACAATCTGAGACGAGATCTATAAACGTTAGTTAGCCTGTGCTTTGACTTCAACATGCTCCAGTTTCTATCTTTGAAAGTTTTGCGAAGGTGACCGGCAGGAATAACGCTTAGCCAAAGAGGATGCTAACGTTTTGAGTAACTCTACAGTACTCTTATTTTTTTTTTTTTTATAATAATATTTATATTTTTTTCTAATAAAGGGTGTAAATTTAATAGCCGCTAACGAAGCAGAACGGCACTTATTTTCCCCGCTATTGCGATATTTTTTTGTTCTAGACCATACCTGGGAACCTTCTAGGTACGGAGTTATTGGGGGTCAAAGTTCCAACTTTTTCACAAGTTTCTTTTGAAATACAATTTTTTAAGTTTATAACTTTACTTGAAATACCTCCATGGCCCGTTTACTATTCAATGCGTCCTTAAGCACAATGTTTTGAATGCATTACATTGAGTTTTACCGTAAAAGGTTATTTATCACCCAAAAAAAAAAGTCGTTTCCCAGCAGTAATTTTAGTGTAGGGTTACTAAGTTTGATGTACAGAATGCTTAATTAACGGCTTCGTGAAGGGTCTGTTTACACCCTGTATAGTTCTGTGTGTATTGCTGTTGGTGTAAATGAAACAAAATAAATAAATACTGGGTTAGACCTGAATGACTGCCGCAATAAAAACACATTGCTACATTATCAATTCCTGATACAGCGCCAAGAATTGAAATTTCAAAAGCGCAATCATATTTAGGCATTAGTTTAGGCGTCGCTTAGCATCAGTGAAAATTCTCGAGACACTGGTGCTTACCAGTCTCTCGTGTAATCGTGTTGACATAAGTTAAACTTATGATGCTCAAGCCGTCGTAAAAAGGAGCCAGTCAGCATAGTCAATAACAGAAAGCTTCTTGCCATCGCTGCACTTTGAACTTGTTTTAGAAACTCTAGCAGACATTGTAGAATGAAACGTTTTAAAAAGTTAGCAGAGTTTATTTTTAATCAGCCCGACAACGCCGTGGCGATTTATTAAAATATCTTTTATACGCGGCTTCGTCCGTGTGGTTGTTGAAATTTATAAAAAAAGCTTATGGTCTACCTGTGGCCAGACAGACAGGCTGGTGGCAGGTGTGACAGACAGGCTGTCAGACAGAGACTCTTGCGCATTTGTAATATTAGTCGTCATCCCCTTGCCCTCAGCCGAATCAGAATGGGGTTGGCGCAGTACCTACGTCTCCTTCTACCATATTCTCTTTTACTCGTCATTTCAGTAGTACCCAGTATAACAGTAGTATAGTATCGTATTACCCTGTACTAACTGGGTTGTGGTGGTCAGATAGGCAGACGCTCCATGTAAAATACTGGTATTCAGCTGCATCCGGTTATACTGGAAGCCGACCCCAACATAGTTGGGAAAAGGCTAGGCAGATGTTGACTCGTCATTTCATTAGTCAAATGACTCTAGCTATATCAACTTTCACAGAGTCCATTTATCGTTTCTTTTTAGTAGGTCCATGCATACTCAAAACTTTCCTTTTGACTGATATTTAAAATTTTAAAATTAAAAAATACTATGGATAAATAAATTAACATTGGGATATGTCCTTCTATCAACCGACCATACGAAGTTCTCAAAATACTTACTTCATCAATTTCTAATTAATTCATCGTGTACAATGAAAATCAGGTAATATTAAACTGACTATAATTACACACCACAATGGCCACCAAAAATGGACTAACAACCGAAATAGCAGTCGATAGCTATTACTACAGGGTTGCTAAGTACTACTCGAAAGTTTAACAATAATTAAACAGTCGTGGTTCCGTATACTATTCTTACATGTATAGGCCACCTAGCCGACACCACTGTTGTACCAACATACAGTATTTCAACGGGGGGAAAATGTTCAGAATCGGTAGAATCGGTATTACAAGCCAAGAAGTTTAATGCCAACCCTAAGTAAGACAAAATATAAATGACTATCACAAACGCGGGTGGTGTTTGATTTAAAAAAAGGCCTAGTTGACCGCCGAAGACCACCCATTGTGTCACCTTATTTTAAAAAAAAAAACGGCGTTCTAACCCATGACACACCGTCCACAGGTCACCGTATGTGCGGACCTGTCTAGCATGATTGCTTCGCAGAAGGAGGTGACGGCTTCCCATTCCCTCTCACCCATTGTGTCACCTTACGTGATTTTCTTTCATTTATGAACATTCATAAAAGAAAAAAAACACGTATTATATGGTGTGTGTGTACGTACTTATATGATGTACAAAATAAAGAATATTCTTATCTATTCTAGTTGGTTTACTGGTTATTAGCATACTGTGGCGACACCCATTTTCCCATAAAAGGTGGCTACAATTTACAAACCAGTAATTTGACTGAGGTCACAATCACAATGGGGCAAGTTATATAAATTGTGTGATTAACATAGTAATAAATGTTATAATAGTTGGTACATTTTAAATGAGGGAGGAAATAATAATTTGGTAATAAGATTGTAAATGGCCGCTTTATTACAGTATCCGGATATTAATTTTATGGGGCGGCCGTATTTTTGGTGTGATGTTGACATGTTTTAAACAAACTCGATAAAGAACGAGGAATTGAACTAAATAGTAAAAAATATTGAGGGATTATTTTATAAACATCTAAGATGATTTGTAATATACTTTGAGATGATAGATTGAAAGATTCAGTTTTTTCTAGTCCAATGGAAATGGTACTAGGTAAAAAAAATATAGCAAAGAAAATGAAAATTCAGAAAAGCAAAACTTTCAAGCCATTATGCTGCGATCGTATCTCAATAGGATATTGTAATATTACTAAGGATTTATACAATTAGTCATTCTCATTCTCATAATTTCTCATTATAAATTATTCGCAAAATTATATTGGTTTTTATTAAAATATGTATAATGTACGTATTATCATACTGATCAAAATACCGAACTTACTGAATTTCATAAATAAAACATTTTAAATTAAAATCATACGACAAACGCGTTGGATTTCCGATGAGCTTCTACCATTTAAAATATTTGCTTAAAATGTATTGAATTTTAAAGCCATTTCATTTATGTATGTCATGTATACCTACTCAAAACTTTAATATATTATTTATGACATTAATGTAAATAATTTTGATTAATTATTTTAATCGGTTTACTTTAATATTAAAAGCAGATTGCAATTTATATATTTTACTTTACACGAACGCAACACGCACATAACTATGTCTTTTCCACTTTTACATAGTCTAAGTATTACGTAAACACTAATGAATTTTTAATACGTCTGTGTTTTTTAAACAAAATAGTGAGACAACTTACAGCATGAATATTCTGAAATTAATTAAGTTAAAATTAAGCCATACTAATATTAAAAATGCAAAACTTAATCTATCTGAACGACTGTATGGATTTGATTTTTTGCCAAAACGATTGGCCATGGCTTGTATTAAGACATACTCTTACTGTCATTACATTACATACCGAGTTTCCTCCGTGCCTCGGAGAACACGTAAAGCCGTTGGTCCCGGGTGTCATTTGTAGATCTTTGACAGTCGTTACAGTTAGTCAGTGGCCCAAAAAGTCTGACAACCAGTCTTATCAAGAGGTATCGTTATATTACCTAGTACGAACTGGGTTGTGGGGGTCCGATAGGCAGTCGCTCCATGTAAAATACTGGTATTCAGCTGCATCCGGTTAGACTGAAAGCCGACCCCAACATAGTTGGGAAAAGGCTAGGCAGATGATGATGACTCTTACTGTCATTCCAATACGGACCTCCCTCCAAGATTCCAGTTCTTTCAGCCTTGGGTTAACGTGTCCCACTGGATCCTAATCCAGTGGTACACGGTAACGGTACTATGTTCTAACATGGGATACCTTTGTCCCGGTAGCACATACCTCCCTCCATTAATCCTGCAAACCCGCGGGCAAAAACTAGAATAATGTAATTTAAATATTAGAAAAGAAACCTTAGATTGTTGTGGACGTGATATCTAGTTTCTATTAAATGATAAAATACAGGCCAAAATCTTCAACTTAGAAATAACTTTAAAACGTGGCGCGTAACAAAAAATACTTTTCTGGCCGAGCTCCTCTACAAAGTGCTCCACGGGTGCAGTTTTGTTTCTTCTTCTTTTAACCCGTACTGTCCCACTGCTGGGCAAAGGCCTCCCCCAATCCTTCCATGAGCTCTTTTCCCGTGCCACCTCGGAGCAGAGCTCACGGTAGGCGTCTAGATCGTATCGCCACCGCTTTCTGTCCCGGCTTCGGCGGCACCGTCCATCTTCCGACGCCCATCGTGTGGAGACTTCTGCCCAGTCAGTCAGTCAGTTCACTTGAGGTAAAGTATGTTATGATCGAAAAGTAAACCTTTACCAAATACAGAAAATTCTGTATATGCTTTCTCTGTGGTCGAACAGCAATACTGTGGAAACCAATCCACTTGCAAGCATTGGTAAAATGTGTTTTGGCAAACGGAAAAGCTGAAATATTTTTCATGGCGGTGAAGTTTTGTGTACTAAACTCAAGGACGGGTTGTAACTACGTTTGTTATGACTTAAAGAAATATGTTGTGGATTTAATTCGATATTCCTCAAGGGGAAGGCAGAGGTTGTAAACAGTTAATCCCTAAGTAATTAGGAGAATAGCATAATCAGCCTATAAAGTAAAAAGCCACCCCTCTGTGAGAAGGTACCTTACCTAATCCACTACGCGGTCCAGTGCAGGACATTGCATTTCTCATATTATCTTCGATTTTTACTTCTATAAAATGCTGAGGATGGACGGTGCTGCCCAGGTCGAAAACGGTGGCGATATGATTTAGACGTGCATCACGAAGGCTGGTTCGAGGTGGCGCAGCACCTGGAAGGATATGGGGGAGGCCTTTGCCCAGCAGTGGGACATACAAGGCTATTTAAAAAAAAGAAATACTTTTTACACGACTGCCCAAAAAAAGAGTGTTATGTTTTCAGGGTTCGTATGTATGTATGTAAATTTGTGAGTTTCTTTATCTCATGATGTTGTCACCGCTTTAAGAAAATATACAAAGAAACGCGTTTGTCTATGTCTAGCAACGTGAATGGCAACGACTCTTAAGTCAGAGCTGTTAGTACTGGGCCACCACCAACAGCGGGCACGCGAGCCTTTTACCATCATCTGGGCACAATACAGATTCCTGGCTGCAAATGAGATAATATTAAATGCCGGTGTACATATCTTTAATGTTATTTGTCTACAGAATGCTGACAGTGCCATTTTCAAAGGGAATGTGTTAGGAATCGAGTTGTATGGAACCTTCGCCACTGCTAGCTATCATAGCTAATGCTTAGACCATATCCTTGCTAAAACAGTAGCGTGATCAATCTTTTGTTTGTATAAAATGACGATCGTGATCGTATGACCCCCCCCCCCCTCCCCACGCCCGGTTACTGCAGTCAGTGCAGACGGGGCGTGACCCAGATCATAAAAATCGGCATTTGCATTGAAGCTTTTTGTTTATTTCTTCAGCTCAAACTTAAGCGAACTATAGATCGTGCTGACCTATTTTTGACATCACGACAAGTCTGAATGGTTCAGTGCAAACGGTAATGGAACTTAAATTGACGTTTTTGTTACTTTGTTTTAGATCTATGTATACAGGGTGTAAACAGACCCTTCACGAAGCCGTCAACCAAGGATTCTGTACATGAAACTAAGTAATGTTACCCAAAAATTTTTGCTGGGAAACAATGTTTTTTTTTGGGGTCAAAAATCACGTTTGACGGTAGGACTCAATGTAACGCACTCAGAAAATTGAGCTGATGGATGGATTGAATAGTACGGGGGTCGTGGAGGTGTCTAAAGTAAAAATCTTACTTTAAAAACATGTATTTAAAAAAAAAACTTGTGAAAAAGTTGGAACTTTGACCCCAAATATCTCCGTAACTAGAAGGTTCCCAGGTATGGTCTAGAACAAAAAAATGATCGCATTGACGGGGAGAACAAGTGCCTTTCGGCTTCGTTAAGGGTCTTTTTACACCCTTTATTGATGCATATTGATGTTAACCTTTTTGATCTCATTTGATAATATTTACAATTTAGTGATTTATTGAGCCTGTCCATTAAAAACACTGTGTGTTTACATACGATTCAAACGAATGAACAACTTTATGTAATTACAAATATTAAATGATTTTGAATTTGAAACAAATATTCAATTCCAAAAAATCAATAAATTCCCAATTCTGGGATAAGCTCGCCATTGTACATACGCTATATTATTGCAATTTGTATGTGTATTTTTTGTTGTTTTGTGTGCAATAAAGAATAAGAATATGGCGGCGCGGGGCACATGACGTTCAACCAATCAGCGGGAGAGGTGCGATCCGTCGCATGGCATTTCACAATTTAACGGTTTCACTTCGATAGATTACAATCTACCGAAAAATAATGCGTTAAATTGTAATCAGTACGCTACGGTTGACGATCTTTCGACAGTTTACAATCTCGCGAGATAGATTATAATCTAACGGTATTTACAATTTTACGGTGACATTAACAATCGATTTTTGTTAGTTAGAAATGATTGTTTTTTGAACGAACAGTAGCCAGCATCTGCTTCGCAGGGTTGTACAATTGTACAACTTGAAAAAACATAAAGATTTCTTTGTTACGTTTAAGTTTAATATTAATGTTTTAAATAAACATTTCAAAATAAACTCTCTAAATTATTGTAACCGCATCAAAATCCATTTCGTAGTTTAAAAAAACAATGTGTTCAGATAGCAGACACAAAAAAAAGTCTAGATTTAATAATATGACTAAGGTGCTTTTAACTAATTGTTGAACAGAGAACATTCATCGTAAAAAATCCAAAGAGTAAAGTGTATATAACATAAGAATTGGCACTTAATTTGTCAACAGGGACATAACCGAAGGGTAGAGCAACAAAACTAGTTAATAAAACAACATTTTTTACGACGCTACATGAAGTTTTACAACCGCAACCAACAGTTATCGTCCGCGAGAGAGTAGCCTAATCAAATAATAACTAAGACATAAGTTTTTATCTCAAAATCATCTCTATGAGAGCACGACTCTACAAAGAGTCGTTATACTACCAATTAAAAGTTACTCAGAATTAGTAATCAATAGAGAGCTTGAAGTTTCAAACTCTACCAAGATTGTAGAGATGATAGAGCACAGTTAAAAAGTAAGAGACATTATAAATGCGTCGGTCGGCTTTTGGTAGAGCCGCTTTGTGAGAAATATTAAATCCCAGTTTTAAGTTAGGTGGGACAATTTTCTCTGCGGAATAATTTTTCACTTTTTCTATGTGTGTGTAACTTAGCCCACGTATTATAATGCTAGCTTTTGTTGGCGGGGTTGGCTGGGTTCTCGGCATAAGTAGGAGTAAAAAGGCTATCTTTTCTTCATGATTTAGTGCTTTCTCAAGTTAAAATTATTTACAATCCATTAAGTTTGGGTGATGGGGTAAGAGAAGCAAACTTTTACGTCGACTTACGTTGGCTTCGTTTAAATAAACACTTTTACGTAAGACGGTGTGAGTTTTGTCCCAGTCTTTTCCTTATAATTTGGCATCAAATCTAGTGAGTCAGAATATCAATATTTGACACGGAGGAACTTCCGTCTGACCTCCACTATCAAATCATCAGGGAACACCGATATTTTAAGATATTCTAAGTAAGTGGTTTTCAGGATTTTGGCTAGGTTTGAGATTGTTGTGTTAGTTATATAGGGTGACTGGTAATTAGTGATCGATACTTGAACACGTAAGTCATGATAACAAAAACTTTCTCAAAGATTTTTTTTTATACACCGACTTTTATCACAATAACACAACAGCCGTATGAAATTCGCACGTGCGCACCTCTGACCTATCAGCTGTTAGCCATTTAAATGAAGTTTGGGGAAATTGTTTGTTATCATGAGTACAACCACGAGTTTACGTATCGGTTACTAATTACCAGTCACCCTATATGTACTAACTAAGGCGGGTTTTGATCTCTAAGAATGGAAAGACCAGGCCAAAATCTACCACGTCGCTCGGCGCAGGCTGGCGGGTGCCAAATTTTTTCACCGATTGGAGAACAGCTAAGTAATGTCATAAAATGAAGAGCCTGCCTGCATAAACAGATGATAGATAACCCTCGAGTCGGAGCCATTACCGCTAGGCTATCACTGCGCCATCATGGGTTCTGTTTTATTATGATATTCGATGAAAAAAGATCGGACTGCCAAGTCCTAGGTCTCAAGTTCGAACTCAAGTCACGCACCTCTGATTTTTCGGATTCATGTGTGTATTGAATAGTTATCACTGGCTGCGGTGAAGGAAAACATCGTGAGGAAACCAGCTTGCCTGACAGATATTTCTCGACGGCATGTAAAGCCAAGTCAGAGGCCCATGAGCGGTATAATGTTAGGCACCAACCACACGAAAAAGAAAGATGAAAAAGTAGAAGTTCTCAGTCAGAGACCAACTCACGACCAGTGCAGCATATCATATCGATCGACCACCCTCCATACATCACCCCACCATGTTCCTGACTACCAACAACCAAAAATTGCAGCAACAAATCATCCAAACTTGACAGCCAGCCCTCAAAATCAAACTACAGCTGAACAATTCGCAATCCAAAATGGCGGACATGAAACCGGAATCACGGGTCACAAAATTTATTTCACTATTAATGTTTGGAAACACTACAGGCCAGTTATTTATATCAGTAATTATCACTCTTGTTTGTGCCCAGTTAAGTTGTACCCATCCCCCTATTTGGGCAGACAGTCGTAATATTTTATGGGCAAAGTTAGATGATCTATGAACCTATAGCTGGGCACTGGGCAAGGATACAACTATGCGGCCTTCATAAGGTCAGGCATTAGTTAGTTAAATGAATATTGTTTAGAGTCGACTTTCAATAAAGGAAATTCTCAATTTAACTTTCCTTTGTTCGTTGGTTCCGTTCCATTTCCAACCGTTTGTATGAATACATTTTTTATGACTACAGATACATACTCCTTGCCTTAGTAGTGAGTATCGTCGCGTTCATTTGTCACAAATACGATCACGTATTTGCACAACGATCGGTTATGTTACGCCACGGCTTGTAGTTTCAAAGATAATAATTGATGTACTATATTGATCCTTTAGAATCGATTATAACAAACGATTTCATAATACTTTCGCTTCCTTTCCTATTTCTGAAATTACTTACACTTATACCTACAACACTATACCCTCCTACCTACCTTTTTAAATGTTGCAACGTTTGTTGATCCCTTTTGAACTTTCTCAATTTCCAATTGCTTGACAACGTCAAAAGTTAAATCATCAAAACGCAGAATAACATTTGACATTCATTTCAAGAGCTGTTTTTATAAAGGCATTAAACTAATTTAAAAATCGTTGTATAGGTACTTATTTATTCTTTGCCTAGGTTGGTTTGTAGAGGGGTGACCACCCATTACATACCGAGTTTCCCCCGTGCCTCGGAAAGCAAGTTAAGGCATTGGTCCCGGGTGTAGATCTTTGACAGTCGTTAGGTAGTCAGTGGCCCAAAAAGTCTGACAACCAGTCTTACCAAGGAGTATCGCATTACCCCGTACTAACTGGGTTGTGAAGGTCAAATAGGCAGTCGCTCCATGTAAAAAACTGGTACTCAGCTGCATCCGGTTAGACTGGAAGCCGGAAAAACATTCATCTTTTTAGTAAAATAAGCGACAGGCATAATATTAATACTAGAAATAAGGACAAATTAGATCAACTACGTTTCAGATTGTCAAAAGTACGCACATCTTTTATGGGGTACTGTGTAAAATGTTACAATAAAATACCACTTGACATTTTACAACTTAATGAGAAGAAATTTAAAAAATGCATAAAACAAACACTATGTAAGCGAGCATATTATAAGTTAGAAGAGTATATCGTAGATAAAAATGCTTGGCTCAATGCTGGTCCTGCTCCACTGCCACTTGGGTTCACATACTAAGATTTTAATGTTTGGAAGAGATGCTCCCCCTTTAGTTCTTTCATCATTTCTTTTATTTTTTTTCTCGTTTGGAAACTTAGTTACTTTGATAACTATTGTTTTATATAAATTAGAAGCATTATTTGAGTTTTTGTAAGTGTGAGTACCATGTAGACTTTCTATTATGGTTAGTAGGGCTTATCCTAATCTTTATGGTTTTAACTGTAGCTTTGTTTTATTTTCCTATCTCTACACTGTGCTCACATATAGAAGCAACAATATTGTACCCAGGACTATGTAATATATAACTTGATTTGAAAAGAGTGTCCATGGAGTTTCTTGCCCATTCTTCTCCATGAGATCTACTATTTTCGAATGGGCAACTACAGTCCATTCACAGTTATTATGCCTGTGGCGGGACTGTAGGTAGCTTATTTTTGACTATGCAAAAGTGCCTGTCATGGGTCTATTTGAAATAAATGCTTTGAGTTTGAGTTTGATCTCAATATAGTTGGGAAAAGGCTAGGCAGATGATGATGATGATGTATAGATTCTTATTTACTCAAAATCATTCCTTTTTAAAATAGTTTTCAAACGGTTTTTTCTACCGCTGCAGTAGAAACGGCAACAATAAAATATTCTTTCAGTTGTCAGACTCTTGATTCTTCTATATTTCTGTACGCACGTTCTTTCTGTTAGCTCAAAGCATACAATTCCCGATATTATAAGTTTCCCGAGTTGACGCAAAACATGGATAAACCTTCTTATAGGAGATGCCTTCCTAGATTTCCAATAAATGGGGATTCAAACGGTATAAATATTTAACTTTCATACCGGAGAGTTTTATTGCTTTAGAATTTATAGTTCGTAGTGACGTTTTTAGTATTATTTTAGACCGTAAACGTTCACTGCTGTACCTTGGAAGGTATATAGAGAATCTATCACTATTATCTTCTTTATTAATTTTTCATACAATTTTTTTAATATTTCTTTAAAATAAACAAACATACAAAAACATAAAAAAATATAAAAATAGTAGTCCGCCGGTGTCGGTGAGCAGGGTCCAAGGCACCGGCGTTGGTTAGGCCTCCAGAGACAGGAACCTCCTCACAATGCGAGCCATATCGAGGTATGATTTTATTACTATCAAGATAATTATCAAGGTATAACTACCAAGGTATAATTAATTATAAATAGTAATTAGCACCTGCACACTTCACTCACTCACGCACACCACACACTCCTGCAATTTTCTTTGCTTCACTTGATGGCGGGACGTCTTGGATAGCTTCCTCGCGAATTGACGAGAAGAAGCACACCATCGTGAGAAGTGGAAGGAATGGGGGGAGGCCTTTGCTTAGGAGTGGGGACAATACGGGTTAAAAATTATCACTTTAACCCTTTTTTTTCGGATAGCAAATCATCAATCTCCCGCTCTGGGCGGAGTGGAAGGTAGTGTCAGACTCGTACTGACTAAAACCCATCCATGTTCCTTCTTAGCCCTTTGTGTTCCAGGGCCGCGGTATCTCTTTCGAACAGTCCCGCAGCATCACTTCAACCCTGATTTGCTTAATAATATTCAACGATAACGACACTTTTATTTTATTCTTTATACTAAAACTCTTTCTTTTCAAAAAAAACTAGAAAAACATTCTTTGGTAAAAATATTAGAAGTTTAGCCTATTTCATAAAGAGCTAAGTTTTTCTTTGAACTATTAGTCCCGCAAAGACAACCAGCTTTTATTTTAATTTCCTTAAAATCTGAGGATCTTCAATGAATTTTTATAAGGATATAAAAAGGATATTTTTAATATCTAGATCTTTTTAACTTATTAGATTAATTTCTTTTTGCATATTATATCCTAGGAGTTTGAAATAAAAATGGTATAACTAATGGCCAATTTGACAAACATTGTTACTGGAAATAATGAACGAGGCCGAAAGGCACTTCTTGTTCTCCCCGTCATTGCGATCATTTTTTTCGTTCTACCTGGGAACCTTCTGGTTACGGATCGATATCGAGGGTCAAAGTTCCAACTTTATCAAAAGATACAAGTTTTTAATTATAACTTTACTTTAAATACGCCCAAGACGCACGTACTATTCAATGCATCCATCAGCGCAATGTTTTGAGTACGTTACATTGAGTCCTACCGTAAAACGTGATTTTTCACCCCAAAAGAAGTTTCCCTGTATTAATTTTTGCGCAGAGTTACTTAGTTTGATGTACAGAATGCTTGGTTGACGGCTTCGTGAAGGGTACTTTTACAGCTTGTATATTTGCTAAAATAATATTAGAAAAAATCCTCGCACGTGCTTAAAAAGGTAGGTAAACTTTCCGATACCCAAAAAACCTTTTTATTCTTCTACGGAATTGAACTTAGAAACACAAAATCGCTGCTGTATTTACAACCACTTCACCAAAACACGAGGTAATCCCAAATTACCATAAACAATACATACTCAGACAGCCGTCGCCCCCACCTGAGGCACATGCTCACACAATACTCATGTATTCATGATAAATACATAATAATATTTGCATGTATATGTGCCGAACATGGTTCTCGTCACTGGTACCGGTATCTACCGCACAGGTTACCGGTACCACAGAATAGAGTGATACAGAAAATCAGCCGCTTGCTAGTGAAAACGCACGCCCACATAGCTTCACGCTGCTGCATAGCTGCACTCACTATCGGAATTCGTTTGAGATCTCAACGCACACATGGAAACGTTTCCCGTACAGCGAGTGCAAGCGCACTTGGGACTGTCGACTGTCATTTGTTAGAGATCGCTGAACGTACGTGTCTGTGTGTACGTGCACCTATTTTCGCTTGTTGTATCGAGCAAGCCTTCTGTACTACTCTGTGGCTACTCAGTGGTATTGGTACCTCAGTCCTACTCGGCACGTCGAAATAATCCAAGCTTGTAGAAAAGGAAACCTTGTTTTAGAAATGCCTCATAATGTAGAAACATATGGCGGAAAGTTCGTTGCTTGCACGCTGATTCAAATTGAGTTAAAGGGCTGAAAAGGTAGCTTTAATTTTTTTACACCTATTCATTAAATTCATGCAAACAGACGACAGATGGCCCATACAAAGGGATATTCCTCAAATATCGTTAATGAATCCATCATACCTATGTCTATTTTTCATCATGGTTGCGCTTTGCAGAATAAACATATAATATTTTTAATTTGAATTTGTGAGCGCAACTAATGGTTGCGCTTCGAGGAATAATTTAGTTGCGCTTAGTTGGTTGCGCTTAAAAATGGTTGCGCTTTGAGGAAGACCCCCAAACAAATGGCAATCGCTTTCAAAGTCTTTCGTATTTCTGCATCAACTTTCAAGAGGATCGATTGAATAATTGACAGAAGCTACCAACCATTGATCCTGTCTGAAAGTCAAAAATATATTCAATTTATCACTGAATTTCCCACATTTTTGCGCCCGTAACTTCGTCCGCAAAAATTATGATAGCTCGGCTAATATGCATGATATAAATATAATTTATAGCTTACAGCACCCATGAATAATGTGGCTTTCTGCCAGTGAATAAATTTTTAGAATTGGGTTATTAGTTCCGGACATACAAACATACAAACTTACAAACAAATACTTCTTTATAATTCTTACTTCCTTACTAATATTATAAATGCGAAAGTAAGTTTGTTTGTTTGTTACGTTTCCTTGCCTAAATCACTGACCCGTCATCCTGATATTTTGCTTAAACGTTGTCAGGTGTACAGAAACGGACATAGGGTACCTTTAATCCTGAAAAAAAGTACTGTTCCCGAGGAAATCAACAATAACGTTCTTATGATTATAGATGGCGCCACGTGTCATTACAAGCAGAGTAAAATAGTTATTCGGGTGAATTGATTGACAAATTCTAAATTAACGCGAGCGAAGCCGCGGGCAAAAGCTACTATTAGTATAGATAACTGTCCCTTTGTCTTGGCCTTAAGGTTAATATTAATATTTAAAAGATAGTAAATACTTTCGATCGCGACAAAAAAGTGTAAACGGGTCTTATTATTATTTTTCATTATAATCATGTCAATAAGCGTCAGATTGTTGTCATATGCACCACGCCTAACTCATTAGGCGCTGTTCACATGTGAATCTTTCCGATGGATAATGAGCACCTATCCTTCTAACTATAAAATTATGTTCAATATCGCGATACCAAATATACTTGTTCATTTATTATTCACACTATAAATAATTCAGTTGTTTCTGATAGTATCACAAATAAACGTAATAATGATGCTAGTTATACAATACGGGTCAGAAAGGTGTGGTCATATTTAAGACCACTTTTTTCATACATAAAATAAAAAGAATGTCTCATACATTTGGGTCAAAAAGGTATTGAATTTTTGTATGGGCCAGCTGGACATCTTTTCGCGATTACGATGATGGTTCCGTACAGAACGCTATTGAGTTTGATGGTCTATACCACTGTTGTTAAAAATCTCTATTTTCCTAATTACCTACAGTAGAATACGCAGCACTGTTTCAGAAAAGGCTTTGGACGTTGGCCTAGCGTAGGGAAGAGTTTCAATAGAAGACGAGACCAGCTTATACTGGTTTAGTTACCAGTAACGTGTGCCTTACCGTGCGTACTTCTTGAGAGCACTGAATTTAAACTAGACTTTTAGCTTATCTAATATATTAAAATACACAGCAATAACACAGCTGAAAACTAAACTGAAATAGTATAACGTTACAACCCTAAATGTGAACAATTTCAATATAATTGGGACCGTTGGAATATTCGACATAGATAGCGGTACTGACGGACATATTTCAGCCGAATTTTCTGAGTGAAAAGCGGCCGTTTTAAACACGTATTATCATTTATACGAATATTTAGTGATTGAATGGTATTCACAGAAACATTCGCGTTGATGAAATGTTATAATTAATTATTTTAATAATTATATGGAAAATTTATTGGAAATTATATTAACCCATCCACGTCCAGAACTATTTTGTTATTCCGATTTACGATGCTTTTATTACAGTATACTTCTTGTTTCGTTTTCGAATCAATATAAATAGGGTGACTGGTAATTAGTGACCGATACTTAAACACGTGATTGTACTCATGATAACAAACAACTTTCCCAAAGAGACTTTTTTTATACGCATATGTATACTTTAACTCATTAACACAACAGCCGTATGAGATTTGCGCGCGCGCTGTGACCTATCAGCTGTTAGCCGCGTGACGCGCGCCGTTCTGTCTCATTACTAACCTACCGTGCAACAGGGGGTAGGCAGAGCATCCGCGCGGCTCGCAAGCCCACTCCGTAAGCGCAAATTTCATAATTATGCCAGTTGTGTTATTGTGATAAAAGAGAATGAGTATAATAAATGTTTTTTTAGGAAAGTTGTTTGTTATAATGAGTACAATAACGTGTATAAGTATCGGTCACTAATTACCAGTCACCCTGTATAATCAATATAAGGGCATATACGGGTTAACCAAGTCCACTATGGACGTGTTGGTAACGTAAGCTAGAATGTGAGCTATAAGGTCGAGAGCAATTCAATATATTTTTTTAATAATCAGCATAGATCTCAAGATTAGTTATCGACACCCGTAATGTCTGCCAACCAAAATGGCAGTCGCTCCACGCAAAATACTTTTGCCTTCAGCAACTACTTGTACAAAAACTTGTAGTAAGGAAAAGGCTAAGCAGATTATGATGATGGACATATGATGACAGATAAACCACCACGCCTGCTCACACTGTAACTCACAAAAAGCCTGAACATACTAAAATAGCGGGATATTTCAATTCTCCTCAGTCATAACTCATCGTGAGCCTCATTGTCGCCGGAGACAAATTGAGGATACGTCATCATTTGCACCGCAATGTACCGAAGATTTGTGCGAAAGTGTTCACTCACTATCTGGTGGTTATAAATGACAAATGATTTACGTTACTGTTAGTCTGTTCAAGAATAGGTATGTAAGACACACATGTAAATTTTGATTTACAGCACACCAAAACTCTCAACAACATCCTTACAATGAATTGTTGAACGCAGTTGCTGTGGCCGAACTCGGAGCTGGCGTCATCATCACCCTACCAGTGGATGATGATGAGGATGCCATCTCCGAGTTCGGATATCTTAACGCTATTGGATGTTGGGGCAATTCTGCCCATTCACCTTTTTTTTTTCTCATTGTAAGTCATCAAATGACCCTGGGCGGAGTGGACGGGAGTCAGACTTTTACTGACAAAAACCCATCCATATTCCTTCTTTGCCCTTTGTGTTCCAGGGCCGCGGTATCTCTTTCGAACAGTCCCGCAGCCCCGGCAGGCATCGGCCCTTGTGGACCCCTATCGGTTTGCTGGCATCACTTTGAGGCGTGCGTATAACACGACCGCGCCGTCGACACGGCCTGTCGTCATAAGACGGACGGCGAGCTAGCCCATTACTCACCGTCCACAGGCCCGCGCCTACGGTGGTCGGGAGCCACCACGTGGCCCCCGACGCCCGGGGCGTCTCCCGCGGTGGATGGGACGTGAGGTTGTTTCCCTCTCACGTCCCGCCACCTCACCATCACCTGTCCATTCACCTTATAGTTTAGACATAACATCACATCTATTTTCAGATGTCACATATTAATAGTACACACAAATAACGCCAGTGCTGTTTAAGTCCCTTGTTCCCGTCCCAGAGGACGAACCTATTACCATCAACCGGGTACAAATCCCGACTTCGAGCTGCTACTTACAAATTCCCGATGGAAAAACCTGACTTTGCCCGACCCGGGAATCGAAGCCGGCTCGATTTTGATTTAGAGCTTAGCATAATATCAATAGAAAGTTGATCATTTTATAACGAAACGATTTTCCAATCACTACTCATTGCTATTCATATTAGTTTAAATGTGTAACTACGGCCACGTTCACACGATACAGTAGGCCACCGATTGTGAGCGTCCAGTGCAAATTAAATCAAAAACAAAGGACAATCAGTCTCCGACACGTTGTTCTTTAATACATTTTGTACTGAACTTTCACAGTCGATGCCCTAAGTGATAAAAGGTTTTAGTTTTATTTTTTACTAGCGGCCTGTCTCGGCTTCACGCGGGTGCACATTTATTTTCCCCTAATTCCCCCCCCCCACCTATTTTTTCTAGTAATAAATATAGCCTAATTATGTTACTCAGGGATAATGTAGCATTCTAATGGTGAAAAAATTTTTGAAATCGGCACAGTAGTTTTTGAGTTTATTTTCATTACAAACATACACACATACACACACACAAAAATATAAATCTTTCCTCTTTATAATATTAGTGTAGATTACATAGTTCCTTTTTCAAAATGGTACGTTTCTTACTAAACATTCAACTTCTTCTATCTCGGCTTATTTCGGTGACAAAGCTGTACCCTGAGGTGCGCCGGACTGGTGGAGGCTCTTTAAACTAGTTCTACTTAATTAAGTATCTAATGAGTTGGATTTTAGGTCACTAACGTACCTATTTGTTAAGACGTCGCGAACTCCACTTCGTATTAAGGCGACCTAATTAGCTAAAAAAAAAGGACAACTATTTAAATGAGGACTTTCAGGCAATTTACAAATATATTATACTAGCTTTTGCCCGCGGCTTCGCTCGCGTTATTTTGAATTTGACAATCAATTCGGGTTGTACAATGATTGTAATAATATAATTCAATCATGAATCGAAAGACACGTGGTGCCATCTTTTAACATAAGAACGTTACTGTTGTTTTCCTCGAAAATAGTACTTTTTTTTAGTATGCAAGGTACCCTATATTCGTTTCTGTACACCTGTCAACAGGATGATCGGTTCAGTGGTTTAGGCGTGAAAAGGTAACAAACAAACAAACACTTACTTTCGAATTTATAATATTAGTTAGGATGTTAACTGGGTTTAATTTGTTGCTAATGAACTCTAGTTATTATAATTACCTCTCTCAAGGAATAGATCGAGTTTCCCTCTCACCCTGTATATTATGTTATCGGCAATCTCTACAATCCGGTATTCTAGAGAATACATTCTGTAGAATTCCAAAATGTTCAGGCAGAGTATGAAATACTAACTCCGAGAAATGTTTGGCTTATTGCTTGTTATCATTTTATTATGTAACAAGACTCTAATTGCTGCCAGTTAAGATCGCAATAGCGGTCATTGCTCTTTCCATAATATCTCTTCGTACGAACCAAAACAAATGAACCATGTATTGTTTTTCATTAGAAAAAATTTTGAAGGTCACGATAGATGACGATTCAAGACATGAACTGGCTTATTTTTGGATTTCAAAGTTAAGAACTTTAATAAATGTAGGTGGGTCAATGACCGCTATCGCGATCTTAACTGGCAGCAAATATAGTAAATATGATAAGCAAGTCAAGTATCACAGATCGGGAGAAATATTCAATTTCGACAAAATTTTACACGTACATTTTCCTCCCCGGACAAAAATAACACGTCTATGTTTCCACAACAATACCTGAACATATCACGTTTTCACAATAAAATGCTTCCAAACTTTTGTGAATACAAAGCGTTCACCGAGATATTTGGCGTTAGAACACCCCGACAGCAACATTTGCACCCTTCAAGGGATTACAAAAGATATGACTACCTTTTTACTTCAGACTCTTTTCGCCCCACTCCATACAACATCCCATTTACATATTATTCGGGCGAATAATCATTTATAAAGTTTTGGGTGTAAATGGGCATGACAGTTGAATTATGAAGCGAGTTATTTGTCACCGGTTCAAAGTTTGTTTTTAACTAAAATGGGAATATTGTAGAACGTATATATATAGTAATTAAGAAGCATTTACATTCTTTGAAGAGTTGTTAGTTTGGCCTGTGTAAACTTTGAAGATGATGAATAAATAAAGTCGGAATATACAGCTATTTTCTAACTACTGTGTTATTAAAAAGTTAATTTACATTTTAATGACTTAGTTACTTTCTGGAATAGAAAAATCAGGCAAAGAAAAACACCTACTTCTAATTAATGGTAAACATACAAAAAAAAAATTCAATTTCATCATGAGCTGTAGTTACTACAGAAGTTGAGATGATCATTTTTTGAGATGATCATCATTATTTTTCGAATACCCATAGAATCTGTAAAGTTTCGCTAGTTAACTTTTAATTTGAGCATGTAAAGAAAGCGACATTATCAGTGACAGATTTGATGGAAAAGAAAAAAAATTGTATTATGTTGAAAGTCTAGTACTATGTTGAAAGTCGATGTTGAAGTACAAAACGCTTTGAAAGCGATTGCTTTTTGATTGGGACTTGTATATGTATAACTAGGTGTGAATTTCCCAGGGATATGCCTTTACAGGCATTGCATAAGATAAGATTCTTTATTTGCGTGAAATATGGTATGTACATGATGGTCTTATAAATAAAAAGGTTTCTCATATGACATAGAAGGGGCTCCGGACAGGTTTTTTAAGAGAAAACGGTGCCTCCTCTCATGTGCGGGTCGGTTTGAGGTAGAAATCCCACACTCCCCGGTCTTATCCAAGAACCGGTCGCCTTTTGAAGATTTCCCCCATGAACAAAAAAAAAGTGTGAATTCTACTTAATGCTAACAAGCAAACAACTTAGAAGAACCTCGCTCGCAAATTACCCTTACACAATCAATGAAACCTTCTGCCTGATTCTATTAGTAACTCACACAATCTCTAATCCAAATGCATGCACAATTGCTGTACGGCTTCACCTGGGGACCTTGCCTTGTTAGTGATGTTCGCAAGTTTTCTTTGCAAAGAAAAAGTAACTGTTGGAAGTGGAGGTAAGTAGATCTTTTCTTTTTTTCTTTCTTTAAACTTTTGTCCCTGAAGATTCCGAGAGACGTTTAACAATTGAATTTTGTTGTTCGTAGAATTAAATGTGAAGTTTTGATGTTTTTAGCCATTTGTTTTCATTTGCGGTTCAGTTCTTAGAAACATGATGAAATAACACGCATTAATGAATGTGAAATTGTAGAAATAATAAATTGCTCTAAGGCAAAGTAAGTCACGTAATACGTAGGAGCAAAATGTGTAGAAATAAGAAAGTAAATGTATATACAAGACAGAATAAATGAGTGTGTCGCAACAGATGGTATGCAAACAGGACATGGTATAATTTATATTTTAATAAGAATTTGTTTCTTGAGACAAGAAAGAAAATAAAGATCATTTCACCGAAAAATATATTCATGTGTAGATATTATGTAAATATTTAATCGCTAGTCTCTGACTTGGGCTCAATTAATCGTAACATCATCGAAGGCCCTAAAAAGTAAATGTATCGAAAAAACTGTACTGGCATACACTAAACTATCACATGCCATTAAATACACGCATAATACATCCATAACTAAGTTGGAAAATGAAACAAAAAGCTGGAGATTACGCGAGATCCCCCCGCGACGCTAAAAGTGCGACACAACTCGCGCGAAGGTCGACAAAAAATCCTGGAGGGTCGGCCTCTATAAGTTAAGCAGGTGTTTGGTTAGTAGCAGCAAAAATTCGCGAAGTTGCCGGACCGACATATTTTTGCGGATAATCTGATAAACGTGCATACACCGTGTGTAAAGGTAAAGATGGAATTTGTAACGTTTTTTGGGAGCTGAGTTTTCTATTCAAGGTTTAAAGGTAACATTTATTGTGGAAACGTTTTCAGGGAACCGATTAGCGGAGCCGCTGACTTTCTGTTATCCGGCTCAATTCATGCATAGAACCAATATTTGTATGACCAACTGGGCAATCTTTTGGGCTGAATGTTTTGAGCGTTCTGTTTGTGTTTGTAAAGATACTCACAATGCAAGAGAAATCGCTGTATCCGCCGATAACGAGAACTGTTATTTTACAGGAAAAACATTCGTTGAAAGTGGAACGACCCGAGCACATGGTTCAAAACATGCAATTTTTGACAAGTCTTTTCGCAGACGGAAAGTTAGAGCTCAAAATTTCTCGATCAGAGAATGTTATTGAGTTCGTTCTATCAGCAAATTCATTCAGTAAACTGCTTTCTGCTAACTCAATAAAAACAAACTAAACTTCGTATTTGTCAACCTTTCGATTGTGAATCTACTTATTTGATTTATTAATCGTTTAGGTGGGCAAATTCGAGGGTCAGAGGGCCGCGTCGGACCGATATTTTTGCTCCTCCGCTTAGATTACACCGTCCGGACCTTAAATTTACTCCTGGGACCAACTTTAATAGGTTCCAATATTTCACAACGATTTTTTGTGAGGATGCGTTTATATTTCATGCAGGAATTTTGTTTATGTTTTTAATAACATACGGTGCTCTCGAACACATAA
Source organism: Noctua pronuba (assembly GCA_905220335.1). Classification (NCBI taxonomy): domain Eukaryota; kingdom Metazoa; phylum Arthropoda; class Insecta; order Lepidoptera; family Noctuidae; genus Noctua; species Noctua pronuba. The sequence goes on from LR999911.1 coordinate 1,770,620, forward strand.
ATAACGTCGTGATGTGAGAATATTTGGGATACGAGAAGGGTTTTGAACAAAAACAATTTTATTTTGTGAATTTTCTTTTTTTCATTTTTTTAAATTCTGCATATTTTGTGAAACATTTGTATTTGTGTATGGTATTACTAGGACTGGTATTCTAAAAGAATTTAATTTTAAAAGTGAACGCAATCTGTGTAGAGCAAGCTTATCAAAAATGCCGCGTATTTTTGTTAACATCGTCCGGTTTTACTTCGAATGCAATCTAAAATATTGTGTTTTAAAGCTGGACATCAAAGCGCGGTTTCGAAACATGTTAGGTATGAGGCTGACATTTTATTTCTTTTCCACAAAATTCAAGTAGTTTATATAAAATCTGCGAAAAATCTGACGCAAAAATCCTAGGTCATAATAAAATTTTGTTTCGTGATATCTTAATTATATACCGTATTTTTTGCATGTTTTTCACACAATCTGGATTATAGTTATGAACTCCAATTTATTTAATACCGAAACAAGTATACTGAAAAAAAAAAATTTTTTACGCGTACTAAATAAAATAACACTACAAAAATATTACCTACACAAAGACACCTACCTAATATTGATCACACTTCAGCGTTCATCAATTACCTACTTAAGACCTCTTTCACACGAACTTGAAGCATGGCCCATTGTGTACAGGCACCCGCCATTATATATTTTTTCTCCCCATTACGCCATATCACACATTGGGATCTAATATATAGCCGCGCAGGTCCCAACGAGGGTAGTTTACGACTCAAGTCGATACAGATAGCACAGTTTCCGATACCCCGTACTTGTGACTTGCGAGGTAGATAGCATCGGTTACCTACAACCTGATTTATAAGACTTAACCGCTCTCTATGACCTGCTGGTCATTTAGTGGGGCAAAGACAACGATTTGTGTAGGTAGGGGATGTTTTTGTATAGGGTTGGCTATGCGATAATTACCTATTTTAGGCATCGAGGGATTAGTTGGATTTAAAAGTTGCGCCAGTTACAGAAAAGTTGAAAGGGAATCGACTGTCTTGGTATGGACATATGATGAGGAGGGGCGAATCGCATGTGACTAAAAGTGTGATGAATATAAATGTTGATGGATGGAGAGGAAGAGGAAGACCAAAGAAACGATGGATGGATTGTGTGAGGAATGATATGAAAGATAAAGGAGTAAATGATAGCGTGACGGTTGACAGAGGAGAATGGAAGAAAAAAACGTGTTGCGCCGACCCCAAGTAACATGGGATAAGGGCAGGAAGATGGTGAGGCATCGAGGATTAGTATTTATGTATATCAATTTATGTTAACAAAATGGTATTTTTCTTATAATTTTTTTTGTACTCTATCACAATGCTGTCCTATTTGACCCAAAGGTTGACTGGTAGAGAATGCCTTGTGGCATTAAGTATGCCTATGTACCACTTTTGTACATGAAGTTTAAATAAATAAATAAATTAGTTCACCACAGCAGCACGTAACAATCATGTTATAATGGGAAGCTAATTTCGATAAAAATGTAGTGTAGATATTCCATAATTTGATATAGAATTCGAAAATGGCTTCGTAATGAAGAGAAGTTTTAACAAGTTGGATATGCTCTTGCGCCTCCTTGAATAATCAGATTCTCTAAAACATCTAAGAAGTCTGTATAAAGCTTAACTGTAATGTTGTTTATCAGTACAAAAACCGTTCAACATAAAAGGCTCGATTAAGGTTACCTTTTTAGGTTCAGAGGTAAACAAAAAATTCCGTCGTTGAGTTTACTTTAGGTCAAATCCATGTCACGTTAGAAGCCTCTAGATATCTTAACGATCTAATTATAAGGAAGACAATAAAGAAAAATTGTTAAACTTACTTAGGCTGACTAGAAAAACAACAAATAAAACTACTTGTACTAATGATATTGTGTCTATGCAGAAGAACCAGCTAAAAACTCAACGGCAAAAATACTTGTAAGTAAATAGCCTCGAGCATTTCAAATTCATAAAAAAGGAAATCTTTAAAACATCATCATCTGCCTAGCCTTTTCCCAACTATATTGGGGTCGGCTTCCAGTCTAACCGGATGCAGCTGAATACCAGTATTCTATATGGAGCGACTGCCTATCTGACCTCCACAACCCAGTTAGTACTGGGTAATATGATACCCCGTGGTAAGCTGGTTGTCAGACTTTTTGGACTACTGACTAACTAACGACTTTCAAAGATCTACAAATGGCACCCGGGACCAACGGCTTAACGTGCTTTCCGAGGCACGGAGGAAACTCGGTATGTAATGGGTGCTTCACAACAGACCAACCTAGGCAAGCACGGCTTAACCTAAAGATCGACCCGATCGGCTGTTATTATTTAGCCACGAGCTCCTGAGAAATCTTTAAAACATCGCCAATCTTAATCGATTGGCCAACCAATAAGCTGGCGAGACTCACAACGTATAAACTGGACCTCAGGCCACTCCCTTGAATTCGACGGCAACTGGCATGCGTCCAGTATCGCAATGTAGACCACTCGAGGAATGCTTATCTGTGTCGCCTCACGTGAAATATATCACGGCTTTGTCCAAACTAATGTTTTAAGCGAAGCGGTAAACAGTCTTATATAAACAACTCCTAATTTGGACCGAAAACAGTCCTAAAATTTTATTAAGCAGAAAGTTTTGTAAGCTCCAAAATTCGGAGATACATGTCAAAGAGAAAAGTAGTGAGTCATCTGGAAAGAAGATTAGGAAACTCATATATAAGACTTTGAGATACTTTAAGAAAAAGTTCATGGATGATAGACCTTTTCAAACACCTAAGTAAGTTAAAATAGTCGAGTTCTTTTAGGCCGTTTGCCAATCAGTCATTTTGAAGGGGACCCGAAAAGCGGATCCCAATAAAGATTAAAGATAGCACTGATGAAATGTTTTAAATTTACATTCATCAAGCAGTATTCGGAGAAAGTTTCTTTCTAAGAAAATGTTCCTTTAACTAGCAATCACTCATGATTACCTAGTAATTTGTCTGGCTGTAGTAAGTACTGGTGTATTTTATGTAACGACTCGTAATTAAGTTATTCTAGAATAAATAACGATTAGGTTGGAAGGCTAGATCTTTTTCTCCCTTATCGGACAGACTAAATGAGAATTTAGCAGTGATTAATATATTGGTCAGTTAGGAAAATGGCGTGCCTGTGTCTTGTGTATGAAAATAGTACAAGTTATACAACTTGCGCGCGCACTATAAAAACGAGCAATGCGCACATAAATTAAAAATAATGTCTTGATCATAATGCAGCTGGCATTTCAAATCGTCTAACGTAGCTGAACTGAAGAAAACCTCAGTCAATCTGTGATAGAAAAGAGGACTTTACTCCAAAAATAAAATAAAAAATACGCACGTAGAGACAAGGGCCGGGAAGTAATAAATATCGCAACGCATTCCAAATTGTTTACCCAACTCCTTTTGACGGAAGTACGACTATCATTTGAATTCCTAGTCGTCGAATCCATCTCAGGACTTTCACGCACGTGCAGTCAAATGATCTGCTCCCGAATTCTCCCTGAGCTGCGACGAGCTACGATTTAAACAGCCCGGGATCCGCACCCAAAGAATTGTTTCCGTACCGCGCTGGGAAAACTGGGAATTAAACGACGTATCTTTAAGTCACCGTAAAACTCCACGATAAGATTCCGAGCACTTTCAAGCAATGACTCGCCAGCTAGCTTTGCGACAGTATTTTTAGTCCATTTTAGGCTAAACCAGGGATATATTACCGTCATTAGCTTTGCACAAGTATTTCTGGGCTAGGACGTATTTTTATCGCGTAAGCCTCTGTTTTGAACACAAAAGCAAGCCGGGTTTGCACGGCTTGTATGTCTCTTTTCATACTTTTTTATTAGGTTTTCGGGGTTCCGAGGTTCTAGTCCGGATCCGTAGTAAAGCGATTATTGCTGATTTATGGGACTGCCAGCCTCGTTTTATTGTGGTTCATAGCTGACTCGTGGGCTACGGGCTTATAGCTTTCGCGTGGTGGTTATCTTATCCGCTTATATGACATTGGGGTATGTTTGGTGAACCTTATGTACCTAAGCGCCATGACGTACTAGATAATACCTATTTCTTAATCAAATACCTACTGTTTTAAGCTTTCACGGTTTACAACTAAACTTATACTGTCACTTACGGGATACCTTCCGTGATTGTTCATTATTTTGATATCGGGAGCTCAAAATAATGAACAATCACGGAAGATATACCGTAAGTGACAGTATAAGTTTACTTCTTAATCATCACTATAAAAGATCTGAACACGAACGAGGAACACATTTTTAGGAACGACGCGACGAACGCATCAGGTTTTCAATTACCGATTGACCTGTCCTAAATACTGTTAAATCTGTGAGTAAATGCTATGCATTTTTTTTTGTTTTTGGAGAGTTTACCCCACACTAGGAATTTGAAGAATTTGAGGAGCTCGTGGCTAATAATAACAGCCGTTCTGGTCGATCTTTAGGTTAAGCCGTGCTTGCCTAGGTTGGTCTGTGGATGGGTGACCACCCATTGCATACCGAGTTTCCTCCGTGCCTTGGAAAGCACGTTAAGGAGTTGGTCCAGGGTGTCATTTGTAAATCTTTGACAGTCGTTAGGTAGTCAGTGGCCTAAAAAGTCTGACAACCAAGCAAGGGGTATCGTATTTCCCAGTACTAACTGGGTTGTGGAGATCAGATAGGCAGTCGCTCCATGTAAAATACTGGTATTCAGCTGCATCCGGTTAAGGCTTGAAGCCGACCCCAATATAGTTGGGGAAAGGCTAGGCAGATAATTATGACCCCACATTAGGAATTTCTCCTGTACCGTGGGTGCGTTTACTAACATTTAAACACAAACTATTAAAGCGAACCTACCTACTACTACTCCAGAATATCACTGTATCATATTCTCATCTAGATAACGAGCGCCCAGGTATTGTGTGTGATATTCAGTATTCAAGTTAACGCACAGAGTAACAAGGTAATGCAGTTCCCAAGTAACGTGGGAGAGATATCTCACAGACAATTGTCGAGGCGTCGAGGTAACAACCGTAGGTGATATAATGGCATCGGCAAACATGATGTCAGGATATTATATAAACATCAAGTTTCTCATCCATACTTTTATTATAAATGCAACAATAGCTCTGTCTGTCTATCTGTTAGCTTTTACGACGGCTGAACGGATTACGGTAAAATTTCTTAGAGACTGTTCATTCCAATAGTAAGTGCCCGCTGAAAAATTCTACACTTACGTAGGTGGAACCGTGCGCAAAAGTTATACTGGTAAAATAGATTGTTGCCACAATCTCCACGCTTGGTGCGGATTGCTTTGCCTAAAATAGGCCTACCAAGATAGGTCTCCAAAAAGTTTCAACGTCATTATCGGGTACAGTTGTACCACACACACTGCTGGATATAGGCCTCTCTTTTATTGTAACACTAGCTGTTCCCCGCGACCTTCATCCGCGTAAAATTATTATAAATACAACTTTCCCCGTTTTTGCAACATTTTTCATTGCTGCTCCGCTCCTATTGGCCGTAGCTTGAAGTTATATAGCCTATAGCCTTCCTCAATTAATTGGCAATCCAACACTTAAAGATTTATTCAATTCTAACCAGTAGTTCCTGAGATTAGCGCGTTCAACCAAACAAACTCTTCAGTTTTATAATATTAAGTATGGATAGTGGATACCCCAAGTTCCTAAGGTAGCCCCGTCCTTAGTATCAATGTGGTCTTAAGTATTTAGACACCTTTTATACCCACTACTAAAAAGAGTGTCCTTTCCATTCCAAACACGCTAACATTCCTAACAAGTATCACTAAAAAGGAGGAAAATAATTACAGCACAAAACGCTTGAATGTATCACTGGAATAATCTCCAACAGTACGGTTGGCAAAAGTATTATCATTAGGGATTCCTACCACGTCGCACGATATATTTGAAACCTGGCAATAGCCCTCTTTAAATGCTTATTCCATTTATTATTTAGTTTAGTTGTAATATTGGGTCTTCAGGAATTCTGGTCTTTTATCCAGAGTCTGTATTAGTGCCTAGTTAATATCAATAGGGTCACCCTCTATTAAATGGGACTTTAACATAACTGGCGAATTGTGGGTGTACTATATAGGGTGTAAACGGAGCCTTCACGAAGCCGTCAACCAAGTATTATGCACATCAAACTAAGTAACCCTACGCAAAAATTATTGCTGGGAAACGACATTTTTTTGGGGTGAAAAATCACGTTTTACATTAAAACTCTATGTAGCACACACAAAACATTGTGTTGACGAATAATAAACGGGTCACCTTAAAAACTAGTATTTAAAAAAAACTTATAAAAAATGTGGAACTTTGACCTCTAATATCTCCGTAACTAGAAGGTATGGTCCAGTTTAAAAAAATGATTGCAATGACGGGGAGAACAAGTGCCTTTCGGCTTCGTTTAGGGAAATTATTACACCCTTTAGATACATCTTTGCCTAACCCTTTGGCGATTACAGCCGTGATGTTATGTTCTACGATACCTTCAGTGTTATATTTAAATAAACAAACAAGCAACCTACAGCCATGACAGGATTTAAACTGATTAACCCCGTTTCACTTGCAGTCACGTGATACAATGTCAGCCTTCGCCCGTTTTCTCACAGAATTGTAGGACTTGTTCCCGAAGACACAAGAGCTGGAATCCCGTAAGGTTAATAAATAAATCACTTAAACAGTTAAGGTGACCATTCATCAATGTGGATTGAAAGTAGGCTCCATTTCCACAGATTATTTACTCCAATTAGACTTTAGTGATGATTGCAGTGGATTACAAAATGGACTGTGTGACCTTATTTTAGGATACACAATCGAATTATGAGTCGTAATAGTTTTGTTTTACATAGGCTGTACATAATGTAGTGGGTTTGTAATGGCCAATAATTGGTTGAAACGAGTAACTTTAGAATAATGGGTGTGATTCAACGTGATAGATTATGATAAGGCGATTCGGTGACCCTATTCGCTGTAATAATAAGCACTAAATCTGGGGATTATTCGGTAAATCGAGCGCTAGAAAAGGTTATGTTAATGCTGATTAAGCTAATAATATCATATATTTATTTTTGGCAAATAAACCTGATATTGTGGTGATAGATCGCCGAGAGCGCCGTGCAATGATTGTTGACATCACTGTCCCTCATGACGAGAATCTCGTGAAAGCTGAGAATGATATAAAAAATCAAGTCTCTTGATTAAGCACACGAGGTTGTCGACATATGGTACGTGGACTCTGCAATCATTGTACCGATAGCCGTTATGATTAATGGACTAATAGCAAAGAGCCTCGACCAACACCTTTGGATCTCATTGCGCGGCTGGGTCAAGGGCTTGATTAAAAAAGCAGTACTCCTAGACACGGCACGCATAGTGAGGCTATTCCTCTCTCTGGAGCCCTGACCAACGGCAGCCTGGACCTTGTTCCTGATGCCGATGGGCCATCTATTTTTTTATATTTTTAAATGTTTAAAAATGTAATAAATAAGAGAATTGATGAATAAAGTTACACTATTTTGATTAATTAAGTTAAAATAAAAAAAGGTTAGTCAGAAGATAAAAAATGAAATCGGAAAGTTGGAATAGTGAAAAACGAACGCGGAGTGAGAGTCCTTAACTGCAGTTTAAAGGAACGGAAAGACGGAAATCGTTAAAAGTGTAAGTTTGAATTGAAAATTGAAATCGGTCTTTAATAGTTTTAATTCAGTTTTGTTTTTTCAACGTGAAATTCCGTAGAATGAACCTCAAATGAAATTCATTACTTAACATTGGTATTAATATTTGTATTATTATATTGATGTAATTATTTACTACCTACCTAGTGGCACTCATTATCATAAGTATTTTCTTTTGTTAATATGCGGATAATGCAGTGGACTGCAATATTGTTAATATTTTATATTATCTTTCCTCTGTTCCAACACATATTGAAGCTATTTATTGTCCCTGAATAAATAAAATAATAAATAAAAATAAAATATATTTTCAGAAAACGGCTGTAATGAATGGCATTTAATTTTTTTTTAAGTTGTACTTTGTTAAACATCATTGTTGTCTCTTAACTGTGTGACAATCTCTTTATAAAGTTTGATGTGTCTTAAATAACGTCCGGGTACTGTATATAATAGGGATGCACGATACTTGCATTGATTTGTATCGATAGCTGGGATCGATATGTGGGTGAACTTGATATCAATCAAATCATTTGACGCAGAGTTGTTGATTTCTAAGAGTTCCTAATACTTTTTAGAAATAGCTGTGGTGTTTTTACCTTACTTCCGTCAAAACCAAAATTTTAAAACTGATTTAGGCGCACAATTTTGTGTTCTATAGTTCCTTATACATTTCCGAAACAACTATGCTATACGATTCTAGTATGACTGTCGTCTTGAATGGGTTGGATCCGATTCTCCTCATACCGTATCGTATTGTATCGTATCGTCATATAGGATGCACAATACTTGCATTGGGATCGATACAAGTTCAAAAATGGAATAAAATTTTTAATCTCTCTAATAAAATAAATAATAAACTCAAAATTCACCGATTCTTTTGTAATTTTGTGTCCTTCTATTGTATTGACCGATCATTTAATTTAGGAAAATGTGGTACGATACGATCCAGACATTCCGATACCGGAATTTTTGTAACTCATCCCGTTGTATCGATACTGTAAAGTATCGAATCGTGCATCACTAGAATAAAGTACAATGTTAGTATATTTATTGTGGACCCAGTGAAGCGACGTCGAACAAGTTCGATGAATGTTGTCATACAGCAACTTAGCTTACAATATAACGCTAGGTATACAAATTGTGTAATACGGAACAATATAGGCAACTAATACACAGCAGGAACCTTCTTTTAATTAAAAAGAACAGCTTTTGATGAAACCATTATTCTGAAGTCATAATGAGCTTGAGAAACAAGAAAGCCAGCTTTTTATATGGTAAGATAAATAAGGTTGAATAAACGTTGATGGCCGATGACTAACGCAGTAGCGCTTACTAGGTAAGGGGACAATAGGCTTTTTGACAACATCGAAAAAAAAAAAATTTAGTCCGTCAGTTAGATCACCAAAAAATACACACACGGACACGTATTTTGTCTTTTGTCACATAATCAAAAAATGACGACAATACAGCGCATCAAAGTTCAAGAGAAGGGGCTTGTGACGTCACTGGACAGTAAAAAGTAACAGAAATTGTGACATCACGCCAGATTTCAACGCGCTGTATCGTGGTCATTTTTCGTTTACATGACAAAAGTAAAAATACGCGTCCAATATTTTTTGATAATCTATCTGACGGACTAAATAGATTATTTCAGGCAAATACCCTATTTTCGTATTTTTAAGAGAAAACAAATCTCAGTGACAATCTACTAAAAACAACTAATTTATCTATAATAGGTACCTCGACATTCTTTAAATTGTTGGCATTGTTTGTCGAGATGAGATCATGACTTGAATTTGATTGGCCTTCTTATTTAGAACAAAATAGTTTCCAGTATAAAATTGTTTTATTTTCGTTTGCTATAACTCGGTATGCAACACACATTTTGGCTAAAAGAGGGGAATAGGTGGGAAAAACGTATAGAGCTGACGAACCCATGTTTTAAAGAAACATTTCATCAAAAAAATGCATTGGATTTTTACATCACACACACGTGACAAAAGTACGATACGAGATGAAAAAAAAAAATTCGAATAAGTTTTGCTATATCAACTCAAGATCTCAGTTAAATGAAATCGCCCTCTCTCGAAAATATCGATGTTTGCTCTAACAAAACCTTTGAAACAGCTATTTTATCTTCACGTTTCCTTTTGCCAGAAGTTGTTCATATTCAAGGGTGCTCTAAACGAAAGTGTTATTACATCTTGCTGTCTCACCTTGTATGTTCCTATCTCTGTCTTAAGTTACAGTTTCAAACGCAGTCATTTAAATTCATTACTATAATATCGTCTGCAATTAAAGTCTAGATAGCTTTACTGGGGCTAGAACTGAATCGATTAAGGTTCTCGTTACCGAAATAATGCGGTTAATAAAAGTCGGCTAATCGACGAATAAATATCGATTTCGAATGGTGTTCGCGATACGAGAAAACTTGGCACAGTTTTGTAACAAGCTCTTGTGCATCGTTCATTGGGAAATATCTTGAATTGAATATGGTGTGGTGAGTATTTGCCTATTAAATATTTTTAGGAAAAAAGCAAATGTGTAATTTAATAGACCAATGGTCGAGGTACTCGTGGCTAAGTAACCGCCTCATGTTTCATAGACAAGCCGTAGATGGGTGATTAACCGTCAATTTCTTACTGAGATTAGGTTGACGACTGCGGACAGTTCTTGCAGGGGAGTCTGATGTTGGAGGATAAAGACAGCATTCAGACCGACCTCAAATAGGCAGACTGCATGAATAATACTAATAAGCCGAATAGGGCATAGTTGAAAAAACTCAGGCATATGATGATTAGGCCAACAGTTAAGGTGCAAAGTGGCAAGGAGACCATCAACTCGATCCGCACTCATTGCCTTATGAAAGGTCACGCAATGCACATTTAAGGCCCTGCTGGTGTATTACACCAGCGCCTACGTATCGACGGGGCTGCTCGAAGTTTAGTGCGCAAAAAATGAAGAACAAGTTGGTCTACTCTTGAAAACGGGAGTAAAACTGCGATTATGAATGCGTTGCCTGCCGGGGCTGCGGGACTGTTCGAAAGAGATACCGCGGCCCTGGAAAACAAAGTGCTAAGACGGAACATGGATGGGTTTTAGTCAGTACGAGTCTGACACTCCCTTCCACTCCGCCCAGAGCGGAGGGGGTCATTTGATGAATTAACTTTTTCCGAAAAAAAAAAGAGAGCTAGATGCTTCCTATCTTCATAGAATAATCCTGACTACCTTCATAAATTTCATAAAAAGAACGAGAGAGCTCATTTGCCAACCCGTTACTAGCATTGCTGGAACATACCCAAGTTATTTTAAGTCATTTCGTGAACCTAATCCTGCTAAACGATACATTGTCTATACCTACGAACAAACCTTACCCTATTCTAAACATTTGGTACGAAATTAGAATATACGTAGGTACCCAGAAATATACGAGGAGGTAGGTACTTGATGATCAAACGAAGTTTTTGTATAACGACGCGTATCGATCACAATTATATACCGTTGGCTTTTTCCGAGGCCGTTGGAGATTAAACTGATGTGGAAACATGTAAACGTACTTGTATACACGCGTATGTATATACATATAAATGTGTTATATTGTTAAGGATCTCAATTACACGGGTTCACCTATTACCTAGAAGGAAAAGCTCACGTTTTCTCATAACTGTACGAGTAAATAACTAAAAATCAGCATGTAATTTGTTAATATGTAGTAATACAATAAATATTAATAGTTTCTTCTGCAGAGCCGCTTTCTGTGAACCGAGGTATCTGTCAACAGTGCTTCTTATGTACCGAGATGTCTACGAACAATGTTTTCTATCAACAGGGTTTTCGGCGAAACGTGCTGTCTAAGAATAGAGATTTCTATTAGCTTTGCTTTCTGTGTGTAGTCATTTCGTACAAGCGTGTTTCTATCTTAGGTTCCACACTTCCACGCCCTTTTTTGATCATGTAAAGGTGCTGTAAATAGTACATTAACATTATAATTTAGTCAGTGAGCAGTGGTGGCTCAGTAGTAACGACACGATTTACGTGTCGTAACTCGCGGGTTCGAACTCAGGTAGGCACTTTATTATAGAGCCACTGCTCTCAAAACGGTAACAGAAAACATCGTGAGGAAACCGTAAAACCAAAAAATCGAAGACATTGTGTGACATCCATCACTATCCACCTACACTGAGCGCCCGCATGGTGGATTGTGGGTGAGTTCCTATCATAGAGAGGAGGCCTGATTCCCAGCGGAGGGAACGGTTTAGACGGATTATGCAATCTACAAAAATAAATAAAATTGAAGTGTCTGTTTGCAAGTATAAATGGTACATAACATTTTTTTATTTTTGTATGTCTGTCTGTTTGTTCCGGCTAATCTCCAAAATGGCAGAACCGATTTGGACAGGATGATATAAGGAGTAACTTAGGCTTTTATTTTAGAAAAAGGAATAGAGATCCGTGCAAAAAAAAGGAAGTAACATTTTTATAATAATAATTTCACGCGGAACGTCGCGAGCACCAGCTAGTGAATAAATATTTCATCTATAAGTAAACTTGAACTCGCCCAGCGTGACTTATAATTTTTCCGACAACATGTTACTAACATTACGAATGGAAATGACAGTTCAGAAAGTAGCCATGTGACGCTATGCGGAAAAGTTACACTCGGCCATTGATATGCTATATCGAAAGACCCATTCACAGCTGTTATTCTATCCCAGTCTTTGCATCACTGATAAAATCATTGTGATCTTTGTTTTCGATAAAATAAAGTTTCTGTTGGGTTGCTGTAGTAAAAGGTAAAATAAATTTGAAAAACTGGAGTTTTAGAAAGAGCCAGCAAGACAGGTATGATAGAGATGACGTTATACAAATTGGAACTTTTTTCATAACTCAATGCGCCTTATTAATCGCCACGTATATACAATATGTATAGCTCACACGGTGTCGCTTATCCGCGCGGTGAAAGATTTTGTGGCAGTGCGGAAAGGCGGTGTGCGCCGCTCGTCCGCGCGATCGGGCGGTGAACGTGTGTTAGGCATCAACGAATTTCATACAGCTACTTGAGATATGAGACGTGCGGTGAGACGCTTCACCGCCCGATCACACGGACAGGCGACGTCGTGTGACTACTGTACTCAACTTTATGGCATAATTAGGCGAGTGATGTGTCAGAATTGACTATTTTCTTTTCTTTCTTTTTTTTTTAAAACTTTGCCCCACACCAGGAATTCCTCCTGTATCGTGGGTGCGTTTACAAACATTTAAACTCACATACTCAAACAGCCAGATCCGGAACAACTACCTGTAGGTCATACAAATATTTGTTCCGTGCAGGAATCGAACCCACGACACGTAGCGCAGCAGTCAATCGCTCAGCCACTGCGCCAACCGTGCCCAAAAAAACGCAGCTCAATCCAAAAAAACTAGTTGTAAGCCGGCTGCCTGTATACTTAAAACCTTGTTCGACAGTACATAAACCCTAATGTACACATAGGTATATCTGAGTATTGCCAGTTCAATGCAGCAGTCCATTCTATTTGGAACAAGAGTAGATTCTCAGATACATTACCGCCACGTGTGACTCCGAACCGTATGTACGAATGCATTTGCTGTTTGGAGATTTTTCGCCTCGGATAGGATAGTAAAAATGTGAAATAATATCCATAGGTTTTACACAATGTATCATTATTTATAGGCTAGGGACCTGTATAATACATCACGCGTATTTTTTTTGTTTGGTACCTCTTTTATAGGATATTGTTTGTCTTCTTTCTTTTAACTTCTTTTTTTCATTAATTTAGCCCTGATGTATTTAACGTTTGGTAACAGTATGTTTTTATTATATAATATAGTAATTTTGTATTCTGTGAACCGCTGTTTACGATTTTTGTATACGCTTCCCATACATGGAACTGAAACTATTTTTTTCATCAAACCTATACTTGCGGGATGTCTATAGATGATAGGTCTTTAAAAATGTTATTGAAGTTTTTTTCTCAAAGTCAATCGTTTGAAAGATATACATTTCCAAAGCGGTAAAATATGTCCCCCCCCACCTAATTTTTAAAGTAAGAGGAGGAAAATTCTGAAAAAAATTTAGGACTGAATTGTAGAACGTAAAACAAACCTTCAACAAAAAATGGTTTAAATAAGATTCGATGTTTTTGTTTTTCATTAACATACTATGAAAAACGAATTTAATTTTGCTGTTGAATGTAATACAATACAACATCTGAATGAGCCTTCAAAATATTTTTATTATATTGTTTTGTACTACGGAACCCTCCGTGCGAGTGAGTACGACTTTCACTTGGCCGGTTTTGTCCTTACACCACCTAACCGGCGATTAAAAAGTTCGAAGTCCATCCGTAGCACTTGACAAGAATGACTATAGATAGGTGTGCTCTCGTAAGTACTTATATTCCCTAGAAACATTTTGATATTCTCAAGCATCTAGTTCGACCGGTTTCCGATTCCAACATAGCTACTAAGGCTAGGAAGTTATTTACATGCGAGCGAGCTCCGCATACCAAACGCAATCCTAGAAAAGATATTGTAAATCTTGACCTATGTAAGTGTAAGGGCGTTTAATAACCTATTTATTTATATTCATGATGTTTAGAGACATTGTCACACTAATAAAGGGTGTAACAAGACCCTTAATGAACCCCAAAGGCACTTGTTCTCCCCGTCATTGTGATATTCTTTTTGTTCTAGACCATACCTGGGAACCTTCTAGTTACGGAGATATTGGGGGTCAAAGATACAACCTTTTCGCAACTTTTTATTTAAATACTTATATTAATGCAAGATTTTTACTTTAAATACCTCCACGACCCCCTTACTATTCAATCCATCCATCGGCACAAAGTTTTGAGTGCTTTACATTGAGTCCTACCGTAAAAAGTGATTTTTCACCCCCAAAAAAGTCATTTCCTTCCAATATTTTTTGCGTAGAGTGACTTAGTTTGATGTACAGAATGCTTGGTTGACGACTTCGTGAAGAGTCCGTTTACATTCTGTATACATAATATATTATATTATACATTTACTTTATTCCACATAGCGAAAGAAGTGTTGAGTTTAACATAGGTGTAAGGCTAGACGGGTACAGATGATAGCGTTGTGTAGAACATTGGATGAAACCTCCTTTTAAAATATGCCAACGAAGTTCAGTAACTAATTGAGGTACGATTTCATGCACGTTCGCCGACATTATTTTGATCAAATATGATCGAATCATATTTTGACCTTTTGATTGATTTTAAAAATCGTGGCCAAATAATAACAGCCAGTCAAGTATATCTTTAGGTTAAGCCACGCTTACCCATTACATACCGAGTTTCCACAGCGCCTCGGAAAGCACGTTAAGCCGTTGGTTCCGGCTGTCATTTGTAGATCTTTGATAGTCGTTGCAGGTAGTCAGTGGCTCAAAAATCTGACAATCAGTGTTACTAAAGTGTATCGTATTACCCAGTACTAACTGGGTTGTGGAGGTCAGATAGGCAGTCGCTCCATGTAAAATATTGGTATTCAGCTGCATCCGGTTAGACTGGAAGCCGACCCCAACATAGTTGGGAAAAGGCAGGCAGATGATGACGATTCATTTTGAAATCAAACATCATCTTGTATAAGTTCTCGTTTTCCATTGCAAAGGAAAACGCGTAGCAATTTGCTACGAAACTCGTAGCTTCGTAGCGTCGTAGCAAGTATTTTAAACACGCTTTCGTAGACCTTTACAATTCTTAATGTTTCACGTTCTGTTACTAAATGTTGTCCATCCATACAGATCTACGGGTTGTAGGTTGCAATCACGTATGGAACAAATTGTTTCATGCCCAGATTTCGCATTGCTAGATCTGGTTTCAGCTGCATCCGGTTAGGCTGGAAGGTGACCCCAACATAGTTGAAATAATGCTAGGCAGATGATGACATATGTTCACTCTCCGTTGAAAGACGTTGTACAATAAACACAAAACGCTTTGAAAGCGCGACTCGTCTAGCCCGTAGTACTTTCAAACCCCAAGCCATCAAGTAACAATAATAACGTAAGGAGAAGTCTCAAAATGAACGAGGTTACGCCTCCATTACTCTAGAGAGCAGGTAATACCCACTCTCCCAATATATCATACTTGAGTAGCTAACAGCGAATTAATGTATCATTGCTGAGAGCTCTCAAGTTAAATTTGCTTGAGCCGCCTAATTAAGTACATAACATATTGCGTGAGAAATTCCGTAGGTACATTTTTAATTGTGTTAGGTTTCAAGTTTAAGGTACTTCTATAATAATATTATTTTTTGAAGTGGGCGCTGAATTTAAATTAAGGGACCTTTGTATAAAGTTTGAAAGTGTTTTTAGAATTAAAACAATGCTGATGTTATTATGTTTTTGTAATATTTAAAGTAAAAGTTTTTTTTGTGTAGTCGGGCGAACGTGACTTCACAAAATAAATTTATGAATTTTAAACATAATTGGTTAATTTTAATTTAATTAATTAGTTGACACTTCCCATGACCCAAGGGCTGGCTTTTTACCTTGGCCAAAGGCTTAGTGTTGCCATACAACGTGGCAACGCCGCCAGTCTCATATGTACATTAGCAGTTGACAGCGTTGAAGAGGAGTTTTTGATGCCATTTTTTATGTTTATTGTTAAGTTAGTTACTTTAGGTTATTTTAATTTGTAAATGTATATAATATTTCTTCTTAATAAATAAAATACATTGGCTAACATTTAGTGTTTGATAATACTAATTCGGTGATAAAACAAATAAGGTACGGGAAATATGGTAGCGAGACTGACTGAAAAAAGTGAAAACTATAATATAGTTTAAGTTTATTCAATAAATCTTACAGAATTATACAAATATCTCTAAGTCTATATTTTACACTATTTAAAATAATTTAACATCTGTAACCGAACTAGGCAAAAGCCTGTATTTCGGCTATCAGCGTCAATTCCCTCAAATAATTAATAATAAAAGACAGCCATCAAGAAGAAATGTGAATGAACCTTAGTGGGTTTTTACAAGCAAATTTTATCAATAGTTATGACAAAAAAATAGTAAAATAAAATCATTCAAATTTAATTACTAAAATTAATAAAATCATTATAATTAAATAAAATCATTATAATTAAATAAAATCACAATGCCTATTTTACTTTTATGCAACCCAAATTGAGCCACGCGGTAAATTCCTTTACTATGACATTTTTTTAAATTTTATGAACGCGTTTCATAGAAGTCAATATAAATAGTTCAGTCTATTTTCGTCCTGAAATTCTATTGCAAATATTCAAATGATTCCTATAGGCATTTATGCTTCCAAAATGTACTATTCAATTTCTCGGAAAATCGCCACTATTATCCACCGTCACTCCTGTGTTACTGAACGGTGTGGAGCTGCCTAGGGTTTACTCTTTTAAATACCTGGATCATTTGGTGACTGACAATTTGAAAGACAACGCAGATATGGAGAGGGAACGCAGAGCATTTCCGGTTCTTCCGATGTGCAGCCGCAGTCAAAGTATCGCTGCTTAAAGCATATTGGATGTCACTGTACTCGGGGAGCCTGTGCTTCAGCTACACCCAAAAAGCCTACAATGCTGTGCTGTCGCGGCTGCCTCGGTTCTGTAGCGCATCATCTATGCTCGCTGAGGCAAGTACCGGCTGATTCGATGCAGTACGGCGTAAGAAAGCGGCCTCGCTACTAAACAGACTCCGAGGCAGCCCCGACAGCGAGTGGTGAGGTCACTTGTCATCTGTACACGGTCTGTGTTAAGTAAGTTAAGTATAAGTTAAGTACCAACATAGGTTAAGAATATTCTTACTAACCCAATGGATCATGGTTATCTGAATAAATATATGTATGTATATATGTATTTATTATTATTATTTTCTTTCTTTTCGGAAATTATCTGTACTGTTGCACCTACTGTTTTGTCTCTGCATCACCCTAAGGTAGACTGGTAGAAAATGCCCAAGGCATTAAGTCCGCCTTTGTACATTATGTGCATATAGTTTAATAAATAAATAAATGAATGATTGAAAATTGATTTTCTCTGTTAAACTCCGTGAATATCTATCACATGGGAAAACTGGCCGAAAAACTCAAATCCGGTGAGCAACTTTCATGAAATTAATATAAATAATAATCAAACAAAACGAATATTTGAAGAACTAGTATTTGTTCGCTCCAACTTATTGGGTTTTCATTTAATTAAAAGTTCTCCATAAACGTTTAATAATATTACGATATGGAAATCAAATTAATGAAAAAAATAATGCTTTTTGTGTGAAAAACGATGTGAATTTACTGATAAAAGGTGGCTTTATACCAACATTGAGCAATTTCTGTTTATTACTGACAGATATCTGAAATAAACAAGAGTGATTCTGTATAAAAAGGTGGTCCAATCGGCTTATATTTTCCTCTTGTCGAAATTACTTTACTGAGGTTGTAACCATGATTTTTTGACAAGAATTTACAGGAAAACCACCTTTATTTAATAGTAATTATAACATATTATTTTGAAAATCCTTTGCAACCCACTGCAGGGCAACGATCCCACTCATTTTGCGACAACGGTACCATTGGCAATAACGATAATAGTAATTGTGTTAGGGAGTAACCCTTACCCAACACCATAAAATCAAGGGACAACGGTTATGTCCAGCAGTGGGATATGACAGCAATTAAACTTTACTACCTAAGATAATAATTATCTAAAACTATAATAATTAAATTTTGATCCTAGAATTAATCATGCATGATTTACCAAAACCAACTAAAAATGTCGGAAAACGTATTAAATTTTACCTTACTATATTCAGTTAGCACAAAATCTAGCTTAAATAGAGCAGCACCTGAAACACAGCCTAGAAGTACTTACAACTTTTTAGGTAAGTACTCTTTTCTACTGAACTACCTGAAAATAGATAATTGCAGAATTTGTGGGTAAATAACTAATTTACCAATAAATATCTGCTCCGTGATCAAAGGAATAATTGAGGTAAAAGTCATGATTATTAGTCCTGAAATATTCCATCATCATTTTATCGCAGACAAATAGAATTTTCCTTATGAATTACAGTAAAAATAAAACATTCTCATCATCAAAAATATTTTTTAAGGATTCACTTACTTGGCTTATCCAGGTCACTGATGAACTCCTCAGTTTCAACATATCCTTGGATCCTATCAGCCAACACTATAAGTACCAGCCACACCACACGGCAAACACACACTGACATACTAACACAAGTTGATCCCATCGTCAAGTCAGCAAAAAACACTAAACAAAAACTAATTTAATTTCCAACATTTCCATCTCAAGTCTGGTTTAATTTAAATTCAAATAAAGTACAATGTTTAATCCGTGAAAAACTTGTTGATCTTCTTTTTAATTAAAACTCACTTTTCTTTGTAAATAATATGAATAAATTACTCTAGTTTTAATACTATGGAATAAATATTAGTGACAAGTGAAACACAACTGGTCGGCACGTGTTCTACGACTGTAAACAAATCGCGCTTTGACAGCGAGCTCGCGACGCGTGTGGCGACGTGCGTGCGACTCGACGCCTCGGGCAACACTGATCGAAAACCGATAGGGCAGCGGTAACAATCGTAGAAAAAATACATATTTTCATTCGAATTTTGAAAATGGGCGTACCTTTAGTGTGTTTTTTTTTCATAATAAATTCGAACGAGAAAACAGTAGACAATCGCTGTGCCAGCCAATGATCTGCAAAGAATACTAACATTTGAGAGGGTACGGAACAATCTGTATTGTATGTTCATCGTAAAAATAACCATGTATGTTATTCCACGCAATATTTTCTTTATAACTCCCAAGGCAAAGATAATGGTATATTACCCTCCTATAATTTAACAAGTACGCAACTACATAAATATAAGTTTTATGGTAATATAATTCAAGAGTAACGTAACGGACAATAAAGTGTTGAAAGTTTTGGGGAATATAATAAAACACTTGGATGGAAGTTTTCGTTAAAATTGGGTCACAAATATCAGAGGTTAGCTGTCACCAGCAAAACGTCTTTAGAAGTTTGTGAGTTGGCGAACGTTTTAGTTTAGTACCTGGGTACAGTTGGCATGAAAAGTGGTACGGTAAGATGCATAGCACATTATTAACATAATATATGTATACAAGAAGTTACGTGTTTTGTTTATATGTTTATTATGATACTGTTTTGGTTACAGTCTTGTTTATACTTCAATGTTCTTAGCTTGGATTTCCACATACGGATATTTTCTCAGAATAAAGATTTAATACATCAGGCTATTTCAAGTATTTGGCAACTGTAAATTTCTTAGTATGTGTACCTAAATTGATTGCTTAGAAATAAGTAGTTTTAGGAGAGCAGCGGTGGCCCAGTGAGAGCAGCGGTGGCCCAGTAGTGGTGGCCCTGACTTACGAGCAGTAGGTCGTGGGTTCGAACCCAGGCCGGCGCATTACTTTGTGTAATTTATTTCATCACCACTGCTCACAAAACGGTGAAGGAAAACTTTGTGAGGAAACCGGCATGTCCTAGAACCAAAAATTCGAAGACTTGTGACATCTACCAACCCGCACTGGGCCCGCGTGGTGGACTATAGCCCATTCCGTCTTACAGAGAGAATGCCTGAGTCCCAGCAGTGGGAACATTGTAGGCTTATTATGCTAAGTATTTTTAGATTGAATTTGCAGAATCATTATAGCCGTGTGTGTACTAAAAATTCATTGTTCGAAACCCTAAACTGTAGGCACAAATTAAAGCTTAATTTGCGGTGAGTTCTATTTATAACCTATCTGTGGTTTATTGATTGACGAAACTCAATAGGTACTCTACTGTACCAATACAATATTTTCATCAATGTGCAAAATGGGCCCTTTTTCAGTGTCCTGGTATTAATCCATATTGTATTCAATACAATTTGAATCTAGTTACGTATCTATTTAATACATTTTTGGGGTAAAATATATTTATTGACTACAAGTGCATATTTACATTATATACCTACCTACAAACTACAAATCTATAATTTTTTTTTTTTTTGTTAGCCTTCCTTGTCCCACTCCTTAGCAAAGGCCTCCCCCCATTCCTTCCACTTCTCACGATGAAAAAAATCTATAATAGATCTATCTTTTCTCTTCAAATCTATAATAGTAACAAAAAAAAAATAAGTACAAGTATCAAAATGGTTGCAGGGCGTCAATGAAAAAAAAATACGTGGGGTAAAACCATGTTCCGAATAAGTTTCCGGGGAGTTATCCGGCAGATAAATGCACCATTAAATAGGATTAGGACTAAATTAACCCCCAGATACCTGGGAATAATCTACAGGTGGTAATAAGTGCACAGAATACTTATCTATTAAGTTTTCTTTAATTCAATTGGAATCTCTTTACTACGATCCTCAAATAAATACCTAAATTCCTTGTTATATTCTTCTGTATCTTTCTAAATATGACTTAGGGAGGACTTACAAGGGTATCTGTTATTTTATTAGGCAGAGTTCGCGCGCAAATCGTGAGCCCGCCTCCGGGTAAGGGATTGTACGTATCTTGCTTATTTTATTAAGTAAGTTGGAAAAACATACAGTTTTCTGTCTATGAAAATGACTGTAGTGATACAAGGGTCTTTTAGTACTTAAATGACGTTGAAAAAAACGCTACTGGTAAATATTTGTGAAATATTTAGCGACGTGAATTAAAATAAGATGGCGTTAAAATCAACTTTGAAGCCTTGCACAAAAGGCAAAGAAGGAACATGGATGGGTTTCAGTCAGTACGAGTCTTATACCTTCCACCCCGTTCAGAGCGGGAGGGGTCATTTGATGAATTCCCATTCGAAAAAAAAAAACCCTTGTACACTAAAGGTGAAACTCGACAAATGTAGTATGAATTATTTTATTTGAACGTAGAACAAAATTATTTACAACTTCATTTATTAATTTAACTTACTACTGCTTACTTACTACTTTGTAATTATACGGAAGTTAATTAATTCTTTCAGTCACGGTTTATGGACGCTACTGTCTTATTTGTTGTTATTGATGTACGTCAAATAAATTCATACAAAAATAGTTGGATTGTAACCCTGAATTAGGAATCATTAGAATTAGGAATTAGCAATTAGTGTTCCACGCGCGCCTCAAAGAGATGTCAGCAACCAGGAAGGGGCCCGCAAGGGCCGATGCCTGCCGGGGCTGCGGGACTGTTTGAAAGAGGTACCGTGGCCCTGGACCACAAAGGGCAAAGAAGGAACATGGATGCGTTTTAGTCAATAAAAGTCTGACACTCCCTCCCACTCCACCCAGAGCGGAAGTTATTTGATGATTTCCCATCCGTAAAAAAAAAAAAATAATAGCGTGAGCAGTGTCACAGTGCGTAAACGATGGCTACTACTAACTACAAACTAGGCAAGCAAAAAATGCCTGACTGTTTCATTGATTTCATCACCGCTACTCTCATGTTGGTGAAGCAAAACCTCCTGAGTAAACCCACATGACCTGGAACCAAAACTCGAAGACATGTGCCTGGCGTGTGGTGGAATACGGCTCACTAACTCTCACAGTGAAGAGGCTTTTATACCACCTGTGGGAACATAACAATATTAGATACTATCATGCATACAAAACACAAGATTATTCATCCACGTCCAATATCGGTCGTGTATCTGTGTTATATCAAGCACACGTTAGTATCACGACAACAGCCTATATCCCTCAAAGGCTGGACCAAGGCCTTTCCAATTATAAATCTACCAAAAGCAGAACGCCTCTCCATTAATTTGGTTAATAAACAAAATCATGCGCCCACTGCGCCGTAAAAATTCGTATTAATAAAAATTAATTAATTTTCCCAATTTATTTTACATCTGTTTTATTAAAATAACAGAACATTTCGCAAACTTCCAAGTTAGTTCAGAAACATTTTTACTGTGCCCGCAATTATTCTCTTTTGCCTACCCACTTTTGGTTATATTATTGCTTGAACAAATACTTTTTATTATTGTTATAAAGTATCTTCTTGGAACTGCCTCGTTGTTCGGATCAACTGCTGAATATGAGTTCCAAAGTTCAATCCACAGAATTTGTCAATACTGCTAACTAATTTCTTGGTAGATAAACACTACTGCCTCAGTAGGAATAAGCTTTGGATCTAGATCATGAGCCCCAGTTAATCGTAATAAACTCGCCCCTCCTTACCCCTTCGGGGGCAGAAGCGAGCTGGTACATAATTTCATTCTCTTAAGATACTGGTTTACCTAGTTTAAGAGGCAGGGTTATAATACTTGAGTACGATTTTAACATAGAACAGTTGTATACAATGTCCAGTACCTATTTCATAAGGAATCACCTAGGTTCCCATCTGTATTTTCCTTTTTTTTATGGCAAATAAATTTATTATTATTATTCTGAGTAAAGAATATTCACTCTTAATGAACATCGTAAAAAGACAACTGACTTTCCAATTTATACCAAAAGGACGATCAGCGTCCACGTTCATTACAGCGGCCATCCGTAGGCGCATATTCAGCTGTCAAATTAACGGGATTAATAAATAGTGATGATACTGCCGCTGCCGACAACACGGTTCAGCGCTGCAAGCGAATTCATTTGTTTCCGCACACCTCGCTCCGCACCCCACTGAGTAAAGGTATAGTTGGGTTTCTAAACGTCGATATCGGCAGGGACTGCACCAACAGGATGAAAACTAGAAACGTAAATTCTAGCCAAAATACGTCAGTTCTAGGATGGTCAGTAAAGTCACGGGTGCGAGACGATTTGCTCTGCGGTAGCGTCCTAGCACGAACATAATAAAGTTATGAAGCTATGTTTAGCAACGTGTTCCTCGCTAGCCATTTCCATGCACTTGTCATGTTTATTCCGTTTCAAATGAGTAAATTACTAAGCACATGCCTTTTCCCCGTGGGGTTGGTGGTAACTGCAGAACGCTATGGTGGTGCGAGGTTCATTACATAGTCATTTCGCTTCATCCACGTTCAGTTCTTGATTTTTTTTTGTTCTTGTTCTTTTTTTTTACTTTTTTTTTTTATTTTAAGCTATCGATATTTGTAATTTAATTTCTTTAGTTAATATTTGAAAGTTGATATTCAGAAAATTTGTAATTACCTAAATTATTTTTCTTTGACATTTGTAATGTGATATATAGAAAATTCTTGATTTCTTTTTTTTTATTGGAATTTAATTATTCTGTTTCAATAAGAATCACTGTTATTATTATTATAAGCCTATATTGTCCCACTGCAGGGCAGATGCCTCCCTTCCCTCCTTCCACATTTCGCGATCTAGTGCGATTGTAGACCAATCCTTTGCGAAAGAGTCCAGCTCATCCCGCCATCTCCTTCTGGGCCTGCCGCGTTGTCGTTTCCTGCTATTTGGTATCCACTGAGTGGTAATTTTTGCCCATTGCGCCTCCGACATGCGGCAGATGTGACCAGCCCAGTTCCACTTCAACCTAGCAGCTGTAAGGCCAGCATCAGCTATTTGAGTTTTGGAGCGAAGTATGGAGTTTCTGATGCGGTCCGTAAGTTACAGAATCACTGTAATTGTCACAAAATTTGCGTGCCAAATTTAGTAGGCGGAATATGAAGAACTATCGTGTATGTTATAGAATCTGTAAAATATCATATTTCAGGTAAATAAATGAATCATACATCGTGCCATACAACCCACCAGTTGCAAAGACAAAAGCCTTCTTCTTTTTTATCGCGTGGTTAGTGCCTAATCTGATGTCAAAGTTTTTATGCCACCCATCCTCCCCCCCAACCCCCCCCCCCATTTAAGTCTCTTAAATACTATACATATAGAATGTTAATCCTAATACCCAAATATATCACTCACAAAAACATCAGGTACAAATAATGTTGTTTTAAATACCCTGGGACTTACACCCATGCAGCGGATGATATACTCTCATCATTTTGCAAGTAATCAACATTTTAAAACTCACTCGACAGCTGTCAACCTATGAACAACATAACATAATTTACGGAATACCAACGCTAAAGCATTTATTCTTTTTTATTACGAAAAACTCACAAAAATTGTGAGTATCAAGGGATACAAGTCGGGTTCTTGAATATTTGTGTTGCTAGGGAGTTTTTTTCCGCCACGTCCTTATTTTAGCTAAAAAAAAGGACGTGGCAAAGGGCTGTAACTAAGACTGCAGGTATAGTGCATTGAGGGACTGTCTTTTTTTTTTTGGCATGAGAAATCATCAAATAACTCCTCCCGCTCTGGGTGGAGTGGGAGCGAGTGTCAGACTTTTACTGACTAAAACCCATCCATGTTCCTTCTTTGCCCTTTGTGTTCCAGGGCCGCGGTATCTGTTTCGAACAGTCCCGCAGCCCTTGAGGGACTGTCATAAGTTACTTTGTCGTCCAAAAAGATGCTGATTCTCAGATTCAAATAAATGACTTAACACTTGATTTGAAATTATAAAGGGTGTAAAATGACCCTTATCAAAGCTGAAAGGGACTTGTTCTCCTCATCATTGCGATCATTTTTTTGTTCTGAACCATACCTCTATTTACGGAGATATTGTAGGTTAAAGTGCCAATTTTTCAGAAGTTTTTTTTTAAGTACCACTTTTAAAGGTTTTAACTTTACTTTAATTAACTCCACGACCCGTTTACTACGAGTATTTAAAGCATCCATCAGCACTAAGTTTTTAGTGCGTTACATTGAGTTTTGCCATAAAACGTGATTTCTCACCCCAAAAAAAAAAATCGTTTCCCAGCAATAATTTTTGCGTAGAATTACTTAGTTTAATGTACAGAATGCTTGGTTGACGGCTTCGTGAAGGGTCTGTTTACATCTTGTATGAAGAAGAATTACAATACAATTTTAATGTTAATTTGCGGCTTAATCTCTAAGATACATGGGAAGATAATTCTTATTATTTCTTATTCTTATTCTTTATTGCACACAAAATAACAAAAATATATACATACAAATTGCAATAATATAACTTATGTACAATGGCGAGCTTAACCCAGAATTGGGTTTTCTTACAGCAAACCAAATTTCGATTGCGAAATTTGCATAAGAGGATATACCTATGTGCATTAACAGAACATCTTATTACTTAAATTAATTAATTTTATAAACTAAACTATATACATACAGTATAATATACTTAATACATACAATATATATATACAATAAAATGCCTATAGAATCCTATTTACCAACATATTGATCATTTTGACAGGAAATGCAATGATTATCGTGAGATTTATTCAAAAACATTCGAAGCTAAAATAAAGCAATAGAGTGATAAAAACTGAGGATCGCTATAGGTCGCGTTTGAGCGATTAGTGGCCGTGACTGGTCGGCGCCGGCAGTCGGTCGGTCCGGCTTAGTTGTCACGCCTAGTGGCCTAGTTTGCAACGACCATCAGTAATTTAAAAACAATAACAATTTTTCATTTTTATTTCAATATCAGAATAGCGGATTTTTAAGTTGATTATGTAGTCGCATGTGTGAATTTATGTATGATGTTTCCCGCGACTTTCGTCAGCATGAAATTATTATAAAAATCATCATCTGCCTAGCCTTTTCCCAACTATATTGGGGTCGGCTTCCAGCTTAACCGGATGCAGCTGAATACCAGTATTTTACGTGGAGCGACTGCCTGTCAGACCTCCACAACCCAGTTATTACTGGGTAATACGATACCCCTTGGTAAGACTGGTTGTCAGACTTTTGGGCCACTGACTACCTAACGACTGTCAAAGATCTACAAATGACACCCGGGACCAACGGCTTAACGTGCTTTCCGAGGCACGGAGGAAACTCGGTATGTAATGGGTGGTCACCCATCCACAGACCAACCTAGGCAAGCACGGCTTAACCTAAAGATCGACCTGAGCGGCTGTTATTATTTAGCCACGAGCTCCTCAAATTATTATAAAAGTAGCCTACGTACCACTTACTCTTTATAACATTGGATATCTGCCAGTAAAAGTCCCGTCAAAATCGGTCCAGCTGTTTCGGAGATTAGCCGGAACAAACAGACAAACAGGCAGACCGACAGACAGCAAGATAGTCAAAACAAAATTTAAAAAATGTTTTTTTGTTGTTGGAAGGAACGCATATTCTTTCAGTAAAAACCTGTTTTTTTTTTTTTTGTATAGATTCATGTGTCAGTCATACATAATTATAAATCCGTTCAATTTGAATCCGAAAATCCGCACCCTGTGTGAGATATTGCTCTGATTTAGATCAAGCGCTTACTATAACTTACTATAAGTCAAAATATATTATCTATACTTATAATATAAAGCTGAAGAGTTTGTTTGTTTGGTTTTACGCGCTAATTTCAGGAACTACTGGTTCGTATTAAAAAAATCTTTTAGTGTTGGATAGCCCATTTATCGAGGAGGGCTCAATAATATCAAGCTACGATCAAGAGGAGCGGTTTGTATTTCAATTAATATCTTAGGAGATATCACAGTTTTAAAATAACTCCGCAGCAAAATAATGATCAAGTACCGCGCGCACATTTTTATTATCTTTATTATGCTCTCGCTCTCATATGTGACGCAAATGAAGTTGCGCGGGTCAGCTAGTTATAAATAATTGAAAATCACTAAAAAGTTCAAACGTTTAGCAGTTAACAGTCCGATCGCAAATCAAATTCGTCAGTTTCCTCTCCCCTTATAAATTAGGCTGACCTTTACTCCATCAATAACTCCTGACTTTACTCCTGACAAACAAATAAATCCACGTCCCTTGATTACTTCTTGAAACCCATCAAACGGCCATCAGTCAATACTGAAATTTTATTTAAGATCGTCTAAACATGCCTCATTCGCTCACCGAGCCTACCCGAGGATCAATTGAATCGAGCACAAAGGAAAAACACAATTGTGTACTGAAAAATCACGGAGGGATCCGCGGGGCAGAATAATAGCGTTAAATAAATAATATGAGAACGTCTCTACTTAATTTGGCATCCCTGTTATGTATTATATGGTGGAGTGGCCATGACAATAGCGACTGCGGGGGCGGGAGTGGGAAAAGCTTTCAAATTTGATTCATAGAAAAAGCGAGTTTTGTTTCTGCTTGAAGTATTGTTTCTTTTTCTTTACGTCTACGATTTGTGTAAAACTTCTGTTTGTACAAAGTTTGCTGTTTTCCCTGTAATCGTATTTTAAATTGTTAGTATTGTGGTGGTATTGTTTTGCTCTGTTTAAATCGTTGTGAAGTAACATAATAACAGCGAAATGCGAGGAAGATTCCAATAATTTCATTGAAATACTCGTCTATATCTAATGAAAGTACAAGTATCAAAGTGCATAATAATAGTTGTTTGATATAGTATTCAAATTCCAACGAGATTTCCTCAATACAGAATAGAGTTCCAAAAGTGGTAATATTTGGAAGAGGGCATTGTATAGAAACTCCTTCGTACAACTAATATCGCGAAAACCCACAAAAACTGTAGCTTCGTCAAACAGCTTGTCAAATAATGTTGACGATACAAAGAATCCAGTTCATCAAGAATTCAGAGAATAAACTAATATTCTTATTTAGCAACATAAAATATTTAGGCAGCGAACTGACATGACATCCGAATTTTACTGAAATAAATATGACCGGAGAAAGTTTTTGTCATAACCAGAATTAATGAATCTTATGAGGATAAAAATATATACAGTTAGATAACTCAGGTTTAGAGGCCTCCGATTGGAAGAAAGGGAACTCGAAAGCCTTTTACTGAAACGACCACACACTCGTACTCTATCGATGTGCTATGCTACCATTGCTGGTTTTGTAAGTAATGTATGAAAAATTTGGAAACGAAATCAGTAATGAATAGAGAACACACACGAAGCTCAATTGTTTGTGTGTTTTTATTGGTTTCTAGTGGGTGCTGGTAAAATTAGGAGCAACATATGAAAGGTTTGAATTATGGGCACAGCAGACTTGATGGCTGGCGACTGAAAGAGCAACAATGCTGTAACAAGATTAAAATTCCTCACAAGATGGATCGAATTTGATAAGATCCTCTTTGTAAACAGCGTTTCCCTTTTACCATGTTTATTAAGTATTGGTTTAGCGAGCTTCGGTAAGGCATCACCGGCAGACAGTGTTGCCAAATTTATCCGAAATAGACGTTCGGATATTTTGATAACAGCGTCTAAAAGATGCGCGAAAATTGGGATGCTTTTCTGAATGAGAGTTTTTTCGCTCGTATTACTATTACTTAACTTTCATTTTTTATGCGAATTATTTACAACTTCTATGGTATTTTTAAAGCTCAAACCTAAGACCTTCAGGTCCTCGCGTTTGACTACTATTGTACAAAATATCACCTGATGTTAACCGATTACTGGAGAATAGTTTAACTCGTTTTTTTTATGACACGGTGAATTACATATAGGGTGTATTTTCCATGTGGGCGTGGATGGCCAAATCTGAAACTATGAGGAATAACGAAAAATACTCAAAGGAGTCTCGAGCCCAATTTTGATAAAAACTAAAACTGCATCATTGGATTTTTGGAAAATCAATATCCTTAGCCAGGAATCGAACCCGTCGATTTTGGAAAAAAAACACACACTGTATTATGATCCACCACATGATAATATTCTCGCTGTTAAGGATCAAATTCTGTGAAGTTTTTTTTCATAATCAACCGGTTCGATTCCTAGCTAGGGATATTGATTTTCCAAAAATCGAATGATGCAGTTTTAGTTTTTATCAAAATCGTAGCTTCGGATTTGGCCATCCACGCCCAATTGATAAATTCACCCCGTATTCTGGCTGAAGTAATCTTTTTGAACTACCGTCTTACGGCCGAGTTATTTTCACGGCTGTTAGTGGACACCCAATGGTCACATTTTTCTTCGAAAACTATTTTTGTTGTAAGAAGTTTTCCGTGTACTGGTAGTTATTTCTGTCCACCCGAAGTACTTAACTACCGATAACTGTTGCCTTTGACTACCTTTTAGGGCAGTTTGGCCTTGTTATTGAATAAGAAAGTTAGTTATTTGAATTGTAAGTTATTTTATAATAATTTGTTATTGAAAACGTTGACTGTCACTGTTAGCGATTCATACATAAAGGGTGTAAAAAGACCCTTAACGAAGCCGAAAGGCACTTATTCTCCCCGTCCATGCGAACATTTTTTTGTTCTAGACCATACCTGGGAACCTTCTAGTTACGCAGATATTGTAAAGTTCCAACTTTTTCATAAGTTTTTTTTTAAAACCACTTTTGAAGGTTTTAAGTTTACTTTAATTAACTCCATAACCCGTTTACTATTCAGAGCATCCATCAGCACTAAGTTTTGAGTGCATTACATTGAGTTTTACCGTAAAACGTGATTTTTCACCCCAAAAAAAAAGTTGTTACCCAGCAATAATTTTTGCGTAGAGTTTCTTAGTTTGATGTACAGAATGCTTGGTTGATGGCTTCGTGAAGAGTCTGTTTACACCTTGTATAAGGTAGTCAGCAACCTGTAACTCTGAAATCTTATCTTACTAATAATATAAATGCGCAAGTTTGTGAGAATGTATGGATGGATAAATGGATGGATGTTAGTTACTCTTGCACGCAAAAAAACGATTTGCATGGAATTTGGCACAAAGACACTTGGATTTGAGATACTTTCCATCCCGGCAGTACGATCCCGTGGGACAGTTACCGAACTACAAGCGGGCGAAGCCGCGGATGTAAGCTAGTCATACGTAAAACTTAGTTAGTTTGGTTGTGGATTACAGATGGCATTTTCTCCATTTAAAATATTGATATCCACGTCTAGTTTGACTAAAAACCGATACAAATCTAGTTAGGAAAAGGCTGTCCAATTTTCGATTAATGACAAAATATGATTTCAAAAGAAAGTGTCAAAATCCAAAAACATCAGATGAAATTAAATCCTCAAAAAAAAAAGGCAAAACGTAACAAAAACGCCGTCTTTTGAGGCAAAAATAAAAGGATTATAACAGTTTGTGTTTGCAAAAATCTAGCCAAGTTTACAGGTATGCCTGTAATCTAGAATATAGCGAAATGGCACATTAGGCAGAAAATTAAAATGGCTTATTCAGCGGAGAGAAAGACGTCTTGGGTACGACTTAGGCATTATTTTTACTGTTATTGGTACATGCAGCGCCTAGTTTATCGTACCTGAATTTGTTATGATAAGACAAGGATTACTGAAATATATAAATACTAGCTGTTCCCCGCGACCTTCGTCCGCGTAAAATCCCGTCCCTTTTTTGCAACATTTTTCATTGCTGCTCCGCTCCTTTTAGTCGTAGCGTGATGTTGTATAGCCTATAGCCTTCCTCGATAAATGGACTACCCAACACCGAAATAATCATTCAAATCGGACCAGTAGTTCCAGAGATTAGCGCGTTCAAACAAACAAACAAACAAACAAACAAACAAACAAACCCTGCAGCTTTATAATATTAGTATAGATTAGACTTTTGCTGTGGTTCTATACGGGGTGTAAACAGACCCTTCACCAAGCCGTCAACCAAGCATTCTGTACATCAAACTAAGTAACTTTACGCAAAAATTTTTGCTGGGAAACGAATTTTTTTTTTGGGGTCAAAAATCACATTTTACGGTAAAACTCAATATAATGCGCTCAAAACTTATTGCTGATGGATGCTTTGAATAGTAAACGGACCATGGAGGTAATTGGAGTAAAGTTAGAACCTTAAAAAGTAGTATTTAAAAAAAAACTTGTGAAAAAATTGGAACTTTGACCCCCAATATCTCCGTAACTAGACGGTTCCCAGGTATGGTCCAGAACAAAAAAATGATCCCAATGATGGGCAGAATATGTGGTTTTCGTTTTCGTTAAGGGTCTTTTTACACCCTTTATGTACATTAATGTTTAAAAATGTCATCATCTGCCTAGTCTTTTCCCAACTATATTGGGGTCGGATTCCAGTTTAACCGGATGCAGCTGAATACCAGTATTTTACATGGAGCGACTGCCTATCTGACCACCACAACCCAGTCAGTACTGGGTAATACGATACCTCTTGGTAAGACTTGTTGTCACACTTTTTGGGCCACTGACTACCTAACCACTGTCTAAGATCTACAGATGACACCCGGAACCAACGGCTTAACGCGCTTTCCGAGGCACGGAGGAAACTCGGTATGTAATGGGTGGTCCCATCTGTAGACCAACCTAGGCAAGCACGGCTTAACCTTAAGATCGACTCAAGCGGCTGTTATTATTATATACCACGAGCTCCTCAATCGAATGTTTAAAAATGTGATGGTGATTAATGCCCAATCCCAAATAAATGGATGGATAAATTAAACCATGACGACCGTGAGTTATTATGTTAGTTTTTTGAAATGGCTATGTCGAGCATGAGGTCCTGGGTTCGATTCCTGGGTCGGGCAAATTGCTATTAGGTTTTTCTATCAGAAGTTTCTCAGTACCAGCCACGGAGCCTGGATTTATGCGCAGTGGATGGCAATAGGCTCTTCCCTTATTACGTTGGACTTAAACAAAACTGGCGAAATGCGGGTTTACTATTTGGTACACCTCTGCCTAAACCTTCGGGGATTACAGGCGTGACATTGTGTTATGTTTCGGAAACAACACAATATGATAATGTCTGCGACCCGGTGTCGCGATTAGTGGAAACTAGACACATAATATTAAATTTAATAACAATCCAACAGTCTCCTCAGGTCATTGACCATATCCCCCCGAAATATTCGTGGTTGAAATAGTTCTATAATACGCTATGCTCTATGGAATTTCACCCGAAATTGTAGAACGCTGTATTGATAAAAAACCTGCCATCAACAAAACACAATGAAGAATAAATTAATGATCGATGTTATCAAGTTAAAAGGTACTTAATTCTTTTGTTCACTAAAACTATACACAACAGCCAACTTTCCTTCATCATCTGCCTAGCCTTTTTCCAACTATATTGGGGTCCACTTCCAGTCTAACCGGATACAGCTGAATACCAGTATTTTACATGGAGCGACTACCTACCTGACCTCCAAAACCCAGTTAGTTCTGGGTAATAAGATACCCCTTGGTAAGACTGGTTCTCAGACTTTTTGGGCCACTGACTACCTTTCAACTGTCAAAGATCTACAAATGACACCCGTGACCAGCGGCTTAACGTGCTTTCCGAGGCACGGAGGAAACTCGGTAGTATGTAATGAGCGGTCACCCATCCACTGGCCAACCTAGGCAAGCGCGGCTTAACCTAAAGATCGACCCGAGTGGTTGTTATTATTTAGCCACGAGCTCATGAAGTTGAAAGGTGCTTAATTCTTTTGTTCTCTAAAACTTTACACAACAGCCAACTTTCCTTTTACCCCATAATTCAATCGCTCACAGACCAACACCCACAGACTAAACAAAAAATCAACTCCTCCGCACATGAAAAATTCATAACCGCTCAACTCCATTTATCCGGAGATAACTAAATATGATCAAAAAAACGCGGAACAGAGCAGACACCAAAACAAATTAGGGTTCACTCCATCACTCGGTTTAACGTGGTTAGGAACAACCCAATATATCAGCCATGCAGCAGCCCTTAAGGCTCTTTGGGGAGCACAACGGAAACAAGACTCTAATAAGTTCCGTATTCAGTTTGAATTCCATTAAAATAGTGATATTGTTTTGTAGGTCCTAAATAGCTTAACTCAAGATTGCATGAAATTCTTCCGGGGCTGCGGGAGTGTTCGAAAGAGATACCGCGGCCCTGGAACACAAAGGGCGAAGAAGGAACATGGATGGGTTTTAGTCAGTACGAGTCTGACACTCCTTTCCACTCCGCCCAGAGCGCCAGGGGTCATTTGATGATTTCCCATCCGAAAAAAAAACCTTAAATTCCTCAAATTATTCTCAACCACACTTAAAATCACACGCCCGCCGTTTAAGCCTTATGTTATAGTGGGCAAGCATATTGCCATCAACAGGACACAGATCCTCAAAAGGCTGTTGCTTAAAATCAGCGGCAGTCGATCCATATAAAATACTGCTATTTACCTGCATCCGATTAGACTGGAAGCCGACCCCAATATAGTTGGGATAAGGCTAGGCAGATGATGACTTATCTAATGATTGAGAGTTAGGTTTTGCAATACCAGGCTTACTTAGGTATACTCAAATCTCATAATAGATTTCCTCAAAATAATAAGAAATTAAGGCTGTTAAAAACACGTCTAACATTATTAACGTAATAAGCTATCTTGAGGTGTCGACTTAATTGGTTTCAAAGTTTAAACTTAATTTGCCAGTCCTAATTTTCGTTAATTGCTTCCTTGTTTAGCTTATTTTGTGCCCAACAAAATAGAGCTCAATGTCGTTTGAGCAGGTGGCAACACGTTTCAAGGATTTTATAAGAGTAACCATGGAGTTTCTTGCCGTTTCTTCTCCATAGAAACGACCAACCCGAACCGTGCACCTTTCTCGACGTTTTATAAGTGCCCATGTAGGCCTGTGTGAAATACAATATTTTGATGACATCGGTTGACATAGTCACGTCAACGTTGGCTGTCGCTGAAAACCAGTGAACGTGTGCAGTGTTTACTGTGTATGTATAGTTTGACGTGCTATGTATTTACTGTGCTAAAGTGCTGTTAATGCTGGGAGATGACTGTTATGTGTGGTTATTTATTTTGTGTTTTTACACGGCATCTATCTTCTTCTTAGCGTGTCGATGGCAATCTAAATAGTGTCAGCCCAGAACTGAGCAACTTGTTTGGCGCTTTCGGTTGCGCCCATCAGTTCCTGTAGTGAACAAACCACAGGACACGCAACACGATATTAAGTGCCCCATTGTTTGTAGAACAGCACCACATTTACACTCCAGGGCAGAGTCATTAATGTATCTCCACCTGAGCAGGTTTTCTTTGCTGCGATCAACCTGGGTCCGGAGTCTATTTAAAGACTTCCAGGTCAGCCATGAGAGAGAGATTTTCAGCAGGTGGAACGAATGGGTTAAGTAAGGATGCACTACCTAGCCACAGCTTTAGTTTTTCCGTAGACCGCTCGCCAGTGAGTGGGGCGGCATCTATAATCAGCCTATAACGCTCCCAACGCTGGGACACAGGTGTCACTGTTAGTTGGAGTGGGTCGCGGGTGGTTGTTGGTGGATGGTACATGTCTTCGATTTTTGGTTCTGCTACGGTTATGTTTTTAATTTTCCGTTTTCTTTCTTTTTGTGAACTAATTTTCTTGGAGATTTGACATTGATCATCATCTGCCTAGCCTTTCTATGTTGTGATCCGTTTCCAGTCTAATCGGATGCATCTGAATTCCAACATTTTACATAGAGCACCTGCCTATACCGGATAATACAGAACTCCTTGCAAAGACTGGTTGTCAGACTTTCGGGCTTCTCACTACCTGTCATAATTCTACAAATGACAGCCGGACCAACGGCTTAACGTGATTTCCGAGGCACGGAGGAAACCCGGTCTGTTATGATGGTCACCCTTCCACACATCGACCTAGGCAAGCGCAAGTTAACATGAGTCTAGATCCACAAAATACTTATGAGGAAATGATCTTTACAAAACAAGGGTCCCCTAATGAGCACACTGTATTGAATGGTTAAATGAATACCTTCGTAAATAAAACGTGTTGGGTTAAAAAATAAAAGATGGCGGGCTTTGGGCAATTTTCTGAACCATTAAGTATATCTCTCCTCTCAGGGCCATCTTACAAATTGCTCAATAAGATAAACCGTCGATAATATCCTGTATTTCCTTTTGCATTTACTGTCCTTTATTTTGATATCGAAGAGAGTGGCTACGCAAATTGATACTTCAAAATTGATAAAATTAGATAATTTGAATTCAATTACTGAATAAGCCCCCCCCCCCCCTCCGCCTCACAGCCAAAAATTCAAATAAAAGTGATATCTACCAAACGGCACTGGACCCGTAAGCTGGTTTACAGCCCACTTCCACTCACAGACTTTTTTCCCAGCAACAGGATCAGTATAGGCTGGTTATGTTGCAGATACTACTGCGTCTTACTGGAACTGAGCCGGAGTACTAGCAGATGAGCATTAAAGCTGACCATTTTCAGAAACCTGGGAGTTGTTAACTCAAGCTGTAACCATAATAATATTGTAACACCAAATGATTTGAAAAGAGTAACCATGGTGTTTCTTGCCGGTTCTTCTCCATAGGAAACGACCAACCCGAACCGTGCACCTTTTTGTCGACGTTTTATAAGTGCCCATCTAGGCCTAGGTGAAATAAAATATTTTGATTTTGATTCATTTTATTACGGTTCATCTTTATGGTTCAGCAACGCTTGCCGAGGATGATGCGTGGATGGGTGGTCACCCATCCATTACAAACTGAGACCCCAAAGAGAGTTCGTACTATAATAGTCTATTTTCAGTTAAGTAACAAGTAATATCAAAAAGCAAGTGCAGCGTTTCTTTGTTACAATCGGCAAACGAGAGTTGAATATCGGCTAGCTCTAGAATAGTGATCAGTGCTCGTAGCTAGGACAAAAGATCATGAAAATGCAATTTAGTTGAATCGTTGATACGAGCTGAGTCTACTTTTAATTTCTTGGGGAATTGAACAAATTACTAATGTTGTCAGAAAATTAACTTCATTTTTTTTGTTTAACAGAATAGCAAGTAATCTAATGTGACTGCGCGGTGGGCGCAGTGGCTGAGCGATTAACTGCTGCGTTGCGTATCGCGGGTTCGATTCCCGCACGGAACAAATATTTGTATGGCCTACAGGTAGTTGTTCCGGGTCTGGCTGTTTGTGTATGTGAGTTTAAATGTTTGTAAACGCTCCCACGATACAGGAGAAATTCCTAGTGTGGGGCAACGTTTTAATGAAGAAGAAAAAAATGTCGACGCTGAACCATCTCGGTCACCACTGCCTACTGACATCTGTAATAACTAGAGGTATTGCAAATGCGTTACCGTTCCAGAGACAATGCTGAAATGTCTTGTAACATAATTTGTAGTCTTTCAAAGCTCCCAGTGAAATATAAAGGGTGTAAATATACCCTTAACGAAGCCGAAAAGCACTTGTTCTCCCCGTCATTGCGAACCTTTTTTTTGTACTGGACCGTACCTGGGTACCTTCTAGTTACGGAGATATTGAAGGTCAAAGTTCCAAATTGAGTTTTACCGTAAAACATGATTTTTTACTCAGTAATAATTTTTGCGTAGGATTACTTCGTTTGATGTACATAATGCTTGGTTGACGGCTTCGTGAAGTCTGTTTACACCCTGTATTTCGTGGGTCAGAAGATAAAACAGCGGGTCTTTTTTTGTTACCATTCATTTTTAAGCACTTTTTGATTTGCGCTTATTTCGGAGCCAAATAGAGAACGACGTTAATAATCAAGACATAACATAACGTCAAGCCTGTAATCCCCGAAGGGTTAAAAAACAGAGGTGTGAGTAACAGTACACCCACATTTCACTAGTTATGTTTACGTCCCATGTAATAGATAGGGGGCGAGCCTATTATACAGCACCCGGGCACAAATTCAGACTACGTGACTGCTACTGAGAAATTCTGATGGAAAAATCTAATAACAATTTGCCCGACCCGGGAATCGAACAAAGGACCTCACGCGCAGCAGTCGCGATTGCGACCAGTAGACCAACCACGCACTCTTTCTAATACAGTTGCTTCTATTTGAAGCAACTGATATATAAAGTCATAATTATTGTAATTAAAACGAAAAACTTAAGTAATTATATCAATTTTTTGTTAATCAATTTTATTGGAAACAAAAAAGAAACTGCTCTATTATATTCAAAGTGAACTAAAAACTATAGAAAAGTAGGTCGTCTATCAAAACATTAATAACACCTATTAAATACTTACGAAGATCCAATTTTAACAGGCTAGAAGTTACTTCCGGTAGCTTTGATTGTTCAGCCATTAAAATAGAAGAACTAATATTAAACTTTAATTTACCGACTGAAGGAAACTCTACTTTAACGGTTATGTTCCCGCGCTTATAGACGATAATTATCGTTAATTATGAGTCGTTAACTTGCTTTTACAAGACTGGCTATTATATCGATCAAAAGCTTAATTAAATATATATTGGGTGACTTGGTAATTAGTGACCGATACTTAAACACGTGATTGTATTCATGATAACAAACAACTTTCCCAAAGAAAGGACTTTTTTATACTCATTCACTTTTAACACAATAAAACTTACGAAGCGGGCTTGAGAGCCGTGCGAGTGCTCTGCATACCCGCTGTTGCACGGTACGAGTAATGAGACAGAACGACGTCACGCGGCTAACAGCTGATAGGTCAAAGGCGCGAGCGCGAGTTTCATACGGCTGTTGTGTTATTATGCTATAAGTGAATGAGTATAAAAAATTCTCACTCATTATAACGGAAGAAGAATATACTTATATTCTTCTTCCATTCTCCCCTGATTATCATCACTGTCACTCATTTACAAATAGAGGGTGTAACAAGACCCTTAACGAAGCCGAAAGGTACTCGTTCTCCCTGTCATTGCAATATTTTTTTTGTTCTAGACCATACCTGGGAACCTTCTAGTTACGGAGATATTGAGGGTCAAAGTTACAACTTTTCAACAAGTTTTTTTTAAATACATATTTTTAATGTAAGATTTTTACTTTAAACACCTCCGTGGTTGACGGCTTCGTGAAGAGTCCGGTTACACCCTGTACACTAAAAATGTTCAGCCTAAGCCGTCAGATGTCTTGCACCTGTAAGATACACCTTGGGTATCAAATCGTAGTTTAATAGTTACTTAAACCAACGTCTTTGAATACGGTGGTACACATTTATCACTATTGTACAATTTAAGTTACTACTTAAGTTTTCTTTAAAAGGCATTTATATGTAGGGTGACTGGTAATTAGTGACCGATACTTAAACATGTGATTGTACTCATGATAACAAACAACTTTCCCAAAGAAACATTTTTTACGGCTAACAGCTCATAGGTCACAGGCGCGCGCGCGTGCGAATTTCATACGGCTGTTGTGTTATTTTGATAAAAGTCTGTGTATTAAAAAATGTGTCTTTGGGAAAGTTTCTTGTTATCATGACTACAATTACGTGTTTAAGTATCGGTCACTAATTACCAGTCACCCTATACAGAAATGGGTAAAAGTATGAAACGCTTAGAACAGATCTATGAATACATAAATATCATGGAAACGGGGAAACTGGAGGACATTACCATTCAGTAACAAGAAAACCCTATTTATTGCAGCTTATATACATATTTATGAATACAGCTCATAATTTACGCAATTAATTCTCTCTAACATAACAAGGGTGCCGAAGAAATCCATATTAAATTATAAATACGAAAGCCCCCATCTGCTTGTCGGTATGTCTGCCTGTCTTTCTGTCTGTCTGTCTGTTACCTTTTCAAGCCTTACAGCTGAACGGATTGATGACCTTGGTTAAGAGATAGGACAATTTTTATCTTGGACTACGGGCTGGAAATAATCCCAATTCACGAACTAACGTTTTATCTGCAATACAAGCGAAGCCGCTGGCTGCCCCTAGTGTTGTATAAGCTTACTTATTTGTCTTAATTTTATGACACTTCACCCGAAGCGACCCAAGTCGCATACGGGTGAATATCACAGCAGCAAATTTTACGTGTCCACGTTGAGAATCGAGGTGTAAAATGATAGGATGTTTCTTGTTTTTTTTTTATAGTAAACTACGTAACTTGGTTCAATTAGGGCCACATTTTTTGTTTTTATAAGTATATATAAATAACCAGGAAAAAAAAAATCACCTTAAAATTCAAGTTTGGTGGCTTGTCCCAGTTCCATTTTTTGATATAATTGCATTCACCAAAGTAACAATTTGGGGTAAAATAGCAAATAAACAATTTCCTTAGTATATACATAAGACACCCTATCTAAAATCAATTAAACCATATTAGAAAATCTAATTTTCAACACAGGACACTCGATCAAAGTTTGTCCAAGCAAAAATCAAAATTTTGTTGGGACTTTTTCAATTTACTATAACACGAAGCTTCGGGCGTGTGTGATCAATAGTGTTTTATTATTTCGCAACTCTAAGTCTTGGGCCAGCACTTGCGCGAAACAGGTATGTGATTAGTGCAGTGATTACCCCCCAAAAACGTAAGTACTCACCTTGAGTGGCACGGGGGACAAGAATTGTTCAATTTTGGTGGATCGATTTGCTGTCGATTTTAAAGTGTTTTAATAGTGAGCCACACGTTATAGCTAGTAATTAGGGTTTCGTATAAATCAGTAACATCAATTTAATTGGAACTTAAAACCCCTATTTTTAAAGATTTTTTTTATGCCTGGTCCCAATTTTGGTGGCTCAATTTTGGTGGCTTTGGTGGCGTTTTCCCGACACCAAAATTGAAAACGAGCCACCAAATTTTAAGTATGTACTGTATATGTATGGTTTGTACCTATATAGCCATTTTTACGTTGCAGGACAGTTTAATTAGCAAAGAAATAAATTTTATGTACTTGGCAGTAAGTAAGACCAATTATTAATAAGGGTGGCATACTAATGATCAAGTTTCTTATTCATATATTTTTATTTTGTTGCTTTTAAGAATGCCAAAACAGACCAGCGAAGAAAGACTGGTTAAAAAGAGAACGGCAGAAAGAAGAAGAAAAGCAAAAATAAAGAGCTATCCCAAACAGGCTGAAACACTGCGAAAAAGAGTTGTGAGGAAAACAAAAACAAGTTTTTTCTTGTTTTTTTTTAGTAAAGATGAGAGAAGATTTATATTTGAAAACTACAAATTCCTTTCGTTGATTTAAAGACTGATTGTAGAAACCATTGATCTAGTCTGGTGATTAGCATCCAAATATTGAGTTAAGGTTTTTTAGTTTAACTGAAAT
Source organism: Noctua pronuba (assembly GCA_905220335.1). Classification (NCBI taxonomy): domain Eukaryota; kingdom Metazoa; phylum Arthropoda; class Insecta; order Lepidoptera; family Noctuidae; genus Noctua; species Noctua pronuba. The sequence continues at coordinate 1,811,253 of LR999911.1, forward strand.
CTGCAGAGCTTAGTCACTAGAGCGTTGGTGAAATAGTAATGATCTGTTTGCTGTTTCACTGTGTCTCTCCTTAAATTTGATATTTTTATTTTGTTTGGAACAAAAAAACATTACATCATAAAGCATTCAGTCCAAGCATAGCCCTTTCCATAGCTCGCTGAGCGACCTCGAATTTATGGACCAGCCGTACCGAGAGTGTCCACGTTTCAGCCCTGTAAGTCATAACAGGCAGGATGTACTGGTTGAAGAACTTAGTCTTTAGGCTCTGTGCAATACGCGACGAGAAGACCCGACGAAGTTTCCCAAAAGTTGCCCAGCCCAGCTGAATTCTTCTGTCAGTCTCCCTCTTAAAGTTGTTCTTACCAAACTGCAGAGTTAGCCCGAGATAAACATATTCTCGAACAACCTCGATAGGACCGCCATTGACAATAGGTCCTTTCCGGGTGACGTGTTCATTGAACATAACCTGGGTTTTGTCCAAGTTCACCCTGAGATCAATGCGTATTGATGAATCAACTAGGCCATCCAGCATCTGCTACAAAGTCGTGCATCGCTTCAGCCAGTATGACGATTTCATCTGCAATGCAAATCTCAAGTGTGAGATGTATACTCGCCGTTGATGTTAATGCCAGGTGCGTTGGTGAGGGGCTGCGGGACTGTTCGAAAGAGATACCGCGGCCCTGGAATACAAAGGGCTAAGAAGGAACATGGACACAAGTCTGACACTCCGTTCCACTCCGCCCAGAGCGGGGGGAGCGGAGTCATTTGATGATTACCGATCCAAAAAAAAAAGGTGCGTTGGTGAACCATTTCGGCTAAATTACGTCTCCTTGGCTCACCCCCTGACGCAATGGGATATGCTCTGTTTGATGGTTCTGAGTTTGAATGGTTATTGTGGTGTTTTCATAAAGAGTTCTCAGCACTTGGATGTTTTGCCAGTCGACTTGGCATCGATGCAGAGACTCCAGTACTGACCAGACCTCGACAGAGTCAAAAGTCTTCTCGTAGTCCACGGATGTAAGACACAGCGGCCGATATACTCTTCGAATTTCTGTATGATCTGCCGCACTGTATGGATGTGGTCTATGGTGCTGAATCCTCCTCGAAACACGGCCTGCTCCGATGGCTGGAAGTCTTCGCGCTAGACGATTCGTGATGACTTTTGAAAACAGCTAATACACTTGGCTTAGGAGCGAAATGGGTCAGTTATTCTTGAATAGGGTCTTGTACCCCTTTTTAAAGAAAAGAACGACCACGCTCCTTCACCACGCTTCTGGAGTTCTCCCAGAGAACAGGACCGAGTTGAAAAGCTCCCGTAGCTTTCTTAATACAGGACTTCCTGCCGCTTTCAGGATCTCAGTAGTTATCCCATCCTCACCAGGCGCTTTTCCATTTTTAACCTGTCTAAGTGACGCCCCGATTTTGTTTTGGCTGAATTCTGGCAGGTCTTTTGTGAAATGGCGGGTTAAGGTAGCTCTGGAATCTTTATTTTCGGGATCAGGTCGACATTCATGCGATGCGTACAACTTGCCGTAGAAGTTTTCGACTTCCGACAGAATCTCCGGCTTTGAAACGACCTTATCTCCACTAGATTTGGTATTTATTACCACTTGGTCTTTATTATTAATTTTGTTTAAAATAAAAATATTTATGTTTTTTTATTTTCGTTTTTTTTGTGTCATAAACTCATAATGATAGATCAGATAAATAATAATAAATATTTTTTAACAACTAAGAGTTTTATTAACCGATGAAGTTATTGATGAGAATGAGAATTTGTGAGATTAGAGATTAGATTTCGATTGATAGATGATTTAGATTAGATTACATAGAGCTTTGTTAGTGAGATTGAGGGTTGTGACGGAGAAATTAAATTTTGGTGCCACTGATTTTCAATTTTGGTGGGCACTTTCGATTTTGGTGGGCGATTTTCAATTTTGGTGGCCACACTAGACTTTGAACTAAAATATCTCAAAAAGTTATCGAGATTTTCTGAGCCCTCTTGAAGATCCTTCCAGCTTGGAGTTTCTTTTCTTATACCAGCCCCTTATTTTTCACGAATAATGAAGAAAAAATTTCGCCACCAAAATTGAATAAAAATGCACGTTGTTGATATTCACCCATACATGGGACAAAATTATTGGGCTGTAATAAGAGAATTGCTCCGGGCAATATTTTTGCGGTGTGAGAGGTCAGCAGTAAAATGAATCGATAAAGTACCGCGGATAGATTCGGATGCTGTTACGAAGAGTAAGGATTCAATTTGGGAAGGGTTTAGAGCGATTTTTCGGAGTTTCATATTGTTAGTAGATGATTTGCTTAAGTGTTACGGTTTAGGCCCAAATATTGAGGCACTATTTTATTTTGAAAAGTTTACCTAAGTGGGTAGTTGATTCAAAATTATTTTTTGGTTATTTCTCCTGACTTTAGTCATTACCTGTTTGATTTAGATTTTTGATCTATCTGCTTTTACTTATTTACCTTCTTCTTCGTATCGCTGACATAACAGTATTTAAATGCTATTGGCCAGAAACTTCGCTACTTCCACGATGTGCTCGGTGACAACGCAGTGGTCATTTGGACACAGGGAGTAGGATAGCAGGTGGAATATGGATTGGTCCACATTCTGCTATAGATGAATACCAACATTACGAAGTTGGAGTTTTTCTTCAGTTCATAAAGTTACTGATAATTATTTTCAGAACGAAACTAGTCGTTTTACTTCGAAAAATGTTCGTGGCTAAAACCTTACAAAACGAATTCATCATCTGCCTAGCCTTTTGCCTACTATATTGGGGTTGGCTTCCAGTCTAACCGGATGCAGCTGATACCATTATTCTGCATGGAGCGACTGCCTATCGGACCTCCACAGCCCAGTTAGTACTGGGTAATACGATACTCCTTGGTAAGACTGGTTGTCAGACTTTTTGGGCCACTGACTACCTAACGATTCTCAAAGATCTACAAATGCCACCACCAACGGACTGAACCACGGACCAACGACTTAACGTGCTTTCCGAGGCATGGAGGAAACTCGGTATGTAATGGGTGGTCACCCATCCACAGACCAACCTAGGCAAGCACGGCTTAACCTAAAGATTGATCGGAACGGCTCTTATTCTTTAGCCACAAACTCCTTACAACCTTAACCAACGAATTAAACTGTTAAAAAAAGTATTTTAGAAGGAACGAATTTAAATATACCTGAGTTGTTCAACATGATGGTTTTTAATTCATAACAGTATTCAGGTGAATAAAACCTTCCTGGTTGTAAACGTTGGTTTATTGCATTTTTGTCGACTTTTTCCGTATCCAGGAGATTGCCACCTAAAACATGGAACAGTTCCATTCAAACCTGCATAAAGGAACAGAAATAATTATTTTACATGAAAAAGTTTGTACGCAAAAACGATTTGAAAAGCGACCAGACACGTTCAATTTGTTTCGGTTAGTTCTAGCATTTTGCATAGGCCGCAGGTGGCCATGGATCGTGCAAATTCGCTGCCATATTCGAGGCAGCCTATCGAAGTATCCAGAGAATATCGCATGGCTACGTTTAGGGTAGGGCATTGTACTGGGCGAGTAAAATGATTGAATGATTTTTAGTGAAGAATGTTTTTTTGTTGTGCGATCAAAATTGAAAAAGTTTTTTGTTAATTGAGTTTTGTTTTAAATAAAGATTAATTTTCTGGATTGAACCTTGAACCTGGCTTATGAGTTATGAGCGTGGGTTCGAACTCATTTAGGAAGGAACTTTTTGTTATTATTTCAACGCCACTGCTCTTAAAATGGTAAGAACTAAGACCGTGATGAAACCGATAATTGGCAAGTACTAAAACAAAATATCGAGGATATTTGTGTGACTTCCACCAACCCTCACTAGGTCCGCGTGGAGGCTCACGGAGGGGAGGTATTTGTGTCCCAGCAGGGAGAATATTATAGGCTGATTATATTTATTTATTTATTTAAACTTCATGTACAAAAGTGGTACATAGGCGGACTTAATGCCACAAGGCATTCTCTCAAGGCATTATACTTTGCTATAGTATACTAGAGTAGCTAGTACATTTAAATTGATTTCCTTTCCGTAGTTCACGTCTTTCTAACTGGGTTGTGGAGGTCAGATAGGCAGTCACTCCATGTAAAATACTGGTATTCAGCTGCATCCGGTTAGACTGGAAGCCGACCCCAATATAGTTAGGAAAAGGCTAGGCAGATGATGAGTTCACGTCTTTATACAACCACCAATTTAAAAAAACTTTTGAATACTTTTTTTATGAGAACCATTTTAGACTTTATAAACATCGTCGGCGTACAGTTTAAGTATTTACCTGCCTACCTATAACGAAGTAAGCAACTTTATGCCCTTCTTGAGGGGAGTCTTGTTTCAGCGAACAACTTTAATATTACGGACGTCCGTCAAAAGTAGATGCTCCGTCAACAGTATCTGTTACAACCGTACGACTGCTGAAAATGCTTATTCAACTTTAAAATACATTGCAGAATTTGTATAAGAATTGTCGGTGGGGTTCCATTCTAAAGGGGAAATGGATTTTAAAGCTGGTAGGATTAGCGTGCTTGGTTGCTTAGTATGGGTGTAGACCCAAGCTAACTTTTAATCATTGTTGAAATATCTATTCCCGAATTCGTTCCGAGTGTATAACTTCACTGGCTATTCCAGTTTGTTACAAAAGTTAAAGACATTTGAATTTGTAACGGTAGCCGTTCTACAAGTTGTAATCGTAATCATTGAATTATAACAAGGGATGTAGTTTTTATGCTAATTTATTAATGAGGGAAGAATTTGGGAGTTTTTATGGTAGAATTTTACATGATCATCATCATCAATGGTCTTGGAACCCTTGTTCCATCCACTGCGGAGTATATGCCTTTACTGCCTTGCCTTACTGCGCTGTGCGAGTCTCATACAGGTCTTCAACTCTTCATTGCGATCTTCTGTAGGTCATCCAACCCATCTGACAGACTCTTTTGACCATCTCTCAAAATTATATGAATACAGGTGAAGAATAAACCCCGATAAATATAAAACATATCTAAAGGAGCTTGTAAAAATTAAAGTACCGTAAGCGAAAATTATTGCTGTGCTTAAAATTGATTTAGACTTTACTTATAAACGATACGCACATATAAATTAAAGAAAACGCAATTCTGGTATAGGTCCCGTCACGCAAAAAGAACGCTGACCGCTCAAATAAATTTTCTCTTTTTTTTTTCATTCCAGCCTTTTCCAAAGTACTAAGTAGTAAAGTACCTATTACGATTCTACAATGAAACAACTATACTTATATTATAAAACAATGGCTTAGTACTTTAGGACGCGACTGTATAACGTGCGCAAACACATCCCCTCCGCTGTCGCTCAGCGTTCTTTTTACGTGACGGGACTTATATCTAATGAATTAAGATAGAGACACTATCATTTGCAAAAAAATACACTTTTACTTCCTGATGAAGACCTCACCGCTGTCTTTATTGACATAAACAAAAATTCAACCCCGACATTCTGAAAAAAGCCATCTTACCCTCCCGTCCTTACGAACACACGTAATATTGACACTTAAAAAACCTCAGTCCCCCACAGAGCCGTGGGGAAAAAACATCGGTATCTCCTTTGCAAATAACCAACGTTCAAGAGAGGCATCCATTTTCAAACTCGACTATGTCAACCATTTTTTGAATGGGAATGTGCAAGAGTGTATCAGATACTGGGTGGAGTATATTTACTGTAAGAAAGGATAAGTGAACTCTTGGGGCTCTTGGTGTAATATGTACCGTATGGGTCGATCGATCAGGTACGCTATCCGAGGTCGGTCCGTGGATGTATGAGCATCTTTACGTGTACCAGGATCTCTGTGTGCCTCGAAAAGCCATGTTTTTAGGGTTCCGTAGCCGAATGGCAAAAAACGGAACCCTTATAGATTCGTCATGTCTGTCTCTCTATCTGTCCGTCTTTATGTCACAGCCACTTTATTCCGAAACTATTAGGACTAGACAGTTGAAACGTGGTAGGTAGATGTATTCTGTGAACCGCTTTACGATTTTTATACAAAAAAATAAAAGATTCAGGGGGGCTTCCCCCTTAATCTTAATTTTTTTTAATTTTTGAGATATGGGACTTTTTCACCAAACTGCAGTAGTAACTTTGTTTTTCATTAACAAACTATGAAAAACAAATTTAGTTTTGCTGTTGAATGTAATACAATACAACATATGAATGAGCCTTCAAAATATTTTTATTATAGTGTTTGGTGCTACGGAACTCTGTGTGCGTGTGAGTACAACTCGCACTTGGCCGGTTTTTTTTGTGTGGCGTCTCGCAGGGTCTACCTATGAGGCTGACTTCTCCGAACTATCCTGTGGAGGTGGTGTACCTATAGATCAAGCGACAGCGTGCTCGAGGGCACCCCCTGTGGGGTACGAGCCTCGGTTTAGGGCGTCGCTAGGGGGGAAGCAAAGGACAGGCTGGATTTGACTGAGATCATTTTTTAGGGACTGATTTTAAAATTACAGCATTGTGGATTGGCTCGAGCAAGGGTCGGGGGGAAAAGCCGTATCTAAGCTGCCATTTGTAGTTGGTATTTTGACAGTCATTACGGATATGTAGGAGCTGGAATGTCGAAAAACCAGTCTTATCCAATAACTTAGTTGTGTAGGTAAGATACCTGAAACCTTTTTATTCGGCTGCACCTAGTTAAATTGGAAGCCATTTGCCTTTGTGTTGCAGTCAACACAAATACCAAAAGCCTTTGGTTTAGTATTTTCGTCGTGCCTGACGAAAATACTGGTGTTCAGATGCATCCGGTTAGAAACCGATCCTCAACATAGTTGGGAAAAGGTAAGGCAGATGATGAAAGGGTGAGTGACCTCTTGACACATTTCATTAAGTTCTTTTGTCTATAGCGCTTTGTTTTTCTATTGTTTTCAGCGTTTTGTAAAGCTACGCTTTGCTTTGTTTTCTGCTTACAACGGTGCATTTTCTCGGCAACACAGCTTAGACTCTATTATAATTAAATGAAATTATGTAGTTGGTGGTATGTAAAAAGGAATATCCAAGGTAGGTTGACTGTTAGAGATTGCCATTATGTGACAAGACCATCATAATTTCTGCCCATTGCACACTAGTTTTTAATATTTTGTCACTTTTGTTCTTTGTTCAATTTTAATTTAAAACTATGTTTCTAAAAACTTCCTACGAAAAAAATCAAACGCAATATTCTTGGACGCTTTTAAAATTAAGACAGGTTGGAGGAGACTTAATGAAAGGCTTTTTAAAGAATGCAATGGCTCTTCCGTTGCAGGTTTGAATTGACCTGTCCAGGTCAGACAGAGACGTCATGTGGCCGCTATCGTATAACTGAACCCTATTTTAGGAAGATCAACGTAAGAAAAGGTTACTGAACTTTTGACACATTTCTAGGTCAGATATCGGTTCAGAAAGGGATGTTTCATTGTTCTTAGCGGATTTAATAGTCGAACAATTTTTATAGGCCCAATTGTAAAATGAGGTAAACATATTTTAAACCTAATAGCTGGTTCACTTAAGATAAATGCTGTGTTTTGTGGTTACCAACGGTGACTACAAGCCTTATCAGGTCCAGTTGAAAACCAGCGTCAGGCACTAGTTGCCCGGCATTTTGCTGAGCTGGGCCTATTTGGCGCAGCCGTGAGGCACACAGTGTTAATTTTTTTGTTTTGTTTGTTTAGTTTTGAGTTTTTATTTTTTGTCTTGTATTATTTTTGTTTTATATTGCGTGCACTTGTGGCATGTGCCAAATAAATGTATTTTCTTTCTTTCTTTCTTCTTTCTTATCAGGTCTTCATAAGTAAACTATCAATTTTTGAATCCCAAGATGGCGGTTTTGCTTATATGGCCAAAAAAAAACAATCGTATTACGTCTATGTAGACATGTGATTTGACTACATAAAATAAACTAGGCTTTCAGAAGGTAGGAAAAAAAGGCTTCAAGCTGAATAATAATCTTCTACCTACGCAACTTTCAGTAAGTAAGTATCCTAATATTTCGTCGTATAAATCAGAACAAAAATAAGCACTACTTTTCTAAGAAAGAAAAAAGCCTAAAATATCGCGCAATAAAACAACATTTTAACTTGTGTTCCCAACTCAAAGTCTCAGTTACTTTACTTGGAATACTCCCCACACTCGTTCCTTCTCAAGATTATAATAAAATAAAAATAAAAAGTACATACGCGGTCTGGAAGAGTGCGTAATACGCGGCGTTTCGGGTAATACCGGCAGGCGCCAAGGTCCCTTGTATTATGATAATGACAAGCATGTGGTGTGTTATTGCTGCGTACGAAGACAGACGGGCTATTCCACGTACTCTAACGTACGGCGGTATAAGAGCCAGTCCACACGGCGCGATGCGTCAGCGTTGCGTCGACGCAGCGCTGCCATTGCGTTGTTTTACATACAAATAACCAAAGTGTGCACACGGTGCGCTGCGTCGTCGCCATGACGGACAGCACCCCCCGAGACGAAGCGGGAGGGGTCGGGGGCGGGAGGGTCATTGCGACGTCGGAGCGGCAGCGCTCAGTTGCATGTGCGTTGATAGACTGACTACGATGTTGTTACAAAATGCTTGCCGCAACTGTGCGTTGCCGCTGCGCCGACGGAACGCGTCGTAGTAACGCTGCGATGGCGCAGCGCCTGTGTGGTCGGCTATGCGTCAAAATATTTACGTTGCGATGACGCAACGTAACGTGTGGACTGGCTCTTAGTCGGTAAGATTGAACGTTATGTAGATATATCGCACGGTGTATTTGTCTAGGGAAATTTCCATACGGTTGTGGTGAGAAAAACTTGCATTATATCTGTTAGAGGAAGTAGGGCACTGTCTTCAGTTGTCAGATTACCGAGTTGGAAAGTTTAAAGTTTTGTCTTTGTTTGTGAGAGAGGTGAAACATTTACGTGATTGTTTTACAAGTTTTTAACGATTAACTTTTGGTTTTATCTTATTTATCATGATGTCTGTGTACTGTTTCAAATTACTACTAACACGTAATTGTGTTTCTGAATATAGAACCATACCAAAATTAATATCTGAACGTGCTTCTACCGTAAGACTGCTACAGGGCCTAAAAGCTACTACTTTTTTGTTGTGGCTTTTATTATTTTTTTACTTTTAGGTATTCGGTACACATGCTCACACAATCAAAAGTCATCATCTGCCTAGCCTTTCCCAGCTATATTGGGGTCGGCTTCCATTCTAACCGGATGCAGCTAAATACCAGTATTTTAGATGGAGCGACTGCCTATCTATAGTACTGGGTAATACGATACCCCTTGGAAAGACTGGTTGTCAGACTTTTTTGGGCTACTGACTACCCAACGACTGTCAAAGATCTACAAATGACTCCCGGGACCAACAGCTTAACGTGCTTTTAGAGGCACGGAGGAAACTCGGTATGTAATGGGTGGTCACCCATCCACAGACCAACCTAGGCAAGCACGGCTTAACCTGAAGATCGACCCGAGCGGCTGTTATTATTTGGACACGAGCAAAATCACAATCAAGATTAATTTATTCAAATCACGCTGAGAATCTTTGATCGTCAATAATTACATAAGACAGTACTTTCCTTTCCTATAGTGTTCTAGCTGCGGAGAATAAATAACGGAAAAAAACTCCTCAACAACACATCTGTCAGTAACAAATACTGATTACTAAGGAAGTTCATTTTTCCTTTGGTAATAAGGGCTTATATAGGCCGTTACCCTCCTAATCATTCCAGTAGCCAATCAAGATAATCGATGTTCCATCCATTATAATCTGATTACGAAAATTGAACCTTTTGGTATTTATACCGCTAGTATGTGTTTCGCTACAAAATGAAACATTTCACGTATCGGGCCGTCGTTTTCAATTAATGTAGTTCGATCGCCGGCTGCTAATAACACGGGTGATGCAAAGATAACATTACGTGTTGAACGGTCAACACTTCGGCTGATTGCTTCTGCACTCTTCAGCCCCTACTGAAGGGTCAATGGTAGTAACAACATATTTGAGAGATCTACTTGTATCTTATTTCATTTTTATTGATTGTACCTACTTTTTGGACGAAATGATTGTGTTGAAGTATACAAGGTCTAATTAAATTAGTTAGCGAAACTACACGATGCGAGACGTGATGGGTATCGATGTCTTAAATAAGAATTATTTGTTTTTTTTAGGTCTCAACGACCGATGGTAATTTTGTTACTTAGGACAAAATATGGTGTTTAGCAGTTATAGATAAGTAAGTTAAACATAAACGGCTCCGTGGGTCGTCTTTTTTTTTCGGATTTGAAATCATCAAATGACCCCTCCCGCTCTGGGCGGAGTGGAAGGGAGTGTCAGACTCGTACTACTCTATGTTCTTTCTTTGCCCTTTGTGTACCAGGGCCGCGGTACCTCTTTCAAACAGTCCCGCAGCCCACGCGGAGCAGCTTGAGCCGGCCGGAAAAAGCTTCATGTCAGTGGGTCGTCTTAGGGGCGGATTTGCAAAGCAAAAGATTAAGGGTTGAACCTCAACTGGCAGCTCAGAATTACCCTTTTCCACGCTTTTATCCGTTTCTGTCGTTCAAAACCGTCATTTTCTAGAGCGTGAAACAGAGCTGGAATCCTATCACACGCGGCAACATCGACGATGCGATCGGCAGCACGCTCTGCTTCAGATCCAGACCAGATGAGGTTCCACATTAAGGAAAATCCAGATTTGAGTTACCTGGATAACAAAAACGTACCCAAATCATCATCAACATTCCATCTCACTGGATAGTTAATTATAAATACAAACATCTCATCTGCCTAGCCTTTTCCCAACTATATTGGGGTCGGCTTCCAGTCTAACCGGATGGAGCTGATTACTATCATTTTACATGGAGCGACTGCCTATCTAACCTCCACAACCCAGTTAGTACTGGGTAATACGATACCCCTTGGTAAGACTGGTTGTCAGACTTTTTGAGCTACTGACTACCTGTAACGACTGTCCAAGATCTACAAATGACAGCCGAGAACAACGGTTTTACGTGCTTTCAGAGGCACGGAGGAAACTCGGTATGTAATGGGTGGTCATTCATCCATCGACCAACCTAGGCAAGCACGGCTTAACCTACAGATCGACCCGAGCGGCTGTTATTATTTAGCCACGAGCTCCTCTTACTTAATTATATTTACACACAAACCCAAAAAATACCTATCCTAAACCCAATTACCTAAACACCTCCACACATCGTCGCGTCACAGTCTACCTACCTTACATAAACAGTTTTACATAGAAACACCTCGTTAGTTCGCTTGCATAATATTCATATTTATAAGCACACATCACAGGCACTCTCGCAGAAGTGTCTAGAACTCGACACTATTTATATCTCATGTGAGTTTGCGCGCACAGGACGAGGAGGTTAACAGGGTGCATTCTGAAAGTTGGTAACGTGGTTCAGTAGCCGGAAAATATTTTTCTATTTTTCGATTAATCCTTATGCTTACTAATTCGTTTATTCATTTTTCTTACTTACTAGTTACATTTTTAAATATTTTTATCAACAAAAATGATCTAAATAAAACATTTAAAAATATAAAAAATAGTATCCCACCGGTATCGGGAACAGGGTCCAAGCTACCGGTCATAACTAATATTATAAATGCGAAAGTAAGTTTGTTTGTTTGTTACCTTTTCACGTCTAATCCACTGAACCAATCATCCTGAAATTTTGCAAATACCATTTCAGGTGTACAGAAACAGACATAGGTTATCTTTCATCCCGAAAAATGTGCTGTTCCCGAGAAAAACAACAATAACGTTCTTATGGCGCCACGTGTCTTTCGAATCACGATTGGATTCATCATAGAAACTTTAGTAGTGTGTTAAGAGTTTAATTGTCTAATTCTAAATAACGGCGAGCGAAGCCGCGGGCAAAAGCTAGTTAATCAATATTACTAAATGGAACTCTGAAAATATCACTATGTCCCTCATAAATCAATGCCTTAAAAAGAATGGTTGTCAGACTTTCGGGCCACTGACTACCTGTAAGGACTGTCAAACATGAACAAATTACAGCCGGCACCAAACGGCTTAGCGTGCTTTCTTTAGGGAAACTCGGTATGTAATGGGTGGTCACCCATCTACGGACCAACGTAGGCAATCAAGGCTTAATAATAGGCCTAATGATCGACCCGAGCGGCTGTTATTATTTAGCCACAACGTAACGTACTATACACAAAAACATAGAAATTGCAATATAACTAATATCGTGACACTGAACTAAAATATAAGTCGTTAGTATGGACATGAAATGAATCGGAAGTACGCCGGTGGTGACATCATGCAACCTACTTACAATTCTGTCACCACAGTGTGCTTCCAAAGAGCCCTGATGTCCAGCTCGAGGCCGGGGCGACAGTCAATATTGAGACGCCTTGGAACTGTACCCGATTCATTATGCGCCGTGTTATTGTGGTATGTTGTAATCTCAAGTAATTCGTTAGTTTTGCTAGAAACAGTGCATCGCACCAATGTGTGTTTTCATAGCACGAAACCCATCTGCTGCCCACATGATGTACAAGCCTAACGAAATAAATCCTGACATATCCGACATACAAAATAACCTCTTGGAAACCCTCCAAATGCTTTTTGTACACCTAAAATTGTTAGCTCACTTATTCCAGTGTTATTATCACAATTATTAATTTTCATATTAGCGTGTAAGACAGAACGATATTTCATTTTTTCAATTAGCAATATTGACTAATTAATCAAAACATCGAAATTTTGACAGCTAATTACGAATTTAAGAATGCCTCGCTTTAATATTTTTCTATTAAATTCTTAAGTACCTCAATGATGGACGCTGCTTAAGGCGCCAAACTCGTGGCTCAATTCTGGGCCGACACAATTTAGATAGCCATCATCACGTTAAGATTGTTATTGTATAGTTTTTAATATTGTTAACTGGACATCATAACGACTTCTAGGCTAATTTTTTTTTTCTTCTGAAATGTATTGTATTGTGTTTTGGTAAGTTTTGACTCATTTAACTGTTAATTTCATGTTCACAAACTCAACAGCAAACCAGCATTGTGCTTTGCAGTGCCCTGACACTGTTCATGTACAAAAACCGACTGTAATATTGAATTATGTGTGATGTGCATGAGAGCAAATAAATATATAAATAAAAATAAAATAAATAAATAAAGAAAGAGTATAATCACATTTTTCTAAATAAATCATTTTCTTTTAATGCTAATAGTGTGTTGTCGGTAAAATTTCAATCTCATGCACGGTGCAAGTAAAAAATATACCTCCGGCACCGGTGCTTTCTTAGCTTTTTCATCCTGTGACTGTACATACTTACGTGTACAGTCACGAGCACCAATATGTGAACACTTAACAACTTTTAAAAGTGTTTTTCTCCTACTGCTCTGATTAAAATGTCATGTTGTTACGAACATAGTATTTTGGAACTCGACTTTTGATGAAAAAGATTCTATCGCCAAGTTATAATCGTTATTTCTCGCAAAAATTGTTTTTAAATTTAGGAAAGCTTACCCATCTAGTTTAAAAAAAATACGTGTAAAAGTGTTTGTTCAAACCTATGTGCATAATAAACATCTTTAACATTTACGTATCTTTTTAATATTGAGTGTCATAATTAATTGCATTCGTCATAATAATATTTGGTTTGTCTTATTTGAAAGACGAACTGTTTCTATTTCTCGAGAGATGTTCAAATTCAAGTGGTTGTGGAGTGCAGATGAACGTGTTAAGTGGGTTTCGTATTATATTCATTAAGTAAGAACATGAATCGTTAATTTGATAAACTTGTTATGATATTTGATAATTCTGATCTATTTTTTTACCATCAACTTTTATGATAGAGCAAAACTGTTGAAGAGGTCATTAGTTGGGACATTAGGGGGGGGGATCATTTTACCACTTTGGAAGTGTCTATCTTTCAAACGATTGACTTTTAGAAAAAATAGTTCTAGAGACCTCAATGTCATTTTTAAAGACCTATCTATAGACACCCCATACGTATAGGTTTGATTTTTTTTTTAGTTTCAGTTCCATGTGAGAAGAGCCCCTTAATCTTTTTTTTGTATTAAAATCGTAAAGCGGTTCACAGAATACATCTACCTACCAAGTTTAAACTGTGTAGTCTTAATAGTTTCGGAATGAAGTGGCTGTGACCTACAGACGGACATACATGACGAATCTATAAGGGTTCCGTTTTTTGCCATTCGGCTACAGAACCCTAAAAATCCCCACTTTACGTGTTCAGGAGATACCCTAAAAAAACCACTTTGTCAGCGTAACTAATAATATTAGGTACGTCATCTAATCTATACGCGAAATTACAGCTTTCCAGTACTAAGAGTCTTATGTTCGAACTTAAGACCTATGATTTGGAAGTCCGACGGTCACACCACTAGGCTATCACTGCTCAACTCACCAATGAAACTACATAACAAGAGCTCAAGAGTCTGTCAGATTGTCAGCTAATTATTAAGTTCATTATCCTCTCCGAAACTGGGAGCAACAGACACAAACCTCACTTTGTGGAAACTCCCGAACTAAGATCAACTATCTGTATACAAATATTAAGTTTGAAGGAGGAATCGAAACCACAAGCCTTCCCTATGTAAATGTTCAGCCGCTACGACATTCATGCCTGCTGTTGAATTCCAACTTTCGGCGCTGAGTCGAGAGCTGAAAATCCAATGCCGCGCTTTTATTCTTTAGGCGGTCACGGTGACCATCCTTAAGTTTTCTGTTTGTTTGCAAAACCGCATCAAAAACTAAAGAAACTGTTTACCTGCAAAGAAAAACGAAGTCTTAGCCAGCGAGACATAAAACATAATCATTTGTGACTAAGAAACTTCATAAATAAGCACGCAGCTTCTTGCAATGAATCTTGCAAACCTCGGGGCAGTTAATTTAATCAGGGGAGAATTACGGCCCCAGCTACACACTGGGGCCCAGAGGCCCGAGGCCCCTAACACCCACGTGATGGAAAAATGTGGCTTCTTAAGACAAAAGGGTGATGGATGGCACAATGGTGGCACAATGCCAGTCGATGTGTTTGGCAATAATAGAAGGGCAGTGTCCGGGATGAATGACCTTTTATTTTGTTCTGGAGGTATTTTGATGCCTGTTAAGCCGTGCTTGCCTAGGTTGGTCCGTGGAAGGGTGCCCACTCATTACCTACCGAGTTTCTCCGTGCCTCGGAAAGTACGTTAAGCCTTTGGTCCCGGGTGTCATTTGTAGATCTTTGACAGTCGTTAGGTAGTCAGTGGCCCAAAAAGTCTGGCAACCAGTCTTATGAAGGGGTATCGTATTACCCAGTACTAACTGGGTTGGGAGGTCAGATAGGCAGTCGCTTCATGTAAAATACTGTTATTCAGCTGCATCCGGTTAGACTGGAAGCCGACCCCAGTATACTTGGAAAAAGGCTAGGCAGATGATGGATGGGTTAAATTCTATGGAAGATGTTTGTCGTGTAGCTGAGAACAACGACTCCGTGAGTTTATTTGAGGTTTCAGAATTTTCTCAATAAATTTAACTTTGGTCTAGGCAGATTATAATGCGCGGGTATTTAGCGGTCTAAATCTAAGCGGTTTCCAATTAAAGGACGAAATGAACCACTGATTTTCTTCTAAACCAATTTTCAAATCATTCTATGTAAAATATTTTGTGGCTGTAATTTTTTCGTATTTATTTAATTTAAAATTTTCAGGAAAAATGCTAAAAGAAAAACATAAACAGATTGCATGTGGACGCTGTGTATAAAAGCTGTACCTAGATCAAAGAAATTAATGGTTTCGTAGCCCGGCAGCGGTCCGCGTCGGCAAATTGGGCCAAAAACATTCTTGTATTGAATATTCAATTCTTTTGCCCTCTTCAATTTGCTGAAGTAGACAGCTATTTGAATTTGGGCAGTATAAGTTGGCATATACTGCATTAATTTATCTAGGTTACAAATAGTTCGATGGAAGATTAATGAACCTACCCAGATAATAGAGCTTGTTAATTTGAGGGTTCCGTATGCCTCTGCTAAAAAAATTCAAAAATCTCGTCCATGGATCCCACATTGAAGATGATTCCGTACTTTGTGAAAAGTTTAAAAGTTAGGCACAATTATAGAGTGACCGGTAATTAGTGACTGATACTTAAACACGTGATTGTACTCATGATAACAAACAACTTTCCCAAAGAAACATTTTTTTTAAACGGCTAACAGCTGATAGGTCACAGGCGCTCGCGTGCGAATTTCATACGGCTGTTGTGTTATTGTGATAAAATTCTGTGTATAAAAAAAATGTTTCTTTGGGAAAGTTGTTTGTTGTCATAACTAAAATCACGTGTTTAAGTATCGGTCACTAATTACCAGTCACCCTATATGTTCACTTAGCGAAATTCAAAAGCGATTTTCCCTTGATATAAGGGTTTCTACTTTGAGATAAGATCTATTTCGTAATATTATGGCCTCCAAAATATTATATTCGTGATAAAGTAAATCAATATAGTAGAAAAAAAAAACTTTTAAAAGTTGCTGCGTGTATACATATTAGTGCTCGTGACTGAACATGAACGATAAATGTTTTCTTTGAAAAATCAAGATACTGAAGCAACAATCGTGAACGTAGATATATTTTTCTTGAAACCCACCAGTATAGTATATTTCGAACACAACCACACATTAAGTGATAGGGCGTTCCATTCCAAAACACAGCTAAAGTAAAGAGTAAACTATACCCTTTCGACCTTTACAATATTCGCGAAATAACAAGGAACCCCAGTTCCCCCTCAGTAGCGAGATAACTTAGTGGCTCATCGGGAGCTTCGCACCTTCCCCTGACCCTTACAACTTACACAAAATAAGCAACTCCATTTTTTCCCCAAACATACTTGACAATTCATTTCAGCGGGAGAGGAACAAAAGATTTAGGGGCCTTATTTCACAAAACTTGGATATGCAGGTAATTTAAAAATAAAACAGAATCAGAATCATTTATTTGTTAAACATAGGTATACACATTAGGGATCTTATAAATAGTAAAGGTTCTTGCTATGTTTTGTCGTTACTGACATACAAATTGGAAACAGCTTATTAAAATTACAAATAAAATGTCAATTGAAATAAAAGATTACGAATATAACATGTCAATAAAAAAAAATAAAAAAATGTATATATCGTCGTATCCTACGAATAGGGGCGTAACTGCATAATAGCTACTTTTCAGGAGACACTTTTTTGTGTTTAATTAAATTAATTATGAACAAATATATATTGGTGGTTTCAAATATTGTGTATTGGTATCTTATGGTTCGGCTAGGATTATTTTTAATAAATTAACTTTATATTTTATACGCATTTTGTCCCTTAAATCCTTATTCTCTGTTGTGTTAAGGCGAAGCAGGGCTGGGCTTGAGCAATAAGTTACGTTATGCTTTTTATCTCCGGAAATGTTCGTCAAAAACATAACTTGAACGTAGAAGAGAGACACAAATGTAATTAGGGCTTCGTCTCTTCTATACATACGCAATTTAGCCAATCCATAGAACACGGCTACAATCACCATGAGGGTTTTTTTCTGTGCACCCAATATTGAAAATTGAATGAGTAATTAAAATGACTTAATTAAGTACAAACTCGTTGATTTTATTATGTTATTTGAACTAAATCAATACAGTACAATTTAACAAAACATAATTTCTACATTTAAATCCCTTGAGCTATAAAACATTTTGATTTCCCTATCTTCGACTGTTTTCTTTCATTTACATAATCTTCCTTTCCAATCAATTCCACCAACTTTCGTCCTCGGCGTTTCATTATTCATTAAAAAATATTACGGTAAATTTGATAATTACGACTAAACCTTAGTAGCATAGGCAAAAATTGTATTTATTTACAAATCAGCTCGCCGTAACCACCAAACTGCGCGTTCCGCCGACTAGAGACCCAGCGGCGCTAGCACGCTCTCCCCGCGTCCGCGCACCCCCACTACTCACGAAGAAAGAAGGCGCGACGGCGATTGAGACTTTATTCTTTGTTGAAAACGTAGTGCTTCAAATTGTGGCTTTTTAGAAAACCGAATTATTTGAAAACCTGTACCGTTTTTAACTGTTTTGTTGAACTGGTCATATGCGGTATGAATAGAAATAGAAATAGAAATAGAATAGAAATAATTTATTTGCATTGAATGTAGGTACATACATGAGTTGTTACAGTAGTAATTATTTGTTCCTGGTACATTCTACCATTAGGCATGCAAAAATTTATACTTTTAAACAATAAAACATATAACTTCAATTTAAAAACTTTCACAACAATTCAACAAATTATCTTGTAATAAAAAATCAGATCAAAATAGAGTAACATAATAATACAGCTATAATTTATCTGTTAGGAAGTCTGATACAGAATAATAACATTTTTGTATTAATAACGATGTAAACTGTTTTTTAAAAATTCTCAAAGGTTGCTCCTTGATGCTATTTGGAACCTTATTATAGATTATAGGCGCCATGCCTAAAACACTTTTTTTTAATAAAGATGTTTTGTGAGCACCGGTACATAACTTATATTTATATTGAGACCTGATAGTTGTACTTCGCTTTGTTGTGTCCTTTAAAGTAGGGAATAAGTCACTATTACTTTTAACAAAAATGGAAAGCTCTAATATGTAAAGACAGGGAAAAGTAAGTAGTTTATTGTCAATGAAAACGGTTTTACAGCTGTCTGTAACTTTTAATTTAAATATTGCTCTTAGACAGCGTTTTTGGGCTTTAAAGATATTTTCTCGTTCACAAAAATTGCCCCAAAATATGACACCAAACCTTAAATTCGATACCACTAAGCCATGGTATGCAACCAGTATAGTGTTGATGTTTACCTTTTTGGAAAGGTTACATAGAACATACGCTGATGAACCTAATTTTTTGCAAATAGCTTCAGCTTGTGGTTTCCATGTAAGTTTGCTATCAATTAAAATTCCTAAAAATTTGGCTATACTTGCTTCGTCCACTGTTTGGCCATTGTACTTTAAATTTAAGTCTTCGGGGTGTATACGTTGGTAAAAATGCATAACTTTAGTTTTCTCTATATTTATTAATAAATTATTATGATTGAGCCAATTGATTATTGTTTTTAAAACGTTATTAATGTCTATTTCGTATTGCTTTTTATTAATACAATTAATTAATGCTGTGCTGTCATCAGCAAACAAAACCATTGGATGAGAAATTTGACGTGGCAGATCGTTTATGTAGAGTAAGAAAAGTAACGGCCCGAGAACGCTCCCCTGCGGTACGCCGAATTTAATGTATTTATAGGAAGATACATGTTTTATTTCTCGTTTAGACTTCATACAAACTCTGGAAACTTCTGTAACTTGCTTACGACCGCTTAAATATGATTTTATTAAATCAAGAACATTTCCACGTATGCCATATGCGTTTAGTTTTTCCAAGAGCTTTTCGTGATTAACATAATCGAAGGCTTTTGACATGTCTGTGTATATTGCACATACAGGTGTTTTAGTATCCACATTTTTCATAACTGTGTTTAATAAGTCGTACACAGCCAGCCGTATGATGAGCCGAATTTAATTATGCAATAAAAAAGAAAGCCCTTATGTTCGTTAGGGCACTATTCGTAGGATACGACGATATAAAAATCACAAATAAGAAATGTCACTAAAAATATTACAAATAATAAAATGCCAATAAAATAAAAAATCATAAAAAAAGGAAATAAAAAATGTCAATTGAAAATCATAAAATCACAAATCAGAATTATTCATACTAAAAAATTATAATTTAAATATTCATCCACACTGTAATAGCATACATAGCATACAGACTTTATCATTAACTCTAGAGACGGGGTATTTACCATGTTTACTGTAAGGTTTGAGTTCCCGATATTTCGGCGCTGTTGCAAGCACCATGATCACGGATAAACTGAAGTTATTGCGGGTGGGTGTTTATAAGCAGATTATTCGGTCTACCCTCTTTCTTGTTCATTGCACTCAGTACCGCTACCTCTGTCACTCGCAACTCGATTCTGTGTTATTGAGTTTTTCATCAGCAATATCTTAATAGTAGTCCGAAACTTGAATTTGTGATGGCAATAGGCTAGCTCCCTATTACACGGGACTTAACTTATTACGGGTGAAATATGTTTGTAATACAGCCACAGATCGGCTTAACCCCTCAGAGACAAAGGGCGTGATGTAATGTTATGGCATGTTGTCTACTCCGTCTTAGACATGAACTATTTAGCTAGTTTACAGTATAATTACATAATGGTTAAATTAGTATTGGCTTCTAGTCTGAGTAGATGCAGCTGAATTTCAGTACGTTACACCGAGCTGTGACCTTTGCGGTTCGAAATATGTTACAGGTCACTCAGCGAAAAGGTTAACCGAAGTCGGTAAAACTGTTTCAGACTTTCTGCCCTTTGGCTTGCCTTAAAGTCTATCAAAGGGATTTGTTTGAAAACCAGCGTGGCCAGAGTCACTGAGATACTTCATTTCACATCTGCATGTGACCTACAAGCTTTTGCCCGCGACTTCACTCGCGTTAATTTAGAATTTAACAATCAATTCGGGTTGTATTCTGCACAGGCACGTGGCGCCATCTATTATTATGAGAACGTTATTGTGGTTTTCCTAGGGAACGGTTCTCTTTTTCGTAATGAAAGGTACCCCATGTCCGTTTCTGTATACCTAACAACGTATATGCAAAATTACAGGATGATCGGTTTTTATAATATTTTAACTTTCGCATTTATAATATTAGTAAGGATTCTGTTAAAACCTCTTTGCATAGGTACTTTTTACGTAGAAAGGTCAGCTATTGCGTGGGTTTTCATTGATACATTTGACTCAGTGATACAAGGATTTTATGGCGCTCAAATGACAGAGACGCACTGTAGGTAAACAAATGTATTGCAAAACAAAATGACGAGTTCAGAGCTTTATATAGAATGGTTTTTGTTTCAACTAGCTTATGCCCGCGGCTTCGATAATGTCCTACAGGATCATACTAGCGGGATAAAAAGTATCCTATGTGCTAATCCAGGTTATAAACTATCTGTGTTCCAAATTTCATCCGAATCCGGTCTGTAGTTTTTGCGTGAAAGAGTAACAAACATCCTTCCTCACAAACTTTCGCATTATAATATTAGTAGGATTTTCACTCACGGACCGGTTACAGCAAAAAACATACGGAACGATTTCGAAACGGATAATAAGTTCTCGTTTTCAAATTGGTTTGAAATACTTAAAAAAATGTCATCATCATCTGGCTCGCCTTTTCCTAACAATGTCGTGGTGGGCTTCCAGTCTGGATCTAGACGCAGATGAATACTAGTTTAAAGGGTGTAAAAAGACCCTTAACGAAAACGAAAACAACATATTCTGCCGATCATTGGGATCATTGTTTTCTTCTAGACAATACCTGGGAAACCACAGGTTCTGGAGATATTGAAGGTCAAATTGCCAATTTTTTCACAAGTTTTTTTTAAGGTTTAAACTTTACTTTAATTAACTCCATGACCCGTTTACTTTTCAAAGCATCCATCAGCACAAAGTTTTGAGTGCGTAACATTGAGTTTTACGTAAAACGTGATTTTTCACCCCAAAAAAAAAGTCGTTTCCCAGCAATAATTTTTGCATAGAGTTTCTTAGATTGATGTACAGAATGCTTGGTTGACGGCTTCGTGACGGGTCCATTTACACCCTGTATAGAGCTGCTGTTTATCTGACCTCCACACCCTAGTTACTGGGTAACACATACCCCTCGGTAAGCCCTGGTTGTGGACTCTCAGGTATCTGGCTACCCGTAAGGACTGTCAGACCGCAAATGAAAAAAAAAATACAAATTGTTTCTATACGATTTCCAACCAAAGCCTCTATTAAAAACATAATTCTACCTCATTTACGTAAATGACGAAGTCAATATCCTCAAAAAATTCCTCCAGTCTAATGAACTTAAGTCAATGAACTAATACGGCACATACTTTATACTCAGTGTATAAATGTACGGAGTGTCTACGGGCGATTTAGCAAAGTACACAGGGTACTAAGAGCGCTAGAGTGGTACCCATCATCGTTTGTACTCGATGGCGATAGAGATGCCCCTATCCGGTTCAAGACGTCTATGTAAATGAATTCTAGTACAGACGTGTACAGAAGTGAGATTTAGAGAATATTTTGGGCTAGTGTTTGCGGTCGGTTTTTGTTTTTTTATTTAATTCATGACATTTTAATTAATTTATAATCTAAATCTCAAATGAGCATATTTAGTATTTTTATTTTAACTTATTTTTATTATATTTTTTAAATTTTATTGTGGACATTTTACATTTTATTTGACATGGATAAGTATGCAATTAATTTAATTTTTAATTTTTATAGATTATTTTGATGTTTAATTTAGATGTAGTAGTATTGTGTGTTGTGATTTGTCTTTGATTAGTTAATTACTAATATTATTTTAAGTATACCTACTAACAAGATTATGGATATTTGTGTCTGAAGTAAATAAATTGAATTGAATTGAATTGAATTTATCTCTTAGAGAAAAAATAAGTTAGCTGTAATTTTAGGATTTATGTGTGTGACGAGTCTGACAGAAATCTGTTTAACCATTTATTTTTTCATTATATGATAAACATCAGTATATAATAACACCCGATTTTCGAAATGAGAACTTATCAAAATCTACTTTAGTTCAATGTAGCCACCTAAATTCATTTTTCATTCGTGAAATTAATGTCAAAAGTTTAACAATTCCTCAACTTCAAATTCTCAATTCAGATATTTGGTATTTTTAAACAACTTTCACTAGTTTTAAGTATAAATTGATGCAGGTAAAAAAATGTTAAAAGCATTGTGTAATGACATCGCGTTATCTATTAGGATTGGTTTGCATGAACGGTTTTCTAAGTGGCGTTCAGACGAACAAAGATTAGTCGCGTTAAAAACATTAGAAACAGCGGCCATGTTTGTTTTACCGTTGCCGTCCCTTTACATTTACGAAATATATTATGTATGTTTGTAATGAAAAACAAACAATTATTTAAGACTGCAAAGAGTAACATAGAAGAAAAAACTAATAATGAATTACAAAATGCAGTGCAATGGCTACATGAGAAAAATTTACATGTCAATCTAAATAAAACTGAAATTGTCCAGTTTCACACCACATAATGCTACGATTAATCCGATTTGAATACTTTATGACAATATCTTTTTATAACCAGTACAAGCAACTTCATTTTTAGGTATCAGTATTGGTAACTAAATTAAATTTGCACTTAACACTTTTGTATACCATGTTTTACGCAAATAATTATACTATTACTATTTATTAAAAATAAAAATAAAAAATGTAATAAGCACCACACCTGGATTGAATGCATCGTCGGTGCAGTAGTCGCAAGCCCAACGAACTGATTCTAACTTTGATATCTCATATCTCGGAAACGCGAATCTTTACTCGTAAAAGATTTTGTCTCATACAAAATTTGTTAGTTTTGATACCAGCAATTGAATACAGGTTTCATGTGTGTGTGCTCACAATTTTTTTTTTTTTTTTGTGACCCTGATGTGTCCCACTGCAGGGCAAAGGCCTTCCTTCCCTCCTTCCATTTATCTCTGTCTTTGGCTTTTTGGGCCCAATCCTTTTGACAAGAGTCCAGCTCGTCACGCCATCTCCTTCTGGGCCTACCGCGTCGCCGGGTTCTGTTGTTCGGAACCCAATCTGTTGCCACTTTGGCCCAATTTTGATGCGACTATTTTATAAAAAACAAAAATTGATTACACAGGCCGGGCTTCATATAAAATATTCCAACCCTTTCGATACCAGTTATAATTGAGTTAACCCTATCTGTAACGAGAGTAATTTGTAAAATTATTTTAAACAATAAATTAAACACGTCGTGTGACTGTGTCCACGTTGTTAATCAGTTGACACGGTCAAGCGATCGCTCTCCGGGAACAATTAATAATTCAACAGAGATACTTGTATTGTTTATATTATTATTTATGAACTACTGAACGCATGATTTACGTGAAGTTTCATGACTGTATGAATACAGTTTGATGTATTGGTTTAATACTGACATGCAATAAATATTATGTTTATAAAACATGTTAAAAATGGATTTGCGGTTCTTATAATTATAGGTTCAGTAGTGCAGTTAACAAGTTATCATTTATTGACCCGGAATGGAGGTTAGAAACATTTGAAGATCTTTGACAGTCGTTAGGTAGTCAGTGGCCCGAAATTTTTTACAACTAGTCTTACCAAGGGGTATCGTATTACCCAGTAGTAACTGGATTGTGGAGGTCAGATAGGCAGTCGCTCCATGTAGGATACTGGTATTCAGCTGCATCTGGTTAGACAGGAAGCCGACCCTAACATAGTTGGGAAAAGGCTAGGCAGATGATAAATGGAGGTCAGAAACATATTTATGTTGCGCCGAGCTGCATCGTCTGGGTCAAAATGAGGTGAATAACATCTTTTTCGATGTTTTTACGTGGATAAGCAAAGCAAAGCTTTCTGTCCGCTCAAGCCAATTCTGCGTTATGGTGTCTCCTTACCGAGACGTCACGCACCGGATCAACTCAGGAAGGATGAAATGGCGACAGGTCACTGGAACAACTTGTAACCAACGGATGCCTCTCAAGTTAAAGGGGAAAATATACAAGTCCGTAATTAGACCTGTCGTACTGTATGGATCGGAATGCTGGGCTGTGAAGAAGATGGATAAAAAAAAGATTGCATGTAGCGGAGATGAGAATGTTGAGGTGGATGTGTGGTGTGACAAGAAAGGATAAGGTAGGGAACGAGTACATTAGAGGTGGATTAAAAGTTGCGCCAGTTACAGAAAAGTTGAAAGGGAATCGGCTGTCTTGGTATAGACATATGATGAGGAGGGACGAATGGCATGTGACTAAAAGAGTGATGAATATAAACGTTGATGGATGGAGAGGGAGAGAAATGATATGAAAGATAAAGGAGTAAATGATAGCGTGACGGTTGACAGGGGAGAATAGAAGAAAAAAACGTGTTGTGCCGACCCCAAGAAACATGGGACAAGGGCAGGAAGATGGTGTCTCCTTACCAAAAGCTTCATATTAGGTTCTTTGCCCAGATCGGGTATGAAGCTTTTACGTTTTTGAATAGCGACTTGTAAAAAGTCAGAAGCAAAACTTAGTATAGGTTTTTGTTTCCTTCCAGTTACTCATATACTTCAAGTCGTCTTATATCTAAGGCAGGAAAATAAACAACAAAAATAGCAATCGCTTATAATTCCGCGCGGGTAGTGTGGGGTCAAACCTTCCCTTAGTTAACGAGCGGCACAGAACGCGTTTAACAAACGAGAGGCGGTATTTGTACGCAGTATTTGTACGACACGACTATATTGCCGCTAAAGGGTCGGCAGAATAGTAAAGATCGAGGCTGATAATATTAATATGTCCCGAGGCATTCGCAACGTGACACGCTGTAGAGATTAGATGTAGAAGAAACAGTTGGAGGTTTCAGAGCAACAAGTAGCAATGTAACGTTTTTGAAGTGAAATATATTTCTGAACAGAAATTATTAGTATCATCATCTGCCTAGCCTTTTCCCAGCTATATTGATGTCAGCTTCCAGTCTAAACGGATGCAGCTGAATACCGGTATTTTACATGGAGCGACTGTCTATCTGATCTCCACAACCCAGTTAGTACTGGGTAATACGATACCCTTTGGTAAGACTGGTTGTCAGACTTTTTGGGCCACTGACTACCTAACGACTGTCAAAGATCTACAAATGACACCCGGGACCAAGGGCTTAACGTGCTTTCCGAGGCATGGAGGAAACTCGGTATGTAATGTTTACATATCAATATGCTTAAAAACTTAGAAAGAAAAAATGCGTTCTTTAAAATCATTGTCACTATTGTGTAGACAGAAAATACGTTAGGAAATTTGACGGAAATGGCGGTCTCTAAAATCTCCAAAACGTAGTGAGCAATCAGCAAACGACGCTCGTTCCTGCTCTGTTTAACAAAAAGCTTTTCCCAAACATTGGGACGGTTACAGTCTGATATTATATTGTTAATTGATGGCAACATCGCCCTGGGCACAATTCCAAAATAACTTCTGCTTCTCTGAATTTTCTTTTTACCCGATTGGGGACTTCAACCCCCCTTGAAGACCCCTCTTTGAAGACCCCCTTTTACAATCTTTACAAACTCGTAAACCCTACACTTGATGGCCTCTTGGAGTTGTATCAGTGTGACTGTATTTATGTTCAATATTTGCATAATATTCATCTGCATATTTTATAGTCATTTCGCTATAAAACTGAGACAAAGCAAAGATTATGACCCTGTCGCGTCTCCGATAGCCGTTTAGTTGTTTAATGACAGACTAGTCTTGCTTTATAAGCAAGGCGTTTTTGTTCCGTTTTATATTTTCTGTACTGTAATAAGACAGTGATTAGTTATCTCAAGGAAAATTTCCGATTTTCCGATTATATTAATTTTTGTATCTGGAACGCTCTCGTCTCCCTCTTGGAGGTGGGCGTTAATAGCTGCGACACAGTTTTAAACTAATGCAGGTATTTATGAAAATGAAAATGAATTTGTAAAATGTGTTTTTGTTCCAATAAAGATATTTAAATTTATCATTTTTCAGGCCTGGAAATTTCCACAATTACCACAATTTCTTGAAAGTAAGCAAGCCCTTTTAAAATGTGGACATACACATCAAAAGTCCTTTCGGGGCATGAAGGGATGCGATGGAATTTGCCTGAGATACCAAATTATGTCAACATAGGTATAGACCACTTACTAATTTGACTAAAATTTAAATTTCTGGGAACAATGTAACATTCCCGAGCAAACTAAAAGGGTAGATATCTACAAATAAATGTAATTCGATTCAATGATCAAAGGAACTTGTAAACTGTCCAGGATCTAATAACTAGACCCTACTCAGGGTCAGGACAAATAGGACCTATAGTTTACGTGCCCATTCCCCCATATTCTTTGTGCCAAATTTCAAGCGGTTTCCCATCGGCCGGGCATATTCCGTTACATTTTATACCGTTCCGGTCGACCAGGCCGGGCCGGAGGTCATTACCCATCGGCTTTTCCGCTTTACGGTTTCGGTTGTTGTTTTGCCGAAATTTTTGGCCATCATCAGGCCGAAGTTGCCATACTTAGCGACTTCCGGCTCCTAACCATTTTTATGACATACAAGACGACGGAACCCGAGGCGTTAGCCGCAATTTGGGGTTTGTTGTCCTATATTTATACTGATTTAATTCCTCTTCGAAGTCCGGGTATTGTCCCGAATCTTTTTTGTTACTGCTCATAAAGTCTTTAGGAGTTCGATCCTCGGCCTTTTTAAGATTTAAGGATCAACTTATATAACTTGTTTGATCTTCCCTATTGAATTTCTTGCCCCCAATCGTGATTACAATACCCTTAATTCTGTGGAACCGATAAATTTCGGAGTATTAAAGGGATCAATGTAGTCTATCGTTTGGTCTCGATATTAAATGTGCCTATTTTATTTTTCCTAAATGTATTTATGTGAAGCTCTTTACTGAATAAATTTAGGAAATTTCCAAATCCTTTTGTTATTTCATCTGCAGATCATTTCGAACTCTGTTATCATATCAGCCTTACCCGTTCTGCTCACGTTTCAACGCTTGCCAATTTGCTGAGTCATTTTGACAATTGCTAGGACGGACGATTCAGCAATCAGCATATTGATAGTGGGTTTCAACAAGCCTACACACGACGCAATCAAACGCTGACTCATGACAAATTTATCGAACAGTCTGTCTGTGATAAAGCGAGTGTAAAATCTGGTTGCGATAAATCTCACCTCAAAAGAGGGTGAAAAGTTAATAGTCACCTACTTTATTCAAGAATGCTTTATCTCAGGTAATAATATGAATACATGGGCAGCACTTGTGCACTCGATCTCCCCGCGAACAAGTGCCCGTCGCGCACATTATAATAATCGATGGCATCACTTACCAGCTTATGAATATTTTACATCCCTCATAAGACTCATATGTTCCCCCTTCACCCCGTCACACCCCCTCCCGAATAATGTCCGCCCGTAAATTGTGTTTTGTGGGTAATTCGGCGTGACTAACGTCGTTTTTGCACGAAATTATCAAGTTGCAGTCGATCAAATTATACGCTTATTAAGACATAATGGGTAACATTACTCTCTCGCCTTTACGTGTCTATATTGTGAAAGGATTTGGGAGCCCAGCGGTGCGAATGAAAGGATTCTGATGGAAATTAATTAATTGTTTTGTATGATGGTTTTAATGGCACCCTGAAAGCGCATAGAATATTATGTTGAGTGAAATTATTAATTTTGTATTCTATGTAGTATATGGTTGAGCTCGTGGCTAAAATAATAACAATCGAAATTCAGGTTAAGCCGAGCTAGATTGGTCCGTTGATGGGTGATTTAGTACTCGAGATATTATGACAAAATAGTTTTAGAAGTAAGGATAATTATGTAAAACAAAATTTCGAATTTTTGAACATTATGGCTACTGAAGTTTATAGCAAACGTGTGATGGATAATGATTTTAGGACAAACAATTTTAGGAGAAGAAATGTACCATGATTATTATAATTATTTTGCAAATCTGGCTGGAATCATTTAATTTTGATTTGTTAAAATATTCAAATGTATTTTTTAGGCACGAGTTAATCCTGGCTACAAGACATGGTTGTTATAAAGCACATAAATAAATAAATTTAAAAAAATTAAAAAAAGATTCAAAGAGTTCAAAGAAGAGCAGCATCGTTCATAATAATTTATCCTTGCTACATGAATAAATAAAAACAACAGACTGTGAATACATCAAAAATGTGGTTACAATCCGCCTACATAACAAGTCACTTAACAATGTTATTGAGAGGTATTTTTTTTTTTTGTTAGCCTGTTTAAGTGTCCCACTGCTGGGAAAAGGCCTCCCCTTTTTCCTTCCAAATCTCTCTGTCCTGTACGATATCTGGCCATGTTCGCTCCGCAAACGAGATCAGATCGTCACACCACCTTCGTCGCGGTCTACCTCGACGGCGATTTCCTCCGACAGGCGTCCAGTGGGTGACAATCGTTGCCCATCTCTCCGGGCGCATTCGTGCTACGTGGCCAGCCCACTCCCACTTCAGCTTGGCTGTTTTTTCTCCAACATCTGCAATTTGAGTAATGCAAAAAAAAAAAAACAAAAAAAAAATAATAACAAAAAAAAACCGGCATCAAGGTAAGCGAAAATAAAATGAAGATGACACTTATTTCTAAACATCTCCCAAATAGACTGAGCAGAAGAATTTATTTTAGGAAATAGTTACAATAAATTCCTTGGGAGCACTTTATACATTTTACATGAGTCGCAATCTGAGACGTTCCCGAGTTATTACGGAATATTTTTCCACCGTAAACATAAGAAAATATATTTGTAATACGTTACATCAAAGAGAGTGTATTTTTTATGTCAATAATATTATATTGAAGTTCAAATATAACTCCGGAGTAAGCGGGCCGGAGTATTTTATCTTCGGACGGATGGTTCGCGAATACTAATCTCTTGTGCGGTGAATTTGCTACAAGTTACTTGGCCGTGTTTTAGAGGTATATTTATGATGTCGTCCGAAGTTATTTGGTGTTGTCGTGCGTGATTAATCTCGTCTGTAGCCTTCCGGGTCTCTCGTCTTTCCTTTCATTTTTTGGGTTGACTTAACGTTATTACTTAATATGGGAGAAATTGGGCAATAGAGGTAATCTATTTGATATCATGCTAAGAGACTTGCTAATATCTAAATTTCATAAAAAAAAGTTGCTTAAAAACTAAAAAAAACCCGACTGAAAAAACTGAAAAGAATAAAACAAGCACATTTTAAATTAAAAGTTGGAAGCAGGCGGGGCCCATTTGAATATAAAATTAAGAAAATGGTATGCCCCCTTCCCCCCCCCCCCCCGCTTACATACAAAGACTGATAAACACATTACCCTCCTTTGCGTCGCGCAGTCGGGTAAAAAATAAACAGTCTTTAAGAACCATTTCCTCGTAAACTGTGCGTTGCAAATTGAAATATGATCGGTGCCTTATGTAACTTCCCATGCAGGAAAGAAGGAGGTGGTCCGTTCAAATAATTCAGATCTACTCGAAAATCTGTTGAAGATATTTTCTCCTAGTAACGACTAGTCAAGGATATCTGTCGTCAAAGGGAAGCTCCTAAAGCTGCGACCTTATCCTCACCTCGGAACTCCAAGAGTACTTCAAAGAGTAGTTTACCCAGAGGAATAATCAAGATCTAGGTAAATATAAAAGATTTTGAACTAGAGCCGGCTTGATTTGTCAATACCGTTTGATTTAGTGATAATGAAACCAAATTTTCAACGAAATACGCTTAATTAAGTCAACCTTGGTCTTGCTAGATTTTAGATTTATCATCCAATTAAATCTAATTTGTTAGGCTTTTTGAAAACTGATATCTATACTTACTTATACTTATATATATAATAATATTATAAGGCTGAAGAGTTTGTTTGGTTGAACGCGCTAATCTCAAGAACTACTGGTTCGAATTGAAAAAATCTTTTAGTGTTGGATAGCCCATTTATCGAGGGAGGCTATAGGTTATATAACATCACGCTACAACTAACAGGAGCGGAGCATTAATGAAATATGTTGCAAATACGGGCATTATAAATAATACGCAGGCGAAGTTGCGTGACCTGCGCATCTAATATAAGTAAATCATAACCTACCTAGGCTTTTTCCCGACTATGTAAAGGTCGGCTTCCAGTCCAAACGGGTGCAGCTAAATACCCCTTACATGGAGCTACTGCCTATCTGACCTCCACATTTCCAGAACCAGATACTGGGTATCGCGATACCTGAAAGTCTGAGAATCAGTCTTACCAAAGAAGACTGGTACTCAGACTTTCATGCTTCGGACTACCCGTCTAATACAGGGTGTAAACGGACCCTTCACGAAGCCGTCAACCAAGCATTATGTACATCAAACTAAGTCAGCCTACGCAAAAATTATTGCTGGGAAACGATTTTTTGTTGGGGTGAAATATCACGTTTTTCGGTAAAACTCAATGTAACGCACCCAAAACTTGGTGCTGATGGATGCTCTGAATAGTAAACGGGTCATGGAGGTAATTGAAGTAAAGTTAAAACTTTAAAAAGTTGTATTTAAAAAAAAAACTAGTGAAAAAATTGGAAGTTTGGTAGGTATGGTCCAGAACAAAAAAATTATCGCAACGACGTAGAGAACAAGCCTTTCGGCTTCGTTAAGGGTCTTTTTACACCCTTTATAATGTGTAGTTTCGTGTTTGTTTGAATCAACGCAGTTTCGGGACAATAAACAGTTATCTTAGTTTCCGACTACCATTACAGCCACATGCTGTTTCCAAACTAGCTGGAGCTAAATATTCATTACACTGCGAACTCATACGCGTGAGTAATTAAATTAAATTCGGTAGTTAGTGACTGTTTGTTTTATTGTTAATGCAATTAAATATTGCATTAACAATAATTATCTAATTTATATTTCTTATAATTCATTATAAGAAATATAAATTAGAAAAAAACAAACAAACAAATTAGATAAATCATTTATTTAGTGCACACAAAAGACATAGCACAACACACAGAAGCACAATTAAATAATACAAATTACACGAGCAAGACGCCAATATACAAAAAGAAAAACATATTTTAGAAAGAAGTATAGTAACACCATGACATACTAACAACATAACGTAACTTCACGCTGTTTTCCCGAAAGGTTAGACAGAGGTCACCTATACAGGGTGTAAGGGACAGGCCTCCACAAACTGATGGCGTGAATTCAGTATATCATACTAAGATGACCGCTACAAGAAATTATTTCAGGAATGTCATGGGTATCCAGATTTGTTTTATTTCTTCATACGGAATGTATCGTTACCGTGGCAAAACGCACGTAGTGAACGGCAAGTGCGACGTCGAGTTTGACGAACTCTGAACCTAGGCAGGAAGTGAACAGCTGATTTCGTTAGAGTATTTCAACATCCATTGATTCTTTTATTTAAGCCGTATTATTTACATAAATGGAGTGCTGCGTACGGGAATATAATTTAACATTGAAATAAAGGAATAGCAACCGAAAAAAAAACCGGAGAAAAATTCCGATGGAATATGATTCAAAATAAGGACCTGAATGCACCCTGTCAGTTTGTGGAGGGCTTTCCCTTACACCCTGTGTATTACACTTATATTTCGACACTTAAGTATGAAGTTCTAAGTAATTTGGGGGCGACCCTATTGCCGTCAACCAGGCACAAATCTAGACGCCAAGCTGCCAATAAAAACATCTTGATAGAAAAACCCAATAACACTTCGCCCGACCCGGGAATCGAACCCAGGATCTCATGCTCAGCAATCACTATCGATGGCAATGGTTCGACTTATTGAATTGGCTTGGGCTAGTATGTGGCCACGTAAATCGCGACGCGTCGCGTCGCGTCGGCGTCGCGTCTGTGGCGTTTTTTAGGTGCTCCGAAGAACAGGTGTTCGGACACTCCAGCAAGTGGGACATCACCAGATGAACACTCAATAATAATATGGGGTCATCATGCCCTAAAATTCCCAGAAGGTTAGTAAAAACAGAATATTCAAACAGACCAGCTAAAAATATAATTATTCAAACATTTTCTTCGGTAAGTTACACATGTAAAGGTTAAGGTATAAGGTAACCGGCGTAAAGTTATTTAATTTAATATACTACACCTCCTCCTCGTATGAAGACGAACTGTCAAAAATCCATGAGTTATTCATAATTTAACAAAGTTTGTTTCATTAACAAGAGTAGTACCAAAGAATAAGGTCGACATTCCATTGCTACTTATGATTTGCACGGAGAGGTTTACCATGTTAGCTACGCGTTTTTGATCGTTTGTTCATCAGACACGCATCTGTTTGGTACAGTCTTGTCACAGATATTTTATTATATACTTGCTTATGCCCGCGGGTTCGCTCGCGTTAATTTAGAATTTGACAATCAATTTGGCTTGTAATTTAATTATGATTCGAAAGGCACGTGGCGCCATCTATGAGCATAATAACGTTATTGTTGTTTTCCTCGGGTACAGTACTTTTTTTCAGGATGAATGGTATCCTATATCCGTTTCTGTACACCTAACAACGTATATGCAAAATTTCAGGATGATCGATTCAGTGGTTTAGGCGTGAAAAGGTAATAAACAAACAAACAAACTTACTTTCGCATTTATAAAATTAGTAAAGATATTTTTTATTTTTTCTTTGAATTTGCATCACTCTGTTAAAATATAAGTAATCGTTATTCTAGCCTCAATAAGGTTGCTATGCAGAGGTAAAGCAACCATTAACTTACTTTAGCGTAGCCTTGTATCGCTTTGGACGATCTAATAAGCGAGGCTTAAGTAATATATAGCTTAGCCAAAGGCCGCTATGGAGCAGCATCTTAACATTTTAAATAAACTCTTCTTGGAGATACTGCAAGTGTGTGTGTGAGTGGAGGAAAGTTCAGTATTTAGGTACTTTTAATTTATGTAACGAATGATTTTCCAACACCACTATGTTTCGACTCTTGTGTGGGAATAATTTCTAAGAGCTTATTATATGTTGTTTTATAACTACAACAACTTAAATTGAGGTTGTTAGAACTTAGTTTCATTTGCAACTTGTAACGTAGTTTTTGACCGACATTATTATTAATATTCTTTCGTAAGACACACTATCGGCTAATTAATTGATGCGTGTTTTTCATGGTTACCTAATTTAATCTAAGTCCGTATTTCAACCACGAAAGAGATGCGATTATATCCTAAACATCAGTAACCGGCCACAAGAATAATAAGTATAAGTATTTATTATTTTATTGTATTAATAGTATTGTTATATGTTTCGTCTTTGTATTTATATGTTTGTTAGTATATTCTTATAAGAATACCATATAATATGTTACATTATATTTAAATAGTTCAGCTTAATGTTTTATGTATTCCATTTTCTTATCTTCTTTTACACACTATGTCTACATCTCTTTTTTTAGTATCTCCTTTCGCAGGTATGCTGGAAGAGATTTCCTTAGAAATAAGCATCAGCTTCGTACTATTTTCTGTTCCTTTCTTCTTTTCTGTATTTAGTGTGTACATAAATTGTTAAATAAATTGAATTGGGAATGATTTTATAGCTTCCATTATCTTCATCGTGTTTATTGGAGACTGTTTATTGTTACACAAGATACACACACACACCAAACACTTACACACACACTCACATACACATACACTTTAGCAATAAACTTAAACTAAAAAAAAACATTTTTACCCTACTACACCAAACCATAGTACATTCAACAGGAGTCACAAACATTCTTCCCACCATCCTAACTTTGCCACGTAAACAAGTTCCCTGAGCCAGTAGATATTGCGCTTCCTTTGTTTTTGTTTGCCTATCATAATGCACCGCTGATAGACCGCCTGCTATCGTCAGGGGTCGTAAACTGTGCGTTACAGTAAAGACGTCAGTAATGTCAGTCGTTTACTGCCGAAATGCGGGTACATGGACGTCTGACTGTTTTGCTGTTTGAAAGGTTTATTTTATTTGATTTGCGAAGACATTATTCTACTTTTAAAATACTAAACTGGGTCTTTGACTATCATCCAGAAAGAAGTCCAAACTCAAGATTTGCCAACGAGCAATGGAGCACAGTATACTAGGTGTTAAATTAACGGATCGTATTCTAAACACAATACTGCGCTCCAAAACAAATATAGCTGACGTGGCTCAAAAGGCTGCCCAACTCAAATGGGACTGGGCAGGTCATGTCTGCCGCATGCGGGACAAACTGTGGGCTAAAATAGCAGGAAACTGGTGCCCTGACACAGTGAGGCGGGGTCGCGGCAGGCCACGAAGGAGACGGAGAGACAAATTGGACAAGTTCCGTCCGAACTGGAAGGAGGACGCGCGGGTTCGCGAGAAGTGGAAGGAGTGGAGGGAGGTCTTCGCCCAGGAGTAGGACAGAGCAGGCTAAGAAAAAAAAAACCTAATTCATTCTTTCTTAATACATTTTTTGGTATTCGTTATTAACCGGCCAGGACCAATACATAGAAAATGATCGTATTAACCAAAGCACTTAGAAATCAGGTTAATCAGAATCAAAACTTTCTTTGCTTTGAATAAGACAGGTATAAGATGTTGTACATTAATTAATGAGATCGGCTACAGTCTACCTTACGGCGTGCAAATTATTACATATATGAAAATATCAGTATAAACAAAATAATGTCAACAAAACATAACAGAAATTAAAGTGAAGTCAATTAATAATATTATAGTCAGGTACATAAGTCTTACATGGTCAAAGAAGAAGGATCAAAATAAACCCACGTCCTATAGCAAAGAGAAATATCTTAAAAAATGATAAAAATAGGTATAAAAAGATGGCATACTTCCAAACTCCATCCTTACAGTCCAACATATAAAAAAATGCTATGAAAATTCGTTCAGGGGCAGTCATATCTGCAATATTCTCGTTGCTGTAGGACGTGGGTTAATTTTGTATGGACCGTGCTCCTTCTTCTTTGCAATTAATTATTATAACAATCATAATCTGAATAAATTCGTATCATTCAGGCTGGCCTCTTTATTGTTATTTGCCGACAGGAGAACGTCATCTTCAGGAACACTTAATTTCTCTATTTTTTTAATAAGACTTCTCAGAAGCCAATTCAAATATTGGCCAATTGATATACATCTCGTTATTTTCAACCAGCGACAACGGCGATGGAAAGTCAGGATTGAGATGGACTGCCAAAACTACGAAACTCTTTGAAATTGATTGCCGTTGGTCTGGGCTCTTGGGTAGGCAATAAATCAGTTGCCTAGATCTAAAACCTGGCCAGCAGTTGCAAGCACTAACCTAGAAAAACGAATTATAAAAACCACATTGTTTCGACCCTTATTATGTATTTTACAGTCCAATAAAATCGTTTTAACCCCTCCTCCATTATTACTCAACGATTTTTGTATGTATTTGAGCACGTATTAACAATTTTACGAGCCTAATACACGTCAAATGCACGTGGGCGGGGGTTTTTCACAGGTTCTCTACATTAATCATCTGCCTAGCCTTTTCCCAACTATGTTGGGGTCGGCTTCCAGTCCAACCGGATGCAGCTGAATACAAGTATTTTACATGGAGCGACTGCCTATCGGACCTCCACAACCCAGTTAGTACTGGGTAATACGATACCCCTTGGTAAGACGGGTTGTCAGACTTTTTGGGCCACTGACTACCTAACGACTGTCAATGATCTACAAATGACACCCGGGACCAACGGCTTAACGTGCTTTCCGAGGCACGGAGGAAACTCGGTAGGTAATGGGTGATCACCCATCCACAGACCAACCTAGGCAAGCACGGCTTAACCTAAAGATCGATCCGAGCGGTCATTAGGTAGTCAGTGGCCCTAAAAGTCTGACAACCAGTCTTACCCAGTATCGTATTACCCAGTACTAACTGGGTTGTGGAGGTCAGATAGGCAGTCGCCTCATGTAAAATACTAGTATTCAGCTGCATCCGATTAGACTGTAAGCCGACCCCAATATAGTTGGGAAAAGGCTAAACAGATGATGACTCTAAAGTCAAGGTCAGATAAAACAATTAGGAGAGCATTCGTCGCCTTGCTTTAAAACATCAGAAACTGAGTTATCATAATAAGTAATAGAATCAATCTATTTTCACTTCAAGAAAGTTCCTTTCATTTCCCTAACTCGCACAGCATCCCACTACCTCTCAAAATAATTTCCATTTCTTTGCCTCTTCGAGAAGCACCTCCTTTGACAAATTACGAGATACATATTTACAATTGAATTGCCAAAGTTGTATGGGACGTAAACACGTGGGCTATGATCACATTCTCGTCACGTAACCATCCCGCCCCTAATAAACTGATAAACGACGCTGAGATTGCGAAATTTTTATCGGAAAATACGATTTTAAATTAATATTGTTTTATCTAATATTAGCATCAATGAAACGCCGTGCGGAATAAAAGGGCTTTGATTTGTGAAAGATGTTTATTTTTGTCATTTTAATATTAAATGGTGGTCGTGGTTGTACATAGGTTTACTGGATCGGGAAGCGAATTTTAAATGTAATAGACATGCTGTGCCACAAAAAATGGGGCACGTAATATCGTGTCCTGCGTGCCCTGTTCACTACAGGAACTGATGGACGCTATCGAAAGCGCCAAACTAGTAGCTCAGTTCTGGACCTACACAATTTAGATTGCCATCGACACGCTAAGAAGAAGATAGACATTTGATTTTCAGTTCTGTGTCATGTTTTTCTAATTCATAGAGCTTTCTTTTCCGCTAAGTGTGAGTTAACTACAAAGTCTTCAAAATCCGGAAAACATGCACAAAGCTAGCGTATTGACGGTTGACAATATTTTGTATGAGAAATGGGATTTGCCCGGCATTCAAATAGTAATCTATACGTCTTCTTCTTCTTGTCGTATCGATGTTCCTTCCATTTTACACGGTTTGGGCCCAGTAGGTGGCCACGTTTATTGCAGCGGCAGACGCGCTATTCAGGTCGTCAAGAGTGCAGGTAAACGGACACCTGGGACACTCCAGCAGGTGGGGCATAGTTTGATCCGGAGCGCCGCACTTGCACTCGGTCGGAGGAACCAACCCCATTTTGCCAGATTATGTTTGCAGCGGCCTCCTTGGGTACGCAATTGATGCAGAGCTTTCCAAATAGGCCACTGTAGTTCACTGCCGGGAGCCAGGTATTCCCGGTGTATCTATACGTTACTCCCTGAATAAACTAAATTACTTGTTACTTAATTTCCAACAAAGCCATACCGTCACCACAAGTAACTATCACCACAACAACCCAACTTTAACCCAAAAAATGTACATACACCGTACACAATAGATTGGCGATTTCGATGTTAACTTTGAAGGGCACTTCAAAATCAACACAGAAATCACCAATCTATTTATTAATCTAAACATACGCCAAAACACAATCACAATTCGGAATACTGCAAACCACCTATCGCAAGTTTCCGTCAAGCCTTCAAACTAAGTTAGTACGGAATAGTCCAAGTTGTGTGACGAACGTGAGAATGGTACACAAATGGTACACTATGGTACACAATCGGGAACAAGTTATGACACCCGTAAGTGATCCCAATTAAGTTGAACTGTGTGCACAAGTGTGATGGTTTTAAGTGGCGACGTGAGGTGCTTGTGCACTGTACCGGTGGTTGGACGCGCGATTGTGCGGGTAAGTCCGCTCAGTTAGTTTTAGTTGGTTGATGTAATAGTGACGATAGTGGATGTGATTTGTTTTGTTTATTGTAATTAAATATCCCATTAGACTTGAAGTCAAATAAAAGACCACAGATGATGCTTTAATTAATCAGTTGACAGCACGGTTGCGCTGCGTATATTTGTATGATCTACAGGTAGTTGTTCCGGGTCTGGTTGTTTGTGTATGTGAGTTTTAATGTTTGTAAACGCATCCATGATACAGGAGAAATTCCTAGCGCGGGGCATTGTTTATTAAAAAAAAATGTTTAGGTCTAAATAAAAATGGTGCCACGGTGTTGTGTAGTGAGAATGTTTGATAAAATTATTATCCAAGTAGATCATTCAAACTCTATTATGGTTGATTTGCCAATAATAAATAATAAATTCATTTATTTTCAGGTAATTATCACCCATTGCCACACATAGATTCACAACAAGCAATTATAAATATGTCATATCAAATCAAATATAAAATGTCAATAAAAAAATAATAATAAAAATAATCAATAATACAAATCGAAACAAACATGTCATCCTTAAATTAAAATTAAATACTTTTATAAATTCTTAAAAAACAATCCAAAATTAAAAAATAAATAAATAATAATAATAATATTTAATATTATCTGCCCCAAGCCCGATATACGGGTGCATGTAAAGCCAGCCAATGCTGCATAAAAGGCCCGTCCAACCTGTTGGCAACAACGGCCAGAAGACTGCTGCTGCTGCCCCGCACTCTACCCACTATCGAGGTCGCCCTATTGCGCATGCTGGCATAAAAACAGTCAAAGCGGACACTTGCAAACATTCCCGAAGCGCTGCAGAAGCGAGGCAGACGCAGCAGCGCCCTTAGCGCGTTATTATATTGAACACGGAGAGCGCTATAGGATTTCTGCAAATATGACACCCACAAGTTACTCGTATAAAAAGATGTGCAGTAGGCTCGAAACAAGGTGATCTTTACATCCTTGGAGCTACGAGCAAACCTGCGGGCAATCATATTCGCCCTCACCGACAGCGCCCTCCTTTCCCGCTCAATATCCGCGTCGTCTTTCAGATCGGACGTTACAATATGGCCCAGATACTTAAAAATATGTACCCGCTCCAAGGGCACCCCACATAGCCTTACTGGCGGAACCTCCGCCGGACACTTAGAACCCGCAAATGCCAATGCACAAATGACGTAACGCAGTTGTTTTATCTATTTTTTTATCAATTAATATGGCTGCATAAAACAGTCATGCATTATAAAGTCTACTAACTATTCAAATTAGTTAACTAGCCCTGCTCACTGCAACGTATATGATTGTATAAAGGCATAAAATAATTATACAATTTATATTATAAAATTCG
Organism: Noctua pronuba; assembly: GCA_905220335.1. NCBI lineage: Eukaryota > Metazoa > Arthropoda > Insecta > Lepidoptera > Noctuidae > Noctua > Noctua pronuba. The sequence continues at coordinate 1,851,048 of LR999911.1, forward strand.
CATCAACTCAGACTTTACACATCACCATATAACTCTTTCAAACCTCCAATTAAGGTATGAGTGCACTGGCTCAGCGCACGCACGCGCGATTAAGCGATTAACGTAACAATTTCATGTATATAGGCTTGTTCCAACGGCACCTCTGTGTATTTTCCTCAATAAACAAATAAAACTCCAAGTAGAGTAAAACGAAGTGCAGTGGAGCTATTTGAAAATCGTAAAGAATAATGTGTTAGCTTTAAGGTTCTGCCGCACGGATACAATTTGCATAAACACAGCCAAAGCCCGTCGAATGCACGACCATATCGCATAACCATCAAATTGTGAGTCGTTTGAAAAATGTCGTGTTAAGGTAATTTTAGTGTAATGCAGCAAACTTTAACTTAATTTTGTTCGAATAAATGTAAACGGGTTATTTACTACATTTTTATGCTCGTTAATATGCTCATAACAAACTACAGACTGTAATATAACTGCTAATAAAATCCTCTATAAACAAAATATATATAAAACATAAATATCTGGTCACATTACTAAACCACAATGTCACATAAACCATAGCTCACTCAAAACGACAAACCACTGTTTTCGAGTAAACGTCACATTTATAACCCACGGAATCGGCTTGTAAAATATTGTGGACTATTAAAGTTGTTGTTATATATGTTTAGCGTTTCCTCACGATCGCTCCGGCAAAATTGTGTTCCGTGTCCTGTATTGCTTGTTCGCGAACGATAACGCGATAAACGACAAGCGGCGAATGTGTCATATCGCGCGGTCGCGTGTCTTGAAGCGCCGCAGTGGTTACATGACTTTATTTCCGAGAATTTTATGTAAGCCTAAATAAATTCTTTTAAAGGTTTTTGAGGAATTTCCAATCGGGTATCGGAATGAAAGGGAATGGTTGGGTTGAATGAAGAATGAAAGTATTTGACCTTGAAACATTGAGTGGTGATTCGTGTTCAAGATGGCAGATAATTAAATATTTTATTTTAATACCGTCGAGATAAAGATTTGGTACAACCATGGCTTTAGGTACAAAACAAGTTGATAAATACACGTAGATTTGTGGTAACAAAAATGTATTAGTAAATTAAAAGGTTGTAAATAGACCCTTAACGAAGCCGAAAGGCACTTGTTCACCCCGCTATTGCGATAATTTTTTTGTTATAGACCATACCTGGGAACCTTGTAGTTACGGAGTTATTGGGGGTCAAAGTTCCAACTTTTTCACAAGTTTTTTTTTAAATACAAATTTGTAAGGTTATAACTTAACTATGAATACCTCCATGACCCGTTTACTATTCAATGCATCCATAAGCACAATGTTTTGAATGCGTTACATTGAGTTTTACCGTAAAAGGTTATTTTCCACCCCAAAAAAAAAAGTCGTTTCCCAGCAATAATTTTTGTGTAGGGTTATTTAGTTTGATGTACAGAATGCTTGGTTAACGGCTTCGTGAAGGGTCTGTTTACACCTGTATAACCTACTATTTTACTAAGGTGATTCTCACAAGGCACCGCTCGTCCGCGCGGTCGGGCGGTGAAGCGAATCTCACATAGCTTTAGCTTGTATAGTATGAAGTTTGTCGATGCCTAACACTCGCACACCGCCCGACCGCGTGGACGTGCGGCGCTCACCACCTCTCCGTGCGGCTTACCGCCAATACATTAGCTTTGCGGACGCCGACGGGTCGTGTGAAAATCGCCTAAAGAAAAAAAACTAACTTGTCACTTTTAAAATTCTGGACAAAACTCAAATATCACAAAAAATGCCAGCTACAAAAATCATCCACTTAAACATTCCATACACAAAACTTGAATTTGCGCGCAAAGTGTCGGTCTGCCACTTAACAGCGCAAACACTAGAGCGCCTAGCACACAGTAGCGCACACTAGCACAGTCTAGCGCAGCCGATAGACCGCGCTAAATACTGCGCAAACATTTGCTGAACACACCTCGCCTTCTTTGCTATTGTTCTAATAGTTAGGATGTAAATGCAGGGGAATGACCTTTGTGTTTTGAAGTATTTATTTTGGTTGATTTTTGTTTTTTTTTGTAATAAAAATATTAACCCCATGATCTACTGGACTCGAGCGATGGGTAGGTATGTTCTCCCGTTTGACACGTAAACATCAATAACAGGATGTTTCAATTTTATTCTAATGTATTATTTATTTTTCTTACATCTATTAAGGCAAGTAAAAAAAAAATCGCACTTAGTGCTATTTTATGTCGGCCACATTGAGTGGACCACCTTTGTAAGACGACTAAAAAGTCACGGTGTTATAGGATATGGAAATATCTTTTCCTATCAGACTACCCCTTAAAAACCAAAACAGGGCTCAGAAAGGGTTGATAAGATATTTATTTGATCTTATTACTAACGAGGTCTTGCAGTTATTAATAGTGTTCATGATTTATTGATTGATACCTAATGCTGTTCAGTCACCTCATCTTTTATATCAGACTCGTTCAAACCTAAAAGATAAATGTCTCAATCAATCTACCTCATGTAATATCATTACTTAGGTCAAAAGATCAGGTATGTACTAAAGTATCCAGTTTTTATTATAATTTTAAATAATAGTGCTCCGAATCAGAATGCCTTGCCAACTCAATTGTTTTATTCAGTTCGATAGAAAGTTTGACCGAAGTTATTACATAAATCTTCTTCTTATATTTTTCTTATTTAAAAAAAGTGGAATTCCAGAATTGAATAATTCAACGTATAGGTTAGTTGTTCGCTGCGGTGCTGCCCGCTTTTTTATATTTTTAAGTAGGTACTGGAAATATCCGTAGCCAGCTTAGATCGTTTGCCGTTGTCGGATTTCAAATCATGATTTCGTCAAATTGTCAGTGTGAGGGCTACGACAAATTGTCGTTCTATCAGCGATAACTAAATAGAAAAGTCTAAAATATACTCGAAAAGCTTAAGTTGCTTTAAGTCATATATAAACAAAACGATCATATTTTCCGTTCATAGGTAAGTCTTCCAATTTCTAGGCAAACGTTTCCGTTTTCTTCAATATAAAAATATTTAAGTAAGAGTGATCCCTTTTACCAATCTTAACATAATATCATATTCCCCCAAACAATTATGTGTCGACACTCTTGCGCCATCCCATCTTCCTAGCTCATCGTGCTGTGCTGGTGCTGCCGCTGCGGCTGCGGAGAACCTCAAGCGGCGTAAATATAGTAACCTTATTGGTAACTATATTTTCGAGCCGTTTGGGGTTGAAATTCTAGGACCGTGGGGTCTGAGTGCTCACAGCCTTTTTAAGGACATTTCAAAACGCTTAGTTGACACTTCCCGTGACCCAAGGGCTGGCTTTTACCTTGGCCAAAGGCTCAGCGTTGCCATACAACGTGGCAACGCCGCCAGTCTCTTGGGCACATACCAGTTGACAGCGCGCTGTGAAGGAGTTTTTGACGCCATTTAAAAGTTTATTGTTAAGTTATTACTTTAGGTTGTTTTTATTTCATCATCATCATCTGCCTAGCCTTTTCCCAACTTTTGAAGTCGGCTTCGGTTATTTTAATTTATTATTATTTTTATTTATATAATACTAGGTTTTGCCCGCGGCTTCGCTCGCGTTAATATAGAATTTGACCGTCAATTTGGGTGGTACTCTACTTGTTGTAATAATATAATTCAATCATGATTCGAAAGACACGTGGTGCCATCTTTTCATTTCATCATAAGAACGTTATTGTTGTTTTCTCGGGAACCGTACTTTTTTTCGGGATGAAAGGTACCCTATCTCCGTTTCTGTACACCTGACAACTTATAAGCAAAATTTCAGGAGGATCGGTTCAGTGGTTTAGGCGTGAAAAGGTAACAAACAAACAAACAAGCTTACTTTCGCATTTATAATATTAGTAAGATTTAAACTAGAAATTATCAGAGAGAATATTAAAACACCCTCAATTTACCACTTATATTTTTAACTCCCATGTATTATCAACTACCAACCTCCTTAGCCGAGCACGTCACCGCACGAGCCACTCACACAACTCACGCCGACACTAGACGGCGACTAACGTAAATATTTTCATGAAGTGTTACTCCTACTACGCTCTTGCTGCTAGAGCAAGCGAAGCTCCAAGTTGTGGCCTCATTAGACGTGCAGTTTACTGCTCGGCGCGGAACAACTTCAAATTGTATGCAGTTAATTAGTTCATTTTAGGGATACTGTTCTGACCTTGTTACTTGCTTAACTTGGTGTATTTGTGACTTTAGCATTGTCTAACCTGTCTTAGTGGTTTGTGAAACCTGCAAACTAGTTTTCAATTTGCAGGTGTCATGGTAATCGACCGGGAATATAAGAAAAAAACTTAAAACAGCATTATTATTGAGCTGATAATTAAATACATAACCATCCTAGCTGTGATGTTCATAAACCTTAACTTCTTCTGCCTAGCCTTTTTCCCAGCTATACTGGGGTAGGCTTCCAGTCGAATTGGATGCAGTTGAATACCAGTATTCTACATGGAGCGACTGCCTATCTCACCTCCACAACCCAGTTAGTACTGGGTAATACAATACCCCTTGGTAAGACTGGTTTTCAGACTTTTTAGGCCACTGACTACCTAGCGACTGTCAAAGATCTACAAATGACACCCGGGACCAACGGCTTAGCGTCCTTTCCGAGGCATGGAGGAAACTCGGTATGTAATAGGTGGTCACCCATCCACAGACCAACCTAGGCAAGCACGGCTTAACATAAAGATCGAGCGGTTGTTATTATTTAGCCACAAGGTCCTCATAAACATTATCTATTATAGTAAAAAAGCTCTACGTAAGTTACAATATTATCCTCACTATATCTGCTCACTACGGAACCACATACAGTAACTCAGCTATAAAGCAACGCCAGCCCATCACCATCGCCATACATTGTAACAATTTATCACCGCAGCACTTAAATTGGTAAATGAAACCAGTAGGAGCGCTGAGTACGCCATAGCTACACCGCGTAGTATACGTATCTTCGTAGTACGCCGTTGAAACAATACGCCGGTGCGCGGTAATGTGCCTGGCGCCTCGTTAAGGCGCGGTCACTGTGAGGGCTGGTAGCGGGCGATGGATGCAATCAACATATTGCAGCGTTGAATAAATCAGTCATTTTATTCATGAATGGAGTAGGTGTATTCTGCCATACACAAAAATGAACAGTAAGCAAACTTTATAACGCCAGGATAGGAATCTACCTGTGTTTTCATTATGTGATAGGACGCAACAAACAAAGACCATTCTATTGTGGTAAAACTCGTATAGAGTATACAACGTATCCTAAGAATGCCATTAATCTGCATGGTCCTCATATGACTTGATTAATGTCTGGACTTTTAAAGAGACAGTGACGTCTGAGTTTGTTTCGGATGTTTCTTCTCAGAGTAGTCAGGTACGAAACACCGGCCCCATCTAGTTTTAAAACAAAACATGATGACATGTAAAAGTGTTTTGTAAAACCAATTTACAGAAATAAATATGATTTATGATTTAAGCGGTTAGTCTCAAGCCAGTCAGTCAGAAGATAAGCCAGGTCGTATAAAGATTAGCGGATCAATCTAAAGCCTTGCCTTGATTTACAGAACAAATATTAGTTCAAAAAGTGAGATTGCACGAACCTTTCTGAATGATATTTCATCAAATCAAAAATAAACGTAGGTAAACGATTTAGAAACAAGGTCTTCAAGACAACCATTTTAAGAAGGCAATACACCACAATCATTGACACAATCCACGGCTCGTTACTCGCCCATCCTTATGCGGGTCAAAAGCAGTACCAACGACAAATATCGCCACAGCATCTCATAGTACGTAGGTACAGTGTTCAGCTCATTACGGCCAAGCCACTATGCGGGCGACAAGCGACCGTCTCGCTGCAGCCGGACTCTTTGAATTAAACATTTAATACTTTTGAGCTGGAAAGGACTAGAAAAATGTGGAAGTCTTTTAGTTTTAAAACTACCGTCTTTTGTTCCATTAGAATGATCTTGTTGGTTTAGTTTTGTTTGTTTTAGTTTACTGTTAGACTTATACTGTCACTTACGGGATATCTTCCGTGATTGTTCATTAGTTTGAGCTCCTGATATTTTGACGCTGTTGCAAGCGCCATGATCGCGGGTTGACTGGAGAATGCGGGTGGAAAATAAATTGAACTATCACGGAAGATATCCCGTAAGTGACAGTATAAGTTGTAAACCGTGAAAGCCTAAAACAGTGTTTATTGTTAGATTTTGATTGAAGTAATAGTTGAAAATATTAAAAGATAAATTAATATGGTATGATACGTTTTTAGTACTGACTAGTTAATTAAATTCGTTTCAAACTTCAATTTTTAGTTTTCAAATCTGTATTTACAGGCCTCTGTTTTTCGTGAGGACAACTGAAAAACAAGAAAACAGAATAACTGATAAACAAGGTAATATAACAACTGATACACAAGAAAACAGAGTAGAGAAAGTGAAAGAATTCAAATTGAAAAATACATTAAAATAATACATTAAAATCGACCTTTAACTTAGTCACTTAAAATTGTTACTAAATTATAATTTCTTCTGAACAACAAAAAGTCTTGTTACAAAAACTTTTGATAATTTATTTAATTGCGCTCCCCGCCCACACTGTGACCTCAGGCTTAGGCTAAAAATAATTAAGTTGAATGAGATTGCAATACATAAAACAATAATTATATTTCATCCGCGATAATAATGGGCACTTAATTAATAAATTCTTGAAGATTCCATTACTGTTGAGTGCTTCGAGTAAATTTGTTAGGTAGGCAGATATAGTGCTTGTGCCTCCATTTTGCGTGATTGCTTCAAAATGTTGTATCTTCATCCTGATGCCTTTTAGATATAAGGTGGTATGTTGTTGTGTTAGATAGATAAGGTACTGTTTTAATATAATATTTTGTTTATTTGCCTTTATTGAAGACTTGAACAAAACTACCTATATACAGAATACAAATGAAAAGCAAACTTGTTTTTTTAATTGTTTTATTCAGAGCTAGACCCGCCCCCTATTACATAGGATTAAAAAATAACTGGTTTAATATTTAACTTATTTGTCATTTGTAGATCTTTCATAGTCGCTAGGTAGTCAGTGGCCTAAAAAGTCTGACAACCAGTCTAACTAAGGAGTATCGTATTACCCAGTACTAACTGGGTTGTGGATGTGGAGGTCAGATAGGCAGTCGCTCCATGTAAAATACAGGTATTTAGCTGCATCCGGTTAGACTGGAAGCCGACCCCATCATAGTTGGGAAAAGGCTAGGTAGATGATGAGATCTATTATAGGTACACTTCTGTATAAACCTTTAGAGATTATAGGCGTAATGTAAATATGCGTAATAAACTCTATTACCCCGCTAGTACCTGTAGACTATTGTTCTATTAGTTTTTACTTTTATTTAACCTATATTGTCCCATAGCTGGGCATAGAGGCCTTTGCCCGTCAGTGGGACAGTATAGGTTTCCTCAATTCCTTCCAAAAAAGAGTTCTTGAAGGAATTGAAAAATTATTTTCAAAATCTTCAATTTGCACCAAATGTACGTAGTGCAGCAGTGGCGAAGGTTCCATACAACTCGATTCCTACCGGCTTCCCTTTGAAAAATGGCACAGTCAGTATTCTATAGACACAGTAAAGATATGTACTCCGGCTCACCTCTTACAAAATTGACCCTTCGCTACTGTAGTGCAGTGTATGTAGTATGTAATTTGAAGTGACCATAAAACATAAGAGATAGAGTCAGCATCACAATAAACGTGATTGTCGCGGTTTGTGGCTGCTAACAGTCCCCTACGGCGCCATAAATGACGACTATGAGAATGTTCGGAGCTTTATGTCGGGAATAAGAAGTTTGTACCTGTGGACTATGAAATATTAAGCGTCATTCATTATACAAGTTTAAATAGAGGACTGTCGTTGTGAGAAACTTTCCTTTATTCATATCTATACATATAAATTACATTTTTAAATATTTTACTCTCAAAGAAAAAAAAACATTTAAAAATATGTCGGATCCGGTCATTAGTATGGACATACAATGAATCGGAAAGCGCGCCTGTGTACAATGGTGACGTCAAGCGACCTACTTACTAGTCTACAAACAACACAGCGTGCTTCTATAGAGCCCTGATGTTCAGCTCGAGGCGAGGGCGACAGTCAATGTCTAATCGCGGCGGAGTTGAGACGTCTTGGTATCCGATTCATTATGCCCCGTGTTATTAGAAATAGTGCATACCCAGTGTGTTTTCATAGCACGAAATCTATCGTCTGCCCACATGATGTACAAGCCTAACGGAGTAAATCCACATATCTGACAAATATTTCAAAAAACTTATATATGATTATAGTCATTAACTTGCGTTTCACATAAGTTAGCTGAATATATTTTGTTGAATAGAATATAAAGCACAGACTTGGTCTTTAACTAATATCCAAGTCCAACCTCAACGTTTGTCAACGAGCAATAGAGCGCAGTATACTAGGTATCGAAATAACGGATCGTGTTCGAAACACAATACTGCGTTTCAAAACAAATATAGCTGAAGTGGCTCAAAAGGCTGCCCAACTCAAATGGGACTGGGCAGATTATGTCTGCCGCATGCCGGACAAACTGTGGGCCAAAACAGGGGGAAACTCGTGCCCCGATACAGTGAGGCGGGGTCGCGGCCACGAAGGAGATAGCGGGACCATTCGCGAGAAATGGAAAGAGTGGAGGGAGCCCTTTGCCCAGGAGTGGGACAGAGTATGCTAGGGAAAAAAATAGAATTTTAATATATGAATATTTTACAGCTAAAAGCCGAAGTAAGGTTACACCTAGTTCTAGCCGGCTATACCTAGGGGCGGCCGGTAACTATCCTTTTTATTGCTAGGACACACCGACCAAATGGATTAGGTTAGGTTAGGTTAGAACTGTGACTAAACGCGTGCGAGCAGAGCGAGCTCAGCGAGCGGTGCCGTGGCAGCGGCCGGCGAGCGCTACATCTAAATTGGTTGCATTATAACAAGGTGTTACCGGCCGAACCTAGGTATAGCTGGCTAGAACTAGGTGTAACTTTACTTCGACTTTTAGCCGTAATATAAACAAATAATTCAAATATTCAGGGGGGTAGGCAATGCTTCGTCCACGTTCAAACAAGCCCGCCAGTTAGAACACTGTACTGACTGAACTGTGTATCTGACCTTTTTGAAAAACAGTATTAAAAATAAGGAAAAAGATACAATGACATGCCAATATTTAAGTAGCTAGGTACAGCTACACTCAAAACACTTAACTTGAAGAAGTTTTTGCTGTCACTGTACCTAATGGAACCTTAATTGACAGATACAGCCTGACATTTTAAGGCGATTTAAAATGTATCCTTACTTAATTATTATAAATACGAAAGTAAGTTTGTTTGTTACCTTTTCACGCCTAAACCACTGAACCGATCATTCTGAAATTTTTTTTTTTTTTCTCTTTATTTAAGGGGCTTGTTCATTTTGAAGATGTCGCCCCTCTGAAATTTTGCATTGCATTGTCAGGTGTAGGTACAGTCACGAGCATCAATATGTAAACACTTAACAACTTTTAAAAGTGATTTTCTCCTACTGTTCTGATTAAAATTTCATGTTGTTACAAACATAGTATTCTGGAACTCATATTTTTATGAAAAAGATCCTCCAAGTTACAATCGTTATTTCTCGAGAAAATTGCATTTAAATTTAAGAAAGTGTATACATATTGGTGCTCGTGACTGTACAGAAACATGTGCCTTTCATGTACCTTTCATCAGGAAAGCAAGTACTGTTCCCGAGAAAAACAAAAATAACCTTTTTATGATAATAGATGGCGCCACGTGCCTTTCAAATCATGATTGAATTATATTATTCAAGCAAAGAACCTATAATCCTGAATTGAATGTCAAATTCTAAACTAACGCGAGCGAAGCCGCGGGCAAAAGCTTGTTTACTATTAACATTTGAGTAGGTGACCGTTTTGTAGATTATTTTTCTACAACTAATTACCTACTGAATAGAAACGCTAGAGCAGGCACACAGGAATTCCGTGGTACGACTGAATCAACCCAAGCCCGGCGAGGGACAAGCTATAAATTAAATCTAAATCCGGATCAAAACCAATTTGATACGTGACTATAATATTTGAAATATCAGATAGAAGTAGGTAGGTATAGTGAGGGTACCTCATCATATAGTGAGGGTCTAGTAGTGAGCCCGTTGGAGTGATCAGTTAAAGAGGAAATTAGTAAAATCACGCTGTCCCACGGAATTGGTGGTGATTTATGACCCTTGGTGAAAATTTGCGATTTTTTAGGTGGCTTTCGTTCCTTGGTCAGTCTGCTGTCTCACCAAGGGTATCGTGTTCCCCAATACCATTGCAAAGTTATTGCTGTTCTAGCGCGCGCTGAGTATCTATTCCTCATAGAACATTTTGAAAACAGTGATATCCAAATTCCAGTCAAATATGACGTGAATACACGACAAGCCAAATCAAAATTATTTTTAGTGCCACGCAAAAATAACTTTTATGGCAGGCGTACCACTTCTTTCACAATGCCCAATTTGCTAAACCAAATACCTGTACACATCAGAGACTCAATGAATAGTAAAAACATAAAGCGTAAGCTGAAAGAACATTACATCAACTCGATTATAATTTAACTGTAATAGCGCGTTGATCAAATCTCAGGCCATGGCGTGCTAAGATATAATTGTAAGGAACCTGTAATTTATAAAATAAATAAATTAAAAAAAACTCTCTCTGCGTGAGTGAAATTGGGTCCAGTGCGGATTGATCCTGGTCACATACATTTGAATGTTTGGTTGTACGACGTACATATTACCGGTTGTCTCAGGTAATGAATTTGAATATATCATAAAGTAAAGTGTCTACTTGAGTTCGAACCAACGATCGACAACTTGAAAGTCACGGTAGTTACCACTGAGCTACCACTGCATTCTACACACAACTAAGACCAACCTGCCTTCGTAATAAAAACCAGTACGAGTAGTATCAATTTAAACTCATAAAAAAACACTAATCGTAAAGAAACCTCCTAACACCAATGTTTAAAGAGCCCAGAGCCTGAAGCAAGTAGGTGATTAAACAAGAATATAATTACTCCATTAAACATAATTACGATGTCGTTATCAAGTTTCAGGGGCTCTCATAATTAACGTTAATTATAGATTAGCACCGGCCCCTTCAAACAGGCGAGTCATTTACCTTTATCAACGAACACTAATTTTTAGCGGCATGTGTTCTTATAAGTAATTATGAATAAACGATGAACGGTAGTCATCATCTGCCTAGCTTTTTCCCAACTATATTGGGGTTGGCTTCCAGTCTAACCGGATGCATCTGAATACTAGTATTTTACATGGAGCGACTGCCTATCTGGCCTTCACAACCCAATTAGTACAGTTACTGGGTAATACGATACCCCTTGGTAAGACTTCTTGGGCCACTGACTACCTAACGACTGTCAAAGATCTACATATGATACCCGGGGCGAACGGCTTAACGTGCTTTCCGAGGCACGGAGGAAACTCGGTAAGTAATGGGCAGTCACCCATCCACAACCAACCTAGGCAAGCACGGCTTAACCTAAAGATCGACCCCGAGCAGCTGTTATTATTTAACTACGAGCTCCTCAAACGGTAAACGCTAGTGATAGCAACAAATTCTTAGCTAAATTGTGGGCAAATTCCAAATAAATTGACACAATAAGATGAAGAAAAACGGATACGTACTGCAAGAGGATTTTATCTTGTTCATAATTATTATTTGTGTCCCTGAATCAAGCCTGAAAAAGTTTATTCAAGCAAGTGGTGACCATAGATCACTGCTATTAGCAAAAGGTAAGGACACTGATATCCATTATTTAAATGCAGTCTCATAAAATCGTGTATTGTACAATACTCTCATAACTCTCATTTCTATTATAGATAATAATTATATTTGTATTATATTTTTATTATAGATAATAATTATATTTGTTTAACAAACTTGCAATCCAGCGTACCTACTCACTGGGTGCTTGTTTTGTCCAATATTATGTTGTCGTGCCCTAACCGGGTTTCATGTTGGAACTTACTGAAATATTATGTAATAACTAAATGTACACATGAATTCAATAAACACTTTGAGTTTGAGTTCTATCATTCATGCAACTATAATAAGCTCACTCACAAAACTTCAAAGAAATAAAAAAACAATTTTTCCTCTCCAAAAAACACACTCATACAACCTTCATCAATATAAAAGTACGCTAATAAACCATCCGTGTATCATACGCTATGATATTAAACAGCCGAAGTAATAAACCTGACTAACTGTGAGAAGGGCGAAGAAACAGGCCATAAACAATAGTAACGGCTATGCAGAACCCAGAACTTGTTGGAACCTGAACATTCGTACGTAAGGGCGAAGTATGAAATTTAAATGTAAAATACGTCATACATCGCTATGCCAACTCACTTTCGAGGCTTTGAAACCAGCGGGAATGTTATGAATAACTTCTAAATTAAGATTTCATGTAATATTTGAAAGTAAGACCTTTAGGAAAAAGAAGAAAAAGAAAAGAAAAGAAAAAGAAAGAAGATCTTTAGGTTAAGTCGTGCTTGCCTAGGTTGGTCCGTGGATGGGTGACCACCCATTACATACCGAGTTTCCTCCGTGCCTCGGAAAGCACGTTAAGCCGTTGGTCCCGGCTGTCGTTTGTAGATCTTTGACAGTCGTTAGGTAGTCAGTGGCTCAAAAAGTCTGACAACCAGTCTTACCAAGGGGTATCGTATTACCCAGTACTAACTGGGTTGTGGAGGTCCGATAGGCAGTCGCTCCATGTAAAATACTGGTATTCAGCTGCATCCTGTTAGACTGGAAGCCGACCCCAACATAGTTGGGAAAAGGCTAGGCAGATGATGATGATGTAATATTTGAAAGTGGATCGTGAATTTTCTTCCCGGTTTTTTTCAATAGGAAACAATCAACGCGAACAGTACACCTATGTTTTGATGTTTCATAAGTGCTTTTTTTTTCTTTTCTTTTTCGGATGGAAAATCATCAAATGACCCCCTCCCGCTCTGGGTGGAGTGGAATGGAGTGTCAGACTCGTACTGACTAAACCCATCCATGGTCCTTCTTTGCCCTTTGTGTTTCAGGGCCGCGGTTTCCCTTTCGAACAGTCCCGCAGCCTCGGCAAGCATCGGTCCCTGCGGGCCCCTTCCTTTTTGCTGACATCAATGTTTCATAAGTGCTCATGTGAAATAAATTGAGTATTATAATAATTTGGGAAAAACCGCATCATGAAAAGAAGGTGTGATACAACCAAAGAGATTGAAAAGAGTTATAGAGCGGACATTGGGAATATTGTCGAATATACCAAAATTTTCATCCGAACATTTTCGATTTTAGCAAACGAATACTACCTGACAAGCTGGCGTTTGACACTAGACACACAGTCTGACTTGTTACAAAGTAATTACAAGTATTAGATTACGATATTCTTCGTCTTGTCCCGTCTTTTGCTCGTAAATATTTGAAAGTGTTTGAACAAAACAACAATTAATACTTATACCAGTCACTACTAATAAGGTCATGACACAGACGTGAGTAACGAACTAATGACAGATCTTGTCATGCACACATCCAATTGTCCATTAACGCCACGTGTCTGGGTCCGCAATAGTAACTAATCCTGCAGGTATTCCCAAGACGAGCAGGCTTTAGCCATTGTCTAACAGCATCTAACTGCAAACAGCCTTAATAGGATTGCCCTGTCAAGCCCGTTAACACAATCCCTGAGAAGATATTTGCGAAAAGCGACGTATATCTTCGGTAAAAGCACAGTACATGTAATAGTAATAACATACAGTATTACAACAAGGAACAAATAAATTAGTCGGCTCAGAGACTTGTTAAATACGGATCCCTAATGGATATGGCCGACCTCGCAAATTCCTACATGTTTACACCAACCGCATAGAAACTGCAGCCATGACATCCGTCCAAAAACCGCCGCCGCCGGCGCAGCAAAATTCAACAGTATAGCAATTCATTCTTTTTGAGCATTTTTGTCTTTCCATATTCGAACATCGATTAGGTTTCACTAACGTAATAGGGTATTTGCCTGAAAAAATCTATTTAGTCCGTCAGTTGGATCATCAAAAAATATTGGACTCGTATTTTTTCTTTTGTCATGTAAACGAAAAATGACCACGATACAGCGCGTTGAAATCTCGCGTGACGTCACAATTTCTGTTGCTTTTTACTGTCCAGTGACATCATAAGCCCCCCTCTTGAACTTTGATGCGCTGTACGTCGTCATTTTTGATTGTCTGACGAAAGAAAAAATACGTGTCCAATATTTTTTGATTATCTAACTGACGGACTACATAGATTTTTTCAGGCAAATACCCTATTGTAAAAATTTCTTTGTTTTAAAATCACTTTCGTTTTATTTCAATCCACCGTCTGCAGTTTACCTAATTCACTCATGCAAAACGATAACACGACTCCTAAGCATGCTTCAAGCCTATTCTTGTCCCACTGTTGGGCAAAGACCTCTTCTCGTACAGAGAAGGCACGAGCATTGATCATGCTTCAGGACACTCGTGGACTATAACAACGAGACAAGTGGTAACATTTTATGTGCAGTGCAACAAAATGTGTATTTGACAAGCCAAACACTCCCGTTTGGTTTGACAAAGAAGGGCCTAGTTGGTTTTCATTATACTGTGCCAAAAGAACTTCGTTGAATAACGTCGTAAGGACACGTACGACGTTTTCTTCATAAATAATATAATTTATTGCTAAACTGTTTCTCCTAGATAGACATGAATAACTTAGCTGAAAGGATGAACAAGCTGAATTCAATATCATAATGTTATTGTTGGTTCTCCATTCTTCCTCATATTTTATGGGGTTTTGCCAAGCGTGATACAATATCCGATTTAGGAGTGATATATGGGTCCAATCTGAACATTATCTTTTTAGTTATATTGTTGGTATAACAAAGGTGAAGAACTTGGTCTGAAAGTTTTATTGAGTTTTTTTTACTATCTGGTTGAACTGGGCGGTAAATCTTTAAAACATCATCATCGGCCTAGCCTTTTCCACACTATATTGGGGTCGGCTTCCAGTCTTAACCGGATGCAGCTGAATACCAGTATTTTACATGGAGCGACTGCCTATCAGACCTCCACATCCCAGTTAGTACTGGGTAATACAATACCCCTTGGTAAGACTGGTTGTCAGTCTTTTTTGGGCTACTGACTACCTAACGACTGTCAAAGATCTACAAATGACACCCGGGACTAACGGCTTAGCGTGCTTTCCGCGGCACGGAGGAAACTCGGTATGTAATGGGTGGTCACCCATCCACAGACCAACCTAGGCAAGCACGGCTTAACCTAAAGATCGACCCGAACGGATGTTATTATTCCGCCACGAGCTCTTCAAAAAATCTTTAAAACAATAACAAGAAAATTACCAATCAAATCAATCCCAAATGAGCAAGAAATCACGTTGTACTTATTTACTGTTTACACAAAACATTCACGTTTTGTATATCGATCACTAGCAACAAGCAATAAGGATAATTTTGTAAAAATACATAAAAAATGTTTTGCCAAGCCAATCTTATTATCTATTATAATCATCTCTTGAGAATTCATGTTTAAATTAAACTCATTCTCATTTTCCTGCCCTTACTCCATTTTATGTCGGCACAGCATGTTTTCTTCTTGCATTATTATATTATAGCTAGCCCATATTGCCCCACTGCTGGGCAAAGGCCTCCCTCCATTCCTTCCAAAGATCACGATTTTGTGCTACTTCTTTCCAATTCTCAAGGAAAAATTCCAATTCTCAAGGAAGACATCCTATTCGTCCCGCCATCTACTTCGTGGTCTGCCGCGACCCCATGTCACTGTTGCACGGCACTAATCCTGAGCTTTACGGGCTCACAGTTAGTTCGGCATGCGACAGACATGTCCTTTCCAGTCCCATTTAAGTTGGACAGCCTTTGGAGCCACGTCAACGATTTGCATACGTTGCTATTACTCGTCATCTCTGTAATCACCCGCTTCCTGGCCATATCATCTTTGATACAGTCTATCCATTGTTTTGTTAGTCTTTCCCTGCTCTTCCACACATTCATACAAATATAAAACTTACAGTTTGAATTCCAGTTTACATCTAGCGATAACTAAATTAGCATACCGTACTCCACCCGCTGGTTTTGTGGCCCTACTCCATTTACTCAGTAAAATATAGCACCTGCAATGCCATTCCGAGTCCCTCTGTTGAATATTGATGTATCGCGCATCGCCTTGCCGGGAATCGACGCTGTATACCTGAGATGAGAATGTATTGCATAGGCCTTAAGATTGGGTTTGTGTCTTGATTGTAATATACATAATATAATATACATAATAGGATAGCTATTGTTCTGATAGGTATTGGACAATATTTATAGTATTATAGCAAATATTTAGATAACGTTCTTTTACAGCAGCATTGGCAAACAATATAAAAAAATCTCATGCTTATAAATCGTTTCGACACGTGAGTCTCGTAGCACCGTAGCACATCGTAGCTCTCCGTAGCGCGTAGCACTTCGTAGCGCGATGCTTTGCTGGTCATTGTTACTTGTTGAGGCCAGCTAGCTCATTGCCAGTGAAAATTAGACAAACTCACAAAAAATCTCTCATAATGGTTAACAAAACATTGAAAACTAGCTTTTGCCCGCGGCTTCACTCGCGTTAATTTAGAATTTGTCAATCAATTCGAGTTATACTCTGCTTGTAATAATATAATTCAATCATGATTATTATAAGAAAGTTATTGTTGTTTTCATCGGAAACAGTACTCTTTTTCGGGATGAAAAATACTCAATGTCCGTTTCTGTACACCTGATAACGTATATGCACAATTTCAGGATGATCGGTTCAGTGGTTTAGGCGTGATAAGGTAACAAACAAACTTACCTTCGCATTTATAATATTAGTAAGGATATGGATATCTTAGTTTCTACTTTGGGGCCACTAAGACATTTCATCTGTAAGTGTTGCGAACAAACATTTTACCTAAAAGAAAGTTTCTCGAAAAGCTATTCAAAAATAAGTAATCATTATATTTTCTCACAAAACAGAAATAACCACCAGGCGGAAGAACATCACAATATTCAATTATATTTTCGCGGACCTGGCCCCCTATTCACAAACGCTTCGATTTGATTTCGATACGGTAAGTCGTATCTCTATCTCGCTCTCTTTCGTAATGCCAAAAAAAGATAGACATACGACTTATCGAATCGAAATCGAATCGATGCTTTTGTGAATATGGGGGCTGATGATTGAACTGTAAATCTGACTCAACGCTTGTTCTTCAACAACACAGCGGTCGTGGTAAATGTTGACAAAATAAATCATTTGTGTGACGAAACAGCGCCAATTAATGTAGCAAGTGACAGCCAATTAAACAAATGAACGATTTACCCGAAATCTGAGGTGACGGGAATGTGATGCTTTTGAAATGCATTTCCATTCATTAATGATTTAGGCTGCCTGTACATTGAAGCGGAGCGAGGCTGCGGAGCGGAGAAACTGAGACATATTAACCAATAGGATTGCATACTGGAGCGGAGCGGAGACTTTATGCAATCCTATTGGTTAATATTTTTCTCCGCTCCTTTTTTTTTTTTCGCAGCCCTGGAACACAAAGGGCAATGAAGGAACATGGATGGGTTTTAGTCAGTAAGAGTCTGACACTCCCTCCCACTCCACCCAGAGCGGGAGAAGTCATTTGATGATTTCCCATCAGTAAAAAAAAAAAAAAAAATCCTCAATGTCATTTTAAAGACCTATCTATAAACACCCCGTAGGTACGTATAGGTTTGATGTTTTTTTTTTTAGTTTTAGTTCCATGTGTGGGGAGCTTCCCCTTTTTTTTGATGGGAAATCATCAAATGACCCCTCCCGCTCTGGGCGGAGTGGAAGGGAGTGTCAGACTCGTACTGACTAAAACCCATCCATGTTCCTTCTTTGCCCTTTGTGTTCCAGGGCCGCGGTATCTCTTTCGAACAGTCCCGCAGCCCCGGTAGGTTTCTCCGCTCCTCAGCCTCGAACCGCTTCAATGGACAGGCAGCCTTATACTTGTGTTAATTAGTTATTGTTATGTGGTGTTAACAATTAATGTACAGATGTAAAATACTTAATACAGGAAGGAAGGTTTGCCCATCAAGAATTTCCTGGTAGCAGTCTGGAGTATGGACTTGTGCCCGTTTGATGGCATTAAGCTATCCCCCTATCACATGGGACTTGAACATACCTAGCAAAATGTGGGTGTACCTTAAGCACACCTCTACCTGACCCTTACGATAATAAAGGATTTTTGTAATAAACAGCAAGTGCAGGACTCATTCCCTTTTTACCGAAAAAATCTTGCTTTAATAGTCTATATATTGGCAAAGGAGAATGGGTGAAATTACACTAGCCTCCAATAGCATTAAGATATATACTAATGTACAGATCTCTTTAAGAAGAACATTTCTTGCTTTGACAACTTTTCTCGATTCAGAGTCAGAGAGAAGCTACAATTCGGTGCCTAATCAACTACCTAGTTAGATGAATAAAATCGAACAGACTACGAATTAGCAAAAGTTGTATAGTAGCAAATATTCTAATTGAAATCTCTTTAGAATGGTGTATATCTTATTGCTATTAGTTGCCCGTAAAGTCTTAATTGGTTGCCAAGAAAATTTTAACTTCGTTGTCCACCTAGTTACCCATTTAGCTCAATAACTCCGAACGTACTGTGAATTGCCAAAAGTCGTGTCAGTTGAAAGGTTGTCCTTAAAAATCTTTTACGGATTGGAAATCATCAAATAACTCCTCCCGCTCTGGGTGGAGTGGGAGGGAGTGTCAGACTTTTACTGACTAAAACCCATCCACGTTCCTTCTTTGCCCTTTGTGTTCCAGGGCCGCGGTATCTCTTTCGAACAGTCCCGCAGCCCCGGCAGGCATTGGCCCTTGCGGGCCCCTTCCTGATTACTGACATCTCCTTGAGACGCGCGTGGAACACGAACGCGCCGTAACCGCTATTGGACCTTGGGGCCTATACTTCGAATCCCATTCTCCTTTATGAAAAAAGTTGGATTATTTTTCCTGCTCTATTTAATTAATAAAACCTAGGTATGCAACTGCGTAAATCCTTCACACTGTCCCGTTCCAGTTTTTTATTAGAACCTGTGAGAAATGTTTCTATAATACTCCACAGCAATGCAATTTATCAAATTTAAACCGGCGCCATATTTATGCAGAACGTAGCTTAAAGTTTCAAATAGTTTTCTCGGTAATTAAGACTTTACTTAACCTTAACTTAACCTGTCAGTGAAAACCTTTCATAGGAATATCGGATCTAAAGAATTAAGTTTATTTTATCTCAATAGAGTTTTGATTGAAACAAATTTACCTATGTTGGATATTACTTTATTTATTTATAAGTTATTACTGGATGTTGTAAAGAAAATTGTTGAAGAGTAGGTTTAATGTGACTATTTATAGATTTAATTGGCATTTCTACATATAAAGGGACCAGTCATATTAAACACAATTTGAATCCTGTTTACTAAAGGGAAGCTGAGAGGGATTTAATATGGGTACGTAGATGTAATATGGGTAAGTAGATGTAGATCAGAGCAATAAGGATTAGAGTGAAAATACCTTATTGGGATCAGAGAGTTAATCCGCTACACAAATTCAAGTGATTGTGAGCCAAAAATAACAACAACAAAAAATGGTTACAACAAGGGATTTGTGAAAATTATGTACTCACTTATTTTGGAGAAATTGGGAACGAAGTACCAATACTTATATTTTTTATTAGATTATAGTCAAAAAAAGTTTTACTAACACACTCATTCAAAAAACATTAACTATTTAACACCAGCCTGCGTTGTGCTATGGGCCCCCATAGCACAGCATCACCCTGACTGGTAACCTGCTTGTCGCAGTCACGACGTGCAAGCTGTTAACTTTTTTTTTTCTTTTTTTGTCCTTCCTGTTGAATTTATAATTATTTGTTATGCATTGTATGTTTATTGTTTTTTTTGTCATTTTGTTTGACGCACGTCAAGTCCCTGCGACAAATAAATATTTTTTCTTTCTTTCTATTAAAACTTCTTCCTTCGGTTTACGTAGGTACTAGTTTACATAGGTAGTTACTTTGGTACGAACAATTGACCGATCCTTTTCTTCAAGCAAACTCACCCATTTCATCAGATTGTCTCACCATCAGAGGGGCGTAACATTTGCTACCCGCTAAGATTATTCAGTGCCCACCTTGTACATAATCCCTATATTATTCACCGTGCATGCCGTACTGGCATCAATTGCATTGTGTTCACATTATACAACCTAGTGGTATGCAGAAGCGTAACACCTAATGAAGAAAATAGTAGGGTGGAACCATTGTGGTTGAGTTCGAGATCTATGAACGTTACTTAGCATGTATTCTTTCTTGTTGCTATCGTCTGATAACACTACTGTCAAACTACAAGTGCAAGATGGAGAGAGGACATGGTTAAGTTAAAGCACATACCTACTAAGTAATACTTTTAAGGCGATTCACATTTATGTCATCGCACGTCCGCGTGGTTGAGCGGAAGCGGCGAAGACTTATACGGTGGTGCGCCGCGTGGAGAGGCGGTGAGCGCTGCTCGTCCGCGAGCGGTCTACAGGGTGTAAACGGAACCTTCACGAAGCCGTCACCCAAACAACAAAAACTAAGTAAGTTTACGCAACAAATATAGCTGGGATATGACTTTTTTTTGGGTGAAAAATCACGTTCTACGGTTCGACTCAATGTTACGGATGGATTGAATAGTACGGGGGTCGAGGAGGAGTTTAAAGTAAAAATATTTCATTGAAAACATGTCTTTAAAAAAAACTTGTAAAAAGTTGGAACTTTGACCTCAAATACCTCCGTAACTAGAAGGTTCTCAGGTATGGTGTAGAACAAAAAAAATATCGCAATGACGGGGAGAACAAGTGCCTTTTGACTCCGTAAAGGGTCTTGTTACACCCTTAATGTGTTAGGCATCAACGGATTTCATACAAGCCAATGCGAGGTGAGACCCGCTTCACCGCATGACCGCGCGGACGAGCGGTGTCTTGTAGTATCTACTAAATCTCGGCCTTAGATAAGTAGGAATAACTAACGCTGTGGTGAAACTATCTGCCTGAAATCCTGGTAGAACGTAGGCTACTTGCGCTGGAAACGGGGAATTTATGAACTTAGAGATAGTTGGTCGTGGAGGGCTTTTTAGTCCACTTTTATATTGGTTGTTTTGGTTTATCGAACACTCATATTTATCATATGTTATTTTTCTATAGAACCATTATTCTTATTTTTCCGCGGTGGGCTACAACGGGGCGGAAAGGCCTTAATTTATTTTCGCATTTGTTATGCGTTGTACCTACCTATGTTTATTGTATTATTTTTTTTGTTATTTTGTATGATGCACGTCATGTCCCTGCGACAAATAAATATTTTTTCTTTCTTTCTTTCTTATTAACCTTCCACGCCAAGCCACAATTTCACCTACCATTTTGTCACATATTTGTGTCGTTTGGCGTACAGGGCCACGTCGCTAGTCACGTATAAGTGACAATGGCGTACAAATATCCCATCGTTAACTACACTTCGATGTGTAACCGTGTGGTATCGAGTGAAGCTTCTGCACATATTTCTCTCATACGTAAACACATGTAAGATACATGGTTGCGTACATAAGTCTACAATGGTCGGTATCGGCTGCTGTGTCCAATCGCAGCCGTATAATTGACGCCACGTGTCCGAGGATTGCGATTCAGAGGAGAGCCGCTTAAGCTGCACCGCCAGATGGGGCTGTGCGTACTGCTGTGATTTAGAATGTCACATTTTGTTTTGTGGTAATATTTGATGTTTATTTCATTCGGATCTAACTTCGAATTACCTTTACCTATATGAGTACATATAGGTAAAGCATGGCTTTTACTTTGGCCAGAGGTTAAGTGTTGCCATACAACGGGGCAACGCCGCCAGTCTCTTGGGCACATTTCCAGCTGACAGCGTTGAGGAGGAGTTTTTTGATGCCCTTTTAGTTTATTTAATAGTTTTTAATTGATAACTATATAGTGAGTTTACTTTAAAAAATTAAATATTTTTTTCTAAAGAAACTTAAAAAAAAAAATGAGTACTCCTTCTAATCTCTTCTGATATTATGTTACTGTTTATAACTTAAGTTTTTGATTATGTGACAAAAGAAAAATTTTTGGTGATCTAACTGACGGACTAAATATTTTTGTTTTTTTTCGAAGTTGTCAAATAGCCTATAGGCAATGCCAACATTGACAATTGAGAAATCAGCAACAAGGATAGTTTTCCCCAAAGAGATACCATTGTATCTTCTAGTGAAGACTTGAGGTCTCTCCAGGGACGATAGGTTGACCTTTTTCCAATTGTTCTCGGAATCAATGTAGCAGCTGCCCCCTGCAGCTGGTGCTTTGGTTATAGATTTGTTTTAAAGCGGTTCCCCTTTAATTTTCAAGAAATTTAAAAATTAATTTGACTTGAAAACAATAAAGAATTGCGAAACGCACTTGGGGTATTTTCGGATACCCCTAGGCATGACGAATCTAATTGCTTTTTATGACATCACTATTTGGACCATCCTGTATGATGATGTAAAAGGTGTTGCAAATGAGTAAGGTAAAGTTCGGGATCGAAGAAAGACGTGGGAAATGCCAGTTCAGCGACCCTACTTGTCTTACTTTTCTATTGCACAAATACATAATGATTGAATTTGATTTTGTTATTTCCTTTATTTATTTCTATACAAATCAATTACATTTTTAAATATTTTTAAGAAAAAACAATATAAGAACATTTAATAATATTAAAAATATTGTTGCCCACCGGTATCGGGAACAAGGTCCAAGCTACCGGCAGTCAGGGCTCCAGGGGAGGAACCTCCTAACAATACGAGCCGTGTCCAGGAGTACCGCTTCCTGTATCAAGCCCTTGATCCAGCTGCCTAACGAGAGCCTCCTCAGGTATTGCTCGAGGCTCTTGGCAATCAAGCCATGGGCTGATACGACGACCGGCACAATGATCGCTGAGTCCAAATTCCACATGTCGACAACCTCGCGAGCCAAGTCAAGATACTTGATTCGCTTATCTTTCTCGGCTTTCACGAGGTTCTCATCATGCGGGACCGTTATGTCAACAATCACCACTATATCAGGCTTATTGGCTACAGTAATCCTGTCAGTGATGATGGATTGATCCCAGTACAATGTGACACTGCCATTTTCGAGAATTGTTTTATTATTATTATTATTTTTGATTATTACTTTCTAATTCTTATTAATCTTATTTGAAATTATTTTCTACGCAATATATTTCGTTAAGAAATAAATGATTTATGACTTCCACACACCAATTGATTGCATTATCATCCATTAAATACTTTCGGTTAACAAAGCGGTCATTTAGTGTTAGTTAGCACTAAACAAGGCCTCTCTAAACCGTAGCAATTAAATCGGAATCGCTTTAATTATTAACCCCAGTAAATTTCACTAGTACGGTGCTTTACGACCATTAGTACAGGATATTGGTAGCCTGCATTTGCAGTAATTGTCGGATTTAATTGACAGAGTTGGTAGGAAATGGAGTGATAATGGTTTACTTAACTGAACTTTACTGCCTCTGATGAAAACTTTCAAGTCACATAATACGCTTACACATATACAGCACCTTAGTCATCATCTGCTTAGCCTTTTCCCAACTATATTGGGGTCGGCTTGTAGTCTAACCGGATGCAGCTGAATACCAGTATTTTACATGGAGCGACTGCCTATCTGACCTCTACAATCCAGTTATACTGGGTAATACGATACCCCTTGGTAAGACTGGTTGTCAGACTTTTTGGCCACTGACTACCTAACGACTGTAAAAGATCTATAAATGACACCCGGGACCAACGACTTAACGTGCTTTCCGAGGCACGGAGGAAACTCGGTATGTAATGGGTGGTCACACATCCACAGACCAACATAGGCGAGCACGGCATAACCTAAAGATCGACCCGAGTGACTTTATTTTAGCCACGAGCTCTTCCATACAGCACCTTAGTATAACAATAAAATATACTCCAAATAAAGTGAATTAATATGATACAACCTAGTAACAAAGTTAGTTGTATCTAGGAGTAAAATGCAGTGTTTTTACCGAACATTCAAGACAAATCGTTATCTACCTCGGATCTTAAAAATTTTCTCAGACAGTAATTATAAAGGGATTTTTGTCGTTCTAAATGACGTACAGTTGATCGTACCTACATAATAATATGACGACCTTAATATCCCATATTGACACTCCATGCAAACTAAGTACTCTGTGGTATTACCTAAATTCATCAATTCTAATGTAAAGTGTGCTGCACGAACAGAAATATAACGCTGAAAATCAATAATTCAGATTCCACTATTATTATGTAAGTACTCTAAATAACTATTTATGTACGTATAGTATGGACATGTACCTACCATCGTTAATGAAGATCAAATTAACACCTGGTATCCTGGTTCTCATTATGTTAAGTAATTTGTTCAATTACGCAGCCGGGCATGCCTTGACGTAAATATATTATGTATGGACAATACATATGTATTTATGCTGAATACGACACATTATGCAATTTGATTTTTAAACAGACGCAAGTGGATTCTGAAAGAAAATGTATTTTATTTTCCTGTGAAGTTTTCATCAACATAATTGTATTATTTACTAGCTTTTGCTCGTGGCTTCGCTCGCGTTAATTTAGAATTTGACAATCAATTCGGGTTGTATTCTGCTTGAAATAATACAATTCAATCATGATTCGAAAGACACGTGGCGTCATCTATTATCATAAGAACGTTATTGTAATTTTCCTCAGGAACGGTACCTTTTTCGGGGTGAATGGTACCCTATGTCCGTTTCTGTACACCTGTCAACGTATTTGCAAAATTTCAGGATGATTGCTTCAGTGGTTTAGGCGTGAAAAGGTAACAAACAAATAAACAAACTTATACTATAAGTAAGGAAGCAAGGATAAGATTTTCGAGTAAATAGTTAAGCTCATGCTTAAGTTCGATCAGAGAAGTACCTAAAAGCAGCAATTACCTACTTAGGACTATTTGGAAGTCTATATGGTTTCCGAATACTTAATTACCATATTTAATTTAGAACAAAATATTCTGTCCGTGAGGTTTTTAACATTCCGGTTCCAAAGTTAGCATGTTGAAATTCTCAGTGCGTGTTTCACCCTGCAATCTGGTTTTAGCTTAAAAAACCATCAACAAAACTTTTACCTAACCAACCTCCAAACTTTCAGTATCCCTGAAAATTTTCAGGATCATATTCTTTAATTCGTTATCAAAAGATGGCACGTCCTGATTAGAGCGAACTTTTCCCATTTCACCCACGGCGAACAAACCTACGATAGGAAATCTAATCTATAATTTCTTAATAATAGGCGGGGAGTCCGCACAGCGGCGTCAGAGCGGAAAATTAGCTTCAGCGAGACACAAAATAGGTAGTTTCAGAAGGTCGACTCTGTACAACAAGCTATACACACATACATAAATATTGCCATTTTTGTCTCTCTCTGAAACTTTCTGACACTTTCAACAATATCGTCATTGTAAGCCTTTTTTTTCCGGATGGGAAATCATCAAATAACCCCCTTCCACTGGGCGGAGTGGAAGGGAGTGTCAGACTCGTACTGACTAAAACCCATCCATGTTCCTTCTTTGCCCTTTGTGTTCCAGGGCCGCGGTATCTCTTTCGAACAGTCCCGCAGCCCATCATTGGCAGCCTTGTTGCAACAACGGCTCGTTCCTTAATGGGTATAGGCCTCGTACCTTTCATGTCATGCTTCCTTTATCTATGGGAGTGTCAACCAGTAATCTAAGTATCTCGGCAACCATTCAGGGCTTTATTCCATCTGCAACCTCTTCAGCCAAGTGTACTGGTTACCTTCATTACAAAGTCCTACATCGGATTTCTGTGCTCACGCTTTCTTTACAACCAGTGCACGCGTACTCACGACTGTCATTTGCTTGTCATTAGATCGTCGAACTTACGCGTCTACGTGTGCGGTGCGCCTATTTTCGCCCATTGTGTATGGAGCTGACCTTCTGTACCAGTCTATTCGGTCACCGTTTGTTCTGCTTGAGTGGTGACGCTCAAACTGAAAGCGAATGATAATAGAAGTTGCAATGCACTGAGTTTTTGTTTCAAGAGAGAACTGTTTCAAAAGTATGGATGGTAACGTTAGTTCTACTATATTTAGAAAGAAGTTATTATAAAGGGTGTAAAAAGACCCTTAACGAAACTGAAAGCCACGTGTTCTCCCCGTCATTGCGATATTTTTTTTCTTCTGGACCATACCTGGGAACCCTCTAGTTACGGAGATATTGGTGTTCAAAGTTCTAACATTTTCACAAGTTTTTTTTAAATACTATTTTTTAAGGTTATAACGTTACTTTAAATACCGTGACGACCCCCGTACTATTCAATGCATCCATCAGCACTATGTTTTAAGTGTATTGTGTATTTATATTGTGTTTTACCGTAGAACATGATTTTTCACCCAAAAAAAAAAGCCGTATCCTAGCATTAATTTCTGCGTAGGGTTACTTAGTTTGATGTACAGAATGCTTGGTTGACGGCTTCGTGAAGGGTCCAATTACACCTTGTATTTAGAAATAAATTATTATATCTAAACTCATATCTACCATAACTTCATGTTTCCCCAAACGCTGTTCCCTTTAAATTATTTGCTGTAACTAGCATTGATTTAATATTAAAAACTACATAGTTGAAGCCGTTGTAATACAGCTAGCGCTTACCACGAGGGGTCGTGAAAATCGTTGGTCCTGAAAAGAATATGTTATTAAGAATTATTTAAAATACATGACTATGTAGGAATATAATTATACAATTTTACAAACGGTATTTTATATACTTTCGGAAAATTATTGTATAAGGGATGATGGGGCTGATCCAGTTGTAAAAATAAAATGAAAGAGAAAGTAAAGTGGCAGTCGGTAACCAATAATTCTATGGTCAACAAACATTTGATTGGTGGATATTTTCTTCAATATTATAAGAACACTAGCTTATGCCCGCGGCTTCGCCCGCGTGGAGTTCGGGAATTGCCCACGGGATACTAAGTAATCTATGTGCTCTAATACCAGACTATAATCTAACCTACGTTGAACAAACATTTTGAGAGTCAGTTTTTTTCCGTTAAGGATAGCAATAGGATCCCAGTATCTATTGTATCTATCTAGGGCCTATGTAAATAAGACTTTAGCAGTCACCTTTATGTGCTAGACATCGTTGTTTCTTCAAATATTCAGTACTTGTTTCCAGTTTAATACATCAAAAATTGTGTTATCATAAACACATTCGAAATGTCACAAAGAAATCAAATTTGATCTCTGAAAGGACTTTACCAAATTACTGTGACGTCACACTAAGTACCCCAGTCGTTGATGCTTAAATAGAAAATAAGTAAAAAGAAACGTAAAGAATTATTTAAGAACCATCGTGAGTTATTGAATAAAATATTAATTTGTACATCAAAGCAAGACGTACGACTGACAATTTATTTATTTATTCGAAGTTTCAGAGTTCTTGTACAAGAAGAAATAATAAATTACGGTAATCTTTCATTTGTTTATTGCGTATTTTTATTTAATAAATAATTTGAACAACTAATTAATGAGGCATCGGTTATGTATCTATAGACGGGGATATTTTTCAGTGACTGCCCAGCAATTTTTAATACATTAATACAAATAAAAAATGAGAGCAATTTGTACATCGTGTTCTACGTCAGCGTGATGCAAAGATTACATTTTTCTATACAGTTTGATTTCGTAGGTAGACTGACAACCAGCCTTACCACAGTACCCAGTAACTGGGAGGTCAGATAAGCAGTCGCTTCATGTAATACTGTTATTTAAACTTATACTATCACTTACGGGATATCTTCCGTGATTGTTCATTATTTTGAGCTCCCGATATTTCGACGCTGTTGCAAGCGCCATGATCGCGGGTTGACTGGAGAATGCGGATGCGGATGGAAAATAAATTGTTAGGAGCAGACAATTCTGTCTACCCTCTTTCTTTGTCTTTTGCTACGCGCACTACTGGAACTCGACACTAAGTCACGGCAAAACACACTCACAATATCACCAGGTTTTGTGGAGTCCTTATTACAATAACACATGGATCATATCCCGTAAGTGACAGTATAAGTTGAGTTGTAAACCGTGAAAGCTTAAAACAGCCCTGTTATTTATCTACGTTCGATAAGACTAAAGGCCGACTCCTATACATACAGTTGGGAAAAGGCCAGGCAGAATACATTCGACATTAGTTATATCTGCTACCAGCGGTGGTCCAATATCTCAAATATTGGACCTAAAAATTTTGTAGCAATTGCGGTGACAAAATCTTAAGGTTCTTATCATAAAGAAAAGCTATATCATCTGCCTAGTCTTTTCCCAACTATATTGGGGTCGGCTTCCAGTCTAACTGGATGCAGCTGAATACCAATATTTTACATGGAGCGACTGCCTCTCTGGCCTCCACAATCCAGTTAGCACTAGGTAATACGATACCCCTTGGTAAAACTGGTTGTCAGACTTTTTGGGCCGCTGACTACCTAACGACTGCCAAATATCTACAAATGACACCCGGGCCCAACGGCTTAACGTGCTTTCCGAGGCACGGAGGAAACTCGGTATGTAATGGATGGTCACCCATCCACAGACCAAACTAGGCAAGCACGGCTTAACCTAAAGATCGACCCGAGCAGCTCTTATTATTTAGCACCTCATAAAGAAAAGCTATAAGTAGACTCAATATTTTAAAAGACTGACCACTTTCAAAGACTTTGACGAAGTCTTGAAATATGGTTAATTTTACAAAACTTTGCTGTTCAGCAGTTTGTTTAACAGGCGACGAGGCGTGACAAGTTTGAGTCAGACTCTCTTGGCTTAGCGTGGAATAAGAAGATACCTTTGCATTAAATTTAAATTGGGACGAGGGCTCAAAGGGTCATTGTTTCTTTAAGGATTAATTTATAGTAATTGGTCTTATAACATTTATTGTCTGACTTTATTAATATTACGGTAATCGGTAAATCTGAAATCAAAAAAGCAACAGCAAATAATATGTTTTACTTTTTATAATTATATCAGCCCATAATTTATTGTTATTGGGTTTTTCCATTAGGAATTTCCCAGTAGCAGCCACGGAGTCTGGATTTGCGCCCGGTTGATGGCAATAAGCTCGCCCCCTTTTAAACATAACTGGCAAAATGTGGGATGGACATTTAAAAAAAAAAACTAAAATCATTCATTTGCATAAATAAGGTACAGAAAGTTAGATACACCACTGCCTAACCCCTCGTGGATTACAGGCGTGATGTTACGTTATCAGTCCATAATGTCCCACTGGGCTAATGTGTCTAGTTCGTCTCGCCATCTTCACCAGGGTCTTTCACGGCGTCACTCTTTGTTATTTGGCAACCATTTTTTTATAATTTAAACAAAGAACCGGAAACAATCAAAGGAACAAACACAGAGATGAACATAAAATTCCGGAAGCAGAATAACAATCAGCTTGAAGGGCCGATCAGCTAGGTCTCACATCGTAAACAAACTGTAGCTGGCAGCCTGGCACATGTCGCCAGATAGCCCATTTGAATTCATAATGGCGGTCCCCGCCAATCCAACAGATTACAGCGCACAATAACACGGGACTTGGGACAGATCCTACGATACCGGCCGGCTGCTTGTGCATGGAATAAGATTTTTACAGAAGGACGACTCCATACAATATAAAACTAAATAAACTAAACAAATAAATACATAACTCCACACAGAGAAGTAGTACTCTATATCTATACAAGGTGTAATCGGACCATTCACGAAGCCGTCAACCAAGCATTATATATATAAATCAAACTAAGTAACCCTACGCAAAAATTATTGCTGGGACACGATTTTTTTTTTTGGTGAAATATCACGTTTTACGGTAAAACTCATTATAACACTCTCAAAACATTGTGCTGATGGATGCATTGAATAGTAGGGGGTCGTGGAGGTATTTAAAGAAAAGTTTTAACCTTAAAAACTAGTGTTTAAAGAAAAACTTGTGAAAAAGTTGGATTTTTGACCACCAATATCTCCGTAACTAGAAGGAACTAACTAGAAAGTCCTAACTAAAAATTATCGCAATGACGGGGAAAACAAGTGCCTTTCGGCTTCGTTATGAGACTTTTTAACCCTTTATAGATCGTGTGAAATTGTCAAACGTCAATTAAAACCAGTGTTAACTGAACATAAAAAAAACTTCAGCGTATCTATGTGTGCGTCGTTCTAGCTCGTTAAATGAAGCTGATCTTTAGTAACTATCTACTCTGTGCCAGCCGACTGCTTGCGCGTTCACATTGTCGGGACAATTGAGACATTGAGGGAAACTTGGGCCTTTTAATGCTTGAAATCACCAAATCTGCGGCAAAATTATTATTCTCACAATGATTTTTATAAAGACTTTTTGTACTTAAAAGATCTTACAGAAACAGATTTAAGTACGTTCATCGAATTTATAAGTTGAATTAATTTATTATTGATATTTCTAGTCGTCGTGGAGAGTTTTTTATTAAATTGACAATCCAGCAACATAAAAATTGGAACCAAGCGGTTTTATTTTTTTACTTTTTCTTCGTAAGTTCCACGATGTTATTGGGTTGAAAATACAAACGAAGGTTTTCTCAATAAATGTATGTAGACAGTTACCAAATTCTCGGTAATATTTTCTTTAGTTATTACTTCTTTGAAGTTTAATATTACAGAATAATTTATTTTTGGATGTCTCAAAATCTACCTACATGTTTGTTGTATATTATACACAGGCAAAACCTACAAAAATATAAAGTAATTCTAAAAACATCAAGAGCACTTCATACTGTGAAAGAAATAGGTCACTGCCACGGGCTTCAGTTCCCGGCCCCAACAGTATAAGGCCGAGGGTTGGGCAAAATCTTTAGATCACTTTGGCGACGAAAATGTAATTAAAACGAATAATAAATAATAAATAGATCGATCAGCGGTTTTGTAATTTATCTGTTACTAGCTTTTGCCCGCGGCTTCGCTCGCGTTAATTTAGAATTTGACAATCAATTCGGCTTAAACTCTGCTTGTAATAAAATAATTCAATCATGATTCGAAAGACCCGTGGCGCCATCTATTATCATAAGAACTTTATTGTTGTTTTCCTGGGGAACAGTACTATTTTTCGGGATGAAAGGTACCCTATGGCCGTTTCTGTAAACTTGATATCGTATATGCATTTCAGGGTGATCGGTTCAGTGGTTTAGGCGTGAAAAGGCAACAAACACTTTATTACTTTCGCATTTATAATATTAGTATGGAAGTATGAATAGTCATCATCATCATATCCCAATTTACGAAAGAAAGAAATAGTATTTATTTGTCTCGCAAAACAAAAAATGGTTAAATTAACACTAAAACAAAATCATATGAAACAGTAAACAAATTAAAATCCAAACTAATTTGGTCCTGTGTATGGCCTAAAGGCCTTATCTCAGCGTGGAACGTATGGAAAACCATACGCCCCTATTACTCGTCATCTCAGCAGTCACCTCCTTTTTAGCTATAACATCCTTGACAAAGTCCATCCATAGTTTATTACAGTGCGATAGGGTTCTGGATCAAACTAGTAAGGAATATTGCAATTTCCCATGCAGATTTGTGGGAGCCTATTCCAAGCAAACATAGCTACGCATGAAACATCGTAGGTCTTATGTAGCTCATCTTAATTCACCTGGAGCGAACAATCTGAATAGACTAGAAATCTGCATTAAGATATATGCCTAGATCCGTACACTTGCTTTAAACAGAAATTAATTATCCAGGAAATAGATAAGCAAGCACGTTATACACTCAAACTCAAACTCAAAGCATTTATTTCAAATAGACCCGTGACAAGCACTTTTGCATAGTCAAAAATAAGCTACCTACAGTCCCGCCACAGGCATAATAACTGTGAATGGACTGTAGTTGCCCCTTCCAAAATAGTAGATCTCATGGAGAAGAATGGGCAAGAAACTCCATGGACACTCTTTTCAAATCAAGTTATATATTACATAGTCCTGGGTACAATATTGTTGCTTCTATATGTGAGCACAGTGTAGAGATAGGAAAATAAATCAAAACTACAGTTAAAACCATAAAGATTAGGATAAGCCCTACTAACCATAAAAGACTACATGGTACTCACACTTACAAAAACTCAAATAGTGCTTCTAATTTATATAAAACAATGGTTATCAAAGTAAATAAGTTTCCAAACGAAAAAAAAAAAGAAATGATGAAATAACTAAAGAACTAAAGGGGGAGCATCTCTTCCAAAACACAGCACACAGATAGTGTTGTTGCTAGTGAGTCCCAAACTAGACATGTAGTCATTATCTTGGGGCTCGTTATTTGATTTCCCGAGTGGAGAATAGAGAGGTGATAAGGAATGTGGTGGAGCCGAATTGTATATACGTGCATGAAGTGCTGTCTGAGTGTGTGTAAATACCAGTAGTCCATACACACTCTCACAACAGGCACAAAATAGCCCAAAAATCCGGGGTATTCCTCAAAGTGCAACCAACTAAGCGCAACTAAATTATTCCTCGAAGAGCAACCATTATGAGAAATAGAGATGGGTATGACGGATATATTAACGATATTTTTGGAATACCCCAAAAATCCCACATAAACATCTAGCTGAAATTCTGAACAGAAACCCTCGATACCTGCTTTAAATTTCACCACAGCGATCCGACAACTTGGAATACCATCGGGATCCCCAACTTCAGCGGGACCGTTACTAACTTTAACGGACTGCCTTCAAATTCATGCGCCATATGGGGTGAACACTTCGGCTTTGTTCATATTTGCTGGCTATAGTATATTTGATGATAAAAGTGGTGGATTAAAAATAATGTCGTAATATAAAATTGTATAATTACAGAATTGACAATCATGTCACGCAAGGTTTGGTCAAACTAGTGCGGATAAATGCGGGACGTGGCTCTGGACGCGGACATAACCGTACAATTACTAACTGAAGTATCTGTCAGTGTCCGATGTCCGCCACCTGTCCATACTAGTTTGACTGAGCTGTTACTAAAAAAATCACCAATAAAAGCACGTAAAGCCGTTGGTCCCGGTTGTCATTTGTAGATCTTTGACAGTCGCTACAGGTAGTCTGTGGCCCAAAAAGTCTCACAACCAGTCTCACCAAGGGGTATCGTATTACCCAGTACTAACTGGGTTGTGATTGTCAGACAGGCAGTCGCTCCATGTAAAATACTGGTAGCTGCATCCGGTTAAACTGGAAGCCGACCCCAACATAGCTGTGAAAAGGCTAGGCAGATGATGATGCTAAAAATAAAGATGTGTTCCATCAATGCTCCTTTTGCAACCCAACAAAAACACCATCATAACACACCCACACATTCCCCTATTGTTACAAAGTGACCGGCCGTAATGTCTCAACACAATGAATGGGGCAGCCGGGCAGGTGACAGGGTGTTTCTGCGCCGTCCTGCCGTCCGCAGCCCATTACGATGCATTGTTAATGGCGGCTCGGGTTACCCTTGACCTTTGTAATTGAATTGTTACGGTACAGACTGCATAAAAGGTTTCGCTAAAAGTGGAGTGGGGGGTGGAATGGTGACTTTGCAAAACATTGAAAGTGTCTTCGGAGGTTTTTTTTTGTAAATTAAGTAGAATTACACAGCCTATAAAAATTATTTTGTTTTCTGTTTTTTTTTTAATCAGCCTATTCTGTCCCACTGCTGGGCAAAGGCCTCCGCCATTTCTTTCCAGCTATCCCGGTGTTTTGCCTCCTCCGGCCAATCAGTCAGGAACGAGTCTAAATCGTCACGCTAGCGTTTCTTGGGTCCCCTCGGTCCTGCCTCGGTGACGCCGACCGTCTTCAGGCACCCACTGTGTGACGATTCTGGCCCATCTGTCCTGACCCATCCTGGAAATGTGACCCGCCCAGTCCCATAGTTCCATGTTTTGTGTTAATATTCCTTTTCCACTAAGTATCAAAATAGTGTCCGTCTTTTCCTTTTCACAACCCAATATCTTACTGTTACTGTTAAGGATGATTTCCACCAAACGGCTGGCCCATCGGATCTGAACGGATTTTACAATGTTTAAACGATATTAAATCGTGTACACAGTATTTAAAGTCTATATTACCAAGCCGCGCGCAGCAGCTTGGCCGCGGGCGTCTTACGCGATACGCGATCGTAGCCGAAAGTATACTGCGACGCGCGATCGGTTCCGTTCGCCTGTCGTCGCAACCAATCGGATTCTTTCGTCTGTCAACACGGAAGGAATGAAACTATTTGACTAGGCGCAGAAATGGTTACGTTCGCAAGTGACGGTACGTAGCCGATCATATGCGTCGACATCCGTTCGTATCCTTTCTGATAAGATACGATTCGAGCCGTTTGCTGGAAATCATTCTTTAACCTGCGTCATCCCATTGCTGGGAAAAGAGCTTCCCCGAAGACTTCCACTTTTCAGTAACTCTTGTTTAATATGACTCTTAACTCGAACCTAAGTAAATACTAACGAAGCTGCAGCGGTATTATATAACTGGTATAGCAGCGGTTTTATTTAACTACAGGTTTAATACAAACCATAGATCATCACGAGAATTTATGCAAAGAAATCGCTTTCACTGTTCACCGACAATAACTTTATATCATAACTCATAACAGGCGCAACTGAAAGTACCGTATTTAATCCTTGACATATCTTCCGCACAATGCGCGGGACAGTCCGTCCGTCATAACAGAGGCAGCATGGCCACGCGTCCCGCATCCCGCGTCCCGCGTCCCGCGTCCCGAGGCATTGTGTCGCCTTGTCGCACTGTACCGCGGTGCCGTCAACCGCATTGTTCTGATGCAACTCCGCGTCTTTTGTTGTTCTGACGCTTACGTAGGCGGAGAAACACCAATAGATTTTAAACTTTATTTAGGGAAGGGTAAGGTGTGATTTGCAATGGAAGTTTCTAAAGTGCCATGTTATGGAGTCGCTCTCGATAGAAAAATAAACGCAAATGAAAATAGTGTATTCTCGTTTTGTAACCTACGGTTTTAGTTTCCCAATGGGTTCCCGTGAAGGACGTCGACCAGTAAACGGGCTGTTTTGTAACAGTAACTGTGACAAAGTTAGTTAATTGGCGGTCCAGCGGTTTTACGGAACTGTGATTTATTGAATCAATGTTGGAAATCATATTTCTGAGTATTGAGTTGCCATTGTAACTCGGTTTCATTTAATTGATACGGCAATTCAAAGTTTTACTGAATAAAATGCTGTAGTATGTGCGCACAAAAGTATTATAATGTGCATGTAGTAGTATTCGACATATTTAAGTTAATGACAAATAGTTAATACTTAGTTGAAGAAGTCGTTCGATGCACGAAAATGCATGGAAGAGCAAGGTCATGTCGATGAAACACTTCATGAAAGGATCATTTTCTTTTCACTTTCCCTCAAAAGGAAACTCATGGATACGTGCATCCTTCCCACCCTCACCTATGGAGCGCAAACGTGGTCATTAACAAAGCGTCAGAAGTTCGCACTCGGGGTCTGCCAGCGAGCCATGGATCGAAGTACCTATACTAGGAGTCAAAATTTCTGACCGTGTACGGAACAGTATACTTCGATCCAAGACCTAAATCGCAGACGTTTGCAACACAGCCGCCAAATTAAAATAGAACTGGACAGGCCACATCTACCGCTTCTCCCATCAAAATTAGGCCAAAGTGGCAACAGATTGGGTTCCGAACAACAGAACCCGGCGACGCAGTAGTCCCAGAAGGAGATGGCGTGACGAGCTGGACTCTTGTCAAAAGGATTAGGCCCAAAGAGCCAATGACAGAGATAAATGGAAAGTGGGAAGGGAGGCCTTTGCCCTACAGTGGGACATATCAGGCTTATCATAAAAAATAAACAATTACCATAACATACGTATAGTAGTTTGAAAAACAACCCTCTTTCTGATAGTCGGGTAATAAGATCCTAATTAACAGGCTCAAATGTAGTCGACTCATAGAAACAAATTCGTCCTTTACATTGTAATTAACTAATTGTATTCGGATCTCTTGGCCAGAGATAAGGTCTCAACCCGAACTGGGCAAACCGGACAATGAAATCAAATTGGAACGTTTACCGATAAACCGGCCCTTGCGAGCCTTTTAACGTTGGGTTCTACCCAAATTATGGGTCAAAGTGAACGCCTATTGTAGAATTATTATAGTTTTGTTCGTAGAGATTGAGCTTCTGATTTTCTTTGTGGAGTTGGTCGGATTTGTTGCTCGGTTACTATTATTTACTGACCTCACGGTCATAATTTTTTTAAGATTTACATTCTCGTTGTGAAAATAATGGTTGAGAGACATAACGCGTAATCACAATTTACCAAATCTATATTCAGCTGAGCCACTGTGACTGTTTTCGTGGAACTTACAATAATGAGCTCGAAAATATCCATTTTTTTCACGTATTCCAGGAAATTCTCAATAAATATTACCCATTGGACGACAACTTACGTAATTTTATTGAAGATTCCGAGAAATATAAAAAAGGTTCCTCAAAAACAACTCTTACTAGACGTGTACATACTTATTTATTAATAACAAGCTTCTACCCACGGCTTCGACAGTGTTAAAAACACGTTCTATGGTACTCGGCAATTAGTGTAGCTTTTTAGGCTGTAGCACTGTTTTAGGCTTTCACGGTTTACAACTAAACTTATACTGTCACTTACGGGATATCTTCCGTTTTACATCCACCCGCATTCTCCAGTCAACCCGCGATCATGGCGCTTGCAACAGCATCGAAATATCGGGAGCTCAAAATAATGAACAGTCACGGAAGATATCCCGTAAGTGACAGTATAAGTCTAACAGTAAACTAAAACAAACAAAACTAAACCAACAAGATCATTCTAATGGAACAAAAGACGGTAGTTTTAAAATAAACGACTTCCACATTTTTCTAGTCCTTTCCAGCTCAAAAGTATTAAATGTTTAATTCAAAGAGTCCGGCAGCATCGAAATATCGGGAGCTCAAAATAATGAACAATCACTGAAGATATCCCGTAAGTGACAGTATAAGTTTAAATTAATTTCGATAAGTAGATTCAGAGATTCCCTCCAACATCAAAACTTACAAAGTTTGCCTCTTTTTAAAATTAGAACAGAAAACATAGTGTAACAACAATCTTAAACAAAACGAGAACTCCTGAAAAAAAAAACGATTCAAAATGTCACTGGCACACACGAGTAGGGGCGATTTAGACCCAAACAATTACCGGCTCCTGCCAGCAACACCTCGCATTTAAACAAACCATATGTCACAAACTTTTGCGGGGTCGAATGGGCCCCGAGTTGGGCAGAATGACCTGGATTATAATCTAGGACGGGTGCCTGGAACATTTGGCTCAAGAATGAAAAATAATTCAATTAGAAAAGCCCAGTATTTAAATTGTTGTAAATAGACAACTGTAATTGTAGTCCTCGCGCTCTAGTTTTGGATGAAAAATATTCTGCTTTCTGTTATTAATTATGATATTATACGAAATGGAAGCGTTGTTTATCAACCAGTTTATTTTGTCTCAGTAGCAGTAACCGCAGGCCGGAGTCTGGATATGTGCCCGGTTGATGGTAATACCGTTAAGGACTACTTAGAAAACCAGTCAATAGAATCTGTAATTTGTAAGTTAGATTAATTGACATTATAAATTGGCTTATTGTGAAAAAATTTGCACGCCATGTTATGGCAGGATATGCTGAAACATACTGTAACACCTTATGAACCATATTCTAGCAAATAAATGTTTTGATTTCTTTTGATTTAGGATCGCCCTCTCTCGCATGAGAGTTCAACATACTGCTCTGCGTCTTTGGCCTAGTGCAGCTTCCAAACGTGAGATCCCGTGTTCTGCTCAGGTCAGGTCAAGTTAATATCGGGTTTTGTTTCTAGGAACTTCTCAGTACTAGCTTGGAGTCTAGATTCGTACCCTGTTGACGACAATAGACTAAACTCCTTTTACGTGGAACTTTATCAAAACTATCGAAATGGGGTGTATTGCTATAAAAATGCAGAACTACATAGTAAAAAAAAAATGAGATAACGTATTTTATTTAAATAAAAGACCAGAAAATAATCGACACATCCGGCAATTAAGTTATTTTAACGCACATTTAGCGAAGAAGTGCAGGTTAGACGCTTTCAAATGATAGACTCATCATAAATTCTGTTACTTAACGGCCAGCATTGCTTTTATATCTCTGGAACTATTCATATTCTAAAAATTTTTCTTAGACAGAAAGATAGAGAATTTTGAACTCTATCACGTTGTATCAAAAGTAATAATTGACCATTTGAAAATGGCTTTCAAATTAGAGGAAGGCAGTATAGGTCCATCTCTGCCCAACTCTACTAGGAAGAGTCACAGTTGTGATGTTTTGTAATGATTTTAAAGAGAGAAAGGACCATGTTTCGATACGAATTTATCCAGATTATGATTGTTATAATAATTAATTGCTAATTTGACCATGTAAGACTTATTTACCTGAATATAATATTATTAATTGACTTCACTTTAATTTCTGTTATGTTTTGTCGACATTATTTTGTTTGTATTGATATTTTAATTTATGTAATAATTTGCCCGCCGTAAGGTAGACTGTAGCCGATCTCATTAATTAATGTACAACATCTTTACCTGTACCTACATTCAAAGCAAAGAAAGTTCTGATTCTGATTTTAGTGGTACCTACAGCGAAATGTTTAGACGCAGAGCCTCTTCTAATTGGAAGATTGATAACTAATTCATTCTAGTCACGCTGTTCAAATTTTTTGTGAAGCAAATACAAAAAGCTTTCGCTTCTAATTTAGCTATAAATCTAAGTCAGAACCTGACAAAATAAATACTTAAATTGTAAATACACTAGCGGGGTGGCAAACCCCTGACTAGCTGTTAACCCCTGGGTACCACGGGTGCAATAGCAAGCATGGCAAAACATGGTGATTTCTGTGCTTTGTCTAAGATAAATATTTATGTATTAAGCTCACGTTATGGCAAACACCATAGAAGGTAAGTAGCACTAAGCGCTTATAAAATACAGAGACGAAAACCTACTTGGTTTTATACATACAGTGTATAAAATATACAACAAAAACATTTTTTGTAAGCAGTCTACTAAAAGTCAAATTGTAATGTAGTATTTTTATTCTGCCAACAGAATACTAACCAAATAAATACTGACATTACAGCAACATAAATAAAATATCTAGATCGAAAATAAAAATAAAACCATCTCTCCGACTAGATCTGAATTTCCAATGAAATATTAAGGAAAGCAATCAAGTGAACTGAAACAACGTTATACAAGAGCTACCTATTATAATATCATTGGACGAAAAATCTTAAAAGCAGTCACAAGAAATAAAGTAGGTATAGGTACATATTGTGCTCTTCTACTAACTGGCTAAACCAGACAGAAACGAAAAAAAAACCAGTAAATTTTAGATATTATTATCTCTTTCTTCCTATTTTAGACACCCAGTGGGTCTAAAATGGCTGCTTATATGTATGTATGTATCTTGTATTTTCATTTTGACCTGATTTCCGTTATCAGCGACCCCGAAAACCACGAAAATGACACCCATGATGAAAAAAACGGAAATTTTCGTTGGCGCCATCTTGAATTTCCATTTTGACGTAATATCCGTTATCAGCAATCCTACCAAGAAAATGTCACCATGACATAAAAACTGAAAATTTTCGTCGGCGCCATCTTGAATTTCCATTTTGTCGTTTTGATTATCAGCGACCCCTAAAACCACGAAAATGACACCCATGAAATAAACACTGAAAATTTTCAAAGGTATTTATTGGCTCGATAGATTTTGCGATTTAGCCTCTGTTACCTTGGAAGGAGTGCGGAAACAGTCGAGAGAGTTTTATGAACTTTAAAAAAATACGTAGTTATTAACCAATATTATGATGCACTAAAAATAAATGCAATTCATTAATAACTAATCAAAAAAACACTGTAAACCTGCGCGAATATTTCGACGAGCTGTAAACGTTACTGGACTGGGCCCTTAAACACAAGAACATTTCCCAAAAACCACTCCCATTATATTGTTTACAAACTCTGAAAGTTATGCTGACAAGTATCACAGTTTCTTTGTCCCACAAAATATCGAAAACTACAACGATTTGTATAATTCTTTCGTTTTTCCTACAGAAAGGGAATGGCTATATAATGAGCCAAAACTTCCCGACTCACTTGAAAACTGTATTCGCTCCGGTTTCCTCGGCTACGAGGCGGATATATATTTTCTGTATTTATTATAACTTTCTTTAAGAAACCTGTAAGGAAATCATCGAGTGTATTTGGTTACTTTTGTGCCAAATTAGAGTTATATGAAGGACTAGCACTTCGCCCGCGACTTCGTCCGCTAAAATTGTGATAACTCAGCTAATATGCATGATACAAATATAAATAACAAAATTCCCCCTTTTCACCCCCTTAAAGGTTAAATTTCCAAAAACCCCTTCTTAGTGCTCCCCTACATTATAATAGGAAGCCGTGTATAAAATTTCACATTCCTAGCCCCAGTAGTTTCGGCTGTACGTTGATATGTCAGTCAGTCAGTTCTCCTTTTATATATATAGATATCGGATGCTTTGAATTTGTAAGAAGTATTCTTGCATCATATAATCATTCCTACGATTAAAAAAAAATAAGACGAAACCCTTAGGCTAGACAAGTAGAAAATGTAAAAATGAATGAAAATGATGATGATGAAAATGTATAGCTCACAAGCTAGTCATTAGTAGTCATAGTAATTATTATAAGGTTTCTCGTATTTTGAACTATTTGTATGTATTATAATATATATTAGTTTATTTCATTTTATTTGTATATATGTGTATTAGTATGTACCTATTTATATTTATCAATTTATGTTAACAAAATGGTATTTTTCTTATTTATTTTTTTGTACTCTATCAGAATGCTGTCCTATTTGACCCAAAGGTTGACTGATAGAGAATGCCTTGTGGCATTAAGTCCGCCTATACACCACTTTTGTACATGAAGTTGAAATAAATAAATAAAAGGTAGTAACGGTAAGAATCAAACTTGGTCCAATACTAGACATAATCCTCTCCCAAGTTTCACCACAACATTCTGTCTTCCGCCTTCGGAAACCACAGCAACCGCAACTACATTCTTTATGCCTGTGGTCCCGAGAGCTTATGCTCTACGGACCCTGAGTACTGACCAACGCGATCGGTTGCGCTAATACGCAATGATAGCTTTGTCCGGATAATTGCAAGGCGCCCTCGGTGAAAACGTCATGACGCGTTCGGGTTCACCGGACAAACCGACCCAACAGACGTTCGCATGACGCTCGCTTTAATTAGGACACGGTTTGATACGTTTAGCTGTATTAAATAAAACAAATGAAAATGACTACAAAATTATCATCATCATCATCAGCCTACAGCAGTCCACTGCTGGACAAAGACCTCCTCAATCGCACGCCACTCAACTCGATTCTCAGCAACTCTCATCCAGTTGCTACCAGCCACCCTGCGAAGATCGTCACTCCACCGAGCCAGAGGGCGTCCCACCTTACGTTTGCCGATTCGCGGTCTCCACTCAAGAACACGTCTACCCCAAGATTACAACAACTACAAGATTATGATGTTTCGAATTTAGATGATCCATGAGATTGTGCCTGAATACACGTCCGTAGCAGAGATACAAGTATAGTTATACTCTCACAAAAAATAGCTCCAACAAAAGGAATCAAGCATCGCGATAACTTTATTCATTCAACACTCGCTATTACGTAAATCAGTTGTAAAGTGGCCGGGGCCCTTCGCAAACGGGTTACGACGGGAATCTTTTTATGGCGCCCATTTGATATTGGCGGGATGATAGCCACATATGTGACGCGGTGCCAAGCACGGGGCCTGTACGCGCAGCTCGTAAACAATACATTATGCTTGCGATGGAGCGACGGACGGCTGGCTTTGTAGTGGGAAACAGAAGATATGGAAAGCTTTATGAAGATATAAATTTTGTTTGTTAAGTGATGGGATTCTATTATAACCATACGTATTGTTTTCTGTTTTGTCCGACTAGCGAATCATCTTTACCTATTAATTGCATCCGTAACACTGAACGAACCCTTGAACATTGGCCGTTTAATTAATGATATTTTTATGCCTCCCTAAGTCCTCCCGACCGAATTTCGACGCCAAAACACAGGCGCACTCTCTACTCCATTACTCTCGTAGTCCAATAGGATGGCAATCCGAGACTACGACGGAGGAGAACCAACTGCTTAATGAGCTTTCGTCTTGACTTTTTTCTTGCTAAAACTTTATTACTTATTTGAGAAAACCTCATCATCTGCCTAGCCTTTTCTCAACTATATTGGGGTCAGCTTCCAGTCTAACCGGATGCAGCTGAATACCAGTATTTTACATGGAGAGACTGCCTATCTGACCTCCAGAATCCAGTTACTACTGGGTAGTACGATACCCCTTTGTAAGACTGGTTGTCAGATTTTTTGGACTACTGACTACCTAACGACTGTCAAAGATCTATAAATGACACCGGGGACCAACGGCTTAACGTGATTTCCGAGGCACGGAAGAAACTCGGTATGTATTGGGTGGTCACTCATCCACAGACCAACCTAGGCACGGCTTAACCTAAAGATCGATCCGAGCGGCTGTTATTATTTTGCCACGAGCTCCTCTTTTTGAGAAAACCTAAATGACTATTCATTCATTGAAATAATGGTTTAGATTATCAAAAGACGAAAGATCATCGCTACGCAAAAAACCCTCTCTCACTGGACAAAAACCCGGAAAAATATTAATATTTTTATTCGCATGAGCAACAGCGATGTTTGGTTTATTTATGCGAAATTACAGCGGTCAATAGCGCTGTATTACACCGCTTTGCATGGAACGGCCTGTGTTCGTGCTCACTGTGTACAAACACATACTTGTGCACAAGAGTGTGTACTTATACACACTTGTGTGTGTAGTGCGTACTTGTGCGCGATAATCTCGGGAAACACTTTACCGTTTTGTGGTCCCAGCCGGTTTATATCTTTAATTTCGTTGGCTTTACTGAAGGCTGAAATGGTTTTGGTGAAGTGAAAACTGAAATAGTTTATTACTTCACGTTTCTCGGAGTTATAGAAACTTACGAACAGAATTATTGCACTGCCAGTGAATTCTGTAATTTCTTGCCAATTAAACTTTAATTTTGTACGTACAGTCAGCCTCAAAAAGATGTACAAACGACCACTATACCATAATTGTGTCTACAATTTAAAGTTGCAAAACATAGTTACAATTGATGTCACCAAAACCTCGTACACAGGCCGGATACATAATAATATCAACACACTATGTCCAAAACAGGGTAATCTACATAAATCTCATAAATATGGAAACAACAGTCGTTCAAAACGAGACATAAGTATTTAAATTGAAAATGCGGTATCATAAACTATCTATTTTCTCTTACGCATATCTTATCTACGATTATATCTTAAGGTGTCACTCACTGCATGGAAGCATTACCGTGTTACAGTTTCAGAATTGCCGCTAGCGAGCGAGCGTTACATCAGTGAACTTGTATTGCTAACATTATTTTCAACATTACAGCGGTGTGTGCGGAAAACCGATCATTACAACTGACAATGTCGATACAACTGAATCGATGTTACACATACGAACATTTACAATTCAAGCGAATGCTCCTTAATCAGTCAATCGAGCTGGCATGGTATTGTAACGCAATGTTCAAAAGTTAATTTCTTTCATTGTTCATAACACGCGAATGCTTCCGGTGAGTGACCACCTTTGAAGGGCTAAGCACCATTCGTTCGATTCAACAAAAAATAAATGACACGACACTGACGTCATGCATGAAATGAAAAGGACATAAATAAAATTCTTGTTCTTCTTTCAAACGAAGTTCGAGACATGTCAATCGTTGCAAGTCGTATGACATTGTCAGTCTGTGTCCCTAGTTTTGGCCATAGGGTAGAAGGTTTTGGTGAAATGAATTGTTTAGTATATTTTGTAGCTTTACATTGTAGACACAATGATGGAATAATGGTTGTAGACAATGAAACGGTTCCTAGTCCGTGTTTACATCTTTTTGTGGCTGACTGTACAACTTTTATCTATACGTATTGCATTTTATTGTTATGTATCTTGCTTTTCCGTACGTATGTTTTGACGTTTGTTACTAGAAGGTGTATGTGCTATA
Organism: Noctua pronuba; assembly: GCA_905220335.1. Classification (NCBI taxonomy): domain Eukaryota; kingdom Metazoa; phylum Arthropoda; class Insecta; order Lepidoptera; family Noctuidae; genus Noctua; species Noctua pronuba. The sequence goes on from LR999911.1 coordinate 1,895,599, forward strand.
ATGATATACCACCTACACCTTCCAATAACTATTGTCTCTTATTAATTGATCTCAGTAGATAACAAGGGGATTAATATCAAAAGTGGGTGGTTGTTTGTTTAGTCTTGTCGCCCTTGATATGAGATAGCAGCAGCTCAAATAGTACCTGACACAAGTTTCACTTTAGAATAGAAACTGAACTTAGATTTCAGAAAGTCAAGTTGGTATACTCTAAGGGTGGAATTAAATTATCTAGCAAAACCCCGCAGGTGGGAAGGATATCGAATTCAGTTCAAACCTGTATTCAACTCTTTTTTTATTTTTATTTTTTTATTTAGGGGCATTTATAATCGCAATGCGTATGTCAGTCCCATTGTACCCTAAATACACAATGTTCATATCTGGGCAATGAACCTAAACAGACTCTTCGCATCATCGCCATGTGGTTGAGCCAGGATCTTATGGAATGTGCCTACTTCAAGTCTGTTCAACTTCAAAACCCTAAACAGATCATTTCTCCCAGACTAATACCGAACACAATCCATCAATAAGTGGTGTAAGTCTTCAACAACTCCACACTCCACATTTAACTCTTGTTGAATCAACGTTAAGTTGATTAGATTGGTAGTTATGATTATTGCAATGAAAGGTTTGAAGTGCGTCTAAAATTGTAACGACTTTTATAGATTAATATAAAATCAAGTGCTAAACGGTTATGAAGTACATAAATATTACAAAACTTGTACTAGTTGTACGGACGGGGAACAACCAAACCAGTATTGCAGCCAAGAATTTAATTTCGCATTTTATATTGAATATAAAATAAAATTGCTCTAAAAGTCCGCAATCAGTAACGAAATATATCCGAAAAGTACTGTACCTCAAATAAATATGGCCGGCGATGCGTTTTCAATAAAATGTTCTGAAATTGTGTGGTGTGATGACACGTACGTCATGTATAGCACATAGTTTAAGTTATTTTAGATAAGATATGTTTTTAGTTTTATTAGAATAGTATCACGTACGCAGTATGTACATTGTTCAGTACGTTAACAATTAAAGGGATTCATTTCATGTTGAAACATGCATTAAGATGTTTTGCTTAACTCCTCCTTATCCCTACATACTGATACTGCTAGCCTGCGTCATCCCACTGCTGGGCAAAGGCCTCTCCCCATGACTTCCAGTTGTTTCGATCCAGGGCTAACGTGGGCCACTAATCGTTGGTTTTGTCTAGCTAGTACCGCCAAGGTCTGCTGCGACGCCTTCTGGATGTGTCAGGGCTCTAAAAAGTGGTTGTTTTGGCCCACAGCTCATTGGGCATGCGGCAGACATGGCCAGTCCAGTCTCACTTCAGTGTCCCTACATAGCAATGGAATATGTTCGATCAGGGCAAAGGGTGCCTGCCGGGGCTGCGGGACTGTTCGAAAGAGATACCGTGGCCCTGGAACACAAAGGGCAATGAAGGAACATGGATGGGTTTTAGTCAGTAAGAGTCTGACACTCCCTCCCGCTCCACCCAGAGCGGGAGAAGTCATTTGATGATTTCCCACCTGTAAAAAAAAAAAGGGCATAGAAATTGTTCATCAAATTGACACTTTCCATCGATTTACCTTGTTATGTACTAGTTTTATGCAACTGTTAAAAAATGGTAGTTCTTATTTGAATACAGTGCTATAAGGATCTTTTAATAGGCCTCAACCTTCTGGGACTTCTTGTGTGATGTTAGACTATGTTTTGTTATACCGCTTGCATGACATTGACTGGGGGCGTTATTCGTAAACATTTGAGAAACTGTACTGAAACCGAAATCTATTTAAAAAAAACAAGATGGTAGCGTTCGGGCGATTTTAGTTAGAAAACAATTTGCATTTTTACTGTTCGATAAAACGACGACGGCACGGTTGGCGCAGTGGCTGAGCGATTGACTGCTGCGCTTCGTGTCGCAGGTTCGATTCCCGCACGGAACAAATATTTGTATGGCCTACAGGTAGTTGTTCCGGGTCTGGTTGTTGGTGTATGTGAGTTTAAATGTTTGTAAACGCACCCACGATACAGGAGAAATTCCTAGTGTAAAAAATAAAAAATAAATTTTAAAGAAAAGTGACACCCACTGTTGAAAGATACTGATTAGTTTCAGAGTTTCATCAACACTGCAACGTTGTTTTAAAAGGCTACAGTTTGGCCAAAATTGAAACAAATGAATTAGGACACGAAACATTGTGTACGTATGAGCATGAGCAAATTGGTTTTAGAGTTAGTGACACATCATTTTGAAGTGAAGTTTCTGTTTAGGTTTATAATTGCATGGCTATGTTAAATAGTAATTAAGTTTTCTTGTGTGTAAAATGTTGCAAATTGCCTATCAAGATTACAAAAGATAGGTTATCTTAATTACCTATTATTTTACATATTATTTTTAAGACTTATTTATACATCGTTCTCTCATAAATGTATAGTCTCCACATGAATGATGTAACCAAGAATTTGTAACAATATTTTTATTGAAAAGAGTGTCCATGGAGTTTATTGCCCATTCTTCTCCATAGAGATCTACGCCTTGGAATGGGCAACTACAGTACTTTCACATTTATTATACCTTGTGTCTGTGACTGTAGCTTCGCTCTTTGTTTTTTTGTGACATTCAAAAGTGCCTATAATGGTCTAATTGAAATAAAGGCTTTGAGTTTGAGTTTAATGTTCCTGAACTTTCTGACAAATTTAATTACTACACATGTCATGGTTTCTTTTGCATAATACATTTGAGGTTCCCCATGATCGCTACTAACAAAATTTCTTATTGCTACATAATATAAAGAACGATGGCCGATGGAACAAACAGGTCCTGTAGTGGAGACCACGTATCCACAAAGATGGCGTGAAATGCTGCACCCCAGCTAGATGGACGGACGACCTTAAAAAGGTTGGTCAGCAGACTGAACACGAAAGACTAAGGACTGTGAGTTGTGGCACAGCTTGGGTGAGGCTTTCGTCCAGCTGTACTGTATAGGCTCAGTTAATTGATTGATATTTGATATTACGTACACTCATGTGCAAACATGCTAAATAGGAGCTCGTGGCTAAATAATAACACCGGCTCGGATCGATTTTTAGGTGAAGCCGTGCTTATCTAGGTTGGTCTGTGGATGGGTGACCGCCCATTACATACCGAGTTTCCTCCGTGCCTCGTAAAGTACGTCAAGCCGTTGGTCCCGGCTGTCATTTGTAGATCTTTGACAGTCGTTAGGTAGTTAGTGGCCCAAAAAGTCTGAGAACCATTCTTATCAAGGGGTATCGTATTACCCAGTACTAACTGGGTTGTAGAGGTCAGATAGGCAGTCGCTCCATGTAAACTACTGGTATTCAGCTACATCCGGTTAGACTGGAAGCCGACCCCAACATAGTTGGGAAAAGGCTAGGCAGATGATGATAATGTGCAAACATATTATTTTACCAAAACAATGAAAAGAAATAGAAAAAGACATTGTGTATTTGTTCAGTAATCGCCCTCAATAACTCCAAATCCGCAATCACAGCGTACTAATAGACAAAGGAAACTATTCGTACATTCGCTGATTCCCAAGTCTCCGAGCCACTTCCCATCGATCCTCCCAAAATTATTGAGTGTAAGAGGCGATTGTGTAACAAAGAGAGGTAATATTTCATCCCTCTCCCCTGGGCCTGGCCACTACAAGTTATAACCTCTGGTTCCACGTGAGCCTCCTTGGGAAGTTGGTCGCCATTCGTTTGGCCGATGATTTACTTATGACTTATATGCATAATTTAGGGGTTTGGAGTTTGTGCTGCTCTAAGGTGTTTGTATGTTTGTGTCGCTCTGTCTTAATTGATGTTATGGAAAGGCGTGTTTGTGATCTTGCTATGTTGAAAAGTTTTTACTATTTTTTTTATTTTTTTTTTATTTATTAACACATGCATTTGTTTTAACAGGTCGGACTCAAGCTAACAAAAGAAGTCATATATTGCTAATTTTTCAGGTCCAAGCTACGGTGGGTAGAAGCACAAGTTACACAGTAGACAACATACTAAGTGACACCTGTTACAGTACAATATCTTTGTGCTGTATCTACAATCTACATCGCAATCTTATGTTCTTTATCGCACGTTCAATATCTATTAAATGTTTCTACTGTCTGTTATCGTCACGTAGTCGTTAGTATATAAGATGCACCTTTGGATAATTATAACCAGACTATACTACATCTTTTGTCTCATTTATACCTAATCATATGCTGCCAAGAAGTTTGGCAAATTGGTGACCCCGACGAACGAATACGCAGCAAGAAACATGGCACAATCACCGTGCAAGGCGAACATAAATCAGCAAGGAACACTTGAAGTAGCTGCTGGCACCTCGGTTTTATCCCGCATTCCGGAATTTTGGAAAGACCAACCAAGATTATGGTTCACGCAACTACAAGCCATATTAGCACCACAGAAGCAAGGAGACGAATACAAATACTGTACAGTAATAGCAAAGTTATCCAAGGAAGAAATACTACAGGTTAGTGACCTAATCACTTCACCACCGACTACAGATAAATACAAAAACATCAAGGAACGTTTAATTGATTGTTACGAAGAAACAGAACAGCGACAGTTTCAAAAATTAATATCAGAGACAGAACTCGGTGATCAAAAACCTTCGCAGTTATTACGTCAAATGCGAGTCCTCGGGAGAGGAAAAATCAGTGACGAAACAATTAAACTACTATGGTTCAGGCTTTTACCAACATCAGTTACTACGGTTCTAGCAGTTACGGAAGACATGGAAATTGACAAACTGGGCCAAATTGCAGACAAAGTAATAATGAATTCAAAAGTAACCGAAATATCAGCTGTTAGCAACGACACTTCAAGCGACAACAATACAGCATGCATTTTAACCCAGCTAGCAAAATTACAGATAGATATGGACGCAATTCAGCAAGGTCAATATGGCTATCGACCCAACACGCACAATCATTTCAAGAAACGTCAACAATTCCCGGTTATGAGGCCGAGAACAAACTATAGAGGAGCAAATCGATTTTGTTACTACCACGAAAGATTCGGAAAATATGCAAGGAACTGCATTAAACCATGCGGTTGGAAACCAATGACTTACGTACGGAACCAGGGAAACGAATAAGAGCACAGACAACGGCGAAACTCTGTGCAATCCACCCATCCAATCGCCTCACCATTACCGACCGAAAAAGTGGTATGAAGTTTTTGATTGACACGGGCGCAAATATCTCAGTCATTAGCAAGCAACAGAGATATTCAATTTTACAAAATGAACAATACACACTATACGCTGCAAATGGGACTAAAATTAGGACTTACGGCGAGAAGACGCTTACCTTGGATTTAGGACTACAACGATGTTATAGATGGAATTTTATAATCGCCGATGTTACACAACCAATAATTGGAGCAGATTTTCTAGAGCACTATAAACTATTAGTCGACATAGCAGGTCGCAAACTTATCGACAGAGTTACAGAGCTGACAACGCATGTAACTTCAGAAAAAGCGACACAGCAAACAATTCGTACTATCGCAGTGGGAACGAATCCACGTATTACGCAACTTTTAAACAAATACGAAGACATCACGAAAGAGTCCTCTCTACGCAATGCGCCCAAACATAAGATTGAACACCACATTATCACTACAGGACCACCCGTCGCAGCTCGGGCAAGACCATTACCTCCAGAAAAATACGACATAGCCAAAAAGGAATTTCAAAATATGATAGAACTCGGAATTTGCCGACCGTCAGATAGCCCATGGGCAGGCCCATTACATATGGTAAAAAAGAAAAATGGCGAATGGAGACCGTGCGGAGACTATCGAATGCTCAATAGCACAACAGTACCGGACAAATACCCACTACCAAGATTAACTGACTTTACATACATATTAGAAAATAAGAAGATACTAAGCAAGATAGATATACGCAAAGCATACCACTGTATTCCTGTTAAAGATATAGAGAAAACAGCCATCATCACACCTTTCGGACTTTTTGAGTACTTAAGAATGCCTTTCGGGTTACGCAATGCGGCACAAACATTTCAACGATTCATGGATTCCTTATTTAGAGATTTAAATTTCGTATTTATATATGTAGACGACTGTCTCATCGCATCGGACAACGAAGATTTGCATTATCAGCATTTAGAAACGGTTTTCAAACGTTTACACGAGAATGGAATAACCATTAATCTCGAAAAATGCGAATTTCTCAGAAGGGAAATAGATTTCTTAGGTTATCATATAACGAGCCAAGGAATACAACCTACCGAAGAAAATTACAAAGCAATCATGGAATTTCCCAAACCGAAAACAATTCAAGAATTAAGAAGATTTTTGGGCATGGTCAATTTCTACAGAAGTAATATTCCACGCGCAGCGGAAAATCAAAGAATTTTAAACGAATATCTACATGGTTCAAAAAAGAACGATAATTCACCTGTTCCTTGGACAACGGAAGCAGACAAAGCTTACGAAAAATGCAAGGAAAGCATGAAAAACGCAGTATTAACAGCGCATCCTTCCCGCAACGCATCACTAGCGCTCATGACCGACGCTAGTGCTACTTGCGTTGGTGGAGTTTTACAACAAAAATCCGGACGCAATTGGGAACCATTAGGTTTTTTTTCACAAAAATTGAGCGAAACTCAACAAAAATATTCTACGTTTGACAGAGAGCTGTTAGGAATATACATGGCCGTCAAACATTTTCACAGATTAATCGAGGGAAGAGAATTTACAATATTTACGGATCACCGACCTTTGACATACGCATTCTCCCAAAAACCATCATCAAACGATACACCGCGACGGGTCCGGCAGTTAGATTTCATTTCACAATACAGTACCAACATCCAACACATAAACGGACGTGACAATATTACCGCCGATGCCTTATCTCGAATAGAGGAAATATACGTGCCATCACCTATCGATTACGCTGAATTGGAAAAATGTCAATCAACAGATAATGAACTAAGTAAATTACATGACAATAAAAGATTAAAATTCAAAAACATTACGCTTCCGGGTTCCACAATAAACATCACCTGCGACACGTCTACTGGAAAAAGCCGCCCCTACTTACCAAAGCATTTTCGCAAACAAATTTTCGATACCATTCATGGTATGAGCCATCCAGGAAAAAGAACTACGAGAAAAATGATAACCCAAAGGTATTTATGGCCGTATATGAACAAAGATATCAATAATTGGTGTAGATCATGTATAGCCTGCCAAAAATCAAAAATACAACGACATACGATATCACCTCCTGGTACATTTATGACAGCGCAACGTTTTGAACATTTACATATTGACATCGTCGGACCACTTCCGATTTCACAAGGGAAGAGATATTTAATCACAATCATAGATCGTTGTACGTCATGGCCCGAAATATTTCCGGTAGAAGATATAACTTCAGAAACAGTAGCCAAGACACTTTTCGAAGGATGGATTACTCGTTTTGGATGTCCATTGCGCATTACTACGGATCAAGGCCGACAGTTTGAATCAAGAATATTTGAGTCACTCTCACAATTTTTGGGAATACATAAAATTAGGACAACACCTTATCATCCGCAATCCAATGGAATGATAGAGAGATTTCATAGAACTTTAAAGGTAGCGTTAATGACAAGAGAATCCAACGAAAATTGGTTAAAAGAAATCCCAACAGTTTTACTCGGGTTGCGGAGTAGCTTGCGAGAAGACACAGGTTATAGTTCAGCAGAGATGACATATGGAACGCCAATACGACTCCCTGGAGGATTTTTTGAGTCATCAGCAGCACAGTTATCAACGTACGAAGAATTTGTAAAACAAATTCAAAAGGACATCACACAAATGACATCAATTCCGAAAAGAAAAAACCATAACCAAGCTATATTTGTGCATCCCGAACTCAAAGAATGCTCACACGTATTTGTTCGGTGTGATAGAATGAAGAAAGCCCTGACACCGCCGTATGAGGGACCCTACCCAGTAATTAGTAAAACAGATAAAACATTTTGCATTAGAATTAGGGATAAAGAGACAGTGATATCAATTGATAGATTGAAACCAGCATTCATGATCAATGACGAATCAAACTACGTGCCAGATTCAAAGGATTACGACAGACATTCACACACGTACACTACACGATCGGGACGTAAAGTAAAGCCAGTAGTACGTCTATAAAAAATAATAAACACTCGTGCAACAGCTAAGTCAAAATTACAGACGTCAGCAAATAACACCACAACAGGCGTCATCAAATTCCACCGCGTACAATAGCATTATTATTTATATACATCAGCAAATAACTAGTAAGGTCTAGATCAAATTTATATTGTAAACACTATTACCATAATATTTTTTTTTTTTTTTCTTTTAAAGGGGGGTGTACTGTTACAGTACAATATCTTTGTGCTGTATCTACAATCTACATCGCAATCTTATGTTCTTTATCGCACGTTCAATATCTATTAAATGTTTCTACTGTCTGTTATCGTCACGTAGTCGTTAGTATATAAGATGCACCTTTGGATAATTATAACCAGACTATACTACATCTTTTGTCTCATTTATACCTAATCATATACTGCCAAGAAGTTTGGCAAAACACCCTCCGGAATTCCGCCAAAAAGCAAGAAAATACAAGAACCACAAATTAATCACACGATCTTGATTCCAAATTGGTTCATCCATTCAAAATCAAAATATTTTATTTCACATAGGCCCAGATGGGCACTTATAAAACAACGACAAAAGGTGCACGGTTCGGGTTGGTCGTTTCCTATGGAGAAGAACCGGCAAGAAACTCCATGGTTACTCTTGGACAAGTTACATTTACGGAGTTACGGAGGTACGAGGTCACAGTGGAACGGACATACAAACGCAATATATACACGCGCACAAAAATTTAACATTACCGTCCTTCTGGGTCAGTCGGGTACTTTAGATCCAATGCAGACACCTTCAAACTTATTATTTTGAACTAAAAGTAAATTGTTGTAAAATGACAAATTCAGAAAAATGTTAAATAAGGTAATTCTACAATTTTTATGACTCTTCCTCTAACTTGTCCTGCTCAAAGTAAGACAACTTCTTTATTGCTGTATAACTTGAAAAGCGGACAGTACCAGCACACCAAGCATACTCGAAGGCGATCGCTATACAATACATAATACCCCGTCTATATTCATGTATCCTATATATTGTATTATTTTCCATGCGAGGGACAAGTCTCAGCCGCAAATACGTTCCGATAAATCACGAAATATTGGTGGTTTCACCTTTGATATTCAATATCAAGAACACAACCCACACTGCAAAATCCAACTCTATCTTCACAAATTACGGTTGGATTTCCGTTGGTGGTGTTACAGGATCATATTGCCTGGCTAGGGTTGTCACGCACTATGAATATGTGAGGTGTTACTCTTCTACGGGATAGAGAGGCGACATGTGTCGAACGAGCGACTATTTGTTTACACGGTATCTTGGGCTGTCATTTTCCTTCTAGTAACATGTGCAATCTTGGGAAATAATGTATGTTTCTGACTTGTGTGGACTGGGCTTAAGTTTTCGATTTAAAACGATGCGTGTTTCTGCACTTTGTAAAAATATGATTTCGTGTAGCAAGTGAATACTGTTTGTCTGTGTGTTATCGACCACTTTCATTGTATCAAGTAAATATTAATATAAGTCCCGTCATATAAAAAGAACGCTGAGCGACAGTGGAGGGGATGTGTTTGCGCACGTTATTCAGTCGCGTCCAGTAGTAAAAGTACCAAGCTATTGTTTTATAACATAAGTATAACTGTTTCATTGTAGAATCGTAATAGGTACTTTGCTAGCTACTTGGTACTTTGGAAAAGGGTGGAATAAAAAAAAAATGAGAAAGTTTGTTTGAGCGGTCAGCGTTTTTTTTACGTGACGTTACCTATACCTGCTTCGTTGGTCTAGTGGTCATAAGTGCTAACGAGGAGTAGGATGTCCTCAGTTCGCTCCCCTGGTCAGGCAAAGTGTAATCGAGTTTTTCCATCAGGAATTTTTCAGTGGCAGGCCGGAATATGGATTTGTGCCCGGTTGAAGCGCTGTAATACATCACTGGGAAAATTATTATCTCTGCCAAACCCTTCAGGAATTACATGCGTTATGTTGTGTAATGTACCGTTGTTAATAGTTACCCAAGCAATTGCAATGAGGACATTAATTGATTCTAAACAGTCATGTTAATTATTAACAAACATGATAGACGTGATAGCCTAGTGTTGTGACCGTTGGACTGCCAGTCATAGGTCTTAAGTTCGAACCCAAGACAAGCGCCTCTGATTTTTCGGATTCATGTGCGTATTGTTTATTATCACTTGCTTCGGTGTAGGAAAACATCGTGAGGAAACCGGCATGCCCGAGATTTCTTGACGGCAGGTAAAGCCAAGTCAGAGGCCCATGGGCCATGACCAGGTTAGGCACTAACCACACGATAAAGAAAGAAAGAATTATTAACATTATTATTTAGAAATAATTGAGGCTCTGTTTTCTTATGACATAATTTTGGTTGGGTTTTTCAGTCAATTCAATAAACCCTATTAATATATATCCAGCCATATCAATTAATTTCCTTATTGCAATTGCTTTGGTAAGTACTAACAATATTTGTACAACATTTGTGGGTGTACTATAAGGTACACCCCTGCCTAAGCCTACGGGGATTAGAGGCGTGATGTTATGTGTATTTTGATACAGTCACTTCAGCATAAAGGCTAGTAACTCGTTACAAGTTTAAACTTTCATTTATATTCAATGTCTATGTTTATATTTTATCAGAAAACCAAGTTTACACGCGGTCAAAGCGTATGCGGTCTCATCAATGTAAATTGTGCGTCAGGCTTGTACATCAACAGTGTAATCAGATGTATTTGTAATTTGATCTACATATATGCACATAGCATAAGCATAATCAGCCCATAATGTTCCCACTGCTGGGACGCAGGCCTCCTCTCTATGAGAGGGAGTGGGCTATAATCCACCACGCGGGCCCATTGCGGGTTGGTAGATGTCACAAGTCTTCGAATTTTTGGTTCTAGGACATGCCGGTTTCCTCACGATGTTTTCCTTCACCGTTTTGAGAGCAGTGGTGATGAAACAAATTACACAAAGTAAGCGCCTGCCTGGGTTTGAACCTACGACTTACTGCTCGTAAGTCGGGGCCACCACCAATGGGCCACCACTGCTCTCATATATGCACATAAGTGTTATATAATACCAATACATATATACATCTGACCTATGAATAGGGCCAGACTTTGAGGTCAGGATTAGTTTAACTATTTCTAGAAACTATTTTTAGTTCAACTATTTCAAATATCATCAAAGGATAACATCATAAGCGAAAGGTCAGCAAACACTCTTGTATTCTGACCTTCGGTTATCTATTTTAGGATTTAGAAGTTATTAGATCGCCTTATTCTACACACATGGTAGAAGGAGCTTGTGGCTTAATAATAACAGCCGCTCAGGTCGATCTTTAGGTTAAACCGGATGGGTGTCCACCCATTACATACCGAGTTTCCTCCGTGCCTCGGAAAGCACGTTAAGCCTTGGTCCCGGGTGTCATTTGTAGATTTTTGACAGTCGTTAGGTTGACAGTGGCCCAAAAAGCCTGACAACCAGTCTTACCAAAGGGTATCGTATTACCCAGTACTAACTGGGTTGTGGAGGTCAGTTAGGCAGTCGCTCCATGTAATTTACTAGTATTCAGCTGCATCCGGTTAGACTGGAAGCTGACCCCAATATGGTTGGGAAAAGGCTAGGCAGATGATGATTCTAGACACATGGTGTTTCACACAAGCGTTTCAACCCCAAACGGCTCAAAGCTTATGTATGCTTTTAATAGAAAGTAGGTTCTCAACTTATCGTCAATAAGTGCAATAATTTTGGCTTAATTTTTATGTATCATCAAAATATAAGTATCAAAATGTAAGTGTGTAGTAGTAGTCTGCGTGGCTAACCTATAGAACTTATGAAAATAGAACTAGTAAGAATAGCTTAACCATTTCGGTGCCCAGCACCCAGCGTAATATGGGCAATGGACTCATATGCTGGGTGCTGGGCACTGAAAGGGTTAAGTCGTGGGAAAAATAAAGTTTACCTAGCTGAAGCTGCGAGTATTCACCTGACTAAGGTATGGTGAATAATTTTCTAAGTTCAACGGCTATTAAAGTACCTACTTTTACCAGTTTCGTCTATTTTAAGGCCTGTCATATATGTTAAGTTACTAATATTATTAAATTCAAAACTAGAACACTCATAAGTTTCTCAGAAAACTACAAATATAAGAACAATGTAAACACTGAGGCAAAATGAAGACAGCTAAGATCCAACTCACAATGGACTTGTAAAATTAAATGCAATTAACAGAATCTAGAACATTCCATTGTAGTACAGGTGAAAGATTAAGGATTTGTTCATTAGGATCTTAGAATATTAATTTGTTTGCGCCAGACTATTGTTGGGCACTAATTGAGAGATGTCTGGACTGACCTGGCTGGCGACGCGCCAGACATCGGTGTCAGCGTGTCATTGGGCTATTTGTTGATTTTAGACTAAGGGAACAAAATTTAGTTGACCCTAATGGAAGTTTAATCTTATCATTTTATCATGCTACATAATAAGGTATTCTTCTGTTCTCTTCTCGTGTACACAAAATTAATAGAATGTAAAGATTCTGCCAACGTACAATGATCAGATACTCAGCAAGCAAAGAGACAAATAAAGTAAAGTTAAATCTTCTTGTTTGACTCTGAATGTTAAAAATATAAAAAAGTAGTAAGCCATAATATTTACCCAAAACTAATTAAATTCATAGCACATCCCACTTGTCAGTACAACACAAAAACACAGCACATCTCTGCTAGCTCCGCTCATCTCACGCTACTAAAGGTAGTGTAGCTTTGACAAACGATCATTAGATGCAGCCAGGCGGCGTCATTAGCCAGACACTCGACACCCCCAACACCCCTTGCCTTCACCCCGCTCTCACCCCTCCACGTCATTATAAAATATCCCACACGCCGACGCGTTATAACAAATGCGGAAAAACTACGTCCTCATTGAAATATGAGGTTAAACTTATTTATGTGCGCTCGTTTCTCTATGTGGCCGGACTTAAATAAAAATATTTTGAATGCGTTTTTATGCTTCTCATTTATTTTTATATGCAGCTTCGTTCTTTAAAGAGAAATAAAAGAAACCAATAGAATACGTTCTTGCATAAGTTAGTCGACTGGAAAGCGTTGGCAGGTTTAATATTCAATTCTCTTTGTGAATAAACTACGTCATATTCAGTTAGTTGGTCAGAACCAACAAAATGAACTAGTCCATAAAGTGGGTAAGCTAACCACCGAAAAGCTTGTTTTTAAACGAATTAACACTAGAGTAATTCGCAAAATTAAACATAATTTTGTAAAACAATTCTCTCTCGTAGACGTTGCCTACGACAGGCGTAGCAAGCGTAGCGGCGTAGCGGGTTCTACGAAAACGCTACGATTTAATTAATGCATTTCCAGAAAACGGGTTAAAAGCTTTGCTTTACACACAGTGAGCTCAGTCTTGTTATGTGAGTTTGTGTTATATACAAAGTATATAATGTAAACTAGCTTTGACCTTGAGTGATCCAACTAACAATTAGTGAGATAGAACAGCGTCAGAGGGGCTAATAGCAGTTTTTGTTGGAAAATTAGGGTTATAATGTAAAAGCAGATGAGGGTGGTTATGGATTCTATTAGTACGTCTACGATGCTCAGGATCGGGAACAGAGTTCTTCAGTAACAGTTAGACTAAGCTATGTAGTATTTTTAAATCAATTATTCCAATGTTCTTTCTACTTAAACGAATAGTAACTTTATCGGGGTGTAAATTGAGATAATTTCAGAATAACTACTAGTATTGAAAAATCGTAGAAATGTTTGAAATTATGGCGCAAACTGTTGTTTTTTACAGATGTTAGATTAACTTCTTGTTTATTGATTTTATGCTGTAAAGCTTAAATTGAGACGCAAATACAATCTTTATAGCGTGTACTACCCACCAAATTGTACAATTTACATAAAGTTCCCTATTTGCACTATTACAACATTACAATCGACGCTACTATTTGCAATCCAATCGTGTTCTAATATTAATTAACAACCTTTGTTTGTTCCCATTGTGCGCCAGCCCTCACACAATGGCCAGTGCGGCCCTCACACAATGGACCATATTGGCCATGCTGCCTTTTGTCCTATTACCATTGTACACAACTATTGAGGATTGAAAAATGTTGTTCTTTTTGTTTTTATAAGGAAATATTTGGTTGCGATGTTCTTTCAAGTCTTTCTTGTGAGTTGAGGAATTAAGGTAGGCTTTGCTCTTTCGTTTAGTGGTTTTATTTGTTCGTGTGACTGAACAGATTAAGCTATTGTCATCCGTATTAAGAAAAGCCCTATTATGTAATTTTTTCAGACATTGCTGGAAGTGTAGGAAAAGCTTATCAGTGAGTCATGAATTGTGTGTTAGTGAAGGGCGAATTTTTAACAATAAAACCGAACACTCTCATTAACTCTAGAAACGGGATATTTACCATGTTTACTGTTTGTGTTGAGTTCCCGATATTTCGGCGCTGTTGCAAAAACCATGATCACGGATAAACTGAAGTTATTGCGGGTGGGTGTTAGTGACCATGACAGTTTAAAAACTTAAAACCGAACACGATCAGCACAGCGTAATATTAATCTAAACCACGTTCAAGAGCAGTCAGTGAAAGTGAGTCGTTGTTGTCAACAGTTTATACTGACAGCCTTGCAGCGGTTTACTCGTACATGTGCTGATCGGGATAAGGCTTTGTAGATTTTGTAGCACAATCAACAAATTAATTTAGCCTACTGCACTTCATTACTAAGCCTCCGCTGTCTGTCCGTCCGTCCGTCTATCTGTCAGCGAGCTGTATCTGTAATGTAATAACGTAATAATCTATATGCGTAATAGGAAGACAATTGTAATTTTCACAGAATGTGTATTTCTGTTGCCGTTATGACAACAAATAATAAACTAAATTAAAAATTGAAAGGGGCACCCTAGTACGACGGTACGGAACCCTTCATGCGCGAGTCCGATTCGCACTTGGCTGGTTTTTGGGTCGATTTTTAGGTGACTATGTTCTTTGTTGGTATGTGTTCTATAGTGGGCACTATGTCCACATTCCTCTAAAGGGTGACTGGTAATTAGTGACCGATACTTAAACACGTGATTATACTCATGATAAAAAACAACTTTCCCAAAGAAACATTTTTTTTATACATACTTGTTCCTTTTTATTCCAATAACACGCCAATCAGCTGTTGGCCGCGTGACGCCGTTCTATCTTATTACTATCGTATCGTGCAACAGTGGTTAGGCAGAGCACAGTGGGAGACAGAAAGCCGTCACACGGCTAACAGCTGATAGGTCAAAGCCACACACGCACGCAAATTTTGCACAGCTGCTGTGTCAGTCAACGAGTATAAAAAAAAAGTTTATTTGGGAAAGTTGTTTGTTATCATGAGTACAATCACGTATCACGTTATCGGGTACTAATTAATAGTCACCCTAATTACATGTTAAAAGAAAAGACCCACAATAACAACCTCCACATTCAAGCAACCACAAAAACACACTTCACTAAACCACAATGAGGTCCGCGCACTAATTCAAACGCGAACACGTAATCCTTTCACCTGTGTCTTACATAATTAGTGCACATCGTTACGCCCCGGTGCGCTCACGCCCTTACACGCCACTCACAGTGTGAACAGGGCTTTAGAACGGGTCTGACGTCATTTTATTCGTTAACGTATTAAGTATGTTTTATTAAAGGTTGTGGGGGTAAGGAGGGGTGGGCAAGGCGTCTGAATTGCCTATGCGTTATATGGTGTACCTTTGACATGTTATTCATTATGTGAATAATCCAGTGTTTCCGTGTCCGAGCGGAATCCGAGCGAGTGCTGCTCCTATCTGACGTCCAAGCAAGAACGCGTCGCGCGTCTGCTTTTGACGTCAGCGTTCCAGCCGCGATATTGCTAAAATATCGTTGTCGTTATAAGTTTTTAAACTGTCATAGTCACTAACATTATCATTAACTCTAGAAACAGGATATTTATTACCATGTTTACTGTTAGGTTTGAGTTCCGATCTCCTTCCGAATAAGGATCGAACCACTGGATTGAGTTACATAACCCTCAGGTCATCTCGACAGAACGTCACTATATACCTAGACTGGTTAGAGAAGTCATTGAGATCACCAAATATAGGAACTTCAACCGGGAGGATGCAATATTGTTCCGAGTTCCGAAATATTGGGAATTCAAGTAAACATGGTAAATATCCCGTTTCTAGAGTTAATGATATCGTTGTCGTTGATATTTAAAATAACAAAAATAAATATCTTAACTAGCACTCTAATTTGACCACGCGTATAAATTCTAACACGAAAACGTTTTAGCTTAGTTGCTAAAATATTCTCGTGCTAGATAATATAATAGTCCATCGTATGGAGATTAAACTCTCGACCTTTCACTTGCCAGTCCGAACTCCGTCTAGCTAGTGCTAATTGTCTATGAAAGTAATCTGTTAGTTTGAACCATAGACAGTGAAAAATGATAAAGATTAACGACAGCCTCTCGACATTGATATTGTTAAAATGTAATTACCAATCTCGTGCCAATCAAAGCTGTTATTTTCAATCAATCTGAATCCAATCTCCAAATTGATCAACTGTTTACAACATGGCTGAAAATTGTGTTTTCTACACATTCGCTGAATTTCAAAGGCTACATAATTGAAAGATCTAGTGGCTTAGTTTCGGTCTGATTCGAATGTAAGTACACTCGGCAAAAGGTTTTTGTAAACGGGCTATCAATGAACTTGAATGACTTTCTTTATAAAACAATTTTATGCCTAAAAATGAGTAATCGGTCATCACTTTTCAGTTGTTTATTATTTTTCTTTATAGGCTATTTTGCTTTTACTATCAGTTATTTGACGACTTCTGTCTGTGATTTCCGGACTGACCTTCTAAAAACGACAATAACAATTATAACCTCAAACTCCGAAAGTATTTTGGATTTTAAACAATAGGGTATTTGTCCGAAAAAATCTATTTAATCTAGGTAAATTATAAAAAAATATTGGACTCGTATTTTTCCCCCCTCTTGAACTTTGATGCTCTGTATAGTCGTCATTTTTTGATTATGTGACAAAAGACTGACGGACTATATTTTTTTTTTTTCGACTTTGTCAAATAGCCTATTATCAGAATTGTCCGTTTATTTTATTTTAGTTGAAGTCATTGTTTAGATCATTGAAAGTATTTTACATGACTGTTGCATCTTATGCGAATGATGTATGGCTGCTGAAAAATGTCCTTTAACGTTTTTTAACTTTACTTGGCTCGTGAATCTGAATGGACACACATCTAACTTAAATTAAGAATGATACATTTAAGATGATGATTGACCTTCAGTGACTGAGTTCAATCAAGAAAGTCACTAATTTCTTACGCCAACTGTACAGAGGTACCGTTCAGTTGCAATATTGGAAAAGTTTTCTTCAATTTCATTCGTCAAATATTTTCTGAGCTAGTTTCCAATGCTTCAGGAAAGTTAAATTTGTTTTTTGTTTAAACGTGCGTGATTGGAATGAGAAATTAATGTTGGGATTCTTTTGAATGCGCTTTGCTCTGAGTTGTTTACATGGTTGCGGTATCGGTTTCGATTCCATTTAATTTAATGTTTTTTCATGCACAAACTTTCACACTATTAACATAAATTAACATTAAATCAATCAATCAAAGCATTTATTTCAAGTAGGACAGTTACAGGCACCATTGAAGCCAGTCACCCTATATGACTGAAATGTGTGATACAAGCTACAAATACAAAAAATAAATTATTAACCTAATAATTCCATACTATATAGATACAGTTTAAAGCTAAACTGCAGACAAAGTTGAATAGTTTGTGCTAACCAGCTAGCCGCTTCAGCGCTGTCTCGACGATTAGCCGTCTAGCATCGCTTGCTAGTTCAACAGCTATGTTACCGCTTGGCGACTTGATTAGAGGTGCCGAGTTTATTATTTGTGATGTTCGATGCGGGTATTCCGTATTTTTATTTCACTTACATAGAGGGTGTAAACGGACTCTTCACGAAGCCTTCAACCAAGCATCAGGTACATCAATCTAAGTAACCCTACGCAAAAATTATTGCTGGGATACGACTTTTTTTTCGGGGTGAAACATCACGTTTTACGGTAAAACTCAATGTAACACACTCAAAACATTGTGCTGATCGATGCATTGAATATGGTGTCATAGAGGTATTTAAAGTAAAGTTATAACCTTAAAAACTAGTGTTTAAAAAAAACTTGTGAAAAAGTTGGAACTTTAACCACCAATTTCAAAAAACTCTTTCTTAGTGGATACTTACTCTTCACAAAGAATACACCCTCCAAATTTCATGTCTCTAAGACCAGCGGTTTGGGCTGTGCGTTGGTATCAGTCAGTCAGTCAGCACTTTGAATTTTATATGAATAGATACATATTTTTGGCTCGCTTTGGCAATGCATTCACATGAACTCACGCCGGAAATACACACAAAATACCTTTATTTTTCATGAACATTTTTCTACTATACATGTGAGGATTGAGCGCCGAATATACAACTACACAAAAAAAATCTACTCACTCAACAAACACGCAAATATAGACACGGAAGCGTCCCGTCGCGTCGTTAAAATCAGTGTGCCATATAGAGTTATAGAGAATAGAGCGCACAACCAACTGGGTCCATTCCAGTCTCTAATTCTCTATCAAGCAGATCTGTAAGTATCCAACTTCGGATCCACTACATCCGAATAGTTAATTCTAATCGCTTTGTTCTAAGACCCGAGGGTCAAGAAAGGGGTGAAAGGGGGTGTAAGGGGGTCTGCTTTGTGCTGATACCCCCAGGAATGGCATTGTACAAGTGTCCAAATTGTACTTGTAGTTGGAGTAAATTGAAAGCGCTTGTGGAATGTTTTGTGGCGGCTAACATGCAGTGGGGATGGGAATATTGAGCGGTTGGGGTAAGCAGCGACGACTGTCGTGTGGACGTGTGGTTGGCGATACTGTCAGTATTATCTGGAGTCTACTCTTATCCGTATATTCCTCCACATCCATTTTATTAATGGGATAGCAATTTGACGGCACGGTTGGCGCAGTGGCTGCGCTTCATGTCGCGGGTTCGATACCCTCACGGAACAAATATTTGTATGATCTACACTCGTAGTTGTTCCGGGTCTGGCTGTTTGTGTATGTGAGATTTAAATGTTTGTTAACGCACACACGATACAGAAGAAATTCCTAGGGGCAAAGTTCTTAAAACAAAAAAAAATTGTCTGTTAACTTTTCATACTTTAACTGCCTGAAGTAATTTGTATGAAATTTTGCTCACGGATAGACCATAACCTGAGCGTGGACCTTGGAAACTTTTTATTCCAGAAGTCGGCGAAGCCACGGGCAAACGCTATCACTTATTGTGTCTCGTCAAGATAACCAATAAAAAGCACGTATGCCAGACGGTGATCGTCGTTTGTTATTAATCTCAGACAAGATGATGTCATAGTCCCTTAGACCCCTGACAACACTTGGTCTAGAATATATTGCTTCATACCAACTGAAAATATGACTAACATATCTATTGCGGTACATTAATATGTTCCAACCAGTAATTCTTTTCGTCGAACGCTGGTCGTTGTGCTATTTTTCTAGGACGTGATTCGTGACCACAGTAGTATCGATATTTCCCAGCCTAGCGCTCGTATCGTATCGACGATATCTTTACATGAAATACTGACTTATTTATTACCTAGTCTTTCAATATTATGTATTGTGTAGTTGTGTCGTGGACAATAAGAACGCTCTAGGGATTGTGAAATGGCGTGTTGTTCTTTTCATTTTATTGAAACCTATGTTTGTGATTATATGAAAGATGAGCACAGAATTGTGACATTTGGATGGAATGGAGGGAGGCCTTTGCCCAGCAGTGAGACAATATGAGCTTGCTATAATATAATAATAATAATGTTTATGATTTGTTTTGGATTCGCTCCTCATAGCCTTCTCTATAATTACTCTTTCGCTCGTGACTCCGAAGATCTTTTTTTTTGTTCATCAATGTGTGTGTATATGCGTAGTTAAAATAAGATCAGGAGAATGATGATGTTTACGTGTATATTTATATATTTATCACTTCGGATATTTTTTTGAAAAAACGCCAGCATTTACCCACTACTTTTGTTTTCCTTCCTGGCCTTGTTTATTCTTCATAAAACAGCCAATTTAAAATAAATTGGATTTAACCTCCTACCAAGCCATTAAATAGGCCTCGTAAAAGTTTATAAATAGCTAAAATTTACAACCCTCATCAGTATAAAGCCAGAACGGTAAAAAACTTAATTTTCCTGTAGTGTGCCTTAATTGCAAAAAAAAATACAATCATGTGAAACAAGTGCCCAGTGGTGTGAAAGGTATTTAAAAATTATACGTCGGATATGTCAGGATTTTTTCCGTTAGGCTTGTACAATGTACATCATGTGGGCAGACGATGGGTTTCTTGCTATGAAAACACACTGGGTGCGATACACACCGTTATACACCGTTTCTAGCAAAACTAACGAATTACTTGAGATAACAACTCGACACAATAACACGGGGCACAATGAATCGGATATCGTTCCAAAACATCTCAACTCCGCCGCGATCAGACATTGACTGTCGCCCTCGCCTCTGAACATCAGGGCTCTGTAGAAACACGCTGTGGTGTGGGTAGACTGGTAGGTCGCGTCATGTACCAGTGCCCACTGGCGTGTTTGCCGATTCATTTTATGTCCGTACTAACGACCGGATCCGACATATACGACAAACATTGTGCGGCAATAGGCTGGCAGTAATGCCTAAAGGTGAAACGTAAAAGGTCCTAAAGATTTTTTTGTTAACAAGTATTACAAAAATATTAAAATTACTACTACTATTTAATTCTATACTAAAATTATAATAATTAGTTCGCAATCAAAATGAACAAAGTGATCGCTCGTTTCGAGAATTCGCTGTGTAGAAACCACTGGCTAGCTAATCCAACTTAGTGTTCCATATAATGAGATCTAATCAACTCCGATCGTTAACATTATACGATTGACAGCATGAGTACCTAACCTACTAATCTTTCGAATCACACAAAAGAAATACTTTCAGTAAAATTGTTAGCCACATTTCTTTCTTAATCTCAGCAATACATTTTCTGTTCTAATTTTCTTTTTGTTCTAGCACTAAATTCAACAACTAATAAACTCGAGCCGCGGTCGAACCCTTGCAATCATTATTCTACAGTCGTCTCCGCAAGAAACTTGCTATTTAGTTTCAGCAAAACCAAATAAAAAGTCAATAAAGTACAAATAAATCAGCCTGTCTGCGTAATAAAGAAATCTAACTAAGTCGCCGGCTAAGGTCCGGGCAGACCGGAGAGGTCACGACAAATCTACTAACTTTAACTTTGAACTTTGTAAATTGACAATTGGTTCGGATTGAATCCGAACAAAGACGATAATTTAAACTTTTATCGATGAAGTCTGTGTTGAATTCGGATTAAAAAAAAGAGAATTTTTATCTCGATGAGTTGAGTAAACACTGTAGTTTAAACATTGATTGTACCTGATCAAACGAAAAAATGGCTGGCTTTGTAATCTCGTTGATAAAATTATAAGTAAAGGAATGTGTGACGTCACTATGGTATGTTGTAAATTCAAGGCCATCACACGGCCTATCCACACATACCGCTACCCACCACAAAAGTTAATGTCTCCTCCCATTCGCAGTCCATCCGGGCAAACGACGACATTACCATTACCATAACGACCACGAAAAAACCCACCCAGTGTGTACACGCCCTAACCTATATTGTTTCACTTAAACGACATTCTGAACTCAAGGGATTTACATACATCGGTGGACCAGCCGACGGTTTCAATGGATTTTTCTACCTTTCATATGAGAAGGTACGTTTGTAGCGTTTTGGTACAAATTTGAATCATCGCATCTGCCTAGCCTTTTCCCAACTATATTGGGGTCGGCTTCCAATCTAACCGGATGAAGCTGAATACCAGTATTTTACATGGAGCGACTGCCTATCTGACCTCCACAGCCCAGTTAGTACTGGGTAATACGATACCCCTTGGTAAGACTGGTTGTCAGACTTTTTGGGCCACTGACTAGGTACCTAACGACTGTCAAAGGTCTACAAATGACACCCGGGACCAACAGCTTAACGTGCTTTCCTAGGCACGGAGGAATCTCGGTATGGAACGGGTGGTCACCCATCCACAGACCAACCTAGGCAAGCACGGCTTAACCTAAAGATCGACCCGAGAAGCTGTTATTATTTAGCCACGAGCTCCTCAAAATTGGTACAAACAGGAAATGAAGGTATATTATGTATGTATGCGTGATGTCAGGTTTGTAATTTCAATTTAGTTTGGAGTCGCACAGAAAATTAAATTCAGAGGATTTGGACTTAGTTCTGCGTTGATGTTGTAACATTATTTGTGTATTTTATATACTATTTAGCTATGTAGATAGGTTGATTATGCCAAATTCTTCGCTATATCAGCAACCTCTTTGAGCTGTACTAAAGAATAAATAATACAGGGTGTACACGGACCCTTCACGAAGCTGACAACCAAGCATTTTGTACATCAAACTAGATAACGCTACGCATAAATTATTGCTGCGAAACGGCTTTTTTTTGGGGTGAAAAATCACGTTTTACGGTAAAACTCAATGTAACGCACTCATAACTTAGTGCTGATAGATGCTTTGAATAGTAAACGGGTCATGGAGGTAATTAAAGTAAAGTTAAAAGCTTAAAAAGTAGTATTTTAAACAAACCTTGTGAAAAAATTGGAACATTAACCATATCTCCGTAACTAGAAGGTTCCCAGGCATGGTCTAGATAAAAAAAAAAATCGCAATGACGGGGAGAACAAGCGCCTTTCGACTTCGTTAAGGGTCTTTTGACACCCTTTATAACATAGATTTTAGTAGTAATGGCTGCTACTAACAGGTTATTACAGAAACTAGCTTGTTTCTGCATTCAGTCATTTTCAGAGATTGCTAAGATTTCCTTTGTTCGGCAATAGTAAGATTGTAATTACAAACTTAAGTTTACAATTTATTTTTGTTTCTTTCTTCTCTTTTATTAAGTAGGTTTTAAACATGAAAGTCGAGGTCTTGGAATTAACCACTTATACACCGTGACTTTTTAGTCGTCTTACAAAGGCAGCCCATTTCATGTATCCAATTACTACTAAACAATCACAAAAAAAATAGGTATTTATGAGATTTTAATAATTTAAAAATAAAAATATTATTAAGTATTATGTCGCATGACGTAGTTAAAACACCCTGTTGTTAGCCATGATCTACTGGACTCGAGCGCTGGGTAGGTATGTTCTCCCGTTTGACACGTAAACAACATTAACAGGGTGTTTCTTATTTTTTTCTAATTGTTTAATTATTTTTCTTTGTACCTATTATGGTAGGTTAAAAAAAAACGCGCCTAGAGCTATTTTATGTCGGGCACATTGAGTGGACCACCTTTGTAAGACGACTAAAAAGTCACGGTGTATATTTAGCAATAGGAGGGCGTGGGCCATAACTCACAAATTGTTGGTTCTAGGATACGCCGGTATCCTCACGACTTTGAGAGCAAATGAAATGAGTGAGTTTGGTGGTAATTAAAACGTCCTACATCTTATAAGTCGGGGTCGGTACCACTGGGCCACCACTGCTCTAAGAACATTTTTATGCTCAAATCATGTTTAGAAAAACAGTTATTTACTTATTATACAACTACAACCACCCTAGAAAGCCATCGAATGCAGTCGCTGTGCCCGAAATTGGCTAGATGGCATCATCATCATCATACAACTAAAGAGATTGCTTTTTTGTTCAAACATTGATTCCCATCGAATAAAGTGAAACAAACATGCAAACATTGGAAATATTTCACATTTAACTGTATAGATAGGGCTTTCCATTGCAAATGATATTTGTAGCTCTTTCGTTATACAAGCTTTTTGTATTATTTTATATAACGTTTTGTTTTAAAATTCGGAATTTGGTGAATATATTTACGGCTATGTGAACAGAGGCTTTCAATCAATTGTGATTATTATACGTATCGTTTCATTGATGGATTGGTTAAAAACGCACGTTTTTACAGGATAACCTTAGGCGCGAATTACACAGAAACGGCGTACGGTGAAGGCGCGGCACAGGCATGATGCCGCTTCAAAACATTTTCATACAAAATGTACGTAGGCGATGTGTCGTAAATTACACTTAAACGGCGCGGCGCAGGCACGCCGATCTTTCGTTTCCTTATAAATTCCACGACTGCGCCGCACCTTACGCCTTACGCCGTTTCTGTGTAATTCGCGCCTTAAAAACCTTTAATAATGTTTTGTAGTTCAAATTCCAAATTAATGCAAAATCAAATAAGGGTGAGAATCAACAATTATTAAACGTAAAAAAAATAATCAGACGTGTCCAAAGAATCCAGCCCTTCGAATCTGTCCCTACTAATATTTCACTTAATACACCGTGACTTTTTAGTCATCTTACAAAGGTGGTCAACTCAATGTACCCGACATAAAATAGCTCTAGGTGCATTTTTTTTTTTACCTACCGTATTAGGTACAAAGAAAAATAAATAAACATTAGAAAAAATTATGAAACATCCTGTTAATGATGTTTACGTGTCAAACGGGAGAGCATACCTACCCAGCGCTCGAGTCGAGTAGATCATCGCTCGCAACAGGGTGTTTTACGTATGTCATGCGACATAATACTGAATTTTGATTTTTGAATGCTTAGTAGTCATGGGATACATGAAGTGGGCTGCCGTTGTAAGACGACTTTTTAGTCGTTTTAGTCACGGTGTATAATTTGAGGGCCCATTGTAACACAAATTCTATTCCAAACAACAGAAATCAATATAAAACTCAAACCAAACGAAACCGAGGTTAGACTTAATAAAAAAAAAAAACTATCTGCAAAAGTAAACCTTACAAAAGGAATTCAGTCGCGAAACTAAAGCTTCTTCCATACTGCGACACTATAATCGCGCGTAAGGCTGCGGGCACACTGCCGACTGGCCGTCCGGTAGCACCCTAATCATGTTACTTTAATGGTAATTGGAAACTGTGCCGTTTGACATCAGAAACTCCATTGATGTTATGGTATTCGGTTACACGGACTAGTTTTGCATTTGGAGCAAATTGTACTAACTGGCTAAAGGGACATTTGAAACCGTTTTGGTTGATAGCATCTTGGTTGGTTAAGGGTCGGTAACGTTTGAGGTAGGTATTATTGATATTGAATTATCTCTAGCCGATGTAGGTAGGATATGGCTACGTTTAAATTCTACAGGGTGTAAACGGACCCTTCACGAAGCCGTCAACCAAGCATTCTGTACATCAAACTAAGTAACTCTAGGCAAAAATTTTTGCTGGGAAACTACTTTTTTTTTGGGGTGAAAAATTACGATTTACGATAGGACTTAATGTAACGCACTCAAAATATTGTGCTGATGGATGGATGGATTGAATAGTACGGGGTTCGTGGAGGTGTTTAAAGAAAAACAATAACATTAAAAAACATGTATTTAAAAAAAAACTTGTGAAAGAGTTGGAACATTGACCCCCAATATCTCCGGACTTATAAGATTCCCAGGTATGGTCTAGCTAGAACAAAAAAATGATCTCAATGAAGGGGAGAATAAGTGGCTTTCGCCTTCGTTAAGGGTCTTTTTACACCCTTTATATTCTAATGTTACCCACTTCTCTTTTGATCCAGTGAAAGTTTTTGATAGAATTTGAATATTTTTGGTTAAAATTATGAAACCAGCATATTTCTCTTAAAATACGCGTAAGCAATAATTTCTGCAATAGCACAACCCGTGATTAAATAAAATCTAATCACTGAAATTATCGCTAATCATTAAGTTATTTTCTGAATTATAAAGTAAATATTTGAGAAGTATTTTATAATATGAAAGTGTAATTACTAATTCAATATTGTTTTAATTGATTATAATCAAAAGTACGCTCAGAGATCACAAATGGTACCAAGTGCGAGTTTCGCAGAAAATGTCATGTTACAAATATTAATAGCGACCTTATTGACTTGATCTTTTCTAACTTTCTGACCTTTGTCATAATAATATGTTATAAATCTGCAATTTATAGCCGATGATCTATTTAATTTATTGACGATGATTTATTTAATATCGAGCATTGTTGATTGTCTTTTTTTTCAATTTGGTTTGTTAACAATATATAGCAGTATTTATTCTGTATGAGAAGAGGTCTTTGCCCAGCTTCTTTTACTATAGCAAATAAAAAATACCTTTTACAAATTCATTACAGTCTGCAATCAATGATGTAGGTAGTTTTCCGTACCTAAACAAAAAAGAAAAGCGCCTCAATTTTCCTTTTTCGTAAAAAGTTCACTACATGCTAAGATCTTGTTGTTCAGTGAAACATACGCGGCAAATGAGATGAACAAGGGATTTAATGAACATTTAACACAGCAGGGCAGCTATGATCACTCCAGAATTCTTTTGGAGTACCTACCTAAGTATCTTGGTAAAATTTTATATTTTCTTTTGGCTTATTTGGGATCGGTCATTGCACTTCATATTAAGTGACCTCATTTCTACTAAGCGATGGGTTGCGACTAGAAAGAAAGCTTACTTGATTTTCTGTGGTTTTTTGGAATGAATCTGCTCCATATACCACCTTTAAGTAATATTGCGTGTGTGCAACAAAATTAATAAAATATTTTGAGACCCAAAGTCTCAGATTCATTTATTTGCCTGAAATATGTTTTTTTACAGATTTTATAACATACACAATAGTTCTTCATATTGCGCCTACTTTATTCGGCATGCAAATTTTGTGACAATAACAGTGATTCTAATTGAAACAAAATAATTTAATTCCAATGTAAAAAAAAAAGTACTAAATCAATAATTTTCTATACTACTATTACTATACATTACAAATGTCAAAGAAAAATAATTAAATTACAAATTTTCTAAATTTAAACTTTCAAATAATAACCAAAGAAGTCAAATTACAAATATCAATAGCTTAAAATAAAAATGTCAAAAAAACAGTACTAAACCAAGATATAAAAGGTTCAAATCCACAATCACAGATACTCGCCAGTCTGTATAAACCCTTGCAGTATATTTAAAAGAGCTCCTTATATCCTTGCAGGCTGCAATGTTATCCTCTGCAGTGCAGAGCCTGCTATTGTCTGCAGTTTCCCGCGTTCTTAGAGTCTCGCGGGAATTAATGACTTCCCAACACTATGCTCCTTTTTAATTGATTCCCATTTAATTGGGCTTTTTATTGAAAGTAGTAAATACTGGTGGAGCTCGTGGCTAAATATATAACAGCCGCTCGGGTTGATCTTTAGGTTAAGCCGTGCTTGCGTAGGTTGGTCTGTGGATGGGTGACGACCCATTACTTGCCGAGTTTCCTCATTGCCTCGGAAAGCACGTTAAGCCGTTGGTCCCGGTTGTCATTTGTAGATCTTTGACAGTCGTTAGGTAGTCAGTGGCCCATAAAGTCTGACAACCAGTCTTACCAAGGGATATTGTATTACCCAGTACTAACTGGGTTGTGGAGGTCAGATGGGCAGTCGTTCCGTGTAAAATACTGGTATTCAGCTGCATCCTGTTAGACTGGAAGCCGACCCCAATATAGTTGGAAAAAGGCAAGGCACACGATTAAAAGTGGTAAATATTCCCAACTAAAAGTTCGTTAAAAATTGTTATTGGTTTTCCAATTTGATTTAGATTAGATAAATGTAGTGATAAATTAAAATACGTGAAAAGGATTCCAGACGGATTAAATGAATTAAATTATTTTGAAGCTATTGATCAATTTCAATAATACTTTTTAAATAAAATACAGTTTACTTTTTAATTTATTTGTAAAATAAATTCACAGTTAATCCTCAAAGTCGTTATGAAAGTATTAGACTTAAGTACCTACGTAATATGCAATTTAAATAATATTATGTACATATATATGTTATGTCATTGGAGCTATTTTTTCTAAAAAAACTAGCAGAGGGTAGCAAATAGGTATGACAATAATTACCACGTGCCTTTTAACATGTACTAAATTCCCTGGGTGTTAATTTTCTACTTCATGGTTACAAGTTTTAATTCTGAACGGTAGTACCTATCACCGTGGATCTTTTTTAACGTCACCCTCTCGACGGCAACGTTTTTATCGTTTCAAACGTCGTGTTTTTTCTTCTGACCTCCACAACACAGGTCAGGCTGCCTGTAAATCTCATAGATGTAATTCTGGTTTTTCTGTTGACGTTTGTCCACCAGATATATTTTTTAGTTAAGCCTGTTCAGCATCATCATCATCGTCATCATTGTGGATGATAGTCCGCCTCTATCTACTGCTATATATATATAGGGTGACTGGTAATTAGTGACCGATACCTAAACACGTGATTATACTCATGATAACAAACAACTTTCCCAATGATTTTTTTTTATACTCATTCACTTTTATCACAATAACACAACAGCCGTAAGAAACGCGCGCGCGCCTTTGACCTATCAGCTGTTAGCCGCGTGACGCCGATCCGTCTCATTACTATCGTACCGTGCAACAGTGGGTAGGCAGAGCACCCGCGCGGCTGGCAAGCCCGCTCCGTAAGTTTTATTGTGATAAAAGTGAATGAGTATAAAAAAAATGTTTCTTTGGCAAAGTTGTTTGTTATAATGAGCACAATCACGTGTTTAAGTATCAGTTACTAACTAACACTCACCCTATATACCTACGCTCTTTGCTAGTAACAAACTCCACGGTTTTATGTTTATATCTTCTCCTGAATCCTTCAACCGCAGTAAACAATTTCATACAAAAACTACATTTCATAGTGTTCGTGTTCCATATACAATTCTCTGGAGTGCATTGAAGTTGCACAAAAATTGTATTTGTATGGAACAATATCGTCAATCATTGTTCTATCGCACCAGCCCACCACGATCCGGCGCCCATTACAGTAATTGAATTGCGAACAATTTGTTTCCTTTGAAGAAATTGTTTATATCTTAACAACACAATTTACACCAGCCCAAAATGACCCGTTCCCTCTAACTCAAGCTCATAAGGTCGATTTTTGAGCAACGGTTACTTTTTGAACTGTAAATGGACAATGGTTATGGGGCCACTCGGAAGTATTCGGATTTTGATTTATACCCGATAACGGAATTCGCTTATACCCATGAATGCGTAACATCGTAGCACGAGAATGCGGGGACTGGGAATTTATGCTGCTTCTTGTTTCGACTTTAAGTGGAATTGAGACAAGCCTTGCTGCGGCCATTCAATAGGATTAAAACACCAAGAAATTTAGAAATTTGGCTAAAACACGGCCTTATTTGTTGACAGGAATTGCACATATTTATGCTATCAAAGGACATTATTTTACTCGTGGCTAAATAGTAACAGCCGCTCGGGTCGATCTTTAGGTTAAGCCGTGCTTGCCTAGGTTGATCTGTGGATGGGGGACCACCCATTACATACCGAGATTCCTCCGTGCCTCGGAAAGCACGTTAAGCTGTTGGTCCCGGGTGTCATTTGTAGATCTTTGACAGTCGTTATGTAGTCAGTGGCCTAAAAAGTCTGACAACCAGTCTTACCAAGGGGTATCGTATTACCCAGTACTAACTGGGTTGTGGAGGTCAGATAGGCAGTCGCTCCATGTAGAATACTGGTATTCAGCTGCATCCGGTTAGACTGGAAGCCGACCCCAATAAAGTTGGGAAAAGGCTAGGCTGATATGATAGTAATGATTTGCTATGACGAGTTCCAGCTCTCATTATCAGTTGGGTTATTGTCAGTATTATCGTACCTGCATAATAGTTTAAATATGTCTCATTCGCTGGGTTCTGGGCAAATAATATGTCCTAGATCCCTCGGCAAACTCCACCCAAACTTAACTCGCTGCGCAACCGCTCCACGGCTTCACTTTGTCATTAAGATGAGCGAAACAAATGCACGGCTCGTATTTAACTGTATACTCTCGCATGAAAATCCTTTTTTTTATATAGGGTGAATGGTAATTAATGACCGATACTTAAGTCCGCCTATGTACTACTTTTGTACATGTAGTTTGAATAAATAAACACGTGATTATACTCATGATAACAAACAACTTTCCCAAAGAAAGATATTTTTTTATACCTACTCGTTCGCTTTTATTCCGATAACACAACAACACAGTCAAAAACGAGCGCGCGCGCGAATGTTTAAATACCGCTTTTAAAGGTTTTAATTTTACTTTAATTAACTCGATGACCACTTGACTATTCAAAGCATCCATCAGCACTAAGTTTTGAGAGTTTTACCGTAAAACGTTATTTTCCACTCCAAAAAAAATTTGTTTCCCAGCAGTAATGTTTTCGTAGAGTTACTAAGTTTGATGTACTGAATGCTTGGTTGACGGCTTCGTGAAGGGTCTGTTTGCACCTTATATACCTACATTAATAAAATTACTGGTTTGAGTGACGCGAGTGATAAGACTCCCCTGCACTGAGAATTACAAACGAGTGGCATAACTGGCAACTTCTGTGAACTTCAACAGAATCTTATACATAAATAGCTACGTCGTCGCTAGTAACTATGCCAACTTAGTTTATGTTGACCCTACTCTGAAGTCGACCCAGAAATCGCCTAAAGATTTGCTACTCAATACTTTTTTGTTCACATGAATCGACAAAATGTGTGGAGTAGCTGATTTTTTTTCGCTATTTAAGAATTGGACCATGATAAAAATTATTCGTTATTATGAGTACAATGACCCTTTTTGAGTTTTGGGGTACTTAAACAAAAACAAGGGATGTAATAAACTATAAGTGCCGCTAAAATACGAACTACATAATTATTAATAAGTTTCACCAATCAGGTTTAACGAACTAAAACGATTTGATGCTTTTAAATAATTAGCTTTAACTAATAAGGCCGGTTTGACCTATTCTTGCCTGGGAACAGTGGGATCTAACTTCCCCACTGCCAAACCAGTAGGCTTTGCCTAGTGCAGGCTGGGGAAGTATGACTTCTAACTTTTTGGTTGTCCGTTAGTCAGTCGTTTGGCCACCCCTAGCCTGGGAATTACACGGGACTCATATTTAATCACAAGAATATCTAGAAAATGACACTTCGAAAATAATGTCATAAGTGCTGAGACCGTTTGCCGGCACATATTCATAGCCCCAACTTTATAACACGTCGGCAGTTTACGGTGTTGACGAAGTTGTGAGTAGTGACGTCACAAGCACAGGACTCGTTTTCACATCCCTGCTAGACTGCGTTAGTGACGGTTAGTTTGACGTGTATGGAAGTTTGCCGTGTGTGACGGCGCGTTCGTGTTCCACGCGCGCCTCAAAGAGATGTCAGCAAAAAGGAAGGGGTCCGCAAGGGCCGATGTCTGCCGGGGCTGCGGGACTGTTCGAAAGAGATACCGCGGCCCTGGAACACAAAGGGCATAGAAGGGAAATGGATGGGTTTTAGTCAGTATGAGTCTGACACTCCCTTCCACTCCGCCCAGAGCGGAAGGGGTCATTTGATAATTTACTATCAGACAAAAAAAAGCCGTCTTTATAGTCAGTAATGTGGCTGTGTCATTAAATGCAGATAATTATGTAAGTTATTGTAATTAACAGTATACCAACACGCCGTTACATCCAATAACAAGTTGTGGAGACTAGTTCTATCCATTTGAATTAGCTTGCTAACATGTTGAAAAGGTGAACAAAGTACTTGGCAAAAACATGAGTAAAACAACGTCACACAATAATATAATTATGTTGTTACTCATTTTAATACACTTCACGTCATGTTTTATGTAAGAGTCGAATAATTGTTACAAAAAAAACAAAAAACACACTTTTTAAAGATGGGGTAAGAGAAACGTCAAACTGGGGGATGTATAGAAGAACTAGCTGTTCCCCGCGGCTTCGCTCGCGTTCATGTATTATTTGACGAAAGACACGTGGCGCCATCTATTATCATAAGAACGTTATTTTTGTTTTTCTCGGGAACGGCACTTTTTTTCGGGATGAAAGGTACCTTATGTCCGTCTCTGTATACCACACAACTAGAGATGGGTCGAGGGCAAAAACAAATATGGACAAAATGGGCATAAACTTGGCATATTGGGCATAAATGAGTTTACGCCCAAATAAATGCCCGATCATTGGGCATAAAAATGAATAACTTTGTTTTGTAAAAAATAAAGCAGGAACTTAACTTAAAATGAAACTTAATATCAGTAGGTATTTTGTAAATTAAAATAAAAAGGTAAAGCATACTCTTCGTTCTCGTCCTCGACAGCCGGTGGAACTTCGTTGAGCATTTCCGACGTTTGGCTCCCAAACTGGAACGGGCCGGGGCTGCCTTCAAGCGGCTCTTGCCCAACCTGAGGGGTCCAAACGCCTCCTGCCGTAGGCTCTACGCGGGGGTCGTGCGGTCTATTTCCCTTTACGGGGCCCCGGTGTGGGCGCGTTCAATTAAGCGGCGTGCCGCCCACTACCTGAACGCGCCCCAAAAGGTCGTAGCCGTATGGCTGATCCGGGGGTACCGCACGATCTCCCGCGAGGCGGCGAGCCTCCTAGCCGGATTGCCGCCATGGGATCTGGAGGTGATAGTCCTCGCACGCCTGCATGAATGGCGCGCGGGGGCACTACGTCGGGGGGAAACTCCGCTGCCGCGGCAAATCACCGCTCAGCGGACAGACCTCCGACGCGATCTCATGGCGACATGGAGACAGCGACTGTCGCAACCCAGTGCAGGGCACGCCACAATAGTGGCGATAAGTCCCCTCTTTGAGGAGTGGCTAGAGAGGCGCCACGGCGCCCTCACCTTCCGCCTGACGCAGGTCCTCACCGGACACGGTTGTTTCGGAAGGTTCCTGCACCGAATCGGGCGGGAGGAAACGCCCGGGTGCACCGTGGAGGTCTGCCCCGCTTGGGCGGAGCTCCGCCGTGTCCTCGTAGCGGCGATCGGCGGCGGCGACCTCTCGCGCCCGGCCCTGGTTCAGGCCATGATCCGGAGCGAGAGGGAATGGGAAGCCGTCACCTCCTTCTGTGAAGCAGTCATGCTAGCGAAGGAGGTGGCGGGACGTGAGAGGGAGAGAATCTCACGTCCCAGCCGCCGCGGGCGACGCACCGGCCGTGTCGACGGCGCGTTCGTGTTCCACGCGCGCCTCAAAGAGATATCAGCAATCAGGAAGGGGCCCGCAAGGGCCGATGCCTGCCGGGGCTGCGGGACTGTTCGAAAGAGATACCGTGGCCCTGAAACACAAAGGGCAATGAAGGAACATGGATGAGTTTGAGTCAGTAAGAGTCTGACACTCCCTCCCACTCCACCCAGAGCGGGAGAAGTCATTTGATGATTTCCCACCCGTAAAAAAAAAAATAGCGTACTCTTAGGCCGGCCGCACACGCACGGTTTCCTGATTAGGTTTCCTAATCAGGAATGCAGATTCGGAAACCTGAATGCTCTTCTTTCATACAAAATGTTCAAACACGCGCACACGTACTTATTTTTTCCGGACGGAAAAAAACCTAATTTTCCCCGCGTTTTTTTGCGTTCGGGTTGTGAGAACGGAATAAAACCTAATGACGTCATCCCGAACGCAGCGATCTCGTACATTTTGGCTAAGCCGCCGCACACGAACGGAAATTTCCATTCAGACTAGCGCTAGCTAAACACAATCTCACACATTTATTTTGCTTTTTTATTTTCTCTCGTATGCCATTATGAAGCTCATCAAAGGATTTTAAGGACATTCTGTAATACTTGAAGAATTCTTCTGGATATGCTCGCATTTTTGCTCTTTTGATGTAGAATTGACTTTCTGTTAATCTTTGAGTATTCAACGGGTGTACCCAGTAACGACGATTCCTCTTCTTCTTATGAAGCACCAGTAAAAGTGCAATAGCAATCAATTCGTCGTCGTCCATGATGACGAGCTTTCACGACTATGTCTCTGAAGGCACTGGTCGTATAAAATTCCTTATACAAAAAACCGAACGTCTGCGCTAATCTCACGGAATTACGAATCTGAATTCCTAATCAGGAAACCGTGCGTGTGCGGCCAGCCTTAACCTTATTATATCGATTTCTGGTTTGTTGCAATATATTAGCTATAATCCAACATGTTTTTGGAAATTTACCTTTTCCGCACACTCAAATATAGCTATTTAAATGAAAAATTGAATAAAAGTTCTGTTAAAGTTTTTGCCCAGGCAAAAGGCATTTATTGGGCGTTTATGGGCATTTATCCGGCGCTTATTCAATGCGCCCAATATGCCAGGGCATTAACCCATCTCTACACACAACGTATATGCTAAATTTCAGGATGATCGGTGCAGTGGTTTAGGCGTGAAAAGGTAACAAACAAACAAACAAACTGACTTTCGCATTTATAATATTAGTAAGGATTAACAAATAATAAGGGAGATTATCTATTCTATAAATCGGGTCCATAAGAAACAAATCTACCCTTCGGGGGGGGGAGGGGGTTCGTACCTGCTGAGACAACATCAAACACAAATACATAACACAATACAAGCCCAATCAATGCCTCCCGAACCCACACACATAAGTCGTCATAAAGCGAAGCACTAAAGCTAGACAGCCCACAACAATTAGGGCACCTGCCGCACCACTAAAGTGCCAGGCGCGAGCCGTGAGTAACGTGACGTCATCGCCAGCTCGCACTTCCCTCCAATCCTTTGCGATATTAATCTCCTTGAGCGCCGCTTAAGTACGACACCAGATTAACCGTAGCGCCATTAATACAGCGGAAACAGGACATTTCTATGGATAAGACTTATCTATTATACTTGAGGAAATAGGGTCTAAAATTATGTAATTTATGTGTGCTGTATAATAACAGCCGCTCTTAAGGTTAAGCCGTGCTTGCCTAGGTTGGTCAGTGGATGGTTGGCTTTCCTCCGTGCCTCGGAAAGCACAATAAGCCGATGGTCCCGGGTCTCATTTGTAGATCTTTGACAATCGTTAGGTAGTCAGTGGCCCAAAAAGTCTGAAAACCAATCTTACCAAGGGGTATCGTATTACCCAGTGCTAACTGGGTTGTGGAGGCTAGGCAGATGATGAATTTGTGAGAGAATATTTTTTCTTTTTTATGTCGTTTACTTTTCAATAAGTTGTGGGTTGTTTCACTAGTATTTTAGAAATGTCTAAACTAAGCGAATTTAGACTGGAAGCCGACCCCAACATAGTTGGGAAAATATTAAGCAGGTGATGATGATGAAGAGCCTTAGACAAGTCTTACCTATTAGAATCTTTTTAACCAGTAACTGTGTTGTGGAAGTTATAGGCAGACATCAGTATCAATAACTTAAACTCCATAGTTTAAGTTATTGATATTGTTATGGTTCCATAACCATCCCTGAATCACATTGAAAACCAGCTGTTTAAAACATTTGTCGAGATAAGTAAACATTCATCTATGGAAGCTGTTTTTTTTTAATACAAGACGTAAATAATCAATTTAAATTACGGTACCTGGTCAATAATAAATAAACCTGCTATTTTAAATTGTTTAAATTTGACAGTATTTCAAAATAACACGAATACTTTCGTGTTTACATTTCAACAAAACACCCATCGCGCGATATGTCGCTGAGTGTGCGTGAGTGTCGACGACCTGTGTGAGGCGCCGCGCCACCACCGCTGTCCACATTTACCGATTTCCGTAAATAAGAAAAAAAATATTATTGATTCGGGTCGAGAATCATCAGCATAGATACCTCCTTGAATTTCACCAGGATGCAAAACTGCACTTTGTATAGGCAGCCTAGGGTTCCGTGTTAAGGTCTAATCAGATATCTGTGGTTTATCTGTATAACAAACATAATCACCGTATTATGTTCCCACTGGAACATGATGGGGACAGGCCTTTTCCCAACAGTGGGATGACGCAGGCTGACAGTATCAGAATACTCCCACTGGGGCACAGGGCCGACCTTAACTCCATGACCCACACTGCCGGTTGGCGGATATCACAAATGTCATCGAATCAACCAGGAAGGTCCGCAAGGGCCGATGCCTGCCGGGGCTGCGGGACTATTCGAAAGAGATACCGTGGCCCTGGAACACAAAGAGCAAAGAAGGAATATGGATAAGTCAGTAAAAGTCTGACACTCTCTTCCACTTCACCCAGAGCGGGTCATTTTATGATTTCAAACCCGAAAAAAAAATGTCGTCGAATTTGTGGTTTAAGACATGCCTTGTCCATTCTCCAGATTGATATATCCCAATTTTACATAGAATGTACTTTTATCGAAGGTAGAAGTAATAGGGCTTTGGAAATGTAAGTAATGTCTATCGGTTGGGCCATTTATCTCCGAAACGGCTGGACCGATTAGTGCGGGCTTCTCTAATGGTTTGTGGTGTTAAAGTAGTGCTGTAGGTAAACCCGCTTTTAGGGAACCCCCAACAACTGATTCACCTACCTATAGCAATGGTGGTTATTTAGTGTTAGTTTTGTGCTGCTTGACTACAGTGCGTTGCAGTTAGCAGTTTTACTGTTGCTTCATTAAAAAATATTTACACTTAGTCCTCAGTGTTTGATAATAGGTAAGGTATACTCCTAGATCCGGAGCTCGTGGCTAAATAATAACAGCCGCTCAGGTCGGTCTTTAGGTTGGTCTGTGGATGGGTGACCACCCATTACATACCGAGTTTCCTCCGTGCCTCGGAAAGCACGTTAAGCCGTTGGTCCCGGTAGTCATTTGTAGATCTTTGACAGTCGTTGGGAGTCAGTAGCCCAAAAAGTCTGACAACCAGTCTTACCAAGGGATATCGTATTGCCCAGTACTAACTGGGTTGTGGACGTCAGATAGGCAGTCGCTCCATGTAAAATACTGGCGTTCAGCTGCATCCGGTTGGACAGGAAGCCGACCCCGATATAGTTGGGAAAAGGCTAGGCATAGATTACCAAGCAAAAATGATTTGCTTAAACCACAAAAAAAATATTATAGTTGTTGAGGATTGTTCCAACGTTCTTCCAGGTCTCGGTGTCTATTTTAAACAGGAGAAGAATTCATAGTGTGGTCAATCGAAATAGGTTTTTATATTTTTTGTTTTTATTTTTGAACTGTATATGATCTTTTTTACTCTAGACGCTCTTAGGTTGCACTTCTTCATACATCGTTCTCACATAAATGTATAGTCTCCAAATGATGTAACCAAGATTTTGTAACAATATTTTGATTGAAAAGACTGTCCATGGAGTTTCTTGCCCATTCTTCTCCACAGAGATCTACGCCTTGGAATGGGCAACTACAGTACTTTCACAAGTTATTATGCCTTGTGTCTGTGGCTGTAGCTTCGCTCTTTGTTTTTTTGTGACATTCAAAATTGCCTGTTATGGTCTAATTGAAATAAATGCTTTGAATTTGAGTTTGAAAGAAAATGCGGTTCCGTCTTTTGACTTCTATGTTTTAATTTTTGTATCAATTCCAGTTTGTTTCCTAAGCCTTTATGTTTTCCAAAGCACATCAGCGGTTCTTCTACCGCTGACCGCGTGGCGTCACCACGTCAAGGTCCACAGCGCCGTGTGAACACGACGTGACGCGACGTCGGGCCGCGGGCTTAGCTCACCTTCATATTTACCAGCCCTTTACTTTAACTTCTAGAGTAAGACTGGTGCAGAAGTTCTTCTTGATAAAATTTTACAAATCATCCACTATGTTAAACCACAAACAACACCAAACGCGTACTCGTAACCGTCTTTGTTCCATCGTAGGTACCTAAGCATGACCAATAATAATAGAAGCACGTAACAGTAGACTGTTGTTCACGTGTGATATTTTTCTTTCTTTAAGCCACTATTATCCCACTGCTGGGCAAAGACCTCCCCCATAGCCTTCCATTCTTCTCTCCGTGCGGTTTTTTCTGCCCAATCTCTCAAATATGCGTCTAGGTCGTCACGCAAGCATTTTCTAGGCCTCCCTCGGCGACGATGCCCGCCTTCTGGCACCCACTGCGTGACGACTCTGGCCCATCGGTCCTGATGCATTCTATAGACATTTTTCTTACATTTTTTAAATCTTAACATGTTGTATAACAGGGGAGAAAGGAAGAATAAAACGTGAAGCACCGACCCCAAATATAATGAGACAAAGGCAGTAGAGAGAGAGCAAGAGAGATTATGATGATGATGATTATTTAAATCTTAACATGACAATGTAATATGTGAGCCTTTTGATCAGTTTCTGTTCATTACGCTTCCGGAACAATTATCTTGTTTGCACCGACGCCGACGACTAAGTAAACGGCTAAGATGAAGACACGTTTTAAAAGGCTGTTCCGTATCAATTAGCTAGATTATGATACTGGCTGATACTTCCAGCAGAATTACGGGATATTATTATACTGGTAAGAGTTACAAGGAGTCGCATACTTGACTCGATTTGATGAGCAGGCTGAGTTTGATGGGTATAATGAGGTCTATACTGCAGAAGGTACATGCCTTCTTCAGTATAGACCTATAGTAATAGTTTAGGTTTTTTTTTGTTAACCTATCCTGTCCCACTGCTGGGCAATGGTCTCTCGATTCCTTTTCAACTCTCCCGCCGTCTCTAGCCAATCAATCAGGAACGAGTTAAAATCTTCATGCTAGCGTTTCTTGGCCCTGCCTCGGTGACTACGACCACCGTCTTCAGGCACCTACTGTGTGACGATTTTGGCCCATCTGTTCTGACCCATCCTGGAAATGTGACCCGCCCAGTCCTATTTTAACCTCATAGACTATTTTACATAAGTATTTTCTTCAAAAACGCCATAACTAAGGATTATACTACTACCATCCTTACTTCCTTATCCTTACTAATATTATAAATGCGAAAGTAAGTTTGTTTGTTTGTTTGTTACCTTTTCACGCCTAAACCACTGAACCGATCATCCTGAAATTTTGAATATAGATTATCAGGAGCACAGAAACGGATATAGAGAACCTTTCAATTAGAAAAAAAGTACTGTTCCCGAGGAAAACAAGAATAACGTTCTCATGATAATAGATTGCGCCACCTATCTTTCGAATTATGATTGAATCATATTATTACCAGTAGAGTACAAACCGAATTGATTTTCAAATTCAAAATGAATGCGAGCCGCAGGCAAAACCTAGCATTACTTATATATTTTAAATGCCAATTATGATAGCAAAGTAAAAGACACCGTAGCCTAAACCCCGTGATTACGTATTAAAAAAAGACCAATAGTTCAATAGATGAAATGTCACCGACATTAATATTTAATTCACGATCTTTATTCACCTTTCATATTTTAACATTTTACACAAAAAGTAATAATTTGAGCTCATAATGAAACGCTATTGTTTTCCCGCGAGTAATTGACGTGTGACGTGCTGCGGTACGATGCGGGACGGTGCGGTGCGATGCGACGCGACGCGATGATTAACGAGCGAATTGTGAAGACTCACTTGAGCGTTATCACTGATAGCCCGAGAGCCCACGTATGATGTTATATTATTTTGACGTGCGATGTTGTTATTAAATAATTACAAATTATTTGCAATAGTTATAGTTCACATAATTATGATGCTTAATAATGGGTATACAAGTACCCTTAACGAAGCCGAAAGGTACTTGTTCTCCCCGTCATTGCGATGTGTTCTAGACCATACCTCCTAGTTACGAAGATATTGCAAAGTTCCAACATTTCACAAGATTTTTTAAATTCAACTTTTTAATGTTACTTTACTTTAGATATCTCCACGACCCCCGTACTATTCAATGCATCTACCAGCACCATTTTTTGTTTTGTGCTTGAAGTATTAAATAAATAAATAAATATTCTTCATCTTGGTCAACCCAGATGATGTGATATCTTAGTTACTAGCTCCCAAACTAGGTGTATAATGCGACACCCGCCTGTCTCCACACATTATTTATTCACTTGATACGAGCGCCTAGGTATCCAAACAAAGTCTAGATCCAGGCTTTGTGGGTCCCCTTACTTAGACAATGGCTTAAATAATGTCACTTCATAACTATGCCTAGTACAGGTGTACCGAAGTGATTTTATGACATGACTACAGAATTTTTGATGAAAATTTAAACAACGCTGCTATGATACTGATACTGCTAGCCTGCGTTATCCCACTGCTGGGCAAAGGCCTCTCCCCATGACTTCCAGTTGTTTCGATCCAGGGCTAACGTGGGCCACTGGTCGTTGGTTAGTCCAGCTCGTCCTGCCATCTTATACGAGGTCTGCCGCGTCGCCTTCTGGCTGTGTCAGGGCTCCAGAAAGTGGTTATTTTGGCCCACAGCTCATTGGGCATGCAGCAGACATGGCCAGTCCAGTCCCACTTCAGCTTATGCTTACGCTGCTATGATCAAACAGTAACTAGTTATTTGTGAGAGCAATAAGGCTTGCTGTGACGATTTCAAATAAAGCCGGCCTTAGACGATAGGTTGTGCATGTATAGTTTTGCCTGTAGTGAAACTACCAGAGACAGGAGCCTCCTCACAATGCGGGCCGTATCCAGGAGTATTGATTTCTGAATCAGCCCCTTGATCCAACCGCCTAGCAGTAGCGAAGGGTCAATTTTTGTAAGAGGTAAGCTGGAGTACACATATCTTTAACGTGATTATATTATTTGTCCATAAAATACTGACTGTGTCATTTTTCAAAGGGAATCCGGTAGGAATCGAGTTGTATGAAACCTTCGCCACTGCCGCGTAGCGAGAGAAGCATTACCTATGTGCTGTCTTAGATTAAATACAGCTTGTGGTGTGGCTTTCTTAAATAAATAATTATGTTGCTGAAGCGTTTACCACTACACCACTTTGTTAAAAGCTCATGGTAGTTAGCCTCCAATTAGTACAGTTTAGGCGCCTGCTTGCGCCGTTGCTTCAAATGAAACTAGGAGTCCAGATTGTAAAAT
This sequence comes from Noctua pronuba, assembly GCA_905220335.1. Lineage (NCBI taxonomy): Eukaryota > Metazoa > Arthropoda > Insecta > Lepidoptera > Noctuidae > Noctua > Noctua pronuba. The sequence goes on from LR999911.1 coordinate 1,936,758, forward strand.
CACTGTATTTCTTCTATGTCTGCATACACTATGCACCTTGTTATGTTAGACATATTTATTTATTTAAACTTCATGTACAAAAGTGGTACATAGGCGGACTTAATACCACAAGGCATTCTCTACCAGTTAACCTTGGGGTCAAATAGGACAGCATAGTGATAGAGTACAAAAAAATAAATAAGAAAAATATCACATACAATAATATACGTAGCAGTTAGCGATAGTAATTTACAAGCCAAGTGTTTTACAAGTCAAACCTTTTCGTTATAAGTGTAGGTATTTGTTACCGTCACCTCTAGTCTAGCCATAGAGTATCTGCTGTAGCATTATTTAATTCAGTCAGTCAGCAATATGAAGCTTGTAAGTCATTCGAAAGCGTAGGTTCCTATGGAGACGATCGGGTAAGAAACTCCGTCAACACTCTTTTTATACGTACACCTTCATCATCTGCCTAGCCTTTTCCCAACTATATTAGGGTCAACTTCCAGTCTAACCGGATGCAGCTGAATACCAGTATTTTACATGGAGCGACTGCCTGTCTGAACTCCACAATCCACTTAGTACTGGGTAATACAATCCCCTTAGTAAGACTGGTTGTCAGACTTTTTGGGCCACTGACTACCTAACGACTGCCAAAGATCTACAAATAACACCCGGGACCAACGGCTTAACGTGCTTTCCGAGGCACGGAGGAAACTCGGTATGTAATTCACCCATCCACAGACCAACCTAGGCAAGCACGGCTTAACCTAAAGATCGACCCGAGCGGCTTTTATTATTAAGCCACGAGCTCCTCCTTTTATACGTACACCTTAACACTATTATTCATATGTTGGAGTGTTTTTATTGGAGAAATAAAAAATAAATAAAAAAAACATAGTAATAACTTTAAAAGAGCAGGATATTATAAAATTGCTACAATATATAAAACATCGATCCCAGAGCGCTGAATTGTTCAGTGGGCAATATTGCAAGTGCAATCTATCAATACGACGGACACCTGGGGCGGGAATACATCAACAGCTGTTCAGGGCACTATCATCGCTTACTGTTACCCTGGTACAACTTGTTTAAAGGCACTTAGTAGAGAGTTATTTATGCATGAGTTTGAGGTTAGTTCTATCTCACATTGTGTGACGTTTGACAGCCATTCAGTAAGCCTGAAATCCAAACATTAAAGGTTTCTCAGCGCTTTTTAATATAAAGCCCAGCTCACTGCTTCTGGTGACACGATTTGTCTGCGGCATCCGCGATTTGCGACAAGCGACTCTCGTGACCTTCACTTATTTCCTACGCGTGAGTACCTACCAACGCTCCGCTAGTCGCGTTTCATTTATTGTGTGTAAAGAAGGATGGCAACGCCTCATGCAATCTGGGGACGACACTTAGAGCTCGCGTACATTAGTAAAAATACTCCCAGTCTCCAGGTGCTGTACTGCTGTGCTACTGTTGTAGTTTATTGTTATAGGTGTTCAACAAGAGAGATCACACACACATCCTTTTAATGCCACCGATTTGCAAGTCATCAACCCTAAAATCAGCTAAATGATACAGAAAATACAAACAAAATATCTTCACAAAATCTATGCAAATAAGCTCAAGAAAATTCAAATGTTTCGATCACTTACATAACTAGCTATCAAACATTTACTGAAGGGAATCTTAATTCCCTTCAAGCTTTGCGATCAACAGAACGACCGCAACTGTTTAAAATGCAGGCTTCAGTATCAGCCGGTTTGAATCAACAAGAATTTATCCTTAACGAATTTGTAACTGAGTTTTGTTACATTGAAACCGATGGAAATTATCTTGACCTAGAATACAGTTTATCTTACAGAAGACGATTTTATCTATTATTTACTAGCTTTTGCCCATTAATTTTGAATTTGACAATCAATTCGGGTTGTACTCTGCTTGTAACAATATAATTCAATCATGATTTGACAGACACGTGGCGCCATCTATTATCATAAGAATGTTATTGTTGATTCCCTCGGGAACAGTATTTTTTTTCGGGATGAAAGGTACCCTATGTCCGTTTCTCTACACCTGACAACGTCTATGCAACATTTCAGGATGATCGGTTCAATGGTTTAGGCGTGAAAAGGTAACAAGCAAACTTACTTTCGCATTTATAATATTAGTATGGATAAGGATTTATTTGATCTAGGTTTACATTAAACTTACGTTTAAACAGATTTATTTTCTAGTCTTCTAAAATGGTCATTATGTAATATAATAATAATAATTGCTTGTTTCCTTTATTAGTAATTTTTCATACATATTTTTAAATATTCTTTAAAAAAACATTTAAAATATAAAAAATAGTAGTCCGCCGGTGTCGGGAGTAGGGTCCAAGCCACCGGTGTTTAGGGCTCCTGAGACAGGATCCTCCTTACAATGCGAGCCGTATCGAGGAGTACTGCCTCCTGAATCATGCCCTTGATCCAACCGCCTAAGGAGAGTTTCGAAAGATGGTCATCGAGGCTCTTGACCATAAGGCCATTGGCCTTACGACAATCGGCATAATGATAGCCGAGTTCACATTCCACATGTCGACAACTTCGGGTGCCAAGTCGAGACATTTTATATTTTATTGCTTGTTTAATAATAATACATACTTTCTATATATTTTTATAATGTTTTTTTTTTATATCGTTTTATATTAGAATATTTAAAAATATATTGAATATGTTTTAAGATAAAGAAAATAATATTACTTCCTAATTTTTCCATTGGACACACCGAACGCTTAATTATTGTGCCAATACCATCTAAAGACAGTAGTACCTAGTTCTAAACTTGTGGCGCTGAAAGTACGCAAGAGCGCATAACTTTTGTCGCGGATGGCCTTCATTCTCTTCAGTTTCTATACGTCATTTCTCATTACTGTCGTCGTGTACACGGTGATACACCATCTCTTAAAATTGTTGATGGGGCGTCTCCTTGCTCTGTTCTACAAAATTTTCTAACTCTATACGGTCTAGCAACTCGCACGCGTCTCTTGTTATGAAGTAATGAAGAACAGGGTGTAATGATATGAAAAACCTAAAGATGATTTTCAAATACCAATTCAATGATACCCCCACTCCACATAGTCGTCGACTTTTGTTTTTTTATTGTCCCTGATTAACTAAATTATTGGAATCTTATCTCCTCTTTCGAATTGAAAACAATAAAATACAACAGAGAAAACTATAGTTAAAAAAGAAAAAATGACAAACTAAAATGATACCCACGACTATGTGCTTTATACTTTACTAAAACAGGCCGTGTGCACATTGGTATATCCCATCGGGATGAATTTTCAAAAATCCATGCTCGCCTTTCCTTTCTATTCTAAAAAGAATGGTTAAAAAGCAAAATTTGAAACAAATGAAGAAAATAATGTTCTCATAATGTAGAACAGAGAATTAACCGTCGTCCATTCCTCTAAGTTTACTACTTATGCACAAAAACTTTCAACTCAAACCGCCAACAACAAATCGTCTCTAGAAACAATTCCCGACAAATTGATATCCCGATATCTCGGTACCGATACACAGGTACACAAGTATCGACATCCGATCTCAAATCCGGACTGTTCGCTATCTGCTAAACTTGCTTGTCCATTTATTGGGCAAGCACAGTATAGCTGTAAGCCAAAAAGCGGTAACTCAACAAGTCTATGTTTCGAGAAAACAGGAAATAAAGGGTGTAAAAAGAACCTTAACGAAGCCGAAAGGCACCTATTCTCCCCGTCAATGCGATCATTTTTTTGTTCTAGACCATGCCTGGGAACCTTCTAGTTACGGAGATATTGGGGGTCAAAGTTCCGACTTTTTCACAAGTTTTTTTTTAAATACATGTTTTTAAAGTAACATTTTTACTCTAAACACCTCTACGACCGTACTATTCAATCCATTCATCAGCACAATGTTCTGAATACGTTACATTGAGCCCTACCATAAAACGTGATTTTTCACCCCAAAAAAAAAGTCATTTCCCAGCAAAATTTTTTGCGTAAAGTTACTTAGTTTGATGTATAGAATGCTTGGTTGACGGCTTCGTGAAGGGTCTGTTTACACCCTGTAGGTACATTTATATTATGTGAAAGTTGACATCTCTTTTTCAGTGGATACAAAGACGAGATATTTTGCATATTTTGATTGCTGGTTTTTTTTTTTAATTTTTCAATAAAAATACGGTTATAGCGCTCCATGATTATTCGGCCGCGTGGCCATAGTTGGAACTAACGCCTCCATCTTGTTCTTCATTACCCGACTGAGGAGGGTAATGTGTTTATCAGCCTATATACGTATGTTTGTTCCTTTGCGACGCTCTAGAGACCAAACGCGTGGGCCGATTTTGATGATTCTTACGTATGAAGATCACATCCGGCAGAAGTATGTTAAGATCGTAGCAGGTGACGTTTCTGCCTACCACCACGGGTAAAAGGCGTGAGTTTATGATATTCAAGCTGCAGTATTGCAAAAAAACAAACTTTTCGACTCTTTGAGATATCGCTTTTTATCTTAGGACGGCACTTGGTCAGTTCGGCAGCAAATTCGCTCACTTCCTAATTACATTTCGGTATCGTCGTGCGAAATTGAATGTTATCCCATGTAACAGCGACGTTGCGGACTGATGATTGTAAATAAAACGGATAAGGGGCGAGGTTTGATAGAAGTTTCTTTTCTTTACATTTTTTATGACCAGTAAGAAGACTCACACCAATAAACAGACGCGTCATGCATGAACATCACGGTTGTCGAAAACAGCGTAAATACTATCGGTAGCTAGATAGCTACTTAGACGCACGAAGAAAGGGAAAGAAAATTAAATGTCATCTGTGATTCTGTAATGTTATAGGGCGCGTATGGAACGTGACTTACCTCAGGTGCCAGCAACCATTAGAAGGCATCGAAAAAAAAAAAACATTTTTCTTGATACTTACGCATGAAAGTATACTTTTTTATGTTTCACAGTTGCAGTATAATTTCATCAGGACGGCATTTTTTTTGTTATTGAGGAATTTGTTTTAATGTCACGTACAGTCGCGGCAATGGTTGGTACGCGACTAAATGGAGATCCGGTAATTACCTTGCATTCATGTTGCCACTATAGAGAACGGGCAACGTATCTATAGATTATATATCATTGACTCACACACTCTCTTTCATTTCTTGGTCTACCTCCAAAACCTTTGGCTGATCAGATTTCAACAACAGGTTAGGTAAGTATTACGTGTGAAAATAAACCAGCAGAAGACTCCCAACTAAAAGGGAGCTTTTAGTTGGGAGTTGGGACTTATGCTTTACCGGCGAAAAGTGGGTGCGCTATGTACTAGTCACTTACCCTTAAATGAATTTAATTTAATTTTCTTTAATTTTTCTTTCCCAAAACTTTTTCATTATTTTTGGAAAAGTTCACAACAAGTTTTGTTTAATTGTTGTTGTATTTTTTTAAATAGTAAGTGTTTTACATATAAAATGCATGCTAGATTCACATCTAGTAGATGTCAATCAGAAGAATTGCTTTGTAACTTTTTTATTGCAATCGTGATTATACATCAATTTTGTGAATTAAATAAAAAATAAAAAATGAAAACGCGTGATGTTACGTTAATAAGCTCTTTGTCTCAGTCACAGATTAGGATCACTCGTCAAGAAAACCTTCCGTCATAAGGACCAAAACAATCTCAATCCTTAGATTGACTCCTCCACGAGACATTTACTAAAAAAGCCAAACATATTTCACGTACCCTCAGCCAACAAAAATAAAAAATACCGCGTTATCAATTCACTCGCAGCTTTCACCAAGAAAAACAAGGAAACCCAACATAAATAAGGGGGAAACACTTTCTTAACAACACATCAGTACAGCGTAACATCACAGTAGACATGTTATTATTAATATGCAGCATTTCAACTAGGAACAAGGAGGAGGAGCTCGTGGCTAAATAATAACAGCCGCTCGGGTCGATCTTTAAGTTTAGCCGTGCTTGTCTAGGTTGGTCTGTGGATGGGTGACCACCCATTACATACCGAGTTTCCTCCGTGCTTCGGAAAGCACGCTAAGCCGTTGGTCCCGGGTGTCATTTGTAGATCTTTGACAGTCGTTACAGATAGTCAGTGCCCCAATTAGTCCCCAAGCAGTCTTACCAAGGGGTATCGTATTACCCAGTACTAACTGGGTTGTAGAGGTCAGATAGGCAGTCGCTCTATGTAAAATACTGGTATTCAGCTGCATCCGGTTAGACTGAAAGCCAACATAGTTGGGAAAAGGCTAGGCAGATGATGATTTCAACTAGGAACAAAATGGTCGGAATCGGATCACATCACAAATGCGGAACATTGACATGACTTATAAGTACGCAGTAAGTCGGGGCTGTTGCATCGAGACAAGTGGTTACGTTGAATGTGCAGTTGTGTGTAGTAGAATCAAAAAGATAATTGACAACCAAAGTGGTAACAAAAAAAGTGGGTTTACTGGTTATCTTCATACTGTAGTAAGTAACGTGTATAAAACACATCGTCAAAACACAACACTTTTAACAGACAAAGCCTATGAACACACAAACAAAGCCTATACATGAGAAAGCTATTTGTTATGTCCGAGTGTTTGATAAAAGCGGCGCAAATAAACATTTTCCTAGCCATCGACGGGTTCTTTGCATAAATTTCAGTTATGGCAAGACATTTGTCAATGGATAATGCGGTGCCAGCGATATTCATGGTTCCGTATATCGGGCGCAGGCATACATCTCACAGAACCTCGACTGCTCGGTAAACATGATCTACGACCCTCTAAGACTGCGTGTATTCCTTTTGGCGTTAAAGATAGCGGCAATTATTGTCCCATAATATGTTCTGTATGATAATTCAGTGTACATAATAATATATCAACAGGATTCGTTTGAAGAAGGTACGCGGAATGGTTTTTTGATGGGATTATGTCTGGCTGCTTTGTTAGGTACAGGGAAATTTGAATATTGAGGAAACACAGAAAACTAATTATGCTGATCAAAATAAAATTTCAAAAATACTTATTATTTCCTTTATTTATTTCTGTACAAATATAATTACATTTTTAAATATTCCTTAGAAAAAACAATATAAAAAACATTTAAAAATATAAAAAATTGTAGCCCACCGGTATCGGGAACAGGGTCCAAGCTACCGGCGGTCAGGGCTCCAGAGAGAGGAACCGCCTAACAATACGAGCCGTGTCCAGGAGTACCGCTTTCTGAATCAAGCCCTTGATCCAGCTGCCTAACGAGAGCCTCCTCAGATGTTGGTCGAAGCTCTTGGCAATTAACCCATGGGCTGATACAACTATCGGCACAATGATCGCTGAGTCCACATCCCACAAGTCGACAACCTCGTGAGCCAAATCAAGATACTTGATTTGCTTATCTTTCTCGGCTTTCACGAGGTTCTCATCATGTGGGACCGTTATGTCAACAATCATTGCGCGCCGCTCTGATCGATCCACCACCACTATATCAGGCTTATTGGCTACAATAGTCCTGTCAGTGATGATGGATCGATCCCAGTACAATGTGACACAGCCATTTTCGAGAACTGGGTCGGGCACATACTTATAGTACGGCACTTCCGATTCCACAAGGTTGTATTTCAGAGCAAGTTGCTGATGAATAATCCTGGCTACAAGGTTGTGTCTATGCAAGTACTCTCCGTTAGCCAGACGAGAACACCCGGAGATAATGTGACGGATTGATTCGCCTGGACGGTGGCATGCCCGACATATGTCAACCGTACCGTCCTTCACAATAAATCTCCGGTAGTTATTCGTCATCATAACTTCATCCATAATTGCACAGACAAAGCCTTCGGTTTCTCCAAAGAGATCCCCAGAACGTAGCCAGGCTACGGACGCTGATAGGTCTACATCGGGCCCATGCAGGGCCCGGAAAAAGCGTCCGTGAAGCTCCTTACTCTGCCATACTTCCCTGCGGTCGTTAGTATCAAGCACTACTGGTTTGCGCCAGTTCTCTTTAGCCAAGGAGAGAGGGGTGAGGCCCTTGTCCACCGCGACTACATCTCGATGCATACCCACGTCGGCTTCTAGGAAATATTCCCTAAGACTGCATATCTCGCGATTGTGGAGAGTCTTAGCGTTTAAAAAGCCTCGACCCCCACACCTCCGCGGGATATACAGTCTCATAACCGAAGAACGCGGGTGATGCATTCGATATGCCGTCAACAGTGTACGGACAAAAATACTTTATTGTTATTACTATAGAATGGCTACGCTTATATTGCTGTAGCCATTCTTTTTACAGGCATCGCAAAAAAACACTTCCTGAATAATTTATCATCCTACATGTGACCACTGAAAACCAGCGCTGTGCTGTGGGCTCCCCCATAGCACAGCATCATGCTGAGTGGTAACCTGCTTGTCGCAGTCACGACGTGCAAACTGTTTTAGATTTTTTTTCTTTTTTTTGTTCCGTCCTGTTGAATTTATAAATATTTGTTACGCGTTGTAGGTTAATTATATTTTTTTGTCATTTTGTATGATGCACGTCATGTCCATGCAAAAAAAAATTTTTTTCTTTCTTCTTAATTTTTATTCAAACTTTCCAAATCTGTAGGAGATGGTAGAAGAAGTGTTGGTAGTTGACATTCAGAAGTTCGCGATAAAAACGTGGCGTGGTTGAGCCTCGCGAGGGCCACGGAAGAATGGCACAAAAGGCAGGAGGCCAATACTCGGCAGTGGGTAGAACAAGGCTGCCATTGATGATGATGATAAAATCTGTAAGTCACCCACAAAAAAAATCACTTAAGTCATCATCATTTCCTAGCCTTTCCGCAACTATGTTAGGATCGGTTTCCATTCCAGCCGGATACAGCTGAATACCAGTATTCAAAAGGAGCGACTGCCTATCGGACCTCCACAGCCCAGTTAGTACTGGGTAATACGATACCCCTCGGTAAGACTGGTTGTCAGACTTTTTGGGCCACTGACTTCCTGTAACGCCGGGACCAACAGCTTAACGTGCTTTCTGAGGCACGGAGGAAACTCTGTATGTAATAGGTGGTCACCCATCCACAGATCAACCTAGGCAAGCATGACTTAACCTAAATATCGATCCGAGTGGCTGTTATTATTTAGCCACGAGCTCCTCGACAAATTTACTTAAGTATCTATCTAAAATATAAAAAGTAAACAAAGCCAAAGGCTAAGTGAGAGACGCTCCAAAAGGCATCGTTTTCGACAGGCGGCTCATTTGCTCAGGACACTAATCCCGGATTGTATTCGGCACTGAGATTTCTACAATAATGAGACCCACCGCCATTGGAGTGATGCCTACTGAGGTACAATTTACTGTGAACTGTTTTAAAAAATGGCTGTTTTATACTTTTGTTTCAACGATCTAGTCTATTAAAAATTACCTATGTGCACTCCACTTTATTTGAGGTCGTCGCAGTATGTTCCCTTTATCGTTACTTCCTTATCCTTACTAATACTATAAATGCGAAAGTAAGTTTGTTTGTTACCTTTTCACGCCTAAACCACTGAACCGATCATCCTGAAATTTTGCATACACGTTGTCGGGTGTACAGAAACGGACATATGATACCTTTCATCCCGAAAAAAAGTACTGTATGATTGAATTATATTATTACAAGCAGAGAATTGATTGCCAAATTCAAAATTAACGCGAGCGAACCCGCGGGCTAAAGCTAGTCAAAAATAAACATGTGTAAATTCACCTGAGAGCTCGTAGAAATAAAACTCTATAAATACCTTTGTATTGGAAATAAATAGGTCGCCATGTTGGCAAGCTGCACTCTCAACCTGTCGTTTTTTGTTCCTGTTTACCGCCGCCATCCGGCTGCGGGACATTAAGTAGCATGTAGGAATGCCTGCTCACTTCTCAACTGGCAATACATAATGCCCATAAATAACAACACCTGAAATGTTCACAATGCATTGAAAGAATATGTTTTAAGTTGGTATTTGTATGGTATCCGTATGGTAACAAAATCCGATTCAAAAAGGGAATCTTTTTTTTTTTATCTGTATGCCTAATTTTTAGTCTATCTCTTAAGTCCCAATCTTACAATCTATTAGCAACCTTACTGTACCTGAAATAAAGATCACTGTGATATTAACTAATCATCATCAAGTTGTTAAAATATTAATTACTACGTCACCACGTCCCGTCGCACGTCCCGGCTGCGCACCGGCGTACATTTTCTTTTTTTTTGCGATAGTAAATATAGCCTATGTTATCATCATCTGCCTAGCCTGTTTCCGACTATGTTGGGGTCGGCTTCCAGTCTAACCGGTTGTAGCTGAATACAAGCACCTAAATGTACAGGTAAGCAAAGTTATTTGTTTCGTGTTGTTTGTATCTGCATGCCCTATGGGTAATGGGTATCATGCCTGCAATAAAATGATTATATTAATTTGCTATTTCTTTTTGTAGTAGGAGTAGTTGTAGTGTTGTTTCATTTATTCTACAAGGTGCAGTTTTGCATGGTCGTCAAACTTCAGGATGTTGTCACAAAAGACATAAATAATTAAAGCTGCTATTTTTTTTTTTTTTTTAATTTGACAGTTTTTCAGAATAACGCGAATACTTTCGTGTTTACATTTCAACAAAACAAACAGAATCACCCATCGCGCGATATGTCGCTGTGTGCGTGAGTGTCGTTGATCAGTGCGGGCCGCCGCGCCGCCGCCGACGCTGTCGACACTTACCGATTTACGTTAATAAGAAAAAATACCTTCCCATTTTATTATTGATTCGGGTCGAGAATCATTAGCATAGATACCTTCTTGAATTTGACCAGGATGCAAAACTACACCTTGTATAGGTGCTTTTGGAATTAATATGAACTGAGTTGTGAAGCTTAGTTAGGCAGACACTTCGTGTAAAATATGCGTATTCAGCTTCATCCGTTAAGACTTCAAGCCGTTTCATAGTTGGGAAAAGGTTAGGCAGATGATAATGACTACTGTGAAATTATTTGGGGTATTCTTCAAAGCGCATATCGTTAATGAATCCATCATACCCATCTCTATTTTTCGGCTGCGCTTTGAGGAATAACCATATGATATTTTTAATTTGAATTTGTGAGCGCAACTAATGGTTGCGCTTCGAGAAAATTTAAATAATAATAATTTAATTTCGAAATAATTTAGTTGAAATTAGTTGGTTGCGCTTAAAAATAGTTGCGCTTTGAGGAATACCCCAATTATGTAATACAAATCGCACAAAGCAATTAATTGAAATCAACAATTCCTGAACATATCTAATCTCTAAAATCAGGATTTTTTCACTCCGACACCAGCTGGTTGTTTTATAAAGAGCAATCGATTAATGAGTAAATTTTTACTAAGTTCTCAAAATCGCGTAAAACTAGAAACATTCAGCTTACGTATTCGTCAAACAATTCTATATTACTTTAGTATTGTAAGAATTTTTGAATTCTATTCGGCAGTTTGGAAGTTATAATGATATTTGTGTGCCAAGCGCAGTGCGGCCGCTTCGCCTGTCGCCATGTGCCCATGTTTCAAAGAATGGGTTTGATAGACGTATGGTAGAAGTTTGTGCAGTCAGCCACTTACACAGTGTTACTGCTGACACTGAATGTGTTATGAGCGCACGGAATGTACTAACGTTATGTAAGTTGTGCATCGGATCTCAGAAGTTGTGAAGTTTTGTAACTTATTGACTTTATGATACGAAAATTTTATCGCATTCTTGTGGACGTGAAGTACCCTGTATAGAATATTTTAAATCAATCGATTAACAAAATTGATCAGATTTCTGTACAACGTTATTTTACCCGACTGAGCCGGAAGGAGGTTAATGTTTTTCGCGCGTATGTATGTATATATCTGAGGATATATGTACCTATGTCCGTTCCATAGTGACCTCGCAAGTCCTAAACGGATGAACCGATTTGAACAAATTATACGTCATCGTTAAATGCGTCTCGGTGGACAATTGGACGGGCTGTGCCGCACTGCATAGATCTCACTTTTATATTCAATTTGCATCGGATTTTTGTTACGAGGACATTACGTGCTTAATAAATAAAGAAGTAGACAAAAAGGAGCTACGAGTAGATGACAGAACTATACAGCACTTATAGCTCCATCTCACACACTGAAGTAAGATTAGAAAAATACTACTTAAATACGTCATGATAGGCTACCTGCATCAGAAATCAATTAAGTCCACTAGATATACCAACCTTCTTCAATTACTTTGACTTTGTATCATATACACACATATTATAACATCGTTACAACGAGATTGCTGTTGGCAACCTGCTGCTGTCAGAGGTAAAATGATTGTGAAGGGACTGTACAAGATCAATATTTATTTTGAGTGTCAGGCGGTTGTCAAGCAATTATGAGCTATATGCAGTGCAACTACTGCCATTTTGACTCACCCAGTCAACGTGTCTTCGCAACTAATTGGTTCTACTCAAGCTCATATTATGTTAGAGTAACGTGTCTTGGCACAGACGGCCGGCTTGTGACGTCACGGTTATCAACAGAGGACGCCGGGCTAACGACAGATGTGCTGCATCTTCGCGACAGACGTGTAATACTGACTACGTACGTATTGGTACAGAAGGTCGGTTTCGTCTCAACCTGTCACATTAGATAGAGAGAAATAGACAGAGTTACTTTAGCATATTAAGTAGTATGGAGGGTAAAAACTGTTTTTTTTTTCTAGCCTGCTCTGTCCCACTCCTGGGCAAAGGCCTCCCTCCACTCCTTCCACTTCTCGCGAACCCGCGCGTCCTCTTTCCAGTTCGGACGGAACTTGTCCAGTTCGTCCCGCCGTCTCCTTCGTGGCCTGCCGCGACCCCGCCTCACTGTGTCAGGGCACCAGTTTCCTGCTATTTTGGCCCACAGTTTGTCCGGCATGCGGCAGACATGACCTGCCTAGTCCCATTTGAGTTGGGCAGCCTTTTGAGCCACGTCAGCTATATTTGTTTTGGAGCGCAATATTGTGTTTCGAACACGATCCGTTAATTTAACACCTAGTATATTGCGCTCCATTGCTCGTAGGCAAACCTTGAGTTTGGACTTCTGGATGTTAGTCAAAGACCAAGTCTGTGCGCCATAGGTTAAGACGGGGAGAATACATATGTCCATAAGTTTTCGTTTCAGTGCCTTAGGCAACTCACCCTTAAATAGTTCATTCATGGACCAGTAGCTCTTCCAGGTGTTTTCTGTCCGTCTTGCGACTTCTTTATCTTGCCTCGCCTGGAAAGAGACTACTTGGCCCAAGTTGTTTTTTTAATTATTAAAATACCAAATCATGCTTACTAGCATGTTATGACAGATAACCTAAGAATTATTATCATGGCTTATCAATATCATAACAAAAACATATTATTATATTGTGAACAAATTAACGCAATCATTCGAATCCATTAATCGAGTACAGTCATGGGCCGACTAACTGCTGAAGAAAAAAAACTTTACGAAGAAAATGGTTACATAGTTCTAAAAGACGTGCTTTCAGAAGAAGAGCTGACTGCCATCAGTGATGAGTACGACCAGTTGTTCGCGAGGAAGAACCAAGACAAGATGGAAAGCTCGTGGGTCGGCAGTGATGCCGACGACCGGAAGAACGAAGCCGCGCAAACGGTGAGCGACTTATTCACATAACACTAGTTTCTACCCGTGACTTCTATTCTATTGCATGCCATGACAGCTGTCAGTTTTCAAACGGTTGAGGAATATGGACATAATGCAATATTGCTCACCCACCTAAGTTGTTAGCGTGATAATATACAGGGTGTAAACAGACCCTTCACCAAGCCGTCAACCAGGCATTCTGTACATCAAACTAAGTAACTTTACGCAAAAATTATTGCTGGGAAACGACTTTTTTTTTTAGGGTGAAAAATCACGTTTTACGGTAAAACTCAATGTTATGCACTCAAAACATTGTGCTGATGAATGGATTGAATAGTAAGAGGGTCGTGAAGGTGTTTAAAGTAAAAATCTTACATTAGAGACATGTATTTTAAAAAAAACTTGTGAAAAAGTTGGAACTTTGACCCCCAATATCTCCGAAACTAGAAGGTTCCCAGGTATGGTCTAGAACAAAAAAATGATCGCAATGACGGGGACAACAAGTACCTTTCGGCTTCGTTAAGGGTCTTTTTACACCCTTTATAGCCTATATACGGGGTGTAAACAAACCCTTCACCAAGCCGTCAACCAGGCATTCTGTACATCAAACTAAGTAACTTTACGCAAAAAATATTGCTGGGAAACGACTTTTTTTTTAGGGTGAAAAATCACGTTTTACTGTAAAACTCAATGTAACGCACTCAAAACATTGTGCTGATGGATGGATTGAATAGTCCGAGGGTCGTGAAGGTGTTTAAAGTAAAAATCTTACATTAGAAACATGTATTTAAAAAAAAACTTGTGAAAAAGTTGGAACTTTGACCCCCAATATCTTCGAAACTAGAAGGTTCCCAGGTATGGTCTAGAACAAAAAAATGATCGCAATGACGGGGAGAACAAGTACCTTTCGGCTTCGTTAAGGGTCTTTTTACACCCCTTATAGCCTTCGTCGATAAATGGGCTATCTTTTCAATTCGAACCAGTAGTTCCTGAGTTTATCGCGTTCAACCAAACAAACAAACTCTTCAGCTTTATAATATTAGTATAGATTATTACATTGTTGTTATTACATTGTTTAGTAAACATGGTAAATATCCCATTTTAGTGTTAATGATAATGTTAATGTCAGTTTAAAACTTATTATTTTATATTTTTCTGCATAGGTAAAAGGCATCCACAACTTGCAATACCATCACGCAGTCTTTAACTCGTTCCTGTTCAGTCAAAGACTCCTGGATGCTCTGGAAGACATCATGGAGACTGGCAACATCGTGCTGCATCACACCAAGGCACACTTGAAGCCGCCCGAGAAAGGGGCCGCTTATCCCATGCATCAGGTAACAAACCAGCTTGATTTCTAAGCAACAAAAAGAACTAACTCTATAGGACTAGGGAATACGAAAGAAAATTATTACCGTGATTTTTTACAACTGTTTAGCTGGTAGAGCATTTTATAAGCTTAATATTTCACAAACGAATCCCTTAATCGAAAAATTATTTAAACAAACTCGCAATATTTTTAAAGACCAAGCCAAGGACATAGCGGGACGCGAGAGGGAGAGAATCTCACGTCCCAGCCGCCGCGGGCGACGCACCGGGCGTCGGGGGCCACGTGGTGGCTCCC
This sequence comes from Noctua pronuba, assembly GCA_905220335.1. NCBI lineage: Eukaryota > Metazoa > Arthropoda > Insecta > Lepidoptera > Noctuidae > Noctua > Noctua pronuba. The sequence goes on from LR999911.1 coordinate 1,952,005, forward strand.
GGCCACCGTAGGCGCGGGCCTGTGGACGGTGAATGGGTTAGCTCACCGTCCGTCCGTCTTAGGACGACAGGCCGTGTCGACGGCGCGTTCGTGTTCCACGCGCGCCTCAAAGAGATGTCAGCAATCAGGAAGGGGCCCGCAAGGGCCGATGCCTGCCGGGGCTGTGGGACTGTTCGAAAGAGATACCGTGGCCCTGGAACACAAAGGGCAATGAAGGAACTTGGATGGGTTTTAGTCAGTAAGAGTCTGACACTCCCTCCCACTCCAGCCCGAGCGGGAGAAGTCATTTGATGATTTTCCATCAGTAAAAAAAAAAAAAAAAAAAAGCCAAGGACATACCACACTATGTGATACACTAGAAAAAAAATCCCCATTTTACGTATAGGTATCGGAGATACCCTAAATAATGTTTTTCGAGATTTTATTTTACCACTTTGTCAGCGTAACTAATCTGTATATTCATGCCAAATTACAGCTTTCTAGTACTAAGAGTATTTGAGCTAAGCTGCGAACAGACAGACGGGCATGGTGAAACTATAAAGTTTCCTTCCCTTGTTGACTACGGAACCCTAAAAATTTAATTTGGAACCATAAACAAATCATCCATTCCCGATACTTTATTGACTGAATGTATATCTCCGCTTTTCAGAACGTTAAAAAGCAATTCATCACTATAACAGTGACTCTGCTGCAGGTACAGAACTCATGTCTATTTTTCTGCGTAGGACTACCACTACTTCCCCTACAAGAACGACTCCATGATAGCAGCTTTCCTACACCTGGACGCTGCAGGTCCCGAAAACGGAGGCCTGTTTGTCTACCCTGGATCCCACAAGCTGGGGCCTCAGGAAGACGTTGGGGCCAACGAATCTAACTTCCATTATGTGGATCAGGTAATCACCATTTGTCTAGCCTTTTCCCAACTTTTTTTGGTGCTGTCTTCCAATTTAACCGGATGAAGCGGAATGTCGGAATTTTTTATGGAGCTGACAGCCGTCTTTAACCCGGTTATTGGTGCAGCTTTTAGTATTATTATTAATAATAATAATTAATTAATTATACCTGAGGAGGCTCTCGTTAGTATTTGGCCTTTGTGGACTATTCGAAGGCATTTGACATCGTGAAACATGCAGCCATATTTTATTCTTTACAAAATCAAAAGTGAGACCAAACCTCCATCAATATCCTCGAAGTAATTTACAAAAATAGCACAGCAAACATTAAACTTACCTTTCCCACTCAAAATTTCAAAATAGACAAAGGTGTGAAACAGGGTGATTCGCTCTCTCCCAAATTATTTACTAGCACCCTTGAGCAGGTATTCAAGAACCTAGGACACCTATGGTCCAGGTAAAGGTATATCAGTCGGTTGCAAAAAACTCACTAACCTACGTTTCGCTGATGAGATCATCTTATTTGCACCGACCGCTGCCGAGTTACAACAGATGCTCTAAGATCTGAGCACAGCAAGCCTTGAGGTTGAACTAATGATGAAAGACTAAACTCATGACTAATAGCCCAAAAACGTAGGGTTGAGGTAGATGGGCGAGAAATCCACTACGACGATGAGTACATTTATTTTGGCCCAGCTAGTCTCCTTCGAAAACAGGCAACACAGAGAAATCGACCGTCGTATCGAGAACGCCTGGAAGACGTAGGTACTGGTCCATGAAGTCGCTAATGAAGGTTGACCTACCTTTATCCCTGAAGCGCAAACTCATCGACATGTGTAACGATGATGTGTTCCAGACGAAATTCTCCTTAGAAAAGGCTACTCCCGTGGTTGCGGCTCGCGGAGACGTGGTGGTGTTCTCATACCTGCTGGTGCACGGCAGCCCCGCCAATACATCGAGCAGGCCCCGCCGCATGTTGCTGATGCAGGCCGCCGCTGCTGAGGACGAGCCGCTCGGCCAGCAGGCGCTGCGCCCCGGCCAGGGCTGGCTGCTCAGAGGGGCCAATGTCAACAGGGACGCCAGCATATCCAAGAGATTCGAGACCAACCAGTGACCATCATATAGTTTGAATCTCTTCTCTCTTTTCAATTGGTGATACATTGAGATAGGATATTAATTATGGTGTTAAAAGTATAGTATTAAAAACCAAAATGGTGGTTTCACTGTGTCCTAAGATTTAAGATACAATATAGGCTATCAGAAGTTTAATATAAAAACTGTGAGCACATGTCTCAATGCCGTCTGAGAGTAAAGCGACATAAGTGCTAAATTTAACGTATTTAGTTGAATTTTTTAAATAAAGGGTGTAAAAAGACCCTTAACGAAAATGAAAACCACATATTCTGCCCATCATTAGGATCATTTTTTTCTTCTAGACAATACCTGGGAAACAACAGGTTCTGGAAATATTGAAGGTCAAAGTTCCAATTTTTTCAAAAGTTTTTTTTTTAAACCACTTTTTAAGGTTTTAACTTTACTGTAATTAACTCCATGACCCATTTCCTTTTCAAAGCATCCATCAGCACTAAGTTTTGAGTGCGTAACATTGAGTTTTAACGTAAAACGTGATTTTTCACCCCAAAAAAAAAAGTCGTTTCCCAGCAATAATTTTTGCGTAGAGTTACTTAGTTTGATGTACATAATGCTTGGTTGACGGCTTCGTGAAGGGTCCGTTTACACCCTGTATATGGCATGTTTTCGCTTTTTCCCGTCTATCGTATAAGTATATTTAAATATCTTCGACTGTAAGAAAAAGAAAAGAACACAGAGTTTTCCGTAAATTATGTTAATAAACACTCCTTTCTTTTTACCACAACGTAATGAACGCACGTACGAAAGAATATTTAAAAGAGAAGATAGCATGCTGAAAAAACTCACAATACAGTTACGACGGCTATAATTCGATAGAGTTTATTAGCCACGTAGCCGTTCCCAAGGTTTGCCAAGAAACAAGAGGATAGTACCGTATTACAAAGACTAAAATATGAGATCGCACTTGGTGATAATACCGCCCATTGTACAATAGTTATAAATATGGTTGTCCTTTTCTTTTAGATAATTATGTGTTGTACATTTAAGTGTTTCTTAAATAAATCAGCAACCGCTTCGGGAAAACATAACTTATAAAAGATTTATTTATTCATTTAGGAAAAACAGAAATTGTACAATATATGTTACAGTAATATAACAACGTATTAGAGGTAGGCTATTGTACAATCCACGACGTTTCCACATATTACATAGGTTAGGTTAAAGATACAGTGTAGACACAGTATTTTAAATTACAATGACATAAATAAGAAGACAAAAAGTAATAATAAAATAACGACAGGAAGAGTTAAGAAGCAAATGTAAATTTCTTAACTTATGATGAATTAAATATAAAACTTCTTTACACATAAAAAATAATACTAAAGAAGAAAGGACAACACAAACATCACTACTTACACAATTGCAGACTATAGACTAAAGCAAGATGAATATAAAGGGTGTAAAAAGACCCTTAACGAAGCCAAAGGGCACTTATTCTCCCCGTCATGGCGATCATTTTTTTGTTCTAGACCATACCTGGGAACCTTCTAGTTACGGAGATATTGGGGGTCAAAGTTCCAACTTTTTCACAAGTTTTTTTTTAAATACAAGATTTTGATGTTGTAACTTCACTTTAAACACCTCCACGATCCCCGTGCTATTCAATCCATCCATCAGCACAATGTTTTGAGTGCGTAACTTTGAGTTTTACAGGAATAGGTGATTTTTCACCCCAAAAAAAAAAATCGTGCAAAAATGTTTGTGTAGGGTTACTTGGTTTGATGAACAGAATGCTTGGTTAACGGCTTCGTGAAGGGTCTGTTTACACCCTGTATTCTTGTTTATTTACCTAACTATCGACTATTAAATTTGTAGACTAGTAAATCTAGATCCTGGATTAAGCTGGGCGTGCAACGAGGTGAATTGTTCAGGCCCATTGATTTATTTATTTACTAGCTGACCCTACAGTCGTGAGTCGTAGTCCTGTCAATTTATACAAAAATAGATGTAATAAGATAGATAGGTTATTTAAATTATGATTTAATTTTGAAACCAGGCTAAAGTCAGACCATTTATTTGAATGCGCTTTGAATGTTTTGGAAAGCAGTGGCGAATAAGGATCAGTCCAACTGTAACCTATTCAAAACATAGTTTTAAGGTTCTATTTACTAAACCAAATTGTTTTTTATCATAATATATCTTAGTCTGTAAGATACATAATACAGGGTGTAAACGGACCCTTCACGAAGCCGTCAACCTAGCATTATGTACATCAAACTAAGTCACCCTACGCAAAAATGATTACTGTAAACTCAATGTAACGCACTCAAAACTTGGCGCTGATGGATGCTTTGAATAATAAACGGGTCATGGAAGTAATCAAAGTAAAGTTAAAACCTTAAAAAGTAGTATTACAAAAAAAAACTTGTGAAAAATTGGCACTTTGACCTCCAATATCTCCGTAACTAGAAAGTTCCCAGGTATGGTCCAGAACAAAAAACTGATCGGAATGACGGGGAGAACAAGTGCCTTTCGGCTTCGTTAAGGGTCTTTTTACAACCTTTATACAAACTGGAATGATGACATGCAACTCAAAAGCGTTCCGAGCGAGAGAACTTCAATAGTGGATGTCATCTTTTTCTAATAGGGTATCCAATGTTTGGATGGATGAATTTAGCACGCAGATAGTTTATAACCTGGATTAACATATATAGGATACTTTTTATATACCACTTGTGCGAATTTAAAAAAAGCAGCTGTTTCTACAAAGTTGCAATACCTACATGGTCAAAATGTATGGAACAGCAGATTTTTTACCTAGGCTAAATAATAACAGCCGCTCGGATCAATCTTTAGGTTAGGCCGTGCTTGCCTGGTTGGTCTGTGGATGGGTGACCACCCGTTACATGCCGAGTTTCCTCCGTGCCTCGGAAAGCACGTTATGCCGTTGGTAGGTAGTCAGTGGCAAAAAAGTCTGACAACCAGTCTTCCCAAGGGGTATCGTATTACCCAGTACTAACTGGGTTGTGGAGGTCAGATAGGCAGTCGCTCCATGTAGAATACTGGCATTCAGCTGCATCCGGTTAGACTAAAAGCCGACCCCAATATAGAAAAGGCTAGGCAGATGATGAACCAGCCAGTAAGTTAACATAACCCTAAAAATTAAAAAAAAAATTGTACATAAACAATTTATTATGTCAGATGTTTATTTGGCAACGAGTTGTGGTGCTCTCGTGTAGCTCTGCCTGGGGGCCTTATTCGGGGCCGAGGCTGCTGAGATACCATTCCATTCTGCTGATTGGCTCGGTCTTGTACCACAGCGGCTTGAAGTAATCATTTAATTTTTTGCACTTCCCAACGTGAACCAAAACCCATCCTTGAAATAATAAATATAAATAATATAAAATAACATAGAAAGAAAGAAAGAAAACATATTTATTTGGCACATGCCACAAGTGTACACAACAAACAAATAAAAATAAAATGAAAAACTTAAATCTACACAATAAAAAACGTAAATTAAACAGAAAAAAAGAGACAATATTGTGTGCCTCACGGCTGCGCCAAATAGGCCCAGTTCAGCCATCACGCCAGTAATCCCCGATGGGTTGGGCGGAGGTGTACATAATAGTACATCCACATTGTGCCAGTTTTGTTTAAAAGTCCCATGTTATAGGGGGCGCGCCTATTGCCATCAACCGGGCACAAGTACAGACTCCGTGGCTGCTACTGAAACCTTCCTGATGAAAAAACCCAATAACACTTTGCCCGACACAAAAATCGAACTTGGGATTATGAAGTCCCATGAGCTCAGCAGACGCTTTTGCGACCCCTAGACCAATTTGAAACGAAATTTAAAATTATCTTACGGTAGTTATTGTCAAATTTGTAACGGCACTGAGCATCGAGAAACTGGCAGTAGGTATCGAAGGTCGTGTACCCGTGGTTGTGGTCGTCACCAACGTAGCCTGTGCACCAAATGCCACAGGCATTCGACGCGTGTTTTTCCTCGCCCGCATTTCGAGCACACACGTGCTCTATCCTATAACAAATAATAAAAAAATCGTTGAACTGAGCAAAGCTTTCGCTTATTTAATTTTATTTAACTTGCCCTGTTAGATAGTAAAAAAAAAAGGTAAAGGACCGTGGGCAAAATACACCCACTTCCGCCACAGCTTAGACTACTTTTGTTTGGAAGGTATCACAGCCATGTTTCTCTGCGCCAAAGCGCATCAAATTCTGTCCCAGGGTTCTCTTTTTATGTCAAGTCGAAACTTACCGAGCATTATTTATTATTTATTTTGTATTATTATTTTGTTTCTATTACGTCTAACAGACCCCTCCGCCTGCCCCACAGCGAAGAACATCCATTGAAGATTCCCAAAAGTAAAAAAAAAGGTTAGGTTAGGTTTGTTTCAATACTGCTCAGGAAGTGAAACCTATTCGACTTGAAATTAATAGAGAACCCTGGCACAGAATTCGATGCGCTTTGGCACAGAGAAACATGGCTATGATACCTTCCAAACAAAAGTAGTCTAAGCTGTGGCGGACGTGGGTATGCCCCAAAAGTCAAAAAAAGGTTAGGTTAGGTTTGTTTCAATAATGATAGGTAAGTTTCGACTCGAAATAAATAGAGAACCCTGGGACAGAATTTGATGCGCTTTAGCACAGAGAAACATGGCTGTGATACCTTCCAAACAAAAGTAGTTTAAGCTGTGGCGGACGTGGGTGTGCCCAAAAAGTAAAAAAAAGGTTAGGTTAGGTTTACAATAGGTTAATAATGATCAACTCAAAATAAATAGAGAACCCTGGGACAGAATTTGATGCGCTTTGGCACAGAGATACATGGCTGTGGTACCTTCCAAACAAAAGTAGTCTAAGCTGTGGCGGACGTGGGTGTGCCCCAAAAGTCAAAAAAGGTTAGGTAAGGTTAGGTTTAGGTTAGGTTATGTTTAAATAAATATAGAACCCTGGGACAGAATTTGATGCGCTTTGGCACAGAGATACATGCCTGTGATACCTTTCAAACAAAAGTAGTCTAAGCTGTGGCGGACGTGGGTGTGCCCAAAAAGTAAAAAAAAAGGTTAGGTTAGGTTTGTTTCAATAATGATCGGTAAGTTTCGACTCGAAATAAATAGAGAACCCTAGGACAGAATGTGATGCGCTTTGGCACAGAGAAACATGGCTGTGATACCTTCGAAGCAAAAGTAGTTTAAGCTGTGGCGGACGTGGGTGTGCCCAAAAAGTAAAAAAAGGTGAGGTTAGGTTAGGTTTGTTTCAATAATGATCAACTCAAAATAAATAGAGAACCCTGGGACAGAATTTGATGCGCTTTGGCACAGAGATACATGGCTGTGGTACCTTCCAAACAAAAGTAGTCTAAGCTGTGGCGGACGTGGGTGTGCCCCAAAAGTCAAAAAAGGTTAGGTAAGGTTAGGTTTAGGTTAGGTTATGTTTAAATAAATATAGAACCCTGGGACAGAATTTGATGCGCTTTAGCACACAGATACATGCCTGTGATACCTTCCAAATAAAAGTAGTCTAAGCTGTGGCGGACGTGGGTGTGCCGCCCATACATTTCTGCCCACTATCCTTTATATTAGTAAAGAAAGTAATTTCTTTACTACGAGTAATATCAATTTACATTTTTAAATATTTCCTAAAAAAAAACATTGAGGAGTATAAAATAGTAGTTGAAAAAACTAAAAACCTGACTGAAAAAACTGAAAAGCATAAAACAAGCACGTTTTAAATTAAACAAAAGTTGGAAGCAAGCGTTGCCGATTTTAATATAAAATTATGAAAATTATTAATTGAGTGATTAAACTTTTTTTTATTATACGGGGCGTTTTTATATATATTTTTTTGTATTATATTTTATTTAAGGTACTTTCCTTCCGTGTGGCATGGCCGTGGGACGCCCTGAATCCGATTTTCTGCCTTTTTTTATAGGATTTGTCACTTCGAATTACTTTTAAACTTATAAGTATATTATTTTTGTGATCACCCATTAAAATCCTTCATATTTCGAACGCTACGATAAGGCACCCGAAATCCGCCATTTTTTTTTTTTTTCATTTCAATATAACCAGTGACACTAGCGCCACCAAGACAAATCTAACGACGTATAATTTATCCAAATCGGTTCATCCGTTTAGGAATTACGAGGGAACATAGAAACAAACAGTACATATTATGCAGTGTTAAATAAAATTTATTTAATTTTTTTTTTTTTTTCCACTTTAGAATAAAGAATTTAATAATTAAAGGAACTAAGAAAACAAGATTAGAATCAAAATAATTAAATTAAATAAGGGAAAGGAAATAGATTAAAATGAATACATTTATTATTTGTTAAAAAAGAAGTATCATAAAGATAATCGCAGATTTTGTTAATGAAAGAGTATTAGTTGAAGAGGTTTCTTATCTAACGAAGCTTCTTGTAGATTAAAACCACTTTTACAAATTGGAAGTTTAAAATACTAAATGGCTACGATCCGACGCAATTTCATTAGTTACTTTTTAAAACAAAACATACAAATACAAAAAATATGCCTTCCTTCCTTCTACACTACTAAGCTGCACCACTGGTGGTGTCATGGGGATTTTTTTTCCCTTCTACACTACTGGTCCAGTGGTGTCGTAGGTATTTGTAAAATACATATACAATGTCGCCCATGCGCATGTGACCGCCCGTAATTTTCTGAATATTCATGAAGAAATGTCAAAAATAAACTTCAAAAGGGGGGGTCTATCTATAACATTTTTCTTGTTATTCAATTTTGAATTTTTAAGTAGAATTTGTAGATTTGCTTTCTATTTTTTGACACATCTCCGAAGTTTATGGGTCGATTTGGATTCTGTTTATTATTTCTTAAAGCTTATGAGTTATTTTAACAGGTTAATTAACATTTTTACTAAAAATTATCGACTACGAAAAAAAAAACGGAATCGAAGTCATTTTTTCGGTAAAAAATTGTGTATTTATTTTAAAAAAACTAGTGTAAGTCCATAAATTATCCCGATAGGATGACTTTTTTAATCATTACTTGTAATCTTCTACATAACAGCTACAAATTCACAGAACATTGTTGATATCTAACTGTAACTAAATCCAAGGTAAAAATCTATAACTCTAAGAGTCAAATTTAGGAAAAGAAAATGTGAAAGTCAATAATTGAATGTTGCTCTTAGCAGTGAGTACTAAAAGGTTAAATTAATAATGAGGATAATAATGGAATTAAAAACAAACAAGCAATAGCCAGATTTTTCCTAAAAAAATAAAAAAAATACAAGAATTTGAATTAATTAGATTTTCGAAATGGCCCCCACCCTCCTGTAAACAAACCAAAGCCCACATGGCAACACTTTTGATTGTACGACGTAATTCTTCACGGTTTTCTTTTAATTCCGCAGCAGCAGCAAAAATCCTAGCCGTTAATTGCTCGCGGCTTTCGATGGGCACGGCATACACTTTCTGTTTCATGTAGCCCCAAAGATAAAAATCTAAGGGTGTAAGGTCGGGAGATCGCGGCGGCCTAGCAATGGCACCTCCTCTGCCAATCCACCACGGATAATTTTGATTTAAATAATGACGAACTAGTCGTGCGAAGTGTGCTGGAGCTCCATCTAATTGCAGATACATCCGCCTTCTTGTTTCCAGCGTGCAGCGGTACTTCCTCCAAAAGCAACGGCAACGTATTGACTATAAAATCTCAAAACGCGTGTTGATCTAGTCTGTTTGGTAACACGAAAGGGCCAATAAGTTCATCGTCAATCATTCCAGCCCATACATTTATGGAAAATTGAGTCTGGAAAGTTGTTTCCCTAATGATGTGTGGATTTTCAGTGGCCCACACATGAAGATTGCGATGATTTCTTATACCCGCCCTTGTTTTTTCTTTAGAGATAGGTATCAACAATGTTCTGTGAATTTGTAGCTGTTATGTATTAGATGACAAATAATGATTAAAAAAGTCGTCCTATCGGGATAATTTATGGACTTACACTAGTTTTTTTAAAATAAATACACTATTTTTTACCGAAAAAATGACTTCGATTCCGTTTTTTTTTTCGTAGTCGATAATTTGTAGTAAAAATGTTAATTAACCTGTTAAAATAACTCATAAGCTTTGACAAATAACAAACAGAATCCAAATCGACCCATAAACTTCGGAGATGTGTCAAAGAATAGAAAGCAAATATATAAACTCTACTTAAAAAATTCAAAATTGAATAACATGAAAAATGTTATAGATAGACCCCCCCTTTTGAAGTTTATTTTCGACATTTCTTCATGAATATTCAGGAAATTACGGGCGGTCACATGCGCATGGGCGACATTGTATATGCGTTCCCTTCCACACTACTAAGCCGCACCACTGGTAGTGTCGTGGGTATTTTTTTTCCTTTCTGCACTACTGATCCAATGGCATCGTAGGTATTTGTAAAATACATATAAATGCGTTCAAAAAAAAAAAAAACGAATACCTATAAGTTTATCTAGCATCGATCCATAATATGCCTGTCTCCCTGGGTCTGGCCTCAACAACTCGATATCTTCAGTACTCCGTCGCAAAATTAATAAGATTTTGTTGATTACCTAGTGGTGACAAGGTTGAATCACCTATTGAAACTAGAACCAGTTATAGCTCTTCGTAATAAAGCTCCGTCAATGAATCAGGACGCATAGACAGGTCAGGTACTGAAGACTTCATGAGGTGATATGTCAAATAGAATATTGGACAGACTGCAGACCAGAATTTCAACATTGACATTTTTTTTTTTATATATGATTTAACTACTGCAGACGGCGCGGAACACCATGGTTCGCGCCCGTTTTTAATTTATTTTATTATTTGCTCTGGTTTTTATTTCTTACAATAAGATGCGTGCGTATCCTCCATTGGATACGTTACATTTACTTAAACTTATTAGAGTAACTTAAAATCTACGTGACTCCATTTTTTTTTTTGTTTTTTCCATGCCATCTTGATATTGAAGTGTAATGGGTAATACCCATTACCATCACCGGAAAACGTCAAATATAACGACCCTTAATCACTAGATGGGACCTAAGACAAATGAATTTACGGACCAGCCTTAAACCAGGTTTTAAGGTCAGAGCTATCTGGTGGACAAAAATAGATAAAAAGGACTTAAAAAGAAGATTCATAATTTATCAATACATACCTAGTAAAAGTGAATGATTATATTATGAGAAATCGCTCTTGAAGAGACTTTTTTAACAGTTAGTTGCCATTAGGCAGACGCTCTTGTAGCAACCTGTTCAGAAACACTCCGTACGAGCAACGCCTACATTTTTTCAACATAAAGACATCTTATTTTTCTGTACAAAATTGTCAACGGAATAGTAAAATGCAGTGATTTAGTTGAGCGTATTCCGTAGTCAGTCCCTTCAAAACCTCCCAGATATCCCATCACCAGACTGTTTCATATTCCTTTCCTGGTATTAAAATGATTATTACTATTATTAAAGTAAAGTTAATCGGTAATCGTTCGTTCGGAAAGTATTCTAAATACTGGAGATAGCAAAGGGGAATGCCAGGCCGCTATAGTCATTTAGGCCCTGAGTGCCTGAGTGACATGTAAGACCGAATGTTAATACTCGTATTAGTTTTTTTCGATCGGCGCATTATGTAGATCATTGAATTTGTATTGTAAGTTGATTGTAAATGTGTGTGTAATAAATTAAATGCATTGTAATTTCTTTACACAAAAGGACAAATAATTAAAGTACAAATATGTGATTTTTTGCAACAAATCTTTAATTTTTCGCTATTAAGGTTTAGGATTATATTTAAATGAAACTGCGATTTTCTATTTGCACAAAAAAACGTAATTGCACTTTTTTCAGTACAGCAAGATACAGAATTTCGTTATTGTTTCAATATTTTTTATTTTTTCAAATATGTTTCCAACTTCTATCGAGTCGTGAATAGCAGAGTTAATTACGTAAAAATTACATAAGATTTTTTAACAAAACCAATTTCTTGGACATTGTTGGGCCTAAAATCGGCATTCACCTTTTACTCAAAAGAAACATTGCTTTATTTAAAAAAATAATCTGCCTTCAATGATTTTCGAAAATTCGCTACACGGGTTCTGTGTGGTTTAGTGGCTGTCACATGTCTTCGAATTTTTGGTACTTGGATACAACGGTTTCCCCACGAAGTTTTCCTTCACCGTTTTGAGAGTAGTGCTGATAAAATAAAGTAAATGCCTGCCTGCCGAGGCCCACGACATTTACGTCGAGGCCAGGAAGTCAAAACCAATTGGCCACCATTGCCCCCTGATCGCCAAAAGTGTAAGGACATCTAAAAGGATAAGCTACAAGTAATATACGTACTTACGAAGAAGGTGACTACACTCCTCGCCACAGACTCTGGGTACCTGGGTTGTTGTTTGGCCGGATATAAATGGCGCCTTAGTCGTACTCAGAAACCACTCGCCGTCGGCCCAGTACGGCTCGAAACCGTAATTAGGAAAGTATTCAAAAAGCTGTTGTTTCAATCTCTTGGCCTTGAGAAAATCTTTATAGTTCATGGTGGTCCTTGTCGTCCTCGTCCTTAAGAAAAAAAGGGTAGGTATTCGAGCAGTGGAGACGTGAGAGACAAGTATACCAATAAAGACTAAAGGGTGTAACAAGACCCTTAACGAAGCCGAAAGGCACTGGTTATCCCCGTCATTGCGATCATTGATCACCAAGATTCTGTAACATTTGATTGAAAAGAGTGTCCATGGAGTTTCTTGCCCATTCTTCTCCATAGAGATCTACGCCTTGGAATGGGCAACTACAGTACTTTCACAAGTTATTATGCCTTGTATCTTGTATCTGTGACTGTAGCTTCGCTTTCATTGTTTTTTGTGACATTCAAAAGTGCCTGTAATGGTCTAATTGAAATAAATGCTTTGAGTTTAAGTTTTTGAGTTCTTTTTTTTTGTTCCAGACCTTATCTGGGAACCTTCTCGTTACGGAGATATTCGGGGTCAAAGCTCCGACTTTTCCACAAGTTTTTTTTATTATATATGTGTTTAATGTATGATTTTCATCTCCACGACTCCCGTACCGTTTTTTTTTGGGGGTAAAATATCACATTTTACTGTAGGACTCAATGTAACGTACTGAAAACATTGTGCTGATGGATGGGTAAAAATCTTACATTAAAATCATGTATTTAAAAAAAAACTTTGAAAAGGTTGGAACTTTGACCCCCAATATCTCCATAACTAGAAGGTCCCCAGGTATGGTCTAGACCAAAAAAATGATCGCAATGATGGGGAAAACAAGTGCCTTTCGGCTTAGTTAAGGGTCTTTTTACACCCTTTATAGTTCATTAACTCAGTACAATGGTTACAATGCTTTATTTTTCGCACATTTTATTTGGCATCTTTTACTCAAAGTGAAACTTCTGAACACAAAATGAAGACATACATACAGACGGACGGATAGGCAGACACGTGATGTATAGGGGTTCCGTTTTTTCATTTGGACAATGGACATACGGAACCCGCAAAAAGGAACAGATGGACGGACCCCAACATAGCGCAATCCTTCCACATTTGTTGCGCGAATCGCCAGTCTGTGAAATTCACTGGCGGCTTCTCTATTCCTTGATCATTATAATCTGAATCTATTCAACGTTGGAGTGAACCGGTTTCTTCTAAGCAAGCGTCTCCCCCTAGGCCGCATCAGAGCTTCACATCAGGCGAATAGCGCCCAAACGCAAGCCTATTATAGTCTTCTGCCTAGCCTTTTCCCAACTATGTTGGGGTCGGCTTCCAGTCTAACCGGATGCAGCTGAATGCCAGTACTTTACATGGAGCGACTGCCTATTTTACCTCCACAACCCAGTTAGTACTGGGTAATACGATACCCCTTGGTAAGACTGGTTGTCAGACTTTCGGGCCACTGACTACCTGTAACGACTGTCAAAGATCTACAAATGACAGCCGGGACCAACGGTTTAACGTGCTTTCCGAGGCACGGAGGAAACTCGGTATGTAATGGGCGGTCACCCATCCACGGACCAACCTAGGCAAGCGTTGCTTAACCTTTAGATCGACCCGAGCGGCTGTTATTATGTAGCCACGAGCTCCACGCAAGCCTATTTTAGTATAACACAAAAAAAAAGAAATTTCTTACCGATGTGTCGGTGGCGTCGGTTCTCTGTGAACATGGAATGAAATAAAGATGAACAGTCTCCCAAGTGAGTTGATCACTCGAGTGTGGCGTCTGATGTCGACTTTAAGAAATTGACAATGCATCAACAATAACCAACCCACAACCTTACTATTTGTATGTTGGGGCTGTTGCCAATGGGCCAGTCCTGATACTGTTGGGGGTGGAGGGCTCAGCAAGAGGTAACTGTCCCATAATGTTTGCTGCTACTGTTACAAACACTTTTTGCTACTTGTTCACATTGGAATGCATACAAGTCCATGCCTCGGGTAAGTTATCTTAATCTTAATATATAAAAGCGAAAGGTCACTCACTCACTCACTCATCATGAAATATCGAAAACCGCTTGACGTACAAAGATGAAATTTGGCAGGGAGGTAGTTTATAGTTAGTAGACGTCCGCTAAGAACGGATTTTGCAATAGGGCTGGATTAAGGGGGTCTAAGGGCTCTCGCAAGTTTGTATGAAACTCCTTCATTTTTTGTGCTACAAACTTTTAATTTGGCCGGAAGGCTACTCGCGCCGAGCCTGTCGTCGAGGTGTCTATTAGTCATGATTTACATACCCTTGGCCCGCAATAATGTGCGTGCATCGTACTGAAACATAAGAACCATAGTTACAGAGTAGTATAATAGTAGATATAAACGCGACGATAGCATAAGCGGCTACATCCCGTTTGGTAACTTTCCCGATTCGCCAACTAAACAGAATACCACCACAAAAGTGCAGTTTCGTAAGTATTTTGATCTTCATACATTGAGTCTCGTTTCGTCAACTTTTGAGAACGCGTGTACTCATTCCCGTTTGTTAAACTTTTTGTTCGGCAAGTACAGTTAGGACTCCGGAGGACTACTCTGAAATACGACAATTAATATTCTATAAGCTCTTATTTATTTTTAACTTACCGTTTATACCCAAACACAAAAACAATACACAAAAACAATACTTTTTGCAATAAGAAAAAGAACACTAATATGACATGAAACTAAGTAAACAAATAGTTCCAATAATACTTGAACGTACTACCTTACTGATTTAAAAAATAATAACATTGAAATGAAGAATACTACTACCTGCACGCGGGCACGATTCATTCACCAGGTGGGATGCGTTCCAACGCTGCACCTACCTGCAGGCGGACACCATTCGAAAACCTTTCTACCTCATCTTGCTATTCACTAAAAACAACGAGAAATAATACTTACATAACACAATAAGCCCCAACAGTTGGTGAAACGTCGCCATATCTTAAGTGAATTGCAATAAAACGTAGTTCAGTAATATAGTGTATGATTTCATCAGAGAAATATAGTCATTTCATTATTGCAGTTGATCACGCATAGCTAATCTACGAGCGTATGTACTTCAAAACAAGATCCACTAAAGATTAGGAGTTTGTTAATGTACTGACATTTTTTTTGTGTAGACATTATTAGACTTAGGCTGATGATGAAATACTTCTACAGGGTCCATATTGGCTCACCTAAAGTTCTTTTCCCGAAATTGTTCTTCCTAACGATTTGTAATCCGAATGATCACTCTTCCTAAAAATTTTCATCCTAAAGTTTTCATTCATACTATTTGTAGTGCTACCGGCGATGTTCATAACACTCATGTTTCCGAAAATTGTAATTAATAATATCATTAATGTAAATATATTTAAACTCCTACTGTTTTTTGTCATAACGCTTTTATCCCTAAACATAAGTACAGGTCAGAGTCTCGTCTTGGGTGCCCCCAAGACGAGACTCTATGAAAAAAAAACTTAGAAAAATTTCGCAACCAATTTCGAAGTAGCGCTCGCCGGCCGCTACCGCGGCACCGCTCGCTACGCTCGCTCGGCTCGCGCGTAGTTACAGGTCACAGTTCTAACCTAACCTAACCTATGGATCCCTTCCACATCGTTTTTACGACAAACTTTATTCTTACATTTAGGTGTTTTATACGATAGAATCGAGAAAAAAAACGGTTTGCAAAAATAACACTTTTTTGGTTAAATTTTTCTAAGTCTAAACAAAGAAATCTAAACAAAAAATATATGACTTTGAATAATAGTGTAAAAGATGGTTATGTTGAGAAAACATAGGAAAACAAATAAAAGTGTAATAGATGTTTATTGCTACTGACATTATGAAGTTGAATGCTTCGGAATTATAAAATTAAGAGACAGAGTAGTTAGGAATTGTGATTGTTAGGATGAAAAATGTTAGGAAGAACATTTTCGGATTTCCAATTATCGGAGTTGAAAATTTAGGTGAACTTTGGCGCACCCACTTCTACATCTATGACATACAGTGGATCACAAAAAACTATTAATGAAAACATCAAAACAGAATTATTTTTATTGTTTTTAATAGAAGACTTTCTTCTTTTCAAGCTCTTTGATGATAGCTTTCGCTCTGTCTGCCACACGATCTTGTTCAAACGGGACAAATTTAAAAGTACAGCTGCCTTTATACGCCAATGTCCAACCTGAAAAAAAATATGGTGCTTCATCTTTGAATCTAGTTATTAATTTATATACAGGTATGCAAAATATTTTCGATATCCTGTATATCCTTTTCGGATTGGGATTTTAACCGACTTCTTAAAAAGGAGGATATTATGAATGTATTCCACCAGCATCTTTTTTTTCATCTATGTTCACCTATTTCTCCATAATGCTGTTCCGATTTAAGTGATTCTTTTTTCATTTAGTAAAAGAAGCTCGCGCTGTGGTTCCAAATCAATTTTGTCATAGAGTGACTTAGCAATCGCACACGACAATAAAATCTACACACAACAAAATCTAATTTAGACCGCTAGCGCTATTTTCAATTTAGGAGTAGGTAAGGACTATTTCAAATAGTAGATTATTCTTATATGATTAACTCATTCTGGGGGCGATCCCTGAGAAAAGCATAGCCCGTACCATAGCTCGCTGAGCAACCTTGAATTTATGGACCAACCGTACTGTACTATGAGTGTCCACGTTTCGGCCCCATAAGTCATCAATGAGATGGTATCTGCGCAGGTTTGTGTCGCGTCGCGGCAAGCCATACGCCATCTATTGCGACAACGGAAGGAACTTTGTTGACGCTAACAATGAGTTGGGTAGGATGATACTGTCCAGCGTTCAATTCCCGACCTCTTTCCCCCCCTGTCGTCAGACCCCACTGATACCAATCCTTTAACCCCTTGACACTTTTTAATCGGACGTCCACTGATGTTAGTACCTTCACTACCTGTGGAAACGTCTAGACCCAACAGATACTAGCTCAAGGAAGAAATACGGCAGTGATTCTGGGAGAGGTGGCGACGGGAGTTCATGGCAAAACCTAACCTATCAATGTCGGAGACCTTATTTAACTTAGAGAGGACAACTTGATGCCGCCCCACTGGCTTATGGGTCGCGTCACTAAATTATACCCAGGAACCGGCGGAATCTGCAGAGAAGCGGAGATCTGTACTGCTACCGGCACCATCAAATGGGCAATCAATAAAATATGCCCCCTACCTGTGGCTGAACAAGAATAGTTGAAAGAAGATTTCAACGGCGTGGAGTATGAACGCGCCCGTAAGCGCGCTCGATTTCCGAACGAGACGACGGAAGCACAGCGGGGCGCGCACGGGGGCCGCGAGCGGGCGCCGGCAGCGCGCGGCGCCATTATTAGTCGGCAATAGACACCGGTCAAATACGTACATTTTATGTCGCAATCGTGCGTCCAATTATAAATGCAATGTGCCTTCACCATTTTTTATTGAATATACTTCATTATTATCAAGAAAAGTAGAGATAAAGTAGTATCTAGTATAGTAGATTTAGTATTATCCTCAACACCTCCCACTTAGTATACGTTTGCTAGTACCTACAACTTAGTATACGTTTTTTTTTCTTCTTCATCTTGTCTATGCACGGAATACAGCTCTTAAATCAACCTTTTTTAAATATTTCTGGATATAAACCACCAACAGGCAGGGCCGAATTTTCGACCAATAATTGGCCGAAACCGAAACTGTGGTTGAAACTAGATTTCTCGGCCGAAACTGGAGCCGAACGTTCGTTCGGTCGGACACTTGAGTACTGCGCATCGCGCAGACATATTATATTAAGTAGATAGCATGTTGATGCTACTTACTGACCGTGCAGTTTGCGGATAAGTGTACAATATTTATTTGACTGAAAATCAATTATAATAAAGTAAAAATGGCCAAATGTTTAATATATCCTTGTATTTCGTTTCTTTATTTATATTCACACAAAGTAAACAACTTACAAAATAAGCCCCACTAAACCGTAGTAATGGTTTGACTGTGGAGTCGGTTCGTTTCCTCATACACTCATTCATAAATTTCGTACATAAAACTAATTATCATTTATAGGCAGCACCCTTTATATCTATGGGCCAAAGTTGCCCGGAAACAAATGCATGTTATTGTTGTTGTTTAACACATTTCTAAATAATATCTTTTTAGGGTAACTGGTTATTAGTGACCGATACTTAAACACGTGATTGTACTCATGATAACAAACAACTTTCCCAAAGAAACATTTTTTTTAACGGTTAACAGCTGATAGATCACAAGCGCGCGCATGCTAATTTCATACAGCTGTTGTGTTATTGTGAATTGTGTGTATCAAAAAAAAGTTTCTTTGGGAAAGTTGTTTGTTACTATGAGTACAATCACGAGTTTAAATATCGGTCACTAATTACCAGTCTATATAATCGTGTGTAAATAAAGGTGGAGTCGCACTATGAGGTCGTAAATATGGCGAATGAATTAACAATAATTTAGTTTCATCAGCGTTTAATATAATGCCAGTGCCGTGCGACCACGTAACAACAGCGTCTATATCGTGTTGAAATAGCTGGTAGGTATCGCCTGTACAAGTCATCTGCAAACATATACGCTGAACATTGCTGTAGCACTCGGCACAAGCTGTTAACATGCATAAGATAACAAATTGGTCCACATCCCGAGCCCTGCGAAAACCCACTCCGCACCTCGACTCTGTCACGCGCGACCTCCACCTTCACACTGTAGGAGCGCGCTGTGAGGTAATCACGGAACCATGGGTTCAGTGGTTCTCTCACCCCGCACTCCTCCACTGCACTGAGGATGTTATGGGATTGCAAAGTGTACAATGCTTTTTTATAGTCAAAAAAAAAATTGTTAAAAAAAATCGTTTGTGAATTTTGTTAGCAATGTATTTGTACCTTTTTCCTTTTAAAAAACCGTGTTGACACTCGTTTATGATGCTATTTTTTGTGTTACATGAATTCCGTAGGACAGCCTTTACAGAAGCCGACCGCCTTTGTGTTATATTCGGGATAAATTTTCATGAACGTACTGATATACTCTCTTACTTTATTCAGAAGATTATTTCGTGAATATGGAAGTAAGTTTCGATAACAGGTACCCCTATACAGCACAGACCAACCTGCAAAAAGAAGTGGCGCTTTAACAAAAAAAAAGTAATTTTTAAAATGCAGTGTTATTCTACATCGTATAGGTACAGTGCCCTCCAAAAGTTCGTTGAAATTATTCACTTCAGACGTTACGTCGCATTTTCATCTGAAATCTTAGTTTCAAATGTATGAACCATCATCTGCCTAGCCTTTTCCCAACTATATTGGGGTCGGCTTCCAGTCTAACCGGATGCCGCTGAATACCAGTATTTTACATGGAGCCACTGCCTATCAGACTTCCACAACCCAGTTAGTACTGGGTAATACGATACCCCTTGGTAATATTGGTTGTCAGACTTTTTGGGCCACTGACTACCTGTAACGACTGTCAAAGATCTACAAATGACACCCGGGACCAACAGCTTAACGTGCTTTCCGAGGCACGAAGGAAACTCGGTATGTAATGGGTGGTCACCCATCCACAGACCAACCTAGGCAAGCACAGCTTAACCTAAAGATCGACCATCGTGCATTTTATTTTTTTTATGGACCAAACAATTACCTATCAATAATAAAGGATTTTCCCATTTTTTTGTATTTGATAACCAGTTTTTAATTGCCAAACACTTGAAGAAGTACTTACGTAACGTTTGTTTGGAGAATTTGACTTAAATGGCAACATTCAAAGCTATGTGGTCTATGATCAACACAGAAGATGTCATAATTGTCAATTGTCATTTCTCTGTCTTCATCATAGACTACTATAAAGGGTGTAAAAAGACCCTTAACGAAGCCGAAGGGTACTTGTTCTCCCCGTTATTGCGATCATTTTTTTGTTCTAGACCATACCTGGGAACCTTCTAGTTACGGAGATATTGGGGGTCAAAGTTCCAACTTTTTCACAAGTTTTTTTTAAAATATATGTTTCTAATGTAATTTTTTTGCTTTAAACACCTTCACGACCCCCGTATTATTCAATCCATCCATCAGCACAATGTTTTGAGCTCGTTACATTGAGTTTTACCGTAAAACGTAATTTTTTACCCCAAAAAAAAAAATCGTTTCCCAGCAATAATTTTTGCGTAAAGTTACTTAGTTTGATGTACAGAATGCTTGGTTGACGGCTTCGTGAAGGGCCTGTTTACACCCCGTATACTAGTCTTGATCAATAACAAAGACATTCAAATATAACTAGCTAAAGACGGGACAAGACCAAGAAATTGACTGAATTCCAAAACCTGTTACAAATTAGTAACAAGTCGATCAGTCTAGTGCGATACGTCGTCTTGTCAGGTCGCATTCATATGACACAAAGACACTCAAATATTTCCGAGCTATAGACGGGTCATGACGAACAAAATCGTAATCCAAAACTTGTTACTACTTAGTAACAATTCGTTCTGTCTAGTGTCATGTGTGTCATACGCCCGCTTGTCAGGTAGCATTCGTGTGTCAAAATCGAAAATATTCAGGATGAAAATTATTGTATGACAATATTCCCAATTTCCGCTCTATATGTGTTTTAAATGTCTTTGATCAATAAAAATCTTGATGTGGGGTTTTGTTGTTAATAGTTATGTATTTTATTTGTTTACCAGTCTTATTTGTTTTGTGGTGAAGTATAAAGCACGAGAAAGCTACAGTCAACGTGTGCAGAGTTGATAAGGGCTACCACAATGCCATTGAGTACAGTTGCTGCTAGCATGTGTGAGAAGTATCTTATGGTGAATATGATAATGCCGCTGATGATGGCATGCCCGCGCCGCCGGCCGCTCAGTGATTTGAAGTTCTTCTAAGATAATAATGTTATGCTGCTTAAAATAAATGTTTTATTCAACTTCGTAATTAATGTTTCATTTTTGCCGAAGACATTCAAATATTACGAGCCTTAGACGGGACAACACGAAGAAACTGACATTCCAAAACTTGTGACAACTTAGTAACAAGTCGATCAGTCTATTCCGATACGTCCGCTTGTCAGGTCGCATTCATATGACATCACTTTGAATAACAGGAAAATATTTTGTAAAATTCGGACTATAATTCAAATCGTTTTTTGAAATCAGCATTTTAGGCTGCATGCATTGTAAAAGTTGGGTCCGACTCTCATTTGACCGTTTTTTAATATAATTCAGGATCCTATAACAAATGCCAAGGCAGCCAAACCGCCTACACCAGTCTACTATCTCGCGAATATTTAAAATACGAAATACAAAATATTTTTAAGTCGTGTGTTTGCAATATAAAATACAAAATACAGTATTTTAACCGTTTTCATTAAAATACAAATTACAAAATACAGTCAGTTGTTAGGTTATGTTAATAAAATATGTAGAATAATCCATCGTGACATTCGTACTTTTTTCTTCTACTTTATCGTTTAGTTAATGCTGGTTTCGAGAGTTTTATGCCACCCATGCGTACTAATAAACTTGAGTAATACACATTCATGAGAATAACCATTTAAGAATGAAAATGACAATTGACAAGATACTTGACAATTTGACGTACGGTACAGGTCATTACAGGTGCAGTGTGCCATCTTTAAAGGTTGACGTATGTAGCGGTCGCCATTTTGCTTACAAAAGCATCGACCGCTATTTTCTGCAGAACGCACCCAGTAATAAGATCGCTAAATGTATTTATGTTCAAATGTATTTTGAAGCCATAAGTATTTGAAATACCAGTTACAAATTACATTTTTAAGAAGTAATTGAATTACAAAATATACCAAATACGTATTTGTATTTCAATTACGTATTTTAATTACAAGTAATTCAAATACTGCCCAACACTGCAATATAGCTTCTGTAAACTGTTGAGAACCTCTTGTAACTGCCTTCCGTCTCCATCGTTGGCCGTCAATGACAGCCATATTCTAGTTAGGTTTAAAGTTCTTCTTCAAAGTGCATGAAATGAGCCTAGACCCGATTTTTCAATTTTAAATGGGACCAACTTTGAGATATATAATAATATATATTTTGTATATACGCTTTCCACTAAAAAAAGAATCGTGCAAATCGGACTTCTCATACATAAAAAAAAAGATAAAATCGACGCGTCGAATTAAGAACCTCCTTTTGCGTCGTCAGTTAAAAAACCAAACTTGAAGCGACTGACACGGGCGAGGGTCAATCTTTCACGGAAAATCTTAACACCGCGATTCAGAAAATGGAGTCAAACGAACAACGCAATCTATCGAGATTTTTAGACTAATCTAGAGTACCTTTTGATATCATATTTTTTTTTAAAGCCGGTCCGTCGATATAAACTCTTCGATATGATTTTAACATTTCTATTTTTTTTTAAGGATCGGAAATCATAAAATAACTCCTTTCCGCTCTGGCCTGGGCAGGAGGGTAAAAATTTGGGATTATGAGCAGTTTTTGAAGCCAAAAAAAACAAATACAAATAAAATTTTTGTCAAAAAAATAGAAAAAAAAATCTACATAGGGCCACCCTAATCACCTAGCGGTGTAAAATAGATTTGAAACCTATTCTCTTACCCACCAAATATACATAAGAAATTCCATCAAAATCTGTCGTGCCGTTTCGGTGGTGTGTGACCACAAACACCGTGACACGAGATTTTATATACGGGGTGTAAACAGACCCTTCACCAAGCCGTCAACCAAGCATTCTGTACATCAAACTAAGTAACTTTACGCAAAAAATTTTGCTGGGAAACGAAATTTTTTTTTGTGGTCAAAAATCACATTTTACGGTAAAACTCAATATAATGCGCTCAAAACTTATTGCTGATGGATGCTTTGAATAGTAAACGGACCATGGAGGTAATTGGAGTAAAGTTAGAACCTTAAAAAGTAGTATTTAAAAAAAAGCTTGTGAAAAAATTGGAACTTTGACCCCCAATATCTCCGTAACTAGAAGGTTACCAGGTATGGTCCAGAACAAAAAAATGATCACAATGACGAGGAGAACAAGTGCCTTTCGGCTTCGTTAAGGGTCTTTTTACACCCTTTATAATCTTATTATTTATTTACCACCAATTTTAGATGATAATGCGACAAAACATTTGGAGTGAAAAAAATTAAATAACTTTTGGAGCCAATTTTGGAAAAATAAAAAAAGTATGAGCCGAATACCTACATAACCTCCTTTTTTCGAAGGCGGCTAAAAGTCATAACTTGTTCTTTTTTTGTACAGATACGTAGATGACAGCTTTGTAATGGACCTTTTGACAGGTATGGAAGCGCCTATCAAACCATTCCCAAAGTTGAAGTCGTCTTCCAGTCTATCCTGATGCAGATGAGTACTAGCATTTTTCAAGGAGTGGGTGCCTATCCAACCTCCACATCAAGTTAAGTGGTAACCTGCTTGTCGCAGTCACGACGTGCATGCTCGTCAACTTTTTGTTCCGTCTTGTTGTATTTATAAATGTTTGTTATGTTTATTTTTTGTTATTTTGTATGCACGTCATGTCTCTGCGACAAGTAATTATTTTTTCTTTCTTTCGGGCTTCTGACAAAGTTGTCTTTTCTAAGATCTGCGATTGGCAGCTGTAACTAACCGATTAACGCTGTCCGAGGCACAGAGGAATGGAAATGGATGCAAAGATGAAACCCATCTACCGACCGACCTCAGCAAGCGTAACTTGACCTTCGATAAGCCCGTGTGGCGGTAAATTATAAGCCACGACTTCAAAGGAGCTCAAAAGGAGCTCGTGGCGTGTTTTCTGATTATGAATGTTATAGTCACGTTGTATGTTGCTGCAGTCCTCATTTTTGAGCGCGCAGTAGTTTACAAAGGATTTGTATTCAAAGTCTTTGTTCCTTCCGCATACTCTCCCATACCTGAAATAAAAATCCATAATTATGTTTAATTCTTTAGTGTCGCATCTGATTATTTTATTACCATTTAACCTAATAGGGACTGCAACTTGCAAAATGTGTAATTTTTCGGACTACCTTAGCACCTCCAGCCTCAACTGGACTACCAACCTGTTCTCATCATCGTCCTGCGTCTGCGCAGTATGTCTTATACATGCATATCGCTATCAGACTGCATCCCGGAAGTTACCACTTGCTATCGAATAGCCACGTCATCTTCACACAATCCATCCATCGTGTGTTCCATAATAACCATCCATATTAGTGTAAACTACAAGTATTCCGACTCGTTCCCTTATCCCTCTGCATCCCAAACCCAGTTGTACATTACAACCGATTTGCGCACAACTTTTCGCTCACTGGCGCCACTTTCAGGCTTTCTGGCACCTTACTTC
This sequence comes from Noctua pronuba, assembly GCA_905220335.1. Lineage (NCBI taxonomy): Eukaryota > Metazoa > Arthropoda > Insecta > Lepidoptera > Noctuidae > Noctua > Noctua pronuba. The sequence goes on from LR999911.1 coordinate 1,976,827, forward strand.
CTTCTTGGCATTTTAATCTTGCAAGCAGCTGCCTTTCGTTCATCGCTTTTGTGGCCCAACAACCACAAAAGACAGTTTTAACCATACTATAATGGTCCGCACCGATGTAGTAAGAAAGAACGGCCTATTCCCAGCAGTAGATAGATAGATAGATAAAACATTTATTTAGTGCACACAAAAGACATAGCACAACACACAGAAGCACAATTAAATAATACAAATTAAATACAAATTAAAATAATAGAAATTAACATAACTATATAAAAACAAGGCGCCAATATACAAAAATACAAACATATTTACGGAAAAAGTATAGTAACACCATGACAGTAGTGATAAATAATAATTCTACTGTGTACTTTTTTTTTAAACATCAAATAACCCCCCCCCCCCCCGCTCTGGGTGGAGTGGGAGAGAGTGTCAGACTTTTACTGACTAAAACCCATCCATGTTCCTTCTTTGCCCTTTGTGTTCCAGGGCCGCGGTATCTCTTTCGAATAGTCCCGCAGCCCCGGCAGGCATCGGCCCTTGCGGGCCCCTTCCTGTTGCTGACATCTCTTTGAGGCGCGCGTGGAACGGCCTGTCGTCCTAAGACGGACGGACGGTGAGCTAACCCATTACTCACCGTCCACAGGCCCGCGATCCTACTGTGTACTTAAATAGTAAATTAAATAAATAGTAGGTAGGTACATAAACATTTTTTCTTAAATGGAATAAAGATTCTTATCCGTATACTGACTCTGTATACATGGAGGGGCACCGGACGCCACACATGTAGCGCGCTGAATCCTTCTTGTAGGGGTCCTTGTCGAACACCCAGTCGCCGTGCTCCCAGTACGGCTCGTGACCGTAGTTGGGATTGTAGTGCTGGTCGCGCTCCGGCCCACCCTCGAGGCTCGGCAGTATCAAGTCGGGATCGACGGTCGATTGCTCTTTCATGATCACTGGGTGGGCTGTGAAATCTTATTGAGTATCACTTGAAAATCAATTATTAAACTAAACTCGACGTTCTAGCTAAAATTATCATTATAATTAACATAAGAATATACTTTGTGTAACAACTTCAGGGTTTCAGTCATATTAACAATTAGTAGTTAATCACTTGACACTTAATTTCTTTATGAAACGGCGTCACCTATTGTCATTGAGAATGGCGCCGAGTACAATTTAAATCATCAAAAATATAAAAATAACCTGACTGTTATAATTTAGTACCAGTTGTTGGATTTTTGATTTTAGCCGTATTATTTACATAAATGGAGTGCCAAAGAAATGGACATACATACATACGCTCGAAAAACATTACCCTCCTTCTGTGGCAGTCGGGCATAAACAACCTTATATTAATTGTACTAGAAAGAAGAAAATGAACTTTGGAGTAAAAGGAAAGGAATAATTTGCAATATAGCTTGTCACGTATAGTTTTTTTTTTGCCTTTTTATTCATGCGACAAGCTTGTGGAGACTATCCTGGTTGTAGGATGACGGCATAATAGAAATCATCTTTATCTATCAAAATAAAGGCGCGTACAAAGTTTAATGAGCGCTATTAGCCGTTGAGTATTTCTCTGGAGGCGGAAATCAGTACACCGTAAACGTATATTCATTAAAAAAATATTAATGTATAATGTTTATTTATTTATAGATAGGAGAACCAACAGCTATGACAAATGAATAACAATTATATAGGCAACACAGAGCCAATTACAGGTTCTCACTAGTAAACACAGAAAAGATAGTAGAGATCTTAGGATCACTAGTTAACAAGCACGATACAAATAAAATAAGAGTAATTAGAATAAGATACAATAAGCACTATAAACACTCAGACACCAGATTATATTTATTTTTATTTATAAATAACCATCCTTTCCTATGAAATAACTAATGTCACTCAGGAAGCTGCCACGCTTAAACGGCATTGGGTAGGACACGTGTTCCGTATGACAGTCTATCGATAGGTGAAACTTTCGAGCCAATGGCTTACTCTGGCGCAAGCGACATCGCGGCCCAAGCGATGGTGCCGGGATAACCAGGACTCTTTTGATAAAGATCGGTTTTTAGGCAAACTGCTAAGGACCGATCTTTAAGCCCCTTTCCCAGCAATTGGACAATACGGGTACAATACGGAGGAGCTCGTGGCTTTATAATAACAGCCGCTCGGGTCGATCTTTAGGTTAAGCCGTGCTTGCCTAGGTTGGTCCGTGGATGGGTGACCACCCATTACATACCGAGTTTCCTCCGTGCCTCGGAAAGCACGGTAAGCCGTTGGTCCCGGCTGTCATTTGTAGATCTTTGACAGTCGTTAGGTAGTCAGTAGCCCAAAAAGTCTGACAACCAGTCTCACCAAGGGGTATCGTATTACCCAGTACTAACTGGGTTGTGGAGGTCCGATAGGCAGTCGCTCCATGTAAAATACTGGTATTCAGCTGCATCCGGTTAGACTGGAAGCCGACCCCAACATAGTTGGGAAAAGGCTAGGCAGATGATGGGTATACATAATAATAGTAAAAATAAAAATCCAAAATATTGCTCACCATTCATTTCCCGTTGACGGAGACCAGGGTGCAGGGGCCAGAAGCCGTCATAAAGCGTTGGCTGTGGCGTCATCTGCCTGCACGAATATACACTATACAGGGTGTAAACGGGCCCTTCACGAAGCCGTCAACCAAGCATTCTGTACATCAAAGTAAGTAACTCTACGCAAAAATTATTGCTGGGAAACGACTTTTTTTTTGGGGTGAAAAATAACGTTTAACGGAAGGACTCAATGTAACGCACTCAGAACATTGTGCTGAATGTGCTGATGGATGGATTGAATAGTACGGTGGTAGTGGAGGTGTTTAAAGTAAAAATCTTACTTTAAAAACATGTATTTAAAAAAAAACTTGTGAAAAATTTAGAACTTTGACCTCCAATATCTCCGTAGCTAGAAGGTTCCCAGGTATGGTCTAGGACAAAAAAAAATATCGCATTGACGGGGATAACAAGTGCCTTTCGGCTTCGTTAAGGGTCTTTTTACACCCTTTATAAAGATCATTAGTGCCATTATTAGTTTATTACATTGTTACGACGGCTGTTTAGACAACGTTCGAGTCTAGAATGGTCAGTCAGTCTGATTTGGGTGATAAAACGAAGCAAACCAGTCAAATCGATCTTCAGATTAACCCGCTTACCTAGGTTGGTCTGTGGATGGATGACCACCCACCACACCACAGATGCATTTCTAGTCTAACACACGACACGAAAGATAGTTTATAATCTGGATTAACACATAGAATACTTATTATCCCGGTAAATGAGTTCACGCAGACGAAGTCGCGGGCAAAAGCTAGTTTTTTTTTAATTTGTCAGCCTCTTCTGTCCCATTGCTGGGCAAAGGCCTCCCCCATTTCTTTCCAGCTATACCGGTGTTTGGCCTCCAATTTTTTTTTTTTTTGTTATTTATTAAAGTAAAAAATCTTGTACAGTACCTTCGCTTTACACATTGTGATCGTTTCCAGAATCGGAAACTTCCCACCTTGATCCATGAACCCTCTACACAAAGGTTTTTTACGGTTTTCTTGACCCCATGCCCGACTTGAGCGACGCTCGCGCTCAAAGGCAGCACCACCACTGCACATTGGAGATCATTTGGTTAGGTTACAAGGATCAAGAACACAAGAATCATATAAAAGGTGTAAAAAGACCCTTAACGAAGCCGAAAGGCACTTGTTCTCCCCACCATTGCGATTTTTTTTTTGTTCTGAACCATACCTGGGAACCTTCTAGTTACGGAGGTCAAAGTTCCAATTTTTCCACAATTTTTTTTTTAAATACCACTTTTAAAGGTTTTTACTTTACTTTAATTAACTCCATGACCCGTTTACTATTCAAAGCATCCATCAGCACTAAGTTTTGAGTGCGTTACATTGAGTTTTACCGTACAACGTGATTTTTCACCCCAAAAGAAAAAGTCGTTTCCCAGCAATAATTTTTGCGTAGAGTTACTTACTTTGATGTACAGAATGCTTGGTTGACGGTTTCGTGAAGGGTCTGTTTACACCTTGTATACATAACTCTAAAGATTCCCAAGTTTCAGAATGTAACATTTGATTTCACGATCAAAATTATAAAAAAATATTTTTTTATTGTAATTGTATTGCAGCTAAACTAACACAGCCCCTAAATAAATAACTAATTTTATTCTCTTATACGACTTCTAGTTCCTTCGTTTGCACACTGCTGAGGCTCATGGTGAGGCTTACTAAAGTTTTTGACGACCCCCTTCCATCTAGGACGATCTGTGGCGTGCGGTGGACTGTGGAGGTCCTCGTGACTAGTTGTTGCTTCACTCATTCAAATGATGGTGTAGAGATTAATTAGACCCTTGGGTCTCTTGCTTTCCATTTTTCCGGTAACCTTATTTTTTTCAACCATATATTGAAGTGCTTTTGCAAATGAATCAAGGAGAAATTCTGAGATAATGATCACACACAAAGAATACTTACTGTTTAATAACAAAAAAGCAAATAATCCAAAATTATTGTCCATTACGCTAAATCCACAAGTCCATTACAATTTTCTGCATCTGTCGGAACACCTTACATTTTTTTACCTACAGATGCAGAAAATTGTAATGGAATTATGCATTTACTTATGTAATTCATAGCTCGTTGTGTTTTCAGAACTAAAATATTTTTATGTCAAAGTGATGTGGTGGAGTTAATTGATAGTTTTACAACCGAGACGGCGTCGGCTAACACAAGAGCGACCGCGTCGACGTTACATCACACTCATTGCCTCAAGCCTTACCGACTAGTGCCGTTTTAGTTCTGGGAGACGTTCCATTGTGGTATTCACTAGAAACACTAGTTAGGGTTTAGAATAAAACCGTCAAATTATCAGTAAGTAGATGAACTACTTTACTTTAAGGGTACGTGCACTCGCTACCCGGGATAAGTGAGGACTAGTCGACACGGAACGATACGCAACCTTAAAGCTCACGCTACGTTTATTAGTATAGCACATCCAAATGCCGATCTACCTCACGCATGTCACGTGTACCAGATTATTTTGTCTTACTGAGCTCAGATAGGTAGCCACTGCTGTAGGTGGCTAAGTAAAATATTGACAATCAGGTTTATCCGGTTAGACTGGAAGCTGACTCGAACATGTGAGTATGTATATCCAAGTTGAAAAATGGCTAGGTAGAGCACAGTGGTGCAGTGGGGCTACAACGGTGCATCGAGGGAAATCTAAGCATGCTCGGAATACGGAAACACCGTCTCAGTTAATGCGTAATTTTCGCATTGAATCCATACTAATATTACAAATGCGAAAGTAAGTCTGTTTGTTTGTTTGTCTGCTACCTTTTCACGACTAAACAGCTGATCGGATCGTAATGAAATTTGGCGAGGAGATAGATTATATCCTGGGGAAGGACATAGGCTATCTTTGTTTTTCCTCACTCATACTCATCAAAATTACCACGTGAAGTCGCGGGAACAACTAGTAAATTATAAATCACATTCTTTTGTTCTTAAAAAAGGTAACGGAATCTTTTAAAAGAACTCCAAATCTCAGAACGGTCCTCTGTATAATTCAATTACATAAATTCGACTGAATTTTGAATAAGAAATTATTGAAATGGCAACAGGTTACTTCTGTGAAGCTTGGGTCGTACGGAAGTTCACGGAATTATTTTTAAGTTTCACGGCCCATTGTCGGCGAGGGATTCGAATCTGAAACCTGAAGTTTTGATATCGGAGGAATAGGATGTCTCTATAGCACCGAACTCTCGGGAGGGGGAGGCAAAGGGAGGGTTCAAAGGACGCCACAATGAGAAGTGCGTCTGGGCTGATTATTTGACGATCTCCTTTATCGTGTGGTTAGTTCATAACTTATGTTAATTAAGTTTATCCTATTTTCTAAGCCAAACATTTTTTACCATTCCTATTATGAAAAAACATGTAGCTATATTCATTAATATATAAGACCTGTATAGTGTATATGTCACCATAAAATTGTAAAAACCGTTAGATTATAATCTATCTCGCGAGATTGTAATCTGTCGAAAGATTGTGAACCGTAGCATACTGCTTACAATTTAAAGCATTACTTTTCGGTATTTTATAATCTATCGAAGTGAAACTGTCAAATTGTGAAATGGCATGCGACGGAACGCACCTCGCGCGTTGATTGGTGGTACAACATACTCATGTTTTACAAAATAAAAATAATTTAACCTGGTGTCAGAGTTTATATGCCGCCCACGGGATTATACCTACTTGGCTTTACATGCCGTCAAGAAATATCTCTCAGGCATGCTGGTTTCCTCACGATGTTTTCCTTCACCGAAGCAATTGATAATTATACAATTCGCACATGAATCCGAAATATCAGAGGTGCGTGCCTTGGGTTCGAACTCGGCAGTCCGACGGTCACACCACTAGGCTATCGCTGCAGAACTGTTTTATAATCACTGTTTTTTTATTCATTAGATAATCCTACTAACAAAAAGACCTGCATAGCTATTCACAAACGCTTCGATTCGATTTCGATTCGACAAGTCGTATGTCTTTTGATAGCATTACGAAAGCGAGCGGGAAAGACATACGACTTTCCGAATCGAAAACGAATCGAAGTGTTTGTGAATAGCTATGCTGAATAGGACCTAAAGTTCCTATTTAAAAACATTATATTCAAGTCAAGGCATTAAGTCCGCCTTTGTACATTATGTGCATAAAGTTTAATAAATAAATAAATAAAATATTCGCGGCGCGTGACATGGCGGCACCCACAATTAATCTTTTTTTTTATTTTATTTCAATCCGCACTATGAATTGTATTTCGAGACGAGTGTAAATTTACTTGAGCTTAGTCGAGATCCGGGCTTAATGCGTACCAGTAAATACTTAAGTAAGTAAGCACGTAAGCACCACATAAGTATTTGATTTGAGAATCATCGGGTACGCACGTGTACGAATAATAATGGTTCGCCTCAGGAACATGCCTATTTGCTCAGACCCAAGTAAAGCTTTTGTAAATATATTTGGCCGCGTAATGTCTTCATTATAAATAATTCATTGAAAATAATAATAACACCTGTAAGTGTGTAACTTTGAGTATCGTACTAATGAAATGTATTTTAAGTTTCCCTTCTTCTTCTTCTTAGCGTGTCGATTGCAATCTAAACAGTGTCAGCCCAGAACTGAGCAACTAGTTTGGCGTTTTCGGTAGCGTCCATCAGTTCCTGTAGTGAACAAACAACAGGAAACGCAGGACACGATATTAAGTGCCCCATCGTTTTTAGAACAGCACATTTACACGCCAGGGCAGAGTCATTAATGAATCTCCACCTGAGCAGGTTTTCCTTGCTGTGGCCAACCTGGGTCCGGAGTCTATTTAAAGACTTCCAGGTCAGCCATGGCAACTCATGTCCAGGTGGGAGATTTTCAGCAGGTGGAACGAATGGGTTAGGTAAGGATGCACTACCTCGCCGCAGCTTTAGTCTTCCCTTCTTATTAATCTAATCAACTAACATTTTTGAAGCAAATAGAATGAAAATACATTTTGATACAAGTGGGCAAACTTTGTCATTCCAGCCGAATCGGAAATAACTAAATAGTGTAATGGAGCTGAGAAATGCAGTGACAAATGCCCACGTGAATGAAACGACGTTTTTCAATTACACCTACGAAGACATAAAATAACAGAACGAAAAGTTCAAAGAACCCTAAGGTAGACTGGTAGAAAATGCCCAAGGCATTAAGTTCGCCTTTGTACATTATGTGCATAAAGTTTTAATAAATAATAATAAATAAATAAAAGTATTTTTGTCATTAATCACTAGGAAACTATTTTTTTAAGGATTTAATTTGATTTTTCCTCGGCTTTACCTGCTACCCGCAAAACTGCCTAGGTTTAAAATACTTAATAAATTAAAATATTTTTCTTACCTACTCAAAATAGAAGATCAGCAAATGTTTGAGGAAACCGACATGTTCTAGAACCAAATATTCGAAGACATTTGTGACATTTACATATACTTAGACAATTTTGTCATATACTTGTTGTCACACGAATATAAAAAAATGATTACAAGTAATGTTGTTTTCTTTATTAACTATATCTGTAAATAACTCTTGAAATAACTCCTAAAAATTTTATTAGAATAATGCTAAATAAACATACCTTGTGAAATTCCCTTAATGAGAATAATATGTTACTATTGTGTTGCTTTTGTGTTACGATAACACAAAAAGGCCGTGTTACATTTGTGTTATTTTGTGTTAATTTTTGGCGGCCTTACCCATCTACCAACCCGCACTGGCCGTAGCCCACTCCCTCTCATAGAGAGGAAGCCGTGTCCCAGCAGTGGGAACATTATAGGCTGATTATGCTCTGCTTATGCTAAATATTTGCCTAGTCATCTATTTTAACACTAGTTTTTCCTAAAAAATTTCCGCACTTTTCTTTATGATTCAATCTAGGATACAAATAAATGATGTGGAAGTATCTTTTAATATGTACCTTGTACCAGACTACAAAAATAAAAAGTTTTAAGCTTTCACGGTTTACAACTAAGCTTATACGGTCACTTACGGGATATCTTCCGTGATTCGTCTGCTCTTAACAATTTATTTTCCATCCACCTGCATTCTCCAGTCAACCCGCGATCATGGTGCTTGCAACAGCGTCGAAATATCGGGAGCTCAAAATAATGAACAATCACGGAAGATATCCCGTAAGTGACAGTATAAGCTCATGACACTGTTATAAGCACTGCACCCTATCTGAGGAACACAATGCTATGTGCGTTGCAGTTTGGAGTTTCATGGAAAGAGTCCGGACTGGCTCGGCTTGAGAGGATATGTACCCATACATCATACCATCCCATACAGCGTTGTATCATAAGCCCCGAGCTGCCCTCTAGCGTCGCCGTCGCGCGTCGATGTGGCCCCTCCGGCCATTTTCCGGAGCTCCCGTCAGTTTTTTTCTAGGCTTTTTTTGGAGTGTATGAAAGGGTGACGTCCCTTTGATACCCAGTGGCGTTAAATATTATTATTGCGATTCCAAAAACCCGGCGCACCCTGAACATCTACACTCGGTAGCTCAGAGAGTAATCCTTTCCCCTCGATAGCTCAAATTAAGATAAGTAAGAACAATGGACCCCTTAAGAAGTTATCAATCAATTCAGTTAATAACATCCTGAAAGAATAACAGTGCAGGTTTAATATACACAGCTCTATTCATCAACATAACGGCGTCAAACAGTTTCGAAGCAGCAGCACAGGTGTTGCTGGAAGCGCAAAGCGGTCATTAAATTAAAACGACAAAGATGAACATAACTCACCGAACTCATATCATAATTCTTAACAAAGTCGCTGGCTTGTAATTCGTCTGCACGCGTCCCGCATCCCGCGTCCCGTACTCGCGTTCCCGTGATATATCGCCCGAGATTCTCCGCCGGAATAATTTTTCCCTCGCCTTTTCAAATTCACCCCGCTCCGTTGTGTTCACACATGACAAATTGCATTCACTTATATACCTACACACTTTGTGACACACAAATTATCTTTATTGACTCACTGACACCCATATTTTGGTGGGTTTGTCTAGTTAAATCATGCTGTTTTATTGTCAGCGTTTTTGCAATCAGCCGGCTGGGTTATTTTTTATGTGGCTTGGTCATGTTTAGGTAGATAATACCTACATTACATAAAATCACGCCTTTAATCCCCGAAAGGTAAGGCACAGATGTAGTTTATAAGTACACCCACATATCTCCAGTTATGTTTAAGTTAAGTCCCTTGAATTAGGGCGCGTGGGGGATGACATTTTGAGTATGTAGTTCAGTTTATGGTGGAGAGGTGGAAAATTTCCAAAAATCTTTAAAACTTCGATTTCTCCAAAATAATCCAGTTTGGACCCCAAGTAACGATGGCTAAAAATTGGTCTAGTGTCACACATTTCAAGAAGTGTATCCAAAAAATTACCAAACGCCCTGTATAAAGGGTGTAAACAGACCCTTCACGAAGCCGCCAACCAAGCATCCAGTTCATCAAACTAAGTAACTCTACGCAAAAATTATTGCTGGAAAACCACTTTTTTTGTGGGGTGGATAATCACGTTTTACGGTAAAACTCAATATAACGCACTCAAACCTTAGTGCTGATGGATGCTTTGAATAGTAAACGGATCATCGAGTTAATTAAAGTAAAATTAAAACCTTTAAAAGTGGTTGGAACTTGACCTCCAATATATCTCCGTAACTAGAATGTTCCCAGGTATGGTTCAGAACAAAAAAATGATCGCAATGGGCAGAACAAGTGCCTTTCGGCTTCGTTAAGGGTCTTTTTACACCCTGTATATTGAAAGAATGAGATAGTTTCAGAAGTCCCCCATAATTATAATACAATTATTCTTATGAATACCGAATTAATAACGTAGCACATAGCACGTAATTCCGTAAGACCATTTTCCTTTTTTACATGAAGCTTCCTTTGAATTCAGGCCAGTTTCAAGTGGGTCGCTAATTTCCCCAGCTCTCTCTATCGTAGTAGAATGGGGAATAAGCGGGATATAGAAAAAGTGAACAAACACGGTATGTCCATTAGTGATCACTGAAATGTTTCTTTTTCTTAAAAACAACGGCTCTCTGAACTTTTTGTTTGGTGCCTTGATCAATATTTTTCGCTTTCGTACGTAGGTATAAAACCTAGTGCAGTGTTAAATAAAAAAATTGGTAAATCACTTTTATAATAAAGAATTTAATAATTAAAAGAACTATAGCTAAAACAAGATTAGAATAAAAATAATTAGATTAAATAAGGTAAAAGATACATAAAAAAAGAAAAAAGAAATAGATTAAAATGAATAGATTTGATATTTGTAAGAAAAGAAGTATCAATGGAATGTATATAAATTGTATGTATTACATTTATTATATCGTATGTATGTAGTTTAGTTTACAAAATTAATTAATTTAAATAATAAAATGTACTGTTAATGCACATAGGTAGGTATATCCTCTTATGCTTCGCAATCGAAATTTGGTTTGCTGTAAGAAAACCCAATTCTGGGTTAAGCTCGCCATTGTATACATCTATATATATAAAATTCAAAGTCCTGACTGACTGACTGATATATCAACGCACAGCCCAAACCGCTGGTCCTAGAGACATGAAATTTGGAGGGTGTATTCTTTGTGAAGGGTAGGTATCCACTAAGAAAGGGTTTTTCGAAATTCCACCCCTAAGGGGGTGAAATGGGGTGTTGAATTTTCTATGAAACTTTTTATTCTCGCAGTCGATTGACTTGAAAATTAGTGTACATACTTTTCAGATAAAATTATGAGATACGTGTATCACAGTTTTTCCAAAATCATCCCCCAATTTAAAAATTTAATGTCTTGATTGGCTGACTGATATATCAATGCACAGCCCAAACCGCTGGTCCTAGAGACATGAAATTTGGTGGGTGTTTTCTTTGTGAAGGGTAGGTATCCACTAAGAAAGGATTTTTCGAAATTCCACCCCTAAGAGGGTGAAATTGGGTGTTGAATTTTCTATGAAACTTTTTATTCTCGCAGTCGATTGACTTGACAATTTGTGTACATACTCTTCAGATAAAATTATGAGATACATGTATCACAGTTTTTCCAAAATCATCCCCCAATTTAAGAATTCACTGTCGACTGGCTGACTGATACATCAACGCACAGCCCAATCGGCTGGTTCTAGAGACATAAAATTTGGAGGGTGCGTTCTTTGTGAAGAGTAAGTATCTGCTAAGAAACAGTTTTTTTAATTCCACCCCTAAGAGGGTGAAATGGGAAACTTTCTGTGAAACTTTTTATTCTCTGAGTCGATTGACTTGAAAATTTGTATACATACTTTTCAATTAAAATTATGAGATACGTGTATCACAGTTTTTTCAAAAATCAAAATCATCCCCCAACAGAGTCAAATAGGGCTTCGAAGCTCACGTAGACGGGCGCATGGCGCGCAGGGCGTGCGGGGCACGGGAGTATTTACCTATTAAGTAAGTAGGTAGGATTTTTCTGAGGAAGACGTCTGTAAATATGGTTTATTCCACAGATTTTTGCGTTGGCTCGTGATACACGACATCGATATTAAATGTTATGTAAAAGTTTAATGTCTTTAAATAGATTCCTAATTAATCATTTGATTGTTGTCACCGGTGTCCAATCTCAAACCAAGGTATCAATATTCACATAACAATATGTAAAGTACCTAATTGATATTACTATGAACTAATATTTGCAAGTTATAAGCAACTATATAAAAACCATGTATCTGCTTTACATAAATAGATTACTTATTATCCCAGAAGTAAGATCCCGTGGGCAATTCCCGAACTCCACGCGGGCGACGCCGCGGGCATAAGCTAGTCTTATATATAAAATTCTCGTGTCACAATGTTCGTTCCCGTACTCCTCCGAAACGGCTTGACCGATTCTCATGAAATTTTGTGAGCATATTGAGTAGGTCTGAGAATCGGCCAACATCTATTTTTCATACCCCTAAGTGACGCAGACGAAGTTGCGCGGGTCAGCTAGTAAGCTATATTAATTATTGCAATTTGTATGTATATTTTTCTGTTGTTTTGTGTGCAATAAAGAATAAAGTAAAGTATCATAAAGATATTAGCGGTTTTGTTACACCTGAAAACGCAGGACTAGTGGGAAAAAATATTGCCATTAGTTCTATCGTAGAACTGCTTAGTAGAACTAGTGGGAACGAACCCATAATACGACTTTTTTTTTTTCTGAAATGTTTGATTTGGTTAATATTTCCTTTATTTATTCCTATACAAATACAATTACATTTTTAAATATTCCTTAGAAAAAACAATATAAAAAACATTTAAAAATATAAAAAATTGTAGCCCACCGGTATCGGGAACAGGGTCCAAGCTACCGGCGGTCAGGGCTCCAGCGAGAGGAACCTCCTAACAATACGAGCCGTGTCCAGGAGTACCGCTTGATTTGGTTGATTGTTAAATGAATAAGAAAGAATTTTTACGATGACTTTTTTAGGTTTAGTTATTCGAGATCGCATGGCTACGGTGTTAAGTTTTTCGTGGTAGCGTGCATTCGTTTGTTAAGTGTTTCGTATTAGTAAACTTACGGGGACGTGTTATTCGGTGTTGCACTTTTCTAAGTCACGTAACACATTCCAATAAACAGAATAATAGAACCACATACATAATAATCAAATCAAATTACCTAAAACCATTCTTTTTGGTCATATAATGCCTGGTCGGTCAGCCAGCCTTTGAGTTTAGATTTAAAAGCAGTGTCAGATGTCGCGCTCAAAATATTATCCGGTAGCCGGTTGTAGGTATACCGATGGACCCATAACATGAATTAACTTAGATAGGGTTTGTGGGTAGCCAGCTTATTTGTTTCAACCACGAGTACAGCAATTATGTCTATCTCCGCGTTTATTGTATTCGTCTGGATGGTGCCTAACGTATACCGCCGCCTGCAATATCGCCATAGCGGGAACAGTCAATATTTTTAAAATGGGCACGCGGTGGCATCCCATTGTGGCTCTCACGGCACGCTTCTGCATCCTGCAATCTCTCTCCCAATCGGCAGCTCGGCCCTACAACTCCACGCCATACTGGAGGACCGAGTGTACCAACTAGAAATAACACCCTATCATCATTTTACGTGGGAGCGTTCCAGAGCGAAATATGCCCATCCGAGTTTGCCGCACATTTTATCAATATGCGGCCCCCAAGTGAGAGAACTGTCCAGTTCGAAGCCGAGAAATGTGGTGACTTGTACCTGTTCCACACTGCTTCCTACCCAAAGTGACAGTGGTGTACACATTCGACCGGAAAGATTGCACGTGCATGTAATGGGTCTTGGTTGTGTTAAGTATCAAGCAATTTATTTCAAATCAGTTGTTAATTTTCCCCACCACTGAATTGAGTCTTTCTTGTAGTCTTTCCATCGACAGCAACTAGGTATCTAATAACCCTAATTTATAGGTTTCGCCGTGAAAGCAGTGATAGCCTAGTGGTGTGACCGCCGGACTGCCAAGTCATAGGTCTCGAGTTCGAACCGAAGGCACGCATCTCTGATTTTTCGGATTCATGTGCGTATTGTATAATTATCACTTGCTTTTCAGTGAAGGAAAACATCGTGAGGAAACCAGCATGCCTGAGAGATATTTCTCGACGGCATGTAAAGCCAAGTCAGAGGCCCATGGGCGGCATAAAAACTCTGACACTAGGTTACGAACTAACCACACGATAAAGAAAGATAGGTTTCGCCGCAGTCGAGTAGGTACAAAGTCTATAACGCAAAAAGACCCATTTTAAGAGGCAGTGTGCTCACTCAAAAATCTTTGCGGCGGTTTCAGTATCAGCCGCGCCTTCACCGACGCTAAGTTTGATTGATGCGGCCTTGTCCCCGCACTATCTACGCCTGATGACCGCTCCAGACATTTTTATGATTTACGTTAGTATAATTTTGGCTGGAGTATTATGGAACGTGATTTATTGGACTGACGATTGCCTGCGGGTTTGCGCGGGGAATTGAATAAGTAGGTGAGATTGAGAGTTTATTTACGGGGTTTCTCAGATTATGATGTTGGAGTGCCGCAAGTTATGGGTTGGTAGGTACTGTGGTTGAGATATCCTAAAAATGGGTTAGGTAGGTATTGATTTAACTATAAGTAGGAGGTAGAAGTACCCGTTTGGAACGTTTTATTATTATACTAGCTTCTGCCCGCGACTTCGTACGCGGATCCTGTTGCTTATGCCAGCGACAACGGGGTCGTCAAAATCGAAGATCTGAAACGTCTGATGTCGAATTCTAAGAGCCCGGGGACGGGAAAACAACGGGATGCGCGAGACGATTCGAGACGTTCCATATCTTTCATTTTTGTAAGTCAGAAGTCGATGCGTAGATACGCTTGGAACTCAAGCGTAATTCTCTATCCGTGAGCGTCTCCGATTCGCGAGACAATGCATGACGTTCACGATCAGCGGTCAGTCGCGCATCATATTCTTCACAGTTCTCTAGAGACCTGGATGTAGATGCGTAAATACGCTGAGAACGCAGGCGTGCTTCGTTATCCAAGAAGAAGAGAAGAGAAGAGAGGAAGAGGTTACCACGGAGCGAGTTGCAGCCTGATGTTCTCGAACAGCATCAAGTCTCTCCTGACGTTCTTCGGTAGATTCTTGAGATCTTATGATCCTCAATCTTTTAGCTCCTTTGGAACATTGGGAAAGATTTGACCTCTTTCTAGGCATGGTTATAGTTTTATTGTGAAGATACCTGATCAGTTAAAATCTAAGTGACTGCTCCCCTGCGTTACCGGGTAGGCTACCGTGTCACGAAGATAAGTGGAAAAAGTCTAAAACACTCAAATAACATAAGCCCGAAGGCATATTCGATAAAATAAAAAAAAAATAGGAGTTTTGTCCGGGTCCATATTGGCTCACCTAAAGTTCTTTTCCCGAAATTGTTCTTCCTAACGATTTGTAATCCGAATGATCACTCTTCCTAAAATTTTTCATCCTAAAGTTTTCATTCATACTATTTGTAGTGCTACCGGCGATGTTCATAACACTCATGTTTCCGAAAATTGTAATTAATAATATCATTTATGTAAATATATTTAAACTCCTACTGTTTTTTATCATAACGCTTTTATCCCTAAACATAAGTACAGGTCAGAGTGTCGTCTTGGGGGCATTATGAAAAAAAAACTTTGAAAAATTTCGCAACCGTATTTCGAAGTAGCGCTCGCCGGCCGCTGCCGCGGCACCGCTCGCTACGCTCGCTCGGCTCGCGCGTAGTTGGTCACAGTTCTAACCTAACCTAACCTATGGATCCCTTCCACATCGTTTTTACGACAAACGGTTAGTCGGAGACAAAAAACACCAAGAAACTTTTATTCTTACATTAAGGTGTTTTATACGATAGAATCGAGAAAATAAACGGTTTGCAAAAATAACACTTTTTCGGCTAAATTTTTCTAAGTCTAAACAAAGAAATTTAAACAAAAAATATATCACTTTGAATAATAGTGTAAAACATGGTTATGTTGAGAAAATATAGGAAAACAAATAAAAGTATAACAGATGTTTATTGCTACTGACATTATGAAGTTGAATGCTTCGGAATTATAAAATTAGAGACAGAGTAGTTAGGAATTGTGATTGTTAGGATGAAAAATGTTAGGAAGAACATTTTCGGATTTCCAATTATCGGAGTTGAAAATTTAGGTGAACTTTGGCGCACCCGTTTTGTCCAATAGAGTCAAATTTTCAATGATATACCGTCGTCATCGAATATCAGTCCTAAACTGTTACCGCCTTCACCGCGTGGAGGTACCCCAGCTTATGTTATTTTATAATTATACAGTGAAATTAGTGATAGCTTTGACTTCCACATCAGATGTTTCTGATCTTCGATTTTTATAAGTCAACAGGAAATGCCCATCAGACCGAACAACTTTTGCTAAGACGTCATTCCTATATGTGTTATGGTGTAGCTGGGCTCTTGGAGTTCCACAACAGGTGTTCCAGATCTTCGATTTTTATAAATCAACAGAGAGTGGTCATCAGATTGAACAATTTTTGCTAAGACGTCATTCCTATATATGTTATAGTGTAGCTGGACTCTTGGAGTTCCACAACAGGTGTTCCAGATCTTCGATTTTTATAAATCAACAGAGAGTGGTCATCACGTGGAACAATTTTTGCTATGGTACCATTTTTGTATCTCTTATAGTTTAGCTATTCTATTGCGGTTCTGCATCAGGTGTTGTATGAGTAATTGGTAAAAAATAATAACTGAAGGGTCCGTTTACACCCTGCAGATACCTGCAAAAGGACACATCGATAACGTCATAAGCTAATAGAGTCCACAGTGCGCTGTGCAGTACCCCCAAATCCAGCAATAAATTTCATTAGGTCGCCCAGTATTTCCCGAATTTTTATCGCGTCAAACATTCGGACAGACCTCTCGCTAGGCACTTTTGGCCCTACTCACTTCTGATCACTTGGAGATATTCGTGTCGTGTAGTGAGCACGCAGCAACACGTCTGTACCCTTCACAAGTCAAAGATGTTACGAAATTGCTGATTTTGGGTTAATGTTTTTGTTCAGTCCATTTTGTAGTCGAAACGGATGGCCTGAACGAAATAGGACAAAGGAGAGGATCCTGGTTAGTTTTTTTTTTTTGTAACAACGCAGTCTTACACTACCTAAGCTACCTGGGTACTTATGATAATGTTTATTTGTAGATGTAAAGGTTGGAAGGTAATTAGTCACAGTATAGGGTCTCGAAAGAGTACATAATACTCGTACATACCAATCAAGCTTTCATATCATAGGAAAAAATAACATAAAAATTTAATATTTTTTACAAGATGTTACTTTTTTTAAATTCGGACAATGGCCATATTACCGACCGGTTACGTAAATATGTGGTCATGGATGTGCTTTGGCACAGAGGAACATGGCTATGATACCTTTCAAATAAAAGTAGTCTAAGCCGTGGCGGACGTGGGTGTATTTTGCCCACTGTCCTTTACTGTTTAAATAATTACTCATTTTAAATGACTGAAACGATATTCAATAAAAACTTTTTAACAAAAAATTTAACCGACGAAAACACGAACTGCGGCCTTAAAATTAATTATTATTGGAGCTTAGCTAGACTAACGGGTTTTTTATTTTACGTTTTTCATCTTTTCGTTGGTCCCGGGTGTCATTTGTAGATCTTTGACAGTCGTTAGGTAGTCAGTGGCCCAAAAAGTCTGACAACCAGTCTTACCAAGGGGTATCGTATTACCCAGTACTAACTGGGTTGTGGAGGTCAGATAGGCAGTCGCTCCATGTAAAATACCCGAATAAGCCGACCCCAATGTAGTTGGGAAAAGGCTAGGCAGATGATGATTTTTGCGTCGGTTCAATTTTTTTATAGATCTGAAGTTGTCATCTAGGTGCATGAAATGAGCCCAAACACGATGTAGCTGCTGTAAACTGTTGAGGTCCAATTGCAACTGCATTCCGTCTCCAGCATCAGACCATCGATGACAGTCATACTCCAGGTATGCCTAAAGTTCTCATCAAGGTGCATGAAATGAGCCCAAAGAAGATAAAGCTGCTGCAAACTGTTGAGGATCTCTTGAGAATTTTATCTAGGATTAGTTCTGAAATCAGGGGACTGCGTGGGTCTGTCCAGAGCCGCTTCATTATGTTGACGTAACCAATGAGTTACCACTCGAGTCGTAGTTGGGTTCGCATCATCATGCATACGCATAAAGTTTTGACCCCTTTGCAACCGGTGTGGTTAGAATATAAGTGCCAGTCCCTCATCACGGTATTTTGCAGCCGTTAAATTGCATTTTATCTAAACGCGATCAGTTCTACCGCCTAGAAGTAGTCCCGCCCATACCATGATTGTTCCACCTTGATATGGATGGACTTCAAAATACTGGACCGAACTGGACCGTGTAATTAACCGGTTGTGCATCCTTGTAAAGTCCGGTCGGACACGAGACTATAGATTTCTCAGAATAATTTTAGTAAACTACGTACTTACCTAGTTTGGTAAAATTTTCATTTTTCACCGTTTACGGTCAAGAAAATAAAGTCTGGATTCGCTTTTCGTATTTTTATTTTTGTATCTATTTATCAACGGGGGAGTGGCTTACGGATCATGCTGTCTGATCTATGAATGCATTTTTCAATGGATACCGTTCGCATGTGTTGCCGATCGTCGATACATTTTACACACACATACGTATTGACCTCGAGGAAATAAATGATTTGATTGATCGATTTCGAGTTCGATGATCGAGTCTATGGCTTTCGGTTCCAGAACGAGCTAAAATTAACCGTGTATAGGTGTTATGAGATATCTATGAGACGATTTAAAATCGATCTGAACCGATTCCATAATACCACTGCAGTCTTGTTGGAACTCCGCCGAGATCCAACGGCTAATTAAACCCAGTTGTAACTTTTTCTAAGAGCCGTAATATCTCCGCAGCATAAATGAGAGCGGAATAAATACGATAGCGAGTACAATTACTAACAATATCCTGTCCCGAATAATTTAATCGGTGTAGGTACGTTGTTTACAACACTAATCAAAAGTTCTTGATATGCAAGGCGGGCACCTTCGCAACTTGGCGCCGCGGGCCGCAGACAATGCTGCGACAAGTTCATAAGTATTCAGCTGCGGAGTTGAACCGGCGCGTGCGAACCCACGGGACATACAAGTATCTCTTGAATAAACGTTTAACTTGGAGATTGGAGCTGTTACTCCGCTACACTCAGCCCCTCTATGAAACCTTACAACGCTAATGCTCCGCGAAGTTTATTGGAGTAAGTACCAATAATTCAAAAAAGAATAGGTCACTGGGTAAACGGTGGGTCAGATGGGTACAGTGGGTAACGCATATATCGACGAAAACAGTGTAGGTAGCGCGAACACAGTTTTCAAGACAGCGTTCAGTACGTCTAACCAAAGATATCCAAGCAAAAAAACACTGATTAAAGTGATTTTATTTTGACTTAAAATGATTGGGTAACCAAAATGTTTAGTCTATTTTCGTTAACTGAATTTTTTTCTTGTAAGAAGTATCTCAAGCGTTTTTTTAAGTATCTATTACATTTGGACTTAGAATCTATGGATTTTCTTATTTCCGCACGGAAAAATATGAAAAATCCACGCGTGTGAAATACATTGCATGTTGAACTTAATCGTAATCGTAGTGCGGTAAGAATCAGTTTTCGAGAAAGTGTATGGAAAAATAAATTTTAAGCCAGTCTGACTGATCAGTATTAAGATATAGGCCGTCAAAAAAGTGACTCAACGTTTACCCGGGGACCCTAGGTATAATATTGCAGAAGGGTTGGCCGCGTCGCGGGTCCGTGGTACACGATCAATTCCAGGTATTAAAGCCGCTTCGAATAGTAAAAGTTTTATTTCCCGCGAGCTGCGTCTGGTGAGAGCCAACCTATAAGGAATGTTTATAGTCCACACGTAATAGAATTTTTGACCCGCGATAAATGTTGCTTGTAACTTGAGTAGAGTTGTTCTTATTCTCGGTATTCTCGGGGCACCTCTCTATAATGTCAGTCTGGGAATGTTCGTGACATTTTACATAATATCAGCGTAAAGTATTTACGTCGCAGCGTGACTCGCGCTTCTATGAACTCGTGGAATATGATAAGCGCATTACTTTCATATTCAACAGTCGCAGTCGTGTTGAACACACTTAACCTGTACTTCTGATAACTTATATTTGTTACATACATTTTCCTTTATTGCATCCCAAGTTTTAGCTCAAAACAGACATTCTGTCCTTTTTACTGATGCAGAACGCGCTACCTACATCTTTCTATGCTCAAATTTTATTTTACTGTACTAAGAATTCCAAGTATCGGCGCTAAGCCAAGCGTTGCAGTCGAGATCCTGCTCCGCAGCTAGTGGCAATACAAGACTGTATTCTGAACCTGGAGGTATTTTAAATGATTCATCATCATCATCGTCATTTCAGCCCGGAATCACCCACTGCTGGGTATAGGCCTCCTCTTTTTTCTGCCACTTATTTTTCCTTCCCTTTTAAATGATTAAATAGCATAAAATAAGAAGTAAACTGGGCTGCTTTCTCACCTGAATGTGAGCATTGGACTCAGTACTTTACGCTAGACCACTAGACCAACAAAATATAAACTAGTAAAAACTTCATTTTCATAACATACCTCCCAATTCATAATTTTTCTAATGTTTATTTATTTTTCTTTGTACATATTCACGGTAATTTAAAAAAAAATCGCGCCTAGTACTATTTTATGTCGGGCACATTGAGTGGACAACCTTTGTAAAACGACAAAAAAGTCACGGTGTATATTTTCTAAGCTGACAATAAACCAAACGATGTAGCTAACTGCGGTCCTTTCCCATAAATAGTCGCGGGAAGGACCGCGGTGGGCCTGCGGCGTGCGGCAGCAGATGGCGCTGCGATAGAACATGGCCGCCCGTATAAGGTATTTAACTGATCATCAGGACGTACTAAATAACTACCTCGCATGCTAAATGGATTATGATACTTTTCGTTGTTTTGTTGTTGTTATTCTAAACTAACTATGGCCGTGGTTGTGTGGCTCGACCATACTGGGGACCTGTGCTTCCGGATTCACTGTATTACAGTAGATTTACTGTATTTTAGACTTCTCTGCTGTATACTGTACTGATAAAATACTGTGTTTTTAATTCACAATCATACTTTATCACATTTAATACGTAAACGTCACGTTTAGCTGACAACACTGTAATTTTACTTTTGTGATCTGGAAGCACTGCGGGAGACACTTGCTCGCCGTCACTTACGGGTGCATATAGCGGCCATTTTAATTTGTAATCCACCCAGTCATTATTAAAGTCTTCATATCGAAAAGCAGCAGTTTCTTTAGTCGAGACACTCAAACTGTGTCATTTATTGTCGATTCCTAGGCTTTCTACGTGTGCTTATTGAGATGGGGTTACAGATATTGGAAATCCTGTATTCGCCATAATATTAAAATGGATTTTCATAAAGGCCTCCAGGACCATAGCGTCTAATAAGAAAATAAACCTTATTCCTACATAGTAATTTTTAGATTAGTATGAAACATTTAATCACAGGCGTAGGAATATGTACGTATGTACCTAGTTACCTACTGAGCGGTGTAAATAGATTTACAAAATAAAACAAATCATTTACCACTAAGAATTTTAATTATTCTAGAACTATACACAAATGCTACTAATTAAGACAACTTTTAATTAACTGTAACTACAATATTAAGTATAATAAAAAGACAAGAAGAAGCAAAAAATCTTATGAAAAACTTCATCGAAATAATTTTAGATCAAACTTAACGTATTTGCGATAATAGTATTTGAAATAGTGATGAAAGGACTCGAGGCTTTTAAGTCTTTAAAAAGAATTCGACTCGGTTTTTCAACTCAATCGAGGCCTTAAACCATGAACCCTAACCCTTTTAAGTCTTCGACTCACGACTCCAGGTTTAATATTTTTAAACGACTCAAGCGCAATGAAAATGTTCGAACCCTTTTGAAAACAACTCAGTTCGTTAGTCGTGCGAGTCGAACGTCGTGAGACAGTGCACTACGCGCTAGTGCAACTGTTACACAATAAAGTTTTTTACTATTATTAAGTACCTACTGATCTGTAATAAATATGTAATAAATTATGCACTGAAGTTTGTATTATTAAGGTCTCATATTAAACGATTCGCTTTGTTAAACGAAGTTCTTTACTTAAAAGACTCGCGACTAAGTCTTGAAATTATTAGTAAAGAACTCGAGTCGTTTTGTTGTTTCAAGTCTTTTCTAATGGCTCGAACTCTTTCACATTAGTAACAAGCCTCAAGTCGTATTTTTGGAGTCAAGTCGTATTTTTGGAGTCAAATCGTATTTTGGGAGTCATTTTTAACCGACTTCCGAAAGGAGATTATTGGAGTCAAGTCTTCAAATTCGAGGCTAGTTTTATCTATAAAGGTTTAAAAGCCTCGAGTCCTTTCATCACTAATTTGAAACAATGACATATAAAAT
Organism: Noctua pronuba; assembly: GCA_905220335.1. NCBI lineage: Eukaryota > Metazoa > Arthropoda > Insecta > Lepidoptera > Noctuidae > Noctua > Noctua pronuba. Next base: position 1,999,432 of record LR999911.1, read on the forward strand.
TTTTAAGATACACATTCAGCGTCTCAAACACGTCCGTAGGAATAAATTATGCACATTTCGAAATGTGCGCACTTTTCACTGCTTGTGACAGCCATTGTTTTTCAGGAATTGAATTAGAAACGTAAAATAACGTGTGTTGGTCGCCTTTAAAAACAACTGTGCGGTTAGTGTAAGTTCTAACTAAATTTGTTTTTAGTCAATCAGAACATGTTTTTTTTTTTAGTTTGATCTATCGATGACAGTTTCTAATGTGACATTTTGCAACGAACTGTACATCTTTCTTGGTTTTCTTACATTTATTATATCAATCTTCTTTCTTACTAGGCAGTGAAACCAGCATGCTTGAGAATATTAATGTGATCAACAGTTAGTTTAGTGCGGTAAAAATCCCACACTCCCCGGTCTTATCTAAAAGACCGATCGCCTTTTGAAAGTTTCCAAAATGCTATGCACAATGCAAGATATATTTATAAACAGCCATGCTTCTTCGCATGACTATGTTTAGATTTATATTTAAACTGAGACAAGGCAAACAGACAACTGCATCCTAATAACATGGCCAGGCCATTTACACTCACTAACTATCCATAGTATACTTTCGACCCTCAACAGTGTTTAAGAGTAAATAAGGCAAAAAAAACATGTCGCACTAACGTTTGTAAACATTTTGTACGCCGCATAAGGCACAGACGCTTAGAAAGAAGGGCTGAATCTCATCTGGCAACACGGAATCGCACTTCTCTATGCTCCTATCCCTTTCTGTCGGCTAGAACTGTCAATGTGTGTGCGATGATGTTCAAGCCACTCTTCCCAGCTCAAATTTTGCACATTGATGCTCGAAACCAATAAGGAGGAAATAACGATACCCAATTCGTTATTTACAAAACACTCCGTATTCTATGCTCCTCTACCTCGCTTTGTTGTAACCGGACCTAAATTCATCATCATCTGCCTAGCCTTTTCCTATGTTGGGGTCGGCTTTCAGTCTAACCCGGATGCAGCTGAATACCAGTATTTTACATGGAGCGACTGCCTATCTGACCTCCACAACCCAGTTATAACTGGGTCATACAGTACCTCTTGGTAAGACTGGTTGACCTTTAACGACTGTCAAAGATCTACAAATGACAGCCGGGACCAACGGCTTTACGTGCTTTCCGAGGCACGGAGGAAACTCGGTATGTAATGGGTGGTCACCCATCCACAGACCAACCTAGGCAAGCACGGCTTAACCTAAAGATCGACCCGAGCGGCTGTTATTATTTAGCCACGAGCACCCGGAAAAATCCTGTCATCTGCCTTACTCTTAAGGAATGTGAATTACCTACGCTGCGCGCTAGGAGTGTACAGGAACAAGGAGCGACAATGTAACTCGCGAGTGATATTTGTTAAGCGCATCTATTGTAGCCATCTCTCTACGAGACATTCCCTCTCGTCCGGCCATAATCCACCACGCGAGCCCAGTGCGGGTTGGCAGATGCCACATGTCTTCGAATTTTTTGGTTCTAGGACATGCCGGTTTCCTCACGATGTTGTCCTTCACCGTTTTTGAGAGCAGTGGTGATGAAATAAATTACACAAGGTAATGCGCCTGCCTGGGTTCGATCCCACGACTTGCTGTTCGTAAGTCGGGGCCGCCACCACTGGGCCACCGCTGCTCTTAAGCGCATCTACCCGAGCTCTAAAGAAGGAGTCTAAAAAGAAATACCGCACCAGGAATCAAGTAACGTGATATCAATGCAGTTACAAACAATGCGACCCTATTGCTCAACAGAAACGAGTGAGAAAAAGTGGTACGACAAACGACAAGAGTTTCCTATACGCAAAGGGTGCGGGACTGTTCGAAAGAGATACCGCGGCCCTGGAACACAAAGGGCAAAGAAGGAACATGGATGTGTTTTAGTCAGTACGAGTCTGACACTCCCTTTGACTCCGCCAAGAGCGAGAGGGGTCATTTGATGATTTCCCATCCAAAAAAAAAGGGTAGTGACTTGCTGGCATTACTTAATTCAAAATATAATACATAATTGCATTGAGATCGCTGCTATGATATTATGAATATTAACAGCTTACAATGTTACAACTAAATTAAGTGGCACCACATTTAATCCGGACAAGGCGTTTGGAATTCATTTTCTTTCTCGCAGTCTGACAAATACCTTCACCCCAGCACGTGTAGCATGACTACCGTAGAAACGGGTTTCTTTGACAGAAGAATCGACAAAATGACAGATTGTGTCGACAAAATGACAGATTGTGTCGACAAAATGACAGATTTCTTTTCACAATCTGTCATTTTGTCGATTCTTCCGTCAAAGAAACCCGTTTCTACTGTGGTCATGTTACACGTGCAGAGGTAAAGGACACAACGAAGGGCCTGTTGGTGAGTGAATACACTAAATCTAAACGGTAAGGCGCTGACACACAAGTACAAGCGCCCGCTGCCAGAAGTGACAGCTAACTTCATAAAAAAAAAAGACACAGGTGAGCTTTTAATTTCTATGCTTCTAAAAGTCATTAGATAGACGGATAGAATATACTTTATTGTACACAAAAATTGTTACACAACTATTTTGCTAAATTGCTAATTCTAGGTACAACGGCGGCCATTGTCAGAATGAGCATATTTACACCAACGCTGTCTTTTTTGCATCATTTAATGACTGTTTTATTTTAGAAAACAGTCAATTAAAGTTATACTGTCACTTACGGGATATCTTCCGTGATTGTTCATTATTTGAGCTCCCGGTATTTCGACGCTGTTGCAAGCGCCATGGTCGCGGGTTGACTGGAGAATGCGGGTGGATGGAAAATAAATTTTTAAGAGAAGACAATTCTGTCTACCCTCTTTCTTTGTCTTTTGCTACGCGCACTACTGGAACTCGACACTGACCGTAAGTGACAGTATAAGTTTAGTTGTAAACCGTGAAAGCTTAAAACATTCCTATTGTACTAAGTTTTGTCTTTGTAACACATAAGCACTCGTTGTATACACATGCAACTGAACACATGTGAGATCAGGTTAAGATATAAATTACAGACTAAATAAACTAATTTATTATTATTTTTAAAAGTAAACGGTGCCAGGCTTTGGCACTTACTCCTGTTGACAAACTTAATTAATAATATCTTTTTAATATCGCATCATATCTGTAGAAGGCGGCGAAATTGTGAAATTCTTGTTGAGTCTTGATTTACTAACACAAAACGCGCGAGTACTATACAGCGTGGCCGAAGAAGTGACGTCTAAAGGTAAAATTTGCGGGACGTCCGAATCACCATGTACTTTTACTTTTAAAATCAGATAAGTCAGAAGTGCATTTTTGAAACTTGTGCTAACAAATATCTTTAAAAAATCTACCTCGTCTTGTGATAATCGCGGAACATACATAAGGGTGATTCGGATGCACCGCAATAACAGGTGTCTAAATTTTATCTTTAGACGTCACTTCCCCGGTCACCCTGTATAATGCTACAAAGCTCTTTCGGCATTCGAATGACTTTGATAAGGCGGTGTTCCGTGTTGGGATACATTTGTGATATTGTTTTGTGAAAGATATTGAAATACAAGATGACGGCATTGGTTTCAATTTTCACTACACGCCGAGAACCCTTGCACTGCTATGTTGCTAACGTTAATATACCGGGTGTAAACAGACCCTTCACGAAGCCGTCAACCAAGCATTCTGTACATCAAATTAAGTAACTTTACGCAAAAATTATTGCTGGGAAACGACTTTTTTTTTTGGGGTGAAAAATCACGTTTTACGGGAAAACTCAATGTGACGCACTCAAAACACTGTGCTGATGGATGGATTGAATAGCACGGGGGTCGTTAAGGTGTTTAAAGTAAAAATCTTACGTTAGAAACATGTATTTAAAAAAAACTTGTGAATAAGTTGGAACTTTGACCCCCAATATATCCGTAACTAGAAGGTTCCCAGGTATGGTCTAGAACAAAAAAATTATCGCATCGACGGGGAGAACAAGTACCTTTCGGCTTCGTTAAGGGTCTTTTTACACCCTTTATAACTGGACTTTAAAAGAGACAGTGACCTCTGAGTTTGTTTCGGCTGTTTCTTCTCAGAGTACTGCTCAGGCCCTGCAGTCTCGACATTAGATAGCAACAAAAATCGGTCGCTAAATCGTATCGTTGTCAAATTCCTTTAATAGATTTTCTACTTTATTTCGAAAGCATAAGGTTGAAAATCTATTAAAGAAATTTGACATCGATTACACTTAGCGACCGATTTTTGTCGTTATATTTGTCGAGACTGCAGGGCTAGGTGAGTTTTAAAACAAACTGAAGTGAGTGAGTGTTTTTTAAAACCAATTCTCAGAAATGAATATGATTTATGTAACTTATTTAAGTGTTTTATTGCAGCGAATCAGGAGTCTCACTACATATGGCACCTTTCTAAGCAGCCACACACTTAAATATATACAAGGTGCAGTTTTGCATCCTCGTCAAAATTCAGGAGGTTGTCACAAAAGACATAAATAATCAATTTAAATTACAGTACCTGGTCAATAAAAGTTGCTATTTTTAATTGTTTAAATTTGACAGTATTTCAGAATAACACGAATACTTTCGTGTTTACATTTCAACAAAACAAACAGAATCACGCATCGCGCGATATATCGCTGTGTGCGTGAGTTTCGACGATCTGTGCAAGAACCGCGCCGCTGCCGCTGTCCACACTGACCGATTTCCGTAAATAAGAAAAAAAAATAGCTACCCATTTTATTATTGATTCGGGTCGAGAATCATTAGCATAGATACCTCCTTGAATTTGACCAGGTTGCAAAACTGCACCTTGTATAATTTGTATAGATAGCACATTCACAACGTGTTGTGGTTCTCTATGTGCCATAACTTTGTATCCCTTGTGTTGTACTGCCGTGCGATTTACCGGCGTGTGTTGACGGTTCGTTGTACCGATGACATGCCGTCCACGAACCGTGTCCGGAACAGCACGTTAGCGTTGTTGAACATGCCGTCTTTGAGAGACACTATTATGAACTGCAACAAAAAATAGAGAGTTAAAATATGAAAAATCTATACAAATAAGTAAAATTGAAGTGAGGTGCGATTAATCTGCCTAGCCTTTTCCTAACTATATTGGGGTCGGCTTCCAGTCTAACCGGATGCAGCTGAATATCAGTATTTTACATGTAGCGACTGCCTATCTGACCTCCACAACCCAGTTAGTACTGGGTAATACGATACTCCTTGGTAAGACTGGTTGTCAGACTTTTTGGGCCACTGACTACCGGCTGTCAAAGATCTACAAATGACACCCGGGACCAACGGCTTAAAGTGCTTTCCGAGGCACGGAGCAAACTCGGTATGTAATGGGTGGTCACCCATCCACAGACCAACCTTGGCAAGCACGGCTTAACCTAAAGATCGACCCGAGCCGCTGTTATAATTTAGCCACGAGCTCCTCTGCTATGTGCGATTGATAGAGTTTATTAAAAGGAGTCAGTTTTAAGCAGCCCGATATAATCTGACACGTCACATCGGGCAGCGTCTACTTGCCCGCCTAAAGTGGCTCGGTGCACTCGGGAGTGCACTCGCTGGACGTCGGCTGCGGCTGTCCAGTTAGTACTAACTAGACGATGCAGCAAGTTATTACGGCTCCCGAAATTCTGTTTGGTTTTGAAGCAGCTTGATTTATAGTGATCTATCTAACGTTACTCTCCTAGGTATTTTGGGTTCGAGCAATGTTTAAACTCAAAGCATTTATTTCAATTAGACCATTACAGGCACTTTTGAATTTCAGAAAAACAAAGAAAGCGAAGCTACAGTCACAAGGCATGATAACTTGTGCAAGTACTGTAGTTGCCCATTCCAACTTTCAACCTCGCTACGTGATGTTAAGGCTCCAATTTGAGTATTGGTTGCGGAGGTGGAATGCGCACGATTCTGTCCCATGTGTCACGTGTTTTGGTTACCTGCGAGTGGCGGAAGTGGTCCTTGAGCATCTGTCCGATGTTCTGCGTGTGGCTGAGGTCCAGCGCCGCGTCCACCTCGTCCAGCACGTACAGCGGCGCCGGCTTGAACAGCAGCATGGCCAGCACCAGCGACAGCGCCACCAGCGAGCGCTGCCCGCCCGACAGCTCGCCCAGGGACTCCTTCCATGTCGAGTTGAAACCCACCTTTACCTGGACGTAGAAGTTTGACTTTAATATCAAAGAGTTTACATCGTACATAGGTCCGTAACACTGTGCGGACACCTTCCTTCCCCGCTTTTTAGGAAAATTCGAAATTTTGTTAAAACATCATGTTTATCACTCCACAATTTAAATGTTACTGATGGGCTGTTTTATTTAATCCACGGCGGGACATAGATATCTCCAATTAATAATAGTGTGTCGATTACCACCTAACTTACTAATGTCATACATTTGTTTTACACACTTGTTCGGTATCTCTTGAACAACAAAGCCGACACATATTCGGCTTCCATTCGACTCGTGCCGATCGGCATCTGCCACCTTAAATCATGGTTGGTGTTTTTCTCGAAGTTGTACCTATCATCTGTATGTATGTGCATAATACGCGCGCTACCTCAAGACCATCCAGCACCGTCATGCCGTCCGGCGGGCGCAGCTTGGCCTGCGCTCCGGGCAGCAGAGTGGAGAAGATGGAGCCGAAGTCGCGGTTGACCTGGTCGCACGCCGTGACGAGCGTCCTCTTCTTCTTCTCGTCCAGCTCGGCCATCACTTGCACCAGCTTGGCGCGGTCCGCTTCTACTATCTGCTTCTTGCGCATCACGTCTTGGTACTGTAACAAACGTTCAAACATACTCTCACCTTTTTTGATTGAGATAGGCAGAAACAAGAGGACACCACTGACTGTCATACATAGCAAGTGGCGTCCTCTTGATACATAATTACTGTAACATTAGTAAGTGGTATCCTTAACCTGTTCCAAAGTACTCTACGTGTGACCAGCGAATTAGTAAGCTTAACCATACTTCTCTGTATGTAGGCGTTTTCAATGTCAATTGTTAAAATGGACATGTGGTCGACTGTACGTCCACGGTTTGGTAAGTGGTAAAGCAGCTGATGGATGACCAAGAATATAAACGACTTATACAGGGTGTAAGGGACAGCCCTCCATAAACTGATGGGGTGCATTCAGCTCCTTATTTTGAATCATTCCAACCGCGCCAGCTTGTCCTTCCTCTCCTTGAGCCGGGCCAGGCTGGCTCCAGCTGGGCCAACCTGGCTCCAGCTGGGCCAACCTGGCTCCAGCTGGGCCAGCCTGGCTCCAGGTGGGCCAGCCCGGCTCCGGCCACGTTGTGTTCGTACCTGTTCCTCCTCCTTGCCCAGCAGCGTGTGTGCCCGAGCGTTGAGTCCTCGCGCCAGCTTGTCCTTCCTCTCCTTAAGCTGGGCCAACCTGGCTCCGGCTACGTTGGCCTCTCTGAAGTCATACACGCCACCCGCACCGCCGAAGTACTGGCGGTCTGTCGTTATCCACGGGTTCTCGTCTTCCATTGATATGATCTGGTGAAATTATTACCGGATGTTAAATAGGAATGGGTAATATCGTCCAGATGGTACGAGGACTAAAAATACGGTACCTTGATAATTGTGGACTGTATTATAAGATTTTATAAAATGAAAAAAAAAAGTTTGCTGAAAATGCATGTTGGTATAAAATCGCTCAGTAGCGCGGACGATGACGCAGTGCCGTGCCGTGCGGTTCATGCTCACAGCTCGGCCCGCGCGTCATATTCTAGTCTTATCAAAAGACAGGACGAAGTCATGTGGAGAGGCCACTGCCTACTAGTGGGATGACGCAGGCTAACTGACAGTGGCCATGTGCGTGCGTACCTTAGCCTGCAGCTCAGTGGCCTCGGTCTGCAGCTCCTTGATGGCGTAGTCGAGCTCCTTGATCTGCAGCTCGAGCTCGCCGGAGTTCTTGCGCAGCTGCTCCTTCTTTTGCGCGATGCGCGATATCTCCGTGTTGCGCGTCGCTATCTCAGACTTCTGGCGTTTGATGCGGGACTGCATCTCTTTTACGGCTTCCTAAAAAACAAAAAGATTGGTTTATTGGCTTTAATAACAAAAAAACACTTTAATACTATAAATAAATAGAAGTTTTCTTTCAGTTCACTATACTAATTAGTCTAGTGTATACGTTTGTTTTTGTTGTGGTATAAAATGGTTACACATAAATAAGCCAATGCATTTCGTGGCCATAAATCAACAACTTGGGCCAAAAATTCGAAGACATGTGAGATCTACTAACTTACATTAGTTGGAAGATTTCACATGTCTACGAATTTTTGGTTTTAGGGCATAGTTTCCTAACAATATTTTCCTTCACCGTGGTGATAAAATAAATTAGGTACTCAAAAGTACCGCGCCTGCGACTTCCATTAAATCCGGGGCCATTGGGGCCCCATTGGTCTATACAAAACTGTAGTTACGTACGGTAGAGGCGGCATGTTCCTGCTTGGCTTGCTCCAGGCTCTCCTGCAGCAGTTCTGCAGCCGCCTTGGTCTCGGCCAGCTGCTGCTTGCTGGTGGTCACGGCGTTTTGTAGTTCTGACACCTCAAGCTTCAAAGTCTCTAGTTCCTGCTCCCGCTGCTTCCAAGAGCTGCCGTGCAGCTCCGCGTCTTTCTTAGCTTTCTTCAAAGCTTCTTCAGCTTTTTTGAACTCTCTGGTAACAAGATGGAAAGTTATCAATAGTCAGTCAGGCTAATTATTTTGAGAGTAATACAATAGATTCTTCTGGGCATGTATTACTGCAGAAGTCGCAGTCATTTTTGCGACCCCAAGAAGCATACACATATTTTCTTTCACAACTATGCAATAATGCGGATTGTTTTTAGTTTAAGTAGAAAAAAATGTGTTTTACGTTGTAAATATCCATTATGAATGTCACTTATTGTTACAGAGTCTGATTACATACTAAATTTATGGCATATCATGTGTTTAACTCTTCGAATTCGCGTATTCAATTTATTATTTATTGATTAAAGATATATACTCCGGCTACCCAAATAAAAGTCAGTAAAAGCAAAGACCGACCTCCCCCTACAATAAAATGGTATAAAGGGTGTAAATAGACCCTTAACGAAGCCGAAAGGCACTTGTTCTCCCCATCATTGCGATAATTTTTTTGTTCTAGACAATACCTGGGAACCTTCTAGTTACGGAGGGTCAAAGTTCCAACTTTTTCACAAGTTTTTTTTTTAAATACATGTTTTTAATGTAAGATTTTTACTTGAAACACCTCCACGACCCCGGTATTATTCAATCCATCCATCAGCACAATGTTTTGAGTGTGTTACTCGGAGTCCTTCCGTAAAACGTGATTTTCACCACAAAAAAAAGACGTTTCCCAGCAATAATTTTTGCGTAAAGTTACTTATTTTGATGTATATAATGCTTGGTTGACGGCTTCGTGAAGGGTTCGTTTATACCCTGTATGTTAGAGAAGGATGACTGTGTGAAAGAATTTAAAGAACAAGTGGTGGATAAAATGGTAGAGATGGGAGATATGAACGAGGGAAGTGTAAATAAATGTTGGAGATGGCTGGGTGTATAAGGAGTGTGGCAAATCAGAGACGAAAGGAAGGGGTATGTGGTGGTGGCCAACAGAAATCCAGAATGAGTTGAAGGAGAAACAGAGGAAATTCAAGTATCTGCCTTTCCTTGAATTTCCTCTTTCGAAGATGATGATGTTAGCACTAACCTCTCCCTGTGTCCTTTGATATCCCGCACCTTATCCTCCAACTCCCTCGCCCGCGCGGCAGTTTGTTGTTGCGTCAGTTTGTCTCGCTCTACCGCTGCCGTCAGCTCCGCTACCTAGATCATAATTAAATATTGTTGTTTTTAACACACGGAGTTTAATACGTTTAGTGCGAAGTGAATTTAGTGTAAAGGAAGATATCAAAAATACGACAAAAACAATACTCGAATGAGCCATCCATTTTATGTTAGTCGTTAATATGTCAATGTTCATTTACATCCATGTGGCACTATCGTGATGCGATGTCGCCGCACAGTGCGGCCCAGACGGTACAGTAGCCGCTCACGAGAGTTCCAGCATTGTATGCGTCCATTCATTTATTATTATTTTCTATTACATACTTTCAACATTCAATCGATTACCCAATAGCCAGCCACTTTATCATTCATTCTTTCCAGGTAACCTCTCATTTTAGAACCAAATGACTGTACTAAAACGTACTTGTGCCCTCAAGCCCTCGATCTCGGCGTGTGTCTGCGCGTGCGACGTAGTCGCCAGCCGCGCCTTCACGACGTCCAGCTCGTGAGACATTATCTCGAACCTGCCAGACAAAACGAAAGCGTCAGAACGAAGCCTTTTCAACTAATCCTTTTCATTGACTTGTTTCTGTTTCACTTTTTTTTTTTCTTTTCGTATAGGAAATCATCAAATATCCCCCCCTCCTCGCTCTAGGCGGAGTGGGAGGGAGTGTCAGACTTTTACTGACTAAAACCCATCCATGTTCCTTCTTTGCCCTTTGTGTTCCAGGGCCGTGGTTTACATTTAAAAAAGTTCCCCAATTTCATATGACTTACTGTATTCATGGTAAACGAAAGTAGCGTAACATTGTTGTAAGAACATCAATTTGTGTTGCTGGCAATATTTCATGTGTCACATGTTTCCTGCAATTCAACACAATAAACATGTTTCTGAAACAAGGTTGTGTAACTTGTTTCTCATAAATATGAGGTTTCAAGCTTGATGTTAGAATATATTTTTTTTATAATCAAACAAAATTGTACGAAAGGACTTACTTTTGCTGTGTAGTGGTGTACTTCTCCCCGGCGTGCTTCATTGACTGCAGTTCGGTAGTGTACTGCGAGAGCTGCGCCTGAGCAGTCTTAAGATCCTCTTCCAACTGCTTGAGCTCTTGTAACTGGACGAGTATCGAGCCTCCCTGAAATAAATGATTTCATGAACTCGTTGCTTTTGTTCTGCCCACTTTCGAATAATTTTGTCCTGTAAATGTTTTATACATATTAGCTAAATTAATATAATTTTTCGTTAAAACATTATTTGTGTCCCTTTACGTGAGGCTTGATGGGAAGAAACATGTAAAGCAAAACTAAGGATACTGATACTGCTAGCCTGCGTCATCCCACTGCTGGGCAAAGGCCTCTCCCCATGACTTCCAGTTGTTTCGATCCAGGGCTAATGTGGGCCACTGGTCGTTGGTTCTGTCCAGCTCGTCCCGCCATCTTCTACGAGGTCTGCCGCGACGCCTTCTGGTTGTGTCAGGGCTCCAGAAAGTGGTTATTTTGGCCCACAGCTCATTGGGCATGCGGCAGACGTGGCCAGCCCAGTCCCACTTCAGCTTAGCGGCTTTTTGAGCAACGTCAGCAATTTGTGTTTTGGAGCGCAGTGTGTTGTTGCGTACCCGGTCGGTTAGTTTGACGCTTTAAACTAAGGATATAATATTATTATGTTGTACGTAGTCGGTCAAGATTGCTCACCTTGATCCTGGCCCCTCCGGAGAGCGTGCCGGACGGGTCGAACACGTCGCCGTCCAGCGTCACGGTGCGGCGCCGCACGGCCGGGTGGAACGTGACGCGCTTGGCCGTGTCCAGGTCGCGGCACACCAGCGTGCCGCCGAACACCCACGCCATGGCGGGCCGCAGGTGCGGCGCGAACGAGATCAGGTCCAGCGCCAGCTGCACGTTCTCTGGACCTCCGCCCTAGGAGTAAACAAACTAATAATACAATCAAGTATAAATACGGTAGGCGCGTAAGTAACCTTTGGTATGCCAGAAAGTGGTTCCGCGAACTAAACTAAAGTTATCTAAAAAAATGTCGATTTGTCGTGGATTTGCGTTCGATTTTTTTTGTTCGATCGATACCAAAGATTAATGTACTATTGGAATTTCAACTCTCACAGAAAAAGTCGAGCGTTGCAAATCCAACAGAGCGCTGACTGAACTGAAATGTCAACGTCAAACTAACTTTTTAGTCACAAGGATGTAATAATTATGGACATGTAAAAATAAACTAATTTTTTATGCGATTATAGGCGAACTGACTCAAAAACGAGAAACATATCAAAACGAAGACGACGTAACATAACACGCCTATAATCCCTGAAAGGTTAGGCAGAGGTGTAACTATCGGTCACACACATTCCGCTAGTTACGTTTAAGTTTCATCAGCCGCTTAGATCAGTCTTCAGGTTAAGCCGCGCTTGTCTAGGTTGGTTGGATGGGTGACCACTTCACTTCGTTAAGCCGTTGGTCCCGGCTGTTATCTTTGACAGTCGTTAGACGTTCAGTGGCAAACTCTGACAACCAGTCTCACCAAAGTCTCACCAAAGGTCTCATCGTATTAACTGAATTGTGGAGGTCAGATAGGCAGGAGCTCCATTTAAAATACTGGTATTCAGCTGCATCCGGTTAGACTGGAAGCCGACCCCAACATAGTTGGGAAAAGGCTAGACAGATGATGATGTTTAAGTTTCATGTTATAGGGAAGACGAAGTCTTAGGAAGATATCATTTAGGTGTATTTAAGAAATATGTGTTTTATTCTTTCAAAATAAAGTACAGCATTAGTCTATACAAGCTGTTGATTTGCATCCTAGTCAAATTCAAGGACATAATTATGCTAATGATTCTCGACCCAAATCAACAATAAAATGAGTAGGTATTTTTTGATTTATTTTTTCCTGTTTATTGAAATCCATAAGTGTAAACCAGCCGTATTTAAAAGCGGCCCGTCTGTTACTAGCCCTATTAAACCGCGCTTTCACACACAAACAAACGCAAACAATACATACACAACGCATACGCAACGATCATTCAATAAATTCGTAGGTAATCAATCCCACCCCAACCGCTCGCGCACGTGCCTAGCAACGCTCCCGGCCGGGGCCCCCAAACCAAACCAACAGTGCGTCTGATGTCGCCGCAGTGTGCATGCGCTGCGCTTTGCGAATTCCGCTCGGTACATTGTTGAGACGTCATTCGATAGGTACTAAGTTCAAGATGACTGACAACTATTCGAATGTCGAGTTGGTGGAGATGGTCCGCCTGTATGCCATCAGTGGAGACAGCCTACGTGGAGCCATCCGGTCGTTCACGGAAATGTTTCCCGATCGGGAACCCCCATCACAGAGCGTCATGCTGGCTGCTACGCAGAGACTGCGGGATCATCGGCAGTTTGACGTTCCCCGGCATGCTCAAGCTCGCGGCAGCGTAGGCCTGCCTGTCGCCTTGCAGGAAGAAATCCTGGAATACTTCCAGCGAGAACCACGGGCAAGCACGCGGGAGGCTGGTCGACGCTTTGGAGTGCACCACACCACAGTGTGGCGCCTACTGAAGCGTGAACTGCAGCACCCGTTCCACTACCGCAAGGGACAAGACATTCACCCAGGTGATAATGCCGTGCGGATTACATTTTGTCGCTGGTTGCTGGAACACCAAGACGCCAACATCCTGTGGACGGACGAGTGTTTATTTACTCGAGTTGGCGTCTACAATGTTCATAACGAACATTGGTGGGCCCACCGCGACCCGCACGTAACCAAACGGCATGCGTTCCAAGTGCGGTTTGGACTGAATGTGTGGGCTGGCATATTAGGGGAACACGTGCTTGGACCCTACTTCATCGATGGGTACCTCAACAGTGCAACATACCTGGAGCTGTTGCGTCACGTTGTCGAGGAGATGTTAGAAGATATCCCTCTGGCACTCCATCACAACCTCTACTACCAGCAGGACGGTGCCCCCCCTCACTATGGGCGGCAAGTACGCGAGTACTTGACCGAAAGGTTTGGTGACCACTGGATCGGTCGCGGAGGACCTGTGGCCTGGCCTCCGCGTTCTCCGGACCTGACGCCTCTAGACTTTTATTTGTGGGGAGACGTTAAAAGGTTAGTTTACACGGAGGAAGTGACAAGTGTAACAGAATTACGTGCAAGGATCATTAGTGCTTTCGACACTTTAAAAACGAATGTGTTAGTGTTACGTAAGCTGAAGGAAAACCAGCTACGTCGTGCTCGATTGTGCCAAGAGTGTGATGGTAACAACTTTGAACAATACCTCCGGGTAACATAAGTAGGTAATTTAAGTGAACTTTTCTTTGGCACACTAGGATTACTGACATTAGTAAGATTTCCGTATTCTAATGATGCTTAAAATGAGTTAATTATGAAACGAAATTTATGACAATAATGTAGGTGATTTTCGAAATAAAATTAGGTAAAATTTTTGCTACCCCGGTCGCTACGGTCATTGCTCCGTCGCGCACGCTTGTATTTAGTAGGTAAGACGTCGACGCTCACGCACACAGCTGATTGTCGCTGTGTGCGTAGTCAGTCGGGTTATTCTCATTGAATTTAGGATTTAATTCTGAAATACTGTTAAATTTCAACAACAAAAAAAACCCGCGCTTATTAGTTATTGCCCGGTACTGTACTTTCAATTGATTATTTATGTCTTTTAGGACAACCACCTGAAATTTGACGAGGATGCAAAACAACATCTTGTATAGGATGACTGGTAATTAGTGACCGATACTTAAACACGTGATTGTACTCATGATAACAAACAACTTTCCCAAAGAAACACTTTTTTTATACACACTTTTATTGCAATAACACAACAGCCGTATAAAATTCGCAAGCGCACCTGTTACCTATCAGCTGTTAGCTGTTTAAATAATTGTAATTAGTGACCGATATTTAAACTCGTGATGTGTTTAAATGTCGGTCATTAATTACCAGTCACCCTATATGATGCCGATTTTGTTGCCAACATCTAATGCGTAATAGTCCGTGGCGAGCCGTACGTACAGTCACGAGCACCAATATGTATACACTTTCCTAAATTTAAAAGCAATTTTAGCGAGAAATAACGATTGTAACTTGGTGATAGGATCTTTTTCATAAAAATATGAGTTCCATTTTATGTTGTTACTATGTTAGTAACAACATAAAATTTTAATCAGAACAGTTGTAGAAAAACACTTTTAAAAGTTGTTAAGTGTTTACATATTGGTGCTCGTGACTGTACGCCTTCTTCTTGCCGTCGGGCCTGTTGAGGGTGATGAAACAGAAGATTGGGGAAAGGAAACTTTAACAAGGTACTCACAATCTGCTGCGCGAGTCGCACACAATTCCTGTCTATGACGTGTCCGCTGATCTTGTTGAGCGGGATGATGGTGGTGCGCGTCTGCAGCTGTCCGCGCTGGAGCAGCAGCTTACTCGTCACCTCAGTATCCACCACCACGTTGTACAGCTGGAACAGCGGCTAAGTTAAGTCATGTCTCCAGCAGAATCGCACGGTTATGCGGTACAATCGTGACAGCTCGGTTAAAGTCGCGTTTACATGCAGATAGGCAACTCTATAAACCTCTAGTTCTCTAATTAGACGTAATGTGTATCGATTATCGACATCTTCAGTTGAGAAGTTCGAATTCCATCACGTTTTGAAGTGTTAATTAGTTTAATTTGACCTTTATAACAAAACAGAAACCGTTTAAAAACAATTTCAAACTCAAACTCAAAACATTTATTTCAATAGGGAATATGCATGTAATTTTTTCTTCACTTAAATCAATAAAATACAATACTATCAAACCCAAGAAAATAATTAAAAGTTAAGTTCAACTACTGCTTGTCGCTCAAAAAACAAATTAAACTCCTAAAATTTTCTACGACAGTTCAAACGTCCGTGACTGTCGCGGCCATTCATGTCATGTTATGTGACGTCATTTACCTCTATCTGCCTTGTTTACATCTAATTTTTTACCCTTAATATATTAATTTGGCAAATTGCATGTCCTTTATTCAAGTAAACATTGCAATAACAATATTATAATAAAATCTTAGTGAAACTTTAAGTACTTTTCAAATAAAAGTGTTTCTTTGACACATGGTATTTGACGTCACTACCGGCGTTATCGAGGGGCGATGCGTTTTGAGTTTGCGTTCCGTTTCACCAAAAACACGCTACATGAAATATTAAATTGTTGTATTAGAAAATTAAACAAGTGTACCACAATGTTTTTATGGACCAATACAAGGCATTTTTAAGAAATAATAAAAGTTTTGTATTTCTTGCATATTCCCTATTAGACCAGAACAGGCCCTTTTGAATGTCAGAAAAACAAAGAAGGCGAAGCTACAATCCCAGACACAAGGCATAATAACTTGTGAAAATACTGTAGTTGCCCATTCCAAAGCATAGATCTCTATGGAGAAGAATGGGCAAGAAATTCCATGGACACTCTTTTCAATCAAAATATTTTTACAGGATATTGGTTACATCATTCATGTTGAGATAATACATATATGTGAACGATGTAGAAAGACGTACACATTAAGAGCGTCCAGAGTAGGTATTAATTTCAATTAATATAGTAAGTAACGAACCCTTCCTCCCGCAGCGGTCTCCAAAGCAGTGCAGTATATCGGATCGCACACGTCTATCAATCTACAAATTGGACCTGAAATAACATGTAATGAAATTATTGATCTAGACTAAATGTGATTGGTCCCTAATAATTGAACATTTATGCCAAATTGTCACTGCCGCATACGGGCGTTTGTTTGTGTTTGCTGGATTTATAGAAACCAGGACTCGGACGGGACTAGGATGCCACAGGGAGTAGCATGAACTACTTCATATTAATAATCTTTAAAATTTTGGATTCGTGCCTCGTCAGTGATATAAACATGGTACGGGTCGCACGCAGCCTGTTGTAGCATAATAATTCAGAGTTATAGCATAAATCATCACATTTATTTTTAGCAGATCATTCCTAGTTTTAAATTAAATATAATATAATTTAAGTGCATCAGTATCTACGACCTATCGATTTCGAGGAATTTCTCGAGAATGAAAACAGATTCATTAGTTTGAACTTGGGCTGTTTATGCTGTTATAGTTGTTACCGGGCTGGACACGTACCCGACACCCTCCTGCTGTCGAAGTCCCGCTCGGGCGGCTCGTAGCGGAAGTTGCACCGCTGCAGGCGCGCCGCCAGCGCGTCGCACGCGTCGCGCTTGCCGCGCAGCTGCGCCGACAGCGCGCGCGCCTGTCCTGCCAGCTCGGCCTGGCGCTCCGTGCTGAAGTTCATGCCCGACAGCTCCGTCTGCTCACACCCGACAAAATTAACTCACAGAGTTTGAATTTCCCGAGACATTTCACGCCAAGGATTGTGAATATAACATCACACATCGTTTGACAAAAGTGTACCTAATGGGTGTAAAAATACCCAAATCCCCTATCCACCATCTAGATACCTGGAAACCTTCTAGTTACGGAGAAATTGGGAGACAAAATTTCAACTTTTTCTCAACTTTTTTTTATGTTTCAACTTTAAATACGTCTACGACCCCCGAACTATTTAATGCATCCATCAGCACCATCAGACGTGCAATGCAATTGGAGAGGCCTAAGTCCAGCAGTGAACTGATGTAGACTAATGATGATGATGATGATGTAGTACTGACCTGCAGCGCGTCCAGTTGCGCCTGCGCACGTACTATATCCTGTTGGTCTTTTGTGAACTGCGCGCTATCTCTGTTGAACTCTCTCTCCAGAGCCTTCAGTCGGTTCTCCGCGTGCTTCTTCTCCATCGTGCTCTGTGAGATGCGGGTGGCTGCTTCCGATGCCTCTTGTTTGGCAGCTATTAGAGAGATATGATAAAGTGCTATGTTCATGTGGATGCTAAAAGATTGTGTACGTAGCTACGTATGTATGTGTGATGAGAATGTACATATTCTAGTGTTAAATAATTGAAACTCCACCAGTTTAATAATAAAAATCTAATTAATAAAGTGGTCATAACATACATATGTTTACTGTTATTTCGTATGTGGTACTATTTTAATCTGTTTCTTCTTACAGATACAGCAAATATATTAGATTTGACCAAGACGTGATAGACGTTGCTACTACAGTCAATAAACATAAAAAAAAACGCTGATTAACGCTGCAAAAACGCGACGGTTTAACTCTGCTAAAATATTTTTTTGATTTTGAATTGTAATGTTCATGAATTTAAAACAAACATGTAACCCATATTGGATTTTAATCTATCTTTTCCTCCTCAAATATAAATTATATCCTGAAACTTGGGGTCGGTGCAACACGTTTTTGTCTTCCATTCTCCCCTATACGGGAACCTTTTCAGTCCCTACTGATAATAGATACCCCATTTATATCCACGATTTCAGTGAAAGCAACATAAGTCAAGATAAAGGTAACAACATACCCATGAGTTGATCCTGCAGCGACTCCGAGGCGCCCTCGAGTCCGGTGCTGACTGCCAGGAACCTCTGCTGCGCCTCCGCTAGCGCGGCGTTGCTTGACTCGCTCGTCGCGCGCAGGTTCTCGAAAGTAGACTCCACCTGAGGGGGAAAAGTTATATAAAATTCCATTAATGTTCGTATGAGAGCTGCGTTTGGCACTCTAAGGCGAGAAGGCGCGGTGCAGGCATGATTCCGCTTCAACGTTTTCATACAAAATGTACGTAGGCGACGTTTCGTGAATAAGCGGCGCGGCGCAGGCTCGCCGTCCTTTTTTTTTGTTATACTTTCCACGCCTGCGCTGCGCCTGCGCCGTGCCGTCACCTTACGCCGTTTGCCTATAATTCGCGCCTAAGGTTGAATGCCACTTGCACGTCATTAATCATCAAGGCCATTTTTTGTGCCTTTTAGGTCATTTCAAACTTAGTGGAGTTCTAATAAACAAGGTTTTTTTGTCAAAAGCAATTATGAGGTCGATTGTACAACGCATATTCTATCTGCCTATCTATTATTGGCATTTTTGTGTATGTATGGTTGAAAAGAGTGTCCATGGAGATAGTAGTTACGTAGATAGCTTATTTTTGACTATGCAAAAGTGCCTGTCACGGGTCTTTTTGAAATAAATCCTTTGAGTTTGAGGTGAAGGGGAATGTGGTGTCATTCCACAAACTGATTTCATGTCCTGCTTGTTCTGTTGTTTGCACATCACAGAGCTGATGGACGCTACTGAAAATCCCAAACTATGCCCATCCCAACATGCTAAGAAGAAGGGAATGTACAAGATGTAGAAGGCGGAGGACACGGTGTTGTGTGGCTAGGCATATGTAGAGCAGTGGGCTGCGATACGCTCTACAAACGATCATGGTATGTGCCCTGACCTGGTCCAAGGCGTGCCTCTTAGCGGTGAGCGCGGACTCGTCGTCGGCCAGCGCTCGCTCCAGCAGGCGCGCGCGCTTCTCGTGTGACGTCACGGCCTCGCGCCCCGCCTTGTGCGCCGACGACGCCGAAGCCTCCGTCTTCTCTAGCACTTGCAGCTCTGTCTCTAACGCCTTGAGGATGTTGCCGCTTTCCTAGGGATTATGGGAGGTAAATTACTCAAATAGCTAAAGAGAGAGAAAAGGAAACACGGAAGAGAGGCCTTTGCCCTGCAGGACACAAAAGTTTCATAACAATAATAATTAAGTAAATTGATCAATTCAGCTGAAATATCAGTAACAGACAGTTTACGTGAAGTGTCACTGGTTGTATTGGATATCCTGGAAAATGATAGGTTTCCTAATATAATCTTAACCAATATTATAATCTTTTAATTACTTTTCTAGATTATTAAAAAAAAAATTGGGAGTTTTGTAGTTATGAACTAGAACTATAATCACAGTATGTTTTTTGCGACCTTATTAATTAATTAATCTTCTTCTTCTTTCTTCTCTATATTTTTCTTGGTTGAACGCGCTAATCTCAGAAACTACAGGTTCGAATTGAAAAAATATTTTAGTGTTGGATAGCCCTTTAATCGAGGAAGGCTATAGGCTATATAACATCACGCTACGACGAATAGGAGCGGAACATCAATGAAAAATGTTGCAAAAACGGGGAAAATACTATTATTTTCCTCGTTTTTGCAACATTTTTCATTTTTTTTTATAATCTCACGCAGACGAAGGTCGCGGGGAACAGCTATGTAGTTTTAGATATAACGGAAACTACACAATACCCTACCTCATCCAACCTCTTGTTGATCTCATTAATTTGTTTGTCGAACTCTTTGGATTCCTTTTCATTGTTCTTTATCTGATCTTTCTTGCTTTTGATTTGATCTTGCACCTCTGACACTTTGCCTACAGCCTCTTTGGCGCGTTCTTCTGCTGTTACGAACCTAAAAAAGAAGGTTAAATTATACAGGGTGTAAACGAACCCTTCACGAATCCGTCAACCAAGCATTATGTACCTACATCAAACTAAGTAACTATACGCAAAAATTGTTGCTGGGAAACGACTTTTTTTTGGGGTGGAAATTTTTTTGCGGTAGAACAACGCACTCAAAACATTGTGCTGATGGATAGTTTTTTTTTTTTTGTTTTTACAAATAGTTTGGCTTTGTAGAGTTGTCTCCACAAGACCGTAGGCACAGGCTGCACAGCCTGTGCCTATGGCCGCGTCCTAACCAAAGCGATCGTCGCAGGAACATGTGATCATCGCGTTCTTTTTGTTGAGCGAACCTGTACGCGTTGTCGCGCCGACATATATGTGGGCAAGACGATCGACAATTCACGCAACTGATCGCTTTAGTTACGGCGCTGCGTCATATTAAACTCGATGTGCCATTATACAGTCTGTTTGCCTTTTGTACTATGTATGTGTGTAAATTCTGTTACTGTCTGCATATTCTATGGAAACTAAACGAAAAACCTTAACCACAAGTAAAATGAGCATTTACATCAAAAGTATAATTACTTACTTATAAGCTATGTATAATTTAGTGAGATTCTCAAGCTCCCTAACAACTTTTTGGTACTCTTGAAACTGAGCTCTTTCATCCTGTAACTTTTGTAGTTTTGGTGCTATATCCTCTCGGATTATCTGAAACAAACGAATAATACATTAATTGAAATGTCTTGCTTGTTATGTTCCAGCACGCGTAGCATGACCACCGTAGAAACGGTTTTCTTTGACGGAAGAATCGATAAAATGACAGATTGTGTCGACAAAATGACAGATTTCTTTTCACAATCTGTCATTTTGTCGATTCTTCCGTCAAAGAAACCCGTTTCTACGGTGGTCATGCTACGCGTGCTGTAGACAAATGATTTTACTTATGGAATCTTTCTACACATTGTTATACAAACTGTTTTGTTACTGATTTCTATTTATTTGATTTCAATTTGACTGTTTTGATATTCAAATTCCTCTTTTATCTATCTATAAAGATGGGATTTAATAGCGAACTTAGACTTAGCTTAGTCGAACTTCATCCGAAAATGAACCTTATTTGCACGAAGTTAATGTTCTTATTAGTGTGATACGCTTGACCAACAGTTGCTAATAGGAAACTAGGAAAATGCACATTAACTTTAAACTTTATGCTAATAAGGTTTGCCTCGTTGATCTAGTGGTCGCAAGCGCGACTGTTAAGCATGAGGTCCTAGGTTCGTTTCTCAGGTCGGGCAAGTGATATTGGGTATTCCCATCAGGAATTTCTCAATAGCAGCCGTGGAGTCTGGATTTGCGCCCAGTTTATGCTAATAGGCTTGCCTTATTACATGGGACTTGAAACATAACTGACGAAATGTGGGTGTATTATCAGGTACACCTCTGCTTAGCCCTTCAGGGATTACAGGTGTGATGTTATGTAATATTGTTTATTTTCAGATGAAGAGCTACTTAGCTGAGCTATCTCAGCCTTAGTACATTTTACCTATGGCGCGAAACTAACAGAAACGGCGTAAGGTGAAGGCGCGATGCAGGCATGATGCCGCTTCAAAACCTTTTCATACAAAATGTACGTAGGCGACATGTCGTGAATTACACTCAAGCGGCGCGGCGCAGGCACGCCGTTCCTAAGTTTCCTAATAAATTCCACGCCTGCGCCTCACCTTACGCCTTACGCCGTTTCTGAGTAATTCGCGCCTAAGACATGTTATAGATAAAATGTGGGCAGGACACCCAAAACACTCACGTCATTGAGCTCTCTGAGTTTGGCATCTTTCTTCTCAATAGTTTTCTGTGCAGCCTGTTTCTTTGCTTCATACATCCTGGTTCCTGCTGCCTCTTCTACCATTGACAGGATCTATAAAAGCATACATTGAACACAAATCTAGCCAGCAAGCCAGTCAGCCAGTGGTTTATGAAAACCTCAGAATTACATGAGCATCTACAAATCAGATTGTTAAAAGAGGAAGTAGAACACCAACTAAAGACATACAAAAACCGAATAAGTCACATACCAACACCTCAGCCACAGCCCTAAGTGATCCAATAACTATGAAAAGGCTCAAACTCCACCACATATGGGACTTTATAGAATAAAGCAAAGTAAATAGTTTTGAGAGGCAGATTCTTTGCTGGAATAATGAACCTCAGCAGTCATAACCACACAAAAAATCTGCTAAAGGTTTACAACCGATCGCAAGATGTAAAAAGAAAAAAAAAAAACAAGCTAATCAGCCAGTTTATCAGTTATTGTTAATTTTATCTAAACATCTTATCAATATAACTTGTACATAATCGCTTGAGTCAAAACAATTGTGGGAATATTTATTGCCAATCAGATCTTGGGTATAGTTTTTGTTTTTTCAACAGTATTACATTGTTTTAGACCAGACACTGTTAGTAAGTTATGTTAAGGGATTTGGTTTCCGCACTTAGTCCTTAAAGTGGACCATTGTACGTGAGCCATGACGGTTTTCAATCACGTGTTTAAGTATTGATCACTAATTACCAGTCACCCTATATACATATTTATGTGAGAGTTAAGAGCGGTTACCCTAACAGGTTTCCTAAAATGACATCAGCTAACGCAACGTGAACACCATTACTTACAAGTAAGATGTGGAAATGTTATGTTATGTTACAAAACTGTCAACGCAAGGATTAGGCACCTTGGCTTAATAATCCTTCAACACCAGTCATGTACTTGAATGGGGCTATTCCTAAATGTTAAGGGCAACTTACCTCAGGAGGTTTCATGTTCAAGACCTTGGTGATCCGGCCCTGCATGATGAGGAAGTGAGGGTTGTTTACATTGAGCTGTACTGAACAGAACAGGTCCGAAACTCTCTTGTTCTGTACATTGATGCCATTTATCATGTACTTGTTCTTGCCTCCCATTACAACCTGATGAGTTTTGAGAAATTAATTGTATTGAAGTTATAATAAAAGGTTGTAGTTTCTGTCTTTCGCAAATTGGAAAAAGGTGTGTGGTCATCTATGTATGTTATTAAATAATTAATGATTCTTTTGAACAATCTAATTGTAATTTGGACAGCCTTGTATATTTACTTTTTTTTTATATAAGTTAGGGAATTCAGAAACAGATACATTCTTTCCATTTCAACAATAGAAATAATTGCAGTGAACACTTCAAATTAATTCAACAAGCAAAAAAAATTTATGTGGCATGAAAAGTAGTTTCAAAGAGATAAGTACATAAGTGTGTTTACATGGAGATGTAGGCTATCTAAAATACACCATCTGCAATTAATTATAAAGTTCAAGAAAATACCTGTCTTGTAACTGTGATCTCGTTTTGGTTTTCATAGCCGATGGGGCACTGCCTTCTGTCGCGGTTGTCGAAGGTAATGCTGACTGTGGCCTTGGTGATACCCGCCTGGCCGTGCTTGTATATCAGCTCTTGCAAGCTGCCCGCACGCACCTAAAACATTGCCAATCATGCTTCCTATGTAGAAATCTAGGATGTTCTGGACTGAATCCACTCTTGAACAGTCTAGGTAATAAGTAGCATGGCTATGTTGACATAAGAAAATAGATCTAGGCAGTTAACCAAGAAAATATATTTTGAGTTAAGTTTTGTCTGTAATGAATAAAAATAAGAGATTTTCACAATAAATTGTAGGACGACTAACCGGATACTATCAGTACAGTGTCTTACAAGACTTCAAGCCTGCAAAACCCATTACCTAAATTGGAACAAAGAAAAGCGTTGGCGGGAAAAAAGCTAAACAATAATATATTTACAAACAGATGCATGAAAACGAGTACTTACGTTTGATAAATTCGTGATTCCTAAGACAAAACATATTGAATCCAATATGTTCGACTTCCCTGTGCCGTTGAGCCCGGTGATGGCATTGAATTCAGGATCGAACCCGGTGATTTCCACACGATTCCCGTATGATTTGAAACCGTCCAACAGTATAGACTTGATATGCATCTTGACGATGATCAATTCATCGAGGAATTTGTGTAATCAAGCACTTTTGCATTTATTTACTAAAAATAACCAACACTTTAGCAGATTTCGTGAAGCGGGAGCCGTTGTAAAATACAATTTTTAATATTTTTTGACAACTGTCAAAGTGTCAACTGCCTAGCCAGCCGCGCGCCAGTATAGTAGTCTATTAAGTCTATGGCGCGGGCTTTCAGTTCCATTTTCAGAATTTTTACCGCAATTATTAAAGCATTTTAGTTTTCTCTATTAGTTTTATCTTTAGATAAATATGCTGAATTGTATCTGAAAACAAAATGTGTCAATCATCCAATTTTTAATTATCAAATAGTTACAGAGGGATTAAAAGGTTGGATTACATTTGACTCACGACTTAAATTGTACGTAGACTGGAACGCAACATATTGATCTTTTTGTTTGACGTTTTGAATTAATTTGTGCTGTTTCGGTTACTTTGCATATCTTTTAGTTTTAATAAAAATGGATTACAGTAGCACAGGTGCGATGAGGAGTCCGTTCTCACCTCGAGTGCGGCAGTCCATCACGGGACGAAGGCCCATTGGGCTCTCGTCAGCTAAAAAGAACCAAAGGTTTGTACATAACCTATTGTCTAAATTGAATGGAAAATTAGAGGGAAATAATCGATATTTTAAATTTTCCACAGTAAGTTTATGCAGTCTACGGGGGAGCAAATTGGAGATATTGTGTACAAGACTCCAGTAACTACAATAGAAACTTATGGAATGCCCCTCCCTGTGATGGTCACAGAAGCTCTTACATTTGGTAAGCACAACTCTCCTACTTACACTAAATTTATAGAACTAGCAGAAGGGAAATCTAACAGTCACTGACTAATCTAAAATTTTTTGACAATCAGATTTTTCAGGTTTTGTGAAAGGCCACAATATGATGTAGAAGTTTTACATTTCTGGGCCTATCATTCGTGTTTGGCCCTTTTTGAAAACTGGAAGCGCGCCCCTGCTTCTGAAACTTTCATTGTATAATTTTAGCATTCTTTCATCATGTCCTTCCTATTTGACTCAAAAACCCTCTGGGCTCCCCTGTCATAAATATGGGGTCTGTGAGTCGTCTTAGGTCTAGCAATATTATGTTATTTCAATTTAAATCCATAACTGAGGTACATTCCTTGCAGCCAGTGGCGAAGTGAGCGTGAGGTTATCAGCCTGTGGTTGGTGCTGGGTGGTGTCAGGACGACGCATCATATCCTGGCCCCGCAACTCCACCATATCCAATACTGCATCAGCTGCACCTGCCAGCACTATCGCTCGGGAGCTTTCACTGCCTCAGACCGATCTTGCACATAAGGCTGATCTAGTTGTCCTGTTTTATATGGAAGGGGCACAGGTAATCTGTTAATTTAAATCGTCTCTGTTTATGTTTGCAAACAAATTCTTACCCTGTTGAAATCAGCTTAAATGGATTTAATAAGTTCAATTAAAAATTTCTAAAACTGTACAATCTTCAACAGATGCCGTCATGCATAGGTGTATCCCCTGAAGGCACGGTCCGTTACTGGCCTTCCGTGGGCCAGGAAGGTGTGTACATTGATGTCTCATGCGAACTGGCTGGCCAGGAATGCGAGAAGCTCGGAGACTACACCCCCGAAGGATTGGTGCTGGCCACCACTACATGCACGGTTGTACTCCTCAACCCTACTGTTGTTGGTAAGTCATTAATCATTGATAGAATCTTAGTTTTTGATAACCATCAACCTTTTGAGGTATCATCAAACTCATCATTATGAACAACTTATAGTAAGGACCAACGATGGAATCATATTCGTTTATTTGCATTCCACAAGGTAAAACATGGTGATGACAAAAAGCTTAGAGCTAAGAGCTGTTGTAGACCCCGTCGGGCACAGAAAAATTTGGTGAAAGACACATAAAAAATCTAATTCGTAATTCTAAATATTAAAACAAAATATACATGAAAACCAAGAAATTACACGACAAAAAAAAAACTATCAAAAATACTCAATACACTTAAAAGTTAAAATGTGAGTTGTACAGAGCAAAAAATTAAAATAAAATTATACATGAAAACCATATTATAATCATGAACAAAAAAATCTTTATGTAAGGTCTGCCTTTAATTTTGACTTGTTAACTGACTAAGGTGACTACTTGACCAACTCAATATTTACTAAAAATGAACGAAACAATAAACTTTATTCCTTAACATACTGCGTTTCCATTGTGTCATCTTTACACATAGTTTCCCACGCTACCTTTGTTTGGAGTGATACATATTTAATGCATTATTGGTTGTTTCCCACAATTATGGCCTTGGTCTTACATAGTAAATGAGTTGGTAATCAATAGTGAAATGGAAGCTACGTACTTCATGCATCGTTCGAAAAAAAGCGACTCGATACATTAAACGAAAAGCGTCAAATTCGTAAACAGAGACCTAAGCCCTCCTATACATACACTTACCACTCTGCCGGCGAACTCTACTGTTTTAGTTGTGACCGGGTATTCATAAGCAAATTCGGTCTAGCCAGTCATATAAGGGCACACGCAAGGAAATAATAGCTTGAAAGGGTCGCCGTTAACATCGCCGTAAACACAGAAAGGTTTATTTTTGCTTCAAGAACACCCTGCTGCTTGGATCTTGAGATGACAGGATGACAGTCTGTTTCAACCTTATGTAGTGAAGTTTCAATTTACTGGGAGTTTTTGTCAAAAATATTTATTTATTTAGTACTTGGAGGATTTACAGCTAACAAAAACAAACAAAAAAGGCAGCCTTAGTCACCAGAAAGCCAATTACAAATCCTCGTATAGATGTGTGAGCACAAAAACAAAATACACCGTTTTAAAATAAGAAGCAATACCTAATACAATAATGTTTGCTTTATTTGCAAATATGAACAAATTATGGTTAAAATATACAGATGTAATATAAATAAATTTTGGTCTATACTATGTCCCGCCAGAAGGCATACAAAATATTGTAGTTCAAATGTCAATTAATAAAATTAAAAAAACAAGCACTAAATGCATGAATCTGATCGTTTTATTTTACATATAGCTCGAATACATTACAAACAAATAATATATCTACCTATATGAACTAATTGTAAAGCCAACTGCGATTCAATGTCTCTTACGACATTTCTTCCACTATCGACATACTGAATGGCGATTGGTTGCAGACGGCCGCGCGACGGTGACGTGTCGCACTCTGCGCCCGCCTAGTGGTTGGCTCGGAGGCATCGGACGACGCGTCTCGCTGCTGTTTTTCGGCTCCATGCCGGCCCATGCAGACACGGTAAGGGATCTTTATTGATTTGTGACCATTTATAGATTACCCTGCTTTAGTTATACTTTGTAATGTGATGAATGAATATTGTTGCAGAAACTAGTAGGTGTAGTAGTGTTACCTGGGAACGAAGAGTCGGAGAGCACCATAGCGCTGGTGTCGGGCGGGCCGGCGCTGCAACTGTGGCGCGGCGCCGAGCTGCACGAGCACTCGCTGCGGCGCGCGCTCACTGAGGCACACCGGAGCACGCACCTCGCGCCGCACGGTGAGCACGCAGTACGATAGCACTAGTGTCGGGTGGCGGAATTGGGTTGGCGAATTTAGTCATTGCGTAGTGCAACTGTTACCACTGATATGCAGTTCACTGTAGTATCCTCAAATTCGCATAGATTACAGGTTCTTTTGAAACTGCAACACCACATACCTACCTGTCAGTATTGTATTGTATAACGGGCTGGTTTCCGCAACTCCACGTCAAAGCGCGAAAAGTTTAAAGTTTTTTTTTTAAGTTTTATACCTGTCAGTATAAAAATTTAACAGTGACGGAATGTCTTCTAATCAGCAGGTGACCTGAACAGCCTAGAGATCATGGCTCTGGACGTGCGCGCGAGCGGCAACAACGCTCTGCTGCTGCTCATAGCCACCGTCAACGTGGCGCGCTCACCCGAGATGAGATATGCTATCGGTAAGAAGAACGCGACTATATTACTTACGTCATAGGCCTGTTTTACTAGAGTCGAATCCTGGGATACTCATTTAGTGTTTTATCAAACAAATAACAAGTCGATCATTACAGCACGTATTTTTAATAAAAATATGTTGTTATTACCTTTTACCTTAATTTGACCGAGACCTATCTTTTGGGAGTATTTTTGCGAATTTACGCGAGCTCTAAGTGTGGTCCCCAGATTGCATAAGGCGTTGCCATTGTTCTTTACTTCAAATACCTTCATCCATCCAGACGCTAAGAAGAAGAATACCTCCATAACCCCAGTACTCAGTAGTCAGTAAAAATAATTAAATTCTCTCAGTGACGAAAACCGCACAAAAGTATACTAAGGAAGGATTGTTGAAAATCCCCTAAATGGGGGGAACTATATATAAAAATTCTTCATTTTTAAACTATCACGGCTTGTGAACGAATATTTGAACATTGTGAGTTCATCACTTCGTCCCCCAGCACACATCTGCGTGGAAGACCCGAGCAAGCCGCGCGTGACGTCAGTGGTGTCCGCGCGCGGATGGGCGGGCGACGCGGAGGAGCCGCCGCGGTTCCTGCCGCTCGCGCACAAGGCCATCCTCTACACCAGCAAGTACATCGCCATCGTGTCGAGTAAGTACCGTCTCTCTTAGCGTACGTCCACGACCAACACTCCGGATTATAATGTGATTTTTACACACACATTACACATACACATACATTTTTAGTCAAATTATATTTTGGCAGATACCAAAATATAATTTGACTTAAATCTTAAGGTGGTGTGATGTGACAAATTCAAAGCTCCGTGTACAAAGTCAAGATTATCAACTACATTGTGAACTTGCTACATTTGTTTTTGCGATAATATGTTCTCTTATCCTTACTAATATTATCAATGGAAAGTAAGTTTGTGTGTTTGTTTGTTACCTTTTCACGCCTAAACCACCGAACCGATCATCTTGTAATTTTGCATATATTTACGTTGTTAGGTGTACAGAAACGGACATAGGGTACCTTTCATCCCGAAAAAAAGTACTGTTCCCGAGGAAAATAACAATAAAGTTATTATGCTCATAGATGGCGCCACGTGTCTTTCGACTCAAAATTGAATTACAAGCAGAGTACAACTCCAAATTGATTGTCAAATTCTAAACGAACGCGAGCGAAGCCGCGGGCAAAAGCTAGTTTCCTTTGAATACAACTGTGCAACATACTATGTGGCCCACAACATTGTTTCCCGCATTCAGTAAACCATCTTGCAAAGCATTTTTTCTAGTGTATATTATGTCCTAAATTCGTATTGTGTTCGCCAGCAACAGTTTCGAACGACAAGGTGGACTACATCGACGTGTCGTCCGAGGGCGACAAGCTGCTGGGCGCGGAGCTGTGCGGCGGGGTGCCGCTGCTGTTCAGCCACAAGCACGGCGTGCTGGCGCTCAGTCAGCCCGACACTATTCACAATACACCGTGAGTGTGCTGGCCGAGCCGAACATTCATATAACTCGATTCCTACCGGATTCCCTTTGAAAAATAGCACAGTCAGTATTCTATAGACAAATAATATAAGCACATTAAAGTATGTACTCCGAATTACCTCTTCAAAAAATTGACCCTTCGCTACTGCTAGCTCGGCCTATTTAACACGTCTGCAAAATGAAGTAAAAAGTTCAAAATTAGATCACTTTTCTACAGTCTGATAAAATGTTTATGGTTTGTTACCAGGTCCATGTGTGAGAGTCCCTTGGGCTCTCCTTGTCCGTCTGACATGTACGATGGAAACCTGTCGCTCTATGAAATTGATCCTCATGAGGTAAGTTCTAAACCACGAGTTATTACCAGATGCGTAATTGTATCAACCTTTACCAATGCTTTTGAGTCATTTTATCGTCGATACTCCACATATTTTTCCGGAGGGCCACTCCCTCCGGAAAAATCCTACAAATGTCAGGCATTCGCAAAATGTATAACTTTGTCAACTGCAAGACACCGACAACATTTTTTCAAGGTGTCTGACGCTCAAACCAAATGTCGTTCATAAATACAGGGTGTAAACAGACCCTTCACGAAGCCGTCAACCAAACATTTTGTACGTCAAACTAAGTAACTTTACGCAAAAATTATTGCTGGGAAACGACTTTTTTTTTGGGGTGAAAAATCACGTTTTACGGTAGGACTCAATTTAACGTACTCAAAACATTGTGCTGATGGATGGATTCAATTGTACGGGGGTCGTGGAGGTGTTTAAAGTAAAAATCTTACATTAAAATCATGTATTTAAAAAAAAAATTGTGAAAAAGTTGGAACTTTGACCTCCAATATCTCCGTAACTAGAAGGTTCCCAGTCTAGAACAAAAAAATTATCGCAACGACGGAGAGAACAAGTGCCTTTCGGCCTCGTTAGGGGTCTTTTTACACCCTTTATAATTCAGAATATCATTTTTTTTTCACGTTGGGCAGTTGGAAGTAAAGATCGATGATTATAATCGAACTTTCTGACTGACTTTTAATTTCCAACAACAAAAGCCATAATCCTTAGAAATAACGAATCATGCTTGATCACCTCCCATCAGGTAAGCATGGTAACAACAGACGCGTGCGGCAAACTGAAGACCGCGTTCCTGTTCCACGTGCGGCGTGACGTCACGCTGTGCCGCGCGCTGCTGCAGGAGCTGTTCCCGCGCGCGCGCGAGCCCGACGAGCGCGACGTGGACGCCGTGCTGGACCGCAGCGTGCTGCGCATCGCTACGGAGATGCTCGATGATATACCTGCCGGGGATCCCAGGTCAGTGGGTGATTCTTTTAATGGTTTGAAGTGCTTCGAACAGAACTCTGCCATTTCTACCAAATCCCCCTAGAAATGCACTTTTCGCCATAAAAAGTGCCATAATATCCCTCGGCGATAATTTAGCATTCTGCCAGTACAAGAATTTTTGTTATCAAATCATTACGTTACTGTTAATATCTGTAACAAACATTCAAACTCATGAAACGTATTTGAAAGATTATAATTGAGTTGAATTGATTTTATTTCGGACACAAAAAGATCCATAGGGTGTTAGTAACCTACATTAAATAACTTATCATCTACTGTTAGTACCAATTATTTTTCTTGTGCAGAGGGCACAAGAAAAGTTACAATTGGAGAGCCATAGCTCTCCGCTACTATTCTCAGGATGCTGTTGCGATCTTTCACTCTCCTGAGAAGCGAAGCACTTTTTTTTTTAACAATCACGTGAAACCCGTCGGTACGAGCTTGCGCAAACATCTCCGACGTACTGTAGTAGCGAGGCAGTCTCAACAACAACAATAATTTTTGCGTAGAGAAAAAGCGTTCGATTGTCGTCGAACGTTTTTGAGAGGTTACAGAAAATGCCAATTGCATCCTCGAAATGTGACTGATGAGTTTATTCCCGCGTCAGTCGTCGACATAACTTTCGTGAAACCAAACTGTTGACTATGCAGAATCCTATTTGGCTTCAAATGAGACATCATCTGGTCCAGCATTAATTTTTCAAAGATTTTTCTCAATGCTGGAAGCACAGATGTAGGTCTGTATTTATGTAATTAGAGGAATCACTCTGCCATCCTTCGAAAAGCCACATTACGTAAATATTTCGTTCAGGGCTTGTTGCCCAACCTATAGAAACAGGAGTTGAACTGATTTTCTTAGTATCTCAGTCTAATGCCGTGTGTCCTGCAGATGGAAGCAGCGCGGCACAGCTGCCACGAACATCTGCCTGGGCAGCTCGGCGGCGCTGCAGGTGGCGGCACAGCTTCGCGACAAGCAGCGCGCCTTCTCGCTGTTCTGCGACTTCCTGCGCGCCGTGGGGCTGTGGCAGCGCCTCGGCCTCGTCACTAGAGGTACGTCACACACACACATCAGTGTCTCACAGCTGCGCGACAAGCAGCGCGCATTCTCGCAGTTCTGCGACTTCCTTCTCGTCGTAGCCACTCGTCACTAGAGGTACGACACACACACCGCAATGTGGACTTCAAACAATGTGTGGTTGATTCTCCACCGTGAAGATAACTAAGCCTATTGTTCTGATTATAGAGAGCGGCGGCGGTGTGGTGAGCACGGAGAGCGCGCTGGGCGAGCTGGCGGAGCAGCTGGCCATAGCCGTGGCACTGCGCCGCCTGCAGCAGGGACCCGACGCGCAGCTCATCGACGCCGCCATATACCAGGTGGCGTACTAGCCGGAGCTACGGAGCCAGGAAAGCTATCGATATTGCTACACGTCGGTCTCACACGCACATGTCTCAGGTGGTGTGCGGCGACAGCCCCGAGGTGGAAGAGGAGCCGGAGGTGGAAGAAGCGCTGGCGTCCGGAGCGCTGTCCCCGGGCGACGTGTGCTACCGGCGCGTGTCGCGCGCGGGCCGCGTGCTGCGTGCGCTGGCCCGCGCGTGCCCGCCGCAGCACGACGCGCGCGCCGCCGCCAGCCACGCCGCCGCCACCATCGACATACTAACTGTAAGTTACACCTAGGTATTCACGGATACGCGGGAAACTACAAATTTATATGTATACGGGACTGGATAAAAAAGCGGAACCTGTCTTCAAATGTACAGAAACGAAAGAAACGCATATTGCTATCATTTTTTATTTATTTATTTATTTATTTATAGATAGGAGAACCAACAGCTATGACAAATGAATAACAATTAATTACAGGTTCTCACGAGTAAACACAGAAAAGATAGTAGAGATCTTAGGATCACTAGTTAACAAGCACGATAGAAATAAAATAAGAGTAATTAGAATAAGATACAATAAGCACTATAAACACTCAGACACCAAGTTAAGCATTAATGACACGGGGAAAAAGAAAAAAAGAAAATTATGCGCTTTTAAAAAAGTTAGCATTCAGCCGAGTGCGTGCTGCATAGGTTTTGGTGGTAAATGGGTCAAATGAGAACTCTTTACAAAGAATATTGAAGTCCTTATTTATCAGTTCTAATTAAAATTTAAAATAACATGATAAATTCTTTGCTATTACAAAATACCACAATCATATTTTATTTTTTAACACAAATGACCATGAGTGACAAACCCACAGTGATAACTCGCCGGTTAGCGCGAAAGGTAGCTTGTCATCACATCGAGGTTGTTCCGCTATCTGTTACGTGGTCTGCTGTGAGCCGGTGGCGCTGTTTCAGGGCACGAATCTTTATTTCAGCTCGACATTGTCTGACCATGATATTTGTGAAATTATTTTATGAAACTTAATTTTCATAAACAACTAAACGGGGTAGACAGAGGAGAAGATGGCGGGACGCCTTGAATGGCTTCCTCGTTAATTGGCGAGAAGAGGCGCACCATCGAGAGCAGTGGAATAAATGGGGGGAGGCCTTTACCCAGGAGATGACCCACTCCTGTTCAGGCTAACGAATAAACAAAATGGCGGTGTTAGTTCCGAATCAAATGAAAGAAACATTCTCCATTCCAGAACGTCCTAAGTGCAGTGCACGCTCGGCGCGCCGCGTGGCAGGCGGGCGGGGCGGGGGGCGTCGCGCCGGCGCTGGGCCCGCGCGCGCTGCTGCCGGCGCTGGCGGCGCTGGCGCGGCGCGGCGTGGCGCTGGCGGCGGCGTGCCCGGACGCGGCACTGCGCGCGCACGTGTGCGACGCGGCGGCGGCGCTGGCGGATCTCATCCTGACGGACGCGCAACATCTCGACGGCTCCGAGCACACGCAGCATCTGTATGAACGGATCAGGCGGGAAGCTATACAACCCTTCAGTAAGTATACCGACACCGAGTAAAAAAATCATATTTTACCCGACTGCTGGAGTATATTGTGTATCGCAAAGCAAGGTATCTGAAGGTAGAAGATATCACTTTCGGAACACACGTCCGTTCATTATAAATAACGGTTGAATATTGTCTCGTCCTACGGTCTTCTTAAGATCAACTTGTTTCAGTAGCCTATGAACCTCATGCTCATTTATTTTAATAGTTAGTATTTTAAATGACAAAATTCTTAGTTTATATGATAGCCACGCCCCTATTCGTCGAGTGAAGATTAAATATGTTCCGGCTCCCTGGCTTACTCCCGCCATTAAAGACGCGATGGCAAGAAGAGATAGAGCCAAGAGAAGGTTAAAACGCTGTCCTTCCGAGCGCAATCGAACTGCGTACAAAATGTTGCGTAATCGCTGCAGTCGTATGTGTAGAGATGCTAAGAAACGCTACTTCCACAAATCGCTCGACAACCGCAACTCTTCTGAAGTCTGGAGGTTTTTAAAATCTGTCGGCATTGGCAAGTCTCCAGTTGTTTCTGGTAGCGACACTGACGTGTGCGCCCATAACAAACATTTCTCACTCCCCCCTGTAACGTTGGATCCGCACGTTAAGTCTGTCGGCATTGGCAAGTCTCCAGTTGTTTCTGGTAGCGACACTGACGTGTGCGCCCATAACAAACATTTCTCACTCCCCCCTGTAACGTTGGATCCGCACGTTAAGTCTGTCGGCATTGGCAAGTCTCCAGTTGTTTCTGGTAGCGACACTGACGTGTGCGCCCATAACAAACATTTCTCACTCCCCCCTGTAACGTTGGATCCGCACGTCAAGTCTGTTACCTTAAATAAACTTTCCTGTTTGCCTTTGCCGCAATATTCTTCCTTTGAATTAAGTCCTGTGAGTGACATTGAAGTCAAAAAATCTATTTCTACTATCTCCTCTTCTGCCGTTGGTAATGACAACCTTTGCTTAAGAATGATTTCTCCTATCCTTCCCGCATTACTTCCCGTTTTAACTCACATTTTTAATTACTCCCTATTTTCTTGTACTGATCCTGAGGTATGGAAACAAGCCCATATCATCCCCTTACCCAAAATCTCTAATCCGGTTGCACCAACCGATTTTAGACCCATTTCCATCCTCCCTTATCTCTCTAAAGTTCTTGAGCACATTGTCCATCAGCAACTCACGGCCTTCCTTTCTAGGAACGACCTTCTTAGTACTTTTCAATCTGGTTTTCGTCCTGGCCATAGCACTGTAACGGCTCTTTTAAAGGTTACTGACGATATTCGATGGGCTATGGACCACAAATCTCTTACGTTACTTGTACTTCTAGAATTTAGCAGCGCCTTTAACTCTGTTGATTTCGACATCCTTCTAGGGATCCTTAAATCTCTTAATTTCTCCTCTTCCTCTATTGGTTGGTTTGACTCCTATCTTAAAGGCCGCTCGCAGCGTGTTCGTCTTGATGAGTCTTCTTCGGATTGGTGCCCTCTTAGCGCGGGTGTGCCTCAGGGTGGCGTTCTCTCTCCTCTTATTTTCTCTATTTTCATTAACTCAGTCACCAGAGTCATCTCTTCCTTCTTCCATCTCTATGCCGATGACCTGCAGCTTTACCATCATTTCCTAAGGGAAGATGCGGAAGCCGCCGTGTCTGTCATGAACAAGGATCTGGATTTGATTGGTGAGTGGTCGCGGTCCTTTGGACTGCAAATCAACCCTAAGAAATCTCAGGCCTTGATCATCGGCAGCAGGTATATGCGGAATAGGCTCGATGTTGCGTCGCTGTCTCCACTCAGGCTGAATGGAGTTCAGATTAATTACGCAATTAAAGCTAAAAACCTGGGCGTGACTATGGATTCCTACTTATCTTGGTCTGCCCATGTTGTTGAAGTTAGTCGTAAAGTGCATTACACGTTCCATTCATTGAAATGCCTCCAGAGCTTCCTGCCTTTGAACACCAAAATCTCCCTTGCGCAAACTATCATTCAACCCATCATAGACTACACCGATGCCTGTTATTTGGATGCCACCGAGGAGCTTTTAAATAAACTCGAGCGCTTGCAAAACATCTGCATTCGTTTTGTTTTTAACCTTAAAAAGTACGATCATGTCTCTAACTTTCGCAAAATACTCAAGTGGCTCCCAATTCGACTTCGCAGGAACTCTCGGATATTGTGTTTGCTATTTAACATCCTCCATAACCCTTAAACTCCATCCTATCTGCGGGAACGCTTTTCCTACTCCCGTCCCTCCGATGCACCTTGCAGGTCGCATCTTAGGAACCTCCTTAAAACCCCTCCACATTCTACCGATTTCTACTCCTATTCCTTCACTGTTCATGCCGTGCGGCTGTGGAATTCACTTCCGCCTGACATTAGGGACTGCCAAACTGTTGCAGTTTTCAAAAGAAGAGTGAAAGAACATTATCTTTCCATTTCGTCATAGTTGCATAAGTATTTATCATTATTTATAGATTAATATTTATTTTGTGATATGTTTTGTCTTTGTATTTATAAGTTTGTTAATATATTGTTTTAAGAATACCATATAATTATGGTATATTATTTTTAAATAGTTCTTTTTTATGTTTTATGTATTCAATTCTCTGTTCTTCTTTTACACACTATGTCTACATCTCTTTTTTTATTATCTCCTTTCGCAGATAAGAAGAGATTTCTTTAGAAATAAGCATCACCTTTGTACTATTTTCTGTTCCTTTCTTATTTTCTGTATTTAGTGTGTACATAAATTGTTAAATAAATAAAATAAATAAATAGTACTGATATCTGATGTGTTCTGCACCGCACTACCGTGACCCACATCACGAGAAAAACCACTATCGCATGTACACGTGCTTGCAAGAAACTTGGACTGAAAATGACGTCACCGTCACCAGAAGACAGCTGCTCAAGTTTTCCGAAAATAATAAAATAAAATAAGTTTGTGATATTTTCAGTGGATGAAGGCCAAACGGAGCGTGCGGCGGCTCTCGCTGAGAAGTTCAAAGACTTTGAGTTGTTGATAGACATGTGCGTCAAGAACAACGACATGGAGAAACTGTTCTCGTATATCGACAAGTACTCTAACGAGGTGAGTGGTTGTTTATTTAAACTTAATGTAATTACAGGTGGTACAGTCACGAGCACACACTTCTAAACATTTAACAACTTTTAAAACTGTTTTTCTCCTACTGTTCTGGTTAAAATTATTAAGAATACTATGTTGTTACGAACATAGTATTCTGGAACTCATATTTTTATGAAAAAGATCCCATCTCCAAGTTACAATCGTGATTTCTCGTGAAAATTCGCTTGTGACTGTACGTAAGCAGATTGAATGTCTCAAGGCATTTTCTATTAGTTAACATGTAGGTCCAATAGGATAACTTTGTTGTAGGGTATTTGTGGCTGTTATTTTTTCCTTATTTTTATTTCTATACAAATTATTTACATTTTAAATATTCCTTAAAAAAAAACAATATAATTTTTTTTTATATTTATTCCTATCGTTATGTATTAAGAGTTGGCGTTGGTTAATCAATTTATTGTGACGAAGGAACTGCGTTCATGAATAATACGAGAAAAAGTTGTTTGTTGACAGCTTGTTTTGTGTGATAATAGTGTATTTAGTTACATAGTCCAATGACTATCAAAACTGTCTAGGCAGCGGGTGTTAGGCGCGCTCACGTTCACAGAGCAATAATTCTGACTTGATGTGTGCACGCGGCAGAGTATGACATAAGCAGACGGAAGCACAAGTATTATAATATGGGTGCTAATTAAACAGGCTTCTTTTTAATATCATTATTCGCCCCCAAAAATTTATGTTGCCTTCTAAATTACTAAGTCAGCCACAATTAACGAGCATCTAAATAATACTATCTTAGCCACTAGTTATCTTCTGTGTAAACCACTCTAAATACAACTCAGCATAATGATTATTTTTTAGCATCTAAATTTGTAGCATGCATTCTAACAATAAACTTCTAAAATACTATTAAATGACATCAAAAAATATATTTATTTAGCTTCTAACTTTTTAACTCAGTACGTTTAAAATGTAACTCATCCCATATTAATTGATCGTCAAAATTTTGCTAAAAATGTCATCAAATAGTCGGTATATTGGCCACTAATATTATCAGAAGCTATTGAGGAGGGGTCCATATTGGCTCACCTAAAGTTCTTTACCCGAAATTGTTCTTCCTAACGATTTGTAATCCGAATGATCACTCTTCCTAAAATTTTTCATCCTAAAGTTTTCATTCATACTATTTGTAGTGCTACCGGCGATGTTCATAACACTCATGTTTCCGAAAATTGTAATCAATAATATCATTAATGTAAATATATTTAAACTCCTACTGTTTTTTATCATAACGCTTTTATTCCTAAACATAATTACAGGTCAGAGTGTCGTCTTGGGGGCACTATGAAAAAAATACTTGGAAATATTTCGCGACCAATTTCGAAGTAGCGTAGTTGGTCACAGTTCTAACCTAACCTAACCTATGGATCCCTTCCACATCGTTTTTACGACAAACGGTTAGTCGGAGACAAAAAACACCAAGACACTTTTAGCCTTACATTTAACATTTGCCTTTTTGTTGTGAATCTATGTGTGGCAATGGGTGATAATTACCTGAAAATAAATTAATTTATTATTATTATTTAGGTGTTTTATACGATAGAATCTAGAAAATAAACGGTTTGCAAAAATGACACTTTTTTGGCTAAATTTTGCTAAGTCTAAACAAAGAAATCTAAACAAAAAAGATATGACTTTGAATAAAAAAAATAAAATATGTGTAGTGCGTACTGCCCACGTCTTTTCTGCACTCACGGCTTCTTCGGCAAAACTTACACACGAAAATTTGTTTACAAATATCCAGTTCTTAGATTCACCTCGCTTTTTTTTCGACAGCTGACCTTCTTCTTGCGATTCCTCGTCAGAACAGTACAGTGGTACTTCATTTTCACTTTTAGACGTCATAACTAATTATTACTCATCGAAAACTTTAATTTAATTACAGCGAAAAAATTGCAATACGAACGCACGCACGACAATAAACAATTACACGTGAACAACTCAACTCGTCGTCACATGAATCGAATGGCGCTCTCTGATTGGTGCAAATGGCCGGTCGCTGTCGTCTCGCGTACTCGCGCCAAATCATGCAGTGGCTATTTTCACGATAAAAGAATATGATGTATTATTTTACATGCTAAGTTATAATAAATGATGCTTTCTGTAGAAGCTTGAATTATATTTTTTTGAGGACATTGCTTTGAAGCTGTAAAACGTAAAATGGTGACGAGATGTAAAATCCGTGGCCGAGTTAGTAAATTAGGTGGCAATGCATAAATAAGAAGGACAAGTCAAAATAATTGATGATCTTTACTTGACGCTTCCTATAGAATATTTAGTGGGCATTGTAAAAAAGTCGAATTAGTTTATTAGAGACTATGTCATTTCCCCGTTGCTTAGTTATAAAATTAGAAGTTTAATCACGTGTCCAATAAATAATTTTGTGGCTAGACTTATAATTTCCCTTATAATATATACAGTGATATGTGGTCCGTGCGCAGGGCATCGCGGCGGTGACGTTCGCGCGCCTGGCGCAGGCGGGCGGGTCGCACACGCTGCTCCGCCGGCTGGGCGCGCGCTACGCGGGCCCGCTGCGCGCGTGGCTGCGGGCTGCGCCGGCGCGCACGGCGCTGCTGGCGCTGCACGAGCTGGGCACGCAGCACTACGCGCGCGCCGCAGAGGCGCTGCTGCTCATAGCCAACGACGAGCTGGAATCCGTTAATAGGCTCACGGTAAATACGCTTCTATGTTTCACTTGTTGACTTAAAATGAAACCATATTCACTTTAATATATATTGAAATAATCTGAATACTGACATTACTTACAGTAACTAATATTACTTGTTCCCGGTCCACATTAATCCAATCTAGTAATTCGGCGAGTTAATCCAGCCCAGTGCTGAACTGGATCGTAACGCCTACATTATTCCAGTCATTATTAGGATTTACAATAATACATGTTCACTGTTCAACATTCAATCCAGCACTGGATTGGCCGTCTACACTATTCCACTAACACTGGAATAGATGAACTAGAATGAAAAAGTAAACCGTCAATCCAGTCAATGTCCTGGATCACTCACATGTCTCCAATATTGATTCACATTGTTGCAGTGACATTCCAGTACCGGATTCAATCGCTGGACTGAAATAATGTAAACCGAGCATTATTCTGATCGAATTTTCAATTACAGTGACCAATCTCAACGGAGATTATCCATTCACCAAATAAATACTATACTCAATGCACAAATATGTAACCAAGCAAGTAGACAATCTATCTTCCCTCACTTATCCAAGGGCACAGTAATCTGTCACGACCAAAGCGAAATCAGGCCCAGATTTCATCATATTCCAAACTCCTGGCTGCTATTGAGAAATTCCTAATGAAAACTCACCATTCGACTGAGTACTTACCGTATGTTACCGTAGAGCACAGCCTCGCTGGCCAAGCTGTGCCTGGCGGCGTCGGACGAGCCGGGCAGCCAGCAGTCGGGCGCGTGGCTGCGCCTGGAGTCGCGCCTGGCGCTGGCGGCGCAGCACGAGGCGCTGCCGCGCGACATCCGCCTGCACCACGGCCTGGACGGGGACGACACCAGGGTGCTGCCGCCAGAAGACATCGTGCAGGTATGCCATCATCTGCCTAGCCGGCTTGCTGTCTAACCACATGCAGCATTGCCATTGAATGCCAGCATTTTACATGGAGCGACTGTCTATCTGATTTCCTATGAATAAATGAGTATTTTTCCTTACAGATGTACATCGACTCTGAGAGCAAGTCTCTGACGGAGTATGACTTCAAGAAGGCGCTGGACCTCACCGACTACATACAGGACATGGAGCGTCGGGACGAGCTGCGACTTCGGGTAATTTTCTCTCCATTTGCACTTGATTTCTCAGATTTCTTCAAAACAGACCAAATATTTTCTATTACTTAATAACATGGTCGTGTAAAATGAAAATGGGAGCCTGTAACATTACGGGATTATGAGTATTTTTGAGTAAAGGTCCGCAGCGCATGAGCGCAAACCTCGTGAATAAAGGGTGTAAAAAGACCCTTAACGAAGCCGAAAGGCACTTGTTCTCCCCGTCATTGCGATATTTTTTTTGTACTACACCATATCTGGGAACCTTCTATTTACGGAGATATTGGGAGTCAAAGTTCCAACGGTTTGACAGGTTTTTTTAAATACATGTTTTTAAGTAAGATTTTTACTTTAAACACCTCCACGACCCCCCTTACTATTCAATCCAATTAGTACAATGTTTTGAGTGTGTTGCATTGAGTCCTACTGTAAAACGTGATTTTACACTCTAAAAAAAAAAGTCGTTTCCCAGCAATAATTTTTGCGTATAGTTACTTAGTTTGATGTACAGATGCTTGATTGACGGCTTTGTGAAGGGTCCGTTTACACCCTGTAAAGTACAGCTTGACTGAAAACGTTTTGCGTTGTTCTTTAAATGGGTTTTCCTGAGTGCTAAATTCTCATACTTTTAAAGTAGCTTTAATGAAACACGCAATGACATTTGTATAATTATTACCCTAGTTTTGTATGAGTGAATGTTTTTTTTTTTAATCGGATGAGGAGTTTCAGAGACTACCTCCTACATCCAAACCTGTCTCTTTATAATATTGGTACGTATAGACAAATCATGTGTTTAATTCGGTATGTATACTGTAGGTGTGGTGCGCGTGCATCCGGCGCGACGACTGGTCGCAGTGCCGCGTGGACGCGCCCGCAGACGAGCTGCACAACAAGATGTTCTTCCGCCTCATCGACCTCGTGCACGTCATGGGTGAGCTAGTGTGTGTGTGTGTGTGTGTGTATGTATGTGTGTCCTGCGACTCTTGTACGCCTCAATCAACAGTGGCGACCATCAGAATACCGCCGCCGTAATAAACCCCTTAAGGCGGGTATTACACAGAAACGGCGTAAGGCGTAAGGTGCGGCGCAGGCGTGGAATTTATAAGGAAAAGAAAGAACGGCGTGCCTGCGCCGCGCCGCTTGAGTGTAATTTACGACACGTCGCCTACGTACATTTTGTATGAAAATGTTTTGAAGCGGCATCATGCCTGCGCCGCGACTTCACCTTACGCTGTTTCTGTGTAATTCGCGCCTAAGATAAGTCCCGAAAACACAAAGATTAAATTAAATGTTTGCAATGTCTCCTACAGGCGGAGATCTGGAGCTCCTACTACCTCCAGTGGAGGACATACTGACTGCCCCCGAGCTAGCCGAGCTGGTCTCCGACCCTCGGTTCCACTTCATCATCAAGTACGGCTACGAGTGCGTCGACACCACGCGCAACGACTCCATGCAAGAAAGTTAAATCTAATGGCTAATGAATACGGTCGCCTTACCTAAACTTTATTCACGTTTCGTACTTTATCACATAACTCGTTTGTTAATTTGCATAGTTTAATATGACAAGGTTCTTAGTGTGTTTAGGGTTTTTGTAAGTTGACTGTACGTTTAACCGGATGTCAGTAGTAAAAAAATCAAATATTACCCTTAATGCAACACTGTTAAGGCGTTGTCAAAGTCAAATTCCTACGATGTGGACATACGGTAAATTATATGTATAGGGTGACTGGTAATAAGTGACCGCTTCTTAAACACGTGATTGTACTCATGATAACAAACAACTTTCCCAAAGAAACATTTTTTTTTAAACGGCTAACAGCTGATAGGTCACATGCGCGCGCGTGCGAATTTCATACGGTCTTATTGTGATAAAAAAAATGTTTCTTTGGGAAAGTTGATTGTTATCATTATACAATCAAACGTGTTTAGACGGTCACTAATTACCAGTCACCCTATATGTTTAGTGAGATATGTTATTTATATGAGTACATTATTAATGTGTAAAGACAACTATATTATACAGGCCGTTGATTTAGTTGCCTGCATTCTAACCGTCTTATTAGAGAACTTTTATAAAAACTCTTGTAACATAATGCAGATGGGTAACAAGGCATGTATGAAAGTGTGCAACTGAAGCAGGTAAAACCAACAGCCTGTATAACTGTTGTGTCCGTTATTCATTAAAAAAATGCTTAGTTTATACTGTCAATCCTTGAACCCAGCGTGCTGTTAGATAAGCAACGTTCAGCTCAGCGCCGAAAGTTGAAAATCGAACACTCAATGGTACTCACGACATTTCAAATATCCACCGTCGATTGTTGCTCCTTGCGCATATAAAGACTATACGTAAACTGTTACTACTACTACTACTGCTAGCCTGTGTCATCCCACTGCTGGGCAAAGGCCTCTCTCCATGACTTCCAAATTCTTCGATCCAGAGCCAATGTGGACCACTGGTCGTTAGTTTTGTCCAGCTCGTCCCGCCACCTCTTACGAGGTCTACCGCGTCGCCTTCTGGCTGTGTCAGGGCTCCACATCGTGGTTATTTTGGCCCGACGTAAACTGTTAATAAAATAATAAAATCAGTACATATTAATGAAACCCCTGTAATACGGTATATTGTCGTGAAAGACTTATTAAAGTCTGATAGCTTAAAATGTAGGATAGATTCTTAAAGCTTAGTAAAATGTTAGTAATCTGTAGCAAGGCTTGTGAAACAAAGGGCTTGTATGCCCTTTTTGTTATTTCTTTGTTCAAGCCAAAAC
The DNA here is from genome assembly GCA_905220335.1 of Noctua pronuba. Taxonomy (NCBI): domain Eukaryota; kingdom Metazoa; phylum Arthropoda; class Insecta; order Lepidoptera; family Noctuidae; genus Noctua; species Noctua pronuba. Next base: position 2,043,059 of record LR999911.1, read on the forward strand.
ATTAGTATCTAAGCGATCGTATAAAGGGTGTAAAAAGACCCTTAACTAAGCTGAAAGGCACTTGTTCTCCCCGCCATTGCGATCATTTTTTTGTACTCGACTATACCTGGGAACCTTCTAGTTACGGAGATATTGGAGGTCAAAGTTCCAGTTTTTTTTCACAAGTTTTTGTTTAAAAACTACTTTTTAAGGTTTTAACTTTACTTTAATTACCTCCATGACCCATATACTACTCAAAGCATCCATCAGCACCCATTTTTGAGCGCTTTACATTGAGCCCTACCGTGAAACGCAATTTTTCACCCCAAATAAAAAATCGTTTCCCAGCAACAATGTTTGCGTCAAGTTACTTAGTTTGATGTACATAATGCTTGGTTGACGGCTTCGTAAGGGTCCATTTACACCCTGTATATGACATCATATCTAGTTTTGAAAAACTTCGTAGAGCGTCATCTCTGTCACTCATCCAAGTGTGGCTGTCTCTTTCTAAAACTTGATGTGACTGACTCGAGTACAGTAGAATAAGTTATTTTTAATTAGTAATATTTTCATTGTATTAACCTTCTCACCGCCAGAGCGTAAACGCGTGCTTTCCACGCCAAGCCACAATTTCACCTACCATTTTGTCACATATTTGTGTCGTTTGGCGTACAGGGCACGCGCTTGCTTGTCACGTATATGTGACAATGGCGCTCAAAAAGTTAATAGTGTTGTCCTTCACTATTCGGTTTCAAACATTAAGGTTTTTAATCGCAATTATTTGACTGTTAGAGACTAAACTTTAGCATGTAGCAAAAAAATGTTCACAAAACAATTAAATTAATAGAATGCACCTTTATCTAGATTGCTATATTTACGAAATAAAATAAACTAAACTTTTTCGCCTAAACAAAACAACAGTTGCAAATAAAAATACTGAAACTTGGCGATGTGCTGTCAAATATACCTTGAGCTGTTCAATTGCTGGCTTGGTGAGACCACTAAGCACGGAATCTCTGCACCAACAGTGTCTGCAGATGTAGTATACGCAATACTTAATATAGGGTGACTGGTAATTAATGAATGATACTTAAACACGTGATTGTAGTCATGATAACAATCAACTTTCCCAAAGAAACATTTCTTTTTATATACTCTTTCACTTGTATCCCAATAACACAACAGCCGTATAAAATTCGCGCGCGCGCGCCTGTGACCTATCAGCTGTTAGCCGCGGGCCGTTCTGTCTCATTACTATAGTACCGTACAACAGTTGTTTTGTAATCATGAGTACAATCAGGTGTTTAAGTATCGGTCACTAATTACCAGTCACCCTATAAAGGGTGTAAAAAGACCCTTAACGAAGCCGAAAGGCACTTGTTCTCCTCGTCATTGTGATCATTTTTTTGTTCTGGACCATACCTGGGAACCTTCTAGTTACCGAGATATTTGGGGTCAAAGTTCCAATCTTTTCACAAGTTTTTTTTTAAATACTACTTTTTAAGGTTCTAACTTTACTCAAATTACCTCCATGGTCTGTTTACTATTCAAAGCATCCATCAGCAATAAGTTTTGAGCGCATTATATTGAGTTTTACCGTAAAATGTGATTTTTGAAACCAAAAAAAAATTTCGTTTCCCAGCAAAAATTTTTGCGTAAAGTTACTTAGTTTGATGTACAGAATGCTTGGTTGACGGCTTGGTGAAGGGTCTGTTTACACCCCGTATAATGCCTATGCGAAGCCTATTCGTGCACGCCATTTGCCACTTACCAACACTAAAAGTTGAACAGCCAATGGTATGCATTGAAAACTGATTTAAAAGTTGTTGTGTAACCAGAAATGCAACATAGTGAGAGATGTTATTAATAGATATTAAAATAACTTGAGTTAACATAGTGTTTAGGGTATAAGCTAGATAATTCCCGCTACGGCTGGGTTATCGAACCGCGTCCAACTGACATTCTTGGCTCACACGGTCACACCCGACTTCCTAACTAAACTAAACCTAATGACGTTCTTAAAAGTCAAAAAGTCACAAGTGGCGGCAAAACACTTACCTGAGCCCGCTTGCACCACAAATGAAAAAAGGAAAAATATTTATATGTCGCAGGGACAATATGACGTGCATACAAACAAAATAAGTTAACAATAATCATACAAAGCATAACAAATATTATAAATGCACGTCGTGACTGCGACAAGCAGGCTACCACTCAGCATGATGCTGTGCTATGGGGGCCCACAGCACAGCGCTGGTTTTCAGTGGTCACCCGTGAAAAAACGTACGGAGGTCAAGACAGCATAAATATTTGATTACATAAAATAAACAGTAATCACAGTAATCGCTAAATACGTTTATTTTATTTATTTGGCATCAATTGAATTCAAAGATACGAGATGCAATCTATAAACTTATAGCCTGTTGAAACAATTTCTTACAGGTAATCATGCATTACTCATTTGTTGACGGGTGTTGAGTACTTAAAACATAAGAAAAAACACCGTTGTCTCTGTTATCTGAAAACGACTTACTAGAAGAGAACGATGTTTTTAATTAATTTAGAACTTATTTAGTGAATTGTGGTGAAAGCGGGCCTTTCATGATTTTATATTGTGATACAGTTTAGAATTTGACCGTCATTGTAACTAACAACGTGTTACTTATTTAATAGCTTTCTTCTACATACACGGTCTAAATATCGTGTTTGTTTTATTATGTGAGCTTAGTTGTAATGGATGTTTTACTACAAATTTTTACTGACGGAATTATCATACAGGGATTTGAACATTGCTGCCTAAAAAACCACGAAGAAATAAGGTAAAGTTTGGATGGTACAGTGACTCAAGAGTGTCAGTCGAATAGCAAACATATAACTCACCATTCGATGATGTGCTGTCAGACTGATTTAGATTTAATTAGTATAAGTGTTCGGAACTTAGCTACAGATAACGAAATGTTGCCAAATGGATATAAGTACAAACGGGGAAATGAATATGTTACCAATTGAACTGGCGGAAGATGGTCTACTAGAAACTAGATGGCAACTAGAAAGTATCGTATCCAACCTATAACACGTTACAAATTGAAGTGTCATGCGTCGAGTGTACGAACTAGATGGCTGGTTCAAATTCGACCCGATGGATGCAACGCCCGATGCATCTTCCATTTGATGCATGTCCACGCCTGACACATACTACGTAAATCTGCCTTATTATAGACATTATTTTTAACATCGTTGCCCCATGTTGTGAATTTCTCTTGTATCGTGTGTGCGTTTACATACATTTAAACTCACATATACAAACAGCCAGACACGAAACAAATAACTGTAAGCCATACAAATATTTGTTCGGTGCGGGAATCGAACAGGCGACATGCAGCGCAGCAGCCAATCGCTCAGCCATTGCTCCAAACGTGCTGTTTAAATATGCGGACAAAGGCAATTAGGTGAAGAATTCGTTTCCCTGTTTGTGCAGATTTTGAGTGGTATTAAATTAACCATAGTGATTTTTAGCAATCCTGGTATTGTTATGCCTAACAATATGGTTGAGGGATCTATAGTCTGGTTTATTAACGAGCGACCCACTGCTGTACCAAGAAGGCAATTGAAAAAGATCCCAGGTACAAATAATAATAATGTTGGAATAAACAGTGACGGCCTCGGTCAGTTGGTCGGTATGAATGCCAAATGTTCTAGACTCTATCATTCTTCGTTATCTGTAGATACGCTCCGAACTTGTAACTTTAAGTTTTGGGGCTTACCCACACGGCGTTTTTATAAACTCGTAATTTATGCGAAGAAAACACCGTGTGATTAGGCCCTTACTTCACCGAGAGCCAAGACAAGAAATACTAGATTTATTCGGCAGCGAAGTCGGAAATTATAATCGTGTTCGGGAAAAGACCCCTTAGGCTTCTAATTCTTATAAAAATACTTTTCAAAAGGCCTACAGCCTAATTCTTTGGGACTGAATATAAGAATAAACTATAGATTTGCTGGCTCTCTTAGTATAAGATGGGATACATTGTCCAATTTTTGCTCAGATTTATTAAATCCATCAATACAGTTAAATGGTTATAAAGGGTGTAAAAAGACCCTTAATGAAGCCGAAAGGCACTTGTTCTCCTTGTCATTGCGACCATTTTTTTGTTCTGGACCATACCTGGGAACCTTCTAGTTACGGAGATATTGAAGGTCAAAGTTGCAATTTTTTCACAAGTTTAAAAAAAAAACACTTTTTAAGGTTTTAACTTTACTTTAATTAACCCCATGACCCGTTTACTATTCAAAGTAACATTGAGTTTTACCGTAAAACGCGATTTTTCACCCCCAAAAAAAAGTCGTTTCCCAGCAACAATTTTTGCGTAGAGTTACTAACTTGATGTACAGAATACTTGGTTGACGGCTTTGTGAAGGGTCCGTTTACACCCTGTAGTTATGCTACTATAAATCAGCCGTCAAATGTTCTGACAAGTGTTGGGCAAATCTAGTTAATATATTTGACCTAAATTCAGGGGCGTAGCTACCGCCGTATCAGCCGTATCAATTATACGGGGCCCCGGAGTAACAAGGGCCCCCGACGAGGGAACAAAAACAAAATCTTCCCTCAACCTCAAATATTCTTCTTGATAAAAGATAAATTGAGAAGATAACGTAACACGATCCAAAAAGCTAAAAATTTTCGAGCTCGCTTCGCTCGCTCTTTGATGACGGCTTCACCGATCGCTGTTGAAAAAACACCAATTTTTCGAGCTCGCTTCGCTCGGTTTTCGATGAACACTAATACCCTTTCAGGATGCTGTAATTTTCTAGCTCTTCATTGAAGTCTTAACCTTCATGATCCAGTCAGTCATGATCGCAATTACAACATCGCCCACTCATTCTCTTAGTAAAATTAATGACAGCTAAAGCGATGCAAGTCAGGATACTATTTTCTTAGTTTTGCAAAAATAGTTTGTTGATTTTCTCTTTTTTTTGGGCTTCGCCGTAGTCGGGGTTCAAAGGGCCCCCAAAAAAAATTTGATACGGGGCCCCACTAGGACTAGCTACGCCACTGCCTAAATTGGACATTGTACCCTTTATTGTTAAGTATCGTGATACCAATGGCACATACAGAAGGGCTTCAGGACGATCCTAGAGATTCAATGAAATTCTGCTATTACATTAACTCATAATTCGCAAAGTAAGATATATGGAGGTAGCGGTTGCGGGCAAGACCTACACGGACCACCGTAGAAACGGGTTTTGTTGACAGAAGAATCGACAAAATGACAGATTGTGTCGACAAAATGACAGATTGTGTCGACAAAATGACAGATTGTCTCGACAAAATGACAGATTGATTGTGAAAAGAAATCTGTCATTTTGTCGATTCTTCCGTCAACAAAACCCGCTTCTAAGGTGTTTATGCTACGCCTGCAGGTGTAACTACCAACAAACCCATAGCATGTGTAATCTGTAGACAAAAATAATTATATAGAGCAATAAAATTCGAAGACTGTTCATTTTACATAAATTAAAATTTCAGCAAAAATATAAGATATATTTTTATTAAAATGCGTGTTATAAGTCTGAATGTTTATTGATCAAATAAAAAGATAATAAAAACTTATATTCTACTTTGGAAATCATACCTATTCGAATGTTCAAAAGTAAGCGACATACAAATACTAAATACTTTGCTTTCAAGCTTTTACTTCATTACAAATTATTAATTCGATTTTATGTATCATATTATTACTAGTTATTATCTTAACAAGCTACGTATAACCATGTTGTAATTAAATTAACATTAGCTATACCATGAATTTACTTGTAAGCTATTGACGTTGATTTTGTTTAAAACTGTAATATTAATAATTTGTAGAATTATTTTGTTTTAAAATTCTGATTTTTGTTGATCTGATTTATTTTGAAATAAAGTTTCGTTGAAGAAACATGCCTGTTTTAATATCCCAAGTTTCCCGCGGTACGGCGCTAGGGTCGTCCGTCCAATGGCGGCAATGTGCCGGCGGCCGCGACCCGGCGCGCATGCGTGTCGCGTCCTGCCAAGTTGAGCGCCGTTTGTTTACCTCCACACGACAGTTACCGCGGCCGCGTCGTGAATTGTGAATAATAATTAACTTGGTTTTGGATTAAAATCACTATAATAAATTATTGAGTGAGTTTATATTAGTGCAAGTTGGAAATCAATACGTTTTCTGTGCTCTGAAGGATTATAAAACGAGACGGATTTTTGGTTCTGCAATTCACCGGCTGTGTAAGTATTATATATATTAATTTGTTATTATTTACCGAAGCATCTAAATATTAAGTGCATTGAATAAAAATAACTTCTTGAACAGCTGCTAAACATGCTTTTATTTTGTTGCATCCTAAAACAAATAATTTATTAAACTTATTTAAGGTGGTCCAATTGTAGCAATCAATTGGACCACCTTAAATAAGTTTCTACCTAGATTCATGTTAGAATCGAAGCTAGCCGGAAAATGCGTGAAAACTTCTTTACTACAGGGTAAAAACCGTTTATAACCACTAGGACTAGGACACGTTAAGCCGTTGGTCCCGGGTGTCATTTGTAGATCTTTGATAGTCGTTAGGTAGTCAGTGACCCAAAAAGTCTGACAACCAGTCTTACCAAGGGGTATCGTATTACCCAGTACTAACTGGGTTGTGGAGGTCAGATAGGCAGTTGCTCCATGTAAAATACTGGTATTCAGCTGCATCTGGTTAGACTGGAAGCCGACACCAACATTGTTGGGAAAAGGCTAGGCAGATGATGTGGGGGATAGGACTGCAGGTACTCCGCTACTGGCCCCTCGGGTTAAATAAGCGTGATGTTTTGATGGAATTCTGCAGGCGAGACTCATGCCAAAAGCTAAGAAACCTCAGAGCTTGGAAATGTAGAAGAAAAATTCGAATGTTGTCGTAAAACAATCTCACAGGACTTGCCTCAGTACCAGTAGCTACCCTACGCAACCTTCACGGATTGGTTAATAAGAGCTCATGTTCCACTTAAACAAAGGCAGATGAAAGTACCAGTGGCGAAGGCTCCATACAATTCGATTCCCACCGGATTCCCTTTGAAAAATGGCACAGTCAGTATTCTAAAGGGTGTAAAAAGACCCTTAACGAAGCCGAAAGGCACTTGTTCTCCCCGTAATTGCGATATTTTTTTTGTTCTGGTGCATACCTGGGAACCTTCTAGTTACGGAGATATTGGAGGTCAAAGTTCCAAGCACAATGTTTTGAATGCTTTACATTGAGTTTTACCGTAAAACGTGATTTTTCACCCCAAAAAAAGTCGTTTCCCAGCAATAATTTTTGGTGACTTAGTTTGATGTACATAATGCTTGGTTGACAGCTTCGTGAAGGGTCCGTTTACACTCTGTATAGGAAAATAAAATAATCACGTTAAAGATATGTACTCCGGCTTACCTCTTACAAAAATTGACTCTTTGCTACTGGTAGGTACAGTTTAGCTCTAAGTGCCATGCTTCCTGCGCATAAAGGGTGAGTAGGTACCCGTACCCGCCACGAATCGCGTGTCGACGTTAATTCAGCGCTGTTTCCCTGTTCAAGTCAACCAGCCATAATTGGGGCAATTCTCCACGAGCGCCGTATTGGTTAAACTGTTGTTCTACTTGTGCTAATTTCCTTTACCAACGTCTCATACTAATTTCATAGGGGATCACGGTCTTCATCTGAGCCGAAATCATAATGTGCTGACACAAGCCTGCTCAACTTATTTTGAAGGTGGGCCAAAATTTTAATTCTGTGTCAACCGGCGGGCGGGTCTAGTAAATAAAACTTGCCTATAGTAACTTTTTTGAACCAATTTCTGAAGACTGCTATGGCTGTAAATATAAATTCCCTTCATCTATTGGCTTATTGGTTTAGAAGGAGTAACAATTTTTTTTCGATCTGATTTGAAATCCTGAAACCTGTTTTCAAAAGACTATCGTCATTAGACTACGAGCGAGCCAAATCAAATGCGTTGGCAGGCCATATCGTGGCCCGCGGGCCTGGGGTTGAGCAGCCTTGTGCTAACAGGAACCCACCGACCGAACCAGATCAGCAAGCGAGATGGATAAATGCTAACAATGCATTCAATGATTCTATCTTTCTGTTTTATCTTCTAAACTGTTTGTTTTGAGCTTAAAATCAATCAATCCAAAAGGCTCCCTTCTGATATCACCATCGGGTTCGTTACTTTGCAGGGAGATAACATAAATCTACGGTCAGCATAAACGACACTGGCACAAGGAACACTTACCTACTCATAAGAGACACACTTTTTGCTGTCTTAAAAGATGGTGATGAAATGAACAATTTACTGTGTAATTTAGGTCTCATTGTAGGAACGTTTGGGGATGGTTTTCCCAGATTTTTAAATTGTTCATTGCAGAACGGAGGGGCAATACATTAAGATACTTACCCATCAAAAATAACAAGAGTCAAAATTTCTATTACCTCCTTCAACATAAATTTCATAGGTTCGCGATCGTCTGATCAGCGATGACCGCTTAGATTATCGGCACGCCATGCCAGTTAGCCGCCATTACCAGCCAGCACCTTGGAATGACCTCACTGTTTCATATCTGATGCCCGACACGAAACCAAGGCAGACGGATTTCAGCGAAATTATAATAAGGCACGAAAGAATTACCTAATGTTTCCCAACGACGGAGAAACACTTCAAATGACTAAGTATCATTTAATTGGCAGAACCGGATCAATACCAACTTCTCATTTATTTTGTGTTGTATTGTAACCACAATGTTCGTCTTTTCAATCATGTCCAATTTCAGCAGTCAAGTCTTTTTTTTAATAACCCCTCCCCGCTCTGGATGGAGTGGCAGGGAGTGTCAGACTTTACTGACTAAAACCCATCCATGTTCCTTCTTTGCCCTTTGTGTTCCAGGGCCGCGGTATCTCTTTCGAACAGTCCCGCAGCCCCAGCAGTCAATCTTGACGATTACTTTCCTCGCTGTGCCGCAAAGCACCGTCATCAATGATCCAATTACTGCAGACCAAAAGTACCTGCAGTAACTCAAGCCTGCTGAAACCCTTCTCTGCATTGAGTGACTTTCATAATCCCAACTGTTAACTGTTCCTTGCTAGGCCGATAACGAAAGATCTCTTTCTTGTATTGAAAGATCTCTTTCAATACAAGAACACAAAGTAGAAGTTACGAAGTTATCAGACTGCTCATAATTTTATTCATTCTAATTAGCTACATCCTGCCGGGTGTAGTTTTCAGCCTTTGTCGCAAAAATAACGAGCTAATTAACATTAAACAATGACAACTAAATAACGTTCGATACACACAGACTCTTATCTTTAATTGTGAATTTCACGAATTTGTAATTATTTAATCTTTCTCTGTACATTGATCGACTGTTTACTGTTACTGTAGGGGCGCCATTTTAAGTATCTGTGACGTCATCTAGGGCACACTGCACACGTCATAGTTAGAGGGGGTGGCTATTGGATTGCAACTCGAGAATATTCGCATCCTTCGGGAGAGCTCTATGACGTCAACTGATATTTTATCTAGGTATTACTTTTTCTTCTTTACCCGTCGATGCACTCAAATTGTGTTAGACCAGTATGTAGGTACTCTAACATTGCTTCAATTAAATCTTGGTAAGTACAAGTGGTTGTGCAGGATGGGCAGGACAAGAGGTGGAGCATTTCCTGCGGAGTGGCTCCACACTGGTATTCCTGAATTGCTTTTAATAGTATTTCCTGGATAATATGTTTCACATGTCTACATAATAAGGAATTTGCAAATTAAGTAACACACAGGTAGCCGTAGGTATCATAGTTAACTTTATCAGCGCATTTTATCGACACTCTAAAAATATTAATCACGGAACGGTTTGCCAAATAAGGACCTACTTTATCGTACATCGACATTCTACATTTAATAACTTCTACAAAAGTAAAACGTTCGAATTCTTCGGTTGATAATGACTCACATATTATTATATTACTAATAATACTACTGAATTGGCTACCGGGTAAAGGCAAGTCAACACCCTACCTACTCAAGGCACATGTTGGTCCGTGATTACCATAGGAACTAACTTTCATGCTAAGCTAGGTAGGTACTGCATGTTTTTGCCAAGTAAGTGGTTACTCATTGCCCACCCCACATATAATAAAATAGGGAAAGCCTTCCTAATTCATTTTAATCACCCATTCAAATTCTTTTTGTTAGTTACAATGAACTTACCAATATAATTTATGGTTGTTAGTAATAGCAATACCAAGCTAGATATTAGTCATTGCTGGTAATAAGAAGTAACTAACCTATAGGTTTAATTTGTCGTATATGTCAGGATTTATTCCGTAACGCTGGTACCTACATCATGTGGGCAGCCGATGGGTTTCGTGCTATGCAAATATACGGGGCGATACACTGTATCTAGCAAAACTAACGAATTACTTGAGATTACAACTTAACACAATAATTCGGGGCAAATGAATCGGGTACAGTTCCAAGACGTCTCAACTCCGCCGCGATCAGACATTGAATGTCGCCTTCGCCTCGAGCTGAACATCAGGGCTCTGTAAAAGCACGCTGTGGTGTGGGTATACTTGTAAGTACGTCGCGTGATGTCACCACCGGAGTACTTGCGATTTTCATTTTATGTCCATAGCCATACTAACGACCGGATCCGGCAAATATAATAATATATGCAAGGCGTACAAACATCGGGAGCGACTTTTTTATACTATGTAAAGAAGAAGATGAGGGGGCAATAAAAGTGAATAATCTTCTTATGAATGACGTTTTGGGTTTATATGTGTGTGTCACTTGTTTAATTTAGAATTTTTATGATATTTTCTTTCCTTTGTTTAGATTCTTTTTACCGATTGTTTGTGAATGTGTGAACATTGTAAGCATTGCAGATTCCTAGATCCGTGTTAATTTTTATCTTGTTTTACGTTTTAGTGAAGTAAGCAATGACTTATCGTCGGACCTACGCTGTCCTTACTAACTGTGTAACATAATTATTACTATTGTTAAACCAAATAATTTTAAAAGAGAAACGATAGAGTTTCTTGCCGGTTCTTCTCCATAGGAAAAGACTAAACTGAACTGTTTCAGCTTTTCTCGACGGTTTATAAGTACCCATGTAGGTCTGTTAGAAATTGTGTTTGTATAAAAGTTTTTATCTGTTTTCACCTCAAAAAACAAAGTCGCATCCTGCATTGTTTGCCAAACATTGAACATAAAGGGTGTAAAAAGACCCTTAACGTAGCCGAAAGGCACTTGTTCTCCTCATCATTGCGATCGTTTTTTTGTTCTGGACCATACCTGGGAAGATCCTAGTTACGGAGATATTGGGGGTCAAAGTTCAAACTTTTCCACAAGTTTTTTTTTTAATGCAGGTTTTTAATGTTAGATTTTTACTTTAAACACCTCCACGACCCTGTACTATTCAATCCATCCATCAGCACAATGCTTTGAGTGCGTTACATCGAGTCCTAGTGTAAAACGAGAATTTTCACCCCAAAAAAAAAAGTCGTTTTCCAGCAATAATTTTTGCGAAAAGTTACATCGTTTGATGCAAAGAATGCTTGGTTGACGGTTTCGTGAAGGATCTATTTACACCCTGTATATGCCTTTGCATTTTTCTACTCCAATCCAGCGATAACGCATCAATTCAAAACTCACACCTAACTGATCATTAGGTCCGATAGCTTGTACATAATAGGGCAGACCTAGTTAACAATTAAGTACATACCTCACAACAATGCTATAACCTGCTACGTCAGCTCGTGAGAAAGTCGTCTAGTCAATGATGGCGGCTACCGTGCTCGGCGCCCGCGCACCAGCGCTGCGCTGTTGCCCCACAGGCCAAACGTCAGTTTTTCTTCGCCTATTGTGTGCAAATTAGGTGGCGTCTCGTCATACTGATATCTATTATAGTTGATATTGGTTTAAAAATAGTGTTGATTTTATTTTCAATAATAATTTTAGCGTGTGACTGGCCCACTACAGGGCAAAAGCCTGTTTCCTTTTCAGAGGAGTAAAGATTCTCGATACCTTTAGACTTACGCGCTTGCGTAGTAGTGAGCAGGCGTGTGTGGCTATTGAGAAATCTTTTAACAGTGGCATGTTGGCTAGACGCGGAGATGGCCGATGGAGCATGGCTTTGACCGAGTGGTGGCCAAGGTTAGGCCAAAGTCGCGGGAAACACCTGGATGAGGGACGCACAGAACCGGGAAGTGTGGCGGAAAAAGGGGAGGCCTATACCCAGCAGTGGGTGATTCCGGGCTGATATGATGATGATGATCATGATGATGTTGGCGATTTCAGACCACTCATTGTCCGTTTTCCTAACAAGTTTTTCTCGAAAAATTAAGTCAAAACTCATCAGCGATTTCGCCACTGAGACAGCGAATTCGTTTTCGTCGCTGTCTCCATATAAATCAAGAATTCTCCTTACGATTCCTGCAATAACTTCAACAAACGCGTATCGATTGATATTTCATTCGCTTCACGTCCATTCAACAATGTATTTCCTATCAAACTGGAAGTCTGGAAGGCTAAAATTATTCTTTAAAACTATTTCAAAAAAACACTTGACGGAACGTATGAAACACGTGATCATTTTGCCTGATTAGTTGTCTGCAGTTTATCAATCAGCCTGCGTTTGGTTTTGGTCATCAAAAATAATGTATCTACCCTAGAAGGAGTCCGATTACCAGCTATTTTTGAGAACTTCTCTAGGAATAAGAATAAGAATAAAATTTATTAAGCCATTGTTACAAACATTTTCTTAATCTAACTTAGAGCTATGATGTAATCGTAACAAGTTAAATTTTAACATAGTAATTAGTAAACAGAGGTCCCCAAACTAGGCTGCGCCTGTATCTTGGGGGCCGGAGTTGCGTTAACTTAAAATTAAAACACAAGAAGTGATATGTGGTTATGTAAGGCAGCCGGTGCTAGTTATAGCAATCCAACAAGAGAACACAATAAATGGCACTTTAGGTAATACGGCTCATTCCAGTAAGAAGGATTTCCTCCTTGGTCTGAAATCATCAGCTAATGCAATAATCTGTGTCCAGTATCTGATAGCGGTGACCTCCGCGATGATTAGCTAATCATCTTCCAGTCTTTAACTGCAACTCATCCACCCACTTACACTTTAGTATTCAACTTCTGCCCCCGGTTCGAACTGGACTTGCGAACTGTCGTGGACACAGAATATGTAAGTGAGCAAATACTTAATTTATTTAGTCTCTTCGCCTAATCCAATTACTTAGCCCAGCTATCAATAGATAGGTCAATTCTTGATGAAATGTCATAATCTACTCAATTACTTAGTCGTTTTGCTGAATCTGAAACTTTACGATACGCACTAATGTCATAATGTGTCACCTAGCGGTAAAACTTATAAAACAGAGTATTTCTGCATAATTACTGGTCTGCGGCACAAATCCACACTCGCAGCATATTAAGTACTCACTTAGTGAGTAACCGCAGGCTCGGAAAAAGATCTACTTGCCGAGAAAATATCGGGAATCAGCTTGATGCGGTAAACTTAGGGCCGACCACTGTGGCGTTCCTTGGAGCAGCTCATATTTAGCAGTGCTGGTTGTTACTGATACCTACTGTTTTGTATTTTTATGATTGGTGTGTGCTCAGGGCCACCTTTTCCACTGGGCACACTGGGCTCATGCCCAGGGCCCCACGATCCAAGGGGAGTCCAAGTTCCTTTAAGTGACAAAGATAGGGGCTATCCAAAGAAACTTACCTTATCCCAGACAGGACCCCAGGATACTAAAATTTTCTAGCTCGCTTCGCTCGCTTTTGCAACCTACAAAGGCTCCATTATTCAGAGGTTTACAGGGCCTCTAATTCGTTAAAGACGGCCCTGTGTGTGCTAGCTGATATGTGACATTTAATATAATGGTTCTGCCCAGCTTGTCCCGCCATCTCCTGCGAAGTGTACCGCGTCGCCTTTTGCCTGTGTTAGGATTCCACATCGTGGTTATTTTGGCCCACAGCTCGTCGGGCAGACGGCAAATATGGACAGCCCAGTCCCACTTCAGTTTAGCGGCTTTTTGAGCAACATCAGTTTGTGTTTTGGAGCACAGCGGTTAGTTTGACGCCTAGGATACTCCGCTCCATTGCACGTTGACAAACCTTGAGCTTGAACTTTTGGATATTTGTCAAACACCAAGTCTGGGATCTACAGGTTAAAATGGGAAAAATGCTGCATGCATGATGCTTGATTTTTCGCTTGAGAGACAAAAAAAGATTTCCTTTCATGTGCTCTTATGGGCCAGTAGCTCTTCCAGGCATTTTCGGTTCGTCTTATGACAATCATGTCTTGTCTCAACCGGAAAGAGGCGGACTGGTCCAAGTAGATTTATACATGGAAATATTGCACGTCTTCACCATTCATTCGGATCTTGTATTTGGTGGTGTTTGTCAGTTTTTAGGAGTGGCAGAAACCAAACCAATATTCTCTTTAATGTCTTTCGGTTGTATGAAGATGATTATGAACATTATCCATCAATCCTTTTAATTCTTTACATTATCTTTTCTAATTATTATACATTACATACCGTGCATGATGCATCTCTTCGCCCAAATAACCGAGATTGGTTGCACTACCGGCTTGCATCGACATGCGGTGCGCAAACGCATCCTACTGCATAATTCATTGGCTTTGTTTCGAGCCGCGCCCGGTGGTTGCGCGTGAGTGCAGCGTAACATGCACCGCGATTTATTAGCGCATTTCATGCTCTTTCGTTTGCGCATATCGACATACCGTTATTCCGCCTCTTTGTACCAAAAATGTAGGTCTTAATTAATGTTCCTTGAATGTTGTATTAAACTAATAACCTTTATTTTTGTAAATCCAATCAAGATATACTTACTTTAACCGATTTTAAGTTTCATATAACATTAATTGCAATATCTGCTCATACTTTTTAGCACTGCTATAGGAGTGTATTATGTGTTGGTAGTACAAGAAATTTTGAAGAAGGGGGAAACGGTTTAATGCATTTGTGTGTATAAATCGTTTTGAGATATAGTCCGATTTGTACAAGTGTATATTAAGTACTTTTACTTGAAGGGGTTTGGCAATTTTTGATGTGCAAAATTGCATCAAACGGGGGGTTGTATGTCTATTTAGCCATTTTGAAAAGGTCACGTATACACCGTGACTTTTTAGTAGTCTTACAAAGGTGGTCCACTCAATATGCCTGACATAAAATAATTCGAGGCGCAATTTTTTTTTTTACCTACCCTAATAGGTACAAAGAATAATAAAAAAAACATTAGAAAAAATTATGAAACATCCTGTTATGGATGTCTACACGTGTCAAACGGGAGAATATACCTACCCAGCGCTCGAGTCCAGTAGATAATCGCTCACAACAGGGTGTTTTAACTACGTCATGCGTCATAATATTGAATAATATTTTTTTTCCTTTATTCATTTTATATACACATTTTTGACATTTTTAAATATTTCTAAAACAACCATTTAAAAAAACATTTAAAAATATTAAAAATAGTGGTCCGCCGGTGTCGGGAGCAGGGTCCAAGCTACCGGTGGTTAGGGCTCCAGAGACAGGAACCTCCTCACAATGCGAGCCGTATCGAGGAGTACTGCCTTCTGAATCAGGCCCTTGATCCAACCGCTTAAGGAGAGCTTCGAAAGATGGTCGTCGAGGCTCTTGGCCATAAGGCCATTGGCCGTCACGACAATCGGCACAATGACAGCCGAGTTCACATTCCACATGTCGACAACCTCGTGTGCCAAGTCGAGATATTTTATTTGTTTCTCTTTCTCAGCTTTCACGAGGTTCTCGTCATGCGGGATGGTAACATCGACTATCATTACGCGGCGCGCTGATCGGTCTATCACTACTATGTCAGGCTTATTGGCGACAATAGTCCTGTCAGTAATGATAGACCGATCCCAGTACAGCGTGACATGGTCTTTCTCGAGAACTGGGTCGGGCACATACTTGTAGTACGGTACCTCAGATTCCACAAGTTTATATTTCAAGGCAAGTTGCTGGTGAATAATCCTGGCTACTTGGTTGTGCCTGTGCAAGTACTCGCCGTTAGCTAGACGAGAACAACCGGAAATAATATGTCTGATGGACTCACCCGGACGGTGACATGCCCGACACACATCAACCGTCCCGTCCTTCATAATATATTTCCGGTAGTTGTTCGTCAACATAACTTCGTCCATAATTGCACAGACAAAACCTTCAGTTTCCCCAAAGAGGTCGCCGAAACGTAGCCAGGACACGGACGCTAGAAAATCTACATCAGGGCCATGAAGAGCCCGGTAAAAGCGTCCGTGAAGCTCCTTGCCTTGCCATACTTCCTTGCGGTCATCGGTAGTAAGTACTACAGGTTTGCGCCAGTTCTCTTTAGCCATGGACAGCGGGGTGAATCCCTTGTCCACTGCGACCACATCTCGGTGCATACCCACCTCAGCTTTTAAAAAATATTCTCTGAGACTGCACACCTCGCGGTTGTGGAGGGTCTTCGCGTTTAAAAAGCCTCGACCCCCGCACTTCCGCGGGATGTACAGCCTCATCACCGATGATCGTGGGTGATGCATCCGGTTTGCGGTCAGCAGTGTACGAACTCTCCTATCCAGGGCATCGAGTTCGGTCTGAGTCCATTTGAGTATGCCGAAAGAGTACATTAAAACCGGCATGACCCAACCGTTGAAGGCGCGCACCTTGTTCCCGCCTGAAAGAAAGCTATTTAGTACCTTCTTCAGGCGGCCAAAGAAGCGTTCCCTCAACGATTGCTTCATGTCAGTTACGTTAATGCTGAATTCCCTCGGATTCCATAATCTCCCCTCGCTTTACATACATGACTGCACATTTGTCCACACCAAATTCCATCCTGATGGCGTTACTAAAAGTTTCAGTTACTTTCAGTAGCTCCATCAGTCGCAATTTGTTGGGGGCAAAGAGTTTCAGATCATCCATGTAAAGAAGGTGAGATATGACCTGACCACCTCTCCTCAACCGGTAGCCCAGACCTGAATCCTCCAGCAATGTGCTCAGAGGATTCAGGGCTAGACAGAACCAAAGTGGGCTCAGACTATCGCCCTGGAATATTCCCCGTTTAATCCATACAGGCTCATTGTTCCCCTGGATCTGTCGACATCCTGGATATCGAAGGACCGTCCTCCATTGCCCCATACACGACTCAAGGAAGGCGCGTAGAGTTGCATCTACTTTGTACAACTCCAGCACCCTCATGAGCCATGTATGTGGCACCGAGTCGTAGGCCTTCTTATAATCTATCCAACATGTCGACAGATCCTTGCAGGATCGACGAACCTGTTGGCTAATGGCCATGTCGATGAGGAGTAGCTCCTTAGTACCGCGGGACCCATTCCTACATCCATTTTGAGAGGCAGACATTATGGAGTTTTTGTCAATGTGTGTATTAATTTTCGCTCTCAAAATGGATGTAAGAAGTTTATAGACCGTTGACAAACAAGTGATTGGTCTATAATTCTTGGGTTCCGCGGGACTACCTGACTTATGGAGCAGGTGGGTAACGCCTGTAGTTAAGAACTGCGGTAAGGCCCCAGACTCTAAGGATGACTGGAATTGAGATGCCAGGCAAGTGTGTGAACTACTAAGCCATTTGAGCCAGAAGTTGTGCAGCCCGTCCGGTCCCGGTGATTTCCAATTCGGTAACGGACGAACTGCTCTGGCTATATCTTGTGGTGTTATTAAAATTGGCTCCATTTCTGGGATAGATTCACACATTCGCTCGACATCACGCATCCAGTCAGCCTCAGTATGACAGACGGGCATCGACCAGATGCTGCTCCAGAAAGAACTCGTGGTGGCATCATCCGGGCGGCACACGTCCGTCATATTTTGCTCGGGTTGCTCCCAAGCTCTGTATACCCACCTCTCATCGCTCTGGAACATGCGATTCTGCGAGTACCGATCAACCCGCCGCTTATACCGCCGAATACGGTTCGCCCATGCATAAACTTTCTGCTTCAGGAAGTCGATGCGCTCTGTGACACGGGACATGTATTCTTGAGGACTGATTCCAGTCCCCGAGAATGCCCGCCTCACAAAGCGCATCACACGTGGTCGTGTATTGCCCTCCCTGAAGCAGTGTAGTTTGCCGATGAGTACCCTGGCCCCGTCGATGCGGCGCTCGATCCTGCACTGCCAGGCTGGTACGGCTGGTTTTGGTCGAGTAGCTGTGTTACTATTTGTGAATTTGACATTGGCTAAACGACATGCCGCAACAGCCCCACAGTACAGGATCGAGTGTGCATCAACGAGGTCCTCGCTACTCTCGAATAGATTCTTGAGTTGCGAGTCCAGGGTACACACCAGTGCCCTATTTTTCTTATGCATGGGTAACCGTGGTAATCGGGGTCTAAGTTCGGTAGGAGTGTATCGATACTCGCGAAGCGCATCCTCCAGTGCGCTCCTCAATCGGTCGTTGCACTGACTACTTACCGTAGCAACCCTATCATCTTCCTCTACAACAGCAGGGTTAGACCGTGGTGGGGTTATGTCAATAACTGACGCTTGCACCACGGTCTGTGACGGAGTTAAGACGATACGGTTGCTCAGTACCTCTGAGCGCAGCCTATCAAGCGCGGCGTCGTCCAACATGTGATTGCCTTGAATGACCCGCACCTGATCCGATAGTCGTTGGGCCGAAACGTTGACGGTTGGTTCAAGTACCTGGAATAGAGACAGCATCCTAACACGGTACGCAGTGAGGTTAGTTCCCCCCTCTGTAGACCCGTAGTATGCGCGCATGACGTTCTCGTTTATTGGATGAGTCCATCTCATGCGCTGCACACAACCACCGGTAGCGGGGACCCGACTCGGGGCCGGATGGCCCCTAAGTCCCAAGCTCCTCGGTGGCCGGCCTCTCCCCTGCCGACGTACAGGTGTTGGCGACGTCGGCGGAGAGAATATTTTTTTTTATTATTAAAATCTCTTAAATACCTATTTTTTTTTTATGAATGCTTAGTAGTCATTGGATACACGAGGTGGGCTGCCGTTTTAAGACGACTAAAAAGCCATGGTGTATACTAATATTACAATATTGAGATATGATGGAGTAAAAGGACTAATCTTATGAATAGATGCATTTTTGTTTTGTTATTTTACTTTGTACTGTTGTTGTCTAAACTTAAAAAAAAATTCAAAGCTCTTTCCTCAAAATTGTCAATTTTGTAGTTAGTGCAATAAAATTGTGAACTGAGGCATCGACATAATCTATAGCGTAGTCCTCATCTGTCATTTCAGCCGAAAAATGCGAGATTGCAGTAAAGTCCAGTAGTAAACATCTTTATAGCGGTTATAGGTACCTACACGAGTCCCCGAAATATAAAACTTTTTAGTAGGAAGGTGCAATGGAGCGCAGTATACTAGGTGTTAAATTAACGGATCGTGTTCGAAACACAATATTGCGCTCCAAAACAAATATAGCTGACGTGGCTCAAAAGGCTGCCCAACTCAAATGGGACTGGGCAGGTCATGTCTGCCGCATGGCGGACAAACTGTGGGCCAAAATAGCAGGAAACTGGTGCCCTGACACAGTGAGGCGGGGTCGCGGCAGGCCACGAAGGAGATGGCGGGACGAACTGGACAAGTTCCGTCCGAACTGGAAAGAGGACGCGCGGGTTCGCGAGAAGTGGAAGGAGTGGAGGGAGGCCTTTGCCCAGGAGTGGGACAGAGCAGGCTAGGAAAAAAAAAAAAAAAAAAAAAAGTAGGAAGCTCTGACTAAATAAACAACTTCAATGCCACATATTTAAAATTCAGAAGTGTGAATTCGTGTTTCACTAATAAGCGGAGTGTCGCCAAAATCTTGAGTACGTACGTGTATGAAGGTACATAAACGTACGTAAGTACATACATTAAATGTTCTATGACTTACATAGTTAACAGGAATAAGAATTGTCGCTTTACATGATAATTGAACCGAATGAAGATGTCGTAATTTTCTTTTATGTGAATGATATAAATTCGTCAATGTTTGTTATTTTTCAGTAAATAGTCGTGAGTTTTACGACCTTGTTATGTACGATTGTAAATAAAATGAGTTTCGAAAATTACGGTTACTTGTGGTGTTACAGTAATAAGCAGATAACTACGTTTTATCTACAGCTCCATTTACTAAGTAAAAGTAAAGTAAAGTAAAATTTATTGGCATAGATTGCAGGAACATAAAGTAAGATTTAACACTACGAGGGGTGAACCTTGTACAAACTACCTTATCTTAGGCATGCAAACATTCATGAAATTGTCAACTGCAATGAAAATAAAAGTAAATAATGGTTAACAGTTAAACACAAATAGTCGACATAGTACATTCAAAATATATTAAAAAAAAAATCTACTTAATACAATTGGAATAAAGATAGGATAAATTACATTGTTATGATACTACTTATCTCTTATTTCAATTAAGCTACTAAATATCTGTTCCCATTCAAGTTTCTTTTTCAATTTAACGCTATAAAATAATTGTACTACTTATTTAATTTATCTAAGAGTGACATCTGAATATTTGTACACCATATGTTGTGGTAGAATGTTGAGGACTTAAACAAACCCATAATACCATACTATGTAAAACTACATTCTTACAAATAAATATTTCTGATTCTGATTCTGATCAATTTGTTCTCGAAACCATAGTGATTGCGACACAAACCACACAGACTTTTCCGCGGACGAACTTTGCAAACAGGCCGCCGTATCGCAAAATAAATAAAAGTTCGCAAGCCCACACCTATATGTTTGCCGTGGCTTGCTCCACAGAGTACCTATAGGCACTAGGTACTGTGTGTTCTGATATAATGGTGTTGAATGAGGCATTATGTCCCCAGCAGCTGTGCCGGACGCGGCTATTCAGCGTGGACTCGACGTCGAGCCGCGCAATGAAAAGGGGTTCTATATAAAAACGTATGGCTGTCCGATAGGCACGTCTTTTGTGATGGACATGACTACAATAGCGTTAAAGTTTGCACCTGTTGTGTTCCTGTTGCTGACGTAACCGCTATGCAGATAGCTGACTGATGAATAAGCTGAGTGATTGAGAATGGAATGAAGTACTATTGAAAGACTCTTGATGTATTTTCAATGGCATAGAAGTTCGTGGAACATTCGATGGAATTTTTATGGGTGAGGCCGTAAAGGATTTTGTTGGTGATAAGTTTTTTGAATGATTTTGTTGAGACAGTTTCATCATTATCTGCTTAGCCTTTTCCCAACTATGTTGGGGTCGGCTTTCAGTCTAACCGGATGCAGCTGAATACCAGTATTTTACATGGAGCGACTGCCTATCTGACCTCCACAAACCAGTTAGTACTGGGTAATATGACACCCCATGGCAAGACGACCTGTAACGACTGTCAAAGATCTACAACTGACAGCCGGGACCAACGGCTTTGCGTGCTTTCCGAGGCACGGAGGAAACTCGGTATGTAATGGGTGGTCACCAATCCACAGACCAACCTAGGCAAGCACGGATAAACCTAAAGATCGACCCGAGTGGCTGTTATTATTTAGCCATGAGCTCCTTTGAGCTTTGTTGAGACAGTTTATATCAGGTTATTTAAGCTGGTTAATTAAGTTTGTGTAGCAGTTCCAAACAAAAATATAATAAAATATTGGCGATTTATTTCGGTAGGATATTGTAATAATATCAAAACAAGTTCGTAACGACTGAGTCAGCCAGACACCCCGGTGACCTAGTTTCCAAACTTGGGGTCTCACATGCCCCACGTCGCGACCCTCCGCAAAGGGTAGCCGAGTTCGACGACCTCTTGTCTGAAGGTCAACGTTCCCTTTAATGCGGCTCCTTCCTTTTTCTTTCTTAGATTCAAATAATCAGTTTTAACATTTTCGGTTAATCTGTAATGTTAATAATTTTTATCTGAAGAAGATAATTCAAGTTTAACCGAGCGAACTTAATAATCGAGAACGATAAAAAACTTAGCAAATCTAGGCGGACTCCTGGCCTACATAACAATTATATAGGCTGACTGGTAATTAGTGACCGATACTTAAACATGTGATTGTGCTCATGATAACAAACAACTTTCCCAAAGAAACATTTTTTTTATACTCATTCACTCGTTTTATCACAATAAAACTACGAAGCGCGGATGCAGTCTGCCTTCCCACTGTTGCACGGTAAGATAGTAATGAGACAGAACGACATCACGCGGCTAACAGCTGATAGGTCAAAGGCGCGCGCGCGAGTTTCATACGGCTAGCGGCTGTTGTGTTATTGTGATAAAAGTGAATGAGAATAAAAATAAAATTCTTGTTGTTTGTTATCATGAGTACAATCACGTCACTAATTACCAGTCACCCTAAATAGGCAGAAAGAAGTACAGAACCAATACAAGCGAAACGTCATCGATCGACATCAGACGCTTCGCCATTCCCTTATTGACCATCCCGTTGCATTGTTTCAAATTCCGTGTTATAATGAGCGATAAGTAATCATATCGCATTGACACCAACCAGAGTCACGGTTGGAAAGCGCTGGTCCTCCATGATTCACTGGCATACTTCTGTGTACAGCGAGACGGCGTGATCTCGAAGCTTGAGTCAATATTATTATGACTTATGAAACGCAGAGTACTAAGAGAATGGAGTGCTGCAAGTGTACACCAGCACCCCATTCTACAACACATTGTACGTGTGCAGGCAGAGTCCAGGCACACACAGAGTCCTGTCCAGGCACTAGGCAGAGGTGTAGTTACATCTACATTTCGTCGGGTACGTCTGAGTTCCATGTAATAGGGCGAGCCTGTTGCCATCAACCGTGCACAAGACCACACTCTGGGAAGCTACTGAGAGTATCCTGATATAAATTCCCAATCACTGCTCAACCTGAGAACCGAATCCAGGGCCGCATGAGAGCTCTGCAGTAGCGCTTGTGACGACGATGAGACGAACGGTCTTGTGAATCGCGAGTTTTGTAAGGAAGCATAAGTCTTTTAAAAAACAATACGCATGGGTAAAACATGACCACTCCAGAACCACTGAATCTGTGTCCAAGTCTAACCCAACTTGCTGGTGATCGTCTTCTTTAGTGATTTTATAGTTTAGTTGCTCCCAGCTGCACACTTAGAAAATTCGGTGAGCTTCATTTGTTCTTTATTCCGATCCGGTCACGGTCCATAGGTCCGGCCGAACGGTGCCGAGTGAGGGCCGCACCTCCGTGCCCAGTGGAGCGTGTCAGAGCCGGCACCACTTTTTGATGATGTATAGTTTCTGACTGCTGATATTCCGATACATTACTTTCGCGTGTAAAGTACGTGATGCGGATGTTTACGGGACTGCATTATAAAAAGCCGATAAGTGTGAATTGCATTTTTTCTGCAAGATTCTCCGGCGATGTTTGGGATTGGAATAAATGGGCGATACATAAATGGCTTCAAAGTACATAAATCTTATACATATATCTACCCATCAATTGCTAGTAGTGCACTCGGGAAAAAGTAACAAACACACGTACGGAAAAGCTCACTTTTGTGTATTTTTGTGAAAATAACTCCTACGCTATCGTTTTATTGAATAACCCTGTATCTAGCGACGTTGAACGATATAGTTACAATAGATACATACTTACACCTGATATCTAACATATGGTGGATATGTAAAGCGCTTCGTGGGAGCAAATTATGGTGATTCTGATTAATATGGGCCATATATAATGTGCCATATATTACGGCTGAATGGGTCAGGTGTAGACAAGCGCTACTTATGTTGCAGGCTGATTGATACATTTGATACGCTAGCGTAGGCATATGCCAGCTGATTCATAGCGGACGTCATTGTTGTACAACTACATGTAGTCCGAAGACAAGCAGTCTTCGTATAAGAACAACTTTTCCACAGGATCGAATTCCCCAAAGCGAACATGTGCAGATAGTGCACCTATATATTATGTAAAGAGATATAATAGTAGCCTGAGGAGCTCATGGCTTAATAATAACAGCTGCGGGTGGTTCCCCGACCACCCATTACTTACCGAGTGCCTCGGAAAGCACGTTAAACCGTTGGTCCCGGGTGTCATTTGTAGATCTTTGACAGTCGTTAGGTAGTCAGTGGCCCAAAAAGTCTGACAACCAGTCTTACCAAGGGGTATCGTATTACCTAGTACTAACTGGACTGTGGATGTCACAACCACAGGAATCGATCAAATAGTTTCATGGACCCAAGGGGGCTTCTTACCGTTAGCAATTTACTGCAAAAAATTAGACCACAATCCGTTACCGTCCATCGTTGCAAATTCTATTATGCTTTTTCGTAGAAAGACCAAGTGTTAGAACAAAATGATCGGCACGAAATCGTGAATCATTTACTTTTGCTTTATTTTAGTTCTGCCGTGCCAGTGCGAAAACCGTTGACCACTTGCAAAAACTATGGAATTCTTGCTATTACAAAAAGTTGTTCCTATTTAATGCCAATTGTTTTAGTTTGTACCTTGAAATCTAAATAACTGTCCGGCACCCCACCTGAGTCAAGTACGATATAGTACGATATAGTATAATTCAGTGGTGGCCTCGTGTCCAAAAGTTGCGTTTTTTAGTGTATCTAAACGCAAATCACAACTATGAATGAAATTCTCTTCTCAGCAGGCAACATACAGGGTGTAAACGGACCCTTCACGAAGCCGTCAACCAAGCATTATGTACATCAAACTAAGTAAGTAACTTTAGGCAAAAAAAAATTGCTGGGAAACGACTTTTTTTTTTGGGGTGAAAAATCACGTTTTATGGTAGGACTCAATGTAACGCACTCAGAACATTGTGCTGATGGATGGATAGACTAGTGCGGGGGTCGTGGAGGTGTGATCTAACTTCAAAAACATGTGTATTTAAAAAAAAAATGTGAAAAA
The DNA here is from genome assembly GCA_905220335.1 of Noctua pronuba. Classification (NCBI taxonomy): domain Eukaryota; kingdom Metazoa; phylum Arthropoda; class Insecta; order Lepidoptera; family Noctuidae; genus Noctua; species Noctua pronuba. Next base: position 2,067,975 of record LR999911.1, read on the forward strand.
GTCAGAACTTTGACCCCCAATATCTCCGTAACTAGATGGTTCCCAGGTTTGGTCTAGAACTAAAAAATGATCGCATTGACGGCGTGAATACGTGCCTTTTGGCTTCGTTAAAAGGGTCTTTTGACACCGTTTATACCTACTCCATTTGTTGAGAAATGCTTCAAAGCCAAACCTTTAACTGAACCTGTTAATACGTCATTCCGAAACCATTTCTCACAAACTCACAACCACTTAAGCTTCGTTTAAGTAGTCGTCACCCACTTCTACTATACTGTCTCAAGAACTATCGCAACATCGTATAAATCCTAAGCTTATCGCCGTTCAAGTTGAAGCCTGGCACATCGCCACACCGGCGCATGGGCTTGTCGAGATAAGATAGCAAGTGTCACTAAACCGTAGACTGGATGCTCTTACGTGAACGTGCATGAAGTTTTCTACTCTTATCTAACAAGAGGCAAAGTTTTGATACTCCTTGCAAAACAGTACCTTCTATTTTAAAAACTAGGTATGGGTATTTTCTTACTAAAGGAAAACGCAGACAATGTTTTATCGACGGCTTTTTCATTTGCGCCATTTTGAGAAACTTAAACCTATAATGGGAGTAAAAAGACCCTTAACGAAGCCGAAAGGCACTTGTTCTCCCCGTCATTGCGATCACTTTTTTGTTCTAGACCATACCTGGGAATCTTCTAGTTACGGAGATATTAGGGGTCAAAGTTCCAACTTTTTCACAAGTTTTTTTAAATACATGTTTTTATTGCAAGATTTTTGCTTTAAACACCTCCACGACCCCTGTACTATTCAATCCATCCATCAGCACAAAGTTTGAGTGCGTTACATCGAGTCCTACCGAAAAACGTGATTTTTCACCCTAAAAAAAAGTCGTTTCCCAGCAATATTTTTTGCATAAAGTTACTTAGTTTGATGTACAGAATGCTTGGTTGACGGCTTCGTGAAGGGTCTGTTTACACCCTGTATGTATTTTTTCTATATTAGACACTATGTTCAAATCTCACTCTTAGACGTAACATTTTCAATCTTTATAAGGATATCATCTGATCTACCATCCGCTCTTCCAATCAACCACGGTGTTCATAACATCTTGGTTCCAATCATCAAAGAGCCGCATGATTAATGAGCATAAGATCAACCACTAAGTGGTATCCAGTAGCCGACGACGTCGCGGTGCAGCGGTGTGCATGACAAGCTCGCAGCGGAAGAGGATCCACCGGGTGTCGCCTTACAAAGCCGCGGACGTAAGACATGACACACATTCACATAGATATGTCGTACGTTAACGCCGTATCTCAAGCCGTCTGAAGTATCCGGGAAACTAGGCCAGCTCTGTGGCTTTGACTTGGAACTGTAATAACTGTGTCAAACCCAACAGGTTCCTCTCGTCACTCAGCAACGTGAAGACGTTCTTGTAACTACAACTATTCATAAACTGTGTTTGATTGTTTGCATGCTGCTGTTCATTCCTACGCGATAGAAACTGTACGACTGTCTAACTTTTGCATCACAGTTCGAAATACGGCAGGGGTAGGTACGAGGAGCTTATTGTCTTGTCGAAAACCAATTCTACTAAAATAGAGCTACTTTATCTCAAGATCAAAACTTTACGGTGTTTTTACGTGTTGAAATAAAACTCCGATAAAACTTTCAGCAGTCTTCATAATTTCCAACAATTTCCAAATTGTTCCGAAGGTGAACAATATTTTTAGTTTACGACAATCGATCGGCAACGTTTTATTGATCTTTTAATAGGGAGATGAGTGGATGCTGTGGTTATACGATGGACCTTGAAGCTGCATTATCTGAGATCATCGGAACACTTCGTCTAGACACTTAACATTGTCGTAAATCGCATTCTCGTAAAAAGTTTCGGTGTTATAAATGGGAGCTCTCGTTTCAAAGCTTTACTTGTTTATCTCACCGTGGTATAAAGTGATAATCTGTACCAATAATGAAACAAACTGATCTTCAAAATAGGTAATTAAAATTAAAATTTCAAAAACCCCCAACGAAAAAATAAAAGATGAAAGATAAATACCCACTTTCATCCCCCATATCTAGTAAATGGCTGCACTGATTTTGATAAAAAAATCTAATTTTAATATAGACATCATGCGCTTTCATTTGATACCCCCCCACTTGGGTTTATTTGAAAATATTCGATTTTTCATACCCACTTTCATCCCCCATATCAAGTAAATGGCAGCACCGATTTTGATAAAACGTCTAATCTAAGAACCATCGCCAAGAAACTAGCTTTCAAATTAATAAAAATTGCATCCAAATCGGTTCACTCGTTTAAGAGTTACGGTGCCAGAGACAGACACACACACACATTGCAGTCAAACTTATAACACCCCTCTTTTTGCGTGGGGGTTTAAAAATCAAATTAGCAAATACAATAATCACGCGTTATATGACATTTTTCACAGTAATTCAATACTTTTCTGCTTTCAAACTAGTCCAAGAGCATGGTACCTATTTTTAACTCTTTTGACCATCTGAAATAATAACGAATGTTTCGCTAGTCAGCCCGAATAACACAGTCATCGTTCACAATACATTTGATTTATTGAACCATATCTTTCAGCGTATTTATGAGATCGTTAGAAACACCGTTTACTATAACATTTGCAAACATTACTGTAATATTTACGACGATTTCACTAAGATCTTTGTGCACGTAAACATACGCTTTTGCAACCAATTCGAGGGTAACACAATTGTAAAATTGCTGACAGTATTACGGAGAGCTTTTCTCAATCGGTTTACGTGTTCGGTTGGCATTTTCTACGGGAAGTCGATCGAAGGCCGCTTTTTTTGCCGTCGATTGCTCAACTCTAGCAATTTGTCTCGGATCGATTCTCTCAACGAGGATACTTACCCAATATTGTTATATTTTTTCCTGATCTACCGTAGCGGCTTACATTTCACTAACCATGTTTACAGCATGACTGCTTGAGGAACTCGTGGCTAAATAATAACAGCCGCTCGGGTCGATCTTTAGGTTAAGCCGTGCTTGCCTAGGTTGGTCTGTAGATGGGTGACTACCCATTACATACCGAGTTTCCTCCGTGACTCGGAAAGCACGTTAAGCCGTTGGTCCCGGGTGTCATTTGTAGATCTTTGACAGTCGTTAGGTAGTCAGTGGCCCAAAAAGTCTGACAACCAGTCTTACCAAGGGGTATCGTATTTCCCAGTACTAACTGGGTTGTGGAGGTCAGATAGGCAGTCGCTCCATGTAAAATACTGGTATTCAGCTGCACCCGGTTAGACTGGAAGCCGACCCCAATATAGTTGGGAAAAGGCTAGGCAGATGATGGTTACAGCATGACTAGAATAGACGGCTTCATAACTGCAGTGGAATTGAATTACTGCATTCAATGACATTGTTTTATTGTAACGCTAATGAGTCACACAATATTAATTACTTCGTTGTAATAATAATCTACAGACTCTTACAGTTATGTAGCTTCATAGATTGTATAGTTGCGTGTTTGAAGAAGGAATAAAAAAATACAATAGGGTGTCTGATATCGGAGTATCGAAGTGTGCAAGTGGCATTCACAACAAGGAGTGAGGACTTTAATAAAGGGTGTAAAAAGACCCTTAACGAAGCCGAAAGGCACTTATTTTCCCCGTCAATGCTATCATTTTTTTGTTCTAGACCATACCTGGGAACCCTCTAGTTACGGAGATATTGGGGGTCAAAGTTCGGACTTTTTAACAAGTTTTTTTATAAATACATGTTTTGAAAGTAAGATTTTTACTTTAAACACCTCCACGACCCCCGTACCATTCAGTCCATCCATCAGCACAATGTTTTGAGTGCGTTTCATTGAGTCCTATCGTAAAACGTGATTTTTCACCCAGCAAAAAATTTTGCGTAAAGTTACTTAGTTTGATGTACAGAATGCTTAGTTGACGGCTTCGTGAAGGGTCCGTTTACACCTTGTATATACATATACAAGGTGTATAAGTAACGGTACGGAGCTGTCGAAGCTGTCGGAAGGTGTAATCGTCGCCGTACGTGCCCCGGGACACGTCGGCCCTTACACTACTGACCCAATAAGAGTGACACCAATACGAATAGATTCCGATCGTGGGCATGAGGCATGCCCTTTGATTGTTGGCAGTAATAACTTTAGTTTAGAAAAGTGAGGTAAAGAGCGAAAAGAGCAGTAGAAGCAAGAGGGAAGAGAAGCAAGGATAACAGAATGGACACTTTGCTTAGGAATGTTAAGGCAGCTAACGCTTTTGACGAAAAATATAAAACTGGTCATTCTAACCTAAAATTCTCCCAAATATGATGGTGTCGACTTCCAGTCTAACCGAATGCAGCTAAATACCAGAGCCAGGAGCGACTGCGAAAAAAAATAGATCTTATTGTTGATTTTTTTTATTATGAAAACTGTTTTTTTTTATTAGTCTCTTCTGTCCCACTGCTGGGCAAAGGCCTCCCCCATTCCTTTCCAACTCTCCCGGTGTTTTGCCTACTCTGGCCAATCAGTCAGGAAGGAGTCCAAATCGTCATGCCAGCGTTTCTTACCTGCCTCGGTGACGACGACCGTCTTCAGGCACTCACTGTGTGACGATTCCGGCCCATCTGTCCTGACCCATCCTGGAAATGTGACCCGCCCAGTCCCATTTTAACCTCGCAGACTTATGGAAAACTGCTAGAGCAGAATAAACCAGTGTTCCCGCTCGTATGATTTCTTTGTGTTAGTCCTCATAGCGAAGTATGAAAAACACTGTTTTTTCTTGAGAAGCATTTCCAAACTGTAAAGATTGCCATTTCAAAAGTCTTGGAAGATTAGTAAGCAAAACGGTTCGTGTGTTCGCATGAAATATTTGTTTGTTTACCTCATAAATAACTCAATGTATAGCACAAACTCTCCCATGATTCCAGCGGTTTGACTCCGGCGTACTAATCGGTAACCTTTCGAGTGCTTGGTATGCTCCACTATAGGTCTAGCGGGAGTCGCACGCGCAACGCATTCGTAAGCATTCACACTGCATTGTGCACTGGGCAGGAACACGGAGTATTGAGCTGCAGAAGTTATACTCTGACAACTCTGAAAACGTAGGTACACAAATATTTGCAGACTTTTCTGCCTTACAGCGAATCCGTGTCGAATTAAAAAAAAAAAGTTGAAGAGAAATAATTTGCTGATTTACATTTCTACATAGGACATATTCTACATAGGACATATTCTACATACGACCGTATTCCTTTTTCTAACAACCTGACAGCGATCCGGACACGGCCGGAGGACAGAATTCGTAAATCCGGATCTCCACCCGTCTATCAAACGCTATGCTTTGCGTATCGATTATTTTAATACTATTTTTTAAGGTGTTAACTTTACTTTAATTACCTCCATGACCCATTTACTATTTAAAGCATCCATCCGCAGTACGTTTTGAGAGCGTTACATTGAGTCCTATCGTAAAACGTGATTTTTCACCCCAAAAAAAATTTTCGGATCCCAGCAATAATTTCTGCGTGGGGTTACTTAGTTTGATGTACGTAATGCTTGGTTGACGGCTTCGTGAAGGGTCCGTTTACACCCTGTAATATTAGTTCGTGGTTACGGTGACATTCCTTTATTATTTTGTGACGTGGTATTTCTGGTACTTCTTATTTAGTTGACGCTGCACGTTGCGGTAGGACATGACAATACGAGAATTCGACACTGGACAGTAATGCAGCTATTTGTACGACTTGCAGGCTTCAGTGCCGTACTCGTGTGCTTAATGATACTTAATGGTAGAAATCGACTCTTGATTGCAGTTCGTCAGCGGCCAACAATGCGTATGACAGACATAAAACGCTTGGTTATGAAGGCAGATTTGTTAAGGTGGAATGACGAGTACAGCGTACCTTCATAACGAGCCATTTTATAAAGAAATCTGTAAAGGAAGTTTTTTGTTTCGGTATGTAATGAATTAGCGGTCACCCATCCAAAGACCGAACTTGGTAAGCGGCTTAACCCTCAAGATCGACCCGACTGGCTGTTATTATTAACCCACGAGAAAATTCGTCTGCTTACTGGTAAAACAAGATAAATGCATTTTTTTACTAAATCGAGTTAAAAATGCAGTTAAATGTAATTTTTTACGCGCTATCTACTGGTAAAACCGAATAAGTGCAATGTCCAATGGCTACAGAGATAATGAATTTGTAAAAGTGATATCTTCTCACATTTTGAAAACAATATAGCAGTATAACATTATAAATAATCTTATGCCTTAAATCCGTTTCAGTTTATACAGTTAAACAACAATAAATACGTTTAAAGGTTTTTACATTTTATAATTTATATAGTAAAATGGCAAGAATTATTCTGAGAAAAGGTCGTAAACGCATTTATTATTATATAAACCTTATAGTTTGAACAACAAAACCATATTAAAGTTATTTATTCCATTTTACTAGTTAAAATACTTCTACTTGGTTTGCTAATGTCTCTACAGAAAAAACAAAATAATTGTCATTTATGCTTTTTTACCAGTAAGAACGAGAGCTATCGATCGCAGTTGTCACATTGCGTACGCGGGTGCTCCACGTGTTCCGCGTAGAGATAATACATAAATACGTTAATAGTTTAGTAAGAAGCTTTGTTTTGTGATAATTATAGAATCCAACGGAAAAAGATTAGTGTCCATGATAAATAAACCTAAAATTTATTTATTTATTTACGTAAATCTTACCTACAACTACCATTACAAATCTGCGATCCAATGCGATAGAGTGGCCTTACATGCTAAATCCTTAATCTACATCCTATAAAATTACATACTTTATTCTAAATCTTAACCTACGTCGAAATAACATATTATATATAATGCAGCTTTTGCGAATTCATCCAAGTTGCACCACAATAAATCAACCCTCTCGTGAACTTCGTTCACCACACGAATGGCTCTAGTGAGAGGAATCCTCGCCAGTAAGTTTGTTCTGGCTGCAGGCACAGCTAGCAGGGGCGGCCGACGCCGCCTCCACACGTACCTGTCAGGCACGCAAAGTTCCAGGTGCCGCAGCATTCCTGGGTTATGCGCCCCGCCACGTAGTAGCTTCACTACATACGCTGCGAGTGCAAAGTCCCGTCGCACCTTTAACGCGTTGTACCCTACCATACCCAGTACAAATAGTGTAGGGTACATCAATGGGTAAAATGGATAAACCCCATAAAGCTTGAAATACAAGTGTCTGGTGAACTTATTTTGGACACGTTCCAATAGGACACTATATTTCGCCTCATGAGGAGCCCATATCACTGCACTATGTTCAAGGTGACTCCTGACTAGCGCGTCATACAACACCTTGAGTGTCGTGATGTATGCAAACCCTTGAGCCTGCCTGAGTACGAAGCCTAGGTTTCGGTATGCCTTCTTACATATCTTATTGATATGCTCACGGAAGGTTAGTTCCTGAGTGAAGATTACCCCTAAGTCTCGTACCTGTGACACTCGTTGCATCGGCGCATCCTCTACCTTGTATTGATAATACAAAGGAGTCCAGACGCGAGTGACAGACATCACCGAGCATTTGGCTACATTAAAATGTATTTTGTTGGCGATGCTCCACTCAACCACTCAGTTGATGTCGTCCTGCAGGTGTTCACAATCCGCAAGCAATTTCAGGTCATCTGCAACGGAGGGCTGAATAGCTGACTCCAGTAATTTAGCAGGCGTTGATAGTACAGCTACCGGTCTGTAGTTACTGATATCCGGACCAGATTTTCCTTTAGGGACCGGAATAACGCGCTTGATCTTCCACCTAGGAGGGAACGCCGCTTGTTCTAAACATGTATTAAAAATGTGAAGTAATTGTTCCGCCAGTACCCTCCCACAGTCTCGGAACAGAAACGCTGGTATACCGTCTTGCCCAGACGAACGTTTTGGCTTGAGACTTCCAAGCGCATGCTGAACTTCCGAAAGACTCAGCGTCTCAATATCCACCCGTGCATTGGTCGTGCCGACTTCCGCCGCCGCCACGCCCGCGTCCTGTTGAGGTGGCTCCTTGCTGTATACAGACTCAAAAAAGTCTGCGAACTGCCCAGCACTCTCATCATCCGTTAGATTTTGACCGTCTTTTATATTACTGTGCTTATTAGTGTTTTTTTGTTTTGCCCTAATATTCTGCCAAAACGATTTTGGATCCTTTACGAATTGACATTGAATTCATTTTGTATGAAGCTCATTTAGTACGTAATAAGTGACATACTTACACTAAAACTCTACAGGTAAAACAGGTTAAATGTATCAAAAGTATCAATATTTTAGGGAATTTTGTAAAAACACATCTTTCCGATCAAGTAATTGGTTTAAAATACAATAAGCTATTATACAAAACTGAAATGAGCTTATGAAATCAACGAATTCAAGAGATATAACATGTTGATTAAGTACAGGTAAAACATATTAAATGCGACCCCCTTTCTATCTAAATTTAATTTTATACAGTTTTTACTTACACCAAATATTATAAATGAGTAAATCTTAAAAGTAGGGTAGTTAGTGCAACATTTTGCTTTAACAGTTTTTTAATTAAAGAGTTTGAAATAGATCAAATTAAAACATAAACTTTAAAAAGCCATTTACTCGAATTGACACTAACTCCACTTATTACTTTTTACCCGTAAGCAGACGAAATATAAATACTATAATTCTATTTATTTTCTCGCAGTCAATGGTAAAAAGTAGAGTACACAACTCGTGAAAAAAAAAATCATCTCGGTTTTTGTATCCCTCGCTCCGCTCAGGATTCTACTCTAGAATCCTTCGCTGCTCTCGGGATCCAACTTAAATTAATCCGAATTAAATTCCCTTTACTTGTCCCTTGTACTTTACCTTGTACTTGTCACTTGTTGTATAATCTACTCTTTGTACGCAACATTTTTGAACGACATAGCCTTCTTTCATCTTTCTACTTACAATCTGCCATTTTGTCTTTTCATTACAACTTTTCGTTACATCCGTTTCTGTGATAGTGCAGACGCGTACACATTTCGTTAAAGTATGTATTATATGTTTTGATAACAAAAAAACTCAAAGGTTTTATCAGATCTTTGCATTGTTGCAGCGTTGAGCACACGTTTGTGCAAGCGATGGGATGGTGACTGCGCAGCGGAGTGGTGCGTCATGCGCGCGGTCGTGCGCCGGCGCAGCACTAGTGCTGCTGGCGCTACTGTCCGGCCCGGCCGCCAGCGACGTCATCTTCAGAGTACCTGAAGTACTGGTGAACCATTTTTATTATCTAATTACCAGAAGTTCTCAAGATGTTATCTTATACGAGTAATCATCCTCTTAATGAAAAACCTTTCTCTTCGTGGAGATGTCCGCCTTGCATTCTGAAAGTTCCAACATTCCAACCGAACAAAACTCGAGCAACACCCATTACGAACCCTGACTTAACACTTACTGCCTTCTTCTCCTATCCCGCAGGTGCGTCATGCGGCCGCGTCGAAGTCGGTGGGCACGGGGCGCGCGAACGGGACACGCAACGAGTCGGAGGCCTGGAGCTCCGACGACACCCTACTTGAGGTGCGCTACGAGGAGTACTTCGTGGAGCATGACGTATCCACGGCGGCTGCGCGTCGGGCTGCCGCACAGCTGAACGTCAACGACGGTTAGTGCACAGCGCAAACCTTTTTTTTTTCTTTGAGCAGTTGTCCCAGTCCGGACCCTACGCAACCTTATGGATGGATATAGGTATTGGAATCGCTGAAACTCACTGAGCAATAATTGTATGTAACAGTACCTACGTAGAGTTACAATATTCTTATTCTTATTCTTTATTGCACACAAAACAACAAAAAAATATACATACAAATTGCAATAATATAGCTTATGTACAGTGGCGAGCTTAACCCAGAATTGGGTTTTCTTACAGCAAACCAAATTTCGATTGCGATATTGTAACTGCAACACCAAAATGATCTTAATAAGATAGTTATTTAGAAATATCTTGGCGATTGAGTTAGGTTAGGTCATGTCCATCATTCGTAGGAATCTGTAAGATTAAAATTAATACAATATACCATCGTAATAATCGTCAAAGTACATTCGAGTCTGTGAGCCACTCGTAATTCGATGAGCTCGTCGGTCACCCATAAACATTGCGAAGTAAGTGACGCAACGACAATTGCTTGAGTTACTCCAATTAAACACCATCAGCTCGCGAATTAGAACAATATTCAAGGATGCGGGATTAAAACGTGATCCCCAGGGGTCACGGGGCACGTGGCCACCGCGGCACCGGCAGATTTTATTGTGACCTTCAATAATCTACGTCTTCAAGGTGTTCCCAATTAGTTACCTGACGATGTGGTTGTAAGAGAAAGCTTTTAAAATATAACTCGCAATGAAGACGTACAACCGAATGGTGTTGACTTTCGCAACGAACACTTTCCTTATTTAGACGAAATAATTACGAAGAATTTGGAAAAGGGCTTTGTTAAAGAACGCTAAGAAAAGTGTAGAATACTTCTATTTCCTTGATTTGCGTTTCTTACGAGTTGACTGACACCAGCCAAAGACATTCAAATATTTCCGAGCGATAGACAGGACAAGACGAAGAAAATCGTAATCCAAAACTTGTTACTACTTAGTAACAAGACGGTCTGTCTAGTGTCATACGCCCGCTTGTCAGGTAGCATTCGTGTGTCAAAATCGAAAATATTCAGGATGAAAATTATTGTATGACAATATTCACTATGTCCGCTCTTATGTGTTTTAAATCTCTTTGATACCAATGAACGTTTATTACCCAATGATCACGTTGATGAAAGCTGTCTAATCAAGCTGATTCTCATTTACGCCTCAAACATCCATAGGAGTGCCATCGTCCACTAGCCGATGAGTAAGCGTGCTTCTAGCTAACTACTTGTCTATCTGGACAGACAGTCTATTCATAGCCGTGACTTCCTCTAATTGATCCGTCTGATATACTCTTATGTTTAATTGATGATAAGGCCTCGCTGATCAATGAAGTCAATTCTATTCAATTGATCTTTATTGGATTGTTATTTTGTTATCATTGTAATGAAGTTCTCACGAACTGTCACAACCTGACTTTTACACTAGCCTCGAGGAAAAGCTCCAGATTGTTTAGGGGATGTTTCATTCGGACCACTTATTGCTATTTTTCATCGATTATACAGGGTGTAAACAGACCCTTCAAGAAGCCGTCAACCAAGCATTCTGTACATCAAACTAAGTAACTTTACGCAAAATATATTGCTGGGAAACGACTTTTTTTTTTGGGGTGAAAAATCACGTTTTATAGTAGGACTCAATATAACGCACTCAAAATATTGTGCTGATGGGTGGATTGAATAGTACGGGGGTCGTGGAGGTGTTTAAAGTAAAAATCTTACATTAAAAACATGTATTAAAAAAAAACATGTCAAAAAGTTGGAACTTTGACCCCCAATATCTCCGTAACTAGAAGGTTCCCAGGTACGGTCTAGAACAAAAAAATGACCGCAATGACGGGGAGAACAAGTGCCTTTCGGCTTCGTTAAGGGTCTGTTTACACCCTTTATGTTATTTTTTAAAATGTCTATTTCGTAGCCTACTACTTGCCTAGATAGCTGCATCAACAAGTGGAGCTTTTGCTGTAACTTTTTCTCGAATTGGCTTCAAAAAACATTCTCAAATAGAGACTGAGTCAGCACTTTTCGAACTCCGAAAATTACAATTAGTGGCCAGAATATACCCACCCACGCCTGTGTTTAAATTTCTAAGAAAAGCCCTGCGCTATAAACTCCGCAGTTAATAAATACGGAGCTAGAGAAAATTGTTGAGTTATTACATAATATTTCACAATTTTGCAGATAAAGTTAATTCCCCTCGGCGCTAACAATACGTGATCATACAGTGGTCGAATGACTATTAACAGAAGATGATACGTCCACAACATCTGATACCCGAGGACGTGCACGCGTGTCATTATTACTGCGTACATGTTAAGCGCATTCTTCAATGCAATTATGTCACGGATCAGGCTGAAAGGCTGCTTTTAGTTACCTTAAATTATAGCTATACGTGTATTGTCTACTTTTTCATCTACATTGTTGAAAACATGTACCTAACTAAGTAATTTAGCCACGAATGAGAACATCTAATATATAAAATTCTCGTGTCACAGTTTTCGTTCCCGTACTCCTCCGAAACGGCTTGACCGATTTTGATGAAATTTTTTGTGCTTATCCGGTATCTATGAGAATCGGCCAACATCTATTTTTCATACCCCTAAGTGACGCAGACGAAGTTGCGCGGGTCAGCTAGTAATGATATAATAACCTATTCTAAAACCACATGCAGTTTACGTACTAGCATCTACAGCTTCAGTTTTGCTTTTTCAATAGAGTTTTACTGCACAGATATTTTATTATTTACAACTTTTGCGTTGTGGCCCAGTCACGACATCTGAGTTAAGAACTGCATTCGCTCGTTAAGTTTATTATTCAAAACTTGTATTCTTCTTTTTGCGAAAGTTACTTGAGGTCTATCGGTCTCCTCCCTTGCATTCGTATCATCCCTCAATCAACAATAATATAAGATCCAACTTGTGTTTGGTCTTCCGAGGAGAAAGGGTGATGGCGAAGGATAGCGAGGGAGACTTCTCTATCCATCCACATTGTCATTGTACGTAATATAAAAAAGCGATCAAATCAAAATCAAAATATTTCATTTCGCTTAGGCTCAGACGGGCACTTATAAATCGTTGACAAAAAGGTGCACGGTTTGGGTTGGTCGTTTCCTATAGAGAAGAACCGGCAAGAAATTCCATGGTTTCTCTTTTCAAATCATCAGGTATTACAATATAATCATGCAGCGAAGGCCCAATAATAAGTAGTTGTTTACTACAAAAGTTCTCACAAAAAATACAAAGTTAACAAAAGTTAACAAGCAGCTGGAAATCTACAAAGCCTACAATGTTCACACATTCACAAACAATCGGTAAAAAAGAATCTAGTAGAATTTAGTATTTTACAAAAGTATAAAATACTAAATTAAACAAGTGACACAAATATTGTCATCAGCTGTAAATATTCTGAGCATTCGAACGAAATGAATGTTATTTAAAATCTCACTGAAAAAAAATTAAGGAGTCATAGTATCTTTGTGATATTGTCACCGGCCACTATTAGCTGGACGACGATTAATTGAGCGCGATCCCATGAGATGTTATCACGTAGGCAAGGCTGCGGGATTAGCAGCTAAGTGCAGCATCATAGTTAAATGTCACTATTATAGTTGCACAATTACATGAAGGTAACAATACGTTATGAATTATATAGGGTGACTAATATAATTAGTGACCGATACTTAAACACGTGATTGTAGTCATGATAACTAACATCTTTCCCAAAGATTTTTTTTTAATTCATGGACTTTTACCTCAATAACACTACAGCCATACGAAATTCGCTCGCGCCGCGCGCCACCTCATGTGACCTATCAGCTGATAGCCGTTTAAAAAAAACTTTTCTGTGGGAAAGTTGTTTGTTATCATGAGTACAATCACGTGTTTAAGTATCGGTCAATAATTACCAGTCACCCTATATGTCATTTCATGGAATTAATTTAACTAAGGTGTGGTGTAGTGGAAATTCTGATTCATAAAGGGTATAAATGTACCCTCAACGAAGCCGAAAGGAAGTGCCTTTCGGCTTTGTTGAGAGTACTTCATGTTCTCTGGACTCTCTTAACTTGCACGTCTTTATACATTGTTCTCTGTATACTATGCTACTATGTATAATGATGTAACCAAGATTTTGTAACAATATTTTGATTTAAAAGGGTGTCCTTGGAGTTTCTTGCCCATTCTTCTCCATAGAGATCTACGCTTTGGAATAGGCAACTACAGTTCTTCACAAGTTATTATGCCTTGTGAATTCGCTTTCTTTGTTTTCTGACATTCAAAAGTGCCTGTAATGGTCTTACTGAAATAAATGCTTTGAGTTTGAGTTTCTCCAAGTCATTGCGATATTATTTTTTTGTTCTAGATTACCATACCTGGGAACCTTCCAGTTACGGAGATATTGGGAGTAAAAGTTTTAACTTTTTCACAAGTTTTTTCACTTTCAAGTTTTTAATGTTATAACTTTACTTTAAATACCTCCACCACCTCAATTCATCCATCAGCACATTGTTTTGAGTGCGTTACATTGTGTGTGCATAAAACGAGATTTTTCATCCCAAAAAAAAAAACTTTCTAATCATTTTTGCGTACAGTTTAAGTTTGACGAATGCTTGGTTGACGGCTTCATGAAGGGTTCGTTTACACCTTGTAGCGATCAAAACAAATTTTATGACGCGTTACATATTTATGTTAGGCAGTGCAGGCTTCAAATAACATGCCAACGTGTTTTACTTTTCATTTTCAATACCTAACTGAAATTGGTGAATACTTTCAGTCTGGAAATTCCACCTAACATAAAGCTCTTTTAATTCTTGCCGTTTGATGTTCATTTAAACAAATTAAGTGCATTAAGAACGTAAACATTCGTAATTCGTTCCATTCTCATATTATCTAAACAGACAGCTCTTTGTCTAGATTTTTCTTTCATCTACGTATTTTCTTGAACTATCGATGCCAACTGCTTTTTCACTGTGCAAGAGTTAGGTAGCAATTTATCTGGTCTCACTACGCTTTTTTTTTTACAACATGAGCCTGCTCTTAACCTCGATCACGCCTGATGGAAAGCGGTAGATGAGGTCTATGATGGAACGAGCGTGCCCAGAAGATGCCTGTTCACTCTTGCTTTGAAGGCAGGCGGGTTAAATGTGGGAGGGAACAAAGATGCCGGCAGAGAGTTCCACATCTTGGCTGTGCACATAATAAACTTGGAGGAGAAGCGCTGAGTACGACTCGTCGGGATATCAACCTAGTGCGGATGGTATACCGCAGTACGTCTACTGGTCCGGTAGCAAAAAGGTGATGGTGGGGATCAGGTCGTGGAGCGCACACGCTATTCATTAATCGCCAGAATATTTTAGTAGACATGACTCTAACTTGTTACATGACACTTAGTTTCTTTTGTAGCATGGTACCTAGTGGTATCCTTCGCCAGTATCACATGAGTTATGATTATGACGTATCCAACGTTTTAACTAGAACTTAATTCACCTAATTACGTGGTTTTTTCCTCCGGCTGACAACCGCAATTTTCATGCACTTGCACATGATGGTATGAATTACGGCTTTGCTGAAGGTCGGCAGGCGGGTCGTGTCTCCGTAATGTGTACCCTAGCAAGGTCTGGGGGCGGGCAGCCGATCTGTCACACCATTGTCCAGCCAGCCATTGTGTCACACTCTATGTCAATGTTACGCTGTACCACCACGTGCGGTGCGGGCGGTGCGGTACTACCTATGAATGGTAATAGATGGGTTACACATTGATACCTTTAGGCTCAAAGGGCGAACTACCAAAACACGATTTTTCAGGAGAGCCAGAAAACAAAAAAACTGCAGTTTTCCGACATAACCTTTTTGTGCTTATAAATGACAAAACTTGTTAGAATTTTGAGATAAAGAAGATCTTAGTATAATATATGAAGTAAATCTAAGTGGTAATTTACGGAGACGCGGCGCGTCGGGCGGCGCGTTGTGCGGCGCGGCCCGCTTTCAATTCAAACATATGGCGATGTATGAGAGCGTTTACGGAGAAGCGTTTTTACACGCGTTTGCTTGAAGTGTAGCGTTGCCCGCCGCGGCGAACGCGGCGGTGAACGCGGCGGTGCACGCGTCGTCAAACGCGCAAATACGAACATATGGCAGATGAAACCGCCGCGTCGCCCGCGGCGGCGCACGCCCCGCGTCTCCGTAAACAACATCGTACATTGCCATATGTTTGTGTTTGGGCGTGTGATAACGCGGGCCGCTGCACGCGCCGCCTCTCCGTAAACGGAAAAAACGCGCACCGCGCCGCGCGTCGCCCCGCGCAACGCACCGCCCGACGCGCCGCGTCTCCATAAATGGGCACTAACAATTAAAAACATTTACCTCGTATATGTTACGGGCAACGTGATTAACTGGGTATTATTAATAAGGACCGGCCATTATTAATAATGCCCAAGAACGTCGGGCAAAGTGATTAATTTATCACTTAGACCGGCCATTATTAATAATACCCGACGGCCCGTGGTCCATGTAATAAATCAGTGTTTGAGATAGCTTGAATTTATCACTTGGACCGGGCAGTATGAGTAATTCCCTGGTGACAAGTCAGTTCACCAAAGATTAATTCATTTTTTTTACTTTACAAGCAACGATTGGCTAAAACATTATTTGTCATTTCATCATTCTACAACAACAAGTTTACCAAATAGTTCACTTAGCAAAATAATTATCCGATAAACTTTTATTTAATAACGTATTATTTGACAAACAATTCATAATTTTTAGCATAATTGCTCTGGACTTTTCTAAACAAACACAGATGCTGACAGAAACCCTAACCCTAGACGGTCGACGTCAGGGGCACCCCGAGGTTCGGTTAGTTAGGTTCCTTTAAACCCTGCAGACAGAAATAGGAGCCCCGCGCAGCGGGGCTTCGTCGACTGTTTTGTAATTAAATGATATTTAGTAGAAACATGATTTATCCTAATAGTTCACCTATTTTATTACTTTGCCCAAGATAGGGTGGGCATTATTCATAATGGCCGGGAAAAGTGATTAATCATGCTGTTTTAATCACATGGCCCAATTGGGTCGGGCATTATGAATACAGACCGGTCATTATGAATAGTGCCCGGACTTATCAAATTGCCCGTAACATATACACCCTAAAATTTTAAGAAAGTCAATGTTTAGCGATCCGAAAATGATGGCTGCATCCACCTTTTTTTTGCGAATATCGAAATTTTAAATACGAGTATACCAATCGAAAGAAGACGAAAAACTAAGTATCTGAAGACTGCATTAAAATCTCATTTTGGCCAAAATACCGGTTACGCCCTTTGAGCCTAAAGGCATCGACAAACATACATATCATAGGTCTGTGTGCTGTAGGTCTTGTCACCAGGTTTATTTTTTCTTAGCCATCATTATCCCACTGCTGGGCAAAAGCCTCCCCCATAGACTTCCATTCTTCTCATCACAACACATTATAAGCGTTTAATGTTCCTACTTTGAAAACCTTAAGAGAAGTTTTTAAAGCTAGCGGTACTTACACTTATAGAGATCTCAAATAAATTAAATAACACACCTAATAACATGAAATCTAAGATTTTCCAATCAGCTTCGCAGTCTCTCAAATAACAGAAGGATCATCTGAATATCTTAGCTAGTAAATCAAACGCGGAGCTGCAAAATCAAGAAGAAGCAACAAGTAATGCTATGATTCAGGAGATTTAGAACCCTCCCCTACCAACTGACTAGACAGCAGTGGCGAAGGATCCATACAACTCGATTCGTACCGGATTCCCTTTGAAAAATGGCACAGTCAGTATTCTATAGGCAAATAATACAGGGTGTAAACAGACCCTACACCAAGCCGTCAGCCAAGCAAACTAAGTAACTTTACGCAAAAATTATTGCTGGGAAACGACTTTTTTTTGGGGTAAAAAATCACGTTTTGCGGTAGGACTCAATGTTGCGTACTTAAAACATTGTGCTGATGGATGGGTTGAACAGTACGGGGGTCGTGGAGGTGTTTAAAGTAAAAATCTTACATTAAAATCATGTTTTTAAAAAGAAACTTGTGAAAAAGTTGGAACTTTGACCCCCAATATCTCCGTAACTAGAAGGTTCCCAGGTATGGTCTAGAACAAAAAAGTGATCGCAATGACGGGGAGAACAAGTGCCTTTCGGCTTCGTTAAGGATCTATTTACACCCTTTATAATCAGATTAAAGATCCGGCTTATCTGTTACAAAAATTGACCCTTCGCAACTGCTAGGCAGACTCGAAGCACCGCCCAAACGATCTATTGAGCACTTAATGTCACATTGTTAATAGTTACACATTGTGATATTAATCCCATTAATAATCAGGAAGGAAGTATTGTATTCTAAATAGTTGGTGATCTTAGAGCTATGTAAACATTGCACGGTGGCCGGTCACAGCCTGCTGGTCACATCTAATAAGTTTTGTAATGGACCTTCGATTTGTTGCCGTCACGACACTTCGCGACCTTTACGCATCAGTGACGACATCTTATTAAAAACTTTGCAGTTTTGTATGATTCCAACAAACTGGAAAATTGATATTGATAAAAAAATTAAATGATATGGTATGTGATACCTTTACCTAGTAGTTTTGTGTAGTTTTGGATATTAGTATACTATGTGCATACAACATTCTTAAAGAGACGATCTATATATTTAATACACACAAAATAAACTAACTATATACATTAATTAATTAAAAACAGGCATCAAAAAACTCCTCTTCAACTCTGTCAGCTGGTAGTGTGCCCAAGAGACTGGCGGCGTTGCCCCGTTGTATGGCAACACTTAGCCTCTGGCCAAAGTAAAAGCCAGCCCTTGGGTCACGGGAAGTGTCAACTAGACGTTTTGAAATATCCTTAAACAAGCTATGAGCACTCGGACCCCACGGCCCCAGAGTTTCAATCCCAAACGGCTCGAAAATATAGTATAGTTTCCACCAAGAGACGATTAGGTGCAAACTTCACAAAGTTAAAGCTAGCGATATTCTTATCAAGAACAGGAATTATTACTTCACAAAAAGCTGAATTACAAACCCCGAAATGTTCAAATCAACTGCAAATAAAATCTCAATATGTAAAACGAAAACCTTAGCTTTCTATCACGCCGCCACCGAGCGCGTCCCCCTTGCAATATCGACCGCATCCCTAGCCCGACCGGGAAGCAGGGCCAGCGGGGAGGCAGGTAACTATGTGCCTCCCCGCTAGCCGCCTAGGTAGCCTATCCGTCTAGACTTGCGAGCTCGTAAATCAATATGATCGGGCTGACTGCACATGCGTCGCCGAGGCCCGTCGCCCCGGTGAGCCGCTACTCTTCGCCGCTGCAGCGCCCGCCGCACCGCACGCATCCGACACAAACACGCAGGTAATTCATTATTACCATGTTTTATTTCCTGTAAACTTTCACTTGTTTCGAATCCTTGTTTGATTAGTTAGAGATCTTTGTATCTTAATTACGCGTGTTTTAATAAATATCGGTCATCATAAGTCGCCATTGCGAGTGCGGTGCGTCTTTGTCTCGACGTCATCATGATATCCAAACCCGTTCAGTGTTCTTACAGCTCTATTAGGTACCAAGTATATACCAGCGTGTAATGTGTTACTTAACAGTGTTTTACTTCGGCGGATTGCAAAATGTTGGCAGCCATTTGTTTTTAGCTTTGCATAACGTAGAGCTAGGATTTGCTAGGCGAGGCTCACCTCAGACAGGAAGGTGGTGTGACGAATCGAAGTGTTATAATAAATTCATTAACGCATTTACGCGCACTAGCACGTCCACATGATCGTTGAGTCCCACCGAGCTGAATTTGCATCGCATATCGGTTGAGGTGTTGTGTCGTCTCTGCTTCACCGTATCGCACGCGTCGCGCGTCTCAACGTCACAATACGTGTAGCAAGACGACACTGGTTCTTACTTTAGTTAATTTAGCTCTCCCCTCGTTTTAAGCTTTCACAGTTTAAATCTAAAGTTATACTGCCACTTACGGGATATCCTTCGTGATTGTTCATTATTTTGAGCTCCCAAAAAGATCTTAAGATCTCTCTTTGGTTTTGGAACTCAAAATAATGAACCATCACAGAAGATATCCCGTAAGTAACAGAAGAAGTTCTGCCCTCGTATTTCGCTTTATTCCTATCAGACACAGAAGCATCTGTGGTACTATGAGTAGCGTTTTCGGTATAAAATCTTGGTGTGCTTCTATCCTAAGACGGCTACTGTTCGCCCGTGAGTCGTGATGTTACATTTGCATTCATCGTGCGAATAATAACAGCTCAGCTTAGCTTTGCTCAGTATGGTCTTAAATCATTACACGCGCGTATCGCGTATCATAACATCACGCCTGTAATCCCCAAAGGGTTAGGCAGAGGTGTACCTAATAGTACTCCCACATTTCGCCAGTTATGTTATGTCTCCAGGCGAGCCTATTGCCACCAACGCGCGTGCCGTTGAAGAATAAAACCACTTCCTTACTCTTTTGATCAGATTAAATGCTTGAAAATACATTTTAATGTGCGAGTTCCCCGAAGAGATAAGAACGTGGTACAAGTGAAAAGATACTCTAAAGTTCGTCCAGCAAGATCCTCTATCACTTATCAGTCGGTCTGATAGTTGGATTGTTCTTCATCTCCTTCTGCAGTACCTATTCAATAGGAGATTTCCATTCTTTGGAAAATGATGCGGGCTGATCTACGTAGTGACAACGAATAACGTAGGTAATAATACCAGCCTGTTTCTGTCCCACTGCTGGGCAAAGGCCTCTTCTCATACAGAGAAGGCTCAAAACGGTGAAGTGAACGAGTAAGCCTGGTGGATTTTTTCGGAACCAAAAAATCGAAAATATCACTGGACCCTAGTGGTGGATGACCCAATCCATCTCACGGAGAGAAGGCTAAGGTGTCCCAGCGGTAGGTTCTCAACACGTCCACAGGCTGATTATGCTATGCTTATGAAAAAAGTCTGCCACTGAAATTCTTGAAACCTGAAAGTCCGCTCGACAGCATTTTGTCCGCCTCCACAAATATTAAAAATTTCTCCATGTATCTCTCGGCAGTCCCGCCCACGCGGCCGGGCTGCGGCACGTGCAGCGAGCGCGAGCTGGAGTACTGCGAGACGCGCGTGCTGGCCGACCACTGCTGCTGCGAGCGGCGCTTTGTGCGCGAGCCCTTCCCCTGGCTGCCGCACACGTGCTACGTGGGCGCGCGCCGCTGCCGCCCGCTCGCGCACGACTGCGCGCAGTACGCGCGCCTGCGCGACTGCTGCTGCTACAGGAAGCTAGCCGAACGATGTAAGTCAGAAAATATAAAGTGCCGTAGTATAAAGGCTGTAAAAAGACCCTTAACGAAAACGAAAACCACATATTTTGCCCATCATTGGGATCATTTTTTTCTTCTAGACAATAGCTCGGAAACCACAGGTTCTGGACATATTGAAGATCAAAGTGTCCACTTTTTTTTTCAACGTTTTTGCAAAATCGAATTCTAAGCGTTAACACTAATTTTTCTTCCAAACATATTTTATTTCATGTACAGAATGCTTGGTTGACGGTTTCGTGAAGGGTCTGTTTACACCCTGTATTATTTTTTTCATCTTGTGGGTGGAGTGGAGACGGTGTATCGGTAAGCGTCCTCACAGAGGTGGAATGGCAGGCAGAGTACAGCGAGTTGTGGCGCAGCTTGGGGGAGGCTTAATGTAGCAGTGGACTGCGAGAGGCTGAGCCGATTGATGATTGATGCTTGTCCAAAACTTATTGTATATGTATTATATGACCGTTTGGCTAAGTATTTTGTATCTGATTTGAGATCAAATAGCCAGAAAAGCTTTCAGCTGAGTCGACCGCCCCATCGGATGGTCTAATTACGTCGGTTAGTCCGGACGGAGTTGCAATTCAAAATCAAAATATTTTAGTGCACATTGGCCCCATGTAGGCCAATGTGCACTAAAATATTTTGATTTACACTTATAAACACTTTTTTTTCTCTCTATTCACTTTTATCCCAGTAACAAAACAGCCGTATGAAATTCGCGCGCGGACTCTTGTGACCTATCAGCTGTTAGCCGCCGTTCTGTGTCATTACTATCTTACCGTGCAACAGTGGGTAGGCAGAACACCCGCGCGGCTCGCGATTTGATACGGTTGTTGTGTTATTAGGATCAATGGCCAATGAGTATAAAAAAATGATTCTTTGGGAAAGTTGTTTGTTATCAAGAGTACAATCACGTGTTTAAGTATCGGCCACTAATTACCAGTCACCCCATATTTTCATGCATTTAAAACAGCGTTTCATTGGCACCCACAGGGAAGGGCATCCTGTCCAAGTCGACCCGACTGGGCGTGAGCGGCGTGTCGCTGCTGCTGCTGTCAATGCTGCTGTTCGTGGCGTACCTGTGACGGCAACTGGCGCCGCGCGCCGCGCTCGCGCCCGCCATCGTCTGAAGCACGCGCCCCTGCGCCCCCGCATCATTGTGCACGCGCCTTAACACCAGCGATATGACTCTTTACCCATCTAGCTAACTTATCAGTGCTTTGATAAACTTGGTTTTAAACAGCAATCTGTTCAAAATTCTTGCACATTAACGTTTACTTTTTGAAGGACATTTCATTCGATTTCATTACTATAAAGATTATACCTATACAGTGTGTTTGGTTAACAATTACCGATACTTTAAATTGCTAATTTTATATACAAATTTCTATCGACCACATCCCGCGAATGGCAACCATCTTGTTTTTTTAATCTAGGTTTGTTCAATGAAATGCTAATATCTTTGAATCTAAGAGTCCTAGAGACTTAAAAAAATCAGCTGTTCAGTGATACAGTTGTAGTTATATCTTGTAAATATTAGAGATTTTGTAATTACATCATATTTTACTTACCCAAATTTATTTACTAATTCGATAGTCTTAGCGTTTACCTTTGCAATAAGATCATTTGCACCTCTCTAGGTCTCTTAATTTCATTTCAGATCAAACGATTAAATAATCAAGATGGCTGCCGTTCGCGGGGTGTGGAGTAAGGAGTATTTATAAATACGTTTATAACTACATTATTATAAATGTGTATGTAATATACCCTTAAAGTATCGGTAACCGGTAGCCAAACACACTGTATATGTAGTACTATAGTGTAGTATGTAGACTAGACGCACAGAGACATTACATTGCTGGTTCAATACATTAGTCCGTTACCTGCTCACTGTTACATCATCAGGGTAGTACCTACATGCATAGGTAGGTATTTAAAAAATATTTATATAATACAAATTAAGGTGTTAATGTAAGTTTATATGCACAAACAACGTGTAACATCATGTCACACAGATTTTAAAACTGAAAAAAAAAAATGATCGGTTTTATTATATTCTACTAAATTGATTAACGATAAGTCGATACTGGAATTTGACTAATTATTTTACCTAAAACTTAGTTTCTTAAAATGGAAATCCTGTCAAAGATGTCTTTATTTTTAGTACACGTTGTATTTTATCACTAAGTAGAATTAACAAAGGGTCAAAGGAAAGTTATGCAAAGCAAATCTGTAGCGTGTACAGTACTACATAAGAGTTACAGAGATAAGGGTATATATTATGTAGGATAATACTACATTACAGATGTAAAGTACACCTAAGGCGCGAATTACACAGAAACGGCGTAAGGTGAAGGCGCGGCGCAGGCATGATGCCGCTTCAAAACGTTTTCATACAAAATGTACGTAGGCAACGTGTCACGAATTACACTAAAGCGGCGCGGCGCAGGCACGCCGTTCCTACGTTTCCTTATAAATTCTACGCCTGCGCCGCACCGTCACCTTGTGTGTAATTCGCGCCTAAAAATGGTACACAGTAAGATATTCTTTGTAAAAAATTGATTATTTATTATAGTATAAAATTAATGATAGTCATAAAATTGGTCTAAGATAAAGAAAGGCGACACTTCGAACAGTCGTCCTCAAAAATTCAAAAAGAAAGCACCGGAATGGATACCCCACAAGTACAAGCATTAATATAATTCTACTTAGTTAACATTAATTAGCTATAATTACCGCTGGCAATAATATAATAAACAGCACTTTGAAGCAAGTACAGTCAAGAGCACCAATATGTATACACTTTCCTAAATTTAAGAGCAATTTTCGCGAGAAATAACGATCGTAACTTGGCGATAGGATTTTTTTCATAAAATATGTGTTCCAAAATACTATATTCGTAACAATATGAAATTTTAATCTGATCAGTAGGAGAAAAACACTTTTAAAAGTTGTTAAGTGTTACATACTGGTGCTCGAAACAGTACACCTTGCTTCAAAGTGGCTCATACGTAAGTCTTCACTCCACGTACAATTCCAAAGGAAACTTACCCGTTACCTAGCAGGAAATTATTATTTAAAAATATCAAGTTTCGAAAAAGTATGAAATCAAAAATGAATATGAACTAAACTTATACTGTAACTTACGGGATATCTTCCGTGATTGTTCATTATTTTGAGCTCCCGATATTGCGACGCTGTTGCAAGCGCCATGTTCGCGGGTTGACAAAAAAATGAACAATCACGGAAGTTATCCCGTAAGTGACACTGCATGGGCGTACCCAGCATTTTTTAAGGGGTGGGGCAGAAGTAAATAGACTAAGTAGTAGGAAATTTAAAATGCTTTTTATTTACTGACTGATACGTTTTATTGCACTACACCATTTCAATAATAACCTGCGAGGGTTCTGACTGAATCTAGATAAAATTTCGTTTTCAAATGTATTTTGTGTTTCCAGAACCGTCTTTCTATGCACACTCATCATACAGAGGCCTACAAGACGGTTTTCTGTCATTGTTGACCTTAACCAATTTTTTTATTTTAATGTGAAAAATGTTAAAGTACCCAAATGAATATTTAATTTTGTCATTATATTAATTTTGTCTAAAAATTCTTAGCTTCGGGTCAGAGAGCAGGGTGGGGCAAGTGCCCCACCTTGCCCCACCGTGGGTACGCCCATGAGTGACAGTATAAGTTTAGTAGTAAACCGTGAAAGCTTAAAACAGAATATGAACTGCTTAAGTAAATACTTCAAACGCAAGACGAACACAATGAAAGTTTAAGTAAAAGGTACTTATCTTTGTCCTGATACAATTAATCTGAAATATTTAATAGAATTAAAACCACAATGTATGTAAACAATTAGTATGTACATAATAATTAGTAAATTCTAGAATTCATTCGTGTTTAAGTTAAAATACGATTAAATTGTGCCCGTCATTGCTAACGTCATAACGTCATGAATTTTACCCGATTCCTACATTATACCCCAGATAAAGCACACGTCCTTACCTATCCATAAATTGTAAGCTTATTTTCGGCACACAAACGTGGTATAGTTCTGTTCAAACTTTATGGCGGCTCGGAAGTTAGCTGCGAGTGACGGTCTGCGCATTATACAGTCAAGACGATGCGTGCTCTGCGCGCTGATACCTAAAATTGTGTTCTGCGCAGCTTTACGTAAGATGTTCCGAGCCGACATAAAGTTTGAACCGTTATTCCTGTGCAAACCGTCACTCGAAGCTAACTTCGGAGCGCTCATAAAGTTTGAACAGACCAGCACGACGAAAACTAAAAAACAGCAACTTTTTAAACTTGGACGAAGTTACAATAGACAACGCTCGTCTCTTTCTAGAGTAATATCCAAAGATGAAATTCGAGTTACCTTGCAACCGGTTCGATCTGACAAAAAAAAAACATTGCATTTTAGCGAGACTTGTCAGATCCAAGAAAATTCACGCTTAGTGCCTGTTGTGTTTGAGAATTTGGGTCAAACATTATCTCATGTTATGATACCTAAGGTCAAATTGAATTACCTAGCGAAACACGGGTATCGATGTCAAAGCACGAAAAAAATTAAAAATGATTTAATATGCGAATAAGCAACGAGTTTTCTTCACTAATTTATAAACCTTAGGAATAAAACTAAACACGAAGCTACTTTGTAAATATAGAGCGAAAAACGAAACAACTTACAACCAATGACTATGTAATACATAGATATGTATAATACTCTAGTTTAATATGAGCAGGACTACGGGAAACTTTGTTAACATCACTAGTTATTAAACTCAACCCTCAGCCCCTCCCAAGCATCACCACGACACTCCACATGGGGCGTCCATTAATTACGTGAAGCGATTAGAGGGGGGACGGCGTCAAGTCAAATCTCATGACATCTCACCAAGGGGGGAGAGGGAGTCGAAAAATCGCCAAAATTGTCTCACGTAATTAATGGACGCCCCCCATGTTAAGAAGTATTCTAATTTCTAAGTTACAAAGACGACCTATGTGTAAATATAAAGTACCTACGTATTTTGTCAGTATCGGCCTAATTATAAGGTTCAGTGTCGATTGTAGGCCTCTGGACTGTATACATTCACTATAATATGTATGTAACATAAGGCTGTAGGAAGAACTAAAGTACGGTTTCGTTAAGTATATGAAAATTAAATTCGCGTCATGGTAAATAGGTATTTAATCAACATAATTATTAAAATCCAATTCGAAAGAGTACATAATACAAATGATTTTATTTACTAGATACGGGTCGTCCATTAATCACGTGATGTTTTTTAGCAAATTTTAACCTCCCCTCCCCCATGGTAATACGTGGTGAGGTTTTAGACTAACCCTCCCCCCTTCCCAAAATCACGTGTAGTTTTTTTGGTACAAAGTATCTTAGTATTTCGTGATTTTTTCCAAACACCCCCCTTTCGAGCCTCACGTGGTTAATGGATGACCCCATATAAGTTACTTTATAATGTCTACAATCGGTTATAAATATAATATAATACTTATTTGGAATATTAAAATTGTTAAAGATGGAAACCTAGATACGGAATTGAAAATAATCTCATTAGAATTAAATACAACAGATTTGGAAAAAAAATGTAAGTACCTTTAAGGATTTTTTTAAACCAAAAATATTCACCAGTTTTTAGTTATAAAAATCTAAATATAACTAGGAAGGCTCAAAGCTGTTAGATTATAAGATATTACTAAATGGTACATTTATAGGGTGAATGGTAATAAGTGACCGATACACGTGATTATTCTCATGATAACAAACAACTCTCCCAAAGAAACATTTTTTTATACCTCCTAGAACGGTGTCACGCGGCTAACAGCTGATAGGTCAAAGGCGCGCGCGCGCGCGAATTTCATACGGCTGTTGTGTTATTGGGATAAAACTGAACGAGTATAAAAAAAAAATTCTTTGGGAAAGTTGTTTGTTATCATGAGTACAATCACGTGTTTAAGTATCGGTCACTTATTACCAGTCACCCTATATACAAACAAAGATTTGTTAACGACATGGATCAAAGATTAGATACTAGGTAGCTACAGACGCTTCAGCGCACTACCTAGGAATTAAGTATTTCTAAGTAGTGTTTATTGTAGTCAGTCGACATCTACAGTAAACTTACTGAAAAGTATGTGAATGCCACTGTACTGAACGAATGTAACTAAAGGTATGGTGAGCACAATATGCCAACATACTGCTACATCTTAGAATGTCATCTAGACATTAACTTAGCGGAATTGCGGATTATAAAATAGACGAAGTTTATCTGCCAAAATTAGCCAACCCATGATCTGTTAATGATTCAGGTCTTCATCATCTGCTTAGCCTTTTCCCAACTATATTGGGGTCGGCTTCCAGTCTAATCAGATGTAGTTGAGTACCAGTATTTTACATGGAGCGACTGCTACCTAACGACTGTCAAAGATCTACAAATGACACCCGGGACCAACAGCTTAACGTGCTTTCCGAGGCACGGAGGAAACTCGTTGTGTAATGGGTGGTCACCCATCCACAGACCAACCTAGGCAAGCACGGCTTAACCCAAAGATTGATCCGAGCGGCTGTTATTATTAAGCCACGAGCTCCTCTTAATGATTCAGTTAAATTATTTTATTTTATTGTGTTTGGGGCTTACAGTTAACAATACAAAAGTAATAGTGAGGTATCCCAAGAATTATATCAAACTAATCCAATAATGTAAATGAGATATAGACCCGTAAAATCAGACCCAAATAGATCCTTTTAAACTTATACTGTCACTCACGGGATATCTTCCGTGATTGTTCATTATTTTGTGCTCCCGATATTAGATATCCCGTCAGTGACATTATTAGTTTAGTTGTAAACCGTGAAAGCTTAAAACCATGTTAGATCCTTTTTGTTGTTTGGAACAGATTTAAAAGTAATAAAGGCTGTAAATAGACCCTTAACGAAGCCGAAAGGCACTTGTTCTCCCCGTCATTGCGATCATTTTTTTTATTCTAGACCATACCTGGGAACCTTTTAGTTACGGAGATATTGGAGGTCAAAGTTCCAATTTTTTCGCAAGTTTTTTTTTAAATACCATTTTTAAAGGTTTTAACTTTACTTTAATTAACTCCATGACCCGTTTACTATCCAAAGCATCCATCAGCACTAAGTTGTGAGTGTGTTACATTGAGTTTTACCGTAAAACGTGATTTTTTACCCCAAAAAAAAAGTCGTTTCCCAGTAATATTTTTTTGCGTAGAGTTACTTAGTTTGATGTACAGAATGCCTGGTTGACGGCTTCGTGAAGGGTCTGTTTACACCCTGTATAATCCGCGTTAAAGCTAATATCATTACAATTTCTACGGAAATGGAAGACATTTTAATGGGGGTTGGTATATTTTAGCAGAATTACGCTTATTTATATTTGGGAAAAGCCATTATTCGTAGCATAACATCGCGCATGCGTGGTTCGCTTGACACTGACAGTTACTTTGCATGAAGCTTCACCAATCTAGTGACAACTGGTTACCTAATATAAGTAATATATTTAGATTATGATTAGTAAATAAGATTGTACATTCAGGGGAAATCCTCTAAACTAAAGACAGAGATGATCAGATACTTAGTGACCCATGTGCGCATGAGTCTATTAATGTCCAGTTTTACTAAGGGTCACCTAATTGAATGCATAAGTATTATTATTACCAAAGGAGCGCCCTATTAGTAAAATCAGACATTAAAATCGTTAACAACATGAAGATAGTATTCAGCGTTGGTTTAAGCATAAAATAATTTATGTATGATCTAAGTATGGACTTCCATTAAAGTAAGGGTCATTAGAGGAAATATCGTTGTGTATATGGGTCTCATCTATCGCTAAACTATCTAGATACGTAGAGGACGTCATGATGGTGATCCTGAACGCCTGCGAAGTTGGTATTTTACAATATCACCCCTTGTAATCCTCGAAGATTTAGGCAGAGGTGTACCTAATAGTACCCCACATTTGGAGTTATGTTTATGTCATGTCATGTGTTCAATTTCAGGGCCCAGTCCAGTAGCATTGACAGTCCGTCGAAATATTCGCGCAGGTTTACAATGTTTTTTTTACTAAAGTTATTAATTTTAAATTTTATTTTTAGTGAACCATAATATTGGTTATAAGCTTAATAACTTCGTATTTTTTTAAAGTTCATAAAACTCGCTCTTGTTGCTCTTGTCGAATTGATAGCCTCCTTTATTTTAAGTCGATTAATATGTGGGTAGAGCAGCTTTAGCATCATCTCAAATAATTTAAGAACGACTAGCAGGTGTCAAAGGGGGAGGTCCCCGCACACACGATGTGTTTTTGTTTTTGCTGTAAATTTCTGAGTTTTGCACGACAAGACTATCGTCTTATTATTATAAGAAACTAATTAACCCTCAAAGCTCCAAAACCAAAGTAACACACAATTACATCACATAGAATTTTCGCGTCAAAAAATTGGTACTATGTTAAAATTAAAATATCTAGGTATTACAGTAAGGTTTGTACATATAGAGAACACTGTTTCAAAATGGCAGGCTTGACACATGGCGTAGAATAATAAATAAATATGTTTTAAACACAGATCATTATTACTCGTTGTAGCAGTGAAGCCAAAGGCTTTAGTGTAAGTTTATGTTGATTGTTTCAAATGTTTATTATTTATTTAATTTGTTTGTGTATCGTGAAGTTGGAGGGTTGGCCCAGGGCATCGTTCGGGTTCGTTCGTACCAGGGGGCTGTTGGGAATAGCGGATGGCTAATAAGTACGGTAATAATTTTTTGAAAAAATCTTACGTTCAGTATTTTCGTTTGCTTTGAATATTTATTTTACAGCTGCAACAATGATCATAGAGATAATAAAAAATATAGTGTGACTGGTAATTAGTGACCGATACTTATACACGTGATTGTACTCATGATAATAAACAACTTTCCCAAAGAAACATTTTTTTTATACTCATTCGCTTTTATCACAATAATACACCGATAACGGCACGAGGCGGCCGGATTGTGGCGCGGGCTCCGCGCGGTTGCTCTGGCTACCCAGTGTTGCACGGTACGATAGTAATGCGACAGAACGGCGACACGCGGCTAACAGCTGATAGGTCACAGGCGCGCGCGCGCGAATTTCATATGGCTGTTGTATTATTGTGATAAAAGTGAAAGAGTATAAAAAAAATCTTTGGAAAGTTGTTTGTTGTCATAAGTACAATCACGTGTTTAATTATCGATCTTTACCAGTCACCCTATATAATATAATAAGTAAAAATTGTGTGTGTTCTTTCGATAAATACACTTAATAAAATTACTTGAGATATAATGTTAGGTGATGAACAAACATGTTTATGCTATATACGATATCTTCATCATCAGCTAATTATAATCTTACACTTATTGGATTTGAATTATATTACCTTACACATGGAATCTATTTGTACATGACGACATAATAAATTGTCTAATATTTAATTATTCTCTCACGCAGGGGCAGAAGTTCCGTGGGAACTTGTAAAAAAAAGTACTTTTAAGCTCTTATACAACATATACAAATGTATATAATATGCAGTAAAGAATTGAATTGAGCTAAATGCTACATTATAAGTTATTATAAGTGTATGGACTTCCAAAAAGTTCGTTCTAATTAATAGATGTAAATATTTTATAAGTTAAGGAATTGTCTATGATATTTCTCATTAAATATTGAAACATCACATTCTAAATGCAGTACATTACACGATAGTTTGTTACTCAGTTTAACATAAAATATTGATGTTGTATACTTGTATCACATAATTTATGAGCTTATCAAATATCACGAAAATTAAATTAACCAGTAATGTCATCAATGTAATTAATGTCAATCGATGTGAAATAAAAGTTACCAAAGTAATTATGTTTTATTTATTTATAAATTTCCCTAGCTATCGTATCAAGTTAGCAAGTGGAGTAGCTTGCCTACGAACGTAGCCCACATGAAAAGGTTCAAGCGAGTTGCTACACGTCGTAGCATCGTAGCGCGTAGCACACACTGTGCTACGACATTGTTATGATTGCAAAATATTTTAAACGTAACTTAGGAAGGGAAGGTACTTGTAACAACTTTCCCAAAGAAAATTACCAGAATCACAATAACACAACAACGGGCCGTATGAAATTCGCACGCGCGCGCGGCCTATCAGCTGTTAGCCACATGACGCCGTTGTCTCATTACTATTGCACCGTGCAACTGTGGGTAGGCAGATTACCCGCCCGGCTCGGAAGCCCGCTCGGTAATACTCCGCTGCGCTGTTGTGTTATTGTGATAAAAGTGAATGAGTATTAAAATGTTTCTTTGGGAAAGTTGTTTGTTATCATGAGTGCAATCACGTGGTTAAGTATCGGTACTAATTAGCAGTCACCCTACATACATAGTATGCTCAACACACATACCTCACTCCAACAAACAATATGAAGGCTTGTAGGATCTACAGAATTTTATAGCTAGAAAATATTGTTAAAATATCATGAACAGAATCTGATAACAGCTGTGATTAAAATATAAATTATTCAAAGCAGATCGATTACTGTTTCAGTTTAAATAAAATAGACACTAGTCACGGAAGCACTGTGTGTAACTTCAGTCATTAAATAGGTTATCGGTACCTACATGATATTCAATTGGCAATTCCAATAAACTGAAGGGCCACATTGTCAAAGTTAGATAGTTCAGGATTGACTTCGCGGTCACACTCATAACTAAAGGCTGCAACTGGATTTCGGCTCTATTAGGTGACTGGTAATTAGTGACCGATACCTACTTAAACAAGTGATTGTACTCATGATAACAAACACCTTTCCCAAAGAAACATTTTTTTAATACTCATTCACTTTTATAACGCAACAGCGGTCCGTATGAAATTCGCGCGCGCTTGCTTTGACCTATCAGCTGTTAGCCGCGTGACGCCGTTCTGTCTCATTACTATCGTACCGTGCAACAATGGGTATGCAGAGCACCCGCGCGGCTCGCAACCCCGTTCCGTAATGCTCCGCTGTTGTGTTATCATGAGTACAATCACGTGTTTAAGTATCGGTCACTAATTACCAGTCCCCTATATTTCTAGAACAACTATTTTTTTTTTCGATATTTAGAGCAAGATGCGTACAGTGGACCCTGAGCTGTGGTCCCGCAAGGTCAAACTCCCCGAGATCCAGAGGTCGCGGCACATGAGGTTCGGACAGCAGCAGGCGTCCTGCGGGCTGGAGACCAGGCTCCGGCACAGTCTGTGGGACGCCGCTAAGGAGTACTGGCAGAACTGCTCGCTGGCAACCGCCAAGTTCTACCAGGTCGATCAGATTATTAAGTATGAGAGGTGAGTAAGAAGCTGTAAGCCGGAGACAAAAAATACGCTCTCTATGTCGTGTAGGTGCATTCACCATACACAAATACGACAATAATTTGTGAAATGCGTACCTAGGTTCTAGGAGGATCTAAGGTAAGAGTGTTATTTAATTCGCAACTAATTCATTTCCATCTAGGACCTTACTAACTTCTCCTCATAGATGGCGCCACATGTTTGTACTGGTGGCATCGGTGGTGGCGGGCTGGGCGCTGCTGCTGCAAGGCAGCGCTGCGCTGCTGTCGCGGCCACCGCTCATCGTGAGCCTGCAGACCGACGACACCTCCATCACCAACTACAAGTTCCCGGCCGTGGCGCTCTGCAGCAACAAGATCATCAGCAAGGCCGCGTTGCAGAACTTCACCAGATACTTGTTTAAGTACGTGGTTTAGCTGCTCCACAAGTAGTTCACATACTTATTAGCCAATACCCTTATAATTTGATAACCACAGTTTCAAACATTTCTGTGAAATATTTAAAAGTAAATCATAATTCGTACTATCTTTGCTGAGTTCTCCGACTCAGCTGTTTGGAGTAACAAAGCTAGTTCAGACTATTTGCATGACACACTTTCTGATTGATACGTAGTTACGTACGGCACTGTTCACATTGAAATCTGGACATAAAATTCTTATCTTTCAATTTACGTCGACCCCATTACAGTAAATAAAATAGTACAAACTTGTACGCTACGACGATGTATGGTTCTGACGAGGTCTAGTTTCTATGACCTGACTATGTTTCTCTTCAGCCACCCCAGCAACAAACGGTACGGGTACAAACAGAGTCAGATACAACAACATCTGCTAAGTTTGGGTGCGCTGCTGACCCTCGCGCTGCCGCCCGTGAAGGTGGAGTTCGAGCAGTTCTTCCACGAGGTGGAGCCAAACTTCAATGTCACGGATATCATGTTCAGGGTATGATAGCGACCTTAGTAGTGGTTATTGAGAAAGACTAATGATTTGAAACATCAAATAAAACTGTATTTTACTTTCTAAGTTCCAATATTTGTTGTACTTATCTGTATTAAAGAATGTAATATCAAAAGATAGAACTCCTGTACCCCTGGCTGAGGGTGTACCTATAGTACCTACACCTATATTTTATCAGTTATGTTTAAATCCTATTTATGAGGGGCGTGCCTATTACCATCGACCGGGCACAAGTCCAGAGTCTAGGCTCTGGTTATCGAGAAGAACCCAATACCACTTAATCCGATCTGTGAATCGATTCCAAGACCTCATGCTTGGGCTGCGGGACTATTCGAAAGAGATACTGCGGCCCTGGAACACAAGGGGAAAGAAGGAACAAGGAGGTTTTAGTCAGTACGAGTCTGACACTCCCTTCCACTCCGCCCAGAGCGGGAGAGGTCATTTGATGATTTCCCATCCGAAAAAAACAAAAAAAAAGAACTCATGCTTAGCGCTTGCGACCACTAGATAAACGAGGTATTCTTCTAGTACTTGCTATTAGATGTTTATAATCAGGATCGAAACGAATTTGTATGTGTCTCGTCCAGTTGTCTGCGAACTGTTCGGTGATCATGCAGCGCTGCAGCTGGCGGGGAGAGGTGGTCGCGTGCGAGCGCCTGTTCGCGTCCCGGCTGACCGCGCTGGGATTCTGCTGTGTCTTCAACTCCAGATACCAGTGAGTCGAAGTCGTCATCATCCTCTTGCCTTATTCCAATTCATTTGTGACCGCCTCCTTCGTCCAATACCTCTCCTTTTTTCAACTCAGTAATCAGTGAATACCTCTGTACAACCATATCATATCATATACAAGGTGTAAACAGACCCTTCACGAAGTCGTCAACCAAGCATTCTGCACATCAAACTAAGTAACTCTACGCAAAAATTATTGCTAGGAAACAACATTTTTTTGGGGTATCACGTTTTACGGTAAAACTCAATGTAACGCACTCGGAACTTAGTGCTGATGAATGCTTTGGATAGTAAACGGGTCATGGGGTTAATTAAAGTAAAGTTAAAACCTTTAAAAGTGGTATTTAAAAAAAAACTTGTGAAAAAATTGGAACTTTGACCTCCAATATCTCCGTAACTAGAAGGTTCCCAGGTATGGTCCAGAAGAAAAAAATGATCGCAATGATGGGGAGAACAAGTGCCTTTCAGCTTCGTTAGGGGTCTTTTTACACCCTTTCTTTCATCCATTATTTATTTAGTGTTCCTCTCCTTATAAACATCCACATTCCTCACGATTTTTTCCTCATTAAGTTAGTTAGAAGGTGAAAACTATCATCATATTATATCATGTTGTCCTATGTTAAGCCAAAGGTTGACTGGTAGAGAATACCTTGTGGCATTAAGTCCCCCTATGTACCACTATTGTACTGGATCTTTAAATAAATAAATCATCATCCAGAGCCCGATTTTAAAGCATTGCTGAATATAGGTATGAGATTTTGTGCCAGCCTCATCCAGGTTTTATCCTTGTTGGCAATATCTTGAAAGAGTTCCAACAACTCAGATGTCTGCCTCTCATCTATCAGGCCTGTGGACGAGGACCGCGAGCCTGCCGTGCTGGACCTGATAGGGCAGGACTACGGGCTGGGCGTTGTTGTGCGAGAGCAACGTGACGACTTCGCCTACGTGAGGCGACCAGCTTATGGCATGGAGGTAGATATATCACAATAAATCACTGTGAACTCCAAGTTTTAAATGGTGTGGGTGGTGTTGAAATAACTACGACTACGACTAGTCAGCCTGACCGAAATCACGGAAATTACTTATCAGTCCTGATTGGTGTGTATCAGTAGCGTAGGTTCCATTCAACTTGATTCCTACTGGCTTCCCTTTGAAAATGGCACAGTCAGTATTCTATAGACAAATAATATAATCACATTAAAGATATTATTTACTCCGGCTTACCTCTTACAAAAATTGACCCTTCGCTACTGGTGTGTATTGTCAGTGCCCGACGTTGCCTGATCCGTTCTCCAAAGAAGAAGAGAGGAAGAGGAGTCAGGTCTTCTTCTTCTTCTTCTTCTGTATCGTGTAGTTAGTGCCTCCTAACCTGGTGTCAGAGTTTATGCCACCCATGGGTCTCCTCAGTCAGCTAATGCTGACTGTACTTACCTACTTCTGAGTTTGTGCAGTTGCTGTTATTCGAGGGTGACGAGTTCCCCCTGCTGGAGAGCGGCGACGTACGCCTGTACCCACTCCCGCGCAACTCATCCATCTACCTCAACATCCGCGCCTTCTCGCAGTACCCGTCCGACGAACTGCAATACTACACGGAGGAAAGGGTAAATACGAAGCAACGTGTTTCTATGTGAGCGACGTATAGACGTTTACACTACTTGAAGATCCCTCGCGAACACTCGCTACAATTTGTTAGTCGGAAACTTGTTGGATAAGCCAGAGTTATCGTGCGTTGCTTGAAGAGAAGTTGCTATGCTTGATTTTGTAGGCTGCGAGCCGTATCTACTATATCGATGGCATAGACCACAGCAATCTGGTAGTGAATAAGAGTAAATTTAACATTTTTTTTTCCTACAATAATTTTTAAGTTTGGATCATTATCATTAGAGCTTTTATCATCATAGAACCAACGCTGCTACAAAATTGTGAACAATTTTTTTTTTTCACTAAAAGTAAGGAGTTAGTTACTTTATTATTTACTTGGAGCTTAGCTTGACTAAAAAGTTTTGCTATTTTTCGGTTTTCAGTTCGTGTTTCCGTCGGTTAA
The DNA here is from genome assembly GCA_905220335.1 of Noctua pronuba. Classification (NCBI taxonomy): domain Eukaryota; kingdom Metazoa; phylum Arthropoda; class Insecta; order Lepidoptera; family Noctuidae; genus Noctua; species Noctua pronuba. Next base: position 2,104,085 of record LR999911.1, read on the forward strand.
ATTTTTTGTTAAAAAGTTTTTTAATGTAAGATTTTTAATCGAAGATCGCGGCAGAGCTGAGACGTCTTGGAACTGTAGCCAATTCACTGTGCCCCGTGTTATTGTTATTAGTTGTAATCTCAAGTAATTCGTTAGTTTGCTAAAAACAGTGTATCGCACCCAGTGTGTTTTCATAGCACGAAACCCAACGTCTACCCACATGATGTATGAGCCTAACGGAGTAAATCCTGACATATCCGACATACTTATCACATCTGTGCTATATGCCATCGACATCGTTGATGTACAGTGTTGTTGTGGGTACAGTTGGGATGCTAGATGTGTACGTGTTGTACAGCGCGGCTGCCGGCTGCACGGCGGCGGCATGTCACACTGCCTGGCGCAGTGCCGGCGCGACACCGCAGAGGCGCTGTGCGGCTGCGTGCCGTACTCTCTGCAGCCGCAGTTCGTCCCGACGCGGGTGCCGACGTGTACGCTCAACGAGCTCGGTTGTCTGAACAAGCATAGAGGTAAGTATCGGTCTAGTGATGGGCGGTTTAAAGCAGCCCTTGCCGTGTCCCACATCGATGGTTGCGGGAAAGCGCAAACAACGCGATTGTTTTGTCACTTCTTAAAACCCTCCGCGCCTTCTATCGTGCGACACCATATACTATATAGGGTGACTGGTAATTAGTGACCGATACTTAAACACTCATGATAACAAACAACTTTCCCAAATAAACATTTTTTTAAACATATTCAATCTTATCACAAAACACAACAACCGTATGAAATTTGCGCGAGCGCGCCTGTGAAAAGTGAATGACTATAAAAAAATCTTTCTTTGGGTATAAGTTGTTTGTTATCATGAGTACAATCACGTGTACAAGAATCGGTCACTAATTACCAGTCACCCTATATGAATGAGACTGACATAAGCTATTGATAATCTGTCCAACCTGTCTAACCTGTCAATCCTATGGAAAGTCGTTTAAGAAAAACGACTCGGTTCGAAAGCGTTTTCCACTTGTCAAGTTTTGTCACTCATGGCCATTGTGCTACAGAGAAGTTCATGTACATATACCCGGGTGCCGACGCGGACCCCGCACTGAGTCAGGAGCTGCAGGACGCACTGGACTGCCCCGACTGCCTCGTGAAGTGCCGGCGCCAGCTGTTCTCTGCTGCCGTGTCCTACTCCCTCTATCGCAACAAGTCGCGCACATTTCGGAACTTTCTCTCGTAAGTATCAGTCAGTGTTTACGTGGTGTATAGCTAGAATAATACGCAAGAGCAGTGGCCTGTATTTAACAGTATATCTAGCCTGCTGTGCTGTTGTAAATTCATTTTGTTTGCCAATTATGATCCTCGTGCTCGTGGCTAAATAATAACAGCCGCTCGGGTCGATCTTCAGGTTAAGCCGTGCTTGCTGAGGTTGTTCTGTGGATGGGTGCTCACCCATTACATACCGAGTTTCCTCCGTGCCTCGTAAAGCACGTTAAGCCGTTGGGCTGTCATTTGTAGATCTTTGACAGTCGTTAGGTTGTCAGTGGCCCAAAAAGTCTGACAACCAGTCTTACCAAGGGGTATCGTATTACCCAGTACTAACTGGGTTGTGGAGGTCAGATAGGCAGTCGCTCCATATAGAATACTGGTATTCGGCTAGATCCGGTTAGACTGGAAGCTGACCCCAATGTAGTTGGGAAAGGCTAGGTAGATGATGACTGCCAATAATGATCCTCCAAGATCTGTCTTTTTTCTAATATTTTTTAGTAACCGCACCTTGGTTGCTGTTTATATTTTAAAAGAGATGCTAGTCTGAAATGTTTTTATTGTAAAAACATGAATTATATACACTTTCTCCTTTTCAGAGCAAACATATCGCTGGTGAATTCGACGACCATCCGACTGTTCTACAGCATAGACCACCAGGAGTGGTACAAGGTTGAGTCCGTAGCGCGCGGCTCGGAGGTCTTCAGTACGTTCATTTTATATCTATCGTCCACAACATGTCTTACTAATGCATTATTAACAGAACTAGTTTGCAGTAGCGAAGGTTCCATACAACTGGATTCCTACTGGCTTCCCTATGAGTCAGTATTCTATAGACAAATAATATAATCACATTAAAGATATGTACTCCTGCTTACCTCTTACAAAAATTGACTCTTCGCTACTGCTAGTTTGTGATTGGTGGCGTTTTGCACGGACCGCCATTGACATAGTGCTTGTGACATTCTGACACTACTACTCCGTGGTGATTAGGGCGTGCTGACGCAACATTATTTCGAACAAGTTCTCTCTGATCGATTTATGTCGTTTACCATTAAGAAGATTATCAGATATTTTGTTTTTGGGTAGGTAAGTGCAGACTGGAAGCCGATCCCAACATAGTTGGGAAAAGGCTAGGCAGACGATGAGGGACTTGACACAGGGGCCGTGATTGTTTTACCTATTAGTAAACAGCGAAAAGAGTCACCTTTAGACATTGCTCTTATAATACCTTTTGGAAAAAACTCAAACTTGCGTCTTAATAAGCACAATATCATGACCCCTACCTTTACAGATTGGTCTAATCTAATATTTGATTTTAACTCTTACATTTCAGTAAAGCTAAGCACTCAATGGATGATGGTGACTGGCATGACGATCCTCAGCTACTCGGAGCTCATCTACTACGCCACCTTCAGATGGCTGCATCACTTTATACGACGCACCAGGATCGCCAACATGCAACCAGTAGCGTCATCTATGTAGTGCTTTATGAACTAATTGTGTGAGATCAGCGCCATCTAGTAGTAAGGTTGTTGGTAAATAACCGAATAGTTCCAAATAATAAAAAAACGCTACAGATGGCAGTGTAAGTTTTTTATTTGGGCTTGACTGTGTGTAAAATTGTTTTGATTAGAGTTTCATAAGGGTTGAGGTTTCTTTATTAAAAAAGGGCTCGTGTGTTTATAATGGTGTTATGATTAGAGATTTTATATACTTAAACTTTTATGTTTTTAGGATTTGATTGTTACGTAGGTATTAATATTTCCACGTTTCTAATGAATGTAGGTAATGCAAAAAAATAAATTGACAACCTTTTACTTTTTGCTCAAAATTGCTTGATAATTGTTAAAAAAATACCTGCTTAGCTAAAACCTCGAATTATGAAATTAAGCTGTTTACGTAAATTATTCAGCAAGCGATGTATTTTTCGAAAGTTTAATAATATTTCCCCACAATTCCCAAACATAATTAGGCTTTGGCCATAAGTAACGAGTGGCATGTGACATGGCATGCAGCGGAAGCACGGCAGGCAGGCCGGCCGGTGGTATCACCACCATACATCAGATGGAACACGCCTGTGTGGGCGAGGCTGCGCTGGACTGGTGGTAGTGGCACACGATAACGTGACACGCGCGGGCTGACATCACAATAAATACTTGCCGAAGTTATTGTACTTGTAGTGTTGAAGTTTATTGAGCTCTAGTTGAGTTTTGTGGTCTGTTTGACTGAAAAGGATCTAACTTTCTGTCTAGACTATTATTATGATCTCATATCTAGATATGAGAGTACCTATCTTTGGTGTTCACTAGAAACACTAGTTAGGGTTAAGAATAAAACCACCAAATTATCAGCAAGTAGATGAACTACTTTAAGGGTACGTGCACTCGCTGCCCGGGATAAGTGAGGACTAGTCGAGACGGAACGAGACGCAACCTTAAAGTCACGCTACGTTTATTGGTATGTCACACTATCCACCTGTCTGAGCAGAAAACGACGAATTTTGACGTTTAGGGAAAAAGTAAAGCCAGCAAAGAAAATAAAGAATTTCGCTTTTATAAAGGGAGGAAGCCCAAATCTCTCCACTTTCGAGATGTGGAGAATTTTGTTTCTCTACGTCAGTTCTCGAGGCCTCCAAGTATACTTAAAAATCTCACTGGTAGGAAATAAGCCAGTCAGCGATATAGATAGCTGCATGGACTGCCATAGCATCGTCGATCTTAAGATCGAATCTGTCAAAGTCGGCGAGAGCTAGTACGCACGGCGGCACATGAAGCTGTACACTTCCAGTATAACTTGGCCTCGCTTTGTATAGATTTCCTATACAATGACAGATCCGCATAAACTGGTTTTGTATAGCTTGATTGGCCGTCGTGCGTACCAGCCAGCTCTAAAAAATGGCTTAGTAGACATTGGACTTATTCGCGATTAAACCTGTAGTCGTTTATGGACTTATTCTGAAAAAGCCCTATTCGTGAAATAACCTATTCTACTTTAGACTCATTCGCAGAAAGACTTATTCTTGAAAAGACCTATTCTAGAAATTAGTAATTTGTTTTGACACTGACATTCCACCTAGCGAATGCAATGTCAATAATATGTTCGTTTACATAAAGGTGAGTATAGACTACAACATTTACTTGTAACAGAACAACGAGCCGCTCTATGATATGTTCTAGTGTATCATCCTTTTACGAACTAAACGTCGAGCACGCTCGCCTCTTTGTTACAAAGCAACGAGCGTATTGGTGTAACATTTCGTCGAGCGTATTGGTGTAACATTTCATCGAGCCACGAGTGCGGGCGATGCGCGGTGACGCGGAGGGAGACCCGAGGGAGGATTTACCCGTACCATAACGCCGAGCATTCGCAGGAACGTTACATTACATGGAAATGCTTTGGAAACTGAGCTTTTGCCTGTATTGTACCATTCGTAAGAACGTTACATTACACAGAAATGCTCAAGAAAATGTTGTAGTCTATACTCACCTTAACATGTTACACACATTCAAAGCCGCATAGTTTTCGAGCATTATGTTGTTAGAAGCTAATCTGCAGCTGCATCGTCTTTCAACCTTCACCGGACATAATCTCCATTTCAATTTGCTAAGCCAAGATATCTTAGATTGCAATTAAAATGGCCGCGCAGTTCTAATTAACATCTCTAACAAACTGGTGCCGGTGGGGACTCAGAGGCAGAACTAGCAGTACGTTGGGCTGTACACAATGGGTTTATGGAACGTATTTATGCTCCATACTTAAGTACTTTTTTATTGTCTTTCGTGTAAATGAACTTAGTCATTTAGCCAAAGAGATTTAAAAGACTTATAGAGCGGATATTGAGAATCTTAATATATAAAAGCGAAAGGTCACTCACTCACTCACTCATCACGAAATATCAAAACCCATTTTACGTATAAAGATGAAATTTGGCAGGGAGGTAGTGTATAGTTGGTAGACATCCGCTAGGAAGGATTTTGCGACAGGGCCGGATTAAGGAGGTCTAAGGGCTCTCGCAAATTTTTGAAAGGCCTACTTTTTTTGTGGTACAAACTTGGAATTTGGTAGTTAGTAGGCAGGCAGAAAAAGCTGCATTGCAACGCATGCCGGGTACAGCTAGTAATCTCATACAATTGATGTCGGACATTTTCGATTTTGACACACGAATGTTACCTGACAAGCGGGCGTATGACTCATGACAGACCGATTTGCTACTAAGTAGTAACAAGTATTGGATTACGATTTTCTTCGTCTTGTCTTGTCCCGTCTATCGATCGTAAATATTTGAATACCTTTGTTAATTACATTATCTATGGCTTAAGTTCAGTCAGAAGTTTGTGATCTTATGAGACGGTTTTTGCATTTTTATCCTGTTTTCGTTTTTTTTTACTTTTTCATTATCCTTTAAATGGCATTGGAGGATTTAGGCAGAGGCTCGACTGTCAAGGTTGATATTATAGATACAATTATGTATTTACCTGCGAGGTCTCCCATGTGTTAATCCTCAGTGATGAGGGTCTGACTCCGATTTGAAGAATTAAGCAGAGCTCAGTTGTAGGTACCTTTAAGTACACACGAATGGCGCTTGTTATGTTTAAGTCCCATGTCATCGGGGGCGAGCCTTTGCCGGGACACTAATCTAGACTCCGGGATGGTATTAAAAAACTCCTGGAATTTATTCCAGGTTTTTTTTCCGACTCCAGAATCGAACCCAGTAACGAAAAAAACCAGTAAACGTTTCTGTTGAACGTGGTCCTGTAACGTTTAATGTAACGTGACCTACGAAGCTGACATATTTTGAATCTGCCGCGAAACATTCAATCTCCAATGGTTCCGCCCACTTCGTGCATCACCAACTCGGAAACCAACAATCATTTACATATTACTTAATTAAAACCTTGGAAGAGACCAGAGCTCACCTTCGCATATTATATAAGAGAGCTGAATTGTGCCGAGCACTTCCGAGTACAGCCGACTGGTTCCGAGCCGGTGGTGGTGGTGCTTATACGGCGGTCACACTCGAACCAGGTCAAGGAGCCGTACTCAGAGTTGAACAAACTCAACAGCAACTCAGACTGAACTAAACTCGAACTTTGACATTCGTTTGAACTGAGTTATGTATTTAACGAGAATTTGTTAGAAGGTTTTGTCAATGTTCGATTATTTTCATGTATTTTCTGAGGTTGATGTTGAAATACATAGCACTACACTGCCGCGATATCAGCAGTAAGTGCAATTTTTGACAAACTGAGTTAAATATTGATCGAAGCAACGAGCTCTACCAGATGTGCTGACAGCTGTTTTAATAGCTTATCGGGAACTAGTAAATTTCGTTAAGGATCAGTTTCATTGCTTCAAGTAATCTATACTTAATATTATAAAGCTGAAGAGTTTGTTTGGTTGAACGCGCTAATCTCAGGAACTGCAGGTTCCAATTGAAAAATTATTTTAGTGTTCGGGAGCCCATTTATCGAGGAAGGCTATAGGCTATACAACATCACATTCCGACCAATAGGAGCGGAGCAGCAATGAAAAATGTTGCAAAAAAGGGAAAATAGTAGTTTTATAATAATTTCACGCGGACGAGGGTCGCGGGCAACAGCCAGTACTAGATATAAAAAGATTTTCGTCATGTAAAACTATTATAATATTGTGTGAAGAATAAAGGGTGTAAAAAGACCCTTAACGAAGCCGAAAGGCACTTGTTCTCCTCGTCATTGTGATCATTTTTTTGTTCTGGACCATACCTGGGAACCTTCTAGTTACGGAGATATTGGGGGTCAAAGTTCCAATTTTTTCACAACTTTTTTTTAAATACTACTTTTTAAGGTTCTAACTTTACTCCAATTACCTCCATGGTCCGTTTACTATTCAAAGCATCCATCAGCAATAAGTTATGAGCGCATTATATTGAGTTTTACCGTAAAATGTGATTTTTGACCCCAAAAAAAAATTTCGTTTCCCAGCAAAAATTTTGGCGTAAAGTTACTTAGTTTGATGTACAGAATGCTTGGTTGACGGCTTGGTGAAGGCAGAGGCGGATTAAACGTTGAGAGCGCCATAGGCAGGCATCTCATCGGCGCCCCTATACAGGGTGTAAACGAACTCTTCACGAAGCCGTCAACCAAGCAAAAAAAAAATGTGAAAAAATTAGAACTTTGGCCTCCATTATCTCCGTAACAAGAAGGTTCCCAGGTATGGTCCAGAACAAAAAAATTATCGCGAGACAAGTGCCTTTCGGCTTCGTTATGGGTCTTTTTACAATTTTTTCACAACTTTTTTTTAAATACTCCTTTTTGAGGTTTTGTCTTTACTTTAATTACCTCCATGACCCGTTTACTATTCAAAGCATCCATCAGCACCAAGTTTTGAGTGCGTTAAATTGAATTTTACCGTAAAACGTGATTTTTCACCCCAAAAAAAGTCGTTTCTCAGCAATAATTTTTGCCTAAGGTGACTTAGTTTGATGTACATAATGCTTGGTTGATGGCTTCGTGAAGGGTCCGTTTACATCCTGTAGATAGTGGCCTAGGTGTCTGCCGCAAGCGCGGAAGGACCCGGATTTCTTTCTCGGTCGGGCAAATTTGGGAAACGAACGTCGTCGTGAATTGTCTGGCGCTTTTATTCATTTTAAGAATTTATTAATACTTGGTGAATAAAAAAAAATCAAGTTACGAATTATTTATTTAAACACTGATACAGGGTTAAATTTTCAACACGGTCTGAATTTTTATGTATACTTAAAGTGAACTTAAAAGCACTCTTGAAACTTAAAGTTAGATATAATTTGAAATAATTGAATTGATTGCAGAAATTATTTAAAGTAAAAATTAAATTATAATGGTATGTATGTAAAATTAAGCAGCTTTTTCGCTCGCATTTGAAGTTGCTAATTTTGATTTACTTGTTACAGCTTAAATGGCAAACTAAAAAAAAAAAAAAATTCGGCGCCCTCATTTTTGTTTAGCGAAATTGACAATAACATCGTCATAGTTTAAAGATCGCAATAAGTTTGATTCTATGTTAAGTATTGCTAACGAATTTAATCTGATAACTGTCATAGTTGAGCGAAGATAATTTTTCACTCTCTTTAGACAGGAAAAGCTCCGCTGACCACTGCAATTGCTGACTGCCGCCGATACACACATTCTTAAAGCTATGTTAACGTTTGGATAAATTGATTCAAGTTCTTCATTTCTCAGAACCTTTAAAATTGCGTTGATTGTTCGGGGCAGTTTTCCATCTCGAGCTACCATTGTTAGATAAGAACGCAGGATACATTCATCCACATAACACTTTTCTAAGTCACAGGAATACATTGTTACTAACGTACTAGCTCAATTTTGAACTTCTTCAGTGCTCAAATTGGTCAACTTGTTTGAAAATTTACTGAAAAAATACTGTATGATTCTCGTCTCTTTTGAAGTTCAACCACAAGTCTGTCTATAACTCACTCTGAAGGTTTCCCGACCAGATAGTGACGAAGTAAAATATTCTTCTTATTAATTTTATGCTATACCTATTAAATATTTTTTTTTTTTTTACAATTCTGCCCGTGCGCCCCTTTGTGCCCTTGCGCCCCTAGGCACATGCCTAGTTTGCCTTAAGGATAATCCGCCTCTGGGTGAAGGGTCTGTTTACACCCCGTATAAAAGCGCTTTATTTTGGGCTACAAATTTGTAACAAAAACTTTGCACGCCAATTACTCAAAACTATGCAAAACATACTTACTGCTCTTATGCTTAGCACGGCAGTATAGCAGACTGCTCCGTACATCGTGGACTATGTTAGTGACATTCATATTGCGGAACTGAATGACTAATTACTGTGGTTTATGGAAGTGATTTAGCAAGTCATAGTCAAAGACAAAATAATTAGCAACCTCTTGTGAGTGAGTCGTCAGTTTGAACACTGGACTGACGTCACGTACAAACCTACGAATTATGTAGATATAAATTCTTTCTTTTTTTCACCAAAAGCCATTACCGTACAAGATTCACAGACTAAGAGCAATTAAGGCTTATAATTAGGTCACAATAATGTTAATACTCTGACTCCTAAACTAGGTGTATGTCCGTGTCTTAGGAGTCAGTGATTCTCCGTAGAAAACAAAGGTATAGTGTACTAAAACAGGACGTTACTAAAATAAGCCAATGGTGTAAAAGAAAACAGTATAATCTACACTAGTATTATAAAGAGGAAAGATTTGTATTTTTGTGTGTGTGTGTATGTTTGTAATGAATAAACTCAAAAACTACTGGACTGATTTCAAAGATTCTTTCACCATTAGAATGCCACATTAGCCCTGAGTAACATAGGCTATATTTATTACTAGAAAAAAATAGGGGGAGGGGGAATTAGGGGAAAATAAATGTCCACCCGTGCGAAGCCGGGACGGGCCGCTAGTAATCTATGTAAAGAAAACACAAAATAAAATATATACTTAAATAATAATATGTACCTATGAAGAGAGAAACCTATTAATTAAAACTAATTACCAGATGAATGAACGGATTACATGTAATCAAATTCATCACGATGACGTCGCATTAACGTCGACATAGAATGCTAAGCCTCATTATGCAAATTCATCTCTAACTTATCATAAAAACATTAGTTTTTAAACTGTCATTATTAAATGCTATAAAATGTTCGAATCGACGATGTTTTGACCTTGTTTGATCACATAAGTCTTCGACTTTTAATGTCAATATTATTCAAGATATTTTATTATTCTCGTTTAAAAGCTCTTTCTGGGCTACCCAAATCACCTACTCTACGTTCAACATTAGTTACAAGTTTTCTTGACTTTGCGCATAAATTAAAGTCTATTAGAGTGTATGCAAATAAATTATTATTACAGACTCATGCCATTGAAGATTTACAATGCTAAATAGACACAAAGGATTGGGACTATCTATACCAGTACCACGGCAAGTACCTACCTTAGCTCCAGGGCCGGATTTATGCGTGTGGAGGCCCTGGGGCAACCAAGAAGTGGAGGCACCGAAATTTATTTTGGGACCATCGATCACTGTTTTTATTAGTGATCGATGTTTGGGACAGACAAAAAAAAATATAAACAAGGTGTAACATAATAACCGCACAACCCTCTTCGAATAAATTAGGTTTTTTTATTGCTCATTCATTGAGAAATGAGAAATGAAGTAAATGTGTCAACTAATATTGAATTGAGTAAGTACATGATCAGGATGTATTAGCGAGCGAAGCGAGCTCGAAAATTGTAGTATTCCGCCTGGAATAGGTTGGTTTCTCTATAGATGTCCGAGATTTCGGGCGATGTTTGAACACTCTTTGATGGAGTCATGGACACAGAGGATGTATTTTTTTCTTAACCACGTTGGCCCTTCCTTGTGGAGGCCCGGGGCAATTAATGCCCCTGTTGCACTGCCCTAAATCCGGCACTGCTTAGGTCTGTACGTCTAGTGCGAGCTGGACACGTAGGCTGTCTAGACGATTCTGGTTATGCAATACTCGTGAAATTCTAAGGACCATATCCGAAATCGAAATTGATAATTTGATTTTGTATTGTATTTATTTGATTGCGCTTTTGATTTTGATTTCAATTTTGTATTTAATTTTGATTTTGTTTTTTATTTTGATTTAAATTTTATTTTAGCCTTTAATATAGTTGGTAACATTTATTATTTTATGGGGTATGCGGTGCTAACCTATAATACATTGTTATACTAACATTTGACATAAGAATCTTTATTTTAACATGTAACCAGTATATAAACAATTGTTGGTTGGCCAGAAATAATTTAAAAAAAAAACCACCGCTATAGAACCTCTTTGCTTTCAATTACGTAAACACACCGTCCCTGGCATCGCCTGCAGCTGGGTCGCTGGCTAAGCTTTAGAACCAGCCTCGTCGGCATATTGTGGAGAATTTAATAAGGCGCACTGCGAATACCGGCCGGCCGGTGGGACTGCACTATGTGCACCGGTAGAGGTTCCGTACAGGGGAGATCATTACTTATTTATTCACACGCTTTTGATAAAACACATGGAATAGTGACCCTTATTCTAGAACTAGAATTAATCTTGATTATAGTATGTATTTCGTTAATGTATAGTATAATATAATACGAAAGGTACTACGTATAAGTACCTGGTATCTTTTAGTTTTGGATCTGGCAATATGGCGAGGCGGCAGGTAGCTTCTGAATAACATCACGCCTGTAATCCCCGAAGGGTTAGACAGAGGTGAACCTAATGTACACCCACGTTGCCTATTGCCATCAACCGGGCTCAGACTCCGTGGCTGCTACTGAGAAATTCCTGATGGAAAAACCCAATAACAATTTGCCCGACCCGGAAACTGAACCCAGGACCTCAGGCTCAGCAGTCGCGATTGCGACCACAAGGTTAATTAATTCTTGTGAAATATTAACAAACATTTTCTGCCTTTAGTTATACAGCTTCTAAGCAGGAAACATGTACCGAATATATTATCGAAACATAAAAACATTAATAGTAGTATGTTATCGATGACGCGGCCGCCATACATCATGTAGATACCGGACATATTTCATCCTTCACTAACATTACTCATCTCTATCTCCTCCCATACATACATACATACATACATACACACGGATACATACGAACCACTACATTAGCATACATTTAAATATCACTGATTGTTGCAAATATTTATTGAACTTGACTTAAACTTACATGTACATACGGAAGCTGCTAATATTTACAATATAATAATTAAAACCCGAATATTACACAAATTACCAACACCAGTTTTTTCTAGATTAATGATCCTCGAAGGTTATAGACAAAAGACTGGCTAATTAATTAAAATGGGTCTTGAATTGAATCCTGTGCAATCACAAACGTTTTAGCTTGCCTATTTTTTGGAATATTGAATCGGGATAATCAGATGGCATAACGAAAGGTCCAAAGAACCAACCGAATATCGAAAATGTTATTGAAATGTCCTGCATTGGTACGTCAGAGAGTACCTACTTGGAGTTTTTGGTCATTAGAGACTTCTCGAACCCGTCAACCAAGCATTCTATGCACCAAAATTATTGCTGGGAAACGAGTTTTTTTTTTGGGGTGAAAAATCACGTTTTACGGTAAAACTCAATATAACGCACTCAAAACTTAGTGCTGATGGATTTTTTGAATAGTCAACGGGTCATGGAGTTAAATAAAGTAAAGTTAAAACCTTTCAAAGTGGTATTTTAAAAAAAACTTGAGAAAAAATTAGAACTTTGACCTCCAATATCTCCGTAACTAGTTCCCAGGTATGGCTCAGAACAAAAAATGATCGCAATGACGGGGAGAACCAGTGTCTTTCGGCTTCGTTAAGGGTCTTTTTACACCCTTTATATTGAGGAGATGTCTAAGTTCTGCAGAGTTCTGGCTAGACCGAGTCCTTCGTCTTGTTAACAATCTTGGTACATACTTATTACAATAAAGATAGTGTATAATATAAACTAAGACTGTCTGTCGTTGATATTGACAGGATCGTTAGGTGTGTCGACATCACCGCCGCCGCTCGCTCCCGAGTCGCAGTTACCGGGAGGGACTGGCTCGCCTATGATTGCTGGTATCACCTGGAAAAACAAGCAGAGCATAGCAGTCAAGTGAGTCATCATCAGCGTAATACTGAGGCGTAGGCTGAGACCTAAAAGATTGTAAATGTCGTCTTTCCTAGTTATAGGTTTCCTTATAGCCAGGAAAAAATTGAGTAGATCTACGTAAATCTAAAAAAAAGGCGAGTTAGATGTGCGTAGATCTACTGAACGTAGATCTATTTTTTTCCGAGTAATATATATATCATGTCACACAAAAGAAAAAGTTATTAGGGAATAAATAAAAAAGAGTGAAAACTAAAGGGTTCTTATGTCCCATTCACGAAAAATGCCAACCATTATTTATATTTGTGAGTTTTTTTAAGTAATTTATCTCAAACGCTGGAGAGAAGGGCGGCACTATCAAGTTTCTGCCCCGGGTCGAAAAAATCGTAGATCCGGGACTGGCATTTCCATAATCAGCTAACTGCTTGGCAGTCGGATTTATTTGATTTCATACCATGAGCACAAATTATAGGAAGGATGCCGTCGGCGTCTAGCCCACCAACTTAATATAATATAATATAACTTTAAACTTAACTTTTTTAACATTTAATATAATATTCTACTTAAGTTTTGCAGTAATCCGGGAGCCAGTTACACTCACAATGGTGGTGGAACCGAGGATATTTTATTTTTTGCTGCAACTTACGAAAGTTACATAATTGTATTTGGTTAAATAAAGCAGGTTCAGAAGAGGAAGAATTATAATTATTACGTTAAGCCGTTGGTCCCGGTTATTATTTGTAGATCTTTGACAGTCGTTAGGTAGTCAGTGGCCCCAAAAGTCTGACAACCAGTCTTAATAAGGGGTATCGTATTACCCAGTACTAACTGGGTTGTGGAGGTCAGATAGGCAGTCGCTCCATGTAAAATACTAGTATTCAGCTGCATCCGGTTAGACTGGAAGCCGACCCCAATACAATTGGGAAAAGGCTAGGCAGATAATGATGAGGAGCGAAAGAATTATAAGAAGTTTTTTTTGGAAATATTGAAAAAAATCAGCAACGTGGAAAAAAGGAGCAATATAGAACTGTTGAAAAAAATTGGCAATAACTCGCAAACGAACCCTCTTTCACAAGAATTAGGAGTTGTCGCCGATGAATAGCAAAAGGGTCGCATTTGATTTGGACCCTTTTTTACTTCGGAATCCGATACCTTATATTTATTAGCGAATACACGCGTTTACAATACACATCTGTTCTGTCTATCACGCTGGGGATTTACAGCGTGACCCGAAACGCCGGTAATCCTTTATTTGTCACGTCTGTCACTTTATTTATTTACGATTTATCATTACTGGCAACTCTGGACGTACCTACACTCGTAATGTACCTCTGCCTATCCTTTTCACAAATCAAGCCGTGTTTTTGGGCTTATTCGGGATAAAGTACTTTATTACAGGCTTTTATTGAGGAATGGAGTAACACAAACTCAAACTTAAAGGGTATATAGGGTGACTGGTAATAGTGACCGATACTTAAACACGGGATTGTACTCATGATAACAAACAACTATCACAAAGAATTTTTTTTAAAACTCATTCGCTTTTATCACAATAACACAACAGCCGCTAGCCGCATGAAACTCGCGCGCGCGCCTTTGACCTATCAGCTGTTAGCCGCGTGACGTAGTTCTGTCTCATTACTATCGTACCGTGCAACAGTGGGTAGGTAGACTTCAACCGCGCGGCTCGCAAGCCCGCTTCGTAAGTTTTATTGTGATATAAGTGAATGAGTTTAAAAAATGTTTCTTTGGAAAAGTTGTTTGTTATCATGAGTACAATCACGTGTTTAAGTATCGGTCACTAATTACCAGTCACCCTATAAGTATATGAAATATACCAGTAACAGACACTTTTAAAATGTCAAAAACAGAAAGATGAAGTTTCTGTCGAAGTAACTATACAAGTATTGTAGTTGCCTATTACAAAGCGTAAATCTCTAAGGAGAAGAAACGGGCAACGAACTGATGTGCGAACGAATATGGACGGTATAGAGTCTTACCATTTTCGACCACGGAGGCCAATCTCAATGGAGACTGACCATAGACGCAGGAAATAGATTTATTGCTCATGCACAGGTGTGTGCACAAACAGGAGCGCTCTCATCCCTCACTGTCATAATGAATAAATTACCAGGAGAGATCGCGGGACCGACAGTATACTGCTTAACGTGCTATCTATCATAAATTGGGTCGTCAACGTACCCTAGCCTAGTACCTGTTGTCCGAGCGTGACGAGGATCTGCGCCACCTTCTTGATGGCCTCCAGGTCCTGGGAAGAGGGCAGGGAGGGCAGACCGAGACGAGCGGCGTCTTGCAGGCGGGAGGGGTGCGCGCCCAGGCGGGAGGTCAGATCTGACACCAAGGTTAGAGGGTGTGGGGAGTCTGACTGGAGCGGCTGTGGGGAAATACAACTGAGTTGAAAAATCCACATGGTAAGTAACATTCAAACACGGATCTTGAAACTAGAGAGTAAACGGAAACGTAATCCGGTACGGACATAAGGCGGACGGGGCTCCAGACACGGAAACCTCTATACTGCTGAAGTATCTCAGTGTCCGGTTTCCGCACCAATTTGTCTGACCCATAAGTAAGAAAGCACAGTCAGAACTGTACTAAAACGCTCCTGCGACATTACCTCCAATATTCATACCTCGTACACACGGCGGCACATGAAGCTGCACGTTTCCAGTATAACTTGGCCTCGCTTTTTATAGATTTGTTATACAATGAGAGATCCGCATAAACTGGTTTTGTATAGCTTGAGCCGTCGTGCGTACACAACATTACAGGCAAGAACACCACATTGCGAATCTTCTACAATCTATTATTGTTTTAAGCATTCAAGGTTTAAAACTAAACGTATACTGTCACTTACGGGATATCTTCCGTGATTGTTCATTAGAACAAGCAAAAAATTACTGGAGCTCAAAATAATGAACAATCACGGAAGATATCCCGTAAGTGACAGTAGAAGTTTAATCTATTAAAATGACAAAAAAAATACAATAAACATACAACGCATAACAAAAATTTATAATTTCAACAGGACGGGACAAAAAAAAAGAAAAAAATACGTTAACATCTTGCTCGTCTTGACTGCGACAAGCAGGTTACCACTCAGCATAATGCTGTGCTTTCGGGTGCCCACAGCACAGCGCTGCTTTTCAGTGGTCACCCTATTATTGCTTTTAAGGTTCCGCTCAACCACTATGCAACCACAACCTCATCCAGAACTCACCACGGGGTCGCTCCACACCTGCCCCACCACCAGCCCACTGACGAGGCAGCACAGCGCTACCGTGGACACCATGACGACGAACTGCAGCCTCCCATTACCCACCCATCTTATACCATAACTCGGTAATAGGTCAATCACTTGGCAAATTGATGCAAATTGGACATTTTCCCACATTTCAAGTAATCATATTTATTTGATTGTGTTCTCGGGATATTTATGGAAGTTGTTTGCTGAATAGCCGTTCATACTTATTTCTATTTTTATATTGAACAATTTATTCAGTTGAGCTGCTCTATTACTCGTGTCGTTCTGTGCTCAAAGGGTGTAAAAAGACCCTTCACGAAGCCGAAAGGCACTTGTTCTCCCCGTCATTGCGATATTTTTTTTGTTCTAGACCATATCTGGGAACCTTCTAGTTACGGAGATATTGGGGTTCAAAGTTTCAACTTTTTCACAAGTTTTTTTTAAATACATGTTTTTAATGTAAGATTTTTCCAAGACCCCCCTTATTATTCAATCTATCCATCAGCACAATGCTTTGAGTGCGTTACGTCGAGTCCTACCGTAAAACCAAAAAAAAAGTCGCGTTCCCAGCAATAATTTTTGCGTAAAGTTACTTAGTTTGATGTACAGAATACTTGGTTGACGGCTTCGTGAAGGGTCCGATTACACCCTGTATATAGCTGAGATATCATCTAATAGAATACAAATGCTGTCAGCA
Organism: Noctua pronuba; assembly: GCA_905220335.1. NCBI lineage: Eukaryota > Metazoa > Arthropoda > Insecta > Lepidoptera > Noctuidae > Noctua > Noctua pronuba. Next base: position 2,120,916 of record LR999911.1, read on the forward strand.
CTTAGAACAATACACAGTTGAAAAGTGCTTATTATCAATACGAAAACAACGCTGAAAGAGCAGGCAATAAATCAAACGCCACGACTACCTACCCACTAAGCACTATCTCATAAAATTGACTAACTAGAGACAAAAGAACTTAAAAACCGTTTCTTTTTTTGGGTTCTTTTGTCGCGATTTGTAGGAAATAATGATAGGAGTTCAGAAGTTATGATGACGAAGCAAAAAGGAGGGTTATGATTTTGACCAGTAAGTATGTGTAAAAATTAAAAATATTTTACGAAAATAAATTCAGGAAAATAAAAAAATAGTTCAAAATTTTTTATTTTTAATCTTTAGTTTTATAATAAAAAAAGTAATTTTTCCTACACTCAATCCGATATATTTGCAGTGGACAAAAGCCTATTACACCTCAAATATCAAAAGTGACTATTGCTAAATACAACCTATGTATGTACTTCAGAGAAGATCATCAATTCATCGTTCATTATCGATTCGTAGTTCTAATGACCCACTTGATCTTGACGCCCTAATGTTAAGGTCTGCGTAAACAACGCCAAGTAAGGTTGTATCAATCTCCAATGACCAAGCATGATGTACAATCGTGCACAGTTCGCTTCGGCCGGCCACGGAAGAGCTCGGGAATTGCCGACGACTGCCGAGCGTGCAAATTGACCGCCAATCAAACAAGCCGACGTGAGCATGTACAGCGTGATGCGGCAGTTTTGTGTTAATTCTATCTTCATGCACTTACTGTCACGTTCAAATTGAGTTGTGGTTTTTAAAATACTCAACGAACATCTTCAGAAAATCGATATTAATAAACGACCGTGAAGGTAAGAAATACATATTGAAAACTGATTCTATGATTCATCAATCGCGGCAAAAGATTTCACATAACTGACTCGTTTGTTATTTGCATTTAATGAGGCAAATAGAAGACAAATTCATATGATTGGCAGCAGTCACATTAGCGTTGGTGGCTACTGACTTACTTATATGAGTTATATGTAACCTTTTACTGTCAAAAACCTCTTCCGTAGCTCGACTTTCACGAGTACCTACTCAGTTTGACAAGGCACTCTGCGTTACTCACTCATTCTATCAATCAAGCTTTTCCCGGTAACAGATTAACCAGGATCGGTTATCGATATGATACGTTGGAGTGATCCGGACAGACGCCGGACGCCACCGGACGGGCGACATGGCGGCTCGGATTACTTTGACAGCCGCTGTCAGACGAGCCGAGCCGAGCTAATTCTGTCTCCAGCAGAGCTCGATTTGACACGACCTCTTTTACTACGCCTTTGCAAGTTATTCATTCAAATCACGGAGTAATAAACAACTCTTTACCAAGAACGTATCTCCATCAAATATTCTATTCTTAGCTACCGTATCTAAAACTGGATGTTCACGCATAAATATTCCGGTGAGACAACTCCATCGAATTCCCGAGACTTTGGGCGGAGGCTGCGAGATGCGTCGGCGCCGCAACCTAACAACATAAGAATTCCTTTTTAAGATGTTTAAAATTACAAAGGGAACATAATTTAAATGTTTAGCCGGTGTTTCGTGCAGTCGCTGGCTCGAGCCGGCGGGAATGTGCGGCGGGACGGGTAGGGGGGGGAGGGTATGGGGTGCGTGCCGGGCGTGCCAGCACAGCGTGCCGATTATCAGCAGCATCCGAAGAGCGCCGCGCCGCCGCCGCGCCGTCACGAGCGACCGCAACCCTCCCTACCTAACCTACCCACCTAGGCACATAGCTACGCCTACCTAAGCCGTACTTACGGCCGGCAGACTTACAATAATACTCCTTTGTCCTCCGGCCTGCGACCGCAATACTAACTAGTACTCGGGAAAGGTCGAATAGTCACACGAAACACGATTGTAGCCGAATGTACTAATTAATTGCAGATACGACACGGGAATGTTGTACTAAACGGATGATAACAATCGCTTTTACTATGCACTATTTGTTTGTTGTAATGTACATAGTTTAAAAAACTAGAAAGTACCTACAATCAGTATAGTGCAGATAGTTCAACTTCTGTTCGGTCTAATCATTCATCTGCATTGCTAAACCCCGTTCCGTTGCCGCTTCGGTGACGCCGTTCAAGGCGTGCAAAAACGAGATGAATTTAATAAAAAGCTTATCATTGATCATGCCGATAGCACAGCATACCTATGTAGATAGTAACCAGAGGTAGCGCACGTACGTGAGAAACGGCTTGTCGGTATATCACATCGGAATCTCATATCGCTACGGAGAAATTATTATGAAGGACGGTCGTGTGGTCGTGTCGTGCCGACAGCCGTATTCTATAGGAATCCTATTCGATAGTACCTGGTAGTGGCGAAGGTTCCATACAACTCGATTCCTACTGGGTTCTCTTTGAAAATGGCACAGTCGGTATTCCATTGACAAATAATATAATCACATTATAAAGGGTGTAAAAAGACCCTTAACGAAGCCGAAAGGCACTTGTTCTCCCCGTCAATGCGATCATTTTTTTGTTCTAGACCATACTTGGGAACCTTCTAGTTACGGAGATATTGGGGTCAAAGTTCCAACTTTTTTCACAATGTTCTGAATGCGTTACACTCCTACCGTAAAACGTGATTTTTCACCCGAAAAAAAAAGTCGTTTCCCAGCATTTTTTTTTGCATAAAGTTACTTAGTTTGATGTACAGAATGCTTGGTTGACGGCTTCGTGAAGGGTCTGTTTACACCCTGTCAAATCACATTAAAGATATGTACTCCGGCTTATCTCTTACAAAAATTGACTGGTCTAGGTATGATGTACCCAGGTACATACCTACTGTTTTGATTGAAATCATGTGGCCATTGTCCATTCATTATGTAGTAGAGGTTATGCATTGTGTCATTGACCTTCTGCGGATGTGTGTCAGTGTGTTTGGTTGCCAATCGGAACATTCGGAACAGGTTCACCTTAAAATTTTAATCTAGTGTGAATAATATAGGTAGTGAGCGTCGGTGAACAGATGCGTCTGAGTGGTTCCGGCTGCTAATGCTCTTCAAATACTAAGGTCGAGCCTCAATCACCGATGTTGTGATCTCATATCCGATGTCCTTAAAAAATCTTTTATGATTTGAGATTTATTTTTAATGATCTGTCCGCTCAGCGCTGAGCGTGTTTTAAATTCTTGATTAAAAGCGGCGACAGCCCATCGCCCATCGGGTCGTGAGTTCGAACCCCGCTACAGTTGATAATTTGACATACTCGATACTTTATTTGCATCCACAATGTGTCTTTGGTGGTGACTTAAAAAATTGTGATCATTATGGACCCTGTCGGGCACAGCAAAAAGAAAATAAATTACGAGAGAGGAAGCTTTAAATAGCCAAACCAAATCCAATAACACCATAAATTACGGATTCTTTATACCTACATAGGATTCTTTATACTTTATCATTTAAATATTCGCTTAAATACTATAATAACATGTTTTTGTTAATAATTGTTTTAGTTTTTTTGTAAATATGTTTATTTTATCTTCTTTTTTTACTAATTTAGGTAGTTTGTAATATATTTTTATGGACATCACATAGGGGCTTGTTTAATGTATTTTTAGCCGAGAATGTGGAATGTTTAATCTTGATTTGTGTCGGAGTGTGTAACGTGATTGTATGTATACAGGGTGTAAACAGACCCTTCACGAAGCCGCCAACCAAGCATTCTGCACATCAAACTAAGTAACTTTACGCAAAAATTATTGCTGGGAAACGATTTTTTTTTTTGGGGTGAAAAATCACGTTTTACGGTAAAACTCAATGTAACGCACTCAAAACATTGTGTTTATGGTTGGATTGAATAGTACGGGGGTCGTGGAGGTGATTAAAGTAAAAATCTTACATTAGAAACATGTATTTAAAAAAAAACTTGTGAAAGAGTTGGAACTTTGACCCCCAATATCTCCGTAACTAGAAGGTGGGAACCTTCTAGTTACGGAGATAGAAGGTTCCCACCTTCTAGTTACGGAGATATTGGGGTAGGTATGGTCTAGAACAAAAAAATGATCGCAATGACGAGGAGAACAAGTACCTTTCGGCTTCGTTAAGGGTCTTTTTACACCCTTTATGCTGGGGAGTGTTAAAATATTATAATTTTGGAAGTGAGGCTTGCAGCTGTCAGTTTGATCGATATTTGCTAGGATTCTAACTAATTTTCTTTAAGGGTAAATAGTGTAGGTGCATCTGTGCTATTTCTCCAAAGGGTAACACCGTGGCTTAGCCATGCATAAGAATACGCATTGTACATAGGTAGGTACACACCGGTCACCTCATCATTAGTCGTTTTATTCGTCAGAAAACGTCGAAATCTGAACGACGTAACTATGAGAAGTTCAGTCGTTTCATTCCTCAACAGTTGAATGCTTTTGATGTCCATTCGTGTAAAATAAGCTTTAAACGAGTTCTCCATTAATTAACAAGAGGCTAAACACACACCACACAAATAGTTAATTTAAGCAACTTAAGTACCCATTTCTTTTTAAACACAAATGTGAGTTAATATTAATGAACCTAATAAATAGTAAAGAATCACAACATATTAGTGGATTATGTAGGTACGATTATTTGATTAAGCATTGCGTGTTCATGAGAGTATTACGTAGATTATGAACCAGACTTGTACTGTATACAATCAAGTAGACAGACAGATGTGTTGCATGGGATGAGGGCAATATACATGGTGACTGGTAATTAGTGGCCGATACTTAAACGCGTGATTGTATTCATGGTAACAAACAATTTTCCCAAAGAAACATTTTTTTTATACACAGACTTTAATCACAATAAGACAACAGCCGTATGAAATTCGCACGCGCGCGCCTGTGACCTATCAGCTGTTAGCCGTTTAAAAAAATGTTTCTTTGGGAAAGTTGTTTGTTATCATGAGTACAGGCACGTGTTTAATATCGGTCAGTAATTACCAGTCACCCTATATTGCGCCACTTCTTCTCGCCAGCGCAAACACTAGAGGTGGACGGCGGGGCCGCGGGAAGTTTGTCGCACTGTCTTGTGTCATTGTCAGGTTTAAAAAGTGTTGATTGAGAGTCTAATTTGAATAAACAAATGCCTTTTGGTTTTGAATGTATGTTCACTGTGTTAATATCTGCACGCAACGCCGACAGCAGGGTCAGCAGACACGCAGGCATCGTTATGTGGTCTAGACATTATGTAGCAGCTTCGCTAACATATACAAAACAAACATAGCGTGTGTGTGATTCACAGTAATCAGTCATTCGCGAGCTTTCAGAGCCGAGGTCGCGGCTGACGAGTGTGTGTGTTACTGAAATACATTTAATAATATTATTTGTGTTATGTATTAGCTTTGAATGGAAGTCTTGTCATACAACGTGTCTGTGACACTGTTACAGGAACTAACTGTGGGCGGGGCGCCGCTTCCGGTTTGGACAGTTCTAATTAATTGTTTGTGCTCCGTACAAAGTATGTAGGTAGGACGTTAGCAGAAATTGTCTATAGATACCGGAAGTGAAGTGTCTCTGGCACACTAACTATACATTTGATGATTTGATAGATGATTTGATAAAACTTAATTTAATATTTGATCAGAATACCCTTATTTCAGACTGAAGAAACAATGGTGTAAAATGTAAATCATTATCCTTACTAATACTATAAGTGCCAAAGTAAGTTTGTTTGTTACCTTTTCACGCCTAAACCACTGAACCGATCATCCTGAAATTTTGCATATACGTTGTCAGGTGTACAGAAACGGATATAGGGTACCTTTCATCCCGAAAAAAATACAGTTCCCGAGGAAAACAACAATAACGTTCTTATGATAATAGATGGCACCACGTGTCTTTCGAATCATGATTGAATTATATTATTACAAGCATAATACAATTGACTGTCAAATTCTAAATTAATGCGAGCGAAGCCGCAGACAATAGCTAGTTATTGATAAAAGTGACTAATGACTATTCGACAAGAAGATGCATTGTTTGATACGAGTCAGTTCTTCATATTTCCTATACTATTAAACAATACAAAAAACATGAAAGGCAACTAACCCTCACAATTAGTATAATCTAGATCTAAGTGCATGTTATCAAGAGTCTGCATCAGTACAGAGTTAGACTACTGCTGACCTTCGCCCCTGCGGAAGCGGTAGTGTATACGTACAGTCGAACAAGTTATTTGGTATATAGGCATAAAAACACAGTCGCATCTGCCTTGTAGATACCTTTTGTTCGTGGCCTTCCACTCATCCTCTCACGGCCACTCTAAGGCTACTCTTCTAATTTTTTTTCATTACATCTTCTACTTTTTTCTTTCTTAATTAGATAGTAATGATAGGATCTGATTTGACTGTTTGGTTATAGAACTAGTCATACTCGGTCTAAGGTGATTCTGTCAATGTTATGTAGCACCACAGACAAGCAATCGAAAGCCAGAATTCAAAAACGAATTTGACATATCATAAACTTCAATTAGGTACCTACTCAATTCAGGAACCGAAATTAATCGAATGGTGAAAGATACTATAACATCGCAGAGGTATTCAGCAGAGGTACCTAAAACACTCATATTTCGTCAGATTGATGTGTTGAATCTAATTATGGCATCATCTACCTAGCTTTTTCTCAACTATATTGGGGTCGGCTTCCAGTCTAACCGGATGCAGCTGTATACCAGTATTTTACATAGAGCGACTGCCTATCGCACCTCCACAACCCAGTTAGTACTGGGTAATACGATACCCCTTGGTAGGACTGGTTGTCAGACTTTTTGTGCCACTGACTACCTAACGACTGTCAAAGTTCTACAAATGACACCCGGGACCAACGGCTTAACGTGCTTTCCGAGGCACGGAGGAAACTCGGTATGTAACGGGTGGTCACCCATCCACAGACCAAGCTAGGGCAAGCACGGCTTAACCTAAAGATCGACCCGAGGGGACGAGCTCCTCAATAGCATAATTTTGGCATGTGATGCCAAATATTGAGTCAGCACACTCACATCACACTTTCAGAAGTAATTGAGCTGTATTCACCAAATAGCTTGTTCGACTGTATTTATTAGGAGTTCAAATTGAATTGATGTTTAGTTGACAGATGTATAACTGCATAGTGTGAGCATGTCTCTTCTCTGTGTTTGGCATTGTTTCACGTACCGAACCATTATTGAATGTTTTGCAGCGTCTCATTATGCTTGAGTGAGTGTTTAAGATGCTTTGAGATAGTAATTGTCTCATTATCTTGTTTGTATTCTAATCTTTATTTACACTGTTTCTTCTTTTGTCACTTTGTTCATTCCTGTATTCTTCCCAATTCGTCTAAAACCGTTTTGTTGTGCACGTATATCTTACTAATTGAAGTAATTATAAATGAAGAGTGCATTCAACAAATAAATCCCACCAAAAACACTTTCATGTAAAATGTTGCCAAGACTAGACCGCATGGCTCGCACTGTCAAAAAGTTAGCAGATCTCATGTAGAGCCAAGCGTCTAACTCTAGAAGCCCTAACGACCAAGCTACATATTTTGACTAAGGTGTTTGAGAAGTTAGGGCTTGTAGAGTTAGGACGTGTAGAGTTAGCCGGGGGCATTACCGTGCCCCCAGATAATGTATCAGCCCATGAAATTACAAATTGACAGACACACGAAATGTACAGACAACTGTACAGGTTTAATTTTGTTTTATATACATAATTAGCGTCGTCGTTGTATGGTATTTATAATATAACTCTAGCATTATGTATCACTGCACTTTATCATTTCTATCAATAAGTATCAATTAAATACCTACTTATCGCAGAAGTTGTGTCGTTTATCATTCATTACGCGATCTTTCTGCCTATATCCTTATCAGCAGTCATATATCATTTATCATCCAAGTGTAGGCGTGATAAGAACCCCTACACAAAATTTCTGTTTTTTTTCCATGGAAATTAGGACGGCAATAATTCACGAAAAACACTGGTTCAGTGCTACTTCCTGGGCAGGAAGTACTTATAACACGACTAATTGGCGAAAGCAGAACACAGCTGGTTGTTCATATTTATTGATCGATGAAGCCAAATATGTGATACCGGATTTAGGCAGATACAACGTGACAAACGTATTAATTGACGTTTTATTTAATAAAAGAGAGTTTAATGATCCTGGGAACTGTACATAGACAGAACGGATAGTGACTGGGGAAAGGTCAGCACCTGCTTTCAGAAGGCTAAACATATTGAATAATCATCCACCCAAACTCAAACTCAAAGCATTTATTTCAATTAGACCATTACAGGCACTTTTGAATGTCACAAAAAACAAAGAACGCGAAGCTACAGTCACAGACACAAGGCATAATAACTTGTGAAAGTACTGTAGTTGCCCATTCCAAGGCGTAGATCTCTATGGAGAAGAATGGGCAAGAAACTCCATGGACACTCTTTTCAATCAAAATCTTGGTTACATCATTCTTGTGGAGACTAAACATTTATGTGAGAACGATGTTAAAGAAGTGCAAGCTAAGAGCGTCCACCATATTAAACTTCACTGCTTCTTGCACGAAAAGGTATGCCACGTTGGCTGTGCGGTTCATTTGTTTTTGCCAACAACGCTCTTGAGCATATCGCGGAACTGAGTGTATGATCATGGGAAACGAAGGTGGGAACATGGATTCCCACGTTCGTGCCCCACCGTCACACGTGCGTAGCTAAGGTGTGGGCTGTGGGCTGCCGTGGAGCGACGCCTTTGTCATTTTACGTAACTTAATTGTGGAGTATAGACTAAAGTACTAATACATGGTAACTGAAGTAACCTCGCTGTTCATGACACGTCACATTCTGTGTACGTCTGTAAATACTCGTAATGATTTATATTTTCATGTGAACAAATATTTCTGCAATGTAGCCATCTAATAAACTGATAAAGAGAACACAGCGATGAACCGTGGTCATTCATACATCGATTATTGTTTATAAGGCTTGCGAAAGGTCCGTTTTCCAATAATAGAGGGTGTAAAAAGACCCTTAACGAAGCCGGCACTTAAAGGCACTTGTTCTCCTCGTCAATGCGATATTTTTTTTGTTCTAGACCATACTTGGGACATTCTAGTTACGGAGATATTGGGGGTCAAAGTTCCAACTTTTTCACAAGTTTTTTTTTATAAACATGTTTTTAAAGTAAGATTTTAGCACAATGTTCTGAGTGCGTTACATTGAGTTCTACCGTAAAACGTGCTTTTCCACCCAAAAAAAATAGTCGTTTCCCGGCAAAATATTTTTTGTACTTACTTAGTTTGATGTACAGAACGCTTGATTGACGGATTCGTGAAGGGTCCGTTTACATCCTGTATAAGTAACTAACATGAAGATTGCCTGCCCAATTTAGGCAAAACCACATAAAAATTCACGAAACGATGTTGGCGAATTATCCAGATTGTTTTGGAGGTCTGCCGAATTAATGTCAGGTTGGGCCGGAGTAACGGTGCAGGCAATGCGTCCGGCCGTTGCCCACACGTATACATAAACTGGGCATACCCTGCCCACAAATGCTTAACCCGTCGCTTTGTATGCGGAGCCGCGGGCAGCCGCGCGAATGCGAACTGACGCGATTTTTGATATATCGGGTTTCGACCGCAATTTCGATTTGGCGAGGTTTCAATACTTGATAGGATTTGAGTTTGTGTGTATAATGTACGACGAGTGTACACGGTGAAAACGTCGCATGCAATTCGATACACGGCTATCATATTATGGTATTTAGATGTATTAGACTAATGGTATGTAACAGCATCAAATTAATGCCGTTTTATCTCTTTAGAAGCGTACGTTAACTCACCAAGTGCTATTCATAGAGTGAACCTGGTTCAATAACCATTGATATGGTCAACCGATGTGAAGAAGATGGATGAAAAAAAGGTTGCATGTAGCGGAGATGACAATGTTGAGGTGGATGGTGGTGTGACAAGAATGGATAAGGTAAGGAACGAGTATATTAGAGGAAGTTTAAAAGTTGCGCCAGTTACAGAAAAATTGAAAGCGAATCGACTGTCTTCGTATGGACATATGATTAGGAGGGACGAATCGCATGTGACTAAAAGAGTGATGAATATAAACGTTGATGGATGGAGAGGGAGAGGAAGACCAAAGAAACGATGGATGGATTGTGTGAGGAATGATTTGAAAGATAAAGGAGTAAATGATAGCGTGACGGTTGACAGAGGAGAATGGAAGAAAAAAACAAGTGGGACAAGGGCTGGAAGATGATGATGGTCAACCCCCACTTTTCGTTCAACATGTTTTTCTTTCCTGAATCGACCTCATCCATGTACCTACATAAAGGACATCATAAGTTCAACTCAATAACTACATACCTCGTTATTCATGATAAACATAGAATTAGCAGTAAGTAATTGTAAAACAGTTGTGTTTCAATTCTGGTGTCCAAATAAAGTATATTCTATGTATTATCATGACATGATGAAGTGACATAATAATTTATAACGTGCAATATTGTCGCCCTTGACACAGTTTTCAGCTATCATAATTATATCAAACTGTAAATGTGAATCGATGAGCATGAAATGCACATCGCCATGTCAAGAACACTTTAATGACAGTACTAGGATAATTGTCATATCACACTTGCTCGGTGTGGACGTTATTAGGATGATTGGTTTGTTGGGCACTGAAGTGAACATCCGGCGCACCTCCGGGCTATTTAGCTCTGTTACCGTGTCACCTTGCTCATCATCAGCCTAGCCTTTCCAACTATGCTGGGGTTGGCTTGCAGTGTAACCAGATGAGCACAGCTGAGTACCAGTATTTTACGTGAAGCGACTGCCTATATTTATGTACTTCACGACACAGTTTCTGCGTGACAAGATACCCGTCGGTAAAACTGACTTTCAGACTTCCGTCAACATGTATGTACCAGCTTGCTGACTGGCTAATAATTGGACCACGGTATGAACTAGCCACAAAAAAGGAAAGATAATCCGCTAGGGCCACTTGCACGCCCTCGATGATAACTTTGGGGGATATTAAATACGTTCCGTTACATGGAATCTGGCTATAATAACAGCCGCTCGGGTCGATCTTTAGGTTAAGCCGTGCTTGCCTAGATTGGTCTGTGGATGGGTGACACCCATTACGTACAGAGTTTCCCCCGTGCCTCGGAAAGCACGTTAAGCCGTTGGTCCCGGGTGTCATTTGTAGATCTTTGACAGTCGTTGGGTAGTTAGTGGCCCAAAAAGTCCCAGTCTTACCAAGGGGTATCGTATTACCCAGTACTAACTGGGTTGTGGAGGTCAGATAGGCAGTCGCTCCATGTAAAATACTGGTATTCAGCTGCATCCGGTTAGATTGGAAGCCGACCCCAATATAGTTGGGAAAAGGCTAGGCAGATGACATGAAATCTGGAGAAAATGGTCTCAGACCTTGTCGTTTCATCACACGGTCTTCACAAAACAGTTGTATCAAGGTATACGCAAACGCTTCATCTTCAGGATATTCATTGATTTGAAACCGAAATACTCTACCGCTGGACTAGTCCTCCTCCAAGTATCACCACATCAACCGGTTCGGTGTTTCTCACATCCAGCGGGTTCCCACGAGGTCAGTCTACCTGCAAATACTTCCTACTTACTCTTTCTGCGGAAGCCCTTGGTGAGGTCAAGCAGTGCTGTGACAGGTGTCACTCCAGCACTGCGACATCATTACTATTTCACGCTTCGAGGAGTTGTTGACTGTGGGTGGAGCGAGGTGAAGGCTATGCTCACATTCTTTATGCGCACCGGTTTTAATGCGTATCATAATGATATTAGAGATTTATTGACGGAAATCTTTTCAATGTCAAAATCACATATTAATGTAAGGTCAAAGAACCTACAGGTTTTGGGGCAGGTAGCAGAACCACTATTGGAATGAGTAAATGTGTATGACGCACAGAAAACCCGGGGTTATTCCATAAGTCTCCCATATTTGCCAAATTTTCCATGGACCTCTAAAAATAGAAGCACGAGAAACATTAAAAAACCAGTACAATAACAACGCCGAGATCGGCTCTTTAATTATGCGTAAATCCGTAGGAAACAACACATCTCGGCGCTTTTTACAGCGATCATTATTGTAAATGCCTAAGTTCTTAAAGCATTACAAGCGAAAAAACGTACACAAAAACATGCATGATTTATATAAATACAATACATAATAAAAATTGGTTGCAAAATTCTCATCGTTTGAACAAAATATTGTCACAGAAGGTTCACTAAAACGTTCATCCAGTGATAGGAATAGGTAGTGCCTATTTGCCTAAACTTCGAAGAACAGAGACAAGAAACGGAGACTTCCTTAGGACTAAATTTTTTCCGAGACATCTGTCCCGAAATTTCGAGACAACACATAAATACATTAAAAAAAAATGTTATTTGGAATAAGTAATTCGTCTATATTTACCTAAAGTTTGCGACTAGATATATCATAATAAAATAATAACATACACAGTCGTTACAACCATAAAATTTTCTGAATTTTTTTTTGGAGAACATTTTGTAAATGACTTGTTGATCGTAATACACAATGAATCACAATGTTTGAATAAGAAGCAGTACACGTTTCGAAGTAAATATCTTCTTTCTAGCTCACTCTCGGCTACGTTTAATGAGATTTCTAAAGTTCAAGTGTAAAAAAGGCATTATATGTAACACATACTATGATTTAAAAGAGTGTCCATGGAGTTTCTTACATTCTACCATTATACATGATTCATGTATAATGGTAGAATGTAAAGGGACCTCATTAATATTAAGATCATACCACTTTGTATACCTACATTCTGGCAAATAAATGAATTGTTTATTTATTTTAAATACCGACAAAATCAAAATCAAAGCATTTATTTCAAATAGACCATTTACAGGCACTTTTGAATAGTCAATGTCGGTCAGTCCAAGAAAAGTGAAGCTAAATTGCACGTTCCAAAGAGTAGGTCTCTATGGAGAAGAACGTGCAAGAAACTCCATGGACACTCTTTTAAATCATAGTATGTGTTACATATAATGCCTTTTTTACACTTGAACTTTAGAAATCTCATTAAACGTAGCCGAGAGTGAGCTAGAAAGAAGATATTTACTTCGAAACGTGTACTGCTTCTTATTCAAACATTGTGATTCATTGTGTATTACGATCAACAAGTCATTTACAAAATGTTCTCCAAAAAAAAATTCAGAAAATTTTATGGTTGTAACGACTGTGTATGTTATTATTTTATTATGATATATCTAGTCGCAAACTTTAGGTAAATATAGACGAATTACTTATTCCAAATAACATTTTTTTTAAATGTATTTATGTGTTGTCTCGAAATTTCGGGACAGATGTCTCGGAAAAATTTAGTCCTAAGGAAGTCTCCGTTTCTTGTCTCTGTTCTTCGAAGTTTAGGCAAATAAGCACTACCTATTCCTATCACTGCATCATGCATGAGGGAAAATGAATCAAGAGCAGTTTTTTTAAAATGGCTAATTGATTCCTTTACGTCGTGTACAGACATCCCTGCCTATGCGCACGTTCGCTCCAAAGAACTGCTGTTCCCAATGCTTGGACCCAGGCCAGCTGACTGGGAGAGGGAGAGGGCTGTAATCCACCATAAGTGTCCATAAGGTCCTGGTTGATAATAATAAGAATAAATTTATTTTCATTGTTAAAGAAATGACCTTAAAGCAAAACTATAATTATTTATTTAATCTGTAAAGTCACATAGTTCTATGTGACTCCTGAGCAAATAACAATACGGGGTAACTAAAAAAAAAAAAAAACTATGTGACAATCGGTTTAACCAGCGATCAAATAAACCGATTCGGGGATCACCTGTATAGCTGCGAGCAAAATATAAAGGGTGTAAAAATACCCTTAACGAAGCCGAAAGGCACTTGTTCTTTCCGTCATTGCGATATTTTTTTTGTTCTGGACCATACCTGTGAACCTTCTAGTTACGGAGATATTGGAGGTCAAAGTTCCAATTTTTTCACAAGTTTTTTTAAATACACGTTTTAAAGTAAGATTTTTACTTTAAACACCTCCACGACTCCCGTACTATTCAATCCATCCATCAGCACAATGTTCTGAACGCGTTACACTCCTACCGTAAAACGTGATTTTTCACCCCAAAAAAAGTCGTTTCCCAGCAATAATTTTTGCGTAGGGTGACTTTGTTTGATGTACAGAATGCTTGGTTGACGGCTTCGTGAAGGGTCTGTTTTGCACTCTGTATAGACCTTGATAGATGTCATATGTCTTCGAATGTTTAGTTCTAGGACATACCAGCTTCCGGGTTCCCACGATGTCTTCCTCCACCTTTATGAATCCTCTGAAGTCTAACTGAACCATGCGTTAATGCTTGCCACCGCAGGAGCAGCACATGAGTAACATATCTGACGCCAGCGCCGCGCACTCTCGACACACGTATAAGGAGTGGGTCTTCTAAGCTCGCTGTTATCGTTGCTCGTCCGTGGTTCAGTATCAAGGGTGCCGCTGCGCGCTCGGCCGTTGGTCGTTGTTTAAAACTAACAGTTACGTAAGCGCGCGCCCAGTGCCGGCATGGGACGCGCGCGGCACGCTGCGCCTGCGTCGGTGGCAGCGCTGGCGCACGCTTTCACACTTGCTCTTGCCGTAGTGGCTTCTAGAGCAGTATCAGCAGCTTCACCACCACAGATTTCTGACACCCCCCTGTCAGCCCTAGGCGCCATCCTCCCGCCCTTCGTCAGCAGCCACTTCGATGAGCTGGTGAAGGCGGCTTCTGCTAGCTGTACGTCTTTGTTGTGATCTTTTTTTAATGATGGTGTTATCATGAAGTGATGTATTGTGATAATGTGGTGATCAGTGTCCCTCATCTGAAAGTAGACCACAAACTGATGGTAAGATGGTTTAGCATCTTCATCAATCATCCCGCAGAAAATGTAGACGTCGTAATTGTGAGAAAAGTCGCTGGTAGCAATTAATTTAATCCATCATCCGCTTCAGATTCGTCTTCAAACGTTCAATTCAACACTGCTTACTCTTTTGCAATAGAATGGGTGAAGATTTTGATGAAAACTTGTAACATCCAACTACCCACATATTATTTCAATCAATGCACAGTCTGTCACGTCGCGCAAGTAGTCCTAAGATAAGCCAACCAACGGAAATAAGTGACTTAATTAAAAAACTAGATATGCAGAGATCACGGGAGATAAAAGTTAATTATACTTCTATAGAACTACGAGAATTATAACAGAGCTCTTATCACCGTCGTATTGTTTCGTGCACTAATCGATACCTTTAGGCTCAAAGGGCGTATCCACCAAAACACGATTTTACAGGAGAGCCAAAAAAAAAAAAGTTTTCCGACATAACTTTTTTGTGCTTATAAATGACAAAACTTGTTAGAATTTTGAGATAAACAACATAGTAGAATTTATAATTTTTATTTTTGTTTATTTAAAACAAGCTCTAATACTTTAATAAATTAAAATAAACTAAAGTAACTAACTAACTAACTAACTTAAAAAAAATAATAGAATAATATAATAAAGTAAATCTAACAATTAAAAAAACAGACTTCGTATACACCCTAAAATTTTCTTAAAATTTTAAGCGATCCAAAAATGATGTGTGTATCCACCTGTTTTTTGAGAATATCGAAATTTTAAATATACCAATCGAAAGAAGACGAAAAACTAAGTATGACCGCATTAAAATCATATTTTGGCCACAATGGCGGTTACGCCCTTTGAGCCTAAAGGTATCGTCTGCTCGATCTCAATTCACTGGCACTGTTGGACATGAGAGTCTTCAAACTAAGCCACAAATAACTTTCCGTAGCCACAACGGGTTCCTGTACTAGTTGTACATCTCGATCTCCGAATTCTTATGCCAAAAGTTAATGTCTTATAAGCCGCTTAGTTGTATGAAATATAACTTCAACTGAAAGTAAGACGTAACATTGATCTCTGATTTATCTTAGGCCATTATGATTGTGTTTAAGCCTACCATGAACTTCATAAAACGAGGTTGCAATAAGAAATACAGGTATCCTTTGCTATTAACTTATACTGTCACTTACGGGATATCTTGTGTGATTGTTCATTATCAACCCATCATTTTCATTTGTTAAGTCAACCCACGGTCATGGCGCTTGCAACAACGTCGAAATATCGGAAGCTCAAAATAATGAACAATCACGGAAGATATCCCGTAAGTGACAGTATAAGTTTAGTTGTAAACCGTGAAAGCTTAAGACAGTATCCTTTGCTCTGTTTTTCTTTGGTGTTCCCTGGGTCCTTTCATGCGAGGGTACCAAATTATTGTAGGTCAGGGCTTGTTTACTTGGATAATACTTTAATGCAGTACCTAAGTGCAAAAGTCCCTCTAGCTGTTACACATAGGTGCTGGCTGTTACACCTAAGGACCTCAATAAAGTGGAATTCTATCAGTAATAAGTTGTTAGGAGAAATGGTATAGTCAACAAATGATGGGTCATCGAAAAGGTTATGTCAACGGCGTTGAATAGTGCTGAAATATTTAAAATTTAAAAAACCCCCAATTAAAAAATAAAAGATGAAAGATAAATACCCACTTTCATCCCCCATATGTAGTAAATGGCTGCACCGATTTTGATAAAAACGTATCAAATTAAAAAAACTGCATCCAAATCGGTTCACTCGTTTAAGAGCTACGGTGCCAGAGACAGACACACACACACATTGCGGTCAAACTTATAATACCCCTCTTTTTACGTAGGGGGTTAAAAATACGGAATTTTTGAAAGCTATTGCCACTGACTAATCCGAATTGTGTATTGAATACCACAGTGAAGTTCAAGATGCATTTTTTTAATTAATCAGTCAGAAAGCCAATGGTTCATACTCAAAGGATTCTAGCGAGACTTGACTTCTGTTTTACATTGATTCACTTAAGCATACAGTAAACAGTGGCTAACCTTTGCATAGTATTTACAAGTCTAAGTTAAACAATTTAATGAAGATCACATTAAGAGGACCTCCAGCCACCTCACACAAGATCACACTTCAATGTTCCACGATGACGCGATGATTGTACTATGTGCCTCAATGACTTTTAATAATAAATGTCATCATAATATTTTTAAATAGTGCGTTCTATAATTCTCAAAGAAAAAATGAATAAACATAGAATCTCAATGGATCGAAATCTATTATGTACAAACGTAATAATTTAAAATACATCGACAAAGGTCAATGTTAGTAACTTGAACAACACCAACAAACGATTCCCGCTGTGAGCGAGTCGAGTGGGCGAGTGCAGCACCCAGTGTAACGTGAACTGCGGCCAAACTGAGAACTACATTCACATGTACTGAAATTGGCGAAGTTTTTGGTCTTAATATGTAGTGGACGCTTTGAATCTTAAACAATGTATTAAATCGTGATTTATGGGCGATAACTACAGATTATATTGAAACTTATTAAACATTATAATCAAAATAACTTTATGATCATGTTAATCATATTACTTTGATTAGAAACACGTTCTGCTGTATTTACGTTAGACGCCGACGTCAATTGTTAACGGTAGGCCAGATATACCACAACGTCGAACAAAATTGACGTTTTAAGTAAAATTTAAATCTTTCCCTGAAATTATGCAATCAAAAAAGTTATAAATTTAACCACTGTAGAAAATACCAGCAGTGTTTGCCTTATGTAAGTGAATGTAGCGTTATTTGCAACATGTTACAGGTGAAGCTCTCCCGCACCAGCTTCTGTTCGCGCGCACCACTTCGTTGGCAGCGCCTCAGACGCGCATGCTGCGCTTCACGCGCAGCGGGCGGCGCACGCTTAGCGTGTCAGGCGCGGCCGAGCGCGTGCAGCGCGGCGACGCGCTCGTCCTGTACGTGCCCGGCTGGTGGAACACGCCCGGCGACACCTCCTCGCGCGCCGTCGTGCAAGCTCTCATGACGCGCCACGCCACCGTGCACCTGCTCGACACGCGCCTCTCCTTCTGCCGCGGATACGTCACCGCCGTCTCCAACGTGGCGCCTCTCTCTCACATGCTCTTCAACTTTTTTAAGACGCTACACAAATCAGGATACCCTCTGTCTTCAATTCACATTATAGGCTTCAGTTTAGGCGCACACGTTGCCGGCTTAACCGGGAAATTGGTGAGATCGAAACTGAACACCACACTAGGTCGCATCACAGCCCTGGACCCGGCGCGGCCGTGCTTCGCGCGCTCCGAGTACCGGCTGGACAAGAAAGACGCGCAGTTCGTGCAGGTGATACACTCGAGCACGGGCGTGCTGGGCATCGCTGAGCCGGTGGGGCACGCCGACGTGTATGTGAACGGCGTGAGTGGCAAGCACCCCGAGTGCAGCGGCCGCAGCATCAGCCTCGAGTGCGACCACGCGCAGGCCTGGAAGCTATACTCGGCGTCGGCGATGAACGACAAGTCGCTGATGGGGCGGCGCTGCGCCAGCTGGGACGAGCTGATGCGGGACGATTGCAGCGGCAGCGAGACCGTGCTAGGCTACTCCTGCAACCCCAGCGAGCACGGGATGTTCCTCTACAAGTCAGGAGAGAAACAAGAGCCGCAGTTGCGAACATACGAGCTGCAAGTGTTCAACCCGTTTAACTTGCTGAGGCCGTTGAGGAACTGGCTTAGTAGTAAATAATAATAAAACAATAAACAAATATACGTCCACTTAAAACAATACGGTGCATCTGTAATTCAGTGTTCGTGAGTTGTGACAAGTTTTTGCTGTATAATCTATGATTAATTGCGAAGTAATTTGCACCTTTGTTATCTAAGTATTTTCACTACTTAGTGATTACGTGACTGTGATATTAGTTAAGTTTGCGTTTGTGAAATGCAGTTTTATAGTAAAAATTTAAATAATCAAACAGCGTGTTTTTTTTACAAGCGCCTAGCGCCATCTAGTTGTTATTCTTAGATGAGTAAACATTTTTATGTAGCCAAGCTTTTGAAACTATCCGCTTGGCACCGCCACCGGCGTCTGTACTTAGTCAAGATTGATGGCCAGGGTTTGCTAACCATTAAGTTGGACAGAGATTTGTGCGACGGATATTTACATTATTTATTTAACCAGACACATAAATTGTGGTTATCTGTCGGTTGGTAACCTTAAGAAACAGCTAAAGCTGGTACCGTTGCACCCGCTCATAATAAAACCATTCCGTGACTCATCCAGCCAGACTAGAGTGAAGTTTCGAAACAGAAATGAAGCCAAGGACTGTAATGTGTGAGCCATTCAGTAACTGTTAACGACATTTCAATCACAACTGTTGTATAGTGTCTCTTAGGCTCTTGGCGATAACACATTCCACCAGCCATACGCGTTAGAAAAAATGACATGACAAATTAATAAAAAGCAAAGCAAAAAATACAAGCATCACTTTTACTTTTGAATTGAACGACCGGACAACGATTGAACGTTTAGGCCGCTTATATACGGTACGAAAAGTCGCCGGACCTATGCAAGAATTCGTGTCGTTTCTACACACGAACTGTGCACACTGCTTCGGCGTTGACCAAGAAAAAATGTCTTGTCTGCGCTAGACCCAATGCACGAAGTAATATTAAGGAAGATACATTTTCGTGCCTAGACCCGACAAAATTCTTGTCGTGCACATGACGAATTTGATCCTATCTGCAGCAGACACGGTGAAATTTCTTAGCGTGTACAAGCGGCCTTACTTTTTGGGAACAAATATCTAAAACGCAGCACGCCTGCTCAGGCGTCTCCTAAACTATTCAAATCAGATTGATAGCTTCCCTTTTGGGCGTGAAATTTCATTAACCTCGCTGTAGTCGGAGCAGCAATTTGGTAAAATATCACGTTTCTCAAGCCATTTATATTCCATCAGAGCTCATCAATATATCCGGGGGCAGCACATCGTGTCCATGACGGCTGATTAATGGTACTCAGCGGGTCGGGGCGGGTCCGGGGGCGGCTGCGGCGAGGGGGGGCGGGACTAAACCCCCCGGCCCCGCTGATAGTAGACCCGTCGAGTCCAGATTGTATAATAACTACTCTGTCTATCTATTTTTTATCGATTAGGTTCGGGATGCCGCGTGTCGAGACAGTTGAATGTACGTCAGCGTGTCATTGCTCAGAGGTCTTTGTAAGGGAGCTGACACACAGATGTTAGGTATTGTTAGTGTTTGTAAGGCTAGTTTAGCTAAATATCTACTTAATGTATGTACTTTTACCTAAATAAAGCTCTATTAAAAGTACATTCGTAAGTAGGATCAATCGAACAAAAAGTTTGGGAACGAAAGTAACGAAACTAAAAACAGTAATAAAGTTCAAAAGCGTCAAACTACAAATCTTAATCTAGTAACAGAAATGTCTTAACAATTCACAACGAATCAGTTCCACGGTGTTTTTCTTTTCCACCCATTTGGATGTACCAGGAAAAGAATAATTTATCTCATTACAAAACTAACCTCATTAACTCACTTAACCTAATTTTACTTTCCTTAGAGATATGGTGGGCTATTGTTAATATTAATATTAATATACAAGGTGTAAACGGACCCTTCACGAAGCCGTCAACCAAGCTTTCGGTACATCAAACTAAGTAACCCTACGCAAAAATTATTGCTGGAAAACGACTTTTATTTTCGGGGTGAAAAATAGCATTTTACGGTAAAAGTCAGTGTAACGCACTCAGAACATTGTGTTGATGGATGTATTGAATAGTATGGGATTAGTGGAGTTATTCAAAGTAAAGTTTTAACATTAAAAATTGTATTGAAAAAAAAACTTATAAAAAAGCTGGAACTTTGACCCCCAATATCTCCGTAACTAGAAGGTTCCCAGAAATGTTCCAGAACAAAACTGTGATTGCAATGACGGGGACAATAAATGCCTTTCGGCTTCGTTAAGGGAATTACTTCTCTTTACATCCTTTATATCTCATAGCATTGATCAATTCTTCTAAAAATCACTAGCAGGGAAGTACATACCTCCATAATCAAACATAGGTACTCATTAAAATGACATAACAGTTCTAGAACAAATAAAACAAGTCGGCGCGGCGGTGGCACCTCGCACCTTGTAACTGTCCGATACTATTAAGTTGCTCACTGACAACTTTGCGCATAGATGGCGGCAGGTGTTCAGTGTTCCGACTGAGCACCGAGTAGGTACTTCTGAACGGACACACTGAACAAGTTCCCGGGGTGACGTCACAGTGCTGAGTGCTCAGTGCTCAATGCTGAACTACAGGCGGCAGGCGCGGCTGAGTGTGAGCGGAGTTGGCTGTTGTTCGTGCGCATTATTGGAGCGAGCGGAGCGGTCCGAGCTACTTGTAGGTGTTTGACATGTCTTGCTTGTCTTATTGTTAGCGTTGATTTGTTTGTTTTAAGTTGCACTTAGGATTGAACAGTAGTTTCGTATTATAGAAGTAATGATGAGACAGTGATGTGTTAAAAATTGTCTGCTTATATTGAGTTCTCAAAATAACTTAATATATGGTAGAGAATGCCTTGTGGCATTAAGTCCGCCTATGTACTTACCACTTTTGAACATGAAGTTTAAATAAATAAATATGGTTCATATTCAATCTAATGTATTTATTTTTCATTTTCCTTTGGGAGAATGTTTCAGTAAAAACGTTTACGCAAAAAATAAAACCGACTTCAAATACACAAAAAAGTGAAAAATAACTTTAGTTTCAGAAGTCGGTGACTTTTGTTTGTTTGACTCAGTTTTTTTTGTGTAATTTTTTAGTTGTAATATCCAATACAAATATTTGTTATGCATTTATTTTACATTGTTAACAATACATGTCATGGTAATAGGCTTATCCCAATTAAATGGAATTTAACATACCTAACTGTCGAAATGTAGGTGTACTGTATACATCTGCGAACCCCCTCAGAGCATACAGGCGTTATGTTATGTTATGGTTTTGTGTAAACAATAAACATCCAAGCGATTGCAGCAATCACGACAGATTTGCTGTCTATTATTGAAGAGTTCCGTTCCATTTCTCCGAACTCCGTGATCACACCATGACAAAATTAGTAGTGGTGTATGTATACTCTTTGAAACAAAAAAACAATTTTCAAAATCGATCCACAGTTGACCGAGAAATCGGTAAACATACTAAAAAAAAACATAAAGTCCAACAGAGAACCTCCTCCTTTTTGAAGTCGGTTAAAAACTCAAATGTTATCTACATAGAGATACCAATGTTTATCTGTGTACTCATGAACTACTGTACCGATGTCGGTACATGAGTGGTACTGTTACGGGTTTCACAAATAGGGGTCAAATATAGGTCAAACAGTACAAGTAGCGTGATAGCGTGTTAAATAAACAACCGTAATTATAGCCGACAAGTAAAATATTTTGTTAAATAAAAGAGAATACAACTGTGAATAAATAAGCGCTCAAGTTCACTTCAGTAACAAGATTATGAGAAAAAACGAATGACTTTTACTGAGAATCGCAACTATCTTCTATCTTGAGAGTACTTTAATTAAGGCGGCCCTCCTGCCAGCAGTCTGTCCATTACGTCGGGCCCCCAGGCAGGTACCCGTGTTTCCGCGGAGCCGTGGAGGCTGCCCCCTGGTTGCCCACGTTTGCCCAATCGATGCCCTATAATATTCCGTTTCTAGGAACATGTAATTAGGCACGGTGTGACGTCCAGCCCGGTCCGCTGGAAGGACGCAGAAGGTTCAGTCGAAATAATTCTAACTTCTATTTTAACTACGGATGCCTGTGGTAATGGGTAAATTCCTTCTAAAATTAAGAATTCATGGCAAGAATCTGTAACTTAATAAGTACATTTATATGTATAGGGTGACTGGTAATTAGTGACCGATTCCTAAACACGTGATTGTTCTCATGATAACAAACAACTTTCTCAAAGAAACATGTTTTATACCTACTTGTTCACTTTTATCCCAATAACACGCCAATCAGCTGTTAGCCGCGTGACGCCGTTCTGTCTTATTACTATCGTATCGTGCAACAGTGGGTAGGCAGAGCAAAGTGGGAGACAGAAGTCCGTCTCGCGGCTAACAGCTGATAGGTCACAGACACGCGCGCGCGTGAATTTTATATAGCTGTTGAGTTATTGGGATAAAAGTGAACCACTATAAAAAAAAAGTTTCTTTGGGAAAGTTGTTTGTTAACATGAGTACAATCACCTGTTTAAGTATCGGTCACTAATTACCAGTCACCCTACATAGACGCGCAAACACTATTTTTTATTTGTTGTGAATTCCTAGAACTCTATCAATTCTCTTTCACCTCACGTAAAAAAGACTTAGGTCTGTATATTGACGGCAGTTCGAGTTGGAATAAACACGTGGCTCAGGTGAACACGTGACCAGAAAGTCACGCTGCGGTCTCTCTAGAGATTCAAGCATTTCTTTCCATCTAGCACGTTTTTAAAAATAAGCTTTTCGAGTGAAAACCTCGAAGAAGCAACCGTTCAGGAGGAAGAAAAAACTGCGTGCTGTAAAATTTTTGTACGGCGTCTTTTATGTTTTTTATCTATATATATAAAAGGAGAACTGACTGACTGACATATCAACGTACAGCCGAAACTACTGGGGCTAGGAATGTGAAATTTTATACACGGCTTCCTATTATAATGTAGGGGAGCACTAAGAAGGGGTTTTTGGAAATTTAACCTTTAAGGGGGTGAAAAGGGGGAATTTTGTTTGTATGGAAAATCTTATTTTTGCGGACGAAGTCGCGGGCGCAGTGCTAGTTAATTAATATGGAAATTGAACCGGCTTTTACATCCAGAACTGTTCGATACTTTAAGGTACTTCAATTTCAAATAAGAAACGACACGTTCGTTGTAAGGTATTCACGCAAAACTGACAGATGCGAGTATTTACGAGGTTCTAGTTTACTGTCATACATGGAGCGACGAGAATCGAATGAACAAATTAGTCAGATCAGGATGTGCGTTGCGAGGTTTTCTTCCTAGAAACGCAATAAAATAAATTTGAGCAAAAATGCATTCCCGAGGTTTTTACTCTAAGGCGACCTTTTAATAAAAATGTAAAATAAACATTAAAGTAAGTAAATAAAAACGAAAAAGAATAGTTTTCATAAAAGCTTGTCGCATTAAGGTTTTTTTTGGCTTTTCTATTCACGCGAAATTTGGTTAGTTAGTTATTATGCGCTTGAACATAGGTAGTAGGTACATTAAGGCCTATTTAAAATAGAAGATTATTCTTATGTGATTATGTCGCCGTGTGATGGCCAAGTAATTGTATTTAATAAAGAAATAAAGATGTCTAATATTGATACGGTCAAGAGGGACGGAGATCTCAAACTTTTTGCAGTAGAACTACGTTGCGAGTCTTTCATTTTTAGGGTTCTGTGCCCGGAGGGTTACCAACAGAACCCTATTACTAAGCCTCCGCTGTCCATCCGTCCGTCCGTCTGTCTGACTGTCAGCGGGCTGCATCTCATGATCCGTAATAGGTAGACACTGTAGAGTCAAAATAGAGAGTCAAGTAGAATGAAAATTTGAAATTTTCACAGAATGTTTATTTCTAATGCCGCTATAAATTAAAAATTAAAGGGGCCTCCCCTACTACGATGGTACGGAACCCTTCGCCCTTGCGCGATCGCGAGTCCGACTCGCAATTGGCCGGTTTTTGTACATACACGTGATGTTTTTGATGGGATATTATTGTGATAGAAATCCTTTACCTAAGTCCTAATGAAGTGCCTAGTATAGTTCGGTTCAAACTTTATGGCGGCTCGGAAGTTAGCTGCGAGTGACAGTCAGCGCAGATATAACGGTTCAAACTTTATGCTGGCTCGGAACGTCTAACGCAAAACTGCGCAGAACACAATTCTAGGTATCAGCGGGGCGCAGAGGACGCATCGTCTTGACTGTATAATGCGCAGACCGTCACTCGCAACTAACTTCCGAGCCGCCATAAAGTTTGAACCGTACTATACCTACTATTGTAAATAACACCGCTATTGAACAGAAGGTCAAGGACTCGAAAGGTCGGCGTCCCTTTTCAACATTGGAAACAAAGTTACCAGTAGCGAAGGGTCGATTTTTGTAAGAGGTAAGTCGGAGTCTTTAATGTGATTATATTATTTATCTATACTAGTCTATAGAATACTGACGTGATTATTGCTCAAGGTAGACATTTGAGAACCCGAAAGCTTGATTACAAGTCAAGTTGTGACGGTATGGCTTGCAGTAGCGAAGGGTCAATTTTTGTGAAAGGTAAGCTGTAGTGATCATCTGCCTAGCCTTCCAGTCTTACCGGATGCAGCTGAATACCAGTATTTTACATGGAGCGACTGCCTATCGGACCTCCACAACCCAGTTAGTAATGGGTAATACGGTACCCTTTGATATGACTAGTGTCAGACTTTTTGGGCCACTGACTACTTAATGACTGTCAAAGATCTACAAATGACAGCCGGGACCAACGGCTTAACGTGCTTTCCGAGGCACGGAGGAAACTCGGTATGCTATGAAAGGTAAACTGTAGTACATATCTTTAATGTGATTATATTATTTGTCAAAAGAATACTGACTGTGCCATTTTCAAAGGACCGCACCTTGTATAATGCTCGTTATTTGAATTGAAGTATGTCATGGTGTTACTATACTTTTTTCGTAAATATGTTTGTCTTTTTGTATATTGGCGCCTTGTTTTTATATAGTTATGTCGTGTAATTTGTATTATTTAATTGTGCTTCTGTATGTTGTGCCATGTCTTTTGTGTGCACTAAATAAATGTTTTATCTATCTATCTATCTATCTAAAGGGAAGCCAGTACGAATCGGGTTGTATTGAACCTTCGCCACTGAAAGTAACTACACTTTATTTATACATTAGAGAATTCAGTAAACCGACTTGAACAGAGTTACCGTTTGTTTGTCGACTGTATTCTATAGAAAATATTTCACAAACAAACTGGTGGATCTCGACCATTCATTACTACCCATTGTGCTTTATATGAAAAGAAATCTGTAGGTAGAGTTTCACAATGTTCTTTGTAATGATATGAATGACTGGAGATACGCGTCACATGGGTGGCACTACTTGGTACTTGGCATTCACAGATTATTCTAATAATAATATGTAGTTATATATGCTTGAAGTATTGCTGTTAAAGGTGAACGCACACTTGTCCGCGCCGAACGAAACGTTCTTTCAAATGTATAACGATATCTATTCGTCCGATTCGGCGCGGATGAGTGTGCGAGGTTTCATAGGATTTCATACGAGTAATTCTAAAATTCGATCTCCCTCATTTCCTTCGGCTCTGATGCCTCTGATAAGTGTGCGTTCATCTTAAGTGTTGCCAACGAATATTAATGTGTGAATTTTGTATTTCATGATTTGCTACAAATATCCAGAATGAAAATTACGCTGCGTCTTTATCATAACGAGTAACGACGGACTGTGTTGTTTTCTACTTGTTTTTTAGAAGCCGGTTAAAAATATGTCGTAGACATTTATATCATTCGTAATTAATTGACGAACTATCAACTATACTGGAACCATAGGGTGAAACTTACGATTGTTTTACTGAATTCCTTCAAATTCAGTAATCCTTACTAATATTATAAATGCAAAAGTAAGTTTGTTTGTTACCTTTTCACGCCTAAACCACTAAACCTATCATTCTGAAATTTTACATATCTATCAGGTGTACAGAAACGGACATAGGGTACCTTTCATCCCGAAAAAAAATACT
Organism: Noctua pronuba; assembly: GCA_905220335.1. NCBI lineage: Eukaryota > Metazoa > Arthropoda > Insecta > Lepidoptera > Noctuidae > Noctua > Noctua pronuba. The sequence goes on from LR999911.1 coordinate 2,147,648, forward strand.
GTTCCCGAGGGAAACAACAATAACGTTCTTATGATAATAGATGGCGCCACGTGTCTTTCGAATCATGATTGAATTATTATTATCAAGCAGAGTCATTTGATTGTCAAATTCTTAAGTATCGCGAGCGAAGCCGCGGGCGGCTAGTTACTCATATCCGCAGAAAATTTATATCAGACAGTGAGTCAGCTAGGCTAAAGGAAACGGGTTCTGATCGCTGATCCTAGACGCGTGCGCATGTGCCTGACCTCAGGACCTCTGGGCCTCTCGCGTACCTTTATTTTACAAGCCTACAAAACACACGAATCGGTACAGTTCAATATAACATGAAAGAATAATTTTATGCTTTATTATGTAATTGTTTGTTATTTGATATAAAATAAAAGAAAGACAAGTAATTTTCTATGAAATTACCTTAGTATATTTTTGAGATACTTCTAGCTGTTTCAGTAATTATCTATAGTCTGAAATAGATTGCAATCAATGTTAGGGGGCGTCCATTAATTACGTGAGGCGTTTATTTTAAAATAAATCCAACGACAGCACAGATTAACGTCTTTACACTTAACTACGCATTTTGATATATCTCACGTGAGGTTAGGGGGGAGGTCAAGTCAAATCTCACGGTATCTCACCAAGAGGGGAGGGTGGGTCAAAAAATCGCCAAAATTGCCACACGTCATGGATGGAGGCCCCCTTATTTGATGCGAACGATAGTTATCAATAGAGTAACACGATACAAAAGAGGCCCTGAGCCCCTGAACTATAAAGGGGGTTCTCCCCGTCATTGCGATCATTTTTTTGTTCTAGACCATACCTGGGAACCTTCTACATAGTTACGGAGATATTGGGGGTCAAAGTTCCAACTTTTTCACAAGTTTTTTTTAAATACATGTTTCTAATGTATTTTTTTTTACTTTAAACACCTTCACGAACCACGTGCTATTCAATCCATCCATCAGTACAATGTTTTAAGTGCGTTAAATTGAGTTTTACCGTAAAACGTAATTTTTCAACCAAAAAAAAAAAATCGTTTCCCAGCAATATTTTTTGCGTAAAGTTACTTAGTTTGATGTACAGAATGCTTGGTTGACGGCTTCGTGAAGGGTCTATTTACACCCCGTATTTATTTCTTCATAGTGAACCTCTTAAATATTTACAAATAAAGAGCTCACTACCGTATACTAAACACCTACGTCGCAGTCGTAGGTAATATTCTAGAGGTGTTCTTGTACATAATAATTAAAATAACAAAGTAAGTAAGTAACGTTTAATTAAAATAACTTCACACTTGTATACGTAATCACACGTTATAGGCAGCAATGTAGACGTACTGTCGGCAGTAACTCATTCATTACTGAATGGTCGGAGTCATCGCTAATAAAATACTTAGCGTCTATGGCCGCCGCGCGACGGTCATGACTGACCATAGCCAGTTCAGTATGGTCGCCGCCCGGGGCGCGTGCGCATACCGGCTACAAATTATGTTATTGCTGTAAAGTTAAACGATGCAGCGCAAGGGAATCTTGTTCGACAAGCAAACGTATTATGGATGGCGGGTTGTCGGGATTTATGCCGTTAGGCTCGAACATTATGTGGGCAGAAGATGGGTTTGGTGCAATGAAAATACACTGGGTGCGATACACTGTTTCTATTAAGCCAACAAATTACTTGAAATTACAATTTAACACGGGGCACTATGAATCGGGTACAGTTCCAGGACGTCTCAACTCCGCTGCGATCAGACATTGAATGTCGTCCTCGCCTCGAACTGTAAACATTACGGCTCTGTAGAAGCACGCTGTGGTGTGGGTAGATTTGTAAGTCGGTCTGTGATGTCACCACTGGCGTGCTTGCGATTAATTCCAAGTCAGTACTAATGACCGGATCCGTCATAGATATTATGGCATGCACGGTAATCTAGAGATATCGGTTAGTTATAGCTTTTACATAGAGACGTGTTCAAACACTTTTTAAGTAGACATTTCCCCTCTACTGAATTAGGGAATACATGCAAATGTGCATGATTTCATCTTTTAAACAATGAGGGTAGTTTGTATACAATCAACGCGTACTGTTACCTAATCTAATCAACAATGACATCTATGGAAAGGTTATAATAACCAACTGCGAGTTGGACCAACCGCGAATTGGACCAATCGCGAATTAGGTGAATTGGACCAATCGCGAATTGGACCAATCGTGCCTAAAGGTATAAAAAATACAAAAAAGCTGTTCAATCTACTTTTGTTACTTAAAAAAGTCGAACTAAATCACAGGGCAAACTCCATTCGATAAATCCATAAAAGAAATAAAACATTTCGTTTCGACAATAAAAGATCCGTTCCAAAAAAGTACCGAGTATTAAATTATCGTAGTAGGGTATCAGAAATACAACAATAGTATGGAATTATTATTAGTACCACATTGTACCAGCCGCGGGGCATTTCCCGAAATGGCCGGACACGCTCGGCTGGGCCGGGCAGGCGGGCAGGCGGGCATTGTCGCCTGCAGGGCTGCAGCCCCACAGCTCCGCGTGAGCAGGACCATTGTGGCCGACAGGTTCCCTGATGAGAACCAAGCCAAGATTAAAATTACTTGACAGAATTGAAAAACACACCGCACCTTGTATAATACTCGATATTTGATTTGAAGTATGTCATGGTGTTACTTCTTTCGTAAATATGTTTGTCTTTTTGTATATTGGCGCCTTGTTTTTATATAGTTATACAAGTCGTGTAATTTGTATTATTTAATTGTGCTTCTGTGTGTTGTGCTATGTCTTTTGTGTGCACTAAATAAATGATTTATCTATCTATCCATATATCTATCTAAAAAGTATTTATTGTCTCGATTCGCCGAGTTATGTGAATCTGTTCCATCGATCGGGTGACGGGTATTGTTATCAGACATGTCGTTAAGTTGTCTCCACACAATTGAATATTATTTATTACTTTATAGATTTACTAAATAACTTTCTATTAAGAATCCAGCTGACGCACAATGCCCCGTTAAATTGAGTTCATTTAGTATATGAATCACTGAGAATATAATGACCATTTATTTAGTTATAGTTATAACGTCATGCCAACTAGGCGAGTCCTAATTAAGCCAAGCCATAAGTTACAACGTCATTTGCACCAGATAGGCTGTTTCTAGAATTAGTGCTATGCTTACTTTGGATAAGACGACGAGATTTTAGGCCATGCGTGGGATTAGTGGAAATTGCAAATGGACATAAATGATAAGTAAACTGTCTCTATTTATGTGCAGTTTATTAGCTAGCACAGTTTTGCTAGATCATATGGACCCAGCTTTACAGTGGTAACGTTTCAATCAATTCAATTGTATTCTGTTGAGAACTCAAGAAAAACTTAGTATGTCAGCCGCCTGCCATCCCATACAACTCATTCAAGTGATTATTAACAGAGCGAAGTAGGTGAACGTGCTTATCTTAGTATTTACTACATAATTACAGAGTGTATGTACCGGTGTGCATGCCCCTTTATATATAACATGTCACACGTGTCCTCGAATATATTCAGCCGCGGAGCTTTGTTCAACGAGCGAACCCGAGGGTGAATACAAAGTGTACGGGACCCACTAGCTACATAGATAGACAGGTATCTTTACAACGCTGTTTAAGAAACTCTCAACGGCTCTAATGCCAGAGCTTGTTACTCCGGACGTGACGTGCGTCGCAATGCTTTACTGAGCTCAAGTTTGTGAACTCAGGTCGATATACTTACGAGAAACTAATGACATTCGTACGACGCGACGTGCCTCTAGTACAGGCGGAGCACATGATAGGCACACAGGACACCGGACTGTGTGCGTCTGTACTCTAATGGAGTTTTGATACGCGCCCCGCGGACCGGACGCGGCCGACATTAGGCGCGACTCAATTGGACGCGCCCAACTAGGAAATTATCGTTTTAGCCGCGGCTAATGCTCCTACGATTATTCTCCAAGTTTCCTGGAAACTAATAATCATGGTTTCGTTAAATAGAGATCGTTAGGAGAACATTTACCACGAACTGTGTGTGAAATCTATACGTTGACGACAAAATTCGGACGCATTCCGATGTTAACGTTAAAAACGTTTACAAAACAGTTCTGAAAACCGTGCTATGTTTAACGTTAAACTAGTTAGCCTGATTTATTGTTTTGTTGGCCGGTGCCACATTACTGGTTGTTATGTAAAAAGTGTCATGTGTGCAATTAGCGAGATAAGAGCGATGGCAGATAGTCGCACGCCCTCGCTGCCGCGCCCCCCGCGCCCTGCACAATATGCGACGGAAGCGCGCGATTTAATTGTTTCCCTCCAACAAGCTGCATGTCGCTGCGGTGGACATGCAATTAACACAATGAGTATTGCACAAACAGCACTTTTTTGCAAAATTGCCGCTGGCGATGCGATGAGAGCGCAAAAGAGATGAGATGGATTGATGGTCGCACATAAGCCCCACTCAATTCCCATATACACCGTGATTTTTTAGTCGTCTTACAACGGCAGCCCACTTCATGTATCCAATGACTACTAAGCATTCATAAAAAAAAATATAATATTTATAAGATTTTAATAATTTAAATATTATTCAATATTATGACGCATGACGTAGTTAAAACACCCTGTTGTGAGCGATAATCTACTGGACTCGAGCGCTGGGTAGGCATATTCTCCCGTTTGACACCTAAACATCATTTACAGGATGTTTCATATTTTTTCTAATGTTTATTTATTTTTCTTTGTACCTATTACGGTAGGTAAAAAAAAAACGCGCCTAGAACGACGTTGTAAGACGACTAAAAAGTCACGGTGTATATAAAAAACAGACAACACTGAGTTGATCTGTTGTCTGCAAGTGTTTAAGTTCCTCCTTTTCGTAAACAGGATGCAGCGACTTATCACTAAATCTAGCATGTTTGGCATCGCGATATTCGCGATCGCACGACGTTGTCTAGATTCCGTACGATTGCTTCTGCCAAACTGTGAGAGTCGCCAAACATCGATGCATCATCGATTCTATCGCGAATTCGTGGATACCAAACAAACGCTGATTCACTGAAACGCGATTTGTACAAAACACCTAGTTACAATAGGTACTCGAATACAGCGTCGAAATCGTTAATTGGCAACGCTAAAGTATCGCATGTGCGCCGGTCGCTGCCGCCGCCGCGCCGCCCGGCCTCCCGGACGGCAGGTAGTGTGCCCTGTCATTTGCGTTCCCTCGTAATTGGCCCGAAATGATTGGTTGCTTGCTATTCCCTTTCGTGTCGCTACGACTTTTTTGGACCAGCAAATGAACTGTCTATGTCTGAGTTGACTGGTTGAAAAGCAGTCGAGCTATATTTAGCGTTGCGATTTATACGCGTTTTGCATGCGGCCGTGTTGTGTAGGCCGCCGCGCCGTCGGGCCGCTGGGCCGCTCGCAGCGCATTGGCAGTCGATTCGCGGCCGAGCGGCCCTTAGCCAGCGTTTCCTAAAAAGCGCTCGAACCACAATGGAGTTGTTTCGATAGCTCGTTTCTCAGAAACAGCGAGACTTGCCTTTGATGCGCCGACGATGTACCGCCTGTATGCCTAATGGGAACTCCGTGTGAGAAGTTCCCGCGTCGATGTGTCGTAGGGCGACCACGCAGCAGACGCGACGCCGGGCCCTGCGAGGAATTACAAAGTTATAAATTCTTCTGAATAATAAAAGCCGGCCATTTGTCATCGACTGCTAACATAACAGCTGGCCCAACCGCCACAGTTCTCAGGGCGGAGTTACGAATAAGGATTTATAATTAACGTGCTGTTCTCCTCGCTATATTTCGTGCCCTGAATCCGGCCCTTAATTTTTAAACATGCGCCAGTCGGTAATTACTAGAGCCGGGCCCGATACCGATACCCTCGACCGCAGGGTTATCATGAAACTGTACACCTCATAGCAAGGCACAGGATGTGGCCATGTGCGCCGGTGTGCCTGCGCTACTAAACCATGACGTATACTCCTACATCATTTATTACATGATGTGAGTCGACTGTTCTTAATTATAAACATAAAATTTATGCTTCAATCCAGTTTAACGATGCTCTTCAACATGTTTGAGTGCTAATGCAATTAGAAGCAGATATAAGTGCTGCTCGATAAATTAATTAGAGAAGCATCGCGCCGAGCCAGCCGGGTGCCGCCGCCCGTGTGCGCCCGTGCCGGCGGCGAGCGCTCCAGCCGGGGGAATACTGAAATATACCGCCATGGTTAATATTTATGCGAATATTATATTTAACTTTCAAACTAGTTTTATGCATAACGCATTACACGTTCATAATTCCCAAAGGGGCGAGCCAAATCCGTCCTCGGGCCGTTTCCGATGAGTGTTGCGATAGCGTCAGTAATCGGCCATCACGACCGCAAAGCATTATAATGTAGGTACCTAGTTGCCTACGTAGCTACGGGCTGCATTTAGTATGGTTCTCAGGTAATACCGAACACATTTTATTCATTGGAGAGCCCATAATGCATTAATTGCGTCATTCTGTGGCTGACTTTCACCTACTTCGACACCGTTTATTCATCGTCCAATTTAATTATGTTAAGGCAACAGTTTTGGAGCTTTAACAGTCCAGCTGTCGCTAGAGGCCCACTTCTACAGATGGACTTCCTCATCGATCGCTAGTCTCGTTCAAATAACGCAGTGCAGCCTTAATAGGTATTTCGGCGGACTAAGCTTGGATATGTCACCGTAAAATTTAAAAAACCGTTACATTATAATCTATCTAAATATGGTGGTTCGGAACACATGACGTTCAACCAATCAGCGCGCGAGGTGCGATCCGTCGCATGCCATTTCATAATTTGACGGTTTCACTCCGATTGATAAAAATAATGCGTTAAATTGTAAGCAGTATGCTACGGTTCGGAATCTTTTGACAGTTTACAATCTCGCGAGATAGATTATAATCTAACGGTATTTACAATTTTACGGGGACAGATACATAGCGTGCTATATTGACTTCACCCCACGTATCATTACAAGAAACCGCACTAAACGTCACCTACGTAAGTAGCAGGGCTCTAATAAGCGCTTGTTCTGATTGATAGGTTGGGGTAATGACTGGTTACGTTGATTGACAGGCTGAGGTAACAAGCAAGCACGTTGCACATACTGCCGACAGATGGCGTCGTCGGTGACGTTCTCAGGGTATTAGGTACACGACATTAACGATTTTACATAAAATGCGGGTTTTTTCAATGCGTAGGTAGGTATCGATTTTTATGTTGTGTACCAGAGAGAAATACTTAGTTGGATTAAAGTGATGTTTTTAAAATGTCGCACATTTCTTTTCTCTTTTGTACTAGGTATTTCAAAGCTGGGCTAAACTGCCTTAAAATTACCGTAATTCAAAATAATTACTCATACATAAATGTTTATTTTTCATTACATTCCTTTGTTAAGCACCTTCTACAAAATTCTCCTCAGTTACTCGTACTTTCCAAAAAACATTCGAATTATTCTGTTTTAATACCTATTTTAAAATATATTTCAGCTGTAAATATGTAAATGTGTATAAAACAATATAATTTGTATAATTAAGAACAGACTGAATCATCAGACCAAATAATATTTACTTATTTATTTATGTAAAGTACTCACATTTGCCCGGAGCAAGTCTCAAGAGAATTTCAGTTTGGAGATTTCAAAAGAATATTATAGTTCAACAACATTATTTATTTTATTATGTCCCTATTCATCTCAGTTTCATTTATCTTCAAATCTTTTATTTGACTACTTCAAATTTCGAAAATAAAATACAATAAAATTTATTGTAACATTGTAATGTACACTTTCAGCATAGCCCACGCCTCGATCTCAAATGACAGTCATACCGTCTGATATAATGACTGTTATTGTTACATAATTAAATACAAACAGCCGGTGCCTTTGCTCCTCTGATAAAAAACATCGCAAATGTTGAAACCATTCAACAATCTAACTCCACGGGGCTGCAGGGCTGCAGGGGTGCGTCCACTTGTCCTCAACAGATGCATTGACATCACTTCGAAAGTAAAAAGCATTGTAATCGGTAGATCCATTACACTAGCGGCATACAATTACATCCGACCGACAAGCAGACTAATATTGTTATACTGACGTCGAGAGCAGTAAGGGGTATGTAATGAAAAGCATAATTTATACATCTGCCCGTGGCACAAATAACCATAATTTCAGGTTCATGCTCTCTAGGCCACCGCTAATGAGCTGTCTGTGTTTGATACTTATACAGTCCGTTTGAGTACTAACATGAAGTAACTTCGGAGATCGGACTGCGCAACTCGAAACACATTAATTAAAGTAAGATATACTCGTAAACAAACATCAATTTTATTAGCACGGACACCGGCGGTTTGAGACATACATAAAGGGTGTAAAAAGACCCGTAACGAAGCCGACGACTTGTTCTCCCCGTCATTGCGATCATTTTTTTATTCTAAACCATACCTGGGAACCCTCTACTTACGGACATATTGGAGGTCAAATTTCCAATTTTTTCACAAGTATTTTTTTAAATACTACTTTTTAAGGTTTTATCTTTACTTTTATTACCTCCATGACCCGTTAACTATTCAAAGCATCCATCAGCACTAAGTTTAGAGTGCGTTACATTGAGTTTTACCGTAAAACATGTTTTTTCACCCCAAAAAAAGTCGTTTCCCAGCAATAATTTTTGCGCAGAGTTACTTAGTTTGATAAACAGAATGCTTGGTTGACGGCTTCGTGAAGGGTCTGTTTACACCTTGTATTTGGGCAGGTCAACCTAGAATCTAGACGTAAGTATCTAGAGGCTTCTGTACTGTATGGTATTGTTCATGGTAATTTTGATTGCCCACGAGCAAACTATGTTATGTAGTCCCACGCACCGTTAATATACGTAGTACCCGTGGAGGGTATATATAATTATATATATATAGCAAATAGGGTATATTTGCTGTCAATACCTGTCGAACTAATTCTGGTTTGCGCTGCCCTATCCGTCGAATGGTTGAATCTTATTGTAATTTTGTTAATATTGATATTTTTGTGTGCTCAAAGTCAAAATTTAAATCTAATGTTATGAAAATGTTATTACTAACCAATAATTGTTATTAGGAATGTAACTAGTCTAGATTTTATTGTTTAGAATTAATTACTTTATGCAAATTATTTAGAATCTATATTTTGCATGATGTAATTAATATTTTGTTTATAATTGCTAATTGATATTTCTATTTCTATAATTATTTATTATTAATGTGATGTAATTATTTATTACCTATCTAGTGGCACTCATTATCATATTTTCTTTTGTTAATGCGGATAATGCAGTGTGTGCAATATTGTTAATATTTTGTATTATGTTTCCTCTGTTCCAACACATATTGTAGCATATAGCATATTGTAGCATTGTGTTTATTGTCCCTGAATAAATAAAATAAATAAAAATAACGCATTCGCATCTAAATAATTTAAGTTGAATGACACTATAACCGAGCCAGTATATGTGTGTGTGTGTATATATACTTCTCTGTGTGATTATTATTTTTATTATTGAAACTTTACTGTAACTCTGTATAATAACTCGTAGTAACGTACGTAACTCGTAAGGAGCTCGTGGCTAAATAATAACAGCCACTCGGATCGATCTTTAGGTTAAGTCGTGCTTGCCTAGGTTGGTCTGTGGATGGGTGACAACCCATTACATCCCGAGTTTTCTCCGTGCCTCGAAAAGCACGTAAAGCTGTTGATCCTGGCTGTCATTTGTAGATCTTTGACAGTCGTTACAGGTAGTCAGTAGTTACCAAGGGGGATTCTAATTACCCAGTACTAACTGGGTTGTGGAGATCAGATAGGCAGTCGCTCCATGTCAAATACTGGTATTCAGCTGCATCCGGTTAGACTGGAAGCCGACCCCAATATAGTTGGGAAAAGGTTAGGCGGATGATGAACTCTGTGTAATAACTAATAAGCGCTGTATGTGTTTTATTATAATGATGTTCCTCTATGATAATTAGGTGGGATCGGTTCGCACATCTGTTGGAGTACAGTTACACCGTGTCTGTGCGAATGTGCGAATGTTTCACTGAAAGTGTGCGAATGTGTAGCTGTACGTGGAACATGTACATGTGTTGGTTAAAGTAACACATGATCATAAACTGTAAGCACTTGCTAATTCAATTGTGTAAATGCGATTTCTTTTGCTCAAGAATATTACTAAAAGGTCGGTCGATGGATTGGCTTGCCCCCAATTACATGAGACTTTACTGGCGAAATGTGGGTGTACTATATGGGGTACACCTGTGCCGAAACCTTTCAGGGATTACGGGTGTGATGTTATGTTTTTAATTATGTTTAAAGTTTTTAATTAAGATAATATATTTAAAAAAAATGTTTTTTCTATTTCGTGTAACTTGTTAAGTATTTTGGTATATGTTTTTTGATTCTTTGGTCTAGTATCATGTAAAAGGAATACACGATTCAATGAATTTATCTTGATACAAAAAAATTGCAAAGATATATAAAGTTATTTACTTTTTGACATCACGGCGTAACGCTTAAGAGTTATTCACTGGAATTTACTTTAAAACATAGAGAATTATCATATCAAAGTTTACTCAAAGTAGTTTTAAATTTAATTCATTTATTTTGTTAGAAAAAGAGTAAATTCGTTTTGGCACATACGTCGTTTTATTCCGAGCGCACGCACATTATAGCCATCTCTTTTTTTGCGTTTCAAAAGTAATTGCATCACTCTCGCTCGCTTAGTAGATCAGTCGAGTTATGATTTATTTTCGCGGTAGCGCCTTAAAACAGACTAGGTACTAATGTATCAACACAGTAAACAAACATCATTCCGTATCGTAGGAGAGGCCTCAGAGGCCTAAGTCCGGTGTTGAACCGCACTAACGACCCGATTGATCGGCCCACATCACTAGTTCCACAAATACTAGGTAACTTGACTTCAAAGCTATCTGTTTCTACGAAGACTGGTACAGTAATCGATACTCACAGACACACGGTACTCCTGGAGCCAGACCACGGCACATAAATAACGCGCGGCTTTGTCCGGGAAACTTACTTTGTCTCGCGGACACCCGGACACCGGACACGGCAACACAGCGGACAGGAGACATGATGTATGTGCTGAAGATTATAGATGTCGCTGCTGATACCGTTACAGAGGAAGGAGCGTCTTTAGAAATGTATGTTGAGAAAGAAACATCGTACCCGGATGAGTGTGATCATGTGATGTATGATTTATGCTTTAGATGTACAACATGTTACACGGGATCCAATTTGGTAAGAAATATTTACAGATAGGTATAGGTAGGGTGTATTCATTAGCTCTTCTAGGTACCTACTGTTTATCTCAATCATCATCATCTGCCTAGCCTTTTCCCAACTATATTGAGGTCGGCTTCCAGTCTAACCGGATGCAGATGAATACCAGTATTTTACATGGAGCGACTGCCTATCTGACCTCCACAACCCAATTATTATTGGGTAATACGATACCCCTTGGTAAGACTGGTTGTCAGACTTTTTGGGTCACTGACTGCCTAACGACTGTCAAAGATCTACAAATGACTCCCGGGGCCAACGGCTCAACGTGCTTTCTGAGGCACGGAGGAAACTCGGTATGTAATGGGTGGTCCCCCATCCACAGACCAACCTAGGCAAGCACGGCTTAACCTAAAGATCGACCCGAGCGGCTGTTATTATTAAGCCACGAGCTCCACCTGTACTGTATATCTTAATCATGTTTTGCAAATGCATTTCAATCTAATAAGTAGGTCTGGTGGTCCTTTAACTAAGTAGTGATAATAAAACCAGTGCAGGTGATGAAATGATGTAATAATTGATGAAAGTTCTTAAACTGTCATGGTCACTAACATCATCATTATCTCTAGAGACGGGAGTCGGGGTCTCTCTTGAGTTACATAACCCTCAGGTCATCTCAACAGAACGCCACTATACAGGGTGTAAACAGACCCTTCACGAAGCCGTCGACCAAGCATTCTGTGCATCAAACTAAGTAACTTTACGCAAAAATTTTTGCTGGGAAACGACTTTTTTTTTGGAGTGAAAAATCACGTTTTACAGTAAAACTCAATGTAACACACTCAAAACTTAGTGCTGATGGATAATTTAAATAGTAAACGGGTCATGCAGTTAATTAAAGTAAAGATAAAACCTTTAAAAGTGGTACTTGAAAAAAAAGTTGTGAAAAAGTTGGAACTTTGACCTCCAATATCTCCGTAACTAGAAGGCTCCCAGGTATGGTCTAGAACAAAAAAATGATCGCAATGACGGGGAAAACTAGTACCTTTCGGCTTCCTTTAAGGTCTTTTTACACCCTTTATACCTAGACTGGTTAAAGAAGCTATTGAGATCACCAAATATAGGAACTTCAATCGGGAGGATGGGTTTAAACTGTCGAGAGCCTGGAATCTAGTGGTCCAGCAGTGTAAAAAAAGAAAAAGTGCCGAAAAAAGTTCGCGAGCGGACACAGTGAATCGAGTGGCGAGTAACAGCGGTACTGAGTGCAAAAAACGAACAAGAAAGAGGGTAGACCGATTTGTCTGCTTATAAACACCCACCCGCAATAACTTCAGTTTATCCGTGATAATGGTGCTTGCAACAGCGCCGAAATATCGGGAACTCAAACCTAACAGTAAACATGGTAAATATCCCGTCTCTAAAGTTAATGATAATTGATGAGGTTCTACTAAACTATTAAGCATGCTTATGACTGCTGGTTATAACGTAACGACTCATCCAGCAAAAGTGAGCTGGTGTGCAACTCCAACCGGCAATATTCTTTAGAAGTTTGATCCAAAATCAGCATGAAAGTTACATGTAGGGTCGAGTCGGGGGCTCGCGGCGCAGCGCCAATATTCTAAACTTTAGCGCGAATAGTTCGTTGATTTGATTTTCAGGAGGAATATAATTTTGTAGGTAAAACAAGGTGTAAACAGACCCTTCACGAAGCCGTCAACCAAGCATTCTGTACATCAAACTGAATAACTCTAAGCAAAAATTATTGCTGGAAAACGTCTTTTTTTTTTGGGTCAAAAATCACGTTTTACGGTAAAACTCAATGTAATGCACTCAAAACTTAGTGGTGATGGATGCATTGAATAGTAAACGGGTCATGGAGTTAATTAAAGTAAAGTTAAAACCTTTAAAAGTGGTATTTAAACAAAAAACTTATGAAAAAATTTGAACTTTGACCTCCAATATCTCCGTAACTAGAAGATTCCCAGAACAAAAAATGATCGCAATGACGGGGAGAACAAGTGCCTTTCGGCTTCGTTAAGGGTATTTTTACACCCTTTATATGAAAAACAGATGCAAGTCTAGCGGTGCGACTGTCATTTAATTTGGTGCGAATTTGGATTTACTCAGGCCCTCTCCTGTTAGGATGCTTGTGTCAACATACTAAGTAACAATGACTGGCAGTGGCGAAAGTACCATACAACTCGATTCCTACCGGCTTCCTTTTGAAAACGGGCACAATGAGTAATCCATAGACAAAAAATAAAATCACATTAAAGATATGTACTCCGGCTTATCTCTCAAAAAATTAACCCTGCGCTACTTACGACTAGATATTAGTATCTAACATGACATTGCTAGAGCACATAAAGGGTGTAAATAGACCCTTAACGAAGCCGAAAAGCCCTTGTTCTCCACCACCATACCTGGGAGTTACGGAGTTGTTGGGGGTCAAAGTTCCAACTTTTTCACAAGTGTTTTTTAAATACAAAATTTTAAGGTTGTAACTTTACTTTAAATACCTCCATGACCCGTTTACTATTCAGTGGACCCATAACTACAATGTTTTGAAGGCGTTACATTGAGTTTTACAGTAAAAGATTATTTTTCACCCCAAAAAAAAAGTCGTTTCCCAGCAATAATTTTTGTGTTGTAGGGTTAGTTAGTTTGATGTAAAGAATGCTTGGTTAACGGCTTCGTGAAGAGTCTGTTTACACCCTGTATACCCATACCATCGTATTACATAGTATTCGTACTCGCAAGCAACTCTAATAAAGTACATTCCTTCAACAGTTTTATGGGCAAATAGCAAGTCATAAATGCGATACGATCCGAGATAGTTCCCATTGCTCAGCTCTTGTTGAGCTATAACCGGCAGTCGGCACAATGCGGCCGGCTTGCGAAGTATACACATCTCAAGTAATGGCTGTGGGCTGGCGATATTACCCTCATCACGTCAAACATGTGACGTATTTAAGTGGAATTACTTCAATTTCACTAGTCACCAGTATCGAAGGGTCAATTTTTGTAAGAGGTAAGCCGGTGTACTTATCTTTATTGTATGTATAGAATTTTGTCTATTGAATACTGACTGTGCCATTTTTCAAAGGGAAGCCGAAGAATCGGGTTGTATGGAACCTTCGCCACTGCTAGTCACTAGTCTCTACTCCACTCTATGTGACTCTGCCCGGCTGGCGGCTGTGCGAATGGTAATTACCCGCTTTGTTCGGAGCACTGAGCTCACAAAGGTAGCAGACGCGAGTAAATAAAAGCTAAAATACGAACATTACAGCAGTTATCCGCGCATAATAACGAGGATATTAGTGAAATTTGAATAATTTGTGAGTCGTTATTACTGTTGCTAGTTTGAACGAGCTCGCTTGTAAGAGTTGGTTGCGCACGCCAGCCGCCATCGCACCGCCTGCACCGCGGGAGACTGAGGCGGGGGGGAGAGGGCGGGAAACAGACGTGCGCTCACAAATTAATGCTTAAATAATTAATTAATCATCTCCGGCTTAATGATGCGTCTGTTGGGCGTTGCCATGACGATCTCACAGTATTACCAACTATATCATAGAGAGCCGTGAGCCGTGAGGCGGCATGGCAGGGAACATGATCGGCTCTTAGTCACGACTTTAGAATTCAATCTCCTTTGATCGTCTGCGCGCGACGTGTGGGTGAATACCTTTACATTTTTTTGTTAGAAACGCTTTCGATTCTACAAACCTATGCAGGAAAAATACTCGGAATACAAACAAATGTTTTACGACTACACCCATTCGCGTTTGGCACATAAAACAATATTACTGCAGTTGCCAGTTGCGACCATTTTAATTACTTTCTGTAAACAAAGTCGTTTCATCCTTACTACGATCAGACGCTGCAAGGAGTCGTTTTGGGAGAGGTTCCACATAGCTAACCGTATGGGCGAATAGGGAGCAATTCACTACCTAGATAGTTATCCCTGGGTAGAACAAAATATGTAACAAAATGCACGCTAGGTGTGTAAATAGTTTTGGATTTGGGGAAACTTTAAACGAGTCCAACGTAGACGAAGTTTCCTAGCTATGTCGCTGGCTGATACATAAAGTGGTATTGGGCGAGTGCTCGGCTGCCGGCGACGATTGACTCCTAACGACTCGATATAAAACGGCTCAGGCGTAACTAGAGCCTCAGACGAACAATGCTATAGCTTTTAACGGTCATAATAAAAGGAGAAAGCCCATAAAGTGCGAAATATAAAACGCTCGCCGTAAAAAGGTAAGTTAAATAAGTTTATTGCGCGCCGTTACTTTAATTTGGACCTCCCGAAGTACCTAATGTGCCTATAGGTACAGATACGGTGCTCCACCTAACAATGGTGTGACAGCATGAACAATGGTAGTGGCATGGTGTACTTTGTCGGCCCCGTTACGTGTTAAATATCAGGCATTGTCCTTTAAATAACACGTCGCCTTTTTGCTTTCATGTTTTTTTCGCAATATCGTTCGCGTGAATAGTCGTGTCGCAGTCGTAGTCGTACTGCTACTCGCGTTTACAAATATAAGTTGCGAAATTGCTTTTGTGCAGACGTGGAGCCGCCTTGGATGCAATAAAGCCCTTACAGAATAGTTGGCAAAAGTCGATAAAAGTAGCTCGGAGTCGAAACGACCTAGAAACTGGAAAGAATCCCTACAAGCTCTCGCAAGGCTTGCAAGCGATGGCTGCCTTGTATTACTGTACTGCTGATGTGTAAGTAATGGCTTGAAATGGCGCTGGCGCCGGCTTCCGCTCGGTGTGGTGGATATAAACGGGTGCCAATGACGACATTATAGAAGTACCTAGTCGCGTTGATCGAATTGGGCCTTTTCCGTCGGGCTTGGGGGTCGGGTGAACGTGAACGGGTTCGCCTATTTCAGGATTGTAATTTACGGTAATCTTGACCCTAATTGCATTTATCACATCCGAAGGAATGTAGGGTGTTCGTAGTTGTTATTGTGCGATACTTTCTGCCATAAATTATTCTCATACAATGTCTACACAACTTATTGAAACACCCTATAACGTTCCCGGCGGGTGCTTTATTGTATTTTGGTATCTGCTTGTTATGTTTTTTCCTTTATACTTTGGAACTTTACACCCAGTTCCCGGGTTTACTTTTATTCTAAACTAGCTTATGCCCGCGGCTTCGCTCGTGTTAATTTAGAATTTTACAATCAATTCGGGTTGTATTCTGCTTGTAGTAATATAATTAAATCAGGATTCGAAAGACACGTGGCGCTATCTATTATATTTAAGAACGTTTTTGTGGTTTTCCTCGGGAACAGTACTTTTTTCGGGATGAAAGTTACCTTATGTCCGTTTCTGTATACCTGACACGTATATGCAAAATTTCAGGATGATCGGTTCAGTGGTTTAGGCGTGAAAAGGTAGCAAACAAACAAACAAACTTATAATATTAGTAAGGATTCTAAGCAACCACAACAAAGTAAGTATATTGCAAATGAGATGTGTCGTCAGCTCGTCTCGTAGTCCATAGTGCATGCTTTACTGTCAGGAATAAAACGAAATAGTCGGCAGTGGGGCTAGTGGATGTACTCGTAGTTCCGAAATTCCGAATAGTTGTGGCTGGCAGAGACGCAGAGTACTGCGGCACGGTTGGCTAAATAGAGGAACTGTGACGTCATAACACAAAACAACACTAATGGCTATTTTATGGATGAAAGAGGTTTTTGTGACGTCAGCTATCCTTGTATAATTTGGCAGTCGTGCTAATGGGCCCCTTGTGCAGAAATACAGTTTTATAGTCTGACGCTACTACATTATAATACATCATTCTCAAATTGTCATCATCATCTGCCTAGCCTTTTCCCAACTATATTGGGGTCGGCTTCCAGTCTAACCGGTTGTAGCTGAATACTAGTATTTTACATGGAGCGACTGCCTATCAGACCTCCACAACACAGTTAGTACTGGGTAATACGATAACCCTTGGTAAATGGTAAAACTGGTTGTCCGACTTTTTGGGCCACTGACTACCTAACGACTGTCAGAGATCTACAAATGACAGGAGACCAACGGCTTAACTTGCTTTCCGAGGCACGGAGGAAACTCGGTATGTAATGGGTGGTCACCCATGCACAGACCAACCTAGCTAAGCACGGCTTAACCTATACATCGACCCGAGCGGCTGTTAGTATTTATCCACGAGTTCCTCATTCTCAAATTGTAGATTATAGATACAAAGAACATTTAACCTTACCTTACCTTTTTTTTCATGTTGCCAAAGTCTCTTTTGGTCAACAACAATTTGCGAAGCTCCAAACACACCTTTTCCTGAATTCGCTAAAAATATTTGTTTTCGGGGGAAAATTACCAGGAAATAAAATGTAGAAATTATACCTTGGTTTGCCAAAACTTTCCGCGAAAAACACGTGGCGACGCGCGCCTTGGGTGGGGTGGGCAGTGGGGGACGAACCTACACAAATGAATACAAACCAGTCTGATGAATGATGAAGATGTGTGTATTTTGTACATTGTCATAGTCATTTATTCATAAAAAAAACTGTATCTGAATTTAAACACAAAAAATACACAATTACTGTACATACACTAAAATAAATTTCATTTGAATTATGGAATTCAAATGAAATTTAAATTGTTGATGTAATCTATGGAGATTACATCAACAATTTAAAAATAATATATTTACATTTCATCAATACAGTATTTCGACATACAATATGGCCAACACCCTAAAATTTAAAACAATAACAATTAAATAATAAAATTAACTAAAGATAAATTTGCTGAAATTGCTAGAACAAATAAAAAAGTTAAATTTATTGTTACGTCAATAAATCAGAATGAACAAAATCCAATAAAATACTTAGGGACTTAAGGTTACCATTTCGAAACATATTTTGACGAGGATGCAAAACTACACCTTGTATGCTAAATACTACAATCCATATTTCATCCAACCATGAAAGCAGGAACATTCAGTAATTCTCGGCATGGCGGCGAAGCTCGCGCACCACTGATACCCTTGAGAGCGCTTGTTCAAACAGCTTCCTTGCGCCTGTACATGCACATATACAGTATAGTAGGCAGATTAGATTAGATTGATTCGATTAGTCTCTATGTGTTTGTTTGTGCACATGTGTACTCTCGCGAGTCGCGAGCACATCGCATGGGATGGGAAGCGTCTTGTGGATGTTTAGACGCCAGCGCTACTCGATCACTGTATTACGAAGTTAAACAAGTCGATGCCAGATTAGCATACGATATTTTTTGATGCAGTTTCGTTGCTCAAATTTAAAAAATACAATACAACACTTGTAAAGTATCACATTCCAAAATGAGAAATAACTTAGTTCAAGGTGTACAAAAGGAGGAGGAGCTCGTGGCTAAATAATAATAGCCGCTCGGGTCGATCTTTAGGTTAAGCCGTGCTAGCTTAGGTTGGTCTGTGGATGCATTACATACCGAGTTTCCTCCGTGCCTCGGAAAGCAAGGTAAGCCGTTGGTCCCGGGTGTCATTTGTAGATCTTTGACAGTCGTTAGGTAGTCAGTGGCCCAAAAAGTCGGACAACCAGTCTTACCATTTACCAAGGGGTAACGTATTACCCAGTACTAACTCGGTTGTAGAGGTTAGACAGGCAGTCGCTCCATGTAAAATACTGGTATTCAGCTGCATCCGGTTAGACTGGAAGCCGACCCCAACATAGTTGGGAAAAAATTAGGCAGATGATGAGTTCAAGGTGTACAAAAGTAAAAATATGTGACGATTAAGGATCTCGTCGAGCTTGTACAAAAACAAATAGAAAACAGGAACTGCGGTCACAGCGATTAAACGGAGACTTGATTTTGACGCTTCTTTTTAACATACAATAAAACACCTACCATGTAAAAGGCGTGTAACAGAAGAAAGAAACTTCGTGCCCACTTGCACGGGACCTTGTACACTGTCCATACGGTGCGATATTCCGGGAAGGGACACGTTCAAGCTGTGTGCAAACACCTTTACTTCGCTTTGTGTATATGCCCCGGTGAGCGGTCAGGTTACATTGTTAGTGGGGTCCCACCGACCCTACCTCACCTTGAATACATAGAAAAATATTATTCAATTATCTCGAGTTAAGGTTTACGTGAGATAAGTCCATGGTTTTCAAAAGAAACTTGTTCTCTTTCTTATAGGTATGTTTTTTAGGACAATGATTTATTCTTGGTGCACATTGGTTGGTTTGCTTTTCTCCACACCTTGTGTCATAGCGAATGCTGATAGTAGGGTTGATAGTAGTACCTCTTGTCGGCTAAGGGGGCATCCATTAATTACGTGAGGCGTTTAGGGGGAGGAGGGTGTCGAGCCGAATCTCACGAAGGAGAGAGGGGCGATCTCGGAAAATATCAAGTGTTTTTCCCCGCAAGAAGCAGTAAAAAACTGTGAGAAAACTGGGTTTAAATTAAGTAAACTTGTTTCTTCACTTTAATATGGCTACATCCCACACAACAGTATTTAATAATAAATATTCAATGAAAATAATTAAGGATATTAAAAAAAATGTAACGCAATCAAGCACAGATTAACGCATTTACACTAAACTACGCATTTTGATAAATCTCACATGAGATTAGGGAGAGAGGCTGAGGGGGTCAAGTTAAATCTCACGACATCTCACCAAGGGGAGAGAGGGGGTCGAAAAATCGCCAAAATTGCCTCATGTGATAAATGGACGCCCCCTAATTACAACTGCAATCATTAATCTGTCTAAATGCAAGCGTAACTGTAAAGTTCCCATCGCTCGGACGCCTTGTTCCACTGTACATGTTCACGGCTGTGCAGCTCTTCAATCTCGGGTTGGTTATGGTTGCTTGTGATAAGTCTAGGTTCATTATCCTGTGTATAGGAAGGGTGAACCCCAAACTCCACAGTATAATTTACATTCGTATAAAAAGCCAATCTCCACCTGGCATCGCCACCTTCACTCATTATGTACGCTTTTTTAACGAAAGGAAAATGGTCGAGTCATCTTCGCCGCGTCTATTGGTTTCATTCATAACGGCTTCGATCAAAAATCGATTATTTTGATGTCTAACGGACTTCTTTTGTTGGGCACATAATGGAAAATACCTTCAACTTACAGAAATGTAAGTTGAAGTTTTAATCAATAAAACTTAGCCGTGCCCGTGGCCATACCAAACTCAATGCTCGACTAGGCCTTCAAGTGTTAACATAGTAATCCTAAATTATACTGTCACTTACGGGATATCATATATAGTTCATATTCTTTCTTTGTCTTTTGCTACGCGCACTACTGGGACTCGACACTAAGTCACGGCAAAACACACTCACAGTATCACCAGGTTTTGTGGAGTCCTCATTAAGAAAGAGGGTAGACAGATTTGTCTGCTCTTAACAATTTATTTTCCATCCACCCGCATTCTCCAGTCAACTCGCGATCATGGCGCTTGCAACAGCGTCGAAATATCGGGAGCTCAACATAATGGACAATCACGGAAGATATCCCATAAGTGACAGTATAAGTTTAGTTGTTAACCGAGAAAGCTTAAAATAGTAATCTTAGCTCATATTTCTGTATTATATCAGTTTAGTTCCGCTGTCATCACCAGGTATTCGGTTATCTAGGAAATTAACAGTACCTGGTCTATAATTGAAACAATCAACAACAAAAAAAAGCCATAGATCAAATACCGTGAAACCACGTCACAAGCCAGAAGGTCGTGGATTCGAATCCGCCACAGCGCAACCATAGCGAACTATTTAATTTGTAGACCACTCAGGCTAAGGTTGAGGTTCCACGTCATACTTGAACAACTAAATATTATGTTTTTGTGGCGCGACCTTTACCGCTACAACAAGTTAACAGCTTTCTTTAAAGTGAAAATATATTGTGCAAATTGCAATTATTTTAACGACAAGGTGTCAAATTCATGGCTGCAATATAGCTAACGGTATGGCAGAATAAAGTGCTATCAACAACACGACCCGTCGCATAAAATTGTCCCAATATCACGAGAGCTATTCAATGCAGAACGCTGACAATGCACAAGATGGATCGTAGTGCAGTGTGTGTGGATGGACCCGGACAATGGGAGACTGGGATACGGACACAGGACAGCGGACAGCACTTCGGAGACATCATTATTTACATACTAGTAAGTGCTGCAGTATTGAGGTATATGAATGAAATAGCTGCAGTTCTACACTAGTCGCTGACACCGCACCGGTTCACAATACTGCAATGACGAGTTGAAAGTAGGAACAAAGCCTACAGGTTATATGTAGAAGGAAAGAGGAATATTATTAATAATAGAAGCCATCTGTGGCCATGGCCCACTATCATATAAAGTCAGACAAACATCTTGTATGGAATGGTACCTGCGCCATTTTGTCCTGTGCCCAATATCTATCTTCTATATGTACCCACCTATTGCGTGCCAGGACTATCAAATTATCAATAACATCGCTTGCCTAAGGGCGGAACACACTGGCAGACAAATATTTCGTTAGTTAGGGTAGTATTATGTCGTCGCTCTCCCCCCGCTCCCGTGCTGCAGCTCCCTTCCCACCGCCCCTCACCGCTTTGATCTCTCTGTTCTTAATTACTGGCTTCTAAAAAATCCGGCGCAAGTTTTATGGAAGTTATAAACGCTCTGGTAGCTACCGCACCGCTCACTGGGAGGCACATCAGTAGGACTGAACCACCGGTCTACTCAATTGAAGACCTTCAAGAATATAACAAAGGGCGGTTTTATTTAGATAGATAGATAGATAAATCATTTATTTAGTGCACACAAAAGATATAGCACAACACATAGAAGCACAATTAAATAATAAAAATTATACGACTATAAAGGGTGTAAAAAGACCCTTAACGAAAACGAAAACCACATATTCTGCCCATCATTGGGATCATTTTTTTCTTCTAGACAATACCTGGGAAACCACAGGTTCTGGAGATATTGAAGGTCAAAGTTCCAATTTTTTCACAAGTTTGATGTACAGAATTCTTGGTTGACGGCTTCGTGAAGGGTCCGTTTACAACCTATATAACTATGTATATAAAAACAAGGAGCCAATATACAAAAAGAAAAACATATATATTTGTTGCCGATGTAATTTATTTGCGTATACAGACAGACCTTTGAGCTAGCACAAAGTGGAATTCGAAGCTATGAGATGAAGTAACTCGATAACCAAACCGGTTACGGTAACGGTTTTAACATAAACTATCACAATATAGTCAAACGAACTGTAACGAACGGTGTGTAATGAGCCTTCTGTACTTATCTACTGGTTGGCCGCACCCGCCGCCGCACCGCGCCGCTCTGCCACGATCGATCCTAATGAGATATTTTAAATACACTGTACCTGTAGGCCGGGGCCGGGCTCGGGTGCAGACACAAAGTGAATACCGCCGCGTGTAGCACAGCGCAGGCTCTGAGGGAGGCCGACCACTATGTAGCGCAGGCACAGGCGCGAGCACAGAGCACAGACGTGCCATCACTCGTGCACGTTCGTACGTGTGTACCTAGCCTTAGTACGGCCCGTACCTCTAAGCAAATATTTGTACCGAAAGAACTTTGAGAAATATTCCTCTGAGCCTTGAAATCTTACTTAGTTGTACAAATACAAGATGAAGACTTTACTTTTGTCTCTATTATTAAATTACTGAGAAAACAGCTTTACCTGAAACCATCGCAACGTAAACAGCTGAAGAATACGTTTTCTCGTACATAAGTAATACTCTTTTCTATGTACTAGTCCGGGCAAGGCTGCGCTTATAGTAATTTATAATTAAATAGCGCCCCTAAGTCTCGGTAAAAGAAGCTCTAGTAAGCTAAGTACTTGCGGCAGCTCTAGTACGTAAAGTAATCCATTACACTACACCTCGACAGGATTCCACTTACATAACGCTGTTTATTCTCCGTGCTTCGTAAGCCCCTTCTGATTATAATCTAATCCCGAATGCTAATCAATAGGGACTTAGGTTGAGCCCTTTTATCGTCAGAACCAGCCGTTGAACTATTGAAACGGCCGAATTATTTATTGTTCTCGACGTTCTCTTGTACTCCTAATGTATGTAATCGATATTTAATTGATTTGGGCACTGTTCTCATAAAACTCGGGAACTTGTTTCAGTAATCTTTTATACTGATCTGGAAATAACTAAACATTAAAGTTATGTGCTTTTTATTGAAAATAACTCGTAAAATGTAAAATTATTATTGAACGATAGCTCTGACGGATAAGGTACGGACGTTGGGACCCCTATCTTGATTCTGAATAATCATATTCGGTTTTTTTACTTTTGTTACCTTGCATACCAAAGTACCACACAGTAATTTAGGGACAAACTACAATGGACAGTTGGAAATGCATCCTCGAAAGTCATTAGCAAAACCGTGCTGTTTGGGCCTCTGCCCAGTACTCAGACGTTACCGGCCCACTTGGCAGGACTTGGCTTGCCAAACCTGCCAAGTTCCAACTGTTCGAGACGAGCACAGATGACATCTACTTGTCGTATATGTCAGGATTTATTCCGTTAGGCTCGTACATCATGTGGGCAGACGATGGGTTTCGTGCTATGACAACACACTGGGTGCGATGGTGACCAGTCAGTTCACCAAACATTAATTCAAAAATTTTTACTTGACAAGCAACGATTGGCAAAAACATTGTTTGTCATTTCATCATTCTACAACCACAAGTTTACCAAATATTTCACTTAGCAAAATAATTATCCGCTAAACTTTTATTTAATAACGTATTATTTGACAAAGAATTCATTATTTTTTAATTTTCTTCCATAAATAACGTTTGGAATAAAGACATTACACAAATTGACTTAATATAACATAATTAAAAAAAAAAAACTCACATTAGTATAATTGCTCTGGACTTTTAAAAAAAAAAAGAGAAAATAAATGAATTTTGTTTTCTATAAGCACAAACCCCCCAAACAAACACAGATGCTGACAGAAACCCTAACCCTAGACGGTCGACGTCAGGGGCACCCCGAGGTTCGGTTAGTTAGGTTCCTTTAAACCCTGTAGACAGATATAGGAGCCCCGCGCAGCGGGGCTCCGTCGACTGAATTGTAATGAAATGATATTTAGTAGAAACGTGATTTATCCTAATGAATCTAAATGAGAAATGAAAAATGTATAGATGATTAAATATCATCTGATGCATTTTTAAAAAGAATTGTTTGCCAAATAAATGTATGTAAAACGAGTGTTTATAAAATAATACATTTGCGGATTAAGTCGTTTTCGAAATAAAAGTATACGAAACGTTGGTTTTAAAATGAAAATTTGTCAATGGAGTTTTGGTGAAACTTTAGTGAACCGGGTGCGATACACTATTTCTAGCAAAACTAACGAATTACTTGAGATTACAACTTAACACAATAAAACGGCTCAGAATGAATCGGGTACAGTTCCAAGACGTCTCAACTCCACCGCGATCAGACATTGACTGCCGCCCTCGCCTCGAGCTGAACATCAGGGCTCTGTACAAGCAAGCTGTGTTGTGGGTAGACTGGTAAATAGGACGCGTGATGTCACCACAGCACACAGGCACGCTTTCGATCCGACATACTTATAATTATAGACTATCTGCTACCTATCTGCTACGTCACTAAGACACATGTGTCATCTTGATATCCTTAATTAATGGTGATTTATCAATGCAATGCGGTCGACCGTGACGTGATGTTCAGCAACATTAACGTAGGCAATGGAAAGCCCCATTTGATCACAGCTACCTAGTTCCAATGGTTTCCTAGTATTGAGTTCATTTGGGGAAAAATACGGTGACGTCATCACGCGATAAACAACTTGAATCAGATTATTTGAAACGCGTTTCTGCTGAAACAATGACTGTATAAACTAAACCCACAGACAGCACTAAAATAAAGTATAAAAACATAATAAGTGAGTGTAATGTAAGACTGCATTTTATTTCCCGACACATAACGATTTCTTGTAACATTATATTAGTTTTACGTGTTGTGCAATAAAGTGTCGCTTAAATTGTAATTTATTGCGGAATCACGATCGTTTCTCCGAGTGAATCAGATCTCCGCATTTTACTGTAGGACACCTTGCCGGTTTGCAGACCCGATGTTTAGTTGAAAATAGTAGGGAGTGGGTGCGAAACCTGGCACCACGTGGTACCATCTAGGTTTCCTCAGTGACCTGATTATTGTAGTTTCTGAGAAGCTACTTTCTTCGTACGAACTGAGGCATATGGCCTGCAGTGGCACAGTTGCAGGAAGATATATTATTTACATCAGTTCCACGGACTTGTCGCCTGAGTCGGGGGCAGTCGAGGGTTGGCAGCGGGTCGTCGCCGCGTCGCCGTCTTCGGCCTCGCGGCGGGCGGCGGCGGCGGGGCCCATTCTGATAACCTTTCGATTTCATTGATTTATTAATCGCTGCCGTCCCGCCGCGGGTGGAGGGGGCAGGGAGGGGGGCACCTCTCCCTGAACCATTATTTTTAATTATGAAATATCCGGTTTCAGTGCTAAGTGTGGTGCGGATGGCGGGGGAGGAGGAGTCAACTAAGTGCTGCTACAAAAATAATTACTTTTTAGATGTGAAGTGAGACAGCGTGCAGCTATTAGAGACAGGTTTCAAAGTCGTGTTTCAACTCATACAAATAGGATAGAGGAGCTCATGGCTAAATAATAACAGCCGCTCGGGTCGATCTTTAGGTTAAGCCGTGCTTGCCTAGGTTGGTCTGTGGATGGGTGACCACCCATTACATACCGAGTTTCCTCCGTGCCTCTGAAAGCACGTTAAGCCGTTGGTCCCAGCTGTCATTTGTAGATCTTTGACATTCGTTAGGTAGTCAGTGGCCCAAAAAGTCTGACATCCAGTAGAGGTATCGTATTACCCCGTACTAACTGGGTTGTGGAGATCAGATAGGCAGTCGCTCCATGTAAAATACTGGTATTCAGCTGCATCCGGTTAGACTGGAAGCTGACCAATATAGTTGGGAAAAGGCTAGGCAGATGTTTCAACTCATACAAATGTTATTTAACTTCAGTTTAGAGAACGTGGCAGCTCTTTATTGTTTGAAGCCTCAGCGCCAACATAATGAAATGTAGGTGGAGTAGTGTAAGTTGTGATCGTAAGCTAACTTAGCTACTACTTGGGTACAGATAAAGGTATCTCAAAGCATCCATCGTGCTGCAAGCCACCACTCTTAGGAATACATTACAGCTTAACTACAATCCTAACTAATATTATAAATCCGAAAGTAAGTTTGTTTGTTTGTTACCTTTTCACGTCTAAACCACTGAACCGATCATCCTGAAATTTTGCAGACACGTTGCCAAGTGTACAGCAACGGATATAAGGTACCTTTCATCCCGAATAAAAGTAGTGTTCCGGAGGAAAACAACAATAATGATAATAATAGATTGCGCCACGTGTCTTTCGAATCATGATTTAATTATATTACTACAAGCAGAGTACAATCCGAATTGACTGTCAAATTCAAAATTAACGCGGGCGAAGCCGCGGGCAAAAGCTAGTCTTATATAGGGTAATTCCGGGGGAGATGGCCGTACGGGAGAGATGGCCAATTGAAAAAAGTTCAAGTAATAATTCATAGATGGCACTATTTTCATTTAGTTCGGATTTGTTTCGGCACGCGCAACAAGTGTGAGTGTTTTTTTTTGCGAATAAATCATGAAAAGGTGAGTAATTTGACTTTGTTTTTTAATGACGCGTTTGAGTTAAACTAAGGGGTTGACATATTAGATGGTCACAATAAAGTTTTGAGAGTTTTGCCCGTTTTCGAACTTTTTTTGGAAAGTATGATACTTTCTTGTGTTCTAACCTCAAAATCAACTACAAAATTGAGAAGTTGCTTTTATTAAGTAATGTGGCCATCTCACCCGGACAATCAGGAGAGATGGCCATAGAATTTACGGGGGAGATAGCCATAACATTTAATGTGCTAATTTAAATTTATTTTTAAAATTAAATATTTTCTACAGATGCCTAATCAATATTTACGGAAAGTGGATGCTGGACGAGGTGCCTGGACCGAAGAAGACTTGAAAAATGCTATGGCAGAAGTGCAAAGTGGAGGGATGACCGTATATAAGGCCTCTTTAATTTATCATATTCCAAGAAAAAAAAAGAAAAAAAAAAAAATTCCAAACAAGTAAGCATTCTTTTGACATCTGAAGAGCATATTGGAAAACGAAAATTAAAAGAAAATGAAAAAGAAAAAAAGGAAGAAAAGTTAAAAAAACCAAAAATAGTAAAAAGAGAAACTGAGACTGATAGACCTAAGAAAAAAAGCACTGTTAAGAAAAGAAAGGCAATCCGTAGATTATCTGATAGCAGTTGCGAAGAAGTTCCCATCGTTTTCAATGATACTTCTGAAAGTGAATCTGAAGATAAAGAGAAAGATAACTGCAGAGGTTGTGGTGATAATTATTTCAGGACACAACTAGTCGAAGACTGGATCCAGTGCCGTATTTGCTTGTTCTGGGCGCACGAAAATTGCACCGAATTTGAGGACATGTGTTCCTCCTGCGGCAATAAGGAAAAAAAGAAAAGAAAGGAAAAGAAAAAGAAAGAAAAGAAAGGAAAAGATCTCAAGGGGAAAGGAAAAGGCAAAAAGAGTACTGGCTATCTCTCCCCGACCACTATGGCCATCACCCCCGGACACTCTGGGAGAGATGGCCAGTCCTAGTTATTTTTTTGAGTTTAAATTTAAATTGTTTACGTTCTTTAAAGTCATTTATCATATATGTTTTAGAAGATTAATAAATAAAGTTTAAGTTCTTTACTAATTCAATGTTTTATTCATCATAATTCTTTCACAATAGAGTCTTTAAGTTAGTAGGGCCATCTCCCCCGGACTTACCCTAAAGAGGATAATCATCTCATTACCAGCTAAACATAGTAAGTAACAGCTCGTCTCCCTGTAGCACGAAACTTATTATTTACGACGCGACGACGCCATAACCTGCACCCTTTCAGCGCACCGTACAAAGACCGCCCCGTGTGTGTGCCCGTCTACATGCGGCCGCGAGAACCGATACCGCTGGTGACGGGACAAAAGGTTCAGGAAAGGGTCTGTTGTAACCGATATTTCTCTAAACTGTAACTTAATTCTGTGGGCATAAAAGTAACGAGTTATCTTGAGCCGATATATGTGCAGTGGACCGGAGCAGTGACGTCATTAACATGAGAATTCTCTCTCATCAAGATGCGATGTCCTCTAAACTGGGACACATTTGAAGGGGCATCTCTTTGTGCCGTTTGAACGTTATTCTTTTATGTTTCGTTAATTAATGCACGTTTTGTGTGAGAATACTATGCATAGATACATGCACCTAACAATTTTATAATTTGTGGCTTTCTACTTTGTTGTGTAGAGCGTAGTATTAAGTTAGTTGAATCCTTTAAACTAAGTGACTTCGTGCACATAGGTACTTAGTAATTAACTACGCCGTAGCCTCGTAGCGGTCCGTAGACGTCCAGTGACGTCATTCGTAGACTCAGATGCAAAAGCAAGCCTTCCAAGTCACGACTAGATTGGTTTCTAGTCAAATTGACTCCTGAGTAGGTGTAGGAAGGTGCGTCACTACTCAATTCTACGTAGTTTGTTTTTTGAATAGTCGTTAGCAGTGGGTGAAATGTAGGCACTTAGCTTGAATTCTTTATTCACTCAACTAACATCGCCATAAAACGAAAGTTATTTTTTTAACATCAGACAGCATTAATTTTTATATTCACAATAAAGCCGAGGCTTAAAAGCATTATTAAATTCTACGATTCTTTATGTTATAAAAAAATTCAAATCCCTTACAAATACCCCTTAATTTTTTATTATTAAGCAGAACCGGCGATAATATTAAATGTTATGTGTCGAAGGGGATCCCGTGCAGAGCGCACTGTGAGAGAACGGCTCAAATTATCGTCACAACAATAACATTAAAGTGCTGTGTGCACGTGGGGCCGAGAGCCGAACGCCGGGACCGAGGCCGAGTGACTGTAAAATCGAACGTAATTAAAAACCTCGTCGAGATTACTACTGCCATTGTCGGGCGCTGAACGCTTCATGTGGAATAGCCTATTATCGAAAATGCCCCACGAAACACAACAAAAGCTATCGCGATGTGCAGCGTTATGAAATGAAACGGAACGAGAGGGGGTGCACTGAGGCAGCGGGGCGTCAGGGGGGAGCTCACAGGGGCAGACGGGCGCAAACATTAATGGCATCGAATCTATGTATCGATTCATTTCGTTTTTCTATCAGGTGCCGTCAGAGGCAGCGGACGCAGCGCCGCCAGGGGGCGCTGCACACTCGGCTAACTGCAGTTGTTATTCAAGCCTCGCAAATGGCCTGCCTCCCATTTACAAACGAGCAAGTTGGAACTTTTGAGCACGCTCATTTGTTTTTCTCGGTAAACGAGTAAACGACTATTAAATTACTGTATTTTGTTAACAAGTACGGTAGGAACTAGTTTACCGACGAAATTGTACCTAAACTGACCAATTTTGAAAGTTGTGAGGCGACAGCAGTCTTCCAACACGCTCACAAACTGCCTTAGTTCGTGACGCCAGTTAAATACCCCCCAGGCTAGTAGAGAGGGTCAAAAACCTCTCTTGCCCAGCGAGGTAATACTGTCACTTGTCACAGTCACACACGCAGAGTCAACATGACAGGTAGGCACTTGATAATAGACCATAGAGTCAGTAGTATTTTTTCACATTGGCTTTTATCTTCAACCCGCGTGGTGGCCGAATTATCCCACGGAAACTGTCCACCAGGTTAACAAGCATAACTTAGCCTAGGTCACGGACTACACCTGTGTGGCAATACTTCTATCACACACTTATACAGGATAGCAAACAGAATTAAATACATTTTATAAGATTATAAACCATAACAGTATAATATACAGGGTGTAAACAGACCCTTCACGAAGCCGTCAACCAAGCATTCTGTACATCAAACTAAGTAACTTTACGCAAAAAAAAAAACTGGGAAATGACTTTTTTTTTTGGGGTGAAAAATCACGTTTTACGGTAGGACTCAATGTAACGCACTCAGAATATTCTGCTGATGGATGGATTGAATAGTACGTGGCGGTAGAGGTGTTTAAAGTAAAAACACATTAGAAACATGTATTTGAAAAAAAACTTGTGAAAAAGTTGGAACTTTGACCCCCAATATCTCCGTAACTAGAAGGTTCCCAGGTATGGTCTAGAACAAAAAAATGATCGCAATGACGGGGAGAACAAGTACCTTTCGGCTTCGTTAAGGGTCTTTGTTAAGTAAAAGAGCGACTCTCGCCATCAAACGTAAAAGTTTGGCGAGTTTAGAATTAAGCAACACCTCTTTACCAGAATTTCATTAACACTTAAGGAGTCGCTAATGGGTCCAACGGACCCAGTCCTTCATATTTTGCTTCATAAATAATAAAATTCGACGAATGCGAAGTTGCCGCTCTTAGTACCTTTTAACGATAGTGTAGCACAGCAAATGACGACGTCGGCAGTCAGTTAGCGCGCTGCAAGTGAGTGCTACGGACGTAAAAGGTGTGTGTGGGTCCGCCGGACCCGGTAGCGACTAAATACGTTACTGACTTTTGCATTTTGTTATACCTATTTTCTTTATTTCTTTCGTAGAAAATGGCAACCAATAGGGTTTTAAGGCCTGAAGAGATAGATGAATATCTAAATGAAGAAATAGAAAACGAAGACTGCTCTGAAACTGAAGACTGCTATAGATTTTTTTTGTAATTTTTTTTATACCTACTTCTGTGATGATTGATATCTCTTTGCTATTCCGTATAAATAAGTATATTATAGTTGTGTAAGTAAATACTGAAAATTTTATTTAATTAAAATAAGTAAATATAGAAATTACAATGATAACCCTAAATCTTGTCGCAAAACTATGGAGAAATTAAGTATATTTTTGTAATAGCCTTTGTTTAAGTAAAAAAAAAAAAATATTAATCTTTGATTCAATAATATATTTTATTATACATATAGAATCTGTATAAGAAAGTAAACATTTACGTTTATCATGCAGTTCTGGAAAAAGACTTATGACATTATACTGGGTCCAGCGGACCCGGTAGCGAGTACTTGTGCGACAAATTAGGACGCGAGTCCCTAAGTGTTAAATAGATATTTAAAAAATGCAAACCGTTCAGCTACCGCGCGCGGGTCAGTAGTGAAAAGACAGTTTCCAGTTTATAATATTGGTATGAATGTACATAGGTTGTAGGTGGACTAATGTCGCCCAGACAATGTTAAGTAAGACGACGGACAGAACTG
This sequence comes from Noctua pronuba, assembly GCA_905220335.1. Taxonomy (NCBI): domain Eukaryota; kingdom Metazoa; phylum Arthropoda; class Insecta; order Lepidoptera; family Noctuidae; genus Noctua; species Noctua pronuba. Next base: position 2,179,272 of record LR999911.1, read on the forward strand.
TCTGTGCAGAAAACCCACCAACCTGCTGTCATCAATGCGTTCGCTAACCGATTACGTCAATGGCCCCCTCTGGTCGTTGATTGCAGCCGTCACTGGGGGCGTGGGGGCCACTGGGGCCATGTAGAGGATGTTCACACTCACGGCGTACGCTACAGTTCCACTGTGGGTCCGTTGACCTCCGCGGATCGGTGAACATAGTCTAACAGTCTAACTACCCACATGGCTGAAATGTTTAGTACTCGTAGCTTAGGTATAGGGGCGTCACTCCTTTGTACAAGTTCAAAGGACTAACAAGTACTCATTAATAATAACTGCGCACAATAAACGCTAGGGTGGTACTACATTATCGATACTTCGACACTCCCGTCCTGTGGTCTTAACATGAGTTTGAAATGTATTATTCGTTATCGAATACTATCGCCCTGTCTCTTTCATATTCATCGACTGCTTTACGACACGAGAAGTATATCCGATAGTTTTCGATATCGAGGACAGTTTTTTTACAAACTCATGGTAAGGGCGCTGATAGTGAGGCGCGGTGTCGACATTGTTTATGATCGATACGGTAGCTCTTTATCATGACAAGCAAATCATGAACAGTCCCCTACATTTTCTATTGCAAATGTCATAACTTTTTTCAGATACCGGTTTCGTGAATAGTTGTTTGATTTAGCTCAGATAGGTATTGACTCCTATTCCAATTTTACAATTAGGTAAAGGAAGAAAATCGAATTAAAATGGATATAACCTGAGATATGTCAATATTTACAAATGTGTTATTGGAATATGATTCAAAAATATAATTTAATCAAATATATATTATTAAATTAAAGCATGCATTTAAAAATAATATCTAAATAATCATATAAAAATAAATAATATTGTAAAAGTTTTTAAAGATAGGTAGTATTGTTTAAAAACCAAATATAATTTAAATCTTTAGTGGAACTCTAATATAAATGTAGTTGTATAAAAATCTAATAATTAATCGAATATACTTGTAGAATGTACTTATGATTTAATATGAATTGGTATTGTAATGTGTATTAAAAATGTTACGGAATTATGTTGATTTTTATTTTGGGAAATAAAAGATTTATTTATTTTATTTATTTAAAGAAAGAAATTAATTCTATTTCAGCCTTAGTTTAGCAATGACGTACAGTAAGATATACACACCGAGATATTCATGTAAAGTACACAATATAATTACATTGTAACAGCACCATTTGTCTACGTAACGATGTATGAAATACAAAGTGCGTCACTTGATCCAATATTTGACGACACTAACAAAGGGTTCCCAGCGCTCCGCCTCTGTTGTCGCAAGCATTTAAGTATTAAAACTGTGTCGATATTGAAGAAGAGAATGTAGTTTAATTGAAAGTTGCCTCCTTTACATAGCTGAGCCTGTGACAGACGTTCAAACAGCTTCACAATCCCACTTTAATTTATCACGAAATGTTGACACCGAATAGGGTTCGACAATGCGCACCGCTGAATCACCTACCAAGAGCTTATGAACTCGGAGTTATACATTCCTACATAATCCATTACTGGTTTTGCTCCACATTTCCTAATATTTTCCCACCAAAATCAGCAATGGACGGCGTGGTACTGTTTAGGACAGGTTCTGGAGCGATTCTCAGTGGCGGTCGGCTAGGGCACGATTCCAAGCCCACAAAGCCTTACTTACACAAAAAATAAATAATAAAAAGCTCCTTTCATCTGGGATAGACGTCGCACCGGCTTTGATGGAGCCTGTTATTATAACTTACTTGTTATTTATAAATCGGCGGTATAATGGCCGCCTGTCAAACTTCCCATTCGTTATACTACATGTAAAGAACTGTAGCTGGTGACTGGACCGACGAGGGAGAGAGGCTCCCTTCTCCCGTTACACAGTTAAGCACATTATGTAGGTACTTTCACATTTAATCTCTAGAACTTGATACTTTTTGCTGAACCTGACACCGGCCAGTTACTTCGTCATTGAAAACAGATTAAGCTGGAACGTCACACTGGTTTTCATCTTACTATCTTACTAATATTATAAAGAGGAAAGATATGTATTTTTGTGTGTGTGTGTGTGTATGTTTGTAATGAATAAACTCAAAAACTACTGTGCCGATTTCAAAATTTTTTTCACCATTTGAAAGCTACATTATCCCTGAGTATCATAGGCTATATTTTATCCCAAAATGTTGAAAAAATAAATGTCCACCCGTGCAAAGCCGGGACGGGCTGCTAGTTATTTATATAATGAATATCAGTTTAATTATTCGTATTGTAATACCACAGCAGACAGACATCTACGGAAAGTCAATACTAGGTAGCCAAGCCCCAGCTGCGCCGCGCTAGTTGGCGCCAGACGCTCTAATCTCAGATTAAATTCATCATTTCAGTAGGGCTCCGCAGACGGGCCCGGTAATACTTCAAAACTCTGTACTTATGTAAATACGCAACACAATACGTCTCTGCCGGGGCTGCGGGACTGTTCGAAAGAGATACCGTGGCCCTGGAACACAAAGGGCAATGAAGGAACATGGATGGGTTTTAGTCAGTAAGAGTCTGACACTCCCTCCCACTCCACCCAGAGCGGGAGAAGTCATTTGATGATTTCCCATCCGTAAAAAAAAAAAAAAAAAAAAAAAATACGTCTATTTGAACCAACATTTGCATTGAAAAGCTCCGCGTCGGGTGACAGTACTGTCAGCGCTGCTCTGAACACACACAATGCAAATGACAGTAGCTTCTAAGAATAATAGAAATGAAATCATACGTAACGTTGACAAAGGCATATTTACCAATTAATGGTTCAGCACGAAGGTTCTGTGGCTAGTCGCATGTACTGGTGTGGGGTACTGGGGACAATGGCGGCTCTTATCACCGCGCCGCCTGGGGGGCAATCGCGCTAATTTCAAACATCGGCAAACGCTTATGATAACGTTATGGTTCAATTGCGACAGCGGTTAAGTTTCGATTCAGTCGTTCCTATTTTGGTATTGCGATAAAGTTCAAACTCTAATAAAAGTTGGAACGTTGCGTTACGTCAATCGTTAGTGATGTTCTTTTAGTTTGTGTATATCCGAGCGTTTAGTAATAAATTTTGACGTGTGCACCTCTAGTTTTGACAGCTGAAAGCGCGGTATGTACTTGAACTTTTGAAAAGGTAAGCAAGTTTTTACGTAAATAAACATTTAAAGTAACACAAGACATACTCTTTGGACAGCCGCTTTCATTCGGAGTCGTGATTGTTTCATAAACCACCCACACACTTCCTGGAAACACTTCACTTATTCTTTTTGTTTCTCTTCTCGGTGGAAATGGATGAGCGTCGCAGATGCACGACGGTTCGTCAAATGGAGCTGATGGTGCAATTCCTAGAGCAGCATCGAGACCTTGCTCTTGGACGAGTAAGATCTAAAGAGGCTCGTCAAGTTGCGGCACGCTTATGGAATGAGTGTGCCACAAATCTTAACGTTGAAGGGCCTGCCCGAACAGGGAAAGAATGGTCCAAGGTGAGAATCATCGAGGCAGATAAAAGTGGATGTTATACGCCGAGGGTTCCTAACTTAATTAATGTTATATTGTTATTCTTTCGTTAGGTATGGAATGACTACAAGTGCCGGGTTAGGTCCAAGTTAGTGAGCATAAATGCGAACCAACGAGCTACTGGTGGTGGACCTAGTAATGCTCCTACATTGTCACCATTGGAGGAAAGGACAGCCAATATTTTAGGCAGGGATGTTGGCCCGCTAGCTGATGTTAGGCAGGATCAATTTGCCTCCAATGACGTAAGTTGTATTTTTAACTACTTCCAAATAAACTTTTATAAACCATTGTTTCATCTTGCTTAATTTTACTAACAAATGCATTATATAGGGTGACGGTACAGTGACAGTGGAAGTGATTGATGAACAATTACACGCATCACAAGACACTCGAGCTTCATCAGCAATGTGAGTTATTTCTCTTGTGAAAACAAAATGTTTATGCTGCTTAATATTAGCAATATGTATAAGTTTTATTAATATTATATTATGAAACATTATTTTAACTTATTACAGTTTGATTGATCACCCTCAGTATGTGCTATCTGCATCTTCACCAGTGCATGTGCAGTCACTGCCTGTGTCCCCTGTTCCCAGTCTAGTGGGACAGACAGACTCATTGCAAAACTCCCCAAGGCAAAGTGCAGGTTTGTTCAACAAAATTGCTTGAGCTAATTAAAGATAGTATTATCATGTAAAGCTATTTATAAATTGCTACTTTCAGAAAGAGTTCAACGGGTGCGAGAGCCCCCTCGGCGGCGAGGTGTAGAGCGTGCCTCACGCCAGCTCTCAACACAAATGACCAGACAATGTAAGTTGAATTATTAACTTATTTTTGAAATCTTAATGCCATTCTTTAATATCCAACATTTATTTATCATATTTCAGCAGCTAGAAGTGCATTGGATCAATCCAGGACAGCAATCCTTCGTATTGAGGAGATGCGGGCAGAAGCTGCTCTTAAAAACGCACAGGCATTCTGCAATTTTTCAGAGTCTTTCAGACTAATTGCTGAAAGCATTGACAGAGTTAGCCAAAGGGTAATACAAATATTTTTTATTTACAATATCATAAAATAATTGGAATCTTATTACATAGTAGTGAGCATTAAAATGTAGAAATATACTTTTACTGGGCCAATCTTGATATGGTTTTATGCTATTTCATGTTTCTCATATCTGGCTGGTATTATGATATTATGTAAATGAAATAAGGACTGTTACTAAGCATTATTTGTCAGGAACATCTTATTCACAAAACTTATATTTTGTTTCAGTATGGCCAACAACATCACCACCCAGATTAAGACCCAGAATTAAGATTACTTTGATAGTTTAGTATTAGGTTCTTTATGTACTGTTATAATTTTCCAAATATAATTATGTACGTACTAACACTAGTGTTTTAAGATGTGTATGTATTACTAACAAAATGGATTTTATGATCTGATAAAAATAAATGATTTGTTTTTTTTTTTTTTTGATAAATAGAATTATATTATAAATTTTCTTTCTGTTGTTTTGTTGGTTCTCCTTAATTTGAAATTTGGCACTAGAGACCCCTTTTGCCTTCCCACCATCATTTGCACCTTATTAAAACTATGTCATGTGATACTACATTTTATCATACTTTGCTAGATTAATTAAAATGACAATGCATTAGAAAAACAAATAGCCTCTATTCATAAACAGTTTTTATTAAGAAGGAAACTAAAACAAATATACATTTTCTTTTTCTGGTCTGGTTCAAATCAACACATTTCTGACATAGGCCAAGTGGGTTTCATATTTCCCTATCCAGAGCAGAATCATCTTATCATGTGGCCAGTCATCTCCATTTTTTTTACTGTTGTTATCCATTATTATCATATCTATTAATAATTAAGTGTATTTCTTATTAACTGTTAGTTGTGTTAGTATTTAACTTAACCTAGTTAGTAGTGCTAGTTTTTATTAAAGGTTGGCGACATAGCGCCATTACGGATAAAGGCCTCCTCCATCTTCAACAAAAAAAAATACACTACACTAAAATTGTCTCCTATTTGTCCATAAACGTTGAATGAGCGCCCGCTGTCGTGCACGGCCAAGCTCTAGCTCACTAAGAGCACGTGCTCCGCGTCGCCGCTCTTGCCTGGCGCCATGACCGGCGCCCTCCGTCAGCTGGCGCTCACGAGCTGCTTCCTCTGCTGTTAGCGGAGTGTAGGGGATGCGAGCCCTGTGTGCTATGTTATGCAGAACACAGCATGCATTCACTATTCTTGCAGCAGTTACTGGAGTGTAATGTAGTTTTCTATCAACCAACAAGCACCTGCAAGGACAAACCCTTATAATATATCACATTATTTATTATATCAACCAGTATAACAATGGTATGATATTCAAGGTATACCTAAAGCGAGCTTTTAAAACACCTATACAGCGTTCAACAACATTTCTGGCAGTCAAGTGCAGGCTTTGGTAATATTGTTCCGGAGTGCCTGGCCTAGGTTCTGAGATGGGTGTCATCATTGTCGGTCTCAAGGGGTACCCTGAGTCTCCTGCAATAACCAAAAAGTATTAAATTCTCTTGAAATGTTAGTTACACAATTATCAGAAGATTGCAACATAAAGTATACTCAATTTAAACATACCCAAAAGATGCAAATCTTCTCCATGATTAATGTGGCGTCTCTCTATATAACCATTCAATGGATGGTTGGCCCAAACCACACTATCATGTGTGGACCCAGGGTAACTCGCATCCACACATAATATATTTAAATTAGAATCACATATCTGAAAAAAAAAAAACTATAATGATATGAACTTGCACTGACAGGAAAGAACAAAATTATAATAATACAATTATACTCACTATCATAACATTTAACGAATGGTATCCTTTTCTATTAAAAAATCGTTCTTCATGTCTAACAGGGCATACAATTGCAACATGAGTCCCATCAATACAACCCAGAGCTGGTATTTTGAACTTATGGTAAAAACTGAAAATAGTTATATATATTTTACAATTATGTACTGAAATACTTGAACATGGGTTCATATTAGAATATCTAAAATGAAGACTATGCTACTTACTCTCTTTTAACTTGTTCCCTCTCACATTGTTTGAATGGAAAAGCTATATATTCATTAATTACTTTGTTTAAGGCTGTTGTCACTTGCCGGATAGCTTTTGAAACACTGGCCTGGGAAATAAAATGGTTCCTGCTGTCTCCAACAATGGTCTGGTAGGACCCAGAAGCATAAAAAGCCAATGCAACCAAAATCTAAAACAAATTCAGGTTATCTATTGATTGCCCTATGAACACACATTGAACTTTATTAGTTGGCTGATACTTTTATACAACAAAAAAGGTTTTTAATAAAAGCGATAATGTTGTCAAGATGACTACAGAGGAATCATCACAAAATCTGTCCTTACACTCCTTACCTTGGTTTCAACATCCAAAGCATCTGAACGTAGAACGGGTGGCATGTGAGGAGTCAACTTGGAAATTAACTCACGGGTTAATTCTTTTGTGAGTCTATATCTCTTCACAAATTGACGATCACTATAAGAGTCACACTTAAGTCTAGCTTTCAGGTTTTTTCTTTTTGTTTCGGCTCGAGCCACTGCTACATCGTATTCATGAGATATCTCCAATAAATCGATGTAGGCGTACATGGTAATGTTGTATTTTTTAAGATTTTCACTCGGAAACACTTCACAACAACCACAAAACAATCCAACGATGCGCTAACGATCCAAAAAAAGTAGCGTCCTATCAACTTTTCGTTTGACAGCGGTAACGTTTCAGTTACGATCGCGTTGCGTCTCAACGCGCTGTCAAATTTTTAGCGCGATACGAAACGGTCAAAAAGTTGTGATATGGTAGCGGTTCAGTTGCGATTTCGTTGAAAAAAAATAGCGCGATTGGGGCCCTGCTCACTGCCCCACATGTCACACGAGGCAGTCGGCAGTCGGGACGAACAATAAATCGTTCGCTAGAAGCATTTCATTGTCCCTGATTCGGTAATGAGTTCGGTTAATTGGTGTTTTGAAAACGACTGTGCTCTCTTTTGGTGTTTTGAACACGACTGTACTCTCTTTTGGTGTTTTTGAAAACGACTCTAATCTTTCTCAATAATAATTATGTTCTCCTTCATTTTCATACCCCACGATTGGAAGTAATAACGAAACACTAAAGTATATTTATAAAATGATTAATTATTATACGAGAATGGTTGTTTTAACAATTTAAATCGTTATATATCCTAAACTGTTATTTAAAATGAAAAATGATGAAAAGAACCTACAAATCATTTTAAATGCCTATTCAACAATACTCCACTTGACGTAATTCGTCGAGTTTTTCTTTTTTCATTTTGACAATATGGCGTCTGGTTGTCGCTGTGGTGAATTTTAATTATTGTCATGTCTTTAGTGACACTCGCAAGGTTAAGACGAATCGATTGACGTAAGAATCATCAAAATCGGTCCACATTTTTGGTCTCTACAACGCCACATAGGAACAAACATACATACATAGACTGATAAACAAATTACCCTCCTTTGCGTCGCGCAGTCGGGTAAAAAACTATTTAATGGATTTCCTGCTATTTGAGATTGAGTGATGTCACTGACGCTACATATAATGTAGTGCAGTGCATTAGTGGCTGGGATATGAGTGCCACCACTTTTTATAAACACTTTTAACTAAAACGTAAGTCTTCAGTCTAAACTTAGTTCAAGTGTGTATTTACGAAAGCTGTGAGCGAAATGTGCTCAGTTTCCGAGTTAACCGCGCGGCGATGGCGCTGTTAAGATAATTAAACCCAGTTCTCTTAATCCGACAATTAAATACGTTTGTTTAAGGGCGAGGTCTCAACGGAGAAACAGTGATCGTTTTCATTAAATCTGTGGGATGATTAGATCCCTGCAGGGCGTGCAATGTGCAGAGAGTGCAGCGTGTAGCAATGGAGGGCAATCGATACTGCTCCCGACATCATATTCATCGCTTAGTGGAACTCACGTCGCTGTATCAGCTTTACTTTACCACTGCACAGATACTACCGAAGTTCAATGTTCATAAAGGGTGTAAAAAGACCCTTAACGAAGCCGAAAGGAACTTGTTCTCGCCATCATTGTGATCATTTTTTATTGTTCGGAACCTTCTAGTTACGGAGATATTGGAGGTCAAAGTTCTAATTTTTTTACAAGTTTTTTTTTAAATACCACTTTTAAAGGTTTTGATTTTACTTTAATTAACTCCATGACCCGTTTAATATTCAAAGCATCCATCAGCACTAAGTTTTGAGTGCTTAACATTGAGTTTTACCGTAAAACGTGAATTTTCACCTCAAAAAAAAAAGTCGTTTCCCAGCAATAATTTTTGCGATGAGTTACTTAGTTTGATGTACTGAATGCTTGGTTGACGGCTTCGTGAAGGGTCTGTTTATACCTTGTATTCATCAACTGCCTAGATACTTAGACACTACGTAGAGTGCCTTGTTCCCGAAGGAAAGCCGGCTGCCTAGCCTTTTCCCAACTACCTACATTGGGGTCGTCTTCCAGTCTAACCGGATGCAGCTGAATACCAGTATTTTACATGGAGCGACTGCCTATCTGACCTCCATAACCCAGTTAGTACTGGGTAAAACGATACCCCTTGGTAAGACTGGTTGCCAGACTTCATATTAACTGTCAATATTCATATTATTATAATAATAATACTTCTCTTCTTTCTAGTTTCTTCATGACTGAGGTCGTTGGCTTCTCCACCAACGCTCTCCATGCTGAACGGTTTTCGGCCATGCGGACAGATGCCTGGAAACTTCTGGAGACTTCCTTCACCACATCTGTCCATCGGGTTGGTGACCTTCCACGGCCCCTTTTTCCTTCCATGTTACCAGCCATAAGCTTCTCCAAGCTGTCAGGCTCCTTCCTTGCCACGTGTCCGAAATGCTAGAGTAATTATACTAGAGTTTGGTAAAATTGTGATGTTCCTCTTCCGAAAGTTGCAAATCAAGAGTTGCAACTGCTGCCGCATTCAATTACAACATTAACAACAGGGTGCATCCCTGCATGGAGAAACAACGAGCTTTTTCCCCCATTATATTCGTTACACCGCGCCGCGCCGTGGGCTAGCTAATTTTTGCGTCGTGCGTGTTTGCTTAGGGATCAGATCTTTTCGGCTATACTTATATTTTATCTGATCTTTCTAACTTTGTAAATGGTTTCAATATTGCATAACTTTCTTTAGTTAGAGAGGTAAAAGGTGAGAAGACTTGTTTATTAACATAAGTAAGAGATTGGACCTTTTCACTGGAATTTTGCGTGAAGTCGGTCTCACGTCTCACAGTTACCTCTCAAGTTTTCTGCAGACGCTCTGCCTGCCTCCTGCCTCATGCCTCGTCCGCGCGCCTCAACTGCACGCCTTGCCTCGCTCCAAAGCCTGTCTGTTTCAATTTATTACCCGCACTCAGCTATCTTGAAATGAAGTTTTCGTTTGATTGATCACGACCAAGTTCGTGCAATGTTTCATTCATGAGCATACGTTTTTAAAATTCAAAACTTTCTGCGCGGCTTGCTGTCTGGAGCGGACGTCCTCGGGGCTAGAGCGGCGGAGGGAGCCCCCAGCCCCCCTCCCCTTACAGGGCTCCAGTTAATGGTTTCTATGACTTGTATAACTGGTGGCGATAAAAACATCCTGATTGTCGTCAACGTTGCCGCCCCCGGCTTGTTGTTCTCAGCGAAGCGTTTTGTTGATTCAGCGTCCGTTGTGACAAACAGAATAATGGTCGCTTAAAAAATTCAGATGAAATATTGATACCGATATAAGGCCGCAGCCACACTGAGGTGAGGCCACCGCTCGCCCCCCGGCGCTCACCGGACCCGAGCCGCACGATCAAATGACGGTAATATCATAAGGTAAACGGGTGATATCAATATTTTCGTAGAAATCATCAAACTGAACGATATCGGTTACGCAATAAGCCTAAAGTAAGTATGTACTTGTGTAGGATGTTATGAAATAAAGCACGTTATGGGGATATAAAGCGCCATTACTGTATTTTATGGTATTTTTATGCAGCCAAGTATGCCGGGCACCTAATGTATGAATAGTCTATTTTTCCATTCCGTTTATAGCCTCGTCTTCATAAAGTTTGCACTGGCTGTATCGAGCGACCCACTTCCACCTTCGGCCACGTCCACGAGCCGACAGCCGACAGCCGCCTCGTCGCCGACAGCTGCATACAACAACATTCATATCCCGTGATATACGGTCGCTGTCGCGCTCAATCGCTCCACTTATTTATTATCTTATTATTAGGAAAAAACTCTCTACAATCGGCGCCAATCTCGTAATTCATGTTTCCACAGCGAAGCACAAAAAAGCAGTCATTTTAATGGCTCCCCGAAGTGCTCGAGCACTAAACGGGAACAAAAGAGCACCCCAATTCGGCACTGTCTCGTTAATCCGCCCACTCGGTACATATACAATTCCGTCAGTAGGTACACTGTACACGTACACGTACAGGTATAGCTGCACGATGGGCAAGTCACGGGGGAAGCAGGTGATTTACCTCAGGTCCTCCTTTATCTGAGCTGAACGAATTGAGCCAGTTCTGCTAAGCGTCGTAAATATTATTATTTATGAACGACCCACCTTTCTTGTTCCGAACAAACCTCTTTTCATTCATTGTCTGAAGGTACATGTTTTGTGAACTGGCTGCAGTCAAATATCGGGGCTTATGTAATATTAAATGTTGAGCATTCCTCTTGTATTCAATGAAGTACGACTGAAACAATGCGTGGAACGGATTCATGTTGTGTTCAAGTGTTGTATTTCTTTTTTTTTGTAATTATATGCTTTTCTTAGAAACCTCTATTCAAATTCTGTAACTACGAGTATGTGGAGGTGTTTGTTTTCATTTTCATTCGTATAAGTACCATCATCTTCCTGCCCTTGTCCGTTTTTTTCTTCCATTCTCCTCTGTCAACCGTCACGCTATCATTTACTCCTTTATCTTTCGTATCATTCCTCACACAATCCATCCATCGTTTCTTTGGTCTTCCTCTCCCTCTCCATCCATCAACGTTTATAATATACATTCGTGTAAGTAGTCAAAGTTTTATTCATTTTAATTTGATCGTTTCTCAACAAGCCTTTTGTAACACCAGCCAAGCTCAGCGAGCCCATTCGCGACAGGCCGAAATTTAGAAAAACTTGGGCGCTCCACAAATAGGTCGGCGCTGTAAGCACATGACCTAGATCTGCACGGAACACTCTCAGCCTGCATCTGTGCATGTCTAAGTGGCGCGCTCTTATTGCCTGATGAGTGATAAACTGATGATGCACTCCCGAATTATGCCACTAAGTAGCTGACATGCAGAGCTGGGCAAAATACTTGCTTTGCTTTAATTAAAATACAAATTACAAAATACTATCTCGCAAGTATTTAAAATACGAAATACAAATTATGTTTAAGTCGTGTATTGAAATTTGAAATAAAAAATGCAAAATACAGTATTCTAACAACTTTTATTGAAAATACAAATTACAAATACAGTCAGGTCAGGTAGGTTATCTAAATAGAATAGAATAATTCATCGTGATATTCGAACTTCTTTGTCTCTTCTTCTTCTTTATCGTGTGCCTAACCTGGTATCAGAGTTTTTATGCCACCCATTCGTCCTAATAAACTTAAGTAACCGTAAGAAAATAACCGTTTAAGAATGCAAGATCCTTGACAATTTGAAGTAGGTACGGCACAGGTGCAGTGTTGCCAACTTTAAAGTTTGACATATTTACGAAAACTATCTCGTTCTCTTTTCTGCAGAACGCATTCATTAATAAGATCGCTAAATGTATTTATGTTCAAATGTATTTTGAAGCCATAAGTATTTGAAATACTAACTACAAAATACCTCAGCGTCAGGTATTTGAAATACAAATTACAAATTACATTTTTAAGAAGTAATCGAATTACAAATACCAAATACAGAGAGTACAGCCCGAATTGATTGTCAAATTCTAAATAAATATAAATAAGTGACTTAGATTACCTTTCATGGATGTTTCAGCGCACACAATGTGCCTTAATGTGAGGAAAGGGACGTGCGGACCGGTTTAAAATTACACATTTTAACCCACAACAAATAAACATAGGATGCGTTCGGGTTCCGTCTCCGCCAAGATTCTTATCCTTCTTATTCCTAGAACAGTCCGGGGTTTGAGTCACGTCAGGGGGCCTACCATGACGTCTTAAAGCAGTATTGTTTTAATCTTATTCCAGAGTGGGAAAGAGATGGCGCTAGAGGTCCTCTATAGCTCCGTCCTTTCTCACACTGAAATGACCTTAAAACAATACTACTATAAGACGTCATGGTAACCCCCCTGATTCAATTCAAATACCAACAGGCGCGCGCCCTAACATTACGACCTAATAGGCACCGCCATTGCTAACTGTGGCCTGTGGGTGAATAATGTACGTCTCTGCCTACTCCCCGGAGAGTGGGAGGGACCTAATAACAACTGTGTTATTTATTTCGTATAATTAACGGTGATTTTTAGTGTGATTGCAACGAGGTTGAATATTATAACGGTATCGGAAGATATATTTGGGCAAAAACTGCCGACATTTGTTCAAAGGGCACAAATGAAAATTGAAAAAGGTATGCAACTATAAACTTGGTCATGTTTAACTATAGCTATTAATATTTTACTGAGTGTGATTTTACTTTTTTTTCTATATTGTTTTATTTTATGTCTTATAGCATCGTATTGGACTTGGTCTGTAATGTTGCTATAATTAGTTGTAAATAAATAAATAAAAATAAATAAACTTCCTTTTCTGTTCGAGTTACAGTTTACATCGGCAATTTATTAGGCGATCACCTATTCGTTTGACAAGCAAGGTGATACTACTGATGAAATAAATTCTAGTAAACATAATATATTTCAAATCGCTCTTTGATATACAGAGTGTAAACAGACCCTTCACGAAGCCGTCAACCAAGCATTCTGTACATCAAACTAAGTAACCCTATGCAAAAATTATTGCTGGGAAACGATTTTTTTTGGGGGTGAAAAATTACGTTTTACTGTAAAACTCAATGTAACACACTCAAAACATTGTGCTGATGGATGCATTGAATAGTACGGGGGTCGTGGAGGTATTTAAAGTAAAGTTATAGCATTAAAAACTAGTATTAAAAAAAAAACTTGTGAAAAAGTTGGAACATTGACCTACAATAACTCCGTAACTAGAAGGTTCCCAGGTATGGTCAAGAACAAAAAAAAAATCGCAATGACGGGGAGAACAAGGGCCTTTCGGCTTCGTTAGGGGTCTATTTACACCCTTTATATCTCAAATCGCTCTTTGATATTGTCTCTATATACATATACATATATGTATGTTTTCGCTACATTTTTGTATTGTAAGTTCCCGACAATCTGCTACGAGATCTGATTGATGCAAATCGTTTCAAACATGTCTGATATTATAATGGGTCAGCTACAAAAAAGGATAACTGATACCGTTTCGTTTAAAAACGATGAATTCGTAATATCAAAGCCTTTGCCGTCCCCGTGGGGCCCCAGGGCATCGACTGCGTCTTACAAAGTTACAACTCACAGCGAGAAGTAAGGAGTCTCTCTGCTCTCCGTGGATGTGATTGGTTGATTGGTCAAGGTAGATATTTGAGAACCACAAAGCTTGATAACAAGTCAAGTTGTGACGGTATGGCTTGCGGTAGCGAAGGGCCAAGTTTTGTGAGAGGTAACCTGGAGTACATATCTTTAATGTGATTAAATTATTTGACAATAGAATACTATTGACTTTGCCATTTTTCAAAGGGAAGCTGGTAGGAATCGAGTTGTATGGATCCTTCCCCACTGATGGCTTGTTAGTTACAACCACGTGGAAGGAAAGGTTGGAACTTACAGTTACAGGACGATCGATGATAAGAACCAGTTTCATGTGACAGCCTGTTCGCGAAATTGTTCTTTGTCACAAGAAATCTCAGAATGATGGTGAATTTATCGAATACTTTTAAAACTAGCAGACATTTTGTACGAATTTATACAGGGTGGATTTTTTCAACCTCAATTGGAGGGAAAGTACTCTAAATATTGGAGATAGCAAATTTTACTAAAAGGAAACATTCCTTTATTTTTAAAAAGAAATAAATCTGCATTCAAGGATTTTCGAAAATCGCTTGCACTACTCGGGGATCGAACCGACTAAAATTCGAAAAAATACTGTCAAAAATCTACAACTGACAGCCGGGACCAACGGCTTACCGTGCCTTGCGAAGCACGGAGAAAACTAGGTATGTAACCCATCCACGGGCCAACCTAAGCAAGCGCGGCTTAACCTAAAGAGCGACACGAGCGGCAATTATTATTTACCCAAGAGGTCATTGCAAAATTGTAATACAGACGTTTAATAAATTAGACTGTGAGCGGTATCGTGGGCAACGTGGGTATTGCCGCGGGGGCACTTGGCGTAGAACGAGCCGTGAGGGGCGATAGCTGAAACAATGCAATAATACCACCAGACACTGTTTTGTTCCGTGTCTCGGAAAGCACATAAAGCCGTTGGGCCCGGCTGTCATTTGTAGATCTTTGACAGTCGTAACAGGCAGTCAGTGCCCCAAAAAATCTGACAACCAGTCTTACCAAGGGGTATCGTATTACCCAGTACTAACTGGGTTGTGAAGGTGAGGTAGGCAGTCGCTCCATGTCAAATACTGGTATTCAGCTGCATCCGGTTAGACTGGAAGCCAACCCCAACATAGTTGGGAAAAGGCTAGGCAGATGATGATGACACTGTTTTGTTGCAGAGATTTCGAGCCCTAAGTGCACCACTTATGAGACTTCAACTGAAATTCTCGGAAAGCGGTGTTCCTCGAAATATTCTCCAAATCATAATCAAAGAAGAACTGATGGAGTAAGGAGACATCATTTCAAAGAGGGGACTCTACAAGGCTCAATTTCAACAGCGCAGCTGCACGATCAAATTCATTACTCTTAGACCCTCAAGTTCTTTCTCAGCCGCTTGCGACTCTTGCGAGCACTTTCCGACAGCCGTACGAGTCAGTTGATTGTAGTCGCGGTGGATGCATTATGTACAATGTCATTGTCTGTATCTGCTGATGCCCGTGATAACTGCGGCTAATACGGACGGCGCGCTTATCGCTCATCTCAGATCGCATCAGGGAATAGTGAGCGAGCGGCGGCACCACGTAGGTAAGCACAGAAGTCCAGCTTCACATAGCTATCGAAAACAGTGCATGCGCACTCGCTACTGGCATTGAATTGAAGTAGGCGCTGTCATAGTTTGAGAATTCTGGAAGATCGCGTCTATTAGAGCTTCATAATGATCTCTTGGCCCATGGGCAGCATAAAAACTGTGATACCAGGTTAGGCACTAACCACACTATAAAGAAGAAGAAGAAGAATGATCTCTTTATGGAACTGACCTTCTGGATCCGTCTTCTTTGTGGTTCAGAGTGCTGCGGCTGGCTCGCCGGCACGACGACGACGTCACGCGAACCAGCGCGATTGTCTGCGGCGGCCATTGTGCAGCGACCATATTTCACACACGCACTCGTTTCCCCACGAACAATGAAATATCGATTCAAGGAATATACCAGCAAAGCGAACACGAACAATTGTTGCAATGCACCTTTACACTGCAGACACCATACGAGTAAAGACAGGTAAATAACTTTAACTTATCGAGGTGGAACTAATCTTTTTCATAAAAATGTCCGGCGGACACAACAAGGAAAATTTGTTTGATTCGCTTGTTTCGTCCTTACTAATATTATAAATGCGAAAGTAAGTTTGTTTGTTTGCTAGCTTTTCACGCCTAAACCACTGAATCGATCATCCTGCAATTTTGCATGTACGTTGTCAGGTGGACAGAAACGGACATAGGTTACCTTTCATCCCGAAAAAAAGTACTGTTCCCGAGGTAAACAACAATAACGTTTTTATGATAGCAGATGGCGCCTCGTGTCTTTCGGATCATGATTGAATTATATTGTTACAAGCAGAGTACAACCAGAATTGATAGTCAAATTCAAAATTAACGCGAGCAAAGTCGCGGGCAAAAGCTAGCAATTTAATAAATCATCTGTCAGTTCGTGGTTAAGTGGAAATTCGACTGCGGTTTTGGGTGCGTCCTGCGTCCACCAGTATAAACATGTTCAGATCTCCGTTTCTAGTTTCTGTACGTAGGTCACCTACGTCAAGTGTGATGTCTGGTGCCTTTCAATACATGTGTGTATTGATATTTCATGTATGATCTGGCACAGAGCTGTCTGGTAAATTTGAATTGATACACTTGAGAAGTCTAGACATATTGTATCGATCGTATCGTTCGTTCATGTCAGCAGGCATCGAACCCGCATCCGACTGGCTTCATTACAGCGTCGCCCGTCACTTGTCACGATCGTGGCGTGCCATTCGACTACATGAATACTTGATTCAGCCACAGGTCTGAAAAAAAAATATGACGTAAAACCAGTATTTAATTAAAAAGGGCAGAAAACCCATTTCCAATAGCGTATCTCGATAAGCCGCGATTCCGTGGGTGTCGGCGAATCCCTCCAACTACTAATGTGGAGGAACGTCCTCGTGTCGCTTATATGAAATAAATCATGGTTATTTATGGCAATGTTGCCGTTTAGACTTATATTCAGGGTGTAAACGGACCCTTAACGAAGCCGTCAACCAAGCATTATGTACTTCAAACTAAGTAACTTTACGCAAAAATTATTGCTGAGAAACGACTTTTTTTTTGGGGTGAAAAATCACGTTTTAGGATAGAACTCAATGTAACGCACTCAAAACATTGTACTGATGGATGCATTGAACAGTACGGGGGTCGTGGGGGTGTTTAAAGTAAAAATCTCACATACAAAAACA
Source organism: Noctua pronuba (assembly GCA_905220335.1). Lineage (NCBI taxonomy): Eukaryota > Metazoa > Arthropoda > Insecta > Lepidoptera > Noctuidae > Noctua > Noctua pronuba. The sequence continues at coordinate 2,196,750 of LR999911.1, forward strand.
TGTACTTATTTTTAAAAAAACTTGTGAAAAATTTGGAAGTCTGACCCCCAATATCTCCGTAACTAGAACATTCCCAGGTATGGTCTAGAACAAAAAAATGATAGCAATGACTAGGAGAACAAATTTTAATGCCTTTCGGCTTCGTTGAGGGTCTTTTTACACCCTTTATAATACTCCGGCGAAGACTCAGTCATGGTGCCTTGGGCTTGGGCAATATGGCTTAGCTTACTGAAAACTTAAAGCAATGCTGTGTTTTTGCATCTCGCTTACTCATTGTATTACGCTTCATAAGTTCGACATCTTTATGTGTGTGTAAGTGATTACTTTAGCTTGTTGTTTTTGTGTCGTGGCTGGCAGCCTGCCGGTCTGCCCACACCACCCACTTCACTCAGACTGATGGTTACTTGAGACGCGCAGTGTGCGGCCGTCGCGCGTCGCTCCGCCGGCGTGTGGGATGCACAAACATGCCATGTGTTCAGACTTTAGCACACTCAACCGCACGACCAAAGCAACAATTTCACATTGACAGCAATCTTATGTCGTAGCAATAAAGGTGAATTTGCTAGCTCAAGTGTGCTCTGGTCGACAAACACTTACAATTTATTCGGGTCAATAAGATTGATTGAGAGTTCATGAAGTCTTCGCTTATTGACGTCGATTACAGCTCCGATTATTATTAATAAGTAACGATTACTTTGATCAAATTGACAGCTCACCAATTACGATAGTTTCTCATCCGGACGAGTGTTTTTCTATGAAGTTAGGGACTGTTACCTGAATATAATATTTTTATCGCGTCGTTGTGCGTCGAAATCACTTTTAATAAGCATCATCAGTATACACGCTATCTTTCGATCTGTAATAGGATACAATAGAGGATCGCCGTCGGCTATTACACTAGGCAGAGCGTCCAGAAGGTCCATTCTATGAGAATTCTATAGAAAAATCTTTTAGATATTTCAAACTGAAATTCTGAAAGAAACGAACGGGCGTTGAGCCTTCGAACTGCTCTAAGGATGAGAACGTTCTTATTAAAATATGGTAAACAGTTGTTACGTTTCGCAACTTTGTCTTGAATGAAACTAAAGTGGGCGAACCACGATCTAATATACAAGGTGTAAACGGACCCTTCACGAAGCCGTCAACCAAGTATTCTGTACATCAAACTGAGTAACTTTACGCAAAAAAATTTGCTGGTAACGACTTTTTTTTTTTGGGGTGAAAAATCACGTTTTACGGTAGGACTCAATGTAAAGCACTCAGGACATTTTGTGAATAGGATTGAATAGTACGGGGGTCGTGGAGGTGTTTAAAGTAAAAATATTTTTAAAAAAACTTGTGAAAAAGTCGGAACTTTGACCGCCAATATCTCCGTAACTAGAAGGTTCCCAGGTATGGTCTCGAACAAAAAAATGATCGCATTGACGGGAAGAATAAGTGCCTTTCGGCTTCGTAAAGGGTCTTTTTACACCCTTTAGAGAATATATGTATGGCTGAGCGGAATGGACTTACTGTAAGCACTTTGTTATTGGCCTGGTATTATAAAATTTCATTATACATGTAAGCCTAACCTCCCCCTCTGGTCCGCCTGCACGCTGCAGGCACGTCCGCCGCGCCGCACCGCGCTGCGCCGCGCCGCAGCCGCAGGCACTAATATCACAAATCTGCAGTAATTGCGCCGTCGCCGACACTCGCCGGCAATCCACATCAAAGCGAAGCCCCCAGACCAGCTGCGCCGCGTGTTCCATTACTGCGCACACCGTGTCATTGCTCAGCGAAAAAATACCATCTCCTAGTGAGAGATAACACAGAACAACACTGTGTCTCACTGTGTTCGTGATGAAGGGCGCTCGTAATGGGGGATACACAGAGTTCATGTGTATTACGAGATAATTAATTCTGCAATATGTTCTGTGGGGCTTATCGTGAGTAGGTAAATACAGCTGATATAAATAACGAGCGAGTTTAATGGCAGCTTCACTTTAATGTGAGAGGAAATAAGACTGCTTGGTAAACGAAATTAATTCATTAATTATTGTAGTTATACGAAATCGACACTTCGCAGAAATAAGATACGTTTCCTTATTTTCGTTGCGACGACCCTTGGACTTCCTGTAAATATCACAAAACAAGACTTAATTGCGTATCTACATGATATTTCCGTATATACTCTATCTGTAGGCTGTAGGTATCTTTGGCGACTTCATGTAAGGAAGTTTGTTAAAAAAGTAACCTCGTGAAATAAAGGGTGTAAAAAGACCCTTAACGAAGCCGAAAGGTATTTGTTCTCCCCGTCAATGCGAATTTTTTTTTTCTAGACCCTAATACCCGGGAACCTTCTAGTTACGGAGATATTGGGGGTCAAAGTTCCAACTTTTTCACAAGATTTTTTTAAAAACATGTTTTAAAAGTAAGATTTTTACTTTAATCACCTCCACAACCCCCTGCTATTCAATCCATCCATCAGCACAATGTTCTGAGTGCGTTAGATTGAGTCCTACCGTAAAACCTGATTTTTGAACCCAAAAAAAAAAATTTTTTGCTCAGCAAAAAATTTTGCCTGAAGTTACTTAGTTTGATGTACAGAAGGCTTGGTTGACGGTTTCGTGAAGGGTCCGTTTACACCCTGTATACTTATAGAGAGGAACTAGTTCTTTAGTATAGAGATACGTCGACAAGAAACTGTAACACGACATGAACATATAACTCATACGACAGCTGTAACCCGGCCGGGCGGCGACTGTAAGAGGACACGCCGCGCGCCGTGACGACACACACAGACTTACATGCACACCGTATACGAGTTACGAGTACAGTCCGCAACGGAACTCGATTGACGAAGAAAAATTTATATACGAATAGATGCAAAAAAGTGATAGTTTGCATGAAATTCTGAAAAGTAATCCAACTATTATTTAGTTCTTTACAAGATGTCATGTAAAGCGATGAGACTTGGAATAATGGAGGATGATGATGGTAAAAATAACATTGTTGATCGATCGACTTTCGTTTCTGACCGTCCATACATGAATAGACGGACACGGCAAGCAAGCGTTCACAGGGAGATCAAGTAATTGAATATATGTCCGTGTCCTGGGGCCCGGGGCGCAGGACCCGGGGCCCACAAGTTATTGGCTGCGAGATAAGTCCGCCACACGTCCACAGACACGAACACCATTGTTATCAGTTAGACTGATATTGTTTATGTATCGGGTGATGTTGCCAAGATATTCGAGATTCGCCATATTTTGTTGCAAGAAAATCCGTCATCCGAAACATTATTTATTTACTAGCTTCTGCCCGCGACTTCGTACGCGGATCCTGTTGCTTATGCCAGCGACAACGGGGTCGTCAAAATCGAAGATCTGAAACGACTGATGTCGAATTCTAAGAGCCCGGGGACGGGAAAACAACGGGATGCGCGAGACGATTCGAGACGTTCCATATCTTTCATTTTTGTAAGTCAGAAGTCGATGCGTAGATACGCTTGGAACTCAAGCGTAATTCTCTATCTGTGAACGTCTCCGACTCGCGAGACAATGCGTGACGTTCACGATCAGCGGTCAGTCGCGCATCACGTTCCCCACTTGTCTCTAGAGACCTAGAAGTCGATGCGTAGATACGCTTGGAACTCGAGCGTAATTCTCTATCCGTGAACGTCTCCGATTCGCGAGACAATGCATGACGTTCACGATCAGCGGTCAGTCACGCATCATATTCTTCACAGTTCTCTAGAGACCTGGATGTAGATGCGTAAATACGCTGAGAACGCAGGCGTGCTTCGTTATCCAAGAGGAAGAGAAGAGAAGAGAGGAAGAGGTTTCCACGGAGCGAGTTGCAGCCTGATGTTCTCGAACAGCATCAAGTCTCTCCTGACGTTCTTCGGTAGATTCTTGGGATCTTATGATCCTCAATCTTTTAGCTCCTTTGGAACATTGGGAAAGATTTGACCTCTTTCTAGGCATGGTTATAGTTTTATTGTGAAGATACCTGATCAATTAAAATTTAAGTGACTGCTCCCCTGCGTTACCGGATAGGCTACGGTGTCACGAAGATAAGTGGAAAAAGTCTAAAACACTCAAATAACATAAGCCCGAAGGCATATTTATTCGATAAAATAAAAAAAATAAATAGGAGTTTTGTCCAGTAGAGTCAAATTTTCAATGATATACCGTCGTCATCGAATATCAGTCCTAAACTGTTACCGCCTTCACCGCGTGGAGGTACTCCCAGCTTATGTTATTATATAATTATACAGTGAAATTAGTGATAGCTTTGATTTCCACATCAGATGTTTCTGATCTTCGATTTTTATAAGTCAAGAGGAAATGCCCATCAGACCGAACAACTTTTGCTAAGACGTCATTCCTAAATGTATTATGGTGTAGCTGGGCTCTTGGAATTCCACAACAGGTGTTCCAGATCTTCGATTTTTATAAGTCAACAGAGAGTGCTCATCAGATTGAACAATTTATGCTAAGACTTCATTCCTATATGTGTTATGGTGTAGCTGGGCTCTTGGAGTTCCACAATAGGTGTTCTAGAACTTCGATTTTTATAAATCAATAGAGAGTGCTCATCAGATTGAACAATGTTTGCTAAGACGTCATTCCTATATGTGTTATGGTGTAGCTGGGCTCTTGGAGTTCCACAACAGGTGTTCCAGATCTTCGATTTTTATAAATCAACAGAGAGTGGTCATCAGATTGAACAATTTTTGCTAAGACGTCATTCCTATATGTGTTATGGTGTAGCTGGGCTCTTGGAGTTCCACAACAGGTGTTCCAGATCTTCGATTTTATAAGTCAACAGAGAGTGCTCATCAGATTGAACAATGTTTGCTAAGACGTCATTCCTATATGTGTTATGGTGTAGCTGGGCTCTTGGAGTTCCACAGCAGGTGTTCCAGATCTTCGATTTTTATAAATCAACAGAGAGTGGTCATCAGATTGAACAATTTTTGTTAAGACGTCATTCCTGTATATGTTATAGTGTAGCTGGACTCTTGGAGTTCCACATCAGGTGTTCCAGATCTTCAAATTTATTCTCTCAGCAGAAAATGCTCATCACGTGGAACAATTTTTGCTATGGTACCATTTTTGTATCTCTTATAGTTTAGCTATTCTATTGCGGTTCTGCATCAGGTGTTCAAGTTTCCAAGATAAATTATAGCCTATATGTTGCCCAGACTTAATACCTATACAACAAAAAAAAAATCTTTCAAATCCGTCTAGTAGTTCCGAAGATTAGCGTGTACAAACAAACAGACAAACAGACAGAAATTTTTTTTTGGATTCGTTGTCTATTACTGTTTCTAAACCCCCCTCAATTTTTTTTTTTTAAATATATTCAATGTACAGACACAGTTACTGTCTTATTATAAAGGGTGTAAAAAGACCCTTAACGAAGCCGAAGGGTACTTGTTCTCCCCGTTATTCCGATCATTTTTTTGTTCTAGACCATACCTGGGAACCTTCTAGTTACGGAGATATTGGGGGTCAAAGTTCCAACTTTATCACAAGTTTTTTTTTAAATACATGTTTCTAATGTATTTTTTTTACTTTAAACACCTTTACGACCCCCGTATTATTCAATCCATCCATCAACATAATGTTTTGAGTCCGTTACATTGAGTTTTACCGTAAAACGTAATTTTCCACCCCAAAAAAAAAAGTCGTTTCCCAGCAATAATTTTTGCGTAAAGTTACTTAGTTTGATGTACAGAATGCTTGGTTGACGGCTTCGTGAAGGGTCTGTTTACACCCCGTATGTATAGATTTTATTACCAACGAATATAGGGTGACTGGTAATTAGTGACTGATACTTAAACACGTGACTGTGCTCATGATAACAAACAACTTTCCCAAAGAAACATTTTTTTTTTAAACTTACTAAGCGGGCTTGTGAGCCGAGCGGGTGCTCTGCCTACCCACTGTTGCACGGTATGATAGTAATGAGACAGAACGACGTCACGCGGCTAACAGCTGATAGGTCAAAGGCGTGTGCGCGAGTTTCATACGGCTGTTGTATTACTGTGATAAAAGTGAACGTGTTTAAAAAAAAACTTTGGGGAAGTTGCTTGTTGTCATGAGTAGGTACAATCACGTGTTTAAGTATCGGTCACTAATTACCAGTCACCCTGTATACTCAAGTTAATCAAGGCATGATTTCAACATTATTGTTTCCAATTAATCGGTTTAAACTTAAAATTGGCATAATGTGTCATTTGGTAGAATAAGTCGAACCTTAACAAGCACGATTTGTTTATCGAAAATAGTTTCCATTAAATGCTCATTAATTGTATCTAAGTTACTCAATCATTTCCTGTAGTATCACAGAAACAGTGTATTTTCGATCAAATAATATTAATTGCCGCCTACCATACATAACATACATTTGTTTTAATAAGGTAAAGCTTCTGTTTTGACTTTATAATGAAGTAAGAAATCCTATTTCCATCCAAATAACGACGCAAATGCATTATTGAGTTTGGTTTCCTTCCCGGACGGAGTCCCTACTACCGGTACAGTTTGTAGTGTGACAGTCCTACACGTGACCATCATTATCCTTACTACCGGTACAGGCTGTAGTGTGTCAGTCCTACACGTGACAATCATCATCCTTACTACCGGTACAGGTTGTAGTGTGTCAGTCCTACACGTGACCACCATCATCCTTACTACCGGTACAGGTTGTAGTGTGTCAGTCCTCCACGTGACCATCATCATCCTTACCACCGGTACAGGTTGTAGTGTGTCAGTCCTACACGTGACCATCATCATACTTACTACCGGTACAGGTTGTAGTGTGACAGTCACATTTATCTAAACTAAAAGCAATAAAAGCCTAAGCTCCTCCTTATAACACCAGCAATTCAGCATTCAGCTATCTGCCAGTAAGAGTACCGTCAAAATCTTCGTTTCAGAGCTTAGCCAGAACAAACAGTTGTTTTGTGCAGATCGAAATTTATAAAAAGTTATGGGTAGTCTCTAGCTACAGGTAAACAGCTACATTGGTTAAGGTCGCTGCCCGTACTGTCTCATCTCAAAATAGCACCCTGACAAAAGCCGTTCGTCACATGAGGGGCCATTCAAGTATTACGTAAGTTCTACAGGGGGGCGGGGGGTACTTTGCTTTGCTTATTTTTGATGACATGGGGGATTGGGGGGTCTGATGGTGATGGTCATGGGGGTGATCGGTGAGAATTTTTCTACTTTTTCGGATTTTCTACAAAAGTTGTCGATTTCAATTTGAACACAACCCTACTTCAAAGCCGTATTAATTTATTTCTAGACTTATAACTGCTGCTCATGAATCAATAAAGAAACCAGAACGCATTGAAAAATGCATGTACCAATGTTTACGTAAGCATGGGAGGGGGGGGGTAAGAGATTTGCTTACTTTTGCTGTCTAGGGGGAGGGAGGGGTACCAAAAAATCAAAAATCTGCTTTAGTAATACTTGAACAGCCCCTGACCGACTGTTACTGAATGCTGAACAAACGACTGGAACAAATGCTACACTTCCTGCTTCCGTGGGTCTTCACACAATACATTATTCAATGCTCTTTCTTCGCCGGTTCTATTGTTCTACTTATCTCCGAAATATGTGCAATCTGTGACGTCATATGACGACGTTATTTCCGGAAAGAAAACCAATCGATGATCAAGAAATAACGATGGGAAAGGCATAACTATTTATGACTGAATTACAAATTAAAGTACGCCATTGCAGTATAAAGGGTGTAAAAGATCCTTAACGAAGCCGAAAGGCACAATTGTTCTCCCCGTCATTGCAAATTTTTTTTTGTTCTGGACCATACCTGGGAACCTTCAAGTTACGGAGATATTGGAGGTCAAATTTCCAATTTTTCACAAGTTTTTTTTAAAATACCATTTTTAAAGGTTTTAATTTTACTTTAATTAACTCGATGGCCCGTTTACTATTCAAAGAATCCATCAGCTCTAAGTTTTGAGAGCGTAACATTGAGTTTTACCGTAAAACGTGATTTTTTAGCCCAAAAAAAAGTCGTTTCCCAGCAATATTTTTTGCGTAGAGTTACTTAGTTTGATGTACAGAATGCTTGGTTCACGGCTTCGTGAAGAGTCCGTTTACACCCTATATTAAGTTTAGCAAATATCAATTCAATGGGAGAGCAATGTCGAGAATTTCCGACCATTGAAAATATAATAACACAGTCTATCTCACAGGTAAACAAGGCAACGCTATCATTAAATATGGGAACATTTCCTGGAAATACGTTTGATATTGAATTCCGTGGAAATAGAAAATGCATAGTTCCGAGTCATGGCGAGCATACTCAAGTGGTACCCAGTATTTCAGAATGCCGACTATTCTCATACCACTTGCATTGGTATTTGGCAGTAACAACAAACGGACATTTAGAAATAAAACGAAACAACTGTGATCGCCAAAGAATAGTTCAATGAATTAATGCGCGTTGATACTAACGTTCGTTTGTACAATAGAGTAGGTATTATTATGTTTGAATGACTGATTTATCTTCAACTAGCGGCCCGTCCCGGCTTCGCACGGGTGGACATTTTTTTTCCCCTAATTCCCCCCCCCCCCACCAAATTTTTTCTAGCAATAAATAAAGTGTGTAAAAAGACCCTTAACGAAGCCGAAAGGCACTTGTTCTCCCCGTCATTGCGATATTTTTTTTGTTCGAGACCGTACCTGGGAATCTTCTAGTTACGGAGATATTGGGGGTCAAAGTTCCAACTTTTTTACACGTTTTTTTTTAAATCCTTGTTTTTAATGTAAGATTTTTAGTTTAAACTCCTCCACGGCCCCCGTACTATTCAATCCATCCATCAGCACAATGTTTTGAGTGCGTTACATTGAGTCCTACCGTAAAACGTGATTTTTTCAACCCAAAAAAAAAGTCGTTTCCCAGCAATATTTTTACTAAAGTTACTAAGGTTGATGTACAGAATGCTTGGTTGACGGCTTCGTGAAGGGTCTGTTTACACCTTGTATAGCCTATGTTACTCAGGGTGAAAGTAGCTTTCTAATGGTGAAAAAATTTTTGAAATCGGTACAGTGGTTTTTGAGTTTATTCATTACAAACATACACACAAAAATACAAATCTTTCCTCTTTATAATATTAGTGTAGATTGACTCTTATGCTCATAACTTAGGTACTAAAATATCCGCTTCTATAGCTAATAGCATCTCTTACGGTTAAAGATATTTATTTTCTCAAAAGAATTACAAATTCACTTACAGAGAAAAACAGGTTTACAATGTTATCTGCCGGTAAGCATAGATAAAAACAAAAAACAAATATAACTTAAAAACAAATATGTATCCTAAAACTACCATTTCAATAATATTTCGGCTTAGCATCGTTTTAGCATAACAAGTACAAAATTATCAAATAAAAGAAGGTAGGTTACACACAAGAAACAACACAAAAGTTTGAGCGATGAGGGTAGGGTCCGGGGCTGCGGGACTGTTCGAAAGAGATACCGTGGCCCTGGAACACAAAGGGCAATGAAGGAACATGGATGGGTTTTAGTCAGTAAGAGTCTGACACTCCCTCCCACTCCACCCAGAGCGGGAGAAGTCATTTGATGATTTCCCACCGGTAAAAAAAAAAAAAAAAAAATGAGGGTAGGGTGCAATTTAATAGTTGTTGCGTGTTTACTAAGGCCTACGACACAGTGCAGAATCTCTTCAATTAGCTCCGTCTCTCCGTTTCGGTAAGACGTCGTCATGGACTCACACTCTCAGCCACTCGGGTTACTAATCCACCTCGGTCCATACTTAGCAGTCGGATCGGTAATCAGCGGCAATTAGGACAATATCTCTCAGGGTTGTTCGTTAGGAGGCGCTGGCAGGTATGCTCAGCCGTGAGGAGAATACTTGATGAGAATTATGATAATGTTTGAGCCAAAGTAATCTAACTCAGCTCGGATTATCTTAAACACGGGTAGTGGAACTCAGCAGTCTTCTTCTTTATCGTGTGGTTAGTTCGTAACCTGGTGTCAGAGTTTTTATGCCGCCCATGGGCCTCTGACTTGGCTTTACATGCCGTCAAGAAATATCTCTCAGGCATGCTGGTTTCCTCACGATGTTTTCCTTCACCGAAAAGCAAGTGATAATTGTACTATACGCACATGAATCCGAAAAATCAGAGGTGCGTGCCTTGGGTTCGAACTCGAGACCTATGACTTGGCAGTCCGACGGTCACACCACTAGGCTATCACTGCTATAAACTCAGCAGTAATATCTAATCACTAGTGATCGGATATTCGGATGCATATTTACCTAAAGTACATTTATTTCCGGCAAAGGGTACAAAAGTGTGGAAGCAGCTTCTTCTTATAATATTTTTTTTTCCCGATTTTATAAAAATTGATTTTATAAAAAAATATGTAGTGTGTATAAAATGTATTGTAATATAGAATAATAAATATTCCTATTTTGTTTAAAACTGAGCAAGAAATTTGTGGAAACACGTAAAAAATTGCTTCAACTTTAAAATTTTGTTGCTGTGTGTGAGAAATAACTGAATTCAAATTTCGCTGTTGTATATTCAAATAGTATAAAATAGAAAATATGACTGGACTTAAAACAATGATTATTTTGATAGTCGTACTCGCACTCCATACTAGTCAACACTTAACTTTAGGTAAATATGCATAATATGCATCCGAATATCCAATCACTACTAATCACGCTTGTTCTTAATTGTAGCAGTATTTGAGCCGTATCTCCTGATGTAGCTGACCGTAATTTTAATTCCTTTGGACTGTGAACGATTGTCGAGCCCTGACCTGCCGCAACTTTGACGTCACCCACTTCATGACGCCGTGGGCCGCAGCGCTACGCTCCACTGAAGACAGTTGGCCGTGTGGCCACAATACACGGCCCTAACTCACAACAACGGCTAAATGCGGCCTCTGACGTCACTGCAGCGACCAATCAACGACTCGCAGTTGTTTATGGATAGATTTTTCCAACCCGTTTGTTCAAATGGCAGATTTATCATAGCAGCTTAGCGATGCCTGTCCCTGATGGGCTCAGCTCGCAGCCTGGACAGATTCCCATCAGATGGCTTGCAATAAATTTCACAATAAGTATGAATCAGTGGTATGACGCCATATGTACGTGACGTGAGGGGAGAATTACTTTTATAATAAACTGATTACGTTGATGTAAATACGAGGGACAATAGCTGCGCAGGGTAGATCCCGCGGCCCGACTGCAGAGCGAAAGGTCGCCGGTTCAACTCTGACTAGTTGTATTGTTAGATGTGTTTCTTGTGAAGCTTAATTGAAAGGATAAGGGACAGCTGAATTGTAAAAAAATTTAAAAGCATATTGTTAATTAAAAGGGAACGCACATTTCCAGTCGATCTATTTAGTGACGGAATCACAATGCATTATTAACGGCGGTCGTCGACATTTGAATTTTCACCGCGCTCTGTATTGTTGACGAGCTGCCCGTCCCGGCTTCGCACGGGTGCACATTTATTTCCCCTAATCCCCCCCCATTTGTTTATCTAGTAATAAATATAGCCTATGTTACTCAGGGTGAATGTAGCTTCCTAATGGTGAAAAAATTTTTGAAATCGGCACAGTAGTTTTTGAGTTTATTCATTACAAACTTACACACACACACAAAAATACAAATCTTTACTCTTTATAATATTACTAGCGGCCCGTCCCGGCTTTGCACGGGTGGACATTTATTTTTTAAACATTTTGGGATAAAATATAGCCTATGTTACTCAGGGTGAATGTAGCTTTCTAACGGTGAAAAAAATTTTGAAATCGGCACAGTAGTTTTTGAGTTTATTCATTACAAACATACACACACAAAAATACAAATCTTTCCCCTTTATAATATTAGTGTAGATTACCCGGCCTAGCCGACAGGAAGACGCCAGTAAACACACGAGTGGAACAAAAAGCTAAAACAATGATATTGACGTCAACTTGAATTAATTATCTGTGACCCGTTTGACAGCCCCCTGCAACCCCCCCAGCCCCCCGGGCACCATTGTGTCAAAACGTACGGATCCCGGGAGCTTTGTGAGCGCCGCCATTGTAGCTGCCCTAGGGACAATACACCAGCACACGTTAATACTGTTTTATGGGGGGGATAGCCTGTAACATGAAGATAGAGAAACCTTACCTGTGTTTCATGACGAGCTCTGCCGAGCTGCAGTGATGGTGTTAGAAATTGTGGCGAGTAGCGAGACATAAAATGAATCGCAAGTACGCCAGTGTGCAGTGGTGACATCACGCGACTTACTAACCAGTCTACCCACAACACGGCTTGCTTATACAGAGTCGGGCCAGCTCGCAGCGAGGACGAGAGGGAGTGGAGTTGAAACGTCCCGAAACTGTATCCAATTCATTGTGCCCCGTGTTATTATGTTAAGTTGTAATTTCAAGTAATTTTTTAGTTTGCTAAAACGGTGTATCGTACCCAGTGTGTTTTCATTGCACGAAACCCATCTGCTGCCCATATGATGTACGAGCCTTACGGAATAAATCCTGACATATCCGACAGACAAATAAATACGTGTGGACTTTGGACCTAAGACTCAGGACAGTTAGAACTCTCTACTCAACACAAACTGTGTTATTGACTCAGGACAGCAAACAGTTGACTTTGAAGCCGATCCGCGGGGCGAACTATAGCTATTATAGCTACTCGTTGAAGAAAACCGTCATACACACGTACAAGTCCCGTCACGTAAAAAGAACGCTGAACGACAGTGTAGGGGATGTGTCTTCGCTCGGTTATAGTCGCATCCTGTAGTACTAAGCTATTTTTTTATAATATTAGTGTAATTGTTTTATTGTAAAATCATAATAGGTACTTTACTAGCTACTTAGTACTTTGGAATAGGCTGCTATTCAAAAAACATAATGTTAACTTGATCGGTCAGCGGTCTTTTTACGTGACGGGACCTATACTACAGTGGCAACAATACTCGATAGCTATACATATTGATATCGTTCAGGGCACCGCACTTCAATTGTTCCACAACGTTCAGGAGTTGAGAGGTCGCTCGAAACTTTACATTGTAATGAGGGAAGACTTATTTTAACTATTGTTCGTTCCAATGTGGTTCCAATAGCTTGTATTTAGGCCCCTCAGTAATGGTCTACGTTAGTAAGCACGTCCCGGGTGTCATTTGTAGATCTTTGATAGTCGTTCGGTAGTCAGTGGCCCAAAAAGTCTGACAACCAGTCTTACCAAGGGGTATCGTAGTACCCAGTAGTAACTGGGTTGTGGAGGTCAGATAGGCAGTCGCTCCATGTAAAATACTGGTATTCAGCTGCATCCGGTTAGACTGGAAGCCGACCACAATACAGTTGGGAAAAGGCTAGGCAGATGATGAGTAATAGTCTACGTTGTTCTTCCAAAACATTGAATTTTACTGATTCATTTTCTTGTAGACTTACACAGCTACCTACATGGTATTTTCGTGTGAATGGATAATAGGGACAGGCTTGTGAAAACAAACTACTGCTATTATAAAGGAGTTTTTGTTCGAATATCAAGCAGGGCCACAATACAAACTTCCAGCGCGTTACGCGGTTCACTTTGGACATACAATCGTTTATACGTAGACCCAGCATTATAGCCGTGACATGAGAAACAACAGAACAACAACGCTGAAGCAATGTCTATTGTGCGACCACAAAGGGGTTACCTACTTAGTGCTGTGTCGTAAACAACACAACTCGTGTCACCCCTCCTCCCCGCCACCCCTCGCCGCACCCCACCACGACCGCTGCGTGAGGCAGTTTCGCAATCCTCGAAAAATAAATAAAAATAAGTGGGAGCGGAAATGAAAAGGGTCAATCTGATCTGAGGAGCTCGAGGGACTCCCCGCGGTCCCCGCCAGGCCCAGGAGCCGGAGAATCAATAGGAAACTACGCTGTGTGCCCGCTACCAGCCACTCGACAGTTTTTTGTATTGAATGCGGCTGAACGAATTCCTTTATGTAAAAACCTTCACTAAACGTAACGCGTGAGAACGTTTCTTCATATCGACCATTAAAAAATGGTTCCGGTATCACGCGAAAATTGTTAAACGGAATGTCACGGTTTGAGAGCCCGAGATGCGCTGTGGGCCTGTGATGTTGATGAGAGTCGTGCAGCCGGCTCGTACCTGATGCTGTTACTAAATATCATAAATAAAATATTGCTAAAAAACTACACAATATGTTGAATGCTGAAGTTAAATGAATGCGATACCTCATGCATGTAAGTAAACCCAGACAAAAATTGCTAAACATGATTCGGAGCGGGCTAACCGCTCCGGACGGTAAAGATTTAAATTCACAATGAAGGTATTAACGATCGCTAACACAATGGCCGAACGTTTGAATAACTCGGGAAAAATGCCCGCATGGCTGTGAGTGCATAGTGCATTAGCATTAGTATGAGGAGCGCGCGCGCCGCCTCCGGCCTGCGCCCGCGTCGCGCGCCGCCCACAACATGGCATCAGCAAGTTTATCACAAGCTCCTCGCGCGCATCTCGCACTAGAATCCATTATCCTAGCAAGCAGTCACGACTCACGATCTCGATCGCGTATTGTTTTTACGTCACATAATTTCCGAGACGTGTTGATCTTTCCAAACGTCCACTGACGTCATTGTCATACTAATCCAAGGACGGAACGGTTATCCAAATACATTTTTAATCAAAACTTTCGATTTCCATTGAATTGCCAAGATTTGTAGGTCTAACAAAAAATATTATTTCAAAGCTGAATAAATACAATAAGGCCTAGTTTTTTAGGGAAAGTTGTAACTTATGTTTCCGATAGAGCATTTATGTAGTCGGTACCTGAAACTCAGTACCATTCTGACTGACTTTTCTATATTTTGGTACAAAAACTGTGTCTCAGTAAGATAAGCGGAGTAGATTTATTTCTCAAATCTCGGATGATGGCGCTATTGTGACGGGTCGGGGTCCTTTGTTCGTTTTTTCTAACATTAAATAGAAACTTCCCGCTGAGCTTGTGATCCGTCGGATCGGTACATTTAGCTCAACAGTAAATTGCTCGTTGCAGATTATACGCAAAAAATATATTCACATGACACGTAGTAGCCAGGGATGGAGCAGGGAGGATTGGAATTACTTTTGTATCGCACTGTTGTAAACTGAAACTAATATTGTAGCTTTCGAATTCAAAGGGTGCTTTTAATAATATTATTATTTAAAAACTTGACAGGGGTCGGCGGGGGGTCGGGGGGGGGGGTTAAGGGGCCAAAAAAGTGGCACCGCTCGAATAATATCAATTTGAGAAAATGTTTCAATTATTGAGTTTTTTTACATAAATCTGGGTATTTCTCTTATGTTGAATTGTTCTAAGGGAACAAAAAAATCACATAAATAGACATAATACAGCTATTAGAAAAAACTACCTTACAAGTTAAAAAGATATCGTACAGGTTAATGAGAAAAGTTTTCAGGTTAAAGATACACAGGTTAATGAAAAAAATATGGTTTTGACGTGATAACAACAAAACGGTGAGACCGGATTAGATTACTTATAAAATAATAAAAAGGCAATAAATGACATAATCCAACGTTTATACTCGCAAAGTAGTTAAACCGCAAATAAAAATATTATAGTCAGACTATAGATAAAATACCTATTACAAACTCAGATTTAAGCGATTCGACGTTATTTCTGGTTGTCATACTTTTTGGTCGAACATGGGCTTACCTTGGAAGTAGGGTCCTGCTTCCTTTTTGTACGCAAATACCGCAAGGATATAAATCCACATTCAGTTAATTAAAACAATTTGAAGCTTCAATTAATTAACAATTTACCTGTTTACCTACTAAAGCGTACAATTTAATCCAGCATAATTACCTTGAATGCCTGTTATTTCAATTACATTTATTTATAAGAATCTTTGAACAGTAAATCGGAATTTAAATGTTTGAGCATTCTAAAGGGTGTAAAAAGACCCTTAACGAAGCCGAAAAGCACTTATTCTCCCC
Organism: Noctua pronuba; assembly: GCA_905220335.1. Classification (NCBI taxonomy): domain Eukaryota; kingdom Metazoa; phylum Arthropoda; class Insecta; order Lepidoptera; family Noctuidae; genus Noctua; species Noctua pronuba. The sequence goes on from LR999911.1 coordinate 2,212,761, forward strand.
ATCAATGCGATCATTTTTTTGTTCTAGGCCATACCTGGGAACCTTCTAGTTACGGAGATATTAGGGGTCAAAGTTCCAACTTTTTCACAAGTTTTTGTTTAAATACATGTTCTTAAAGTAAGATTTTTACTTTAAACACCTCCACGACCCCCGTACTATTCAATCCATCGATCAGCACAATGTTCTGAGTGCGTAACATTAAGTCCTACCGTAAAACGTGACTTTTCACACCAAAAAACAAGTCTTTTCCCAGCAATTTGTTTTGCGTAAAGTTACTTAGTTTGATGTACAGAATGCTTGGTTGACGGCTTCGTGAAGGGTCCGTTTACACCCTGTATAGTTCAAGAAGCAAAGCAAACTCTGTGAGAAAAGGTAACGTACCCGTTCAAACTCTAAATCAATCAAAATCAATATATTTTATTTCACATAGGCCTAGATGGGCACTTATAAAACGTCGACAAAAAGGTGCACGGTTCGGGTTGGTCGTTTCCTATGGAGAAGAACCGGCAAGAAACTCCATGGTTACTCTTTTCAAATCATTTGGTATTACAATATTATCCTGGTTACAGCATTTGTACTTAAGTATGGGGGGACAGCGCAAGCCCGACAATAAGTCGTTGTTTACTACAAAAGATGTAAAAAAAAAAATACAAAATTAACAAGCAGCTGGAAATCTACAAAGCCTACAATGTTCACACATTCACAAACAATCGGTATAAAAGAATCTATACAAAGGGAAGAAAATATTGTAAAATACTAAATTAAACAAGTGACACAAATACTGTCATCAGTGCTGTAACTATTCTTAGCAAAAGATCCAACCGGCATACCGTCACGTTTTATTGAAGCCTGTCCCGTCATGTCACAACTTTCTAGCTGTTATCTGTGGCTTTAAACAAATAGGTGCAAAAAAAACGTGATTGAGCGTTCCCTCCTGCGTGTGCTTGTGTCATTCGAGATGTGTGTGTGTGTGTCTGTGCACGGGCTGCTGCGCCGTGTCCGGTTTCATCAGATCGGATGCAGCCGGCCGCACCGCGCGGTGTCGATGTCCCGGCGCGGCGGTGCGGCGGCGGGTGGACGTGCCTTCAATCCGACGGGTACGGTTACCACATCGAGAGCAGCGATACGTTATATCCTCAGTCAGGATTAGATTCAGTTTCAATCTACAGCCATTCAAACGATTTCTTATCAACGAAAAGGTGATTAAGGTCTTCTGGGGCGCAAGTCTGCTATTTTTTATAAATCGTCATTCCAACACGATCCCATTGTCATTTTGCTAAAAGTTCGTAATCTGCTAAATTCATAATGGTCGGTGGTCACACGTTTCTCGTAACGAATTAAAAGCAATGACGTTCTAATGGTAGGTCACTGATCAAAGGAACTGTCAAAATTTTAGCAGATTACCGCCTAAGTCAGTCATTAATTTGTCATTACGTACGAGATTAGCATTCTATGACATTTCTTTCAATGGAGTGTCAGTGGTTGACCATTGGAAAGTCATAATGACGCCTTTATATTATTAGATTAGTAGATTACCAAACTTGTCAAAATCAACAATTATGAAATCAATGTTAGACCATTCTGACACTATTGTAATACCAGACTTGAGGCCGTATTTTGCAAATTGCTGAATGATTTGAACAAAAAGTTGATTACAAATTCTTTAGTCTCGTTTGCACAAAACAACAATATAATTCTGGGCTGACGTGAACATTGAACAAGGGCGAGCTTTAACTCAAAATTGAATTTCCTGCCGTTGTGTTGTGATTGACGCAGATTTGATTACCTAGCTATTTGAAACTCGGCCGGAGTTACTGCAGCACATAATGTCGAGCGAGACTCGGCAACATTCGTGTTTCGCTTCAATACACTTCTATTAGCCGTCCGTCATCTTAGAATCAAACTGTCTTCATAGCCGCAATTATCTTTCACACATTTCATCTTTTCTTTGTTCTGACTCTTTTTCTATAACCATCCATATTCATACTCACCACTTTTCTTGAGACATGATCGCATATCGCGGCACACCTCCAACTTCTCAGTCACTGTGCTACTTTTAAACTCCTAGTAATGTAACTTAGCCTCAAACGGGTTTGACGCAGAATGTGCACTTCGCAAAATTTGCACTTGAAGGAAAATTTGCCATTCGCAAAAAGTGCACTTCGCAAAATGTGCACTTCTCAAAATGAGTGTGAATTTTATCACAATGGGTTAAAATAATAAACGTTTGCTTACTATTTTTTTTAAATTATTCTGCACGATTTTGAGCACGATACCTAACAGTAGTTTCTTTGTGCACATTATGAGAAGTGCACATTTTGCGAAGTGCACATTCTGCGTCAAACCCCCTCAAACGATGCCAAGAAAGTTTCTCTAAACCATCTGTAATGTAAGCCTATTTCCTTCACTATTACAAAGACACTGCATCCTGTAGTTATAATCTCGGAGGTTACAACACTTGCGGTCTCCGCAGTAATGGCGGCGCTCGTCCCGACCACACAAAGCGATCTTCCAACCACGGCTAACATCCAAGTTTCATGAGCACGCTATTTTTTACATCGCTACGTAAAATGTTTGCCGCTAACAACACAGGTAGGTTCTGACCTGAAACTATTTGAGGTGCAACCTGATCGCTGATGTGTTTACTTGTGACGCGGGACTTCGGCGGCGTGGGTGGCAGGCTCGCTGTACGAAGTTACACGCGTCCGTGAGACAGAACCCTCATGTCAACTTCAGCCATAATGGTTTTCTGTTTCTCAGGAACAGCTTGCCGTATGCCAATCAATGCGCATAAGGCCTATGTGCCAATGTGCTGAGCTTATCTTGCTGTGTACATAGGCAGCTGTGTCGTGGTTATACGGCGGCAGCCGAGCGGAGCCGAGCCTGGTCAGTTCGCCGGCGGTCAATATTTGCGCCGCCCACTACCGGTGGTTGACAGCGGATTGTGGCGAATGTGATATAGCTGTCACAGATCTAGCTGCGAAGCGGGGAGTACTACTTACGTGTCGCGTAATCTGTACGGCTACATTCTTGAAGTTTAATCATTATTAAATAAATTGCATTTTACAAAAATCCATAGTGCTTTGCCTTATCTAACATGTATGTTACACACATGGCTAGGGCTACCGTCCTGCTTATTCAATATTCTTTTTCAAATTCAAATTCATTTATTTTTTAGAATATGATACATTAATTATGGTCTTAAGTTTAATCAGTGGTCTCATCACATTCTGCCACGTGTGGCGTGCAAATATTAGGTACATGAATATAATTTTTACAAGACAAAATATTAGGTTGGTACGAATTAAAATTACATTTTGTGGTATGTCAGTTAAAAATATTGTCCGGATATCATTCAAAACATTATTAAATGTCAAACTACATATTACAGAGATATGTCAAAGTTAATAAGATTACAGTTCAATTAGTTCAATTTTTCTAAGGTACCTATTTCAGTATTATCCCATTTCGCCCCAAATTACTAGTTATTCCTTATTTTCGTTGTTAGATCTCTGAACTTTTAAAAAACGCCTCAAACTTTGTTACGCACCAAAACAATTTTTTTGATGATAAAATACGTTTGTTCAACGGTCCATTTTTCTTTTTACATAAATTATTATTGACATGCTTGCATGTAAAATATTAGATTAGTTAATCACAGACAGCACAAGGCCTGTATACCGACGAGTTATCGATGTCAATTGTAATATACGAGGTCCCCTTGGATCCGTTTCTTGGTGTTATCGCACTAAGGTTTGTGGTCCGGAAGTCTTTCTTGTTTTTATGGAATGAATAACATTTCGGCAGCAGCTCTGTGTTACTGTTAAATACGAATATAAAAGGCTTATTATAACCTTTGTACGAGGCTAATTAATGTCAACGTTAACTTAATACGCAGGTCACGGAATTTTACCCATATGACTTCGTGCAAAATAATTCAGAGTGATTTCAGTGGCATATTTTTATTTTATTATATTACAGTAGCTATACAATCAGAGATTCACAATAGGTGCCTAGCGGCAATGTAAAGTGCTCTCTCAACTCAACCTCCCCGAGTCCTCGCGGTGCAACTGCGCCCGCTCGTGTTTCATATTTTGAACTTCTTTGTAGTCAGCTGTTTGACAATCACGTACCCCGCGCCCCTCGCGACAGCTCCCGCACCCCGCAGCCACCCCCGCGCCCCTCTCCCAGCCGCTAGTAAGCCGTGCGTAGTGCATCTCTGCGCAAAGCTCGCATCACTAGTTACGAACCATCGCCATTTTTATCGATCTGTCGATGAAATTTCGTGGCCGTCGGCGGTTCGCTGGCCCCTCCCGCGACGCACTGCACCTCCCCGACTCCCGGCAACGCCGCCAGCCCGCGGCTGCCGCTCAGCGCCAGCACCGAGCGCCCGAGTGCGCCCGACGGAGCAGGGGCGAGTCCCGGGCGCGGGGCGGGGGGCCTGGGATGAACGGCTCCCCGGCGGCGGCGGCGTCGCGAGGGGCGCGCGCCTATCGGGGGCAACGTGCGCACGGCGCAGGCGCGCGGGGCTGGGTGCCAGTCTCGCGGCCGCCGCCAAACTGCGCGCACGTGTGCGCGCTGAGCTCGGCCTTAACAATCAGCTGATCGGCGCGCGCCCCGCGGCGCACATGCCGTGAGGCCGCGTCCACCGTCATGACGGGCTACGCCCGCGGCGAGGCCGACTTCGCCGCCGACCGCTTCCGCCGGGACGCGCGGCCCGCCTCGCTCGCCCCCAAGGACTACTCGGTGCCTTTACACGTAGACTGCAGTATCGAATACGAGCTTCCCGACTGTGCCAAGCCGCCGCAGGGCGTCAAGATCGAGCCTCTGCTCATGATCCACCCCTCACACTTCCGGAGGCTCGAGAGCCTGCGGCGGGTGCCGTTCGTGAACAACCTGCCGCGAGGAGACGCCGCCGCCGCCGCCGCCGTGACGCCGGGCAGCCGGGCGCGCGCGCCCCGCCAGGCGCGGCGCTGCTGCCGGGCCGCGCCCGCGCCGCCAGCGCCGGCGCCGCAGCCCGTGCCGGCCGCGGCGGCGCGCGCGCGGGCGCCAGCGGAGGAGCCAGCGCACCCGCTGGCGTGCTACCGCTTCGAGTCGTACGCGGCGGACGGCGCGGGTGGCAAGCTGGCGGCCCGCGCGCGCCTCAAGCCGCACCCTTACCTGCCCGAGGCGCTGGACTGTGATATAGCGCGCGCGCTGCCACCCGCCGCCGCGCACTACGACCGCTTCGACAAGCGCGCGCTGCAGCAGCTGCCGATCTACATGTAGCCGAGCGGCGCCGGAGCGGGCCCCGGTCTCTGTGATGTTTCGTTGTAATTAGTTAGAGTGATAAGTGTCGGCGAGCGTGCCGGCGCCGGCCCGGGCCGCGACCGGCACGCTCGCTCGCGTCTGTGTTCGGGCGACGCGCGCCCTCGCGTCTGCTCGCTCGCGAACGAACCTAATACCAAATAGTACCTATGTACGTTGATATTGTTTAAACGTTGATTTATGTGTTGTTGTACCGGACGATTATGATGTGTTGTTTCGCCGAGGACCTGAACGTTTCGTGTTATCGTTTCGCTCGAGGCCCGGTTCGCGGCCGGCTCCCTCGCCGCACGCCCGGCTCGGTCGCCGGCCGCTCGCCGGTGCGTCGAAGCTAGTGCATACCCACCAACGAAAAATATTTATTCGCAAACGCAGTAACCGACGCTTCACGATTAAATTATTGTACCGTCGCCGATTCGTTGCGTTTTTCTGTATAAGATATCATATCGATAATTATATGTTCAAAAATTGTATTATAATAAATATGTACCTATAGAGTAAAAAAAATGAAAGTGAGAAAAATATTAAGAATAAAACTAGACATAGTTATGTTTTGGAATAGGTGATGAGTTCTAGAGCAGTCCCGAACGGTAATTAGAATCGTATCTCTACTCTCATTTTGTAAGCGGTTATGTTTGTTAAAATTATATATAAAGAGTCCTCTGATGAATAGTCTGATTAACGAATATTCGGCATGTAAAAGTCTTTATAAAACGCTTACTTAGCATATCATAGTATTATATTGTGTCATAGTCCAATGCCAAAAATATAACTATCTTTTTACAAAAATCCCTAAAGCATCGTTTTATTTACCTCCATGCGGCTCGTGTGCGGTCCTTGTGTACAGTGTACGGTACTACGGTAGTGTGTGTAGTCAGTGCTCGTTGTCGGACGATACCGGACCATGCCGGATGATACTGGATGCGGTGCGACGCGGACCGGCGGTGCTCCGTGCACGTGTAAGTACCCGCTCTCAGCTGGAACACCATCACTTGTATCATATCCTACTCAATGTGTTGTCTGACAAAATTATCTTAGTCCAAAATGTGCTAACGGAACCTGCTATCTCTCTGCCTTCACTCTTGGATGATATTCTCTAGTCGGTTGTCTTAAAATAGAAAGATTGTCATTTAGAGATTAAGATCCGAGACATGTATGTAACGATGAATGATTCAACAATTTCATGGCGCAGTGATTGCCAAAGCTGAATGCACACAGCCCAAAGTAAAAGCGAAATAAATCCAATTTAGTAAAGTGAAAACTAGATAATATTGCAATCTGCGACAGTTGGATTGAATAAGTAACACGACTGGCCACGCCGGCAGTCGGCAGGCCGGCGGGTAATTTATATTCTAGATGACGCCGTGCAAATAAACTAATAACCTTCGTAGCGAGAAGTGGGCTTGTCAGGACACGGCTGCACCGTAATATGTCTCTGATTGATGTAAAAACATATCAATATGGCGAGAAACTTGTTCGGAGTCATAAAATGGTATTTGTAGGAAGATTGCTTACATTTATATCGCCATAAATGTATTGGCAGAGTTATTTACAGCCTGGCATTCTGTCGATTGCGCCGAGCGTAGCGGATGTAATGTCCAGCTGCTTGCTTCTTATTGAACAAGACATTAATCACAGCACTCCAGAGTGGGCGACACTTTACTTAGTGCTCTCAATATACTGAACTCTTTATTGGTGCCCAATCAAAGTTATGGTCCCAACTACCTATTACGAGGAGCTTTTTGCGAATGTGACAAAATGACTAACAACTCCAAATTGCACATTAGGTACGAATTGTTTAGTTTGTGCTATGTCACAATGAGCCTCAAATACCAGCGCCATGTTTAGCATGTTCATGTGGATTGTGAAACCAGTGACCAGTGTGATCATCTTACCAAGGGGTATTGTATTACCCAGTACTAACTGGATTGTGGAGGTCAGATAGGCAGTCGCTCCATGTAAAATACTGGTATTCAGCTGCATCCTGTTAGACTGCAAGCCGAACCCAACATACCTAGTTGGGAAAAGGCTAGGCAGATATGATGATGTGGATGGTGAAAGCCTGTCTGTGACATGGAAACTAAAGACAACAAGTGTATCGATGTTCTGTTGTAACCGAAAATTGTGTCAGATGTGAACACACTTGATTAGCTGTAGTAGCAGATGGCACACCGCACATGCACTTGTAACTTTTGAAATAGGGATCACATGAATGCATACTAATAATAGAGCCAGTCACGTTTGAATATTTACTATTTCATACGGGGTGTAAACAGACCCTTCACCAAGCCGTCAACCAAGCATTCTGTACATCAAATTTCACGCAAACTCAAAAAAAAAAAATCAAACTTTACGCAAAAAATTTTGCTGGGAAACGAAATTTTTTTTTGGGGTCAAAAATCACATTTTACGGTAAAACTCAATATATGCGCTCAAAACTTATTGCTGATGGATTCTTTGAATAGTAAACGGACCATGGAGGTAATTGGAGTAAAGTTAGAACCTTAAAAAGTAGTAGGTATTTTAAAAAAAACTTGTGAAAAAATTGGAACTTTGACCCCCAATATCTCCGTAACTAGAAGGTTCCCAGGTATGGTCCAGAAAAAAAAAATGATCACAATGACGAGGAGAACAAGTGCCTTTCGGCTTCGTTAAGGGTCTTTTTACACCCTTTATTGACATTTACTATCTGGATAGCATTTAATTAAAGGAACTATTCATTCAAAAGAAATTCTTACTTGTAAGCCAGCCTTTCAAAGATTCTTGTGAGACACATAAAATTGCTATCCTCTACCTTTTATATGGATCTGGCACGCAAGTAATAAGAAACAATAGCTGATTTTATTATATTACGTTGTGAATGTTAAATGGAACAATTAGTTTAGACTTCACAAGCGTAATTACAAGTGCTGAGCGGTAGAAGTTTTCCCCGGCTCGCAGCCGGTCGGCCGGCGGCGCGCGGCGGCGGCGTCTCACGGCTACGACTCATTCTCTCCCATTGTTTCGCTCTCAATGACAACACTTCCAAAATATCCGCTAAACAAAAGCCTAGCGCGCTCCGCCGCTATTCATTCCGCATTTTATTTTCTGTTTGAAAGCCACTTATACACAATGAGTCGTGAATAATCTACAATAGCTGTTGGGAAAGAAATTATTCATACTGAATCGCTATTCAGGGAAATAAGACTTCAGACGAAACCATTATAATAAAAATTCGATGATTATGATTCGTTACATTCATGTGAACGTCTTGACGCGGCAATTAGGCGAAGCTAGTGTAATTAAGATGCTGCCAAATAGATTGAATGTGCACGCAGCAGGTAGACATGGGCAGTTAGGTGGCATCCATACGTCGACCTGTGAGAGCTGAGAGCGTACTCCATTCTCCGACATCACAGCGAGCGACGGCGTTAAATTAGCATCCACATAATAAACACGAAATAAACATCGAGACTAATGGATGATTGGGGCGGCACGCTCACCGCCGCCGCCGCCGCGCCGTGCCGCACGGCTCCGGCACGGCTCCGGCGCGGCCCCGGCCGCAACCTGGCAGCGGCGAGCCGAATTAAAGCTAAACTTATTTATTTTATCTTCGCAGCGACGATAAAAAGTTTATTGTTACTTTTTATGGGTGTGATATTGTGTCCGCACAGATTCGTGCGTCGCTGTTATCTCGCTCAGGGTAACTACTATGTACGGTCGTATTTAGCTGTAGGTAATTGTAATTAAATATAATATTTTAATGTTGGAGGATTTTGTGCCACAAGCTTTTGTGGTTTTATGACAGCACAGCGCGCTGCGAGACCTTAAAGTATCTATTTATTACCGACGAGTTTTATTTGCGTACCTAGGTAGGTACCTACTGAGTATTTATTACCTCCAGACCGTTCAATTTACTGGCGTGCTGTCAGACGATTCAGACAACTGTCTTATTGATAAGCATAAAAGCATTCAAAGTAATACGTGCACACAGTAATCTCACAGGTATATTGCTGGCAGTAAAACGGCAGTAACAGTAATCGGCAAGATTCGCTGTGTAGCGAGACGTTTAAGATAAGAGCACTCGTAATAACGATCACGAATTATAACGAGCTCCTTCGTCACGGCCTGATAACTGCGCCTCGCGATCAGAACGAGTTCGTAATTACCGGTTTCCTCGAAGCGCATTACACACACTAGTTACTGTTAAACCTCGCCGACTGGACTCACTTCGGGTGAAATTCGATTCCCGAAACGCGAGTATAATTTATCGTCGGTATTATCTCTCGTAAAACGAAAACCCAATTTATGTTCGTCCGCCACCCGCTGTCATAAAACATAATATTATCGACATCGGCCCCCTCCCTAGGCGATCACGAAACTAAGCAAGCATCGGCCATTTTAAGTACCGAACTTGACAGGCGGGTGTCGTAGTGCGTCCCGCTCGCACTCCAGCGCCGGGATTCGTGAGTGAGAGGGACAGCGCTGGGAGCAGAACTCTTTCATGTGCCGCGGCGGAACAGGGAGCGTTCTGCACGATCTCACGCTATTTTATTTTATAAATACCAGCTCCATAACGCAACCGCTCACATCCGAAATCTTTTTTCGTTATTTATTACAATTATTACTGTAAAGTTGAAAATAGTTGGTAACCAGCCAGGTAACAAGAATAAGAAAAATCTAAATAAATTAATAAGGATCATTGATAAAGTAATTTGTAAATCACATTGTGTTGATAGTAGTAAATAGCGCGTTGCGTGGTAGCTAGGTATGTAGCGCGGTCGACGGCGTGTCAGCGTGGCGCCGCGACCTACTGCGATCAGCTGATTGGCGCGCGGCGGTGAGGGGGCACGGATGCGGTGGGGCGCGGGGGGGGGGGGCGCACACGCGCACACATCAGCTGATAGCGGCGGAGATAGCCCGCCGCCCGCCGCGTGACGCGACGTCGACGTCGATTCACGTAATTAAAGGACGCAAATCCAAGTACATTTGCTCGGGACATTCTCCAATGTTGAGGATAAAACGATTCCGGCCCTAGTATCCTGACTAATAAAACTACAATTGGAGAAAACCGAATGATTTCCGATACTTTTACTACTAGTGCAACTATCCATTGACAAAAAACAAATTAAAAAAATATTTTAATTACATTTATAAGCAAAAATTTACTCGAATCGTCATTAACTCGTGTGTCCCACACGCCTGTTGCCGGCCATTTGGTCACATAAAATATTCAAATATAAATAAAAATATTTGTTTTAAATGCGAAGTTGACTTCAAAGATCTAATTTCTTCAATCCTAATAATTTTAAACTTTTCACTTAATAAACAAATAAAAAAATCAGCCTGTTAAAAATTGTTACAAAAAAATCGTCATTATTAAAACAAAATTTATTTGCAATTTATCTACGTCCTGAAAACTCAAACTAAGTCAGTTCAGTGCCTACGGGCTTCCCCTCGGCGCCCCTTACTTGAGCCACACACTTTGAATGGACTGCACGTGTCGGATTTCTCTGAAAGGGTAGTTTGAATTTGATTCTCCAAAATGTGTTTTTTTAAAGTCATTATCCTTTTTTAGCATATCGTAGCAATTAACTATTGTGCTTATCATAATTTCTGCTTTCATTATATATCGTTAAAGGGTTTAAATCCCTCTTGAGGTGTTTTAAGCAAGATCGTTTCATTTTCGTTAAGTTACGACATGTTTTCTTGTGATCGTCATTTTTGATAACATCATTATCCTGAAAACGCATGTAAAGTATAATGACGGATGGGTTAGATTAATGACGTCCGTGTTTTTAACAATGACAACTTATTAGGTTAATGACGGGTATTGATATTGTTGTAAACATCGTACTTATTTAAGTATCAACACTTCTTTACCTAAAAAGGTCAAAAGACAAGTTGGCAGTGTATAATTATTGGGTAGGTACTACTCTCTCGTACGTAAATATAGACGCTTCCCAAACGCTGCCCAGCCCAGCTGGATTCTTCTGTTAGCCTCCCTCTCAAAGTTGTTCTTACCAAACTGCAGAGTTTGCCCGAGGTAAACATATTCTCGAACAATTCGAGAGGACCGCCATTGACAACAACAGGTCCTGGGGTGACGTGTTCGTTGAACATAACCTGGGTTTTGTCCATGTTCACCCTGAGACCAATGCGTATTGAGGAATCAACTAGGCCATCCAGCATCTGCTGGAAGTCGTGCAGCGATTCAGCCAGTATGACGATGTCGTCTGCAAATCTCAAGTGTGAGATGTACTCGCCGTTGATGTTAATCCCACGTCCCTCCCATTTTAGCGTCTTAAACACATCCTCCAGTGCGTTGGTGAACAATTTCGGGGAAATTACATCCCCTTGCCTCACCCCCCGACGCAAAGGAATATGTTCTGTTTGCTGGTTCTGAGTTCGGACGGTCATTGTGGCGTTTTCATAGAGATTTCTCAGCACTTCGCACAGCGCTGCAGAGACTCTAGAACTGACCAGGTCTCGACAGAGTCAAAAGCCTTCTCATAGTCCACAAATGCAAGACACAGCGGCCGATTATACTCTTCGGACTTCTGAATAATCTGCCGCACTGTGTGGATGTGATCTATGGTGCTATATCCTCCTCGAAACCCAGCCTGCTCCGGTGGCTGAAAGTCATCGAGTCTTCGCGCTAGACGATTTGTGACGACTCTTGAAAACAGCTTATACACGTGGCTAAGGAGCGAAATGGGTCTGTAGTTCTTTAATAGGGTTTTGTTCGCCTTTTTAAAGAAAAGAACTACCACGCTCCTTTTCCACGCTTCTGGAGTTCTCCCAGAGAACAGGACCGAGTTGAAAATCTCCCGAAGCTCTCTTAATACAGGGCTTCCTTCCGCTTCCAGGAGCTCAGTCGTTATCCCATCCTCACCAGGAGCTTTTCCATTTTTAAGCTGTCTAAGAGCCGCCTCGATTTCGTCTTGGCTGACTTCTGGCAGGTCTTCTGTGAAATGGCGGGTTAAGGTGGCTCTGGAATCCTCATTTTCGGGATCAGGTCGAGACGCGTGCGATGCGTACAACTGGCCGTAGAAGTTTTCGATTTCTGAAAGAATATCCGGCTTCGAAACGACGCTATCCCCACTAGATTTGGTCAACTTCGTCAGGTGGCTCCTCCCAAGTGATTGGACCAACACTTTCGACCCCCGGTTTTGCTCAATAGCTTTTTGTATTGAGCGTGTGCTGGAGGATCGAAGGTCGCGTCGTACTAATTTTCTAATCCTTTTATTGAGTGCCTGTAGTCCTGCCGAAGTGATGGGTGGGTTTTCACGTCGTTCCGTCATAAGCTCCAGAGTCTCCTCCGAAAGTTTGGACTTTCTGCCCGTACGCCGCATTTTACAAAAACGCGTCCCTTCCTCCCTGAGGATTTCCACCATTTGTTCGAGCGCCTGGCCAACGTCATTTGTGGTTTCCACGGCCGCGAATCGGTTCTCCAGATCTGACTGGAACGCTTCAGACCCTAGCATAGTTTGGAGCATATTAGGACGGAGCCTAGACTTCACCAAACGGGTTCGCTCCAGCTTGAAATTGATATTCAGAGTGCCACGAACAAGTCTGTGATCACTACCGGTATTGAACCTGTTGATCACCGAGACATCTCTGAATATACGCTTTTTATCCGCTATGATGAAGTCTATCTCATTTTTCGTCATAGTGTCGGGGCTTCGCCACGTCCACTTCCTTTGGGGCTGTTTCTTAAAGAAGGAATTCATCACAAAGAGTTGGGAAGGAAGTTGACAAGCATTTGCCCCCTATGATTTCTGCTGCCAAACCCGTAGGATCCTACTACCGATTCACTGGAATTTTGTACTCCCACTTTAGCGTTAAAATCCCCCATGAGAACGTTGTAGAGGGCTTTAGTAGTGGAGTGCAAGGCCTTTGAGATGTCCTCAAACATTTCCTCCACCACGTCGTCCGAGTGTGCCGGTGTCGGTGCGTAGCAGGGTTGTTGCTGATGCATATTTTTTTCACATCAGTGGATGCTGATGCTGATGCTGATCTTTTATCATTGACATCAGCGGATGCTGATGCTGATGCTGATTTTAATTATTTTCTTAAAAAAACAGGGAAAAAGTAAAATCAGTCCGTATTAGTACGCTCTTTGCGTGAATAATCCTTGTTACATAAGTTGCAGTTTGCAGTTTCTATTTAAAATACGTCCATATTCCACTTTTCAACGGATAACACTCGACAGTTTACGGAAAAAAAACAAAAACTTTCACGCGTAATGACGAATTAACGTAAAGAGACAAGTTTGTGTTTGTTTGCAATCACAATCCCCGCAGACGATCTTTTAACTGGTCAAAGTCGCAGGCAAAAACTACACGTGATATAATCCTCTCTGCGGTCATGTCACGACTCGAACCTCAGCATTAATAATCAGCATCGATCAATGCGGATGCTGATGTTGAAAATGATGCTGAAGATCAGCGGATGCTGATGCTGATGCTGATGTTCGCAACAACCCTGGTGCGTAGGCCTGAACAACCTCTCGGTTAGCTTCACTATGAAGTACGCTACCCTGTTCGATACACTAGACACTTCCACCACGTTGTCACAAAGGGATTTATGTACCAGGAACCCGACTCCGCCTTGAGATAGCTGGTCTCCCTCTCGAAAATACATCAGGTGGCCCGATTCAAGGGTAATTGTGTCCTCCCCCTCTCTTCGGACTTCACTCAGCCCAAGAATGTGCCACCTTACTTTTTCGAGTTCTTCCTCAAGCTGCACCAGATGTTCATCGAGCCGTAACGTGCGCCCATTGTACGTCGCAAAGGTCAGTTGAGTTTGGCGGCCATCCGTAACCCGGGGATTCTTAGCACCCCCTACCTTTACCGTGACCACCGCCAAAATCAGGAATAGCAAGGCCGCCGGGAACTGGGGGCCGTGGTTGATTGTGGCTTGCCATTGAGGGGGTTTGCCCATAATCGCCACGCTGGGCATGCGGGTTGGCGATCGCAGATCACAACTTCTCGCACTAGTGACGCTGCTGCCCGTCGCTAGTCTGTGCTATTTAGTTGTGAACTTTTCGAAATGGTTATACCGCCATTTATCGGTCGTCAGAGCCTCGTTTGTTGTTTAGCAGGATGTACCACGAGCAGGTGAGGTTGACTTGGGGCACTGAGATGGTAGGTGTGCCCCCTTAAAATTATGTTGATTGTTAATTTTGTTTTGTTTGATTTATTTATTTGGACGTTTTTTACCCCCGCAATTAATATTGGAAGTCATTGTTCATAACATTAGTCATTTATCCTCATTGTATTGTCATTTTCATCAACACATGGTCATTATTCTCAACAGGCATTTTTGAAAAACCTTAATTTATTCCCAAAATAATAGCAGTATAATGGTGCCTCTTACATAGATTTCCTTATTATGAATCAAGTAATGATGTTAGCACAAAATAACTGCTTTGCCAAAAGGTTTAATAGCTTTCGTCAAAAACCGGCCAAAATATATTCCGATCAAAGAATGTCCCGCTCGCTCCGCTCTGTCGCTCTCTGCTCGACTTTCCAATGCGAACTTCGAACATGCAGTCGGCTGAAATTGTATTACAATTTTACGGATTATTAAACTGCGGCCGCGGGCAGGACGAAATTAATGGTGCGTTCACAATGAGTTACGACACCAATTTGAACAGTACGGTACGGATACAAGTGATCGAACACTCCTACTTAAGTCCTTCGCTGTTTGCTGAATAAAAATAATTGCGAATGTTTGCTAACGTGTCATCGTTTTGGAGATCTCGAGTCACGACTCGTCGAGTGGTTTACATTAAGAATAGGTGCGTTCACTTAGCGCTATTTATGGTGGCCGTGTGACGTTGTGTATGTGTGCTTGTGTGTGCACGACGCTTTGCTGTCACTGACTAGCGCTAAGTAATCGACGTTAAAAAAAACTACATCTTCGTAAGTGTTAACATTACCGACCCTAGCCCACACGATCAATTCGCATGAAAAACTGTAATTAAATAACTCTAAAATATGGCCACAAGGTCGATTTAGTTTTGATTTATTACTCACTCGTTCCGTCAGCGTGGGTTCTGTATCATGAATAGATGTTAATTTATTTCCAACCATGACATATAAAATTGGAAAATTACCCATTATCTGTCTGAGAGTCTTTAATTGTACCTATATTATTATAAATGTATCGATATTTACCAAAATCAGTTAAAATTAATAAATAAATACATAACTTATTAAGTATTTTACATAGTCGTTTAGTTTTTCTTTACATAAGTCTTCCAACAGTTAGTATCAAACTAACACATTGTATACTGAAAGTATTATCTAACTTCTCGCTATCCAGGACATAGTTTTAATGGTGAGTTCAATGAACGATACAATCTGTCAAAATGCTTCTGCAAATGAGGAAGAAAGATAAAGTTATATCGTCGGTGTGGGCCCCAGGGGCGAACCCTGAGCGACGCCAACATCAATTCCATAATGTGTTGCCCTGGAGCCATTGTACCTCATAAAAGTTACGGTCCGTTAAATATGAATTAAAGTAGTCCTAAAGATGACCGCAAAACCCAGAGTTAGATAGCTACGTTAGCAGCAACTTATGAGCTACTCTATGGAATGCCTTACTGTCTTCTACCGTGGCATTTCACGTTGATCACGTTCTAAAGGAACATATTAATAAATGATACCAGTGGATATAGCACATCTTAATTGATAGTAAATGATGCCTCATAAGCAAAGGATGTTGCTCATTAACTGCTCAAAATGCAACATCTTAGCTAATTGCTCGACATGAGCATGCCACTTGTTTCTTGTTTGGATTCTGATTTCCGAGTTGTTACAAATATGGTGTCGTATCCGCAAAAAAAGTGTCGTTAATAGTTAAGTACAGTGTTGAACACGTATGTATGTTGATGTAATTTTCTTTTGTTCTATGGATGTATGCGCGTGTTTGTAAACGCGCGGCGGAAGCCAACGATAACGAGAATTACCCAAACGTTGCCGTTGCCGTCCCAAACCACCCGAATCTACCATTACTTTACGAATGAAAGGCAAATCTTTTGATATCGCTTCACCAAGCTGCCTTTCATTCGCATTGTGTGATAGCTTTGAAATACCTTCCATTGTATTGTAACTCAAAGATGTCCATTGTATCGGGATGTTGCTCTGAGTCGGGAACCTAAACAAAAAGGCTCTCCTATGAGAATTTTCTTTTATGATTATTTCGCCGGGTTAAAGGCAAAACCGACTGTGATTTTTGCAGTTTTTCACTTTAATATACCATTCGAATCGGTATTTTATTCTCTATCTAATGGTAAAACCAACTAAACCGCAGGACTTACCGTTCCCGAGTTATCGAATGTAAAAACCGGTTATATAGTTAATAGTGTATTTTTAGAGAATTAAAAACCTATAATTCGTAATAATTTGTCTGGAATATTTCGAAATATAGATGCAAAAAATACCAAACGTTTTTAGTGGTTTTTAGTCCTACAATAATGTCAAAGGAATGTCTTAATCACTAGTGGTAAAAAATAATATATTGGATTAGCACCTTTTTGTTCTTGAACATTCAAACTAAATAAATATTATATAAATATAGTCGATTTTGGCATTCGGTATTTCGGTTTCTTTTTAGCGAATTGCCTAGAAGCAAAACCGATTAAATTATTATAGTCGGTACTTCCCCGCGCTGCCGCTGTCGCGGGAGGGCGACAACAGCAGCGCGAGGGCTTTACGGGGATTGAGTCGAATCTTGCGCAGCGAACGACGAGGTCATACAGTGCATTTTTCGGCTCAAAGCTATACTGTAAAGAAAACATGATTTTGAACTTAATAGAAGTAAAACCAACTAAAACAACTGCGCTTTATAGAAAACGAACTACATCATCTGCCTAGCCGTTTCCCAACTATATTGGGGTCGGCTTCCAGTCTTAACCAGATGCAGCTGAATACCAGTATTTTACATGGAGCGACTGCCTATCAGACCTCCACAACCCAGTTAGTACTGGGTAATACGATACCCCTTGGTAAGACTGGTTGTCAGACTTTTTCTTAATAGAAAACGAACTACAAAGAGATCAAATTCAAAGCAGTATTTTTTCTATAAACAACCGTAAAATCTCAGATATGCCAAAACTTCTTCAGCCTGAATTGTCCCACTCCTGGACAAAGGTCTCCCCCCATTCCTTCCACTTTTCTCGAATTAACTCTCCAATTAACGAGGCAGCCATCCAAGGCGTCCCGCCATCTTCTACGAGGTCTGCCGCGACCCCGTCTAACTGTCTCAGGGCTCCAGTTTTGTGATATGCGGGCCCACAGCTTTTCCGGCATCCGTCAGACACGGCCTGCCCAGTCCCATTTCAGTTTAGCAGCTTTTTGAGCGACGTCAGCATTTTTAGTTCTGGAGGCAGTGTGGTATTCCTTATTCGATTGGTAAGTTTAACGTTAAGTATGCTGCGCTCCATTGCCCGTTGGCAAACCTTGAGTTAGGACTTCTGGATGTTAGTCAATGACCAAATCTGTGCACCATATGTCAGTATGGGGAAAATACACATGTCTACTAGCTTAAGTTTTAAGGGGATGGGTAAATCGCCCTTGAATATTTCTTTCATTGACCAGTAGCTCTTCCAAGCGTTTTCCGTGCGTCTTGCAACTTCTTTGTCTTGTCTCTCCTGGAAGGAGATTACTTGGCCCAGGTAGATTATATTCTTAGACATAGTGTATTCTCTTCTCTCTCCGTTGGTGGTAGAAAGTCCGGGACGGAAGCCTGCTTGCTCGGGAGGTTGTTCCTTGTCTAGCTCTCCAGCGAAGCGATTTTCGACTCAAACTCAAAGCTTTTTTCAATTAGACCATTACAGGCACTTTTGAATGTCACAAAAAACAAAGAAAGCAAAGCTACATACATAGACACAAGGCATAATAACTTGTGAAAGTACTGTGGTTGGCCATTCCAAGGCGCAGATCTCTATGGAGAAACTCCATGGACACTCTTTTCAATCAAAATATTGTTAAAAAATCTTGGTTACATCATTCATGTGGAGACTACACATTTATGTAAGAACGATGTTAAAGTACAAGCTAAGAGCGGCAGACTCCAGTCAAAGCACGCAAAGTCAACCCAGTCCAAAAAGTGAACCACCACCACAAGCCACAAACGACCATGTTTTCCACAGATACTGTCCCCGTTATTTATAGAACTATTATGCATTTCAAAAGCCAAAAAGCCGATCTATTGAAACTATGTGAAAGAGGAGTCATTCCTGACGAATATCATGGATGGTTCCAAAGTTTGAGAGCTGATGGCCAAAAAGTGGATCGTCTACCTGATGTTACGGTTTCTGAAGAATCAGAGGACCCGGAGAACTCGGATGACTAAGTGATTTTTTTTTTTTAATTAATTTTTAAAGGCCAATTATTGTTTGTTTAGATTACGAAACTTTTATGTTCATACAAAGTAAAATATCAATAAAATAAATGCTTCTTCTTGTGACCTGTCAGTTTTACTTTCTGAATGTTTTCTTGTGCTGGCTGATACTGGCTAGTAATACACAATTTGAATGATTTAAGCAATACAAATCAGTAACTTATAATGTTAGTACAATTTTGCATTCTACATTCGAAGACATGTCTTATGAAATAGAAAGGCAAAACCAACTATTTTTTCGTATTTTTTAAATTATTTCAAAACGAATGGTCCTAAAATCAGCCTTACTAGCAAGTTATCAAGACAATACTTTAACTCACGTAAATGCCAAGTCTGTGAGATACAGGACCATTACTTTTTCAGATATGCTCGTATTTGTACTAGAAAGGCAAAACCAACTAAAAGAGGGGGTTAATGTTAATTTATTTATTTTTTGAACAAATTAAGTTATTTTTTGTGTTTAGTATGTAACTGTTAGAAACTAAGATAATTATAGAATACGCTCATATATTTGCGACTTATATAATTTTATTACTAAGGACTTAATTTTAATTGCAAACTTTGTAAACGCCCTTACGGAAAATTTTACATTGACTTTTTTGGACTAAATAGTTGGTTTTGCCTTTAACCCGGCGATTTCAAGGTATTACCAAACACCCAACAGTATGGAACATACTTATAGTTAGTTACAGTATTATGGCAAAAACACGAACAAAACAGTATAATATTTGCAACAGAGTGTGGAGATGTACTAAATTGTAACTTTGTCGTGGAGGCAAACTGCATTGTAAATGTTAATGATTGAGAAGCGCTGCAAGCTTTTACATCGTTGGGAACATGTTCCCGCTACGATGATGATCAGAGTTACCAAGAATACATTGCAATATGCGTTTATCATACATAAGCACTTACGACCGCACTCACGGCCATCATGTAGCCGCTATAATAATAAAACTAAGAGCATAATTTTACCTGTAAGGAGTATTGTGTGCAACTAATAAAAAAGTAGGTCCTTAATCAAAAGTTTTACTAGTTTAATATAGAAAGTAGAAAAGCACGTTAAGCTATTGGACCCGGGTGTCATTTGTAGATCTTTGACAGTCGATCGGTAGTCAGTGGCCCGAAAAGTCTGACAACAAGTCTTATCAAGGGGTATCGTATTACCCAGTACTAACTGCGTTGTGGAGGTCTGATAGGTAGTCGCTCCATGTAAAATACTGGTATTCAGCTGCATCCGGTTAGACTGGAAGCCGACCCCAATATAGTTGCGAAAAGGCTAGGCAGATGATGAATATAGAAAGTAGAAATCCTTAAATCGTTTGCCATACGCGTACTGTTGAACGGTACCTAATGAGTGGATAATTTTCGGCGTGCACATTATCGCTCCTTCACATTCTCGATACATTCTCTCAACTTTCAGTTCCACATTTAGGATAACCTCGAGACTGGTTCCGCTCATTAGACCACCGGCGACCAATTACCGTGAAATGTTCATATAACTTGAAGTAACTCCTTAAGTTAAGCACCCGCTCCGTACACGAGAGACCATTGCGTAATGTACAAGCCAATTAAGTAAACATTTACTGTAATTTGAAAGTAATACGCTTTCGATATTTATTTAAAAGTCATGTAAAGGTATTTATCAACATTTTGGAGTATTGTGAAATCAGAGCAAGGCAGTAGGTATGCCCAACTGTACATGAAACTATTAACAACATAAATACACCTATAATCTAAGTGGTCTGAATGAGAACGTTCGAAAGTGTCACCGCTAGCGGTTTTTTATGTTAACTATTGAATAACTTTGCATCCAATTCAGTTATTTTTCCAATAAATAAACTCCCTATGTTAATAACAGTAGTTAATAGGCATTTGAATGTGAAAGTCATCTAATCATCAGTAATTATGTATATTACCTATTTTCTAAAGCGCACGCTTACTTCAAAAGCTTCGCCAAGTTCTTTATCCTTTTTCTTGTAAGTATTTCATAAGTGATTTGATATTATTTCCTTCTTTGGGTTCCTTTAACCTTTGCATCCATTGACAGCCGTAGTAACGACTTTCTTTGACTTTACAAATACCACTTATTTTCCCCAATTTATTCTACCCGTTTTTTTGTTTTCTATTCTATATAACTATAAAAGCGCGGTGTTCCTCGTCTCATCCTCACCACTCAGATCCAGCCTGTCCCTTTGCTGTCCTCCCCCAGGGACGCTCCAAGCCGAGGCTCGTACCCCACAGGGGGTGCCCTTAGCGTGAAGTTGCTTAGTATGTAAGTTTTGTTTGCCCTGGCTGGAGGCCTTACACTCAAGGCACCCGACAACCTCCTAGGTTGAATTGCGAGATGCCATTTCGAAAGAAAAAAATAATATCTCATCCTCTGTTCCCCTCCCCAATTCCTCCTGCCCTCATCTGCGAGTATGTTCACGCCTCGCCGTAACAGTGTGAACAGAATAATTTAAGCAACCGTTAGTCAGCTCTCGGCTCGTCTATATTTATTAATAAATACATTTCGAATGCATTGCTTCGCGGATGTTGTTCGTTTCAACACTTGTGTGAAAAGTGCTAGAAGCTCCCGATGATTAATATGGTTTGAGTCATTTATACTTGAGAATGTTTGAAAATCGTTATACAGGGTGTAAATAGACCCTTCACGAAGCCGTCAACCAAGCATTCTGTACATCAAACTAAGTAACTTTACGCAAAAATTATTGCTGGGAAACGACTTTTTTTTTTGGGGTGAAATATCTCTTTTTACGGTAAAACTCAACGTAACGCACTAAAAACATTGTGCTGATGGATGGATTGAATAGTACGGGGGCCGTGAAGGTGTTTAAAGTAAAAATCTTACATTAAAAACATGTATTTAAAAAAAAACTTGTGAAAAAGTTGGAACTTTGACCCCCAATATCTCCGTAACTAGAAGGTTCCCAGGTATGGTCTAGAACAAAAAAATGATCGCAATGACGGGGACAACAAGTACCTTTCGGCTTCGTTAAGGGTCTTTTTACACCCTTTATTCAGTGTAGTTTGTCAGAGTGGAGGTTCCGTACTTTGTCAATCGTAGTGGCGCATGAGAGACCCGTGTCGTGACTGTCCAACATGAAGATGTCTTCTTTCGGTCGACGTTAGTAATAAATCCGCTTTGAACACGCTTGTGTTCAATGTACAGAGCTAGAGATATGCCTCATGCTGGTTGTTCTGGTTCTGTGTCCGCCGGCGGTGTCGTGTCACCCGTGATCGTGTCCTGCGCCCACGCCGCGCCGCGCTTCACATCACACGTTACAATTACATATTATTATATTTAAATGAGACATTATAAGCTGATAACATATTCTCTGCTGGTAATTAAAAAAACAGGTTTTCAAGCTACCTATCCGCTGATACTTACATATTTTCAATTTAAAAGGAAATTTCATTAGTGCGGCTAGGTAGAAGTTAGGTAAGGTACGGTCACGTGCACCAATATGTATACACTTAGCAAAATTCAACAGCGATTTTCTAGTGAAATAACGGATTCTTCTTTGAGACAAGACCTATTTCGTAATAGGATGACTTCCAAAATACTACGCTCGTGGCAACGGAAACTTTTTATTAACCCAGTACGAGAAAATCACTTTTAAAAGTTGTTGCGTGTACACATATTAGTGCTTGCGACTGTACTTAGGCGACCGGGCGGGCCGAGAATAATTAAATATAGTTGTTGGACATGCGCAGTTTTATAATAATTATGAGTTTTCATGTAGGTCTCACTATTTTATTACTTATTTTATGATACGCTTGTAAAAGCACCACGTTATACGTATGCTGCCATTAGGTACGAACCAAACTAAACTCTTAGGCCGCTTGTACAAGAAAAGTCGCCGGGCCTATGCAAAAATTCGTGTCGTTTCTACACACGAACTGTGTACAAGTGCTTCGGCACTGACCAAAAAAAAAATCTTGTCTGCGCTAGACCTGACGCGCGAAGTAATATTAAAGAAGATAAGTTTTCGTGACTAGATGCGACGAAATTCTTGCCGTGTACCGTGTACATGATGAATAGGTCCTATCTGCAGCAAACACGGTGAAATTTCTTAGCGTGTACAAGCGGCCTTACTCGTATACAAAACAACTATAGCCGAAAGTCATTTGTTCTCCCCGTCATTGCGATCATTTTTTTGTTCTGGACCATACCTGGGAACCTTCTAGTTACGGAAATATTGGGGGTCAAAGTTCCGATTTTTTCACAAGTTTTTTTTTAAATACTACTTTTTAGGGTTTTACTTTACTTCAGTTACCTCCATGACCCGTTTACTATTCAAAGCATCCATCAGCACCAAGTTTTGAGTGCGTTACATAGAGTTTTACCGTAAAACATGATTTTTCACCCCTAAAAAAAAAAGTCGTTTCCCAGCAATAATTTTTGCGTAGGGTGACTTAGTTTGATGTACAGAATGCTTGGTTGACGGCTTCGTGAAGGGTCTGTTTACACCTTGTATAAACGTCTGCGTAGTTGGTATTCGGTAGGTAATAAACTTATAACTACCTTGTACACCGCACACCTATTTATGGTGATATTAAATTAATAATATATTAAAATAACTCATATTCCACGACCCAATTAAACCGGAGCACTATGTAATATTTAACAAACATTTATTATAGCCATACGATATTTTCCATACGCGGCGTATTATTTGTACCGTTAATTAACACCGCGATGATTATAAATTCACTGAAATAATAATAACACGTTGTTTTCGACGTGTTTTGGCGCGTTTTGTAATCAATTTATACGTTCCGGTAAACAAACAGCGGTAACTCGTTACTCGTGTCTATGTATTATTTATGTGATTATAATAATTTATTTTCAAATAAATATCAATACCGATGTTTGGAGGATAATGAACGACAAGGAGCGCGTGTCGACTTTGCGATTACTGCATTCTTGTTGTGACAACTCAATTGAGCTGTTTTCTTCAACTCCACTTATTGGGCAACGATCGAACTTGGCGGCTCTCTACCGTGCATCCACTCAAAACAATCACAGTCCAAATCCATACTAATATTATAAGTAAATGCGAAAGTTAGTTCGTTTGTTACCTTTTCACGCCTAAACCACTGAACCGATCATCCTGAAATTTTGGATATACGTTGTCAGGTGTACGGAAACGGACATAAGGTACCTTTGATCCCGAAAAAATGTACAGTTCCCGAGGAAAACAACAATGACGTTCTTATGATAATAGAAAAAACCACGTGTCTTTACAACTCGAATAGATTGTCAAATTCTAAATTAACGCGAGCGAAGCCACGGGCGACAGCTAGTTACTAATAAATACAGACTACAGTAGGGCTATTGTCACCTACTAATATACACTATCATGAACGTACATCAGCTAAATTACGTACTCGTAGGTAGCTACCGTCAATGCGTCAAACCAAATTGAATCATTGTAAAATAAATATTTGCGTAAGTGCGAACTCATTAACAGCATTGTTGTCGTGATTTCTCTAATTGATTAAATATTGAACTGACTAAATAAAACCTTGTCGCATTTAATTTGAGAAAGTGCGTTTCTAATTGTCTAATTCATCGTTCTTTTGACTAACTTTTTATGTTATTTTACCTACGTTTTGTTTGGCTGTAGTTGTTAAGTCGATAGTTTCATGGGTCGTTTCAGTCCTATTGTGTAATCTTTTTTAAATTTCAACACAAATGGGAAAGATAATCACCATCTGCCTAGCCTTTTTCCAATTATATTGGGGTCGGCTTCCAGTCTAACCGGATGCAGCTGAATACCAGTATTTTTCATGGAGCGACTGCCTGTCTGACCTCCACAACCCAGATAGTACTAGGTAATACGATACCCCTTGGTAAGACTGGTTGTCAGACTTTTTGGGCCACTGACTACCTAACGACTGTCAAAGATCTACATATGACACCCGGGACCAACGGCTTAGCTTAGCTTTCTGAGGCACGGAGAAAACTCGGTATGTAGGCCCATCCACATACCAACCTAGGCAAGCACGGCTTAATCTAAAGATCGACCCGAGCGGCTGTTATTATTTAACCACGAGCTCCTCAAAAACGGGAGAGATAATGTTTTATTTTATTTTACTTGCAACACAGTTCTCTACAAAATATAACCCTAGCATTAAGTGGCATATAAGCGTGTCGCAAGCGCAGCGTTCTACAACATTATTAATTTATAATTTGGAGATGTTCTAATAGATAGTGGCTTCTCAACGTATCGTTATCTTGTTGTTTGTACTGAATACATACTAATACATAGCTATATGTGGGTTAATGCTCGTCTGATTCTCTGATCGCATGCGGACATGAGGCCCGGCGACCGATCAGCTGTCGCGCGCGTCTTGCGGCGCGGCGACGTCGTGCCGCGTCGCGTCGCGTCTGTGGGCGGCCGCCGGCATACGTGGGAACAATTTATTATGATATTTTTGTACAAACAGTTTTGTTATCATGATGTTCGCCTGAAATATGTGTTGTGTTGATAGATACACACGTCAACTGCCAGCGGAGACTATTTGATAAACATTCCGACCATCATTGTACTTGTAGATCAGATACGTTCGCTGTTGTAACAATCAAATTGTTTTTGCTGTTGTTTTAGCTGTAGTGTCTATTCCTGTAGTGTGGCCGACGTCATGTGTTTGTTCATTACGAACCATTCGATACGTAACCCGTACTAGTGGTTATAATTAATGATGTCTAGATTTGCATAGAATGTAAAACTTACTAAATAAAGAAACGGCTTGTAAAGTGGAGCGAGCATTGTGTACATTAATGAGCCGAAGACACGCGGTCTCCTTGTGTCAGGGGTCGGGAACATATGATAAATATATCCAAAAATAAATTAATGGCTTCTCAAAACAAACGTTCATTAATTTTCGTCCGGCGCGGGCGCGTGTATGTATGTACCTACTTAGTACTTACAGCTACAGACATTGTTCAAGTCTGAACAACTGACATAACGGACTTAACTTGTGTGCAGCAGGAGGTGGAACCTTGTCTGAGTGCAGCGACACAAGTGGATCGTTATCGTGTTCGTAGGGGGGCGAGAGGTGGGGGAGCGGGGCGGGGGCGCGACAGGAGCGCTGCGCCCGCGCATCCGCCGCGCGCTATTGACAAAAACCGTGCAGCACTTCCTGCTCGCCCTTTGTGACACACATCGCAGCACCAGCGAACACAGACCTACCTGACAGGCGGACAGACTTCAACAGCGGATATTATTAGTCATTACATTTTTATTAGTTCCCACATTTAATATTATTAGTCTGGATTCCAAAAATACATATCTTATGCAAATTATACAATCAACATGCAACTGTGTGGAATACTTGAACGAACATACATTTTCACGGAACGCCAGACTGGCAACATTTTATCATCGACTACTTTATTGTTATGCATTCAGTATCACCGCGCCCAGAGCCCAGCGGCACAACACACACATACTCATAAATATTAACATTAAACTGTGGAGGTAAAATCGTGTATTTACGTGAACGGGCGCGGGCTGAATACGCAATTAACACAAAGTCAGTAATTGCCGACTTTTCACAAAATCGACGCTTGAAGTCGCCGGCGGGGTAGCGGGTGGGCACGTCATGATCAGGCGGGGGCGGAGGGGGTAATGAAGGCGGCCGGACACGGGCCGAGGCCCTTACGTTTTATGTTACGGCCGCTGATAGCTCAGCAAATCACTCTTATCACTGGCAGTTACGTGCTCTCGAGGAGACGAGCTCTGCTATTAATCAGCTCTCAGCAGCAAAAAGTGGGCGCCCCATGTCTTAGTAAGCACGTAACACGAGCGCTTGGCGAGCCGCGGGGAGCCTCGCATGCATCGACAGGCGATAACACGACGATGCATGCTACTGATGACGACGTGGTCGTGGAACAACTCCTGGGAACTCGGCTTAGGTCAACATGAACATATCGATACTTCTAGGCTCAAAGGGCGTATCCACCAAAACACGATTTTTAGGAGAGCTAAAAAACAAAACAGTTTTCCGACTTAACTTTTTTGTGCTTGTAAATGACAAAACTTGTTAGAATTTTGAGATAAAGAACATCGTAGAATAATATATAAAGTAAATCTAACAATTAAAAAAATTGACTTCGTATAAGTACACCCTAAAATTTAAAGAAAATCAAAGTTTAGCGATCCAAAAATGATGGCTGTATCCACCTTTTTTTTGCGAATATTGAAATTTTAAATATACCAATCGAAAGAAGACGAAAAACTAAGCATGACTGCATTAAAATCTTATTTTGGCCAAAATGGCGGTTACGCCCTTTGAGCCTAAAGGTAGCGAGGTACTGAGTTAAAGATGGCTATTAGTTTGAGATTCAAAACTTTTAGCAACAAAACAAGCTTAGTCAAGATAAGACTTTGTTGTATGTTGTGACGGGTAACATTGACGTGGCTGCGGAATAAATAAAAAGAGCAATATCCGTGCTGTAGGATTGAGGGAAATGATACGATTTCTAAAACATTCTCCATCCGTGCCGCCTGCGCAGTGACGATCAGCTGACGCGATAATATACGGTCACGTCATAGCATCGTAACACGCAGAAGACTCACTTCATACAAGTCGCGATGGAATGGTTTGTATGACACATAGCGGCGCACGGTGACGGCAACGCACACTCTGCTGAAGCCAACGCAGCAACCAAACAAGCATTCTTTATTTTTAGCCGACTTCTAAAAAGGAGGAGGTTATGTATTCCATCAGTTTATTTTTTTTCGTGTATGTTCACCGATTTCTTCGTGTGCACTGTTCCGATTTAAATGATTCTAGATATTATGCGTCTTTACGGCGTAAATATTTTTTTCGTATTTAAATTTGTGTTTATAAATAGAATATCATCATATATAAACATGTTTATTTAAAACAAATATTTATTTTATGAACAAATTAACATTTATTTGTGTTCTAAATTCAAAAATATTTGAATTTTCAATTTTTCATATTACGCGTTTTAGCGGCATCATACCTTTGCTTCTTCTTCAACCTGGCGAAAGCAAAGCGCGGAAAAAAAGCAAATTAAATCATAGTTTCATAATAATCCCTGACAAAAATACTTTTCGTTCTAATATTTTATTTCTTCGAAAGTGTATTGAAAAACGTCGTTTCAGACGCGTGGGGATTTGTGACTGCAGTTCTTGGCTCCATAACACCCTCGTTTGTTAATTCAGTCTCGAATGCAATAACAAAGTTTCCCCAATTATGTCAAAATGTAGTATTTCTACTTTGAGGGTTTTTTTTGGAAGTCGCTGTTTTTATTTGTGAACACTTGATTTATTCAATACGCTTCCACGCTGCTACGGCAACGCTACGATACCTCTACGACGTGACGTTGCTACGAAAACGCTACGTCAAAGCTACGACTATGCTACGACAGCGCTACGATAACGCTACGCTGAATCAACGACTCCGCTACGTGAACGCTGTTCTACTTATTAAAAATAGGCTTGTGTTTAAACGCCTATCAGAAATGCATCTATTTTACTAGGTACCAATAAATTCGAAATACCTGCCAGAATGGTTAAATGTACGCCAAATAGTGTTTCATGAAGTATTGTAGAAATGGAGCTATTTTCTTTTTAGCCTGTGCCATAAAAATATCTTTAAAGTTAATTTCAGATCAAATATTTTATATTATCGCAAAATTTGCTGAGGCAAAAAAGCTAACGGTCGTTGGTTCACACGATGTTATTTTACATTGAAATAAAGGAATAGTAACTGAAAAAAAAAATTAAGCAAATAAAAATTTCCCGAGAAAAATTGCGGT
The DNA here is from genome assembly GCA_905220335.1 of Noctua pronuba. NCBI lineage: Eukaryota > Metazoa > Arthropoda > Insecta > Lepidoptera > Noctuidae > Noctua > Noctua pronuba. The sequence continues at coordinate 2,241,259 of LR999911.1, forward strand.
GGAATATGATTCAAAATAAGGAGCTGAGAGTAAGGGACAGCCCTCCACAAACTGACAGGATGCACCCTGTCAGTTTGTGGAGGGCTGTCCCTTACACCCTGTATATTTTGGATTCAAGTTGGAAAATTGTATTACACTAAAACTATTTAGAACTGTAGGTAATTTTCGGTATTAATGTTACTGTTTCATTGAAACAATATAATAATGTTGTTAGTTTTTAATTTTTCTAATTTGGTTATTGTAAGTATATAGTTTAGGTTATTAGTTTAAGTTCTTAACTGTCGCATTAGGGTCAACCCTGTAATGATAGTCTAAACTGATAAAAATAAATTAATATTTGGTGAGCATTTATCCATTTTGGTAAACAAAAAGAATATAAATACAAAAGGTATAATTATTCTGATGAGTGTTTATTAATTTTGTAACTTATCTCGTACTTTAGTCACCTCGGGGTAGAGTGGATTAATTTATATGAAGTTAATATATTATTTTACTTGGTACTTAGTCTGGTCTAAAAAATATTTTGGTGGGCATTTAAAGCTTATTGTCAGGCGTTCTACACGTGCAGTTTGTGGGTCAGCTATACGCAGAGGGCTCTAGATGCTCTGCGTGCTGTTGAGGCTGCCCAGGTTCTGCAGCGCGTCAAGCATGTTTGCTGCAGCACGAACTGACGACTTTTATGCCGTTATGCGTTATTCTTAATAAGCAGAATGAGGGCTAGCCGCAACGGTATTTTGAAAATCCTAGCTGAACACACCAATATTGAGACACGCTGTCCGGTTGCTCGTGCGGCAGGAATGAAAAATGAGTTTTTTGTTCTAACCAGTGGACCAATGTTGTCAAATTAAATAAATAAAGGGTGTAAAAAGACCCTTAACGAAGCCGAAAGGCACTTGTTCTCCCCGTCATTGCGATATTTTTTTTGTTCTAGACCATACCTGGGAACCTAGTTACGGAGATATTGGGGGTCAAAGTTCCAACTTTTTCACAAGTTTTTTTTTTAAATACATGTTTCCAATGTAAGATTTTTACTTTAAACACCTACACGACCCCCGTACTATTCAACACATCCATCAGCACAATGTTTTGAGTGCGTTACATTGAGTTTTACAGAAAAACGTGATTTTTCACCCCAAAAAAAAAAAGTCGTTTACAAGCAATATTTTTTGCGTAAAGTTACTTAGTTGGATGCACAGAATGCTTGGTTGACGGCTTCGTGAAGGGTCTGTTTACACCCTGTATAATAATAATAATTTAAATTACCCTTAAAATAATATAATAATCTTTCGACAATTTGGACACTCGATTAATAGTTGTCATTCTTTTGATATTCTATATTTGGTCGATGATTTGGCATTTGATACTGGTATTCAGCTGCATCTGATAAGACTGGAAGCCGACCCCAACGTAGTTGGCGTAGGACTGGCAGATGATGATGATTTGGCATCTGATATGACATAATATTAACCAGTGCAAACCGTCGTGACAGAGAAGACAGATATTTATTTACTTGTTGCTGATTGCTGATTTCGCTATGTAATACTGTATGTTTATGTATTAATTCAATAAAACTTACTACACTACACTACTACACTTACTTACTTAGCTATTACTCATACTCCTTCTCCGTCCATGCTGTAAGGTTGTGGAACTCACTTCCGCCTAGCATTCGTGATTTGAAGACCATTTCATTGTTCAAAGCTAGAGTGAAAGAGCATTACCTATCCTCTCAATGGTCTGCTGGCAGAAATTTCTTAAGAAATAAGCAGTACAGTCAGCAACGAAAGTCAATGAACAGATACTAATTTACAAAACACCTGAACACTAAAACGGACCATAAATCACTTACCAGAATAGAGTACAAAATAAGGTTATCATTTCAATGTTACAAAAACGCTAAGCATTAATATGTTGTAAGTCGCAAAACATCATTACAGCATAAGTCAGTAACTATCATTTTGCCGTAAGTCGCTAAACATCTTATGCGCGAGTTTTTTTAATTTGATAATGCATGAGTTGTTGAATCTTATAATTGAATACAAGATACTACAGAATACACCATTACCTTTTTAACAACGTTCTGATTTATTTCACAATTAAACAGTTGTGATCATGTGATTTTTTAGGTATATGCTGTTATTTTATAGTAAGCCTACAAATTGGTACTGTTAGTTTGAGTTGATCTTATACAATTAATAAAACAGTCATTATATCAATAAGTATTCTTTATTCACTAAATATACGGCTCAGCATTACTTACGACTTTTTCTATGCAAGCAACAAGGAAATCGTGAAAAAAGATCAGCCATTTCATTCATTTCCACAAATTCCGGCAGCAATTTTATACAAAAATTTCGACAGATTTTTTTAAATAAAAAGCTGTTTTTTTGTGATTTCATGTTCCTCCCATACAAAAAGTTGTTCGTTGTTGTAGTTGTTTGTATTCTTTATTGACTAAAATACGGCTCATCATTAAGACTTTTTAAGCTACACGGAAATCGCGAAAAAAATCAGCCATTTCCTACATTTTCGGCAGCAATTTCATACAAAAATTTCGATAGAAATGTATGAAAAGTAGTTTTTTTTGCGATTTGATTCATGTTACAAAAAGTTGTTCGTAATCATGAGCCCTACTGACGGTTTAAGGTTTTGTATTATTTCATTAACACGTTGTATGTAATGATATAGATAAGCGATTAATTGTAATTAACATAATCTGTTTTATGAGAACACTATACCGATGAACTCGGTAGAATTGGATGGTCAAGAAACAAACAAAACAAATAATTGAAGGGATGTAAAAATTATTATTTTTTCTTCTACCTTCAATTATCTACTTTTTCACTTAGAAACGTTACTCAGTTTCAACGCCGGTTCAGTTATTGTTTACAAAAACATGATCGCATATAAACATATCGTACACTCGTAATTGTTTATATTTTGTTTTTTTATCTAAATCTATAAAAGCGAAAGGTCACTCACTCACTCATCACGAAATATCGAAAACCACTTGATGTAAAAGATGAAATTTGGCAGAGAAGTATTTATGTTAGTACTTAGTAGATTTCCGCTAAAAACGGATTTTGCGACAGGGAGGAATTAAGGAGGTTCTCGCAAATTTGTATGAAAGTCCTTCATTTTTTCAAACTTGGAATTTGGTAGGTAGTAGGTAGGTAGTAGGTAGGTAGTAGGTAGGTAGTAGGTAGGTAGTAGGTAGGTAGTAGGTAGGTAGTAGGTAGGTAGTAGGTAGGTAGTAGGTAGGTAGTAGGTAGGTAGTAGGTAGGTAGTAGGTAGGTAGTAGGTAGGTAGTAGGTAGGTAGTAGGTAGGTAGTAGGTAGGTAGTAGGTAGGTAGTAGGTAGGTAGTAGGTAGGTAGTAGGTAGGTAGTAGGTAGGTAGTAGGTAGGTAGTAGGTAGGTAGTAGGTAGGTAGTAGGTAGGTAGTAGGTAGGTAGTAGGTAGGTAGTAGGTAGGTAGTAGGTAGGTAGTAGGTAGGTAGTAGGTAGGTAGTAGGTAGGTAGTAGGTAGGTAGTAGGTAGGTAGTAGGTAGGTAGTAGGTAGGTAGTAGGTAGGTAGTAGGTAGGTAGTAGGTAGGTAGTAGGTAGGTAGTAGGTAGGTAGTAGGTAGGTAGTAGGTAGGTAGTAGGTAGGTAGTAGGTAGGTAGTAGGTAGGTAGTAGGTAGGTAGTAGGTAGGTAGTAGGTAGGTAGTAGGTAGGTAGTAGGTAGGTAGTAGGTAGGTAGTAGGTAGGTTATATTCCGAACTAGTAACTGTGTTTATTCAGCAATGTTCTGATTATAAAAAATGCAGTGCACTGCGCTTCGCCAGATAATGCGTTGGAGCAAACGGGTTTAACGACCACGAAATGTAAGAAATGAGCTATACTCAGCGACTTTTGTATTTATTACAGATCATACAATTTTGTCGGTAATAATGTATAGCAATTAATGATTTAACTGAGTTCAGCGACTTTTGTAGTTCAATTATGACAAGTTGTTTAGTAATTTACTTAAGTCAATAACTTATGGTAAATAATAATGATTAGGAAATATTGGAAACAAATTATGTTCAACGACTTTTGTTGCTGACTGTACCTATGTACTCATATAAAGGGTGTAAAAAGACCCTTAACGAAGCCGAAGGGTACTTGTTCTCCCCGTTATTGCGATATTTTTTTTGTTCTAGACCATACCTGGGAACCTTCTAGTTACGGAGACATTGGGGGTCAAAGTTCCAACTTTTTCACAAGTTTTTTTTTTTAAATACATGTTTCTAATGTATTTTTTTTACTTTAAACACCTTCACGACCACCGTATTATTCAATCCATCCATCAGCATAATGTTTTGAGTCCGTTACATTGAGTTTTACCTTAAAACGTAATTTTTCACCCCAAAAAAAAAAGTCGTTTCCCAGCAATAATTTTTGCGTAAAGTTACTTAGTTTGATGTACAGAATGCTTGGTTGACGGCTTCGTGAAGGGTCTGTTTACACCCCGTATTATAATGTTATTTTCCTGTGATGTCTACTGTGTGTACATAAAGAGTAAAATAAATAAACTTCTGTGCTCATACATTTGTCGGCGTCGCGGCCTCAGGCATGAGTCTTGAGCAAGACATACTGACACGTTCACACTATTAACATTAGTATTTGCTCAGTATTCGCGGCCCATATGGGGCCACATAAAGAGTCAGTGATTAGCATGCAGGCGCTCAACCGCCGAATGTTCCCGCGACCCAGCGCGCAGGAAGTGCGTGTAAACACTACACACTATACATACATACACAGGCGTCCGCCATCTGTCGCGGTGCCTGCACTGACTAGTATACAGAATTACAGAAGGTCGGCTCCGTACAACGAGCGAAGACACTCGCACATACACTGTGCCGCTGTACGCAGACAACGTACACTCGTACAGCGAGTAATATCCGACCGAATGGCGAATTATCATTAACTCTAGAAACGGGATATTTACCATGTTTACTGCTAGGTTTGAGTTCCCGATATTTTGGCGCTGTTGCAAGCACCATGATCACGCATAACCTGAAGTTATTGCGGGTGGGTGTTTATAAGCAGACAAATCGGTCTACCCTCTTTCTTGTTGGTTTTTTGCACTCAGTACCGCTACCACCCGTAATATCGGGAACTCAAACCAAGCAGTAAACATGGTTAATATCCCGTTTCTAGAGTTAATGATAACGTTATTGACCATGACAGTTTAAAAACTTGTATCGAATGACGAATGTTGAATGATCCTCAGGAATTCAGTTCAAAATTGGCTAAAAATGAAGTGAGTCTTTCAGTTTTGTCGCTTGCTTCGGCTTTTGGCCAAAGCCGAGGGACACTAACAGCGACACAGTGCACTTCCATTGGCAGATATCTCCGTCCGCATTCACGCGTTTATGTGTGCGTGCGCCTGTTTTCGTTATTTCTCTGAAGCCGGCTTTCTGTACCTATCTATTCTGTGCTGCCTGTGACAGGAGCGTGGTTCGGCGTGCTGGTGACACGCGAGGGGTGGGGGAGGACCCGCAGACCACACACATTTGCGTTACTTTTGCAACATGAATAGGGTTGACATACGGTATTTACATATTTTTTGTACTCACCATTTCAATTTCTACTTTAAAAAATGCTTATTACCTCGGGGTATCTTTACCTGGCTATACATATTGCAGATAGTCACCGTTCAGTCAACATTAAAAAAGAACATTATTTTTAAAGTTTACTTAAGATCATGAACGTGATAAATGTGGTAATCGATAACCGCAAGCGCAACGCCGCCGCGCCGTCGCGCGCCGGACGGCTCATCTGTAAAGACACCAGCCACGTATTACATACGCTATTAATTCCCAGCGAGTGTCAAGCGCACTGCACTCGGCCGCGGTAGGACGTAGCTCATCCACGTGCGCAGGCGCCTCGATAGCGTGATTGATCATCTATCTTTCGATGTTGTAAATCCTATTTGTACTAGCATTGGTAAGTCTTCCGACCAACATTATTACACTACGAAATAACAGCGGATGATTGATGCGAAAACAACCAGAGTGACGTTATCCTATCGCACGGGATACAAGTTCGATGATCGTGCGACCTCAATTTATGTTTGGAAAACTTTATAGGATATTTATGCTGTCGTCATTACCATACGTTTATGATTCGTTGTGAAGTTATGTGGCACTAGGGTTCCCAACCATACGGCTAAAAACAGTATTATACTGTTTTTCGTTCATTAATACTTTTTACTGTTCTATAAAAAAAAAGTATACAAAATACTGTTTTTATGTCTGCACTGGTATCCGGAGCCATACGTAAATTGTGGAGAGGCTTATGAATATTTTAAAAATGATAATAAATTGTTAAATTGTGCAAGAAGCTCCAAAAAATATGTTTTAAAACGTCAAAAAAAAAATTAAAATACTGTTTTCTAATTAATTAATATACTGTTCAAATTATTTCTCAGATCTTAATATACTTCATTTCTCGTACAAAAAGTTGGGAACCCTATGTGGCGCGGAGTAGCGACGCCGCCAGAGACATCGCACTACGAGCCGTCCATCCGCAGCGAGCAAATACTTCCCTTATGATCACTACTGTAATTTATGTGAAGCACTATCGCTCCGTCCTTGTCCCACTAATGCGGATAATCCCCGGGGGAGCGGGACAGCCGAGGTAACCGAGTTATCGTGCGGCCGGAGCCGGCCTCCTAATAAAGTAAGATAAAGTCGCTTATAAAGTGGATGGTACGTGAAGCGAAGGAAAAACTTAAGTAATATTGTGTGTTTCCTAAGAGAGATTACACTAATAGCGCTTCACTAAACTTGGCGCGCTCAGTTGTATGAAAAAGGGGTCTGGCAGTTGCGGCGCGAGTAATCGCATTTCAAGACATGCTGCAGCTTTAACATTATATTATATGGCTTCAAGTCAGACGTTTTGAAATTCTAAGAACTTCTTAAATGTATTAAACATGTAGCTACTTATACAAGCATACTCATATTAGGTACGGTTAACAGGAATAGTTACATGTCCAATATTTCCGTGTATATTTTTAGGAGTGTTTTATCTAGATTATTCGGGTGATAACGTAGTGTCCGAGCACGAACGTGTCCTCTGTAATCGTATGTGCAGCGCGTGTGATAACGCTCCGCCTCCTCCGACACGACACGAAGAAATGCTCGTCTGGAGAAAGAAAAATAAAGTTAAATATATTACGAGCGAACAGGATCCGGCGGCCGGCGACCGCGACACTGAGTAACAACGTGCAGTAGGTTCACTCCAAACAACGCGCCCCGACAACCCGCACAAGCAATCTAGTAACGTTAGGCAGTGATCATACTGTAATTTGGAACCAGCTACATGTGCTTAACAGTTTTGTTCAACGTTAATGTGTGTCGCGTCTGTTATCGCATCGTGTTGTGTAAACTGACTTTCTGCATATTTCATTATCGCGGCGCAGAGCTAACCGCATCGGATTCCGGCACGTCACCAGAGTTATGCTCGTACGTACTTAAAAAATGTATTACAATGTAAGCACTTTTTTACTGTCAGTCATCTAGAAATATCGCAATCATGCGTCTACTTTTGTATTTTCCGCGCAATGCAGATGCGCACTGAACGCAACAACGTACAATCATGCAACAAAAACGTGCATTACCGCGCCGCGCGCGCCTAATGACCGGCGCGACAAATGGAGTTTTAACCGACTGCAGCTGGCGAGGTGATGTGTTATGTTATGTCGCGGCGTATCTAAACGAGCGAAACATCAAAACGTAAGGTAATGGACGCTGTTAGAGGCGGTGGACGATGGTCTTCGTTCACAACGTGATCGTATGGCGAGATACCGCGATTGTTATAGAACGACTCCAGTCACCGCAACATGCTGAGATACTTCTTTTTATGGCACCCGCATGATTGGCGAGCACTTGTGAGTAAAGTGTAACGGTACGGGCAGCCTGTACTGACATGGAGCATGTGGCCGGTGTGGCCCACATCACGGTAAGTGGTCACCACTCCATAATTTGCAACTGGTTCGCCAACCGCCGCCATACGCGGGTACCTGCGGCGTTTGTTACAGAATCATGTACTTACTTACTTTGTGTAACTATAGGGGCGAGCCTTAGGTACCTTAGGACCCCTACCCGTGCTTCTATTTATTGTTGAGCTATTTCCAGGCACGTTTCTACATAATTACCTGTTTTATAACAACAGGCGCAGTACAAAATGCGTAGGCAAGTGTAATAATAGCCATTATATGTTTGTGATTAGCGTGCCAATAACAGACACGTTTGTTAATTTATTGTTAAATCAGCGGCATTCAACAATCTATGTGTCCGGACAGGCATGTTGTTTCAGATTTAACGATATTCTACACTAACGATACTGTGGTGGTATCGGTGAGTGATCGGTATACAGTTTATTATTTGAATTCCACTTCAACAACAATAATAATATATTTTGCGCGTGTAGTGTGTGAGTGAGATGCGATAACAAATGACTGTCTACAACACACCTATCAAAATAACAGCTCATTGAATGACAGCGATAAGTATGAGTCGAAGAGATGTCTCTCAGCGAGCTCGTGACCTGGTGCCAGCTGTTGATAGAGGCACTCCCTGCTTCCTGTATCCTGCCGGGAGTGCCGCACACTCGGCACTCACGGCCGCGCCGGATGCTGCTCAGCACTAGCGACCCCCTGGCGTGCACACCGCAGCGCCCGCCATTCACCGCCGCTCGTATTCACTACTGCTAATGTACCAATAATACTTAGCTTGCAATGTAAACCAAGCACAGAGGAGTTTCGCTCCCTCACCGCTATCGGGTCAGTAACCTTGCCCGATGTGTAGCAGTGGGGCACTGCACATTGCTCGGTTAGTTCGTTGTATTATAAAAAGTGTATATGCGAAGGAGCAGTGTAAGGGGAGCGGAGCTGTTCGATAGTAGTATTTGGAGTGCGGCGGCGAGGGTGAGCCCCCCACGGAGGACAAGAGTCTCGAACTAATGGAAGTTCGATGTGCACCGCTTGTGTGAGCGGAGCGTTCTGCTCACTTGCTAAGTCGTGTGATGTGCCACGTAACTGCACAGTCCTGCACGTGTTACTCACTTGCGTTAGAAGTCTATCTCTTTCAACACTGCAGCAACATGTTCTTTTCATTATTCCTAATAGATGAAAACTAAATCATCTACTCTTTCAAGTGTGTAGCCAATTAGCGATCAGACCACCCAGTACTGAGAGTATGTGTGAAACTGTAGCACCTCGCGCCTCACCGCCCGGCGCCCGCTCGACGCGAGGCGCGCGGCGAGGTCGGCTACTGAACCTGATACATTATACATGCATAATACCAACATTAGGAGCCGCGCCGCCATTTATCAACTAAATAGGACACAATGGGCCCCTACACTATTAATTTTAATCTGACGACCGACAAGTTCGCGTAAACAAGTCGGAGCTCACGGCACCACAGGATGAAACGAAGAAGATCAGCTCATCTTAAAATGCGCTATGATACTTTTGAGTTCTAATTCGAAGCACGTAGGCGTAGCTAGGGAATAGATATCGGAGACAGGTCTCTGAACAAGGACACGTTACTATAAATACAGGGTGTAAACAGACCCTTCACTAAGCCGTCAACCAAGCATTCTGTACATCAAACTAAGTAACTTTTCGCAAAAAAATTGCTGGGAAACGACCTTTTTTTTGGGGTCAAAAATCACGTTTGACGGTAGGACTCAATATAACGCACTCAGAACATTGTGCTGATGGATGGATTGAATAGTACGGGGGTCGTGAAGGTGTTTAAAAATCATACATTAGAAACACGTATTTAAAAAAAAACTTGTGGAAAAGTTGGAATTTTGACCCCCAATATCTCCGAAACTAGAAGGTTCCCAGGTATGGTCTAGAACAAAAAAATGATCTCAATGACGGGGAGAACAATAACCTTTCGGCTTCGTTAAGGGTCTTTTTACACCCTTTATTTCTAATGTATCATAGATATGAGATCATTTCTCGCACGAGTATGAGATGGTCCTTCTGTAACTTTTGCTCTGTGACACTCTGCACGCTGTAAAGAAAACTTTTGCACAACAAATTTTCGTATTTTCCTTGATAGGTATATACATTAATTTGTTTGCTTCAACGGGGAACTTACGAAGTTACGACACACATCCATCACGTCGCGCACGTGTTTTGTCGCGTGTTTTCGCTTAATTCTTTAAGAGGGCCTTCCCTCTCCCTCCGACGACTTTACCTCCAGAGGAGGCTGCTCGGCTATTATTTCTGTTTGTTATGCGCTATTTAACTGTGCACGATGTCATCGGACTTGGCTAGGCGGCAGGTGGTCATAACGTCGCTCGGAGGCACTGCCGAGTGCCGTCAATCAGTGCTGTCTATAGGTACATAGTTTTTGTTCCAAGTTGAGTAAGACCGAAATACATATTATTATTTATTATATTATTATTTATTACCCGACTGCGGCCGAGCCCAAAAAGAGGTTTATGAAAAGCACCTTCATTTTAATAAACCGAAGTCCCAAAAAGATTGTTAAACTTTACTTACGTAACTGGTGGAACACAAATTTGGCGAACAAAGAGCCTAAAGATAAAGACACAATGAGTGAGCGATTTCATTGAGTTAGCGTTATTTGCCGTAGAGTTATTGTCTCTGGCATAATGGCGCCGATCACGGTTCACGCTGAGCGCAGATAAACTCCTCTGTTGTATTTGATCCACAATCGCACAGCACTGCGGCGGGGCGCGTGGTTCAAACAAACCCCTTCTAATACTGCGGGAAAGAAATTCACACAATCTGAGCCCTCCTTAGACAAAAGAAGTTAAAGTTGAGTAGCCCTCCACGAGCATTGCTCCCCTTCTCACACAAATCTAATTCACACCTCTTTAATTATTTTTATTTTATGCATTACTAGCTTTTGCCCGCGGCTTCGCTCGCGTTAATTTAGAACTTGACAATCAATTCAATCATGATTCGAAAGACACGTGGCGCCGTCTATTATCATAAGAACGTTATTGTTGTTTTCCTCGGGCACAGTACTTTTTTTCGGGATAAAAGGTACCCTATGTCCATTTCTGTACACCTGACAATGTAATGCAAAATTTCAGGATGATCGGTTCAGTGGTTTAGACGTGAAAAGGTAACAAACGAACAAACTTACTTTCGCATTTATAATATTAGTAAGGATAACTTTGTTTCCCCTTCCGAAAACGGTTTTCCTCATTTCTTTTGCTGGTATTTTTTTTCGTGTAGGTTCAGTTTTAGCCTTCTGCAGTACGGCTGTAGGACGTGGCTCATACGTTAATTAGGCGACGGCTTGTAACGGCGGGCTAATTAGATTGGTTGGCATCAGACGAGCGCTTGTGCAAGCCTTTAATATGCACATCACGTGCTGGGGTACCGGCGACCCCGCCCTGGGTACCGGCGATCCGCCGCGGTGCGACAGACCCCAGGCCCGGGCGGCACGTCTGATTGCTGACGGGGGTTTGTACTTCAAATGAATAGATTTGGGCCGTGTTACGAAAAGCTTTTATATGAAAAGATTAAGAGTATTTAAATTAGGGACTCTTTTTGCGGGTTAGAACTCTCCAGTATCTTTCCAAAGGACGATTAATTAACATGACAATCCATTATCCGTAGCTACCTGCACCCCGCACCTGGCACACGTTAACAGATTATAAAGTTGCTCCATAACTCCAGAAGGTGGCATGTTTCTTATAATTAGAAAAGTAGTAGTTTGCAAGTAATGCGGGAGGGTCACGTGTGTGCCTCTCGACGTGGGAGGCCCGCCCTCCACTCCCACCCCTCGCCCCGCGCCTCACACCCCGCGCCCTTGCACTGGGATACATTAATATCCACTGCAAGCAACACTTGCTTGGGAAGTGACTTACTCACACTCAACGATCACCTCACGTAATCACGCGCAGTTCGCAACACAACTGTTACGCTGTCTACAACACTACAAGTATAGATTACTATGTTATCCCATCATCTTGATAAATTATGATAATAATAAAATTAACATCCCGCATGACGAGAACCTCGTGATAGCTGAGAAAGAGAAACAAATAAAATATCTCGACTTGGCACACGAGGTTGTCGACAGGAGGAATGTGAACTCGGCTATCATTGTGACTCGACGACCATCTTTCGAGGCTTTCCTTAGGCGGTTGGATCAAGGGCCTGATTCAGAAGGCAGTACTCCTCGATACGGCTCGCATTGTGAGGAGGTTCCTGTCTCTGGAGCCTTACCCTTAAACACCGGTAGCTTGGACTCTGCTCCCGACATCGGCGGACCACTGTTTTTTATATTTTAAATGTTTTTTTTAAAGAAATATTTAAAAATGTAAAAAATGTGTAGAGAAATATAGGAAATTAACAAATAAGTAGTATCTATCACAATTTTATGAAGTAACAGTGGCCTGTAGAAAACCCTATAGAGTTGAGTTGCGCAGATGTTGATGAAATTGTCCTCTGCAGTCAGCAAAAAAATGTGGCTCTTGTTTACTGTAAAACTTAAAATAACAACAAAATAACTTAGTAGGCTCATGCTGAAAATACAGCATTATTTAGGGTGACTGGTAATTAGTGACCGAAACTAACCCAAAGAATTTTTTTTTTAAACGGCTAACAGCTGATATGACACAGGCGCGTGCGTGCGAATTTCATACGGCTGATGTGTTATTGTGAAAAAGTCTGTGTATAAAAAAAACATGTTTCTTTGGGAAAGTTGTAGTTTGTTTAGTTGTAGTTGTAGTTACGGCTGATCCTCCTTTAAAGATTTATTCATTTGCTACAATTATAGTATATTATAGTACATTTTAGATGGTCGAGTTTTTTTTACATTTGCTCAAACAATTACCTAGCTTAACTAGCTTGCGAAATTATAGATTACATAAATCAAATAAGTGAAGCTAATAGAATCGATATTTAATATTAATAATGTCAATGATTTGTTTTATCATTTAAATTTCAATAATAATATTCAATTTACAATAAGAAAATGTCAACTTGAGTCAATCAATCGATCAATCAATCATTTATTTGATTAAACATAGGTATGGTTACAGATAGTATCTCGTCTAAAATATCTGCATTATGTTTTGCCAATGTTTGGCGTACAAAATTAACATAAACAAGCAATTACAATTAAGGTAGCATGTCAATTAAGATGAATGTTTAAAGAAAAGATGGCATTATCTCAACATCACATCTAGAAAGTATTCTGGCGCCTACGCACAGAAACTCACACTAATCTTCTACGTACATATTATACCAAGTGGCAGCTGTCACAAATAGTTGCCAGTTTACAAAAAAGGCGACACAGCGTGACCAGCAGGCACGGTGACTGGCCACTGGCAACACTCGACCTTCACCCAAATCTACGGCTTACGAGTATCTGCCGACTTCAGGGTTTAGCTAAGCCGGTTATAATACGAGCCACTGAAACTTGTACCGTCTACAAAACTAATTAAAATATCTGCAGCTTATTTCTTAATTATGATTACTTCACTGACTGTTTCTGGCAACATTTCGCTGTCGTTGTTCCGTTATTATTTCAAAAGTTCGATTTATTTTATCACTCGCGATGCTGACGGTACTCGGTATATTGTGTTGAGTTAGTTATCAGAGGGTTGGCATCGCTCTAGCTAGATAATCCTATCTGTCCGGACCGCGCCCGGGGCCGGGGGGATGGGGGACCGGACGCCGGACGCTCCCCGGACGGACGGAGCTCTACGGTAATGAATAAAACGGATCGGCAACCACTCCTCGCACACACACGCACCGTCGCACGCGATCGTCGCACGTCACGCACATCTTGCACGACAAATACCTCTCCATTCACCATATGAGCACGTCCTATGGTCCTATGTAAAGTATCTCGGTACCTACCTCGATACCTACTCTTTTTGATGCAGGAATTAGCTAGGCCTCAACGCTAAGTTTAAAACGGATGAATGCGCACCATAATTATCACCTACTAGCTTTTGCTGGCAGCTTCGCTCGCGTTAATTTAGAATTTGACAATCAATTCGGGTTGTACTCTGCTTATAATAATATCATTCAATAATGATTCGAAAGACACGAGGAGCCATCTATTATCATAAGAGCGTTATTGTTGTTTCCCTCGGAAACAGTACTTTTTTTCGGAATGAAAGGTATCCTATGTCCGTTTCTGTATACCGGGTAAAACGGGGTGATTAGAAATGCAGGGGTGAATCGAGACAAAACTTTAAGAGGGATTTTAACGTTGCATTAATATGGTATGTTGCCAAAAAGGTCCCTAAATAATAAATTAAAATTAAACAAATAAAATAGATTACTTATTGGTAACATATCATATTAATTCAACGTTAAAATCCCTCTCAAAGTTTTGTCTCGATTCACCCCTGCATTTCTAATCACCCCGTTTTACGGTACCTGGTTTAGGCGTAAAAAGGTAACAAACAAACAAATAAACTTACTTTAGCATTTATAATATTAGTTAGGAATAAGTATTTCAGCACCAATTCCGAATATTTTGGTAAATAAGAATTCCCATTCTACAGTCACCGTTAAAGTTTGTTGATCGTATAGTTTGAGCATTCTCCTCAAAACTAGTTGTAACCATTGACACACTCGCACGATATTATTACTGCGACTGCGACTGATGCGTTCATGCGTCGCTAATCCGTGTTACGCTGACTGTGTCCGAGATTCGCGCCACAGCCGCGCAGCAAATCATCTGACAGTCCTTCTATTCCCGACTACGAGGTATGATGCATGCACTTTCAAAGCAATCTATCGTGAAGCTCGCACGTTCACCTTAATACCCGAGTGTGCCGCGGGTTCTTAAGAAGTAAGTACATATTTTACGGAGGACGCAGCGTCGTGTAATGTGGCGGTGATGGATCGCGTCACATATCACGTGACGTCATAACGCAAGGCGGTACCGCCATGAGTAACAAGCCGCGGGATGTGCCGTGTCCACACTCTGTCCACACGTGTTGGCATATTATGGCGAAGAAGCGAGCTTGAACTCATTTCATAACGTACTCATACCATATTGTCGCCATAATAAGTAATGAAAAATTTATGTAAGCACTGTACAGTCACGAGCACCAATATGTTTACACTTTTCTAAATTTAAAAGCAAATTTCGTGAACAATAACGAGATAGGATCCTTTTGATAAAAATATTAGTTCCAGAATACTATTTTCGTAATAACTTGAAATTTTAATCAGAACAGTAGGAGAAAAACACGTTAAAAAGTTGTCAAGGGTTAACATATTGGCGCTCAGTATGGCGTACAGTCTTAGCCTGAATACTTTGGCCACACAAACATATTCGGTTCGTTATCTAACCGAAATTAATGTGTACCTACTTCAGAGGAACTGTAAGTTTGTTCGTGGTAAACTCAGTCTATTCTAGGAAATGTGATCAAATGTTTTTCGTTTTTAATTTTACGGATTTAAGATGACAAAAGTTTGGTATAGCTTTTTCGTAGTTGAAAGATTAAAATTAAATTTAAAATTTAAAAAACTCCCAACGAAAAAATAAAAGATGAAAGATAAATACCCACTTTCATCCCCCATATCTAGTAAATGGCTGCACCGATTTTGATAAAACATGTCTAATTTTAATATACACATCATGCGCTTTCATTTGATACCCCACTTGGGTATATTTGAAAATATTAAATTTTTCATATCCACTTTCATCCCCCATATCTAGTAAATGGCAGCACCGATTTTGATAAAACGTTAAAATTTAAGAACCATTGCCAAGAAACTAGCATTCAAATAAAAAAAACTGCATCCAAATCAGTTTACTCGTTTAAGAGCTACAGTGCCAGAGACAGACACACACACACATTGCGGTCAAACTTATAACACCCCTCTTTTTGCGTCGGGGGTTAAAAATATACAAATACCACGCTTACCACGTATTCAGTACACTAGTCCATGTCCCTTCCACCATATAAAAAGATACAGTTTAGAGTTTCTTAGGTAAATGTTAAAATCCCTGGTGACTGCACAGATATTTATATAAAAATATCACGTCTGCTCGTATCTCCGTATCTGTCGGATTAGAAGGAAGTCTGTGTGATCGGATGTGAATATAAGACGCGATAAGATTACCATAAGATGCCGGAGAGATCGATAGCAGCAGATATGCTAATACGCGGCTATAAATACGGGGGATCATTCATCCGATACGCACGACACGCAACGCTCCGCCGAATCTAAAGCAAACTCCTCGCATCAGATAACAGAGCCGATGTGAAGCGACACATGTGTTGCCTCCTGCCTTACTGGGTACTGTATACAGTATGTACCCTTAACCCTCGCTTTGTAGACAATTATAGTCGTTAGCCCCAGTCGTTCGGCTCATGTGCTCTCCGACAATAAAGAAACAAAACACGCTGATGGCGCAGATACCGACAAAAAAGGGAACGCATAACATTGCCGTCGCAGCTCTCTGTTCTGCTTCAATGCACATAGATTGCGGGTTGTATTACCTCGTAGTCACAGCGCACTACATAGTCGCAGCTCGTATGTAAAGCAGCCCCACCCCGCACCCCGCAGGAGAGTGAGGTACAAGCTCGTAAGCTCGTAAGTAATCGCTCTCCGTCAACTCCGCGGTGAACGATTGCTTCCATTTTTCGAGATCGTTCACTGCACATGTTTATTGTTTCCTCAACTTTTGGCGTCGCTCGGCTGGAGTATAGCGAGTAAACAGAAGCAACCGAGTGCTGTATAAAAAAATATAGAACACTTGCAAAAATATTTATGGGTTTAGAGCGCGGCGTTTGAAAACATTGCGTTACCGGCGGCCGGTGAGCGACCGGCGGCGGCGAGTACACGCTGGGATGAATTTTATATGTGTGAGGCTGAGGTGCCACATGTGGCGTATGTTATTCACTGGCTTGGCTCTGCTGAGCGCTTTACCGAGAATGTGAGCGTAACGAACGAGATCCCCTACAATACATTATGAGATCAAACGAACACTTCTGACCGCGAATGCACTGTGTCTTGTAAAGCCTGTGGATTATAAAGTGTAGCCGCAAACTATGTGTGCGACTGCGCCTCATCACAATTTGGCTCAATTTTGGCTCCGAGGCGTGGCATAGACATGGCTTATTAATGAGAGGTTTAGCATTCGCTTCCTAGAATACAGCATGTTGTATTCTATAAAGACGGACATATCTGAACACGAGATCTAATAAGCCTCACACGCTCGGCTCGTCCCGCCAGTCCCGCCAGTCCCGCATCTAAATTGAACCGCACGCCTCCAGCGACCGACTCTCGTAACTCTTCGTACAGTGATTGACCAAGTAATTAAGCAGATAGGTAGTTCAGTTAGGTACGTACTTTCTTTTGTAGCGGCCGTAATGAAGTAACGATAACTCGCACTCATCAATTGTGTCAAAAGCAGCCGGGGGCCCGAGGGGGAGAGCAGCAGGGGTCCGGGGGGTGGGGTGCCGCCGGTGAAACGCCGCGTCATCGCGCGATTGTTGATAGTGCGCCAATTGCGAGCATTGTGCGCGACTGTACACAATGAGGCACAGACGAGATCGTGTTCCGATACGTTTGATAAATAACTT
The DNA here is from genome assembly GCA_905220335.1 of Noctua pronuba. NCBI lineage: Eukaryota > Metazoa > Arthropoda > Insecta > Lepidoptera > Noctuidae > Noctua > Noctua pronuba. Next base: position 2,258,844 of record LR999911.1, read on the forward strand.
AGTAATTACAGAGCTATGACGCGTTGTGATCAACTGATCGCGAGAGATAACTCGCGTTCTATTGCTCCACGATCTTTGCGTCGCGTTGGTCCCTCGTGTATTGTGCCGATTGAGCTGTACCGCCTCGCCGCCGCCGACGATGTCCCAGCTGACTCTCAAGCTTTTTAATAAAAAGGGGCTCAAAGAGAAGTGGTTTGTGTGAGTGTAATGGTACAATCTAATGGTACCTAGTAAGTATGTCTATAAGTACATACAAGATCTAAACAGACCCTTCACAAAGCCGTCAACCAAGCATTTCTGTACATCAAACTAAGTAACTCTATGCAAAAATGATTGCTGGGAAAACTACTTTTTTTTGGGGTGAAAAATCACGTTTTACGGTAAAACTCATTGTAACTCAAAACATAGTGCTTTGACCTCCAATATCTCCGAAACTAGAAGGTTCCCAGGTATGGTTCAGAAGAAAAAAATGATCGCTATGACGGGGAGAACAAGTGCCTTTCGGCTTCGTTAAGGGTCTTTTTACACCCTTTATGTATGTAGTGTTCGAGTTACGAACTCCGACGCACGACGCCAGGTGGTCACTGCACCCGACACTTAGCTACTCACCAGCCAGACAGGCTGGCAACACCGACATAACAGAATATTTTACGAATAGCAACATTTTATTGGTCCGGTTGTTAGTTAAGAAAGTTGAATTAGCATAAGATTGGAGCGCAGCGCTAATAGCCGATAAATTACAGTAATAGAACAGATAAGCGAGTTATTATTATAATACAGCTTGTAATGATCTCGTGGCCTGTGTGTGTGTGTGCGTGTGCGCAGCCCACATCACGACCCGACACACGACGTCACAGAGATGGACAGACGGACCGACTGCGGTGCGACGCCATTGACTGATCAAAACTTATTTATTCATTTATTTATATTATCATTTTATCGTATTATTTTATAGTCCAGTCATTACGTACATTCAAAAAAGAAAATGAATTTGCGCTTCTAATTTTTTAATATGTTGTAGGGGATACCTAGAAAAGCTTAACTTGAGATTGTCGACCAAGCTTTCCTAGGAGCTTTCGCCGCCATGTTGAAAAAAGGGGTAAAATTTGTTTCTCGGCAATAACTCGGCTATCCGATGAGATTTCGAAAATTTTTGTAGGACACTTTTTGTAGCTTTCTTTGTGCTCTACAATAACGCCTGATTCATTTTTAGCGTTTCATGCATCGTTATCGAGATATCGATCGATAAAGTCAAAAATTTAGGACACAATTTTTGTTTTTTGCTTTTTTTTTCTTTGGGTCTTAATAAATATGAAAAATTGTGGAATTCATACTTGTAGAGCATATTCAGACCTACAATTTCCTTCTTGGATTTTTTTATGTTGGACAAAAATTACGATCTCCAGCGCGCCGCAAAGTCGGTGAATCCACGCTCAGCGTCGAGCGCGCTCAAGTTAGTATATCGTATCGTGTTGAGTTTTTGCTGTGCGTAGTGTAAATCGAGGGTTCCGATATTCTGGGCAAAAATTTCGATATCTAGTTGGCTGTAAACTCGTTATAACGGAGTGCCCGCATAGAGCGTCCGTTGGAGTTGGAGGGGTCAGGAATAAAGGGACCCTTTTGTTAGGGTCTACGTGTTGAAACGTGTTCTTCTCTTCGTAGCATCTCGGTTAGTTGCCTCGAGCCTTTCAAAGTGAGCACACGTGTTTCAACGCTGCGCTCGACGCTGAGCGTGGATTCACCGACTTTGCGGCGCGCTGGAGATCGTAATTTTTGTCCAACATAAAAAAATCCAAGAAGGAAATTGTAGGTCTGAATATGCTCTACAAGTTTGAATTCCACAATTTTTCATATTTATTAAGACCCAAAGAAAAAAAAAAGAAAAATTGTGTCCTAAATTTTTGACTTTATCGATCGATATCTCGATAACGATGCATGATACGCTAAAAATGATTCAGGCGTCATTGTAGAGCACAAAGAAAGCTACAAAAAGTGTCTTACAAAAATTTTCGAATCTCATCGGATAGCCGAGTTATTGCCGAAAAACAAATTTTAAGCGTTTTCCAAGATGGCGGCGAAAGCTCCTAGGAAAGCTTGGTCGACAATCTCAAGTTAAGCTTTTCTAGGTATCCCCTACAACATATTAAAAAATTAGAAGCGCAAATTCATTTTCTTTTATTTGCCTTTTTTTCGGACGAAATGACTGGACTATTAGAAAATACCGGTGCCTCGTGTGTTGTGAGAATGTAGTCTTTGTAAATAGACACGCAGAATCGATTGGATCGAATAACCATAATCGATTAAAATAAGAATCCGAGTTTTAATCGATTAAATAAAAATAATAGAATTTTTTCTTATAAGCAATTCGTCATGACTATAACTTTTAATTTTAATTAAAATGCAATTTAGCTGAAGTATTAATTAACGAAACGAACATGTTCATAAACATAACGCTGCATGACTTTACCTGTTATTAAACCGATTTGAATAATAAAGATAAATATTAAATTAACTAATGTAGCATTCACTTTTAAATATTAATTTAGTCAAAGAATGCTAGTGTTTTACATTATTTTATTATATACAAAAAAAAAAAAAAATGTTTATGAATTTATATTTTATAATGAAGCACCAGTGATGGCCCACCATGTAGTGATCCAGGCCCAGAGGTTAAGGCCTCGCCTCTCATGCATGAGGTTGTGGGTTCAAATCCGGGCAAGTACCAATGTGACTTTTTCAATTCATATTCTTATAGAGCAGAAGCTCATTTAATTTTTTAAAAAGAGTAATCAACACAATCTAGAACTATTTATTTTTAAATAACAAATTACAAAAATCAACACAATTATCAAAAATCGTTAAACACAAAAATTAAAACAAATTATAATAAAAACTACAGTTCCCACTCAACGTCCGTCGCATCCGAGCTTCCGAGCAAAAAGAGAGCCGCGCCTCGAGAGCGCACCGCTTATATTTCGTTGCCCCTTCCACTCGCTGCGTCACCACGATCGTACGATATCCCTGCCCTTTCGGCTGATGAATGTTCTAAGACGGCCGTTCCTGACAGCTGAACGACCTCGTCAGCTTGGCTCTCTGGCATCTCTTGCTGCATTGGTCCTTCCTCCACAGATAAGTTCTGCGCCTGGACTTCCCCTGGTTGGTCCTCATTGGTAGGCTCGTCATCTAAAACATAGTAAAGCCAGGACTTTTATGAGATATTCTGAAAGTTTGAACTTTTAACTGCCCATTGTAGTGAAATTACTAGCATTTGCACCAAAATAGGCAGCAGTTGGTAAATTGTATCACCAATGAAAGAGTTCCGGACCTCAATCATTACTGAAACAACCACCACATCGCCTGGCAACCACTATCGGGGTTCCAGATGGCCATAATGTCGAGGCCATTGCCACAATGTCGGGGCGAACAGGTAGCCAAATGTCGAGGCTATAAAACAAAATTGCCACAATGTCGGGGCAAACAGGTAGCCAAATGTCGAGGCTATAAAAACAAAATTGCCACAATGTCGGGGCAAACAGGGAGCCAAATGTCGAGGCTATAAAAACAAAATTGCCACAATGTCGGGGCTATGAGTAATAACGCTGCCACAATGTCGGGGCCGCTTAAATTACTCACCAATACCAAAAAACGCTTCACACGCCTCCGGGGTCCACTCACCACGCCACTGAACCATGTGTTCTGCGGCAGTCTGAGTCTTCTTTCCGTACGAACCAGCCATTAGCTCAAGCTCGTATCGGTGATGCGGTAGTGCTTGCACAACCTTATAGGGACCGCGCATTCCGGAGTCCAGTTTCCCAGTGCTTTGCGATCCCTTGCTAACGAACACAAAGCTGCCCACAGCAAATGTTCGCGGCTGTCGACGACGCTCATTAACATACGCATCTTGTCGCTGCTGATTTTCGGCAAGCAGCTCAGATGCCCTCTGTCTCCTCAACACAAGGAGCGCTTCTCGGTTAGAATGGGAGCCGTTTAGCGCGACGTCTCGCACCAAGGATCTCAGGACTGGGGTCGTGCCTTCGACACCAGTCAGCAACTGTAGAGGCGAGGTGCGGGTCGTAGCTTGCTTCGTTATGTTCAGGGTTAGTTGTACCTTCCATAACGCGTCGGACCATTGAGCACCCTTATTGTTCACCTCGATACGCAACATATTGAGGACCGTCCGGCAGTAACGCTCGACTTGCCCGTTCTCGCGGTGCATTTCCGGCGTGATAAAATGCATGTCACAGCCTAACTCCGCAACCCAGCCTTTAAAGGACGAGCTGTCAAACATCCTGCCACGGTCACAAACGATTGTTGACGGCGTCCCAAAGAGCGAGATGGTATTTGAAAATACGCGTTTCAATTCGGCGGTATCTTGCCTGTATAGAGCGTACAAGAGACAGTATTTGGAGAAAGAATCTATTACAAGGAGTATATACCGGTACCCGTTTGACTCCGTTAGGGGGCCAAGAACGTCGGTGTGGACCACTGAAAACGGTATTTCAGGCTTCGTCCACGATTCTATCGGTTGGCTAGCGGTTCGAGGTACTTTCTTGTGGGACAAGCAAACAATGCAATGACCGACATATTTCTTAATGAAAGGTCTTAGACCTGGGAACCAAAAATGACGCAATATAAGCTCCGTAGTTTTATCTATTCCAATATGATCGTGATCATCGTGAAAAACTCTTAACAAACTAAGTCTATGACCCTTAGGAATAAAACAAAGGAAGCGCGAATCCTCACCAGTAGCCGCATACTTATAGTACAACAAATCATTTTTAATTAAAAACCGTGTGGAATCTAACTGACCATCTCTCAGCTTTTGCATCAAGCTTTGAGTTTCAGAGTCAGCCGTCTGAGCAATCTTCGCCCAATTTCGCGGATTTTGTATTTGGAGAACAGTAGCGGGTTGTCGGCTCAAAAAGTCTGCATGTTGCATCAGGCAACCCTTTCGGTACTCTAACGTGAACTGGAAGTCCTGCATGTAGATCCACCAGCGCGCCACACGTGGCAACAGGTCCCTTTTACGCTCGGTCAACTTTAAAGAGTTGCAATCGGTTACTATTTTAAATTTAACACCGATTAAATAGTGCCGAAAATGTTGTAACGCGCGAACAATCGCCAAAGTCTCGAGTTCGTAACTATGATAACGGGACTCTGCGCCCTGTGTGGATTTACTAAAATAGCCGACGACTCGCTTCCGTTTTCCCTCATGCTCTTGCATTAAAATCGCACCGTAACCGATAGCACTGGCGTCGGTATGGAGCTCAGTAGGCAGATTGGGATCGAAAATTGCTAAAACGGGTTCTTCGGTTAGACTTTTAATGACATAGTCACGTGCCAAGTCTTGTTCCGCGCCCCATTTGAAAGGTTCGCCTTTCCTGAGCAACTTGGCGATACAAGCAGTTTTTGAGGCATAGCCTGCTATGTACCTGCGGAAATAGCCCGCCAATCCCAGGAACTGGCGAACCTCTCTTACATTAGAGGGTTTTGGTGACTTAACTAGAGCTTCAGTTTTACTTGGGCTCGGCCGTACCTGACCATGCCCAATAAGTCGACCAAGGTATTCGAGCTCAGTGTCCAAAAACGTACATTTTTTTAGATTTACTGAAAATCCAGCGTCAGTTAGTGTTTTTAATACTTCACGCAAAGTTTTCAGACCTTCACTGACAGAATTGGACATGATAAGCACGTCATCTATGAAAACCAACACTTTTCCAGTATCCATAAGTTGCTTCAGAGTTTTGGAGATGACTCTCTGATAAACGATAGGAGCATTAGCGAGCCCATAAGGCATCTTTAAATACTCGTAATGCCCTTCAGGTGTCACGAATGCTGTTTTACTAATAGAGTCATCATCCTTCATTGGCAACTGATGGAAACCTGTGGCCATGTCAAGACTTGTGAAATATCTAAAACTGCCCAACCTGTCAATGTGGTCATCAATCAGTGGTAATGGAAATCGCTCTTTAATAGTGACAGCGTTTAAAGCCCGGTAGTCGACGCACATCCTATCAGACCCGTCTTTCTTCTTCACAAGAATGATAGGACTCGCGTAATCGGACTGCGACTCGCGGATCACGCATTTACTTAATAGATCATTTATTATTTCGCGAACGCGGCGCTTTTCATCTGCAGAGAGTTTATAAGGTCGATAGTTGATCGGAATATCACTGCTCAACTTAATTTCCATACTACCCGTGTTAACTGTAGATGTCGCTGTCCCAGTGGTAAAAGTATCGGGAAATTCATTGAGCAGAGCCAACAAACACTCTTTTTCATCGCCAACCAAAGGCGTTTTTATCTTAGCGAACTCTACAGTTGACACATTATGTATGTGTGAGACCCTTATCAAGCGTTGAGAGTCATTCGATCGAATGTATGTAACCCCGTTACGATTTAAAACATCTGTGCCTATCAGGATCGGTGCTTGAATGCAATCCGGGGAGACCACATACAAATCTATATCCAAAGAAAGTTCTGGGAACTCTATAATCGTATTAACAAATGAAGTGGACTCTATGTCCTGACTTCCAATACCTCGCATACGGCGGTAGGTAGGAATTTTATTAAAACTAAAATGCTTGAGCACGGAATCAGATATAAGCGAAATATCAGAACCGGAATCAACTAAGACATCTACAGGCACATTTTGAATTACTGCGGACATTACGTTGCTTTGTCCGGAGGAGACTCTGAGCAAAAATTTACGTTACTTGTTTTATTAACATTTGATTTTGATTCCGCACGTTCTTTAATAAAGCAAGTCTCAACAGAATGCCCAGTCTTTCTGCAGTAGCTACAGGTTTTAGCGGGTTTAGAAATCGATTTTGTTGCTTGTGAGTTGGTCTCAGTTTTCGATCGAGAATTTGCATCATTTGTTCCGGACTTAGCAGACCTTTTCGGACAGTGAACCTGTTTATGGCCTACGTCTCCACACGAAAAACAAGTCAACCGATCATATTGCACAGGTGCCCTGCGTTTACGTGGATCAGGGTTAATAGAGTTTGACGTGCGAACAGGATTGCTTGTAGTAGTAGGTGCACTTTTAGGTTTCAAATATACTGACAAAAATTCTACCAGATCTTTTGACTGTAGTTTAGCGTTGGTGGTCGCGGCTTTCACTTGGGGATCAGAAATGCCACGAATCACTATGGCGGCTTTCAGTTCATCGGAAAGCCCCCTGACAATATTCAGCCGCAACAAGGACTTCCGAGCGTATTCTGCATACGTGGTGAATTTGTTCGAATTCGTATTCATCACATCAAAAAGCACAGTGGCCATATCTACTTCACGCGGACACAATGACCGAAATTCAGCCTTAAAATTGGTCCATGTTCGGTCATTGGTCACCCAATCGTTGAGCCACGTTTTAGCATCACCACGTAAACAGCCACCAATGCGTCCTAGGCATTCCCGATCGCCCCAGTGGCTTAATTCGCGCCCCTTATCTACCTCCGCACACCACACGTCAAAGTCATGGACACAGGGATCAAAATTCGAAATATAGTAATGGTTCGATCTTACTTGAATCAGGGATGAAAGTGCACCCACAATCCTGCCCGCAGCGTCGTCCTCACGCGATGCCTCGAAGGCGGTGGACCCCGTAGCACCTGTCTCCATATTGGCAACAGGTACCTCGGTTGCCGCCGATACTGGCGTCGATGTATAGCCCTTCGTGCACGGATGCGACGTCACTGGAGTAGAGGTGTGTATCGCATTTGGAGCCAACCGTTCCTCTAAAGCGTTCAACCGATCAAGCACTTCATTTAAAGGGTTGCCGCGAGGGCTGTCCCGACGCCCATAAGAACAATCACGGCGTCTACGCGGACTTTCGAAACTTGCTGATCTATCGCGACGTCGCCTAGAGGATCTGCTACGCGTTTCACGATAACGATCTCGACGCCTCGTATGATCATCGCGACGGCTATACGATTCTTTACGACGGTGGTCACGAGAATTACGCTTAGACGAATTTTCACGCGGTGTGCACTCGCGATCCGACATGATTGAATAGCAGTTAGCACAATAACGTAAATCAAAAACAAACACACGTGGGCGATAACCTAAAATGCAAAAGAACCGATAAACACTAAAACCCGATAAAATAATTAGCACGTGGCAAGTTACTTTTAAATTATGTTTCAACTATCTAAGACACTGCTTCAAACACAACACGTGGTTAGAATTACTTTAAAACGAAACAACAAAATGATTTTAAAACACACTGTAAAAATAAAAAAATAAAAATAATCGCGAACGATCAAAGTCGCGTGTATTTTACGAATCCCACTTCTGATCTTATAGAGCAGAAGCTCATTTAATTTTTTAAAAAGAGTAATCAACACAATCTAGAACTATTTATTTTTAAATAACAAATTACAAAAATCAACACAATTATCAAAAATCGTTAAACACAAAAATTAAAACAAATTATAATAAAAACTACAGTTCCCACTCAACGTCCGTCGCATCCGAGCTTCCGAGCAAAAAGAGAGCCGCGCCTCGAGAGCGCACCGCTTATATTTCGTTGCCCCTTCCACTCGCTGCGTCACCACGATCGTACGATATCCCTGCCCTTTCGGCTGATGAATGTTCTAAGAATATGTACTTTCTAAGTTTATCTTGGACATCACAGACATCGGTGAAGGAAAACATCGTGAGGAAACCTGGACTTATAATTAATATAAGTCTGAAATCGCCAACCCGTCTTGAGCAAGCGTGGTGATCAATGCTCGTGCCTTCTCTGTATGAGAAGAGGCCTTTGCCCAGCAGTGGGACAGTAACAGGCTGGTATTATTTATTATTATAATGAAGCACCTTCCTACCTACTACGGTAAATAACATAATTATTGATGCTGCTTTTTATTATTGTTACTCTCTCCGTCATTTAAATGTCAAATAATAAATTGATGAATCAATTCTAGACGTAATGGGCGCGCTTTACCGGTTTAAAGGCGCTTTCACACGAGCCGATCAGCCGAGCGACTTGATTGGGCGCAGTCAGCACAGTTTATTACGAGTGTGAGAGGTACGTGGAGCACCGGGCCGGAATAGCGAGCGACCCTCTCGTGCGGACGTGCCGCCGAACGTGAAGCTGTGCCCTACGGTAGGTACTCAGGTAGGTAGGCAACAGTCGCACTACGAGTACTCGCAGCATAGCGACACTAATCGGTCATTTACATCAGCGAGACGCGCACACCTGTGTAGCGTTCAAGTACTACAGTAGGTTCGATCCATTTGGCGGAGTGCGCGGACTCCATTACCGGCTAGTCGTAACGTCCCGGCAGCCCGGGTGGCCCGGGTGACGTCGGTACTCGTTAACTAGCTTTTACATTCGCCCACCACGCGACGATCCGGTTATCGTCCTATATACAACCTCACCCCTTTGCTCCCACTGAGCTCAGTGAGCTCTGCCTGTATGCGAGTGTCCGATAAAATGCCGTGTACACTATAATATACCGGTTTTGCGGGAACACGGTTCTGCAATAACATGATTTCGCTCCCCTTAAAGGCAGGCCACACCGCTAGCTAGCGAGCGAGCGAGCGACTCGATCGTTTCACCTCTTTTCACACTTTGGTTCACAGTGTTCATACCGCGAACTACCGGGCTAAGCTACGTCAGCGATATAAACTATGCGAACGATGCCAGCGATGCTATTCGTTCACCTCGCCCGCCTCGCCTGAGACGGAATGAGACGGAACGCTCCCCTCGCTTTCCCGCCCACCCCCTCGCTCGCCCGTCCGTCCGTAGTAGTCGGTGTGAACCCACATAGTTTAGCTCGGCATAATATATCTTCGCGTAGCTTATATAGTTTCCATCGCTTCTCTTTATGCTCAGCTGATTACCGTATCTGGTTGGACTGGAAACCTTAACTTATTTGGGAGAAGGCTCGCATGAACTATGAATACGACCCAAGAGCGCATGAACTATGAATGCGACACACGAACACATAAACGTCAGTTTGTGTAAATAAGTTTTACGGTAGCAGGGAGCAGTGTTAGTAAATGATGAAGTAAGATATTACATTCCACGTGCACCATGATGTGTTACACTTACAGCAAAACATTTTTGTTATAACATAACACGCCGCGAGCTATACGCAGTATCACTCGCGGCGAGTTATATATACAGAAAACATCTACTTTTATGGTTGTTCGCTACAAACTGTTGTGTGTTACCGATGTCTGAACACGGAGAATATTGTGTCGCTTGCATCGTTACTTACTTCTGCCATACTTTTTCCACACAAATGTACGGAAATGCAACAATGACAGCATTTCATAAATCTTAAAAACTTTATGAAATGCTGACATCGTTTCCACATAATCTGGTTACAACATCAATCATTCTTCTTACCCAATATTATTTTCAGACTTCAAATAGCTGGCTCCGATGTGTACTTTTTTAAATCCTGTTCTCTTTCGCCCCCTCTAACGCTCCTTCTACTATCACGATAGCTATGGCAGATAGACCCGACATCCTCGAGGAACGCATCTCATCACGGATGTGTTTTGTTTCACAAATGTGACAAGTGACATCAACAGAGTTCTGTATTTGGCAAGCGTCTCGGTGACGTGTGAGCATACAGTGCGCAATGTATGGCATGAGAGCACAGAGTCGTGTACAGTACAACTGAAGTGCATGTAGAACAGTCGGTGTCACCTGTCGCGGCCGCCGGGAATGCGGATGGCGGCCGCCACCATAACAGTCGCCAGCATGCAGCACTGTAGCACAGCACGCGTTCTTGTGCACATTCCTCGCCCACACAGGCCTCATAACTCCATACAGTTGAGTACTCCCGCATGTTTCCATCGATCCGCGTCTTTCCGGAACTAGTAACTACCGTCTACCTAACTTCATATGTAACGGAATGCCAGAACTTTATAAGTCCTACAATCATGTTTCATGAAATATACAGGGTGTAAACAGACCCTTCACGAAACCGTGAACCAAGCATTCTGTACATTAAACTAAGTAACTTTACGCAAAAAATATTGCTGGGAAACGAATTTTTTTTTTTGGGGTGAAAAATCACGTTTTACGGTAAAACTCAATGTAACGCACTCAAAACATTGTGCTGATGGATGGGTTGAATAGTACGGGCGTCGTGGAGGTATTTAAAATAAAAATCTTACATTACAAACATGTATTTAAAAAAAAAACTTGTGAAAAAGTTGGAACTTTGACTCCCAATATCTCCGTAACTAGAAGGTTCCCAGGTATGGTCTACAACAAAAAAATGATCGCAATGACGGGGAGAACAAGTATCTTTCGGCTTCGTTAAGGGTCTTTTTACACCCTTTATGGATCACTTTGATAACTTTGATACGTCCTACGGCCATGTAGGGTTTAGTTTTTTCAGTGAAAAGTTCAGCAACCTGCCGGGTATGGCAATATCGTTATTCTGCTGATACAAGCCCCTGATGTGGAACGTTGGGCCTCACCGCCTCATACACTATGTGACTGCCGTCGTAACTTATAGAACGTGTACAGCCGTATGTCACTCAGATGATAGATTGCACGCTGAACACATTGTACATAGTACGAGTAGGCACGCTCCGCTCGCACTAGCGTGTCATGTATCACGCAGCTCGAGGGTCTGATTGGATCGCGCTCGCAAAGCGTTTCGATAACAAACGCGTTGCTCGCAGCGATTTAATTAATTTTAACTGAGTGTGCCGAATGGCGCCGCCCGTCACAGACACGCTTACCTGACTTATATTTTATAAGGCAACACCACCAAACAACGAGGAAGAGAAGGCTTACAAACTTACGAGGCTATCGTTCTGCTGGCGTCTGCCTGCGGGTAACTATGACCACCATAATGTCTTCGTTTTTATCACTTTAAAGTAGCGAAATCAATGCAAACTTGACACACGTTTTGTTCTGCATCGTCCCCACCTGTAAAGAATCGAGTGGATCTTCTGCACCTGCCTGCACCGCGACGTGAGTGAGTGCGCCAGCGTCTGTATTCATAGGGCTGCCAGCCCCCCCCACTGTCGGACTACACCCCGTCATTTTTATAAACTCTTCGCTGGCGGACTGCGGAATTGATAGGTTTACCTCCCCTTTTAGCAATCCTGCTGACTTTTAATGAAATTGTAGCAGGTTCCTGATGTTCCGTTTCTCTCCTAAACATTACTTTACCTGCAATTCGTTCGAAATACTAATTTCATTATTATATGAATGAAAAAAATCTAATTTCGTAATTGTATAAACTTATCAAGGAAGAAGGAAAAAAGTTACATAGGACAAGGGCAGGAAGATGATCTTCTTCTTAGTCGAAACACTCTTGTCAGAGTAGTCCTGGTTACGCAGACGAGGTACACGGAGAGATACTCGGTGGGTCGTTGACTTCCCCGAGGACTGCTTTTTCAGCGATGGGCTTCCATTTCTGCCGGTTGAAGACGTTGCGAGTACACTGGGCCATGGGGGACTCAGTAGCTTTCCTGATCAGGTTAGTCCAGCGAGCTGGTGATCGGCCACGTGATCTCTTGCCCTCCACCTGGACCACAAGTCTCTCCAGTCTGGAAGATGATGATGTATTTCATATACGGGGTGTAAACAGACCCTTCACCAAGCCGTCAACCAAGCATTCTGTACATCAAACTAAGTAACTTTACGCAAAAAATTTTGCTGGGAAACGAAATTTTTTTTTGGGGTCAAAAATCACATTTTACGGTAAAACTCAATATAATGCGCTCAAAACTTATTGCTGATGGATGCCTTGAATAGTAAACGGACCATGGAGGTAATTGGAGTAAAGTTAGAACCTTAAAAAGTAGTATTTAAAAAAAAACTTGTGAAAAAATTGGAACTTTGACCCCCAATATCTCCGTAACTAGAAGGTTCCCAGGTATGGTCCAGAACAAAAAAATGGTCCCAATGATGGGCAGAATATGTGGTTTTCGTTTTCGTTAAGGGTCTTTTTACACCCTTTATATTATTCGATACGACTGACCTGGCAGCCCTACACTTTGATAGGCCGCGGGCCGTCCAGTTACATTAGCTTACATTTTATTGTAATTGCATGCGCTCACGCCCACAAGCGTCCCGCGACCGGCGGGCAACGGGCGCGGGCGGTGCGACCTGCTGCGCGCGATGTGATCGTGCTGCGACCACGACGCGACGCGACCAGACGACTGCGAGACGAGGCTTGCGACACCGACTGACACTTAATTTCCCACGATATAGCATTGGGAACGTCCATCTGTTCGCCGCGCTCTGCGACACTGCGGGCGCTGCACACACGGTGAGCCTGGCGAGTCTCTGCGCAGATATGAACACTAAGGGCTTCTTTCACTATCTCAAAGTAAATTCTTGATTAGTTTTTTTTTTAAAAAAAAAACGTTGCCCCTCTCTAGGAATTTCTCCTGTATCGTGGGTGCGTTTACATACATTTAAAATCACCGATTAGTTACTCGCCGATTAGCGTTAATTGGCAAGTAAAAGTGTCGGTACAAGTTAGACGGCGGCGAGTGTTTTATTTTATCAGTCTTTTACCTACCGTTACAAAAAGCAACAGCGAGCATAAAAAGAATAGAAAATACTGTTTAGTACTTACATTGTACTGTACAGTTACACAGTAATTGGACTCGCAGCTGAAACATATAATTGTGTAAGAGCAATTGCACAATGGGTGCGTTATCGCTCGCAGCCATCTTTTACAAACAACCAGATGAGCACGAAAGAGGTGGGAAGAAATAACTAAGATAACAAAACAACTCTTTTGGAACAGCTGCAAATACTGCCATATCTGCCTTGTGTGCGCTGTACAATCATAAAACCTCGACAGTAATGCGATTATGTTCTGTTTTTGCTCCAGGGCGTCAACCCGCCCCCACCTTGAAAGCCCACAACGTTTTCATTAACTTAGTGAACTAAATCGCTCGTCTAATTTTGTCGCCAATACTAATTAATAATTATCAAAGAGATTTAAAAGACTTATAGAGCGGACATTGGGAACATTTTCATACAATAATTTTGATCCCGAACATTTACAACACACGAATGCCACCTGACAAGCGGGCGTATAACACAAGACAGAACGATTTGCTACTAAGTAGTAACAAGTATTGGATTACGATTTTTTTTCGTCGTGTCCCGTCTATCGCTCGTAAATATTTGAATGTCTTTTATAATTTTACATAAAATAGCATTAAACTACGTGACTCTCGCACTAACCACTGTGAGTGTGCACTGTGCCGGCCGCAGCGCTCGTTCTTTTGCATCTCGATAAATGTTGTTCCACGAACATTTAGCTACTAAACAGTAGTACTGCCAACTCACAAAACTGTTCCGAATAAAATTCTTAGTTCCGAATGAGTTCCGCGATATTGACGGACATTACAGAGACAACACAAAGCCACTTAGTGCGATAGTGAGCTGTAAACTACGTACACAAATGCAGGTGTCGTAACTAATTGAAGATACGTCTTTCAACGTGCAATCATTGATTTTTTTGCTCCACCTTTTATTTTTACTGATCACTGCGTTAGAGTAATTGTGAGTGCTTCACTGGTTCTGTTTTAATGATATAAGATCAACGGTGTTAATTTGGTTAATTGAAGCCTTTGCATAAATGCTTGTACGCACGACGGACAATCAAACTATACAAAACCTTTTTATGCGGATCTCTCATTGTGTAGGAAATCTACAAGGTGTAAACAGACCCTTCACGAAGCCGTCAACCAAGCATTCTGTACATCAAACTAAGTAACCCTAAGCAAAAATTATTGCTGGAAAACGATTTTTTTTTTTTTGGGGTGAATAATCACGTTTTACGGTAAAACTCAAAGTAACGCACTCAAAACATTGTGCAGGTGGATGCATTGAATAGTACGCGGGTCGTGGAGCTATTTAAAGTAAAGTTTCAACATTAAAACCTTGTATTTAAAAAAAACTTGTGAAAAAGTTGGAACTTTGACCCCCAATATCTCTGTAACTAGAAGGTTCCCAGGTATGGTCTAGAACAAAAAAAATGATCGCAATGACGGGGACCCCTTACACCCTTTATACAAAGCGAGGCCAAGTTATACTGCAAATGTACAGCTACATGTGCCACCGTGTGTACATTGTGCATCGCGTCCTAATTACACCAGGGTGGCATGGCATTATGGCACAGTGTCGTATGTTAACGTAGGAAGGCGTGTGTGCGACAGTTCGAGGGAGAATCGATGTGACCTGCGGACACTCGCGGAGTCTCGGTCGCGACTGTCCGCGACAGTACCGCCCGAATTTACGACACGAACAAAGTGCGGTAATAGTGTACAGTTGTGGAGAAAAGTGGTGCAGTGAACTGAAATTGCTTTTATCCGTATGAAATAAGTGTGAAGTGTAACCGCGGTCGTTACACTCACTGTTCGGCTCTTCAGATATTCACGAACGAGGAAAAATAAGCTTTGTGTATCGGTAGGAAAAGTTTCAAATAAGTTGTCGTTACTCTCTAACGTTTTTTATTCTACAGAGTGTAAACGGACCCTTCACGAAGCCGTCAACCAAGCATTATGTACATGAAACTAAGAAACTTTACGCAAAAATTGTTTCTGGGAAACGACTTTTTTTTGGGGTGAAAAATCACGTTTTACGGTAGGACTCAATGTAACGCACTCAAACATTGTGCTGATGGATGGATTGTATACGTATAGTACGGGGGTCGTGAAATCACAATGACGGGGAGAACAAGTGTGTTTCGGCTTCGTTAAGGGTATTTTTACACCCTTTATGTTCGACATACAATAGTTTGATGAATAATGTACCTATCTTTTTACGATGACATAAAAAGTGTATAGTTGCTGCCAGTTAAGATGGCAATGGCGGTCATTGACCTACCTACATTTATTAAAGTTCTTAACTTTGAAATCCACAAATAAGCTTGTTCATGTCTTGAATCGTCATCTATCGTGATCTTCAACATCTTTTCTAATGAAAAACGAAACATTGTTCATTTGTTTTGGTTCGTACGAAGAGATATTATGGAAAGAGCAATGACCGCTATTGCCATCTTAACTGGCAGCAACTATAGGTACATTATGATGGGAACGTTGTTGTGTAGCTACGCGCGTCCGGGAGTCAGACAGGAAGCGCGCGAGGGGCCGCCGCCTGCTGAGGGCGCTGTGTACTGTCAGGCGACATTGTTCACACTGTGACAGTATCGGCACCGCTTCGTTGTCGGTGCCGCCGAGCGAGTGAGCACCTCGGCTCCTGCCTGTCACAGCTCACCCGTGTGTGTGACCTACATACATAAATAGGACCGTGTACTGGCTGAAGGCCTCCCTACTACGTGGCCCTCATATTGCTCAAGTAGCTGCTCATTTACTGGAGCTAGGGACATACGAAGACAAGTCGACAGTTTTAACGATTTCAGTCAAATGAATCATCATCTGCCTAGCGTTTTCCCAAATATATTGGGGTTGACTTCCAGTCTAACCGGATGCAGCTGATTACTAGTAGTACTAGGTAATACGATACCCCTTGGTAAGACTGATTGTCAGACTTTTTGGGCCACTGACTACCTAACGACTGTCAAAGATCTACAAATGACACCCGGGACCAACGGCTTAACGGAGGTAACTCGGTATGTAATGGCTATCCACATACCAATCTAGGCAAGCACGGCCTAAAGATCGACCCGAGCGGCTGTTATTATTTAGCCACGAGCTCCTCAAATGAATCAGTCAATTGGAAATTCTCTTGCAGAGCATTTGTTTTCCAACAAATATGTTCTGCAAGAGAATTGCCAATTAATAAACGTACTGGTAAGAAGGTACCAGTAGCGAAGGGTAAATTTTTGTAAGAGGTTAGCCGGAGAACATAATATATCTTTAATGTGATTATATTATTGTGAGAGTCAAAATGGCGGGTGTACCATAGCGAATCAAATTATACCAAAAACCAAATATTCTGTACCTAGGTCTTAAAAAATCTGTACCTCCTTCAGAACGAAATTATTTCGAAATTAAGGTACACCCGCCATATTGACGTCAAGATCTATAGAATACTAATAAGTCTATAGAATACTGACTGTGCCATTTTTCAAAGGGAATCCGGTAGGAATCGAGTTGTATGGAACCTTCGCCACTGCTAGGTACTACTTGTAGTTCGTGAGAACTGTTTCCAACTGGCGTCGTACATATAGCTGTACGTACTTTATAGCGGTAGTGTATTTTACCAACTTGTTATACACGCCACTATTAATAGTCTGACGGACAGACGGACCTAAATACATTACCTGTCATCGCATGAGTTGCACGTTCCCGTGGGAACCTGCGCCTGCCTCTATACTCTGTACCGCTGCCGAGCGAACTAGTGGCTGCTCTAGTGGCTACGTATAACGTACGCGTACCAATCTAGAAGCGCACAGCAGTAACGAACAAGTTCTAGCAATTTTTATTATAAAGGGTGTAAAAAGACCCTTAACGAAGCCGAAAGGCACTTGTTCTCCCCGTCATTGCGATCATTTTTTTGTTCTGGATCATACCTGGGAACCTTCTAGTTACGGAGATATTGGAGGACAAAGTTCAAATTTTTTCACAAGTTTTTTGTACCACTTTTAAATGTTTTAACTTTACTTTAATTAACTCCATGTCCCGTTTACTATTCAAAGCATCCATCAGCACTAAGTTTTGAGTGCGTTACATTGAGTTTTACCGTAAAACGTGATTTTTCACCCCAAAAAAAATTTTGTTTCCCAGCAATAATTTTTGCGTAGAGTTACTTAGTTTGATGTACAGAATGCTTGGTTGACGGCTTCGTGAAGGGTCTGTTTACACCTTGTATTGGCTACACACTGAAACTTTCCTAATGAAAGTTTCATTAGCGGTTTCTTGATTGAAATGTTTTCTCTCAGACATGTAACGCGCGTCTGGTTAATATCAATGCCCCGGCTGTAAAGATACGCACGGCTTGCGAACACAATGTGTGGCGCATGTGTTGCCTCCCGAGGCCGGCTCGCGGGTTCTCTGGCTCACAACGACAGGCCATTTACCTATGTTTTATAGGCAGTAAGTTATATGACAGCCCGTCTTGTGTTACAGTGTATCAAGTGCCAGCAGCCGGCGCGCTACATCTCAAGCACGTCCAATCGCGGCACGTCTTACATCGAGCGTTGCCCGTACTTACCATTACTGACGCTACGACTCAAAACTAGATGAATGTCTGTGTTCTTACTAGAAACCAGAGTCATCATCTGCCTAGCTATTTCCCAACTATATTGGGGTCGGCTTCCAGTCTTAACCGGATGCAGCTGAATACCAGTATTTTACAAGGAGCGACTGCCTGTCAGACCTCCACAACCCAGTTAGTACTGGGTAATACGATACGAATACGACCCCTTGGTAAGACTGTTTGTCAGACTTTTTTGGGGCACTGACTAAAGATCGATCCGGGCGGCTGTTATTATTTAGCCACGAGAAAACTTCCATTTTGTATGGAGACGGTCGTGGTACAGATGTTTTAAGCATTAAGAAAACATGAATTACTAGTTAAATAGGAGCTGACTTTGTGCGGGCAGCCGGGCGCGTCGGATGGGCGTAGAGCGCGCAGGCGGTACGTCCGCGAGACGCACAATAAGGGCACAGATGCGCGCCTTGCGGGACCGGCCTAGTATGTCGCGATACCGGAGCTATGCAGACAACAGACGTATCTGCTTTATGATTATGACAGCTCGTTTGTTCGCTGCTCGGCGCCGGAATGCGTTATCAACTACAATTTGAACAATGAGTTGAACAATCTAAAGAACTGTTTACTGAGGCAATCATGGCATCACGACAGTTGGCGTCACTGACAGCTCAGGCAGCATTTCTTGGAACCACGGTTGTAATGGTAGCCGTTTGTGGGGGGCATAGTCACGAATACTCTATGAACCGAAACACATAAAAAACTTTTTTGCAAACAAAAATAACCGACTTCCAAAAAATAATAATGGATTTAGTTTCGGAGGTCGGCGACTTCTGTTTGTTTCATTGACTTTTTGCCTTATCTCACACAAATCCTTGTCAAGTATCAATTTTGCATTGTAACTAGAAAATATTAGCACATCATGAGTTCATGTTCATTACAGGGTGTAAACGGAAGCAGCAATTTACGGAAATACCCGACATTTTTGCAATTCGACGTCGCGTAGCAACATTTTATGGTCAGACTGCCATCGAGTCACTATATTAGACATTAATTGAGCTTAGATTTACCCGAAGCATATGAAACTACTCGAGTTCAACTTTTTTGATTTGATTCTCACAAGATCATGTAATTGTATACATACGGATGATGTTTTTATTAGAGGCACGGAACAAAATGGTGTGGGTAGAGCTCTTGTGGATGCTAAACACTAATATTGTTAATTTGATAAACTTGGCAATAAAATTCAAAAACGCGTTATCATATTTACAGCCCGCCATTACAAATTTAAATAAAAACATTAAGTTTCTTCGTGAGCATTCAGATTTTATGGTCTCTCTCTAATCCAAAGTTATGAAACTTTATGGCACAGATTACAATATATTTGAAATGGAGCCATTACATTTGATCAGCGCTGTTGTACCTATTATAGTCGTAACTGTAGAACGTTATAACGCACATCGTAGTAAGTGCACATTGTTACTGCACACTGCAGACTGCAGAGTGTAGACTCCACAGTTCCGAGCTCGGTATTACGTGGCGAGTGTTA
Source organism: Noctua pronuba (assembly GCA_905220335.1). Taxonomy (NCBI): domain Eukaryota; kingdom Metazoa; phylum Arthropoda; class Insecta; order Lepidoptera; family Noctuidae; genus Noctua; species Noctua pronuba. Next base: position 2,278,514 of record LR999911.1, read on the forward strand.
ATACAGCCGGCGGACTGGAGACTGGATTCTCATTTCATATCTTCATCACACAGCAGAGAAGAGTAGAGGTTCCACTCCACGCGATAACGAGCATGATTGTATTACTAGATACTGCAGCCTGATGTCCACGTGCCTGACCCTGTCTGAACTTCTCATCTGACGTTATCGGCACTTCGTCTGTGGACTGTGAGACTTCTGCGCCGTGTTGTTCAGTGAGTATCGTCTCATAATGGTGTGCGCGGCGCCCGCTCCGCTCGATTACCTCTCAATACTGAATAGTTATTCAGTGTGCGAACCGAATTCTAGAGAAATGTTCCCATCCGTTATCCTCGTCTATTCACTAGCGCTGTATGAACACCCGTCAGCGTCGCGCCGTTCCACTCTGACAGTGTGACACACTTGTTCAAGGGAAGTCTTCATGACGTGACGCGTCGTTTTCTTTCAAATTCGTGTGTTGGAGACAATTATCTACTTTTAGTACAAGAATGTGGAATATGACGCGTGAGCAGCGCTCTAGCGTTGCCAACCGAAATAACTTGTAAGTGATGGTTGCTTGTCTCTGCTCTAAGAATAACACTCCCGTCTCCCGTCTCCCGGTGATGACGCGTTCCCGGCGTCACGCGACAGCCTCTCCTCACATCACGCGCACTTTGCACCTCTGTGCCGCCTGACCAAACGTGTCTCTATTCAATTTAGAAACCTTTGTATCGTACCAGCTTGTGTACGTACGTACGACGTACGTATGTGCGACCGCGAGCCGTCACCGGACGGTGCGCGGTGGGACGTGTTCACTGCTTTTATAATATCTAGTTCATGATTACTCGCAATTTATAAGCCGAAAACGCCGCACGCCGGTCGCAGTTAAAACAGGAACCTTGCGGGAAGCTTGCATGGCGCACTATTAATTGTGGGCGCACAGCTGACGCGGAGCGCGGACTGCGGGTAATGAGCGCCACGTCACGTCATTACGCGCGCCCAACATGGCTGCGCAGCACGCAGAGCTGCAAGCGACTACTTGCGTCCGGGCATTATCAATAGCTTCACGTCACCGAATTAGTCGCTTTTGTAAGTAAACACCGTCAGTCGGCGAGGCCCGCGAGCGTGCTGCGAGTGCGGCGACCGACGACCTTGTCTCCGAGATGCCAGGGTCAGGGGTGACACTATGACAGCCACATAACTGGCAATCATGCTTCACTGCCACATACATGTTTAGGCAGGCACATGTTGGAGATGAGATCAGAAATGTACGGATACGAACTAGAATCTATACAACATAGTAATTTGAATAGGTAGTAACGAGTATAAAGAACAGACACAAGATGCAATGAGAATGGGAGAGACCAGCATGAATTCATGAACTAGGTACATACAAAAATATAAGTACAGAGCTATGCTCATAACCCAAACGAGTATAATGTTTACTTGCAAATTACATATTCGCCGGCGGGCGGGGCGCGACGGCGGCGGTTACCGATGAGAATCTCGCGACGGTTACAGAGATGCTCATGGTTTATAAACAACATGGACACAGAATGCTTGTTTAGCGATACGTACGCCCAACATAAGGGGTACGATTACTTATTACTTAACGTTACTCCACCGCGAACTATCTGATCTGTCAGATTTGGTTTCAGGCCAACTGCTTATACTGTTACGTTCTCAACTATCATTTGTCAGTCAAGTGTCTGGAGTCGGCCGCGCCCCCCCCTGCTCACCGCACACCGCGCCCCGCACCTCATGTGTAGCCAGCCTATTTATGTGGGGACACGAAATTTCCTCCAGGCCGCTTTGACGGCAATTACGACGAGTCGCTGTGACAACTTTGCGAAACGTTTGCAGTCTTTTATTATGTTTTGAGGACGTGAGCGTGGGGACCGCCGGCTGCCGCCGCGCCGCGTGTGAGGATGTCGGCGCTGTGGCATGTCGCTCCATTCGCTACTCACTCGATCGATAGGACAAGCAGAGTGCTCTGAGAAAGTGGACTGGAGCTACCTACTGGGAAAAGTCTGTGTTTGTGGAGCGAGTAGGTGCGGCGGGTAGTTTTTTTCCGTGAACTGACGTAGGCTGTCAGTTAATTGGCAATTCAAGCGAACAGAAACTGCTCGGGGCGAGGTCGGACGAACTGTCGATAAATTAGCAGCGCCTGCGACCAAGGCGAGGCTTGCCCGCGGCGGAAAAAACGCGCGACCCGGTCGCACCGCACCGCGCCGCGTCTCTCTGCACCGGACCTGTACAAATGGGACGCTCGTATGATTTATTACGACTTTGTATGCGATTTTGCTTTTAAAGCACTGGATTATGTATAATTCATCATCGGCTCGCATCTGTCGGGCGACGCACAGGCCGGGGCCGGGGGCAGGCCGGGCAGGATGTCTTATATTGAACGTCAGTAACTGTCAGACGGAGCGGACCATCCATCCTCGACGTAATAAGGAATCTAATATAATAGAGGATATAAACTAGTGGGAAGTCGGTGTGACAACATGAATGAATGCTTGGCCGATTGTCCATTTTTCTTGTTTTCTAAGCTATTTGTTGTCACTGTTCCGTTGACGAGCAGTACATTACAGAGAGCGGCTCACGTGGGCTGCTCACACACGTAGAGCGGTAGAGCCTACCCGGATACCGCACTGTCGACGTGTGCGCTAGTGCTAAGTAAACAGCACTCTCCGTGGCGCGGCAATCTGTGTTCCCGCAGTTAACGCGCCAATGTTAATCACGTAGATATGGCGACGTGCGCATGAGTCGCGACCTAGAGGAGACCTCTTTTCCATAAGCAGTTAATGAGCATATACACAAATTGATCAGAAAACGTACGTACATGTGAGTGATGGGGTTTTCGATTCACACCAACTTTATTACCAATATTGTCCCACTCCTGGTCTCCCCCATTCCTTCTACTTCTTTCGATGGAGTGCTTCTTCTCGCCATTCAAGAGGAAACCATCTAATATTTAATAATAAAATATATATATATTAATATATATATTATTATATATAATATAATATAATTATTATATAATATATATTATTGTTTGAACCACGTTATTCAAACAATACTTACTTACTTATAATAAATTGTTCAAAAAATTTGTGAGTGTGGACGCCGCGCCCGCAAAAACTCACATACAGTAATACCTAAACAATGGTCTTAATAATTCCGAGACAAACTGTAAGCTTTGCAATACGCGCGACTAGCTGATGTTCCAATAACAAAACTCCTAACAGCTTATCCACCTGTGATCTTACAGATGTTTGTCACCTGGGAGGCTGGGCATTAATATGGATAGATAATACGGAACATATGATACAGAAAGAGATAGCTATTGCGCTTGAAGTGCTTAAATTACGACAATTGTCTGAATTTGTCTGCAACAATTTGCGCGCGCTAAAATATCATAGTTGTTACTGCATTCCAAGCGAGTTAACGCAAGAAATTCGTATTAAATATCAATATTCTACAAATGAATGTGTCCTAACAGCGTTGTACCAATTAAAGCAATAGTAATGAAGCTAAACGTTTTTGTAACAGTATGCAAAGGGCGGCAAAAAGTAGCGCACACTTAAGTACTTACAACCTTTTAGAAACGAGTTTATATTTTTTTCTCGCAACCATTTATGTTGATGCGAGTATTTCGTTTACTCACGACGGAGGTGAGGAGGACGGTTTTGCCCTCGTCCACCTATTTAGTTAGTTAGTGCAATAAAGCGAGGAGAATGTATCGCGCTACTTACATGAATATACATTTTAGGTTCAACACGGAGCTCTATAAAGGGTGTAAAAAGACCCTTAACGCAGCCGAAAGGTACTTGTTTTTCCCGTCATTACGATAATTTTTTTGTTCTAGACCATACCTGGGAACCTTCTAGTTACGGAGATATTGGGGGTCAAAGTTCCAACTTTTTCACAAGTTTTTTTTAAAATACATGTTTTTAGTTTTAGTTTGATGTACAGAATGCCTGGTTGACGGCTTGGTGAAGGGTCTGTTTACACCCCGTATACATTATAGTACCTAATAGGTTCAACACGGAGCTTTAAAGGGCTCTACACACGGGCCGATTCCAGGTAATCAAATTGGTTTGAAGTATCCATGGCTGCAAATCAAATAAATGTTCCATTCCTTAAAGTTTTAGATGTTATCAAGAGGCTCGTATGTTAGGAATGTATCTGGACTGAACACTCTCCACCGACCGTACACTACATAATAACGAAAAAATGTTTTTCGTATTTGTGTAGTGTACAGTCACGAGCACCAATATGTATACACTTTCCTAAATTTAAAAGCAATTTCCGCGAGAAATAACGATTGTAACTTGGATATAGAATCTTTTTCATAAAAATATGAGTTCCAGAATACTATGTTCGTGAAAACATGAAATTTTAATCAGAACAGTAGGAGAAAAACACTTTTAAAAGTTGTTAAGTGTTTACATATTGGTGCTCGTGACTGTACACATAGAAATTTTTCCGTTTTCGCGTCGGTGTCCCTTCCACCCTGATATGTGTTTGTTCCATTATGTGTGTACCAAACGCGTAGGCCGATTTTGATGATTCTTACGTCAATCTATTCTTCTTATTCGTGCGAGTGCCCCTAAAGACATGTACTATCATGTCTTTAGTTGTCGCCATATTAAATTTTTATCAAAATTTAATATGGCGACAATCAGACGAAAAAATGTCGTCGAACTATGTTATGTGGGTGTAATTTAATAGGTATTTGAAAATCCTCTTTAGGTTTCTTATTTAAGTTTTAAATAAATGATTATAAGTGAAAAAATCTAGAAGTTAAATCGTCTGTGAAATCTTTCACATTATTAAACTTATAAAATTAAATTGAAATATAAAATTATTAAAACATGGAATGGGTCCCACCTGCAGGCTCGCAAATGGAAGCCCATTTGGAAGCGGGTATTTTTGTGCTTTTCAGTCGGCTTTTTATAATACTTTTTATTTATTTGTATAGGTTATAATGTCGCGATAGGACGTCTCGCACAACTCGCTAATCGCCAGTCATTTCACATAACCGCTGTGAATTGTTGTAATCAGAGCATATCAAATGAAATTCAATGGTACATTACGTCGCGGCACGCACACGACGCGGGACGCCGTGTCGCCGCGCCGGCCAACTCACTCGGTGCTGGGACACGCGCACATGTTGCCGCAGAAGGACAACTCCATGCAAATGGCAAACAAAGCACGACATCAAACGTACGTGGTGTATGTATTACGTATGTATAATATATTGTATGTATGTAGTTTAGTTTATAAAATTATTTTTTCATTAATTTTTTTCCCAATTCTGGGTTAAGCTCGCCATTGTACACACGGCGACACATGAAGCTGAACATTTTCAGTATAAATTGGCCTCGCTTTGTATTGATTTCTTAGACAATGAGAGATCCGTATAAAATGGTTTTGTATAGCTTGATCAGCCGTCGTGCGTACATAAGCTATATTAATGCAATTTGTATGTATTGTTTTTTTATTTTGTGTGCCAAAAAGAATAAGAAAGGTGTTGGGCGATTAATTCGGAGGCTCTATTATTGTCAACATTTTCAGAATTATTTTCGGGCTTATTCTGAATTGATTGAGTAATCTGAACTTCCAAAAATCTCTCTTCCCACTATTTCATAATTGTGCTTGTGTGAGAGTATTTCGACGCGACACTTCTGTGCGCGTGTGCGCGATGGCTCGCTGTAATACAGCAGTGTTACATGCGCTTGCGTCGCCATGAATCAGCGCCGTGCTATGTGCGTTGTGTGTGCGGCCCGCTGCCCCGCTCGCTCGCGGCCTGCTTTGAACTCAGATCGAACAGCGCTGGCCGTGACCACTGCATTATGTGCATTAGCCGTTCATCATTATGATGAGCATTTTTCTCGTAGATGAGGCAGACCAATGAAACGTATAAGAAAGTTAATATTGGTACCTATTGATGTGTAAACCGTAGACCCAGAATATGCACAAAAGTTTCAGTTTCAATGCACTGCAACGAACATATCAGGGAACAATTGCAAATCTTCGCTGCGACTGTATTTGAGCGGCTTTCTCGTAAGTCGTAGTTTAGAATAGATAACCTGGCGGGTATACGGCGCGCAGTACTGACGAGCTCCTCCGCCGCTCCTACGTGCTCATTACCCAGTCCGTGTCACCTGAAGCTGAAGTCGACCGGTCGAGCGGCTGAGCGGTTGAGCGGCTCGGCCCACGTGCTCGATGGTCTACACCAGGGGTGTCCAACATAATTTTATGGAAGGCCAAATTTTGTATTTTTGTAACCATAAAGACCAAAAGAAATACAAAGTGACCTCTTTTTTTTTCCTGTCCTGCACTGTCCCAGTCCTGGGCAAAGGCCTCCCTCCACTCCTTCCATTTCTCGCGAACCCCCGCGTCCTCCTTCCAGTTCTGACGGAACCTGTCTAGTTCGTCCTGCCATCTGCCAAGACCCCCTTCACTGTGTCTGGGCACCAGTTTCCTGCTGTTGGCCCACAGTTGGTCGCCATGCGGCAGACATGTCCCAGTCCCATTTGATTTCGGCAGCCTTTTGAGCCACGTCAGCTATTTTTGTTTTGGAGCGCAGTATTGTGTTTCGAACACGATCGGCGAACACAATACTGCGCTCCAAAACAAATCTAGCTGACGGCAGGCCACGAAGGAGATGGCGGGACGAACTGAACAAGTTCCGTCCGAACTGGAAGGAGTGGAGGGAGGCCTTCGCCCATTAGTGGGACAGAGAAGGCTAGGAAATATATATATGTATAAATTTTTATTGACTCGCGGGCCGAATGAAAGACCTATGCGGGCCGCTTGGTGGCCCGGAGCCGTCTGTTGAACGGGCCTGGTCTACACCTACAGCAAACTGTAACTTGCTCAAGACTGGGTGCCAATTTCAGACTTTTATTCACTATAAGTCCAGGTTTTCGAGCGATCTTTTCCTTCACCTCTGGGCGTAAATGACAGCACAAGTTATTATTGAGTGATTTCCTAACCGCCTCCGCGCCCGCTCCGCTCATCAGTGCAACCGCGCCCATTTAACGGGGTTACAATTTTAACATTAATGAATGTCAACGTCAACTAGATAATAATTTACTGAGCTCAGTTTCTATGGCATATATTATTTTAGTTGTAGCTTTATGTAGGAAATATGTATATTTCAGCAGCATTTTATGAGCAGATTCGAAAGAGATAGCTGTTACTGCGACTGTCACTGGTCACTAGTTAGTAATAAGTGCGGCATTAACTGAGCTGTTGAGCAGAACGTTCTGTACCGCGGAGCGTGACAGATACGTTAGCGATAGATACTCAATATTGTGCTACGGCAGTATGCACGTAGGTGCTACATCACTCATTATGGACCATACTTTATTCACGCTTGCATTATCATTGTTGTCCGTAAACAGAGACGTTGGCCTCCTGGCTCATAAGTCATAACGTCGCCACAGTGACCGTGACGTCACTGTAATTACAGGTACAGTAATCACCAGACTTTTGGCTCAGGGTTGGTAATCATAACGTATATTCAACCGACCTGAGAGACTCCCGCCCAAAAACCGACGCTTGAATATCACCATTAAGTGATTGACTGCCTCGTTGGTGAGGTACTGGGTTCGATTCCCTGGTCGGGCAAGGTGTTATTGGAATTTCCCAGTAGCTGCGTTTGTGCCCGTTTGATGGCAATAGGCTCGCCCTCTATTGATATATTTGTCATTTCGATTCTGAAACAGAAATCAATGTTGTTGAAACCCCACAAACCATCACACTACAGGCCACCACAGGCCGTCCATGTGTGGTGAAACGTTTTACCATCTAAGGATGTACTGCTTACAATCATTCTTTCTATAGAAATAGCAGCAAGTTTGTGCAACGGTGAGTAATTCACGTAACATTTCGTTCGAGGCGACATCCCGCCATCCCGCGCTTTGAGGGTCCCGTGGGAAATCACGGCGGGGCTTGTTTGTGCTGTCATTAGGGACGCGTTGGCTGACAGTAGCACGACTGTCTGCCGGCGCACTGGACAGTGCGGGAACGGTCAGGACACAGGACTGCGATGGAGATTGTCCTCAAAGTCATCAGTTGGCGTGAAATAGCGACGATGTGAAGCGATGGACCGTCGCGTCGTCAGCGAAGTTTTATTTGTAAAAATTAGCTTTGAAATGCCACGCATAGACCAGTAGACTGTCATTGATTCGGTTCAGGTGTCACACTGCCACGTATAAATCAGTAACTGCTGCTGCTTATCCGGTAATATTATACAGAGTGTAAATAGACCCTTCACGAAGCCGTCAATCAAGCATTCTGTACATCAAACTAAGTACCTAACTCAACACAAAAATTATTGCTGGGAAACGACTTTTTTTTTTTTGGGGTAAAAAATCACGTTTTACGGTTAAACTCAATGTGACTCACTCAAAACTTAGTGATGATGGATGCCTTGAATAGTAAACGGGTTATGGGGTTAATTAAAGTAAAGTTAAAACCTTAAAAAGTGGTTTTTAAAAAAAAAGTTGTGAAAAAATTGGAACTTTGACCTCCAATATCTCCGTAACAGGTAACTAGAAGGTTCCCAGGTATGCACCAGAACAAAAAAATGATCCCAATGATGGGGAAAACAAGTGCCTTTCGGGTTGGTTAAGGGTCTTTTTACATCCTTTATTAAAGTGTAGGGGAAGGAAGGCAACGTAAAATCACTTGTCCTTAGTTTTAATTTATTTTAGTAAAAGGTCACCATTACGGTTATCCAGATACATACACGATGGTCCTCAAACTAATGGCTTGAGGACTATGTGTATAGACTACTACATAGTGCAGCTCTCTCAAATTTAACTCACCTTATTTATGCCAAACATGGGCCTAATAGTACTTGCGCATTCACAGTAACTGTGCTGAACCCGTTACGAATCATAAGTGTGATATTATGTACGTAATGGCACATTCATTTGCATATTGTGACTATTTCGTCGCTCTGTACTGTTAACTGCAAAGCCGCTCCAATTCCTGAAATGATATGGAAACTACGTGAGGTTGTCAGTGGCGCGTAGCGCTTGATGTAAAGGGGTACGGAACTACGGATAACAGAAGTCGAAGATAAGGCCGGATCCCCGTCAGCCGGTCGCCGACGTCGGCAGGCGCACGCAGCTACAGCTACACGTAGGTACTAGCTACGAGCCTCGCGGCATCACACAGACTGACAGTAATCCGGTTAGAAAGGATTCTGGAAGCGCTTAATGTAAGTACCACCCGTCACTCAGACGATATAATACCAAATTCGGAGCTTTAGCCTTTAAGCAGGACTTTGGCTTGTCATTAAAAATATTTTCAACATCGTGCATTGAATAAAACAAATCCATTTCCCAGTATTCGGCTCAGCGACCTCCCCCCTCACCTGCCAAGGAAGGATTTAATTCCGTTCTAAAAACAACAACAGTAGGTACTTACCTAGTTGTTTGTTTATAAGGTAAGTTTTCGTAATGGTCTGTATTGATCTCATCATCTGCCCAGCCTTTTCCCAACTAAGTTGGGGTCGGCTTCCAGTCTTGGACATCTGGACATGGAGCGACTGCCTATATGAAATCCACAACCCAGTTAGTACTGGGTAATACGATACCCCTTGGAAGACTGGTTGTCAGACTTTTTGAGCCACTGACTACCTATAACGACTGCCAAAGATCTACAAATGACAGCCGGGACCAACGGCTTTCCGAGGCACGGAGGAAACTCGGTAATGGGTGGTCACCCATCCACAGACCAACCTAGGCAAGCACGGCTTAACCTAAAGATCGACCCGAGCGGCTGTTATTATTTAGCCACGAGCTCCTGTATTGGTCTAAAAACGTAATATCACACAGTTTTAAATGATCTTGCTTATTTTTCAGTCCTCGGATAGTTTTCCTCGTGCGCGCGTAGTACTAGGCGGCCAGTCACAGGCGGAGGTCGCTCGCCGAGGGAAACGACCGCCCTAACCCGATAGGTTAGGTCCGCATTGACGAATAGTTCCGTCAACGCGGATGTTCAGTGTTCTGACACCATGATACCAAAGAATAATAATGATACTCTTCAAGGGGGGGGGGGGACAGCTGCTCCCCCCTAGAGGCTCAGCCCCCCTGGCGATGCCCATGATACTCTTAGCTTAGCTTAGCATCCTTGATGAAATAAACAGCCATTAACGAAACGTTAGTTTAAATCATAGCTGTCACAATACTAGAATCAAATTGACAGAACCGCACACACAATAGACAAGAGTAGAACCATAGAGTGAAGCTGATATTCTCAATTAAACGTTTATGTGTCCATAAAGTTTGTTTTTTAATCTCGCAGACTAAATTGACAAGTACAAATGGCAATCTGACATAGATTTCAATAGCATTTAAGTCAGTTTTGACATTTTCACTTGTCAATTTAGTCTCCGAGATTAAAAAACAGACTATAGTCCATTTACACTTTCATCTATCCTTTACTACTGGAGAGACAGCAGTTGTGATGTTATGCTGTCTCTCCAGTAGGGAGAGACAGCATAACATCACGCCTGAATATAATCCTTGAGAGGTTAGGCAGAGATCTATCCAGTTTACACATATTGCACACTGCACCGTACGTTTAATTCTCATGTGGGTGCGAGCTTTGATGTTACGCGCTATTACTGAGACATATTTCACTTGTGCTCAACTGCGCTTGACCCCATAATACTAGAACAACTATATCTCCAGCTGCTTGTTAACTTTGTATCTTTTTTACATCTTTTATAGTAGACAACGACTTATTGTCGTCGTCCCATACTAAATTACAAATGCTGTAACCATGATAATATTGTAATACCAAAAGATTTGAAAAGAGTAACCATGGAGTTTCTTGCCGGTTCTTCTCTATAGGAAACGACCAACCTGAACCGTGCACCTTTTTGTCGACGTTTTATAAGTGCCCATGTAGGCCTATGTGAAATAAAATATTTTGATTTTGATTTTGAGACGGATACTGACTACTTACTACTTGTTGTCAGTGACTTGTTTTCTCTCTCTCTCTCTCTATGTCCTATTTCCCTACGAAACAATCAATGAAGGGAAATTTTCTGTTATTCTCGGTGCCAGGCTACCAGGCGCGCAGGTTCAGGGAGAGGTCGCACCGCGAGGGGAACGACCGCTGCGCTGCCATCCGTCACCGTCCGTAGCGGTACCGTACTCATCCCTTTGTGCATCAGTCAGTTCCACCCACTGTGGCTAACATGGCGGCTATCAGCCTTTGTATCGCTAACAGAATAACAGATTTGTCACTGATACTGAAACTAATATCTCAGCTTGCACCGACTTCCTACAAAAAATGTTTCCTGTTGAAAAGATTTCCTTCTTCCGATAGCCGAATACGATGTAACGTCACTGCAAGGAAACAAAACTTGTTTGAAATCTCTTTATAAAAGTACAGATATACAGGGTTTAAATGGACCCTTCACGAAGCCGTCAACCAAGCACTCTGTACATCAAACTAAGTCACCCTACACAAAAATTATAGCTGGGAAACGACTTTTTTTTTGGGGTGAAAAATCACTTTTTACGGTAAAACTCAATGTAACGCACTCAAAACTTGGTGCTGATGGGTGCTTTGACTAGTAAACCTAAACGGGTCATGGAGGTAACTAAAGTATAGTTAAAACCTTAAAAAGTAGTATTTAAAAAAAACTTCTGAAAAATCTAGAACTTTGGCCTCCAATATCTCAGTATCCAGAAGGTTCCTGGTCCAGACCAAAAAAATGATCGCAATGACAGAGAGAACAAGTGCTTGTCGGCTTCGTTAAGGTGGGTCCCCGAGCAAAGGCCGTTTTTTGCACAGTTTTTTGGAGCCAACTCCTCTTTATCCAAAAGAAATACCAACTAATAAAAAATACATTAAATCTCTACATATTCTTGACTCCAAAACGGTAGTTTTTTTTTTTTTATTCGCGTAATATTTAATTAATCCTCACAACGAAACCACAGAAATGAGAAATAAAGATTTAAGACATTCATCTCTTCGTAAAGTAACCATTATTTTGATTTGTTACTTATACTAATGGATAGGCAATTTAATAATGAACATAATCCTAGTTTTTTTTTTTCCAAAAGACGAATATTTGATTTTATTAAGATTTTACTCCAAAATCGGAGCGTACGCGCAACGTATCTCATGCGCTGGGTATAGAGATTCAGTGTGCCGCAAGGTCTCGAGGGCGAAACTCGTGTCGTTTGTCATCGCGCCGCGTCGGCTCGCGCACTTGCTCGCTCACGTCACATTATCAGATAGATATTAATATTAGTTTATTGTGTGTTTTTGTTATTGACGTTTGTTTTGGTTATTCTTTTTGGTGTTAGTTATTTATTGTTTTATTTACCGCGAAAGCACGCTTTGTGTGTATTTTATAGAACTATTGAGTTTTGCGAAAAGGACGCTATTGTTGTGTAAACAGTCAAAATGCCTAAGTACAAGAAAGCTAGGCGACAAGGACGTGCAAAAGTAGCTATGATGATCGAAGCTCGGTAAGCCATCTCGTACTTATTTATGTTTTAAACCCAAGTTCGCACGAACTTAAAAATATTATGGCGGGATTTTATCGCCCAATGGATTTTCAACTCTCGGTGTTGAGCCGAGCGTTCAGAATCCAACAGATGAAGTCCAACGCGTCGTAATGGTCGTCGTAATTGGAATCTTGGAAAAAATTGGAAGAAAAAAAAACGCGGGAATATATTGCACGTGCGATCATGGGCTAAATGTCGGTGAAATATTTTTTACCCAAAAATTATAAACAATGCAATTCATTCAATCTATTTTTTTTTTAGCCGTGCTAAGAGAACAGGACAAAATAGTCATGAAGAAACACCAACAACATCTACAGATTCTCAACAAAATTATGTTGATAGCGCGTATGTACATATCTATCTAAAATAGAATAAACCTACTAAGTACTGGCACTGGTCTAAGATCTATCATCTATCATATTATAATTATTTTATCAACAAATTAAAATTAATCTTCGCACAAATGTTCGTTATCGCGTGCCATAGAGTTATGAAGCTACAGACCTGAACATTCACACTGATTCAGTACCTACGTGGTTCAGTGCTTGTCATGTATTGATTTTATGTATATTTGAGACTTAATGTATTTAAAATATTTTTTTTTTTTTTTTCTTAAAAATAAACACCCCACAATCATTTGATGAATTTATTATTGAGTACCATCAATACTTGTATACGAATAAAACTTGGAAGTACTCGTATTCATGAACGTAAGTATAATCAATTAGTCACTGAATTCTTTTTGGCTCACCAATAAACGTTTCATAAAAAGATTTTTTTTATTAATAAATGCCATGTCTGTGAATTCTTAGGTCTGTGATTTTTACTTGTATTCGTAAGATGTTCGCTAGATGGCGCTAGTACTGCTTTGCGAAGTATTATAGAGGTGGGGTGCGGCGAAGAGAGAACGAATGCTCAAGGTTATTTGCTCAGGGTACCGCCTTAAGGGTCTTTTTACACCCTTTATACTGGGTGTAAGGGACAGCCCTCCACAAATTGACAGGGTGCATTCCTTATATTCCACCGGAATTTTTCTGCGGTTTTTTTTTTTTTTTTCAATGTTCCTTTATTTCAATGTGTACACTCCATTTATGTAAATAATATGGCTAAAATCAAAAATCCAACAATGGATGTTGATATACTCTAACGAACGACGCGTGAAATCAGATGTTCACTTCCTGCCTAGCTACAGAGTTCATCGAAATAGTCGTCGCACTTGCCGTTCGCTACGTGCGTTTTGCCACGGTAACGATAACATTGCGTATGAGGAAATAAAACAAATCAAATTTATTGGATTCCCATAACATTCCTGAAATAATTTCTTGTACCGCAAGTACAAGTTTCTCGTGCAAGTTCTTATCATTTAATTGTAAGAATGTCAAGCGCTCCATTCAAAGTATCCGTGACTTATGTAAGCAGTTTGATGTCATTGCGCTGCAGGAAACGTGGTTGCTGCCTGATGAAATCACGTTTCTTGACTCAATAAGCAGTGAGTTCGGCTGTACTGGAGTATCGGCGGTGGATACGTCAGCAGGCATTCTTCGCGGTAGACCCTATGGTGGTGTCGCCTTGCTGTGGAGAAAAAGTCTGTTCCAGAATGTGATTGTTGTGCAGTGCGATAATCCGCGTATTTGTGCTGTGAAAGTTGTATTAAAGGAAAAATCCTTTTTAGTGTTCAGTGTTTACATGCCCACGGACATTACACGGAATTTAATGGATTTTACGGACATCTTAAGCTCGGTTAGTGCGATTATTGATAACTGTAATATAGATTATGTGTACATGTTAGGAGATTTTAATGCGCACCCATCTGAACTATTTTATGTCGAACTTGCTAGTTATTGTAATGAACAAACTTGGACTTGTATTGATACACAAATGTTAGGATTATGTTCGAACACATACACATTCTTGAGTGAAGCGCATGGCTCAAAGAGATGGCTCGATCACTGTGTCGTGACAGAGGCCGCTGTGATCACTGTCAGGAATGTCTATGTACTTTATGATGTCCTTTGGTCTGACCATCTGCCTCTGGTTGTCGAATGTGATTTGAATGTTATTCTACCTAAGAAATGTGCTAATGTGGAATGTGTGAACAAGATAGTGTGGGGGGAAAGAACTCAAAATCAGATAGAAGACTATCAACGTAACTGTCATGAAAGATTAAAACTGATTGACTTCCCACACGAACTTGGTCGATGTTGTGATAGTATGTGTAACGATTCAAATCACAGAATTATTATTGATAAGCTGTATGCAGACATAATACACGCTCTTAGTACAGCTGCTTTGGTAGGTCGGGGAAGCGGAGATAGGCGCCCAGGCCGGGTAATTGTTGGATGGAACAAACATGTTGCTGGGGCTCACAGGGAGGCTAGGCAGAAATATTTGTTGTGGGCGTGGAATGGTAAGCCTACAAATGGTCTAGTATATAACGAAATGTGTGGGGCTAGACGAATCTTCAAGTCTAGGTTAAAGTGGTGTCAAGACCATGAAGACCAAGTTAAATGGATATTCTAGCCTCACACCACGCTAAGAATGATTTTCGTAGTTTTTGGAAGCAAACAAATAAGTTGAAGACTAGACCGGGCATCCCTGTGAGTGTCCGGCATGAGTGAGCCGGAAGACATTGCCAATCATTTTAAAGAGGCGTTCTTTGTGAGATCACCTCTAGGCCCGTCGCAGTCGGTGCCCGATGTTAGGCCCGGGATGGAGATAGGGGTTAAATTTAAGGCCGCAGAGATTGCTCAGACGATTAGACGTATGTCTAGGGGTAAGTCCCCCGGCCATGACGGGCTTAGTATCGAGCATCTTAAATATGCTGGCCCGCACTTGCCTAGGGTGCTAGCTATGCTGTATAGTTTCTGTATGGGTCATGGTTATATGCCTAGTGAGATGATGCGAACAATAGTTGTGCCAATCGCTAAGAACAAAACTGGTGACCTCTCGGACAGCAGTAACTATAGGCCCATTTCCCTTGCTACGGTGGTATCTAAGGTTTTTGACAGTGTGCTTAATGCACAACTGAATAAAAGAACAACCATACATGACAACCAGTTCGGTTTCAGGACAGGGTTGTCAACTGAGAGTGCAGTGTTGTGCCTTAAGCATACTGTCACATACTATGCAAAGCGTGAGACGCCTATTTATGCCTGCTTCCTGGACCTATCTAAGGCTTTTGATCTGGTTTCATATGATATGTTATGGAGTAAGTTAGAACGGGTTGATTTACCAATAGAACTTTTAAATATTTACAAATTTTGGTATGGAAATCAGATCAACACTGTGCGATGGGCTGGGGCGTTGTCTCTTCCATATGGTTTGGAGTGTGGGGTGAGACAGGGTGGATTGAGCTCACCGACGCTCTTTAACCTTTATGTAAACGGACTGATTGACGAGCTCAGCAGTACCAGGGTTGGATGTTACGTAGACGGTGTCTGCGTTAATAATATCAGTTACGCGGACGACATGGTGCTGCTGAGCGCGTCAATCTGTGGGTTACGTAAACTGATTGCCCAGTGTGAGGCGTATGCTAGGTTACATGGCCTAGCATATAACGTCAAGAAGTCTGAGATCATGGTCTTTGAGGCTGGGGGTAGGAGCCCTAATAAGGTACCACCTGTTTTACTTTATGGCACGCCTTTGAAAAGGGTCCATAAGTTTAAGTATCTCGGTCATATACTAACCCCCAATCTCAAAGACGATGACGACATTGAACGGGAGCGGAGAGCGTTGTCGGTTAGAGCGAACATGCTGGCTCGCAGGTTTGCACGATGCTCACTTCCAGTTAAGTTAACACTCTTTAGAGCCTACTGTACGTCTTTCTACACGAGCAGCCTGTGGGCTAGTTATACGCAAAGATCGTATAGCGCTCTCCGCGTTCAGTATAACAACGCGTTTAGGATGCTGGTGGGGCTGCCTCGCTTCTGTAGTGCATCAGGGATGTTCGCGGATGCGCATGTAGATTGTTTCTACACAACCATGCGCAAAAGGTGTGCGTCCATGGTGCGCAGGGTGTGGGGCAGCTCTAACAGTATCCTGGGCATGATTTCAAGTCGTCTAGACTGTGTTTTCGTGGGTCACTGTTGTGCTATCTCACATGGGTTGCTACAGCGGTGATCAACTACTTAATATTTATTTGTTTTTGTGCACTGTGTTACTAATATAGTTGTAAGTTTTACTAACCATTGAGTCTTTTGTTACTTGAATAAAAATAATTCTATTCTATTCTATTCTTAGTATGTTATACTGAATTCACCCCATCAGTTTGTGGAGGGCTGTCCCTTACACCCTGTACCTATACGGGGTGTAAACAGACCCTTCACCAAGCCGTCAACCAGGCATTCTGTACATCAAACTAAGTAACTTTACGCAAAAATTATTGCTGGGAAACGACTTTTTTTTTTAGGGTGAAAAATCACGTTTTACGGTATAACTCAATGTAACGTACTCAAAACATTGTGCTGATGGATGGATTGAATAATACGAGGGTCGTGAAGGTGATTAAAGTAAAAATCTTACATTAGAAACATGTATTTAAAAAAAAACTTGTGAAAAAGTTGGAACTTTGACCCTCAATATCTCCGAAACAAGGAGGTTCCCAGGTATGGTCTAGAACAAAAAAATGATCGCAATGACGGGGAGAACAAGTACCTTTCAGCTTCGTTAAGGGTCTTTTTACACCCTTTATATTTATATAAATCTGAAAATAACTCTGTCTATCAATGTTTCAAAGCCCAAACCACTGACCCTACAGATGGGTAGCCTGGAACCTGGGGAAGTCATTCTTAGCTCTAGGAACAGGCCTGGGGAACAAAATGAATGCAGACGAAGCTGAAACGTGACGTGCAAAAATTACATTCCTAGTCGGTGGGTCGCTTTGGATACCAATATTACTAATACTGCTAGCCTGCGTCATCCCACTGCTGGGCAAAGGCCTCTCCCCATGACTTCCAGTTGTTTCGATCCAGGGCTAATGTGGGCCACTGGTCGTTGGTTCTGTCCAGCTCGTCCCGCCATCTTCTACGAGGTCTGCCGCGACGCCTTCTGGCTGTGTCAGGGCTCCAGAAAGTGGTTATTTTGGCCCACAGCTCATTGGGCATGCGGCAGACGTGGCCAGTCCAGTCCCACTTCAGCTTAGCGGCTTTTTGAGCAACGTCAGCAATTTGTGTTTTACCAATATTATCACATGAAATGTTTACCGACTTCTGTAATTCTGATCATTTTCTTCTTATTGTGGCCTGAATGATTTCATAAATTAAATTATTAAAGTGTCAATATGATAGCAATTTAACAACATAATCTTAACACTATTGATGATCAGTATTCAGTTTAAAGCGATGTTTCAAACGAGAGTATTAAGAGGAGTATTACAAAAAAAACGCGTAATTGCTAGGTTTCCTCGTTAAAATTGTATGTTTTTCCTTCGTTGCTTGAAATAACAATTACTTATTAAAAATAGTTCGTTTTCTCTACTACAATAAGCTCAAAGTGAATTTTAGATAACTTATTTAATTATTTAGTAATAATCATTCTCCCGAAGCATGTTTCGGCAAAAACTCACGGAGACATCATTTGGGAGCTCTAATTTGTAGATTCTATTGAATATCG
Source organism: Noctua pronuba (assembly GCA_905220335.1). Classification (NCBI taxonomy): domain Eukaryota; kingdom Metazoa; phylum Arthropoda; class Insecta; order Lepidoptera; family Noctuidae; genus Noctua; species Noctua pronuba. Next base: position 2,296,657 of record LR999911.1, read on the forward strand.
ACTATCAAAAAAAATATTTTTGTCTCCCAATTATCCTATACTTCAATAATTTTAGAATAGATTTTCGTTATATGCCTTTCACGTAATTAAAAAAAAAACGACGTAATTCAATTATCGACCGAAAAGGCTTCGAAACAAACCTCAATATATCCGAAGTTCTACATCATTTTGACGTAAAATGTATACCAAAATAATCATCAACATTTTCATAAACTATATTATTAATTTTACTTTTTAAATCGCTACTATTATTTTTTAATTAATTAAATAAAAGTACATATTCCACTGCGCCGGCCATCTGCGATCGCCTATCAGTATCGCGCGAGCGCATGTCGAGGTTGGACCTATGTCAGTTGATTTCGCGCGCTGCGTCGTTTCGATACTATCGTGGTGTGCGTCGATTGCCCTATAGACGCTGCCATAGTGTGAGTGCTAGAGCATCGTCAACTACAACCGCAGTTTTTGATCGTTGTAAGTATTTATTTTCGTGCAGTATATTTCAATTAGTATAAAGTTCGCACATTATTATTATACCAAATAGTTTACTCATTATAATTATTTGATTCTAGCTGACTTTTTTACCAGTCAGAATGGGGAAAAATAAATACAAATATCAATGCGTCACTAAACGTAAAAAAAGGAATATCCTATCTCTGGAGAAAGCAAGAGAAGCAAGGTAAGTTCTTATTTTGTATAATATTCTACATTTTTCTGATAGAGATATCAAAACTTGATAAAACCTGGAGAGTGAAATGTTTTAAATATACATATTTTGTTGCAAATCACATGTTCGTTAGCCCGCTATCATTGTACATATCCATAGAAAGTTTCGGCTTCCGGCTGATGACGATGATGATGATGAAAACTGTCCATATAAAGTTACGTCAACTAATTTAATTGACCTTATACAGAATTGTGAACCACGATAAAAACGTCTAACGATAAAAGTCTGGATTAATATCTAATTTTAACGTTAAATGCACTATGTGTGGGTCCCTTTTTAATTTAAAAACATCTGAAGAAAATAATGACATGAATGTCAATTTAAGTGCGGTTTCTGGGGCATTAGTAACTGGCATTGGTCTTTCCAATCTCAATGAACTGTCTGCATCTATGGATTTGCCTACCTTACCTTTCCGATTATACAGCAAATGTCACGATACAGTGGCGGAAATGTGGAAAAATACTGCAGAGAAGACAATGCAAAATGCGGCTGAAGAAGAAGCTGAAGCTGCAAAGCTACGTGGCGATGTCAATCGTGCGGGCATTCCAACAATATCAGTACAAGCAGATGCATGTTGGAGCAAACGGTCATATAAGTCCAATTATTCCGCACTTTCAGGTGTTGCAGCCATTATCGGAGAGCATTCGGGAAAAGTCCTGCATATAGGCGTACGCAACAAATATTGTGTAATTTGTATTCGTGACAAAAAAAAGGGCATAACTCCTCGAGCCCATAAATGTACGAAAAACCATTCAGGTTCGTCAACAAGTATGGAAAGGGCTATATTAGTGGAGGGTTTTAAAAACTCGATTAAAGAAAGGAACCTCATATATAAAACATTAATTGCAGATGGGGACTCAAGTACGTACAAAAATATACTTGAAAGTAGACCTTACCCTGATGTACCTATTCAAAAAATTGAATGTACTAATCATTTATTGAGAAATTATAACGGAAAAAAATTTAAAATTATTAACAGACCCATCAATCCCGAACCTAGAACGAAAATTACTTACGTTAGATCGTCAGACCAGATTACGCACAGCTATTCGTTCTGCCATCAAACACAGAAAAGCAGAAAATGGCACAGTTGCACAAAAAATCCTAAATATTCAAAAAGATATACTTAATAGTCCTCGACATATTTTTGGGGATCATAGGGAATGTGAGGATTATTATTACAAGGATGAAAGAAAAAATGAACGTAATTTAACCTCACAAGCTTGGTGCTTGTGAGGTTAACCCTTTAACAGGCATAACGATCCGGGAATCGCAAAATAATGCCAAATATGCACATGTATTATTGGTAGAAAATAAAATTAACTTTTTTTTTTTTTTTTTAGTTTTTTGAATATTTAATGAGTGATTGATAAGTCTTTAAATAACCTTTGTACAACAATAGAATACCTACCAGGAACACTTTATTTAATTAATGATCTGAAAAATATGGTGGGAAAAATATTCCCTTTGCCTTATAAAGGGTTAAATTACGTTCATTTTTCCTTGATTTTGACACTCCAAAAAAATGCTGCGCAACTTGCACATAACTCAAGGAGTTTGATACACTGTTCTACAAATAACCGAGCAGAACAGTTCAACAGTATCGTAGCCAAAGTAGTGGGTGGAAAACGAGTTAACTTTTCATTGAAGAACTCATATGAAACTCGGTGTTACGCAGCCGTTGTGGCATTTAACACGGGCAAACCACAATATACATTGTATAAATCTAACTGTCAGAAAAGTCCAGGAAAATCCCTAAAACAATTAGAATTTAAAAGACAAGCCAAAAATACCCACAGTTTGATAAAGCGAACCAAACGCAGTCGCAGGTGCATAAACTTTGGTCAAAAAGGTTATGGTAGCCAAAGTCAGCGTCCAGATATGAGCCCAGAAGATTATGAGAATGGGAAAACTCTATTTCTGAAAAATCTTCAAGATCAAGCAGCCAATCGTCACGAAATAGAACGCGCCACAATTTTGCAAGCTGAAAGCGCTTTGTGGCTGGAAACACGTCGATGCATTATTAAGGCATCAATATTTTCAAAAATATGTAAAAGACGGCCTAACCAAAATTCTGCTCCTCTTGTTAAAACTATTTTATATAGTTACTAGCTGTTGCCCGCGACTTCGTTCGCGTGGAAATTTTGGTATGTATGTGTAAGACTGCCTCGAGTGGTCGCAAGCGTGACTACTAAGTATGAGGTCCTGGGATCGATTCCCGGGTCGGGCAGTGTTAAAAAAAAAGAATGTTTATTTCAATTAAATACATAAAGTTATGACACACATGATTTGGAGATCACCTTTTAAGCAAGGAGATGCTTGGGTTAGGGGGCGTCCATTAATTACGTCCTTATCCTCTCCCCTTGGTGAGATGTCGTGAGATTTTGCTTTTAATTTATAACATTAAGAGACTTTTTGCGAAACCCCTTAGACCTCCTTAATCCAGCCCTGCCGCAAAATCCGTTCTTAGCAAACTTTTACTGACTATTTATTACCTCCCTGCCAAATTTCAAGTTTGTAGCACAAAAAATTAAGGACTTTCATACAAACTTGCGAGAGCCCTTAGACCCCCTTAATCCGGCCCTGTCGCAAAATCCGTTCTTAGCGGACGTCTACCAATTATACTATACTAAACTACCTCCCTGCCTAATTTCATCTTTTTACGTCAAGCGGTTTCGATATTTCGTGATGAGTGAGTGACCTTTCGCTTTTATATATTTTTCTTTTATTTTTTTAATATTTTGCTCTGAAGTTAAAATGCTAGTGCAGCCACATCTAAACGTTAAAGACGTGCTGCGAGTGAAACAGTTATAATCTCAGTTATTAGTTATTTTCGTTATTTCTCTTCACTCCACAATTGTAAATAAAGCCTGCTTAGTATAGAAAAAATAATATGTTGAATATACATAAAAAAAACGAAAGTCATCACCAATAGCGTAAAAAGTAGGGTTGAGGTAGATGGGCAAGAAATTCACTATAACGTCGATGAGTACATTTGAGTTTGAGAGTTGCCGAGTCGAGAACGCCTGGAAGAGCTACTGGTCCATGAAGTCGCTGATGAAGGGTGACCTACCTTTATCCCTGAAGCACAATCTCATCGACATGTGCATTCTGCCCATCCTAACCGGCCGGCGAGTCGCAAAAGTCCAAACTCAAGGTTGGCCAAAGGGCGATGGAACGTAGCGTATTGGGTATTAAGCTCAGCGACAGAATTCGCAATACCACAATACGCTCAAAAACTGGAATCGCTGATGTGGGCGATAAGATTGCTAGTTTGGAGTGGGATTGGGCGGGCCACGTTTGTAGAATGCATCAGGACCGGTGGGCCAGAGTCGTCACGCAGTGGGTGCCAGAAGACGGGCGTCGTCGCCGAGGGAGGTCTAGAAAACGCTGGTGTGACGACTTAGAAGCGTTTGTGACAGATTGGACGAAGAAAACCGCACGGAGAGAAGAATGGAAGGCAATGGGGGAGGTTTTTGCCAACAGCAGTGGGACAATAAAGGCTAAAAAAAAAAGATTACATAAAATTATAACGAATGGGTTGCCTAATCATTAAGTCAAGAATATTTAAAACTGCGACAGACGCTAGGCTTGACCGCTTTTACTTAGACAACGTTATACTTTCCAATCACATTTAAGCGTAAACTTGTCGACCTGTGTATCCTGCCTATCCTAACCTATGGTACCCAGACATGATCTTTGACGGAGGCTGAAAAGTCCAAACTCAAGGTTTGCCAAAGAGCGATGGATTTTAAACATCAAAATCACCGATTGAATACGCAACACCACAATGCGCTCCAAGACAGGCATCGCCGATGTTGGCGATAAGTGTAAGAGGTTCAAATGGGACTGAGCGGGTCACATTTCCAGAATGGGTCAGGACAGATGGGCCAGAATGGTCATACAGTAGGTACCTGAAGACGGTCATCGTCATCGAGGCAGACCCAACAAACGCTGGTGTGACGATGTGGACTCGTTCCTGACTGATTGGCCAGAGAAGGCAAAACACCGGGAGAGTTGGAAAGGAAATGGGGAAAGCCTTTGTCCAGCAGTGGGACAGAATAGGCTAATTAAAAAAACAAAACGTTATACCATCGTGTTTGTTATAAAATTACCTATCTGTTTTTTAATACATATTTTAATGAGAAAACAGATGAGTGTATATAGTACCTAGTAGTACACCCACATTTTGTCAGTTATGTTTAACTCCCATGAAATATTTAGCGAGCCTATTGCCATTTTGTATAAAGAACAGGTTGTAAGGTTCTTCATCCCCCATAGAAAAGGGAGGATAGTCCGACCAGACGGGTGTTACGTCTGGTGGGCTATAACTGCCCAACAGTTGTTGTCGGGTACTTCTATATAGTCTTAAGTCGCGGATAACTTTATTTGGGCGATTTATTTGACCCAGGCAGAATATAGACGTATTTCGATGTTTAGTTCATCACCTGCGTCATAGATGGTGCTGTAGTACTTTTTGTTATATGTTGCTGTAGTACTTTTTATAGTGCCGATACACCATCAACCGGGCACAAAACCAGACTTCGTAGTTGCCACTGAGAATTTGCTGGTGGAAAAACTCAATAACACATTGCCCGACCGGGAAAGAACGGAGAAAAACGGAAATGCAAACGATGTCAATACAGAAAAAAATGTAAATCTAAAAGCATCAAAAAAATATTCAAACAAATTACAAAAAAGTGAAAGTAATAGTGGGGTTTGAACTTGCGACCAGTAGCTTACAGAACGTTCAAGAACCCGCTAGGCTGTTTTCTCTGTTGACATAAGCTTTAAATAGCCATTCTGGTGCTTGTCATGACTGAAACGTCAAACAAATGAAGGATACTGACATAATGCATTATTGCTCACCCCCTTAAGCGAGTAGCGTGATAATATATAGCCTAAGTTGTGAAGAAACCTATAAGGAATATTTGTGCAAAATTTGAACAGGATCTATGCAGCAGTTTTTGAGCCAAGTCGGAACATAAAATTGGATTTTTACGATTTTATTATATGTATAGATATATAATAGATAATCTAGATAATGTCTCTTCTATCAAACAGGGTGCGGACAACGAGTCTGTAGCAATGGCACAATTGAGCAAACAAGAAAATATTATTATAGAAAAATGTGGTCTATTCATTGACCCAGATCATTGTTATTTGGGGGCAAAGAGATTTAAAACATATATAGAGAGGACATTGGGAATATTGTCATACAATAATTTTCATCCTAAATATTTTCAATTTTGACACACGAATGCTACCTGACAAGCGGGCATATGACACAGATGACACTAGACAGAACGAATTGTTACTAATTAGTAACAAGTTTTGGATTACGATTTTCTTCGTCATGACCCGTCTATAACTCGGAAATATTTAAATGTCTTTGTGTCATATGAATGCGACCTGACAAGGCGACGTATCGCACTGGACTGATCGACTTGTTACTAACTTGTAACAGGTTTTGGAATTGTCAGTTTATTGGTCTTGTCCCGTCTATAGCTAGTTATATTTGAATGTCTTTGTTTGGGGGCTTCACCTGATGGTTTATACAGTGACGGTCATATTGAAGTCAAATGCCCGATTTCCGCTTTCGGAATAGACTTTGACACGGCTGTTCGAACAAAAAAAGTTAAAGGATTTAAATTCAGTGATTCAGGTGTAACATTAAATCAAAACCATGACTGGTTTTGCCAAGTCCAAGGCCAGCTTCATATAGCAAATAAAAATGTCTGCATACTTACCGTATGGACTGGCCCAGATTATGCAGTAAAAGTACTAAAAATCTACAAAGATGACCAATTTTGGATTTTGAATATGTTACCCAAGTTACAAGCTTTTTATGAAAAGTGTGTAGGTACTGCCTGAAATTATCGACTCGAGAAAAGCTCGATCAATGCCGTTGCGACAGATATTTTTCTAGTAAAAAGATATGTAATTAACTGTACCGAATAAAAAATATTAAGTTACATCTGGTTGTTTAATTTATTAAAACAGGTTCCAACCTATGCTACCGGTAGTAGATCATCATCATCACCATCTGCCTAAGCTTTTCCCAACCATGTTGGGGTCGGCTTCCAGTCGAACCGGTAGTAGATATAATCGATTAAAACCAACATCGGCTAACAAACGATTACTACGTAACAATTATAATATTTACGTGTATTTCAACACTAAGGTTCTTAAATAATGAAAAATGTATCAAAATAAATTAATTAAATAACATTAAAACGACACATCAAAGAATTTTCCATCCACTGAACTCCATCCTAAGAAAACTTGTATTACGAAAGATCAAGATCGTTTAGTCGCCATACTCACAGTATCATGTGCGAGCGAGTGAATAGAGATATGAAAGAAAGTATCGCTCGCTTAGCTCGCCGCCCGCTCGGTGCGTAAAATACCTAAATTTGCGTAGCGCCGAAATGTAAAAGGGCTCCTAACATAACTATACGCTACTAGCACATCTCCCGCGACTTCGTCCGCAATTTCGCGATTTTCCATACAAACAAAATTCCCCCTTTTCACCCCCTTAAAGGTTAAATTTCCAAAAACCCCTTCTTAGTGCTCCCCTACATTATAATAGGAAGCCGTGTATAAAATTTCACATTCCTAGCCCCAGTAGTTTCGGCTGTACGTTGATATGTCAGTCAGTCAGTTCTCCTTTTATATATATAGATTAAGGGCCTGTAAAGGTCCGTGCACATGATATAATCCAATACAATATATCATGTCCGGAGGTGCACTGCACACCGGCACATGGGGCGTGGGGCTGGTGGGGCGTCATCGACGGCCGCGTGATATTATTATAGCGGGCGGGGAGCCCGGCTGCGGCCCGGCTTGCGACCAGCCGGCGGACAGCCGCGACCAGGCGGCAGGTACAGATAACGAAGATACAATGCATCAATTGTTTGCTCATCGTCGCTCGTCTAACGTCTTGTTTGACGAGCTGTATTCACTCGTCAGCTAACTGGGGCAGGGCATACCTGGCCGGCTATTGAACATAGCACGTACGTCCCACTGTCCCATACAAACGCCTGAGATAGCCAGTTAGTAATGGATGTTGTAACCTTGAGTCTTTTTGACTCTTATGAACCTTAAAATTTACGAAAATCCAAAAGGATCTAAAAAGTGAACATACCAATTATACAGATGGCATTTACTTTGACGGTTCTGTTCGAGTACCTAGGTTTATTTTAGCTGAACCCGGAAGAACCGCAGATGGGTACGTGGAGGATAATATTGGCATTTTGTGTTAGAATCAGCAACAACCTCCTGCGCACATCGTGCTGTGCAAGGTCGCGACCTTGACCTCGGTCGCCGGCCGGTGCCCGTGCAGTGTGTGCCCGGTGCCGGGAATCGATCTTGTGATTTAGAAGGAAGGTCACCTCACCTTGTACAGCTTCTAAGTATTTTTAGCACATGAATAGAGTACACCCGACGTAGCGACACTTGGGGGAGGCCTATGTGCAGCTGTGGACGTCTTTCGGCTGAAATGATGATGATGATGATGATGATGAATTCTAATAGAAGGCTGCCATGTTTTAAATAAAAGAAATATTTATAATTTTATAAAAATACTTTTATTAGTATGACTTCAAAATTTTTTGGTTGAGCGTACTTTCCCAAGACATAACTGTTTATTATTGGTCCCAAAATACTACTCAAAAATAATTATTGCATTTATATTTAGGTGGAATCCGGGACCGCGGTACCGGTCCCAAAAGCCCCACGACCCTACTCGTACACCTTCCTACCAACTACATTCCCTTTTCAAAAAAGTTCTGAACCAGTTAAAAATCTTCCTCGTGTTCTCTGCGTGTGAGTGTATTTTGTAATATAATCTCTGTTAAAAACAACATTGTACATTTCCTATTCCCAGCTCTCGTTCATGAAATTTGATATTTAAGATGAAAAAAACTGAACGGAAATTGAAAAAGATGTCGCGTAATAGTATTTGCGATGCCGACGAAACTTAATAATATTGTTGAGTTAGTTTTGTCGACGAATTGACAAAAAATGTGCGTCCTTCCCCCCCGGCCGGCGCCCTCCCGTCGGCCCGACGACGACGCTGAGAAATTGTGAAAAAACTTGACAATTTAATCGGCTGCGAAATATTTGAAACCCGATGAGCGCAAGAAATCGTATTTGATAATAAACGCCTCACTGCGCTCACGATGTTTAACTGTTTAAAGCTTTTAAGTATCTGCTTGATGTAAGTAAGTTGAGCTAAAGTGACAATCGTAAAATGTTAATCTGTCCGTTTATTTACCCTTTCCATGTAAAAAAAGGATAGATTAAACGTCCATTTTTGACGCATGCCTCATCGGACACCCGCTTTAACGGCAACTGAGTTAATAGCACCTGAGGTATTCCACATACGGCACCTATCGATATTTTTGGCAGGTGCTATTAGTGGAATAGTTAAAAAATATATAGAATAGTTTATTATTAAACATTTTATTCCACAAACGGCACCTACGAATCAGTAGGTATTAGTGGTGGGACGTTTATTTTTATGGGACGTCAATTTAAAAATTCAATTAAAATCAGTAGAGTATTTTTATCATGTTATTAAGTTATGTTACAAGCTTGTAAGCACGTAGACGTATGTAAAGATAGCGTAGCAGGTGGCGTAATGTGGTTTCTGCCTACCCTCATGTGAAAAAGGAGTGAGTTTATGTATGTATTACAAGCTTTTATTCAAGGCGAGGTTACCCAGTTAAATCGTCGTTTTGTATTGCGTTTTATTCGTAGATACGCACGGGTTTCAATTCTGAAAAAAAAACATATAACATACAAACTGTTGGAAATTTTTATTTGTGTACCTATGTGTGAGAAAAAAAGATCCTCTCGAGAGAGGTGTCAGACAAGGTGACCCCATTTCACCGAAACTATTCTCTGCGGTTCAAGAAATGATTTTTAGAAACCTGCAAGGGAAGGAAATGGACTCAAAATTAATGGAGACTTTAATCATCTACGCTTCGCAGACGATATCATTATAAAGGGTGTAAAAAGACCCTTAACGAAGCCGAAAGGCATTTGTTCTCCCCGTCAATGCAATTTTTTTTTGTTCTAGACCATAACTGGGAACTTTCTAGTTACGGAGATATTGGGGGTCATGGTTCCAACTTTTCCCTTTTTTTTAATCATGTTTTTAGAGTAAGATTTTTACTTTAAACACCTCCACGACCCCCGTACTATTCAATCCATCAATCAGCACAATGTTCTGAGTGCGTTACATTGAGTCCTACCGTAAAACATGATTTATCACACCAAAAAAAAAGTCGTTTCCCAGCATTTTTTTTTGCGTAAAGTTACTTAGTTTGATGTACAGAATGCTTGGTTGACACCCTGTATAAAACCCTGAAATAGAGATGGGCAGCGCACATGCTAAGGGAAGGGATAGATAGCTGGACGAGGCCAGTAACAGAATGGTACCCGCGTGATAGTAAGAGGAGCAAAGATAGACTAACTAAACGTTGGGGAGACGACATGAAAAAGATTGCTGGTCCAGAATGGACACGTATTGCAAAAGATAGGTCAAAATGGAAAGCTTTAGAGGAGGCCTTTGGCGAAAGACAAGCTGAAAAAGATAAACCGGCTGCCGAAAAATAATATGTTTAATAATGAAAATATAATTGTATAATAGAGTTAAGGAAATGTAAAATTAAGTTTCAGCAATAACGGCTTATTTTATTTTATTTTTCATTTTGAAAAAAAAATATAGCCTATGTCCTTCCCCAGAATATAATCTATCTACTTGCCAAATTTCATTACTATCCGATCAGCCGTTAAGTCTTGAAAAGGTAACAAACAACAGAGTTACTTTCGCATTTATAATATTATATTAGTATGGATTTCACTGTTCGATCTAGATATTACGGCCGTGCGATACACTATTACTTGCACTTCACTGCATCCAATGAAATCGCAAAGACAAGTCTAAATTATGGTCTAATTATTATTTCATTTGAGTTATATTAGGCTTTGAACAATAAAACTAATACCATAATAAAGGTCGTAAAAAATGTGACAAAAGCCGGCCGGCCGATGGGCATAATTTGAAATACGAAAATACCTATACCACCAATTCCAAAATCAAGTACTTTCATCATTTCATGCGCTCCATCCGCGTCCATTTAGTCCCGAGCGGAACGCGTTGGAGGTCGGACGTGCGCTAACTTTTCAACCCGCCACCTCCGCTAAGTTCTGTTACGCGCTGAGCCAAAATAGTTTGTAAAAAATAATACCTGCATATAGTTTAGTTTAGGTATTTATAATTTTGTCAAAAAAATGGGCAAAACTAGAAAAAATAAAAAGTTGTCAGCGCTGGCTGTAAGAAGGCTGAATAAGCAAAAAAGGTAAGGATCATCATCATTCTCTTACCTTTATCCCAATTAATTTGGGGTCGGTGCAGCATATTGTCTTCTTCTTCCATATTTCTCTATTACTCCTCATCTCATCAGACACCTCCTTTCGTGCCATATCATCCTTCACACAGTTCATCCATCATTGCTTTGGTCTTCCTCTACTCTTATACCCATCCACAGTCATACTACCCTCACGACATTTTCCTCATTCCTCCGCATCCGATTACGAGGTAAGTATGCTTTGAGGATATTAATATTATTTACCTAAATTATATTATATAAAGCCCTAATAATATAATCTCAATATGTATGGAGCATTTGTGTGGTACGAGTAAGTCTTACAATATTTATTATTTGCTACTGATATGTCCGTTTTCACATAACTTAACTCCTAAATAAAATTCCCAAATAAAAGCGCTAATCTTCTACGTGGGAGTTGAATTTTCAATTGTGCTATAATACCTATTTAGGCGTTCATTTAGAACTATGTAAGACAAGTATCATTATGCATTAGGTACCTCAGCTACCGCAACACAACAAAATAATAATAATATCATGGTGTAATGCAACGATTGTGTAGGTCTCCTCGTCTATAGCGTCTAATACGCGCAGCACACTCGAGTGCCATAGCAGGCCAGACGCACTCTGCTACGAAGCTACAACTACTACGTAGCGCGCCATCTATACGTACGAATCGCGACACCAAAGTAAGATCGCTACGCTTAACGCTTCTGTTTACAATTCAGATGTGCAAAATATTTCAATCAAATGGCCACTAGATGGCATTAAAACTACCTATTATATACCTATTGATTTGTTATTTTATTGCCGTACATATTTTATTTATTTAATTTAGTGTCGATTAAAAATGTTAATATTTGATATTACATAAATATTAATGATCTCTCAAAATCATTATAAATATCACTAACTAGCTGTTGCCCGCGACTTCGTTCGCGTGGAAATTTTGGTGTGTATGTTACGGGCAATTTGATAAGTCCGGGCACTATTCATAATGACCGGTCTGTATTCATAATGCCCGACTCAATTGGGCCATGTGATTAAAACAGCATGATTAATCACTTTTCCCGGCCATTATGAATAATGCCCACCCTATCTTGGGCAAAGTAATAAAATAGGTGAACTATTAGGATAAATCACGTTTCTACTAAATATCATTTAATTACAATACAGTCGACGAAGCCCCGCTGCGCGGGGCTCCTATTTCTGTCTGCAGGGTTTAAAGGAACCTAACTAACCGAACCTCGGGGTGCCCCTGACGTCGACCGTCTAGGGTTAGGGTTTCTGTCAGCATCTGTGTTTGTTTAGAAAAGTCCAGAGCAATTATGCAAAAAATTATGAATTGTTTGTCAAATAATACGTTATTAAATAAAAGTTTATCGGATAATTATTTTGCTAAGTGAACTATTTGGTAAACTTGTTGTTGTAGAATGATGAAATGACAAATAATGTTTTTGCCAATCGTTGCTTGTAAAGTAAAAAAAATGAATTAATGTTTGGTGAACTGACTGGTCACCAGGGAATTACTCATACTGCCCGGTCCAAGTGATAAATTCAAGCTATCTCAAACACTGACTTATTACATGGACCACGGGCCGTCGGGTATTATTAATAATGGCCGGTCTAAGTGATAAATTAATCACTTTGCCCGACGTTCTTGGGCATTATTAATAATGGCCGGTCCTTATTAATAATGCCCAGTTAATCACGTTGCCCGTAACATGTATATCTGAGACTGCCTCGGTGGTCGAGTGGCGCGACTAATAAGCATGAGGTCCTGGGATCGATTCCCGGTTCGGGCAGTGTTAATATTTCTTTTTTTCATTAATTACATTAAGTTATCACACATACGATTTGGAGATCACCTTTTAAGCAAACAGATGCTTGTGTTCGGGGGCGTCCATTAATTACGTGAGGCTGTTTTTGCGATTTTTCGACCCCCCACCCCCTTTGGTGAAATGTCGTCTGATTTGGCTTGATCCCTCATCCCCCTCCTAATCTCACGTGAGATTTATCAAAAGGCGTAGTTTAGTAAAAATACGGTATCTGTGCTTGATTGCGTAGAATTTATTCAAAAAGAATAATTTTTACAGAAACATGCTCACTTAATTAAACCCAGTTTTCTCTCAATTTTAAGTTTCTTGTGGGGAAAAAAATTACGTGATATTTGCCGAGACCCCCCCTCTCTCTCGTGGGATTGGGTGAGATCCGGCTCGACGTCCCCCCCCCCCCCCTTAAACGCCTCACGTAATTAATGGACGCCCCCTTAGGTTTTTTTTTGGAGTGAAACTTCTTTACGCACGCTTGACTTGGGGAGTAAGCTGGCGAACGCGTGACGTAAGCGTTACGAAAAGTGTCATTGGGAGAGGCGAACGGGAGTTGAAACGGGATTAAATATACAATTTTGTACCGAAAAAATGACTTCGATTCCGTTTTTTTTTCGTAGTCGACATTTTTTAGTAAAACTGTTAATTAACCTGTTAAAATAACTCATAAGCTTTTAGAAATAAAAAACAGAATCCAAATCGACCCATAAACTTCGGAGATGTGTCAAAAAATAGAAAGCAAATCTACAAACTCTTCTTAAAAAATTCAAAATTGAATAACATGAAAAATGTTAAAAATAGACGCCCCCTTTTGAAGTTTATTTTCGACATTTCTTTATGAATATTCAGAAAATTACGGGCGGTCACATGCGCATGGGCGAGATTGTATCCATACAGATGGAGCGAAAGAAGTTTCACTTCAGTCGTGTGGTCATAAGCACACTCGTTTTTTTATGTTTTAGAGCAATGCAGTTACAATCCAGACGCAGTGCGCATGTATCAACTAATGATCCAGCGGAAAACGAGTAAGTTTTTTTTTTTAATTTCATAGATAATCTCTAATTTTGTTTTAAGTATTTGAATTAAATAGTTTCTCACTCATTTACAAATTAAACGTACACCCCCACATACATACATACTATACATAACTATCAGAGGCGAAGGTTCTATACAACTCGATTCCTACCGGCTTCCCTTAGAAAAAAAAAAGAAATAGAGTATTCTATAGACAAATAATATAATCCCATTCAAGATATGTACTCCGGCTTACCTCTTACAAAATTGACCCTTCGTTACTGCTGTGTGCCCAAGTAGCACAAAACTGCATTATAAGATGTCACAAGAGGTAACATCGGTAACTTTAGCACTTATGAAGAGTTATTACAGTACACTCGACCTGCAATAAGTGAAAAGTGAGCTTTCACCTGAATAAGAACGTTATTATGCGTCACGGAGACCACACTGTAACGCTTGCAGCGTTAATATAGGTAACAAGTTCAGTATTATACAGCTTTAAGCAATTTAAAGGATTTTTGTGGACTTTAACTAAGCTATATTCTGAATTGAAGACCACAACTGTACCCTTAGACCACTTGCATTTTAAGAAAGATCACGTGAGCTACTATAATGTAATCAGTTATTCTGTGGCTTCAAATAACAAAGATATAATGCCTTTTGCTGCACACAGTGGAAATTGTGTAATGTTAATCAGCTTGTTACACGCAATCGTATAATAGCTCTTATAAAGCCTACATGATTACTATGGGTGAACATTATATGATGCTAAGTTAAAGCAAACTGCTCTATATTAGCTCACATGTTATCCATAATCTCAGTGAGAGCTGAATACTTGTACTATCGTTGACAATTAATCTACTAGTGCCGTTAAATAAGACCTTGAAGACTTCTTTATTCAGCGCTTATATTGTGATATGTGAAAATATAGAAAAAGGACTGGCGGAATACGCCGAAAAATTCATGCAGAATATTTGAGGATTCTGAACAGAAATACAGATGATACAGTGAACATTGAACAGGCTACACGTTTTGTAAATAATGGTCCAAGTGTGAATGAAATTTTAGAACGGGAGGGTTCCGTATTCGAAAATGTTGCTGTAAAAGCATGTCCAGATTTAGATGGACAAAACTCTTTAAGTATACAGCGAATGGTAAAAGATAGTGGTAACGTATTGTGCAGTAATGATAATGAATATAGATGGGCAGATAGATGTAACTTTTCTGCAAGTTCAGACAGTGACAGTGTATGTAGTAATTATGATAAAAAAGAAAAATTTCGAGAAAATATAAGAAAATGGGCCATTGAAAAAAATATTGCACTCACAGCTTCAAGAGATCTGTCAAAAATTATCAATGAATTTATTCCAAACACATTACCTTATGACCCCAGGACTATTTTAGGTACACCCAGACAAATCACCTTAAAAATTATCGATGGAGGTGAATACTGGCACAATGGAATAATAATACCTTTGCAAAAAATATTGCTTTGTTGGGAAGAAGGTATATGATTAACATACACTAATACAAAAAATATAGGATGGTGATGATGAGGCTTAATCCGCGGATCCCTAAAATTCCTGCAGAGTTTATCGGTTCACTGATGATTGACCTACAGTTATTTGCGTACATGTACCCACTATCAAGCTTTACATGAATCTGTAGCTGACTTGTGTAACACAAGAACCACTCGTAACAGCTCGTTACTGATTCATGTACCACGAGTGGACACTTTAACAGCTCATGCCGTTTGATTGTGGTTAATACGGTACACATTGCTTGTCTGCCATTTTTAGATTCTAACCTATGTATACAATATAATAACAATTTGTTTTTGTTTAGTCAACGAAAATAACAACAGAATTTGAATAGAAAATGTAATGATTTTATACGTAAACAGCTTATTGTCAAATTACAAAGGAAAAATAAAAAGACTTAATTTTTTATAATAATATCATTAACCTATTTTATACTATAATTTTCAAGTAAACAGTGATATTTTGAGAGCGCGTTAAAATATTCGTCTATAATTATATAGTATTCGACAATAAACTTTCTTTCCCATTCGAATTTCATGCACATGGAGGAAAAACAAAGTTTTACTTCCCGATAAACATTTGCCTTTTTCCCACAAACACTTTACAAAATGGTTCACACAAAACATATCAAAATAATATTAAGTAGTAGGGTGAAAATAATTCACAATTTTGCCACTTGTGAATTGTCAGCTCCATAAAAGAGTTACTAATATCCTGGAGTATATTTTGTGCTGAAAAATAGGTAACAAGTACTCTATTATTCAGCCCTTGTGGTGTATAAAAGGTAACACATATCCTGATAATCAGTCATTATTCAGCTCTTGGGGCGACTGTTACCTTTAATAATGCTCAAATAACGCTGATATCGTGCAACCAGCTACATTATTCAGCTAATAGCTGATTAATTTGTGCCCAAATCAGAGTTATATCAGCTGAGTAGGCGCCTCTAACGCTCTTATTCAGCAGGTTTATTCAGCTGAAGATTTCATTGTGAACAGTGATTCAGCTACTATTCAGCGCTTCTGTGCTACTTGGGTGGTGCCAATAGTCTCGGAGTAAAAAGGCTGTGATATACGGACGGACAGGACGAATCTGTACATGTTTCGTTTACATATCCGAAACCTGCATGTTGCCGAGAACATAACCTTACTCGAAAGTGTGGTCTTTTGTAAGTTGGTTACAGAACAGCGATACATCGTTACCCAGTAAAAGAAAGAAAGAAAGCATATTTATTTGGCACATACCATAAGTGCACACAACAAACAAATAAAAATAAAATAAAAAACTTAAATCTACACAATACACCGTGACTTTTTAGTCGTCTTACAAAGGTGGTCTACTCAATGTACCCGACATAAAATAGCTCTAGGCGCGTTTTTTTTTACCTACCACAATAGGTAAAAAAAAGTATAATAGAATAAAGTAATGAAACATCCTGTTAATGTTGTTTACGTATTTCGGGAGAACATACCTACCCAGCAGCGGTCGAGTCCAGTAGATCATCACTCGCACAGGGTGTTTTAACTACGTCATGCGTCATAATAGTGAATAATATTTTAATTTTTAAATAATTCAAATCTCACAAATACATTTTTTTTTTAAATGAATGTTTAGTAGTCATTGGATACATGAAGTGGGCTGCCGTTTTAAGACGACTAAAAAGTCATGGTGTATAAAACGTAAATTAAACAGAAAAAAAGAGATAATATTGTGGCCTCACGGCTGCGTCAAATAGGCCCAGTTCAGGAAACTGCCGAGCAGCTAGTGCCCGACGCTGGTTTTCAGTGCTTACAGTCCAGTAGGTACCGCTCATCATAATCATAATCATTTATTCATTTGCGAATATGGGTACAAAAGAAAAGGTCTTAAACAAACAAGTGTCCATTAGCCATATCCTACCAAAAGGCATGCACACACATTATATAAATTTATTCTGTAAATATTCTGTGACAGAGTAGGTAATACGCTACGCGGTTTTGATATTGTTTTTAAATATGTTTGTATCGTCAGCGTCGGGTCGTACTGTCACTGTCGACTATCGGTCTGTGTTGTGTCGGCCGCCATCGAGACGTTTAATTAAGTTAACCGGCGAAGTCGCGGCGCACGAGGGATCGATGCGGCCGCGATAACGCACGAGATGCACTAGGGCTGACGCTGACGCGGTGCTTCAAACTGTTTTAACCCCCGACGCAAAAAGAGGGGTTTTATAAGTTTGACCGCAGTGTGTGTGTGTGTCTGTCTCTGGCACCGTAGCTCTAAAACGATTGAACCGATTTGGATGCAGTTTTTTTTATTTGAAAGCTAGTTGCTTGGCGATAGTTCTTAGACACGTTTTATCAAAATCGGCGAAGCCATTTACTAGATATGGGGGATGGAAGTGGGTATGAAAAATCGAATATTTTCAAATATACCCATGTGGGGTATCAAATGAAAGCGCATGATGTGTATATTAAAATTAGACATGTATTATCAAAATCGGTGCAGCCATTTACTAGATAATATAGGGGATGAAAGTTGGTATTTATAGTTCATCTTATATTTTTTCGTTGAGGGTTTTTTAAATTTTAAATTTTCTTTTTTATGTAGAAACCATGTTTATTGTGCTGTCTGTAGTTGTGCTTTATTGATGGCTGCAAGAGTAGAGGAAGATAAAACAAACGATGGATGGACTGTGTGAAGGAAGATATAAGATAAAGATAAGATAAAGATTAATTTCTCACCACAATACAATAGCTACATCATCATCTGCCGAGCCTTTTCCCAACTATATTGGGGTAAGCTTCCAGTTTAACCGGATGCAGCTGAGTATCAGTATTTTACATGAAACGACTGCCTATCTGACCTCAACAACCTAGCCTATGGGTAATACGATACCCCTTGGTAAGACTGGTTGTTAGACTTTTTGGGCAACTGACTACCTAACGACTGTCAAAGATCTACAAATGACACCCGGGACCAACGGCTTAACTAAAACTATTACTGACGGCGCGGTTGGCGCAGTGGCTCAGCGATTGCCTGCTGCGCTGCGTGTCGTAGCGCCGCGCCGCCGCGCCGGTTCGAATCCCGCACGGAACAATTACTTGTATGGCCTTCAGGTATTTGTTCCGGGTCTGGCTGTTTGTGTATGTGAATTTAAATGTTTGTAAAATCAGTCACGATACAGGAGAAATTCCTAGTGTGGGGCAACGTTTTTTTTTTTAAATGAGATTGTGACAATACAATACATACATAATTTCTCAATACCAAACAATTTAGATAATTATGTTTATCTAAACCAAGTAAATTCAAATCTACCACGAACTAGCGCATCCCTAGTGAGGTTTCTCGTGTCGTGTCGAATTGCTGATCGATTAGCGCTCCGGCTCCGGTCTGACTCTGGCCGTCATCGGCTCCGGCCGGCTGCAGCCGCGCGCCGCCGCCGGCGAGTTCTACCGACGTGCTAATAAATTCACTTTGCGCTCACACTGCTCGTGCTCACAGTCACAGACGCAAAGGTAACGCTTGTTCATCCCGAGCATACCCAAGCATGGCTGTGCTCACCACACCTCGCTACACTTTCATAATATTTATCCAAAACGTACTCGCGCGAGGGTGTAACTCTGAATGACTATTGCTAGATCACCCGGGATTGCTCTAAAAACTCAGGTTCAAACGAAAACTTAAAACAAACCTTTTGCCATAGAACATAAATATTATATTCCTCCAGCGTCACATAATATGCTAAGCTAGAAACTGGTTTTGTATTGGAAACAAAAGGAATATTTTAAAACCTAAAGAGAAAACATGGGAAGGAATACTAAAAAGTCGATCAGTAAATTCATGAGTGATCGTAAAAGAGACGCGCACAAGCAGCGAGGCGTTCCGAAGCCTGCAGGGAAGCCATTCGTAACGGTGACAAGTGTGTATCGTTCGTAAGGGGGTGGTCCATTAATTACGTGAGGCAAATTTCGAACCTCCCTCCCCCCTAGGTGAGATTTCGTGAGATTTGACTTGACCCCTCACTCCCTCCCTCCCCCCTATTTCACGTGAGATATATCAAAATGCGTAGTTAAGTGGACGTCGTTGGATTTATTTTAAAATCTATGATTACGTAATTAATTTCCTTAATTATTTTCATTGAATATTTATCTATGATTAAATATTATTGTGTAGGATTTAGCCATATTTTAGTGCAGAAACATGTTTTTGTTTAAATTTAGTTTTCACGCAATTTTACACTTTTAATTGCGGGAAAAAAAATACGTGATATTTGCCGAGACACCCCCTCTCTCCCTCGTGAGATTGGGTGAGATTTGCTCGACCCCCTCCCCCCCTAAACGTCTCAAGTATTTAATGGACGCCCCCTAATAACATTAATGAAAACATAGACACAAACACCCACACAAACACCCCAAGCGACCCCTTTTTTTTTTTTTTTTTTTACGGATGGGAAATCATCAAATGACTTCTCCCGCTCTGGGTGGAGTGGGAGGGAGTGTCAGACTCTTACTGACTAAAACCCATCCATGTTCCTTCATTGCCCTTTGTGTTCCAGGGCCGCCGTATCTCTTTCTTACGAGCTATTCACTTGTTAGCAAGTCTGAGCATTCTGGTTCCAGTAGAAAGTCACAAAAGATTTGGTTATTTTTGCTCCAGCTCCTCAGGTAAGTACCGCGTGTGTTAGACATCGGTCTGTAGGCAATATTTTGCTTCACAACCATCATCTGCCTAGCCTTTTCCCAACTATGTTGGGGTCGGCTTCCAGTCTAATCGGATGGAGCTGAATACCAGTATTTTACATGGAGCGACTGCCTATCTGACCTCCACAACCCAGTAAGTACTGAGTAATACGATACCCCTTGGTAAGATAATAATACGAGGAAACATCAACTACTGAAAGAATAGCTAACCTTTTTAAAACCACCTCAAAGACATCAGAATATTTTTAGAAAAAAAAACAAGATTCCCCTCTTGCGACCGTGAGATTATAAGATAATAAAAGCCGACGATTGCTGATAAAGCAGAGGGGTGCGGCGCGGCTACAGTTCGCTTTATTATTTACCGTCCTGTTTTCTTTATTGGAGTTTACTGTTATTTATTGCCATACATTAGGGCACGATGACTTTGAAGACGCTAGCCCGATTTTGCACTAATGCTATTTCTTCGAATTTCTACGGTTTTACCTCAATTATTGATTTTTAAATCCGAGTTGACCATGGCTATACAAATGCGCGATGAGCTTTGGGCATTGGCAGTGGGAATGTTTTTTACGTTTAAAAAGTAAATAAATAAAATAATTTAAAAATAATATTGTTTCTCATACAATATTGTTCTACAGCACAAAATTGACGCAGCCCCGGTAAGTTATAAGGATACTTATGATGGGGGATACCGCGGCCCTGGAACACAAAGGGTAAAGAAGGAACATGGATGGGTTTTAGTCAGTAAAAGTCTGACACTCCCTCACACTCCACCCAGAGCTGGAGGAGTTATTTGATGATTAACCATCCCAAAAAAAAAAAGGTTTAGGTACTAGGATTATACAAAATTATAGTAGCATGTTCAGGTATGTATAGTATTTGTGTGTCTGTGTGTGTGAGGGGGATGTGGGAGTGTGTGAGTGTGAGTAGGTGTGTGTGTCACACCAAATATTCGCACTAAATATTAGGTAAAGGCAACAAAGATAACTCGTCAGTCCTCTAAGCCGCAGTGCCGCAGTTATTGGGTGTAGTTGCTGTTGCGCTAAGTGGAATACTAAAAGTGCGATTCCATTTGCTGTTTTGCTAGTTGGTACCTACGCTAAAAGGCATGACTCGTATTTTTGGAGCTTTTCAACTGTACAGCTAAAACGTGTTTTAGGAAACATCGAGTTATACTTTCAAAAATTAGTGGCGACACAGCTCCCTCTCGTCAGTGAAGGAAATTTACAGTTTACAGTTTTAGACGGATGGTCTGCCATATCCGTAGCCCACCCTCCCATCCACCACACTTCAGGTAGGCGATGGCGGCGGCCTGGTGCTGCCTCACTGCTCCATATAATACCAGACTGTTACTGTCCCACTGCTGGGCAAAGGCCTCTTCTCATACAGAGAAGGCACGAGCATTGATCACCACGCTTGCTTAAGACGGGTTGGCGATTTCAGACTTATATTAATTATAAGTCCAGGTTTCCTCACGATGTTTTCCTTCACCGATGTCTGTGATGTCCAAGATAAACTTAGAAAAGTACATATGAATTGAAAAAGTCACATTGGTACTTGCCCGGATTTGAACCCACAACCTCATGCATGAGAGGCGAGGCCTTAACCTCTGGGCCATCACGACACACTGCTCCATATCTGGTGGTATCGGGGCCGGTGACGAGCGTGTTGTGTTGTGACGCCAGCTCTCTGTGTGAGCAGTCCATGGAAGCGCTCGTGCGTCATACCACCGAGCACTGCTGGCTCGGTTGCCATTATGGTGGGAATTATTTAATTTTTGTGATTAAATCGACACAAATAGCGTCGACGTTCATGACAAAAGTTATGTATGAGAATCCCATTATATGTAGAATTACAATACAAATGAACGAGAACAGCGTTTTTGTAAACATTGCAGAATATGATACGGTGTCAGCTACGAAACGGTAAATACAGGGTGTAAACGGACCCTTCACGAAGCTGTCAACCGAGCATTCTGTACATCAAACTAAGTAACTTTACGCAAAAAAATTTGCTGGGAAACGACTTTTTTTTTTGGGGTGCATAATCACGTTTTATGGTAGGGCTCAATGTAACGCACTCAGAACATTTTGCTGATGGATGGTTTGAATAGTACGGGGGTCGTGGAGGTGTTTAAAGTAAAAATCTTACTTTAAAAACATGATTTAAAAAAAAGGGAAAAGTTGGAACCATGACCCCCAATATCTCCGTAACTAGAAGGTTCCCAGTTATGGTCTAGAACAAAAAAAATATCGCAATGACGGGGAAAACAAGTGCCTTTCGGCTTCGTTAAGGGTCTTTTTACACCCTTTATATTGCCAATGTAAAACGATTCGAAACTGATTAATTGTTGAGCGGTGGATTTGTCAATCTGCGGTTTTAATATACGAAGCAGTTCTATTCCAAGACTACCATGTCATGTTGTTATGTGAAGGGCGAGTCGAGTCAGATGCAGATAACAGTCGCTCCGCGGGTAATAAGAATTCGCGGGACTCGATATTGAGCCCAGTTTACTGCCCAGGTATAGATGGCGCTACTTCGTGCTGTGTGGTGAGCGTGCTCGCCGCCCGAGTCCCGATGTCACGCCACTCCGTCACGCGATAGCATCACCGTCATCCCACACCGTGTAATCTCGCGTCGTCACGTCCTCGGCGCCAATCGGGGACCGACGAGGGCGCACAAAAAACTAAGCACGTTGGATTAGACGCACATCGTTCCCAGAACCCGCCCTTCTCGGAACGAAATAGTGTTCCCGGAGATAGAGCACTCGCATACACATACAATCATGTACTTAATACCATAATCGTTGTGTCGTGAGCTCGAAGGGAATGCGCCGCAACCGCTCTTCTAATATCCGGATTAAAAATTGCTGTGTCGTAAGATTAGCAAACCGCAATGATGCTGTGAAGACATCGTGTTTTATGATAAACTGTAATTTGACGTTCATATTGCTTGGTTCTCGCCCTTGTGCTTGCACTTTCATTAGTGCAAATAAGCGGATTTGTACAAAATGTCACTGAACGGTGCACTTACAAATACTCGCAGGCGGTGTGTGGTCGCGAAAGTGGTGTAACGTTTTCGAGCTTTTGTTCATAGCGGAAGACATTACAACCAGCAACCAGGGCTATTATAACGTCGAGGCGTGAATTGATCGCTGCTGAACGGCACAGAGGCCGCCGCGCCGCGGGATCGTTGCCTTATGCAAGGTCCATTATCCCGCATCCCGCAACAGGAAATTAGTATGCCTCCTCCCCTCCGTCCCACAAAGAATAATTGTTCCCGCAACGCGGCACTTCACACATACAGACATCCATCTATCTGTTTATTATGATTGATGATGCACCGGGTTCTCAGCCACCGCGCGATCCTCGTGAGATCGTGTCGTATCGTCGTAACACCCGCACGTACTATGCAGGTCGCGGCCGTCTCGCCACTCGCTACATATTATAGGTCGGCTCGAGAACGGTACTGGAGTACAAATTACCTCTCTGTTCGGGTTTAGTTTTTGCCGAGCCCAGATCCCGGAGCCGGCCGCCGCCGTCCGGCTTTTCTAAATATGGTATACACGTAGTCACCCTCGCCACACTCGCCAGTCGCCAGGCACGTCTAGGTAGGGCCGGCCTCGAATGAATGTGACATGTGCCTCGGAATGGAACGATCACGTACTCTAACATAGATTAAGTTTACCGAGATATCGGGTAGGCGTTTCCAGGTAATAGCGAGAGGTATCGATTGCGATATCATATAGTCGACGGTAGTCGGACAGTACTAAGCTGGTGTGTCTCAGAAAATTCCTCCTGGTAATTAGGAGTACAACGCGGCCCGAGTCTCCCTTATCCGATAGCGATAGTCACCTTGATTCGGCGATCCCAGATTTATAATAGGGCGGGAGGTGAGGCACCTGTCATATTGACTGCGGCGCGGTGAGTCGGACGACCGGCGCACACCGGACAGGCCGTCAGCGCAAAAACGCCCTCCGAGATAATGAAGACTAACTATTAATTGGGTCGAGGCACCGCTGTCACACTGACTGATCGTTTTTATCAGTGCAAAAACTCGATCGGGTATCGATCAGCGTCGGGCAGAACGCAGCGGTGCGGAACCGGCGGTCGCCGGTCGCCGGCCGGCATATCCGCGCGACTACTTTTTGTCAGCTGAGCGCTCCAGTGCGCGGTGCACGCGGGCCCCGGCACCGCCTGACACCGCTGCCCTCCACAGTCCCCTCTCATTTCTAGCTGATCGAAGCGGAGCCGCCTCGGTGGGGCATGTTCACGTCCGGATCACAAAGAGCCGCTCGACCCAGTCGCGGGACTGTCGTTTTATAATGGACAGCGGAGCGGATTAACCGTTTCGCGCATCAGCCGAAGTTTTTGCACGGTTTTTTGGGCATTAAATTGGAGTAGCTGAAGTCACGTCGCGCGTCGGGCCGACCGCCGCGGAATTAATTGAAATCTACTTTCTAGCTTTTGTTTTATGTGAACAGCAGTACAATGTGGCTGAACGTTCGCATTCACTCGAGATAATGAAGCTGGTTCCATTCTAAATGTTAATAGCGCGGGCGCGGGCGGGGCTCATTAGTGCGGAGATATCACCCGCGCCGCACCGCGCGCCGGCGACTGCGCACACTTTTTATCAGTCGACAGCTGCTCGGAACGGCTTGAATACATTATGAACACGGGACTGATAGCAGGGGGCGTGCGCTGCTAGACCTGTCAGGGTCAGCCGCTCTGTGTTGTGATCATCACACCAGCTACCTCCAGTCGCGTGTGCTGCCTGCGACGTCTTGTGCGTGCTCTCGCAGCTGCGCTCGGTGATGTGCGTACATAGCGATTGTATTAGCTTACGACGAATGAAATTATATCACCACTTGTCTGGGGATGTTGTTCTTGTTACACGACTGTTTCAAATTATAAACCCTACACATAAACTTGCTACATACTACTAATAAAAAGTGTACAAAGTGCTAATTAATCATTAGCGATTGATTAATGAACTCTAAATGTAAATAGATTAGAAATGATTTACGATTGGTTTGGGTTTCGTTGATTTATCTCCTACGTGTTTGTCACTAGATTGGCGAAATGTCAAACCATTTTTGAGATAAAAGAATAAAAATTGTATTGAAAATAAATTACTACACTATAAATTTAGACAAGTATAGGTGTAGGGTGTGAAAATCTGCTGTTTTATAAAAAAATGCAATAGTAGGTACCATTGCAATCTGCTGACTTGTATCGCCACATCCGCCGGCAGCCACTAGGGCTGGGGTCCTTTAGGGTTGGACCTTCAAAGCAATAGGCTATTTGCGTGTCAACATCAGGTACTCGAGTAACCCCTTGGACCAGTTGAGTGAGATTTAACGCTAAAGCTAGCTTTCGCATCTCTCTCCCAGCGTGGTCAGTGTTCTGGTTTGGGAATAGCCACTCCTGGTGATGAGCATTGAAATGGCCCAGTAACCCTAATTGAGCAGAGGGTACTTTTGTTTAGCCGCATCAGCCGCCTCACTGAGGTATTCGGTGAACTGGGTCGTCTCCTGGTCTCCGCTGTGCGAACGGTAGACACAGGCGTAGAGAATCTTCTCTATTCCGGTGTCCACCAGAACCCGAAGAAGGGAAAATCTTCAGTCTTCAAAATTACGAAAACGGCGATAACAAATACGGGCGAACAGGCAATAACGGGCGAACAGGCAGACTCCGGCTCCAGCCTTAAAATTGCGCTCCAGGGAATATCCTGGGTACGATAGGTACTCCACGTCTGACGGACATCTGATCTGCGTCTCCGTAAGGAAAATGAGTTCTGGCTTTTCGGTCTCTTGATGAAAGTGGACCGGCACGATATTTGAGTGTAACCGTCTGATATTTGTGAGGTGCACTTTCAGTCATAGGGAGTGCAGCCGCTATTTTACCTTATTCCTTTTTTTTAATGGATAGTGGTGGGAAAGGCTCCTGGCTGCTAGCCAGCAGACACACATGGCGATACGAGATCATTGGAGTAGTCTGGAGACTGCATGGACGCCCGTCTCCAGAGAAGTCCATTGGGCCCTATCACGGCACGATTTTTCGCGACATGGCGAAACAGCCAATCGAAAGTGGCTAGCTCCGATCGGCCCCCTACAAACTGCGGTCTGCCAGCGGTGCCCCGTGCCTCGGATCCTGCTACCCTAACATACGGCCTGACATCGAGTGAAGCTACTATTTCCCACCCTTACTCGGACGGCGTCACCGGACAACGTACCGAAACACGGCTAGGCCGCTTTTTAGGTGGGTGGTCAATAGCCACGCCTTACCATACCACCAGTATGTTATCACCTGATTTGGCACTAACCGGGGACAGCGAGTGGGGATTCGGAGTAAGGGTATATTCCCATGGACGAAGGCAACATTTGTTACGTTGGCGTTATTTGTTTTCAAAGAGATTGTCGCACAAATTGTAAATGCATAGGTACTTTCGCCAGTACCAATGGTATCTTTACTTTTATGATCATTATCACGTTACAAACTTTTTGAAAACAAATCACCGTAAGTTTAAAAAATATACACGGCAATAAAATAAATAAAAGTAGGCTCAAGTATCAGCCGTGGCACTGACACGACTTGAGTTCGCTCATAATTTCGGCGCTTCGCGTAAGTCGCTGTGTGTGTGAGCCATGCAGTATGCACGTGTAGTAGTATGACTCTATAGGTACCTAAAATAGAAGCGCGTCAATTCATAAATGCGTCCTTACTTCTTCCTGTTGATTATAGACGCTTTGACGTCGGACATACAGGAAGAGGCACCCAGGGACTGCAGTCTCGACATTAGATAGCGACAAAAATCGGTCGTTAAGTGTAATCGATGTCAAATTTCTTTAATAGATTTTCAACCTTATGCTGTCGAAATAAAGTAGAAAATCTATTAAAGGAATTTGACAACGATACGACTTAGCGACCGATTTTTGTAGCTATCTAATGTCGAGACTGCAGGGCCAGGGCCTGGTGCATGCTGTTTGCCGACGACATCGTTCTTGTCGGTGAAGATGGACCTGAGATCAAGAGCAGAATGGAGAAATGGCAACAGAAGCTGGAGAATAATGGCTTTAAAATCAGCAGAAGTAAAACTGAATAGATGTTCTGCGATTTCGGCGGTCTCTCCAGTTCTGGGGTCATGGCGCTGGATGTCGCGTTTCTTCCTGTTTGCTCCGACTTTCGGTATCTCGGTTCAGTTGTGGCAAAGCGATATGGCGAAATAGATCGTAGTGTAAAGCACATAAATAACACGGGATAGTTGAAATGGCGGCAGGTCACGGGAACAATATGCGACTCCCGCCTTCCCCTTAAACTTTAGGGGAAGATTTAAAAAACACATGAACAATAGTTAACCGTGCTGTCTTGTATGGATCAGAATGTTGGCCCACAAAAGGGATGAATGAAAGGCATTTGCATGTGGCTGAGATGATAATGCTAATGGGGATATGTGGTGTTACGCGAAAGAAGGAACATGGATGGATTTTATTCAGTACAAGACTGACAGGAGTCCTGTTTGCGCCTGATACTTTGAACTTTAGTCACCATCCGTGTCAAGTTGCTGCTAACTATTTTTGATCAGGCGCACAAAAATGTCGGTGGTTTACCCACAAAATAAATTGTTAATCCAAAATTTCTTCCTGCCTTTTTTTTGTTAATAAATTCAAGAAGCTTCTAAAAAAGACGAGGAATGGTCCAGACTATATTTCCTTACATAATGCGTATACTTAGCATTTACTAAAATTATAATAGAACGAAGTTACGTTGTCTCATTGTTTTTTAAATTAAATTCATTACTTACGTGAAGAAATCGTCGTTTTATTGAGCACCAGAGGTGTCTCAGATAGAGTAGACATAATTAGTAACCGTGACAGGACACGATCGGAAAGGAAATTCGGAGTACCAAGGTCTAGCTGAAGTAGGCCAGCACCGCGCCGCGCCGTACACGAACTTCGTTCTATTATAATTTTAGACAATGCTAAGTATACTATGTAAGGAAATATTGTGTGGACCGATGCTCGTCCTTTTTAAAAGCTCCTTGAATTCATTAATCCAAAAAGTCAGGTAGAAATTTTTCCTTAAGGGGGATCTCAGAAAAATACGGCCGTTTTCATGTACTATTGTTACGTAAAAAATATCAAATAAATACAAAGGGTGTAAAAAGACCCTTAACGAAAACGAAAGGCATTTGTTCTCCCCGTCATTGCGATCACTTTTTTGTTCTGGACCATACCTGGGAACCTTTTAGTTACAGAGATATTGGGGGTCAAAGTTCAAGCTTTTTCACGATTTTTTTTTTCAACACAAGTTTTTAATGTTATAACTTTACTTTAAATACCTCCACTAATCCCGTACTATTCAATGCATCCATGAGCACAATGTTTTGAGTGCGTTGCATTGAGTTTTACCGTAAAACGTGATATTTCACCCCAAAAAAAAAGTCGTTTCCCAGCGCTATAATTTTTGCGTAGAGTTACTTAGTTTGATGTACTGAATGCTTGGTTGACGGCTTCGTGAAGAGTCTATTTACACCTTGTATTATGTAAGGAAATATTGTGTGGACCGATGCTCGTCCTTTTTAGAAGCTCCTTGAATTAATTAATCCAAAAAGTCAGGTAGAAATTTTTCCTTAAGGTGAAAGCCTAGATGATCTCACTGCCATTTTGTCGCTAGATGGCGACACATCCACAATTTCGAACATTTTCAATTTTTACACCTAACATAGACATTTTTAATAAACAACTTTATTGTTAGCGAAACCTAGGGCATTAACTTGATTTTTTTAGATCATCACTGTGCTTGTTAACTGGTATCATACAAAGATTAGAACAAAATAATGATTTAGCCGCATGAATTTACTCTTTACACACACATGCAAAGTAAATAGTAGTAACTTCCGACTCCACTAGATGTCGTTTTTTAAACATGGTTGGAAATTAAAATGTCCAGCAGGCCTAGCCAAGTTACAAACGCTTCGTATCGATTCTCTTTCTACAATTGTGAACGCTCCGGCGTAAGCGATTATAAACAACGCTATCTTGGTAGCCAACTTGACAGGACTGAGTCGATCGCTCGTTCTACAATGACCTTAGAAAAAACCTATACTTTAGTCTATGGTGAGCGTTCCAAGAAACGTCAAACTAATGTCAAAGTCACAGTTGTGTACTTTGTGTGCGGGCTGAAGTTTTGTTTTGGATTGTTAAGAAAGGAATAATTGTGTGTTAAAAAAGTATGCAAAATAAGGTACCAGTTGTCAGTGTGCAATGTAATTTTAAACATTACTGTCATTCGAAATAATATGATATCGTGCATTTGCAATGAACGATACCTTAAATGAAGTGATAACTTTTTTAGGATGGAATCTAGATCTCGAGCAAGCCCAGAACAGTTCGCAGCTTTATTAGAATTTATGGAAAGGTACGTAAATTATTAGTTATTTCGTAATCTTCCTTTGTTACAATCTTTCATACTTGGGGCACTTGAAAGTTATAAACATAAACAATGACGTGATACGCGACTTGAAGAAGTAGTATTAGACTACTACTTACGAAACAAACAAAACAATTATGTTTGACCTTTTACTTAATCAATTCTTCCTCTGTTTCTCTGAAATAGTTTTAACTTTTTTTCTTTGATGGCTTTGATGTTAGTTTTTTCTTTGCTTATCACTATATTTTCTTTTATGAACAAGTTTAATTTTTCTAATTCATATTCTTCAAATTTTTCAGGCCCCACCATCAGAGAGAAACTCTCTACCAACACCAACCAGAGATTCTGCACATTCTGTCTGTCCATCCCAAACTCCTGCCACAGAAGATACTTTTCCTTCATATTATTATAGACAAGGTACCTTTTTTTAAAGATGCTATGTTTCGGCTAAATTATTAATTTAGGCACAATTTAATATAAATAATTATATATTCTCAGCAACAACAGCATCCACCGCCAGTCCTTCACTGCCACCTCCCGAATTTCAAAGCCATCCTCCACCATCAGTGCTAACGCCACCGCCACGACGCGACGCCGCGGGCTGCTTCGAGCGCGCACACGCCGCAATTTGATAGAGATTTTGCCACAGTTGAGACTATCATCACTACCTTCGACAGATATTATCCCTTAAGATGTCTAATGTAGTGATAGTGGTCTCAGCTGCGAGCTATGAACATTTTAAATTGCCTACAATATCAGAGTAACAACAATAACTTTTTATTTCAATTCTTTGCTATTCCAATCCAGTTTACTTTTCCTTCTCTAAACTTTTATGTACAAATTGTATGTATTATTAGTTTGTTTTTTTTAAAGTATTAAACAAAATCTTTTTAATTTAGACTTGATTTGCAAGTTCTACAACCATTAATTATTTACAAACTGTAGGTAATAGATTTTTATGTAAAGTGTTTTCTAACAATAATACCTAAAATGTATGTAAGCTAAGTACCAAGTATTGGATACACGAAAAATCCTTCCTCCCTACCTACCATGCACGCCAACACCAAACTATGTATTATGAATGTCAGTGTTTTAGTAAAAATAATAATAAACTTGTTTGTATTATTAAAGCTGTTTATTAATAATTTAATATCTAAGTACATTATAATCAATTTAAAATTAACTAGATATTTTCAAAATACTATCAATAACTTATAATTTATATTACATAAATTAAATATATGAAAGAGTACAGTCAATCTGGGTAACTTTGATTCATTCGGGTAACTTTGACAGCGGGACCATGAACTAGTTTTGATTATTTTTTCGCATGAAGCCAACACTATTCATAAATGTTTATTTTAGATTTGCAATGTTACCCAGATTGTTAAAAATAATACTTATTACTACTTTTTTATGCATGGTAACTTTGACAGGGCACAGAATTGAGATTTTCTACTATATTGGTATGTTTTATAAACTTTCTGTGAATTTCTATAGATAGAAAGTAATACGACAGCACTGATAAAATAAAAAACACTCGAGTGATAGGCGTAAATTTTTTAAACATAGTATAAAATATCGCCCTTATCTGTCAGTTACCCAGATTGACTGTACAAAAAGTTTAACTTATTAGGAAATATCAATAAAATCTTATTAAAGCTTAAAATAATCTTACTAATACTAACCTAACCTATCCAATAAACAACTCAACATGGCTCTTCGTTGGATTACTTCACTCTGGCTACCCACAGTAGCAGTGGGTGTGGGATCTGGCATGGTTATATCATCTCCATCGTCATGTGCAGCAGGAAGTGGTTGTGGTGGTGGCAAGCCAGCTTTCAAAGCTATGTTGTGTAATATGCAATGGCATGTTGTGTAGTACACAACATGCCATTGTAATATTGCTAGCTACATGAGGATGATAGTGAAGAACCCTGTCCCTAAGCAAACATCTCCACCGTGCTTTGAGTAATCCAAAACAGCGCTCAATGCAGTTACGGGCTTGCACATGCTTTTGAGTATATCGTTCTTCCCTAGAACCTTCAACTGCATTGAGGATAGGTGTCATAAGCCAAGGGCGTTGTGGATATCCAGAGTCACCTGAAAAATTAGTTACTGTAGACCAAAGAGATTTAGACACATATAGAGCGGACATTGGGAATATTGTCATACAATAATTTTCATCCTGAATATTTTCGATTTTGACACACGAATGCTACCTGACAAGCGGGCGTGTGACACTAGACAGAACGACTTGTTACTAAGTAGTAACAAGTTTTGGATTACGATTTTCGTCGTCTTGTCCTGTCTATCGCTCGGAAATATTTGAATGTCTTTGCTGTAGACAAATCGGGAAAAATCCTATAGATTAGATATTTTAATGTTATAAATACATACCTAATAGCCATACTTGTTCATTATATTGATGAAGTTCACGCATAAATGGTTCAACTCTACTAGAAGACCAAATATGTGAATCATGTGTAGCTCCACCAAACTTTGCATTGACATTTAAAATAAGTAGATTGACATCACAAATCTGAAAATAAAACTAAGATTAAGAAGTGATTTATCTAGCTTGCCATACAGTATTAATAATTATAATATCTACCATTTGAACATTTAATGAATGATACCCTTTTCTATTATAAAAAGGTGCTCTTCATCATTGGGCTTTACCAAAGCTACATGGGTACAATCTATGCACCCAATTACTCCAGGCAGGCCAAATCTTCTTTGGAACCTGAAACAATAATTATTGTTAATTTGCATTGTATGTGTAGGTACATGCACTTCATAATTAAACATTTTAAAATTTGCAAAACAACAGTCTGACAGAACATGACAACAGACCAAATAGAGATGTCAATCTGAGATCGATTGAGCAAAGAATCGATTTTTTGGAACAAATAATAACGTTTTTTTATATCGATATCTAGTACTGAATCGATACAAGGAATCGATATTTCACCCTAGAACATCAGTTTTTTGTTTGTTTGAATTGTTAAGAATTGTGGTGGCGGGAAAATTACGAAGCATATCCAGTGCAAATCCTTTTGCGTAAAAATACGGATTTTTTCCAGATATGAGACTAGTTAAATTCTTTTCGCTCATCGATCGTTTTTTCGCCCTCGTAAACGTGTACACACGGCGGCACATGATGCTGTACATTTCCAGTATAAATTGGCCTCGCTTTGTATAGATTTCCTATAGAATGAGAGATCCGCATAAACTGGTTTTGTATAGCTTGATCGGCCGTCGTGCGTACGTTACCCTAGCAGGAATCGTTTTTTCGGTTTTTTTTTCAAAACGACAAGGGGCACCAATTTTTTATGTACATTTACAGCAGATTAGGCACCAACTATACGTTCCACTCATATAACAGACTATAGGAGACACTTTCTTGCTAGGGTAAACCCCTACATTGCGAATTTCATCGAAAACGAATGATTGATTTTTGGAAAATCATTTCTTTATTTGTGAATCGATTTTTGACGTCCCTATTAGGGGGAAATATTGATGTGATGTGATGACAATCAACGAGTGTTGCTAACGTTTGATTTTGTATTTCCTCTTCTAAATCTTACACTTTTTTAAGTTTTAAGGATAATTACTATTATAATATAACTCTGTATCACCTTCAAGCAGAAAAGCATCCTTTGTACATAAAAATAACACTTACCGTCAATAAAACACAAAAACACTTCACTTTTAAATAAAAACTCTTTCACGGATGGCACTCGTATGAATGGTTCTCAGTAGTAGCCCCAGTCACCAATTCTAAACCTGAATGGTGCTTACTACTTACTTAGCTGTTCAGACGAGCCTATCACTTACTACTAAAATACTGCCCTATGTTTTATTTCCCTTTTTTCTTGGTAAACTTCTTAGATGGCAAGACCAATTTACCTCGACTCGAATACTAAAATGTGCAATTGTTATGAAAAATCAATGTGGTTTGTCTGTGTATTCACTTATCTTGATCTGGTTTCACATAAATTAAATATGATTCAATCAATAGATGTAAGTAGTACCTACGTGTCACCATTGCGTAGGTAGGTAATTAGAAAAAAAATAGGTAAATTTGCCTACGCTGATCGCCTGATTTAGGTTTACCCTAAGTTTACATGAACTTCTATTCTCTGATTTTATTCAACCCAAACCAATGAATTAGTACCTAACCGTGTCAGAAAATGTACCATGTATTATCAGTACCTACTTACATACAGTAGAAAGATTTTTAAATCTTTAGGTACTTTATATTTAAAGTAGATATTACAATAATTACATTAGTATTGTATCTGTGTGAACCAAATGCAGATCGCAGATATTTTTTTTCACTTTCTAGCATTCTTTCTCATTCCCTAATAAAAAACATTTTATCAATCATAAAATGTAAAACCCGCGGGCAATCCCGCGCGCCTGCGCTAACTTTCTAGAAACACAATTTTGGAAACGATTCTCACAAGTTGTTGACGCATGGACTGACTGAGAAATTTGGCAACGCCGTGCTGGAATGGCAACGTGGCATTGCCGCGTCACTCGACATAACCTTGGTGCTTGACTGCTTGTTCGAATTTTCGAACAGCGCCATCTATTATAAATGTTTACCGAACGTTAACTCGTAACACAACAGCTAATAAGTCTTTCTCGGTGGTTCTTTAAATTTCCGTTAGATGGCGCGATTCAGGTTACTCACACATGTGAAGATTTTTCGTTTTTTATTGGGTCTAATTCTCCTAGAAATACTGTTGTTTTTATAAAATTTTTGCGTTACGCGAACATAATACATTATAAAGTCTCATTATACTTGCTTTTATTCTGCAGAAACCGTTTATTTACGGAGATTACAACCCCTGAAAAATGTATGGCAACGATCGACTAGGGATCCACCTTAAGGGGGATCTCTGAAAAATACGGCCGTTTTCATGTTCTATAAAGTATACCTTATTACGTAAAAAATATCAAATAAATATACGGGGTGTAAACAGACCCTTCACGAAGCCGTTAACCAAGCATTCTGTACATCAAACTAAGTAACCCTACACAAAAAATATTGCTGGGAAACGACTTTTTTTTTGGGGTTAAAAATAACCTTTTGTGGTAAAACTTAATGTAACGCATTCAAAACATTGTGCTTATGGATGCATTGAATAGTAAACGGGTCATGGAGGTATTTAAAGTAAAGTTATAACCTTAAAAATTTGTATTTGAAAAAAAACTTGTGAAAAAGTTAGAACTTTGGCCCCCAATATCTCCATAAGTGTCCATAACTAGAAGGTTCCCAGGTATGGACTAGAACAAAAAAATGATCGCAATGACGGGGAGAACAAGGGTCTTTCGGCTTCGTTAAGGGTCTATTTACACCCTTTATGTTATAACTTGATTTCAGTTTATTAATGTGACTGTAAGATAAATATATACAACTTTCTAAATAAAGAGAAATAATCATTTACCTAGACCCCTTTTCGCGTACAAAAATCGTATAGCATTCCTAATTTTACTACTTACAGTAGTGAAACATTTTTATATTAGTTAAGAATCATGTACTTAATAATTCGACAGAAGAGTTTTTTTTATTATGTGCAGTATTTTATTAGAAAATCGTAAAAATAGAATTCCTGGTTCGCGGGTCTGTGTGCGGGCCACGGGCGGCAGATGGCCAGAGGCCTTCGTACGGTGAACCTGTGTCGCTCTCGATCGCTCGCTGCTCTTACGCGCAAATTTATTTAAGTACTCTTTTTATCACTGGAATATGTTGCTTATCTAGTTTAGTTTTTTGTGTTAGTATTTAGTGTTAGTGCGGAAAATTATTAATTAATAGTGACAGGACACATTTTTAGTTATAATTATTGATTAAAATAAGCGAAAGAACGTATTTTAGGTTATGTGTCAGTGTAATCATTCGTGACACGACACCTCATCAGCTTTTTTTTTTATCGTGAGCCCGTGCGCGTTATCAATTATTGTCATCATGCCTAAGGTATCAAAATCAAAAAGAGTTCGTCAAAACCATTGGGCAACATACTTGAAAGATAGCCGGTAAGTACATTTATTTTGTGGGTAAACAACCGACACTTTAGTGCGCCTGATCAAAAATAGTTAGCAGCAACTTGACACGGATGATGACTAGAGTTCAAAGTATCAGGCGCAAACAGGGAGTGTCAGTCTTGTACTGACTAAAACCCATCCATGTTCCTTCTTTGCCCTTTGTGTTCCAGGGCCGCGGTATCTCTTTCGAACAGTCCCGCAGCCCCGGCAGGCACAGACCCTTGCAGCCGTCGTCATAAGACGGCCTTTCGGCGAGCTAGCCCATTACTCACCGTCCACAGGCCCGCGCCTACGGTGGCCGGGAGCCACCACATGGCCCCCGACGCCCGGGGCGTCACCCGCGGCGGCTGGGTCGTGAGGTTCTTTCCCTCTCGGGTTCTCTCTCCTTCGCTAGCATGACTGCTTTGCAGAAGGAGGTGACGGCTTCCCATTCCCTCTCGCTCCGGACCATAGATTGAACCAGGGCCGGAGATGTGAAAGGTCGCCGCCGACAACTTACGACCCACGGATGCTCCTCAATTTGAAAGGAGAAAATATACAAGTCCGTGATTAAACCTGTCGTACTGTATGATCGGAATGCTGGGCTGTGAAGAAGATGGATGAAAAAAGTTTGCATGTAAAGGAGATGGCAATGTTAAGGTGGATTTGTGGTGTGACAAGAATGGATAAGATAAGGAACGAGTGTATTTGAGGAAGTTTAAAAGTTGCGCCAGTTACAGAAAAGTTGAAAGGGAATCGACTGTCTTGGCACGGTAATAATATATTTATACTGTAGTCTTGGTATGGACATGTGACGAGGAGGGATGAAAAAAAAAACAGAAAAATACATATATGATATTCTTCAGGATACCTACTTATGCTAGTTCGATAGTGTGTTGAAAACACAATACTACGATGCGACAGAAAGCCTGCCATTTGTCAATATTTGATTGAAATTAGAACAAGTATTTACTAAATATGGCAAAGAGTTATAATATACTATATTTTCTGTCTTTGGTTGTTTGAATTCTTCAATAGCGCATCCAGAGATAACATTTTTTAATTTACCTGGAAACTCCGAAAGGTAAGATTACCTACTAGTAGATACCTACGTAATTTGTTTATTTTTTAATACATAGGTATTTCGCTTTTTCCACCGAGTAAAATACCAGGATTAATTAATAAATAAGTGGATAGGGTAAAAAAACTGACACACGAGTGATTTAGGTACCTACTTACGCTCGCGTTAAAAAAAGTCTCGAATTTATCTTTTATTATATTTATCAAAAGGCACAACTTGTATTTTTTATTGAACACTCCTATTTCATTCACAACCAATTTCAAAATACGTATGCCATGTTATATTAGGTCTTAAAATTTTATGCAAATGGATAGGGAACCATTTGATAAATATACACACAGCTTCTATTTGCAAAAAACAAGAAAGAATTTCGCCGGCTACATTTATATTTGAATAGAATTGACAGTTACACAGCAACGAACTATGTTATTTTAGTAATTCATTGTAATTTGTAATACCTAATTAATTTAATTTTATTATTAATTAATTTAATAAAATAAAATGGACCCACGAAACACAAGCAAGCGCAAGCGCAAGTTGCGGCGGCCATAATGAGATGTTGTCAGATTATGTTACACAATAAGGAATTCCGTGATAAGATTGCCTTAATTGACAGCTATGAAATATAAAAATGTGATAATATTCATGAAAAATGTAACAATTATTATCTAGAAAAATACTATAAATTAAATTAGAGAAATTACATATTTGCATTAAAGTTTGAATCACAGAGACATCTATCGATAATTATGGAACTAAGTAAAGTTCTCTCTCTGTCAAGTAAAGTAGATGGCGACTCTTTCTTCACTGAAGTTGTGCCTGTTCTAACTGCCCCCCCCCCCCGCAGTAGCCCTCCGGGCGTCTCCGAGGCAGGACCCATGTCGCTTTTGCGCGCTGCGTTCCCCGCTAATCGATCGATTTTCCGTGTTTATATTTTAGGTTTATAAATCAGTCTATAAATATTGTTGTAGGTTCTAGTATTAATAATTAAACTGTAGATATTACTTTAAGTTGTAATATAAGATTAAATAATGGGGAATAAAAACAGAAGAAAGAAAAAAATATCCAGGGCTGAACTTCGGAAGCTTAAAAAAAAAATAAGGTGAGTTTGTTTGTTTGTTTGCGAATTTATAACTACATATCTCCTCATAAAAGACGACGCGATAGAGCAATATTGCAATTTTGTAATTAACAATACCTATAAGATACGTGCTTGCTTTCGTCACAATGCTAGCGGTAGCAGGTGTGTACCTATCTACATAATATATACGACGATATTTCAAGCTGCTGAGCTAAGCTGACTTCTCATTGTAAGAAGAGCCTATACAATGCAAGGTCAGCTAAATCTGGAAATGTATAAATTAATGGTTCACACCACGACATTAAGTTTGATATGTCGTGGTGTGAACCATTAATTTAACAATTTTAATAATATCAAAGTAAATGTTAAGTAGTTGATATTTTCGTATTTTTTTATAATTTATTATATTTACAGTACCTATACATTACAAAACAACAACAAAGACCATTTTAATTAATAACACTTTTCATCTTTGCAGTTCATCGATACCAAGATCTAAAGGCATATTTACAAAAAAAATGGACGAACGGTAAGTATCTAACCTAAAACTCGATTTTTTTAGCTAGAGAATGGATTTAAAATGGCGACGACGCGACGCGACGGCATTCTTTGTTTCTTTGCTTCTCGCTCAGGAAGCTGGAAGTCTGAAAAAAATACGTGGCAAAAAGAGAAGATACTGTTCTTGTTATTCTATAAAATAAAATAATAATTTTAATTAATTAAGTTCCTCAAAAAAAAAAAAAAACTTTAACCTAAATTTGACACAATAAATCTTCATTTTTGTTTGATATTAAAGCTGGATTAACTTGAAAAAACTCATTGTTTGTAAGTGGAGTTCAGGCAAACAAAAATCAGTAGATAAAAAAGTGCTTTATTATATCGACAATTCGAAGTTATTAATAAATTACACTGCACCGAGCGGTGTCGGCGGCCAGTCCGCCAGTCGCGCTGTGGCGCTCTCTGAGGTAGGACCTTAACTTTTGTCGCTCGCGCTGACATCGAACGGCATACAGAGGTAGTTGCCCGGCGGTTTATACTACGCCTGACTCGTTTTGATCTGTAAGTTTTTTATCATTAATTTTGTACATTCGCATTATAAACGTAATAGTGTGTGAACAGGTGTGTGTGGTAGCTATTAAATCCTTTTATGTTTCAGGGGATGGGCCGAAAAAGTAAATTGTATTATGGTGACCGTAAAGGTATTAGAATGAAGAAAAAGAGAATGATAAAAGTACAAGCTGCAAGGTAATTAAGGTTTCCATATTATTTTTAGTGACATAAATTATTTTCTTGACATTAATTTAACTAAAAATTTCACGTATAAACTTCTAATTTCATGATGCATGCATTAATTTCATGAAATGTAAATACTTTCGAAAGTAATGTCGCGCAACTAAATTCGCTATCAAATGCGAATGTGAAACGAGTGTAGTGAAAGCACATTAGTACAATAATACTGTACATACAAAATGCAATGCAAAATAAAGCCTTGATGCTGACGGGGCCATTATTTCGGTGATACTGAGGATATCACGACACTAATTATTATACGAAACAAGTTGCACTGTAATGAAACTAGTTTTGTGAAATTAAGGGTACTACATCGCTCGATGACCTTGATGATTTGACCTCTGTAATGTGTTTTGTTTATTTGGCGCCCTTACCGGCCAACGACTATAACTACAATAAAGATTAAGCAAGAACACAGATGTGTCGCAGTGTTGTCATCGTCTTTGCCTAATCTATTCGCTCTCTGAGAGACCTGAATACATTTTTGTTCCTTTAGGAGGACCTACAGCATTTTTTATTAATTTGGAATTAAATAATACAGTTTGGCTAATAACCTTGATTTCTTAAGTTATTTTATTGAGCACGCCACATGATACATTCTGATGATCTGATGAAGACCAGGTACGTGATTATCGGTTCTTTGTAACGGAAATAGTTAGAGGAAATAATTAGAATGACCTAGGTTTTAAATTTTATCTAATTGAGCACGGGCGCTACTACATTTCACATTCTGAAGGTTTGATGATGACCTTTATGATTGCGATTTACACCTTATAGGTTCTCAAGATCAAATTTTGATAGAGAAACTTCACATGCTTGATGAGTATCGCCAGCTAATTTAATTTGAAAGTCTATAACATCGTGTAGAGATAGAATAAAGTTGGATGTCTGATGATTGGAATACAAAATGTTTCCAATAACAAAAAAATATTAAACTCTTAATTCCCGTTAAAAGTCATTAAAATCCAAATATCGTTAACAGGTCGATTGTTCGTTTATTGGAATTGGTGTTGGTGTTTAATGTGCATGTAGACTTTCTTGCCGTTACGGGAAATATTTTTCTAATCTATATTCTATATATAATAAGACTGTAAAAAAACTGTGTCTGTACATTGAATATATTAAAAAAATAAAAATTGGGGTGGGTTTAGAAACAGTAATAGAGCACGAATCCAAAAAAAAAAATCTGTCTGTTTGTCTGTTTGTCTGTATGTCTGTTTGTCTGTTTGTCTGTTTGTTTGTACACGCTAATCTTCGGAACTACTGGACGGATTTGAATGATTTTTTTGTTGTTGTATAGGTATTAAGTCTGCACAACATATAGGCTATAATTTATCTTGAAAACTTGAACACCTGATGCAGGACCGCAACAGACCAGCTAAACTATAAGAGATACAAAAATGGTACCATAGCAAAAATTATTCCACGTGATGAGCATTTTCTGCTGAGAGAATAAATTTGAAGATCTGGAACACCTGATGTGGAACTCCAAGAGCCCAGCTACACTATAACATATATACGAATGACGTTTTCGCAAAAGTTGTTCAATCTGATGAGCACTCTCTGTTGACTTATAAAAATCGAAGATCTGGAACACCTGTTGTGGAACTCCAAGAGCCCAGCTACACTATAACACATGTAGGAATGACGTCTTAGCAAAAGTTGTTCAATCTGATGAGCACTCTCTGTTGACTTATAAAAATCGAAGATTTGGAACACCTGTTGTGGAAATCCAAGAACCTAGCTACACCATAACACACATAGGAATGACGTCTTAACAAAAGTTGTTCGGTCTGATGGGCATTTCCTCTTGACTTATAAAAATCGAAGATCAGAAACATCTGATGTGGAAATCAAAGCTATCACTAATTTCACTGTATAATTATTATAAAATATAATAAGCGGGGAATTATAATAAGCTGGGAGTACCTCCACGCGGTGAAGGCGGTAACAGTTTAGGGCTGATTTTCGATGACGACGGTATATCATTGAAAATTTGACTCTACTGGACAAAACTCCCATTTATTTTTTTATTTTATCGAATAAATATGCCTTCGGGCTTATGTTATTTGAGTGTTTAATTTCCTTTTCCACTTATAGTAGCCTACCCGGGAACGCAGGGGAGCAGTCACTTAGATTTGATCAGGTATCTTCACAATAAAACTATAACCATGCCTAGAAAGAGGTCAAATCTTTCCCAATGTTCCAAAGGAGCTAAAAGATTGATTATCATAAGATCCCAAGAATCTACCGAAGAACGTCAGGAGAGACTTGATGCTGTTCGCGAACATCAGGCTGCAACTCGCTCCGTGGAAACCTCTTTGGATCGCGAAGCACGCCTGCGTTCTCAGCGTATTTATGCATCTACATCCAGGTCTCTAGAGAACTGTGAAGAATATGACGCGACCGCTGATCATGAACGTCATACATTGTCTCGCGAGTCGGAGACGTTCACGGAAAGACAATTACGCTTGAGTTCTCAGCGTATATACACATCGACTTCGAGGTCTCTAAAGACAAGTGCGGAACGAGATGCGCGACTGACCGCTGATCGTGAACGTCACGCATTGTCTCGCAAGTCGGAGACGTTCACGGATAGAGAATTGCGCTTGAGTTCTAAGCGTATCTACACATCGACTTCTGACTTACAAAAATGAAAGATATGGAACATCTCGAATCGTCTCGCGCATCCCGTTGTTTTCCCGTCCCCGGGCTCTTAGAATTCGACATCAGACGTTTCAGATCTTCGATTTTGACGACCCTGTTGTCGCTGGCATAAGCAACAGGATCCGCGTACAAAGTCGCGGGCAGAAGCTAGTCTAAAAATATGGTAATTGACTGTACGAATAAAATGATTATTAGTTACATTTGTATTGTTTTATTTATTTAAACAGGTTGCAACCATCTATTTATTTATTTGAGTAAGTTCACATAAAATATATTAGACAGACATATTTGTCTGTCTAGGTAGCAGAAAGTTCTGATGCTAAATTATCCTTTTACCTATGTAAAACCTGATTGCTTGTAAAATACGTGCGTTCGATTTTAACCGCGTAAGGAAAGTAATGTAAAAAATTACTTGTTTTTTTTTAAAGTAACGGCAAATGAATCGTTTCAATAATACGAATAGTGCAGAATACAATATTCTCCTTTAAAATATCTCACAAAAGTACTTTCATAGTATCGATGGGACCATTATTATTTCCATTTCTGAGTTCTGGAGCACGATTTTCAGACCACTATGCAACGGATGTCGGTTATTAACGTTCCGTTACTGCGTTAAAATAAAAATATTTATGTATAAGTACTTATTTTAACATTTTAAGATTCATAAAAATTACAAATAATTATATTAAAACGAATTGTAATAATATTAAGTAACATTAAAATGTTACCCATCAAAAGTTTTTCCGTCCACCGAACTCCATCCTAAGAAAATCAAGATCGTTTAGTCGCCATACTCGCAATATCTTAGTGCGAGCGAGAGAATCAATATGAAATAAAGTATCGCTCGCGTAGCTCGCCGCCCGCTCGGTGCGTAAAATACCAAAATTGGCGTAACGCCGAAACGTGTGAGGAGCTCGTGGCTAAATAATAACAGCCACTCGGGTCGGTTAAGGCGATACCAAAATAAATTGGGGTCTTTTTCGTATCCATTTATTTCACTATTACAGCATGTATCGGTTTAATTTATGGATATATTATGTTTATTGACTATTTGGTTAATACTTAGAACGAAGGCAAACACAATTGGGTTAAATTTCCTCCATAGAATTTAATTCCGAAAATACCTCTACTTTTTTATAGTTTTCTCTGTAATTCTCAAATCGGAACTAATTTCATTGCAAAATTGCATTCAAAATGTGCGTATTAGGTATTTGAAAATACTGACTGAAGACATCTTTGTTAGATAGTATAATTTATTTTTAAACAATTTTTATTTGGTTTGGCGCTTACGTCGTTTTGTTTGGCCCCAGCTCACTATTGCGCTCTCATTTTCGCACGTGGAAGTAATTGACTCTGTCACTTTCTTATTCGCGCCCACTGCCGCTCAGCTCAAATCGCCTGCGGCCTTTGTCAGTAACAGACCTGTGTCAGTTTCTCCCGCAACCGTGATTTTTTTTTTATCCCAATAGTTTTTGTTTAGTGTGTTTCATGACCTTCTTTATCTATATTTGTCAAGTGAACAAGGTATAAATAACATTACATAGCCGTTATGGGGAACAAATATAAACAACGAAAGGTAAACAAAACCCAAAAGTTGAAACGCCTGAGGGAACATGCTCGTAAAATGACGGAAAATAAAAGGTAAGTTTGTCTTTATAATAATTACCTATTGAGTAAGTGTTAAGTACCTTATTATATTATTGTTGTACTTACCTTATTATATTATTTTTTGTCATGAAAATAAAGCAAAAGGATATGTAACTAAATTATAATAATAACT
Organism: Noctua pronuba; assembly: GCA_905220335.1. Taxonomy (NCBI): domain Eukaryota; kingdom Metazoa; phylum Arthropoda; class Insecta; order Lepidoptera; family Noctuidae; genus Noctua; species Noctua pronuba. Next base: position 2,340,204 of record LR999911.1, read on the forward strand.
AAATTATCTTACTAATATTATAAAGAGGAAAGATTTGTATTTTTGTGTGTATGTTTGTAATGAATAAACTCAAAAACTACTGTGCCGATTTCAAAATTTTTTCACCATTAGAAAGCTACATTCACCCTGAGTAACATAGGCTACATTTATTGCTAGAAAAAATTAGGGGGAAGAAGAATTAGGGGAAAATAAATGTCCACCAGTACTAATATAATAAATAACTTAGTAATTTAGAGAATAAAAAGCACGTTAAGCAAAGACTGAATGTCTTTGCTTAACGTGCTTTTATTAATATAACTAGCTATAGACGGGACAAGACCAAGAAACTGACAATTCCAAAACCTGTTACAAATTAGTAACAAGTCGATCAGTCCAGTGCGATACGTCGCCTTGTCAGGTCGCATTCATAATGACAAAAAGACATTTAAATATTTCCGAGCTATAGACGGGTCATGACGAAGAAAATCGTAATTCAAAACTTGTTACTAATTAGTACCAAATTCGTTCTGTCTAGTGTCATCTGTGTCACACGCCCGCTTGTCAGGTAGCATTCGTGTGTCAAAATTGAAAATATTCAGGATGAAAATTATAGTATGAAAATATTCCCAATGTCCTCTCTATATGTGTTTTAAATCTCTTTGACGTTAAGCCGTTGATCCCGGGTGTCATTTGTAGATCTTTGACAGTCGTTAGGTAGTCAGTGGCCCAAAAAGTCTGACAACCAGTCTTACCAAGGGATATCGTACTACCCAGTACTAACTGGGTTGTGGAGGTCAGATAGGCAGTCGCTCCTTGTAAAATACTGATATTCAGCTGCATCCGGTTAGACTGGAAGTCGACCCCAATATAGTTGGGAAAAGGCTAGGCAGATGATGATGGCGTAACGCCGAAATGTAAGAGGGCTCTTAATGTAAATCCCGCTTTAAAGTAGATTAATGTCATGCAATATTACGTTTCTATGTAGGAGTAAACGGCAAAACATACAAAAACGGCGACACAATGCGGGAACGTCACACGAGAATGATAACGAAGAATCACAGCTACCTTCAACATCAACCATAAGAGTTGATAAAGAATCGGAAATACTGGAATCGCAATCAGAAATAGTAGAAGTGACAAGTTCACATAGGTAGTGTAGTACCTACAACTAGTGGCGGTACTTTCATACAAACCTAAAAGCTTGACTTGCCCTTGTACTAGTAACTCTTCTTGATGTTACGATTTCTGAACAGTCTCCTTGCCCCAAGGGCTTGCCGTATTGTTGGCCCCTAGGCACGCCACTGCCTACACCAAGTGAATGCTAATTTTCGCTGCACGCGGATGCGCGAAACTCATACGATGGCGCGCCCGAAGTATCTATCATCCCTGAATAAATATTATAATAATAGAGCTTTGACGTGCAACGTCTGAACAATGACGAGAATAGTGTACAACCACCGACCTTCCCGGAGACAACCGATACTTGCATAATAAGAGACAAGCCCCCCACCCCCGCATCTCCCTACCCACGGCTGTGTACTGTGGAACTGTCCCCACACTGAGCATTCAGAGTATAACGCACACACTTCAAAGTAAATACAGCCGTAGATAGGTCTCCAGTCCCTAACAACTCGGACACGAATTCAAGTTAACTCCGCGACAAAGTTACTAACGAGACAAGTTCACAAAAGTCGACCTTATCTCCAGGACATAGAGCGATATGTGGTTGCCCGTTACCAAGTATTTTCTATTTGGTCTATTTACCTGCGATGTTTGTTCGGGGCATCGAATAAAACGTGAGGGGCAAATATGAGGACGCAAAGAATTTTACCAAGTCACGGCACACAGGATGAGCCAGCCAGTCTTACCGTACCGTTACCGTAAGCAAAGATTATTATTATAGAACATTGCGAATCCTTTAATTTGTTTTCTTAGTACTTATTAGTTCCATGCTTATTTTACAATCGACAAGTCTGGTCCACTGGTCATCGATTGACAAATGACAGACCGGTAATATGTCAAAATACATTGAAGGATTCTGTAGTTGGGATGAATATTTACACGGTTGTAATATTAAATATCCCATAAAACACTGACTTTATGACCAAAATTTACCAATACTTATTGCAAATGATTATGATTTCCTTTATTTTATATCTTTGATGCACGATGCGCGCGCGTCAGCGCTTTTTTTTTTAAGGCAAAGGCACAAAAAACAGCCAGTATTACTAATAAAGTAAATTAATATTTTTGTGTTTTTGTTACAGATAAATGGTTGTAATTCATTGGCAAAATTAATTAAATTAAAGAATTAAATGTTTATTTATTATATTTTATCTCCCAAAGTTAATTTTATTCATAAAATGTTGACCACTTTTCTGACATAAAAACTCTTTGCTAAGATTAAAAAAAGTACCGTTCGTTTTAGACGGAGCATCTTGATAAAGCGTACGTTTTACATTACAATAACGCACTAGTTCGTAATGAGATACATTACAGTATTGAAATTGGTGAAATAAGAGACCCTTTACGAGCAAATGTGTTATAATAGTACATTATGATATAAGTGCGGTAAGTTGAAAATTACAGCCGAGACGATATTGCTAGCACGAGCCGTAGGCGAGGGCGACAAGAAAGCAGAGGCTGTAATTATCAAAGCGCACGTATGTCATACGACGTTTTATAACATATTTGCGAGGAAATAAATAAAACTCGGACTTTCTTAAACGAATAAATCTTTAATCACTAGTGAAAGAAAAAGCGCGCGGAATAATTTTTACTTCTTCACAAACTAGCGATGCGCGCGCATCAGCGCTTTATTTAAAGGCAAAGGCACAAAAAACAGCCAGTATTACTAATAAAGTAAATTAATATTTTTGTGTTTTTGTTACAGAAATGGTTGTAATTTATTGGCAAAATTAATTAAATTAAAGAATTAAATGTTTCTTTATTATATTTTATCTCCCAAAGTTCATAAAATTTTGACCACTTTTCTGGCATAAAAACTCTTTGCTAAGATTTAAAAAAGTACCGTTCGTTTTAGATGGAGCATCTTGATAAACCGTGTGTTTTACCTTATTAAAAAGAAACTCGTGCGTTTTATATTACAATAACGCACAAGTACGTAATGAGATACATTACGATATTGAAATTGGTGAAATAAGAGACCCTTTACGAGTAAATGTGTTATAAAATATTACTTGAAACATTCGTGGACCATATACAAATCGCGAATTATACAAACAATGTAGATGACCCACCATATAACAATAACCACCTTAGTACTTATTAGTTGCATGCACACAAGTAACCTGTTATCTGAAAAAGCCGGAAAAGTGGTCGGAGCTAGCCCCCCTCCCCATCTGCCCCTCACTATATTTACCAAGAACAATCGAAGGATTAGCTTAGACAGGGTCACAAACAGAAAAATCTATCATTCAGGACGCTCTGTCGGACAAAGTTCCGAGTTCTGTTTGTGAGCACACAACGAGGCAACAAAAGATATATTGCAAATTATTATCAGACAATATTCGCCTTTTAATTTTTGTCGTCAAAGTTACCTGAATATAAAAACATTAAAATCTCTCATTTTCTTGAACTGTAGTCAATAATATCGTCCCATAGTTTTGGTCACAACCTCACAAGAAACAATATTTTCTACTACAATGCTGTAATTATAATTTATTAAGATGTATTTTTGAATAAAATACTTAAAAACAAAATATGCATATATTATATAGGGAACATACACAAAAAAAAATGTATAATATAGGGTTTCGACAGTCGCATAAAATTGCAGTTTAGATATTCCCGCCACTGAGGCCATTTTGTGTCTGAGTTCTGACTGACTGTTAGTGCCCGCTGAGCGGTCGACGTGGTCGGACGTGGAGATATCGAAAATTTTTTGGGACTTCTCAAGTAAGCTCAGATCAAAGAAAGGAAGGATTCTTTATATTATTATGGATGGGAAACGGAAAAAATATGCTTGCACAAGAGTAAGGAAATTGAAGAAATACATAGAATCAATGAAACGAAATAGAATCAAAAGGTACGTACATTTTTTAAGGCGGAGTGCTCCCGTTTTTTACTGTTTTAGAACTTTGTTAAGGCAAATTATTTCATTTAGAATAATATATTTAGATACATAAATGCCACAAAATGTTAACCTGATGAAGAGCTTAAAATTAAATGTGATATAACGTAAATCTGAAACTCTCCTTAATATGTAAACCATTAAGGGGCTGAACATAATCAAAAAAGGCTTGTCAAAACAGTTTTTTAGCAAAATGATATATTTTAGAGCAGCAAAATAAAATGTTAATCTTGATCATATTTATGGGCGGACGATTGTGTTCAAAACACGTTTTCGGTAGTTTTCTCTATAAGAAAAAAATATAAAATAACCATAAAAATAGAAATTTTAGCAATTGTAACTGTATTATATATAAAAATCTTGATAAAATTAATAACAATGGTGTAAAATATAATAATAATGGGAACTGTTGTTTTTATTTATCGTTTGAAATAAGTTATTTTTAAGGACCAATATATTTAATGATAAATAACTCGAACAAGTCGAACGAAACATCACGCCATCGCGGTGTCTTTTCGCTTCTCTTTCATTTCTATGCGGAGTGACAGACTGACAGTGATCGCTAAGGCGCGCTGGTCGATGGACCTGTCTCATTTTGTTGCGCGCGCCGCTCAAAAAATCATTTATTAAGTATTATACCTAAGTACCTACATTATAAAAATGGGCAACAAAAAAAATAAACGGAGAGCAATAAAGAAATCTTATTCGATGAAACAAAAACACATGATGGAAGTTGTAAGGTAAGTACCTATCTCTTTGTGCAGACCTTATTTTGATTGCATAAATTATTTATAGATGAGTAATTTTGATAATCTGTTCATGCCCCGATAATGATTGATCTAGCGGTCTCATGCGTTGGTCAAGATTCCCGCATCAATGACTAGCCCCGGGTTCAAACCACTCAATTCATAAAGCGTGTAAAAAGACCCTTAACGAAGCCGAAAAGCACTTGTTCTCCCCGTCATTGCGATCATTTTTTTTGTTCTAGACCATACCTGGGAACCTTCTAGTTACGGAGATATTGGGGGTCAAAGTTTTTTTTTAAATAGATGATTTTAATGTAAGATTTTTACTTTAAACACCTCCACGACCCCCGTACTATTCAATCCATCCATCAGCACAATGTGTTGAGTACGTTACATTGAGTCCTACCGTAAAACGTGATTTATTACGCCAAAAAAAAAGTCGTTTCCCAGCAATAATTTTTCCGCAAAGTTACTTAGTTTGATGTACAGAATGCTTGGTTGACGGCTTCGTGAAGGGTATGTTTACATCTGTTATGTTTATCCTTTTTGGATAACAAGTGAAAAAAATACCCTCGGATATTTTTTTTATAAAATTTAATAAAACGAGGAAACTTACATGGTAATATAGGGCAGCGGCACTGTATCGACGTCATAAATTCATGAACCGATGACGTCTGTCATTGGCTCCGAAAAGATTTTTTTATGTGTCGTTCGAGTTTGGATCGTGTGTAAGATTATTCAATGAGAACGCCAATGCGATGGCTGTGACGGGGATTCTGTTCCATGTTTCTGCCTACAAGAGTGATACAGGTCTGGCATCGTCGCACAAGATTAACACGGACGTTTTGTAGTATAGGTCACGGCAATCTTCTAGTTCGCTCTGAGGTTGCAGCGGATGCACCGGTACACATACAAAGCGCAGCGCGCGAGAGCACGGGAAGGAGCGCGGGTACCGAGCGGGTATGCTCCGCTCCCGCTCCCCGGCATGTCCCGGTGACACCTGTTTTGTTGTTACTGCGACTCTACTCGTCACAACTTCAGAGCGATCTAGAAATTTGGCGACTACGTACATTTGTGTCCGATTTAATTAGCTCTTCAATGTTTAGGCGCTGCCCATAAAGGGACACCGTAAAAACGTCCTCTTTTTCGTTGCAGAGTTAGCCGTAATGCTATAAATTACAAGCCCAAAAAAAATGCAGTGTATAGTCAAATGTATTAGTAAAAGATTTATGCAAAAATATTTTCTAAAAATAATTCAGAATCTTAAAAAAAAAATAACACGAAAAAACTTTTTTGTCTCGAAATGCTCAATAATTTGAGCGATAACTATTCATATTTTTGTAACTATCAAAAAGGAAATTTAATCAACTGTAGACATATGTAAAAATATTTTAACATTACAGGGTATTTTTTTTAAATAAATTAAAACTGCGAAATATCTTTCATAGTGGCGGACACGAGATTCAACTAAAATCAAACGCATCGCCATTTTGTTTGTTTACCGCGATGCACAACTGTCGCGGGCTTGGTAGTGCCACGCCCAGTCTGCGGCTAGCGCTTACAGAGATAGGTCACGTCCGCATGCGGCGCTCCAGCATGAAGTAAACTCGTTTAGCAAAATACGTTATTTCTACTCACTTTTTTTTTAGTTTTTATTTTTATAAAGTTTGCGTGATAATTGGACACTTAAGTTTATGAGTTTTATTTGCTAATTATATTAAAGACTAACACGTGATTCTGTGCGTAAATAAAGAACAAAACAATGGGAAATAAAAGAAATAAAGAGTTACGGAAGATTTGTACAAGAAAACGGAGAAAAAAACCCAAATACAAATCAGCATCTGAGTAAGTATAAAAAAATAGAATTATAGTTAGTTAAGTACGCACAACGACACTATCAAGCTATACAGTTCCAGTATAAGCTGACCTCTTACGGTACGACAAGCTTATACAACGCGAGATCAGCTCATACATGAATTTTTCGACGTAGGTAAGTACGCATAAATTCATCATCATTTACTGTAAAGAATTACAATTAAGTATCATCATAGTGCTATGTGGTCATATTTTCTCAAAATTTGAAACATACTTATCTCTGGATTGATAAGTAAGGAGATAGTAAACAAAATAATATTATGATTGTTATCACAATGTTCGCCTCTCGCCACGACTGCTACCGGCCGACGCGCGGCGGCGCCGACCGCTATAGTATGCTCGACCGCGGCATAGTATAAATATATACAGTATTGTGACTCGGCCCTGTCCTTGAAATAATTACGTTCAGCCGGGCGGTACGTACGCTCGCGATAGGGCTACCGCGCGTATAATATTTTAATTTCATCTACTTGGTTGAGTTTCTTTCTAGTTTTGTGATTGTAAATATTATTTTTTTTATTTAAAAAAATGAAATTTGGTGTGAATGAAATAGGAAGTGTTCAATATAAATACAAGTTGTGTCTTTTGATTAGCAGATTTAATAAAAGTTTTAAATTTAAGAAAAATAATTTCGCCTCGACTGACACGTACGGAAAGCTTTATTGTTAAATTTAATAGTATAAAAATCCGTATTCGGATAAAAATTTTAATTAAAAATAATTTTGGAAAACATTGGCAAGGAGGAGCAAAAGGGAATATCGAAAGATATATTGATATAAGATATACTTGGTTTATTAATAAACGTGGTATTTGGAAACATTGTATTATACAATTATATTAACACAAAGCAAAGGATTTCATAATAATGATTCAAAATGGGGTCCATGCTACGAAGTGACAAGATGAGCAAGTGTCAAATGTACCTGCAACTGGAGGTTGTCTTCGATGTATTAATAATATAATAATATTATTAATTTTTATTAATAATATTATTAGATTTATTTTATAGTCTTAGCTTTCGGAATTTCCAGGTAATTTAAAAAATATTATCTCTGGATGCGCTATTGAAGAATTCAAGCAACCAAAGGCAGTCTATTATAACTCTTTGACATATTTCGCACCCCCCACCGAATAATATGGTAATGTGGTACTACGGTGGTTTTCGTTTTATTGTACATTCGATGTTTAGAGCATTAATTACGTCTTGTAATCTTTTTCGTATTTTTTCTATATATTATGTTTATAAAAGTACGAGGAGGCTCCCAAAATGTTATGTTAATTTGCAGAAATATTCTGGAACAGTCACGCATACTATCAAAATGGAACTTAAGCATATGATTTATTGGATCCATTTTCTTTTCATGTGCAAGACAGTTACGTAATTGGAGCATTTTCGCTCGATTCATTTTTCTTTCGAAAATCATGTCTTTTTAAAGATTTTTACATTTTTTTTCAAGCTATCTCGTCTTTTATGTCTAAAATAAGCATTCACAGTAAGACAATATATGTAGTTTATTATCCAACCACAATATATTTTTTCTCTAGGCCCATTATTACTTTAGTTATTAACGAAATAAGAATTGAGACTTACGACGTTTAGTTTCGTACTCGAAACGATCAAAGAGCGCACGCGATATTCAACTTTATTTCTGATCCGTTAGCGTTTAGCACAAAACGGCCGAACCGGTTTCTCAGTGTCGCGCTGTGCGCCGTCGAGGGAGGGTCTGTTTCGCTCGCACCCGCGCTCAATACGTAATTTATTTAACAGTTATTTCATATTATAACGTATTGCGATATTATGGGAAACGAAGACAATAAAAGATATGTTCAAAAGAGAAAGAAAGTCGAACGTTTAAAAAATATTGCAAGAATCATGAGAGAAGCAAAACGGTACGTATTTTTTGAATTTCTAAATATTATTTTGACGTAACGTCTAATACCAAATTTACTTCAATTAGGTACGCAAAAATGATCACAATTGACATACATACCAATGCAAAATAAATTTGATTAGAATGCAGCCATAATATTGTCGATCATCTGTTCAATGACAACGTTGCGTCTGACATTGTGAGAACATAGCATGCTATGGAGGCGATTTGATTATTATAAATAAATATTTTACCCCAAATTTATAGTTTTCTTTGGCAGTGTTACAGACACCCATCCAAATTACTGTATCGGGACAACCTTCTGGAATCTGCTGTTGGCTGTCAACAAGGTGACCCCCTCGGGCCAGTGATATTCAGTTTAGCTATTCACCCGATTGTTCGACAGCTAAATTCTAAATTTAACGTTTGGTATCTTGATGATGGAACCTTGGGTGGCGAAGTAGATACTGTTTTAAATGATTTAATTTCATTAAAAAATCAATTTCATTCCATTGGCCTTGACCTAAACTTTGCAAAATGCGAACTGTATTTAGCGGACTGCACCAACAGACAACTGACTATTCCTAAATTTAACGCAATAGCCCCTAACATCAAAATTATTGAAAAAAGTTCTCTTCGTCTCCTTGGGTCTCCAGTCTTCGAGAATTCCTTTCCCGATTTTATCGAGGAAAAAATTCAAAATTTCAATGATACTTCGGAAAGGTTGCTCCAAATTAATATGCATTCGGCCATCACCATTATCCGTTACTGCTGTTTCGGCCCAAAATTAAAATATTTCCTACGAGCTTCCCCTTTATGGAAGCACACTCATCTTTTGGACAAAATGGATCAAATTATCAGAAATACTATATCATCTATTTTGAATGTGGCTTTGGACGACCGAGCTTGGACACAAGCTTCTCTTCCCATTCGTATGGGAGGACTCGGCGTCCGCAAAATTTCTAGTATTAGTCTACCGGCTTTTATATCCTCGGTCCACGGCACTGAGAAATTAATCAGGAATATCCTGGCTTCCACACTGATTGATTTTGACGTGCCGTGCTTCTCCGAGGCTATCAATGCCTGGAAACTCGCTTGCCCGAATTCTGAAGAACCTGACCATCCATTTTCCCAGAGACGGTGGGACGAGCCGCTCTGCAGAATAGTTCAGAACAATTTACTGAACACGTCTGTCACTACTGCAGAGCGTGCGCGTCTGCTGGCTGTGGGTGAGTGGGAGTCGGGTCTTTGGCTTCAAGCACTACCGTCGTCGAGCATAGGCACATTACTCGACGACACTACTTTCCGCCTCGCTGCTTCTCTACGCCTAGGCGCTCCATGTTGTTCTCCTCATAGCTGTCACTGTGGTGAAGTTGTCAACAACCTTGGACACCACGGCCTGTCATGCAGTCGAAGTGCAGGCCGTTTTGCACGGCACGCGAACTTAAACGACATCATCCGACGAGCTCTTGTCACCGTCGGCGTTCCAGCTTTATTAGAACCCAATGGTTTGGTACGCGACGATGGCAAGAGACCGGACGGCATGTCTTTGTTTCCATGGAAGATGGGTAAGCCCTTAGTGTGGGACGCAACATGTGTCGATACACTTGCGCCATCCCATCTTCCTAGCTCGTCGTGCTGTGCTGGGGCTGCCGCTGCGGCTGCAGAGAACCTCAAGCGGCGTAAATATAGTAACCTTATTGGTAACTATATTTTCGAGCCGTTTGGGGTTGAAACTCTAGGACCGTGGGGTCCGAGTGCTCACAGCCTTTTTAAGGAAATATCAAATCGCTTAGTTGACACTTCCCGTGACCCAAGGGCTGGCTTTTACTTTGGCCAAAGGCTTAGCGTTGCCATACAACGTGGCAACGCCGCCAGTCTCTTGGGTACATTACCAGTTGACAGCGTTGAGGAGGAGTTTTTTGACGCCATTTTTTAAGTTAGTTAGTTAGTTAGTTACTTTAGTTTATTTTAATTTATTAAAGTATATATCTTATAAATGACAAATAAAATATTTTATAAAAATATCATTATATATTATAAGGGGTATAACAGTTGTGTATTGTGTTTTAGCTTATATTTTTACATTCAAATAGGTACCTATATATTGTTATTAAATTGTTAAAGGTATTTTATCCGAATAATTATTAATAAGTAAATACTTTTAGGAAGAAAAAGAATGACCAAAAACAGGGAAAATCAATGCAGACGCCTACTTTTTCTGTTCTAGCGAATTACGAAGATAAGTAAATACTTCTATTTTTATTTAATAATTAACTATTCTTTTCTTTTTAATAATATACTATCACTAATTCGCTGCTTTTCTTTCGCGTAAAATCAAATTTTGATGGTAATGGTGATGACAATGATGTTTATTTTTAAGGTTTGATGCTAGCAATAACTATGAAAGCAGGCATGGGGATTCTTCGCCATCATCCAGCCTCGTGCATGTACCTATGATATCAAATAACAACATTTCTACTAATGCTATTTCCGATGTAAGAATAAGGCTTATACTTGATACTTAATACTCGTTGCCAGCTTGATTTGCTAAACGTAACAAATAGCTTATTTCAATAGTCCAGTATCTATTTACTTTAATATTTAGGGTCAAATTGAAACTTAATTTTTTCAGATTTTAGTCCAGGAAAAATCTGATTTATATAGAGATAGAAATTGCTATAAACTTACAGTGAAAATTTAAGTTTCAGCTCAGTTTTCGGTCCTTTTTACTTTTACTGCTGATCAGCATGCGAGTATTTGGACCGCATGGATTCTTATTGTTTATCATAAGTATTTATAATTATGTACTAGCTGTCCCGGCATGCGTTGCAATGCACCTTTTCCTACCCTACCGTACCCTTTTTACCGACTCTACCTATCTATCCTATCTACCTACCCTACCCTACCCTACCTATCTATCCTACCTACCTACCCTACCCTACCTACCTATCCTACCTACCTACCCTACCTACCTACCCTACCTACCTACCCTACCTACCTACCTACCCTACCTACCTACCTACCCTACCTACCTACCTACCCTACCTACCTACCTACCCTACCTACCTACCCTACCTACCTACCTACCTACCCTACCTACCTACCCTACCCTACCTACCTACCTACCCTACCTACCTACCCTACCTACCTACCTACCCTACCTACCTACCTACCCTACCTACCCTACCTACCTACCTACCCTACCTACCTACCCTACCTACCTACCCTGCCTACCTACCCTACCTACCTAGATTTAAACTATCCTATCTCACAAGTTGGATCGAACTGCACATGGTGTGCGAATTTTATTATAATCGGTTAAGTGGTTTAGGAGTCCATTGAGGACAAACATTGTGACACGAGATTTATATATATTAAGATTGTTATTTCAGGTTTGTAATGTACTAATTGGAAGGCGCATTATTGATATACATACATTTTTTGATAAATGAAAAGAGGTGGCTGATCACAAATCCCTTTTTAAATGTGGATTAAATTCGGTTCAATTGGTTTCGGAACAGCAAAATGGTCTTTTTTCTCGACTGAATTTGCAGTGCATGATGTGCAAAAAAAAGTTCTAAGTTTTCGTCTATATAACTTGGTAGACAATATGAGGCAGTGGCTATAGAACAATTATCCAGCCTAAAAAATATTAAAATCGAAAAATGTGAGCTTTTCATCGACGAAGTCCTTCCTTTTCTAGGAGCTACTCCAGATGGAATTAGTAATGATATGGTCGTTGAAATAAAATGTCCTATATCCCCTTTTAAAATGGGGATCGATGCCGCAATAGACCAGAAGAAAGTTCATTTTTGGAAAAAGAACAAAAATGGTGAAGTAAGTACTAATTAACTGGGTTCAAGGAATTAGTGACTGTAACAAAGTTACTTTGAATTCAATATAAACATAACAGACCCTAGTTATCTTGTTTCTGTACATTTTAGTGATACATGACCGCCATAATAATGAATATATTTGCAATGCAATGTATATATTGGACGGCGCGGTTGGCGCAGTGGCTGAGCGATTGACTGCTGCGCTGCGTGTCGCTGGTTCGATTCCCGCACGGAACAAATATTTGTATGACCTATGGTAGTTGTTCTGGGTCTGGCTGTTTGTGTATGTGAGTTTGAATGTTTGTAAACGCACCTACGAAACAGGAGAAATTCCTAGAGTGGGGCAACGTTTCTGTAAGAAAAAAAATGCACTCATCAATATATATTTGCAACGCACTCATTAATACCTTTCATTTGATACCATACATGATATATTATGTGCTAACATTTTTTTATTGTGATGGACAAGTTTTTAGCAGTTTGTCCATTTTTTTACGTCACATGGCCTATATCACTTACGATAAGTCGATTGATGTAACGTTTAGTCGCAGTCGGGTAATTACAGATAGGTGTAAAGATGTATTTTTGTTTTCAGATTAATATAAACAAAAAATCAGACTGGTATTATCAAGCTCAAGGTCAGATGCATATAACAAAAAAAACAAAATGCCTATTTGCTGTATGGTACGGAGATAACAAATTAAAAATTGAAGTACTGGAAAAAGATGACGAATTTTGGAGAAAGGAGATGGAACCTAAATTAGTCTCTTTTTATATGGATTGTTTGCTGCCTGAATTGGTAGATCCATTATATCCAAAAAAAAATGATACGAGATCCTGAATATGTTATCAAACGAACAGTGCAAGATGAGAATTGCTTAGGAACTTTAAATATTTCTGATGCGCCAGTACCACAGTCAAGAAGGCTAGATTTTAGTAAATTTTAAACTCAAACTCAAATTCAAAGCATTTATTTCAATTAGAACATTACAGGCACTTTTTAAAGTCACAGAAAAAACAAAGAGCGAAGCTACAGTCACACACACAAGGCATAATAACTTGTGAAAGTACTGTAGTTGCCCATTCCAAGGCGTAGATCTCTATGGAGAAGAATGGGCAAGAAACTCCCTACAAAATCTTGGTTACATCATTCATGTGGATACATTTATATAAAGAAGTGCAAGCTAAGAGCGTCCAGAGTAAAAAGATCATTTCAGTCAAAAGATCATACAGTTCAAAAATAAAAATAAACCGTGGCAGCTAAGAGATGACCAGTCCCTACTGACAGCGCCCGTTCACGAACATGACGCATGGATCTGCACCAACTCAACCATTTTGAAGGGAACTAAATGATCCGACACACCCGCCACCATCAGCGAGACATTTGAGTGAGCATGACATTCTCTCAACCGCCAGGACAAATTCGAGTCAATGAAAGATAACCAAATGTAAATGGTAGCTTTACAGTACATAGTACTCACATATTATGTGCTATGCAATTATATAATACATTTAAATAATTTATTAAATTGCCGAATTCTATTATTACAAAGAAATTTTATTTTAAACTCTTTACCTCTCTAACTTTTTATCACTCCTTTTTTTGTAAGGGATACCTTTAATAAACAATGGTGTACAATAACTAGATATTTCTATAGTATGTAGTAGTTAGAGTGTATTAAAAAAAAATACGTAAACTATTTTATTTCCTAAAATAAATAAAGGCGTCTCTATTCCATCTAGTATGTTCGGTAGTCTCAACGCTTGGGTCGCTCGGGGGAAAAGAGTGCGGGGAGTGGGGGTGCATGTGGGCGGAGCTTGCGTGGAAATTATTTTAGAGTGCCTGGTCTTCCTAAAAATCTCAACACGCTTTTTATACGCATATCATATAAATCATAACAAGTTATTACCAGTGATCGGAGTAGGTAGATTGATTTTTGGTACTTGTATCATAAATGCACACAGAAAGAATAACATGGATAAGCCATTTTTCCGGAAAGTAATTCCGGTATTTCCGGATTCAATTAAATATTGTTAATGTTGGTAGTGATAATTATTACTACTCAATTCAAAATTTAAAGGAAGGTATCAAAACTAAATTAATTCATTATTTATCTGTTGAATAATAAAAACAAACACACCAATAATCCACCAATTCCGGAGGAATGTCCATAGTAATATAAACGTTTCGGATCAATGACCCCAGTTCAATCTACCTACTCCGATCACTGGTTATTACAGATTATGCAATCTTTAACTTTTTCGGTTATTTTTTTGTGAATTCGTGGACAATGTTGTGGCTTACATGATTGTGTAGTAAACTAGTACCATAAATATGGAATAGATTGTATATAAATGTATTTCTAAGTATTGAACTAATTTTAGAATCTCTAGTTAAGCTTGTCATTTAACTGTTTTTTGTCTCTAACAAATAAAATAAAATAACCATTTTATTCGCGTAAGAAACGCATATCTTGTTCCGCGTAATGGTGGCACTACACTTGGCATATCTGGGCAAATATTCGCCTTCTATCATTAAAACAAAGTAAACTATATCGCAATAGGCATAAAATACATTTTGGTTTGATCTATAATTAACTATAATTTTGATAAATACGCCACGTGAAGTTCCAGCGTAAAGTATAAAAGAATTATATTCGTGTATTATTTTTAATTACTGGATTTCGTAATGTCGTTTTACAAAATATGACAAATACTTATACAAAATCATAATTTCGTTTACTGTATCATAATAGTTAACTGACTGCAGCGAAGCCCAAAAGGAGGGTTATGTGTTTGACCTGTATGTATGTATGTATGTCCGTTTTCTATGTTCCCTCGTAACTCCTAAACAGATGAACGTATTTGGATAAATTATACGTCGTTAGATTCGTCTTGGTGGGGCGAGTGGAGTACATGGAAAAACAAAACAAAAACAAAAAAAAGGAAAATGAAAGTTTTTTTTTTCCTATACCATCGAGTGTGGGTATCAAAACGAAGGGTTTTAAAGGGTGGTTACAAAAATATATGCATAAAATTATATGTTTAAAAGTAATTCAAAGTGGCAAAACATATAAAAAGGGAGACTGCGAAATCTTTTACGTTACTAAACTAAAAACCTGGAGATAAAAATGTAGTAAACTGAGAAGCCCCCCCCACCCACGCCCCACGCCTCTACAATATTGTCATCTATTTCGACTTATTGATGTTATGTTTGATTGCAGACGTCTTGCATCAACATCATCAACAGCGGAGGTGCAGGAAGCAGGAGAGGAGAGGCTGTTTGTTGAAGTCCCGCCTACCACTGAGCTCGAAGCAGAAGGACCAGAGTGAGTATCTCGCGTTCACACGATGCATTGACACCGCTAGCAAGCAACGCTAGCTAGCAAGCAGTGATAGCCTAGTGGTGTGACCGTCGGACTGCCAAGTCATAGGTCTCGAGTTCGAACCCAAGGCACGCACCTCTGATTTTTCGGATTCATGTGCGTATAGTATAATTATCACTTGCTTTTCGGTGAAGGAAAACATCGTGAGGAAACCAGCATGCCTGAGAGATATATCTTGACGGCATGTAAAGCCAAGTCAGAGGCCCATGGGCGGCATAAAAACTCTGACACCAGGTTACGAACTAACCACACGATAAAGAAAGAGGAAGATTGACACCGCTGTAAGCTCCCGGCTCTGCCCGGCAGCACTCGCATGCTCGCACTGCGCAGCCTTGAACACCCATTAGTAGTTCACATTCTAACACATCATTAATAAATACCAATGGTAGGAGTCTTGTGAAAAGAGAAGCTCGTGGCTAAATAATAACAGCCGCTCGGGTCGATCTTTGAGTGACCACCCATTACATACCGAGTTTCCTCCGTGCCTCGGAAATAACATTAAGCCGTTGGTACCGGGTGTCATTTGTAGATCTTTGACAGTCGTTAGGTAGTCAGTAGCCCAAACAGTCCGACAACCAGTCTTACCAAGGGGTATCGTATTACCCAGTACTAACTGGGTTGTGGAGGTCTGATAAAATACTGGTATTCAGCTGCATCCGGTTAGATTGGAAGCCAACCCCAATATAGTTGGGAAAAAGGCTATGCAGATGATGGTAGGAGTCTTGTGAGAAGTTTTCGAAGGTAAGATATTGGATGGTTATAAGAGTAGGGGATGTTCAAAACATTCCTCTAACGATGTTGAAAGAAAATGTTGTGAGGAAATCCTAGAGCCAAAATTTAGAAGAGCTGTTACATAGATGTATTGAATAACACGTCTGTTATCTTCTAGTGCTTCTAAACAGCAGCTACCATCGAATGAGGAAGAAGTTATCAAAGAGCCGAAGCCACCGCCGAAGCCACTGCCGAAGCTGCGCAACCGCCAACCTCCGATCCCGGCGACGATGTCGACCCGCTCGACTCTTCGAGGTACCTACGTATAATCGTCACCACCCCATTTTAATTTAATTCCAGAGGACCTGGCGAGGCGATGACTTGTGTGTTGTAGACTGATGTATAAGTAGAGTTTACAGAATGATTGCTAAACGGCTCGAGATCGTCCGGTTCCGAGCTGATGTGTGCATTGGCCTTTACGTGGATGAACTGGCTGGCAAATTGACAACCAGCGCAACTTGGTGCTCATATTGTGTGTGGTCTGTAGTGGTGCATCCTGTCCCCCGTTGACCCGTGCCGTAGTGCAGTGCTGCCGCTCCTCACGAATAGACTCATTATGTTCGCAGTGACCGAGGCTGACAAGGAGCTGCTGGCGGGGCTGGTACGCAGCCACCCAGTGCTGTACGACCCTCGCTACATTCACTTCAAGGACAAGGCGCAGTCGCACTACGCCTGGCAGGACATCAGCCGGACGATGCTGCGGACAGGTACCGGGATGTTCATACTTCTGATCACTCACGAACTGCACTAGCTCGATACTCCGCAAGCGTGGTATCGATATCTCCCTTTTTCGCAACTATGTTGGGGACGACTCCCAGTCTAATCGGATGTAGCTGCGCCAGCTGCATACCAATGTGTTCAATTCATGAGCTACTTCGCCACAAAGATGCGAGCATAAATCATTATTCTCGTCGAAGTCGACAGGTGATATTAGGTGTACAAGGGTCCACACAGTTCTGCCACGGCAGTGATTGTGATAAGCATTTTACTCTTTGGATTGTAGCAGCACTGTAGCGGTCCTAGTGGTTAGAGACGCTAAGGCGTAACGTATTCATCGGTATCAGATCAGCTCAGACCGTCTATTCACCCGCCAAAATATCTAATGCTTAAATAAGCAAGCTCCTTTCGGGGTTGCGGGACTGTTCGAAAGAGATACCGCGGCCCTGGAACAGAAAGGGCAAAGAAGGAAGATGGATGGGTTTTAGTCAGTAGAAGTCTGACACTCCCTTCCGCTCCGCCAAGAGCGGGAGGGGTCATTTGATGATTTCAAGTCAAATTGTATCATCTTTAAAATGAGACTTCTATTAGTGAATGGACTTAAACAATACTCTTAATAATGTTGTTCAAAATAATATTTATATATTTTTGTTTTATTTTAACAGATTCAGAATGCATATCCATATGGAAGATTCTAAAAGAGAGATACAAGGCAGCTGTGAGGCGGCGCAAACTAAGGATGGATCGAGGGCTCATAGTTAAACCATCAAAATATGAGGACTACATGTCGTTTGTTAAACCCTTTTTGAATAAAACTGGAGCCTCTGCAGGCGAGCCCTCCTTCGGAGATACCGCGCCTGGCCCGGAGCTGGCCGATCCCACGCGTTCAGGAGCTGTTCCAGCACAGCCACAACGGAACAATTTTGTGGAGTTTTTTAGAATTTTAGGTGTAACTGTAAAGGACTTCCCATTAGACGTAAAAAATCATGTGAAAAACGAAGTTCTTAAAGTAGTTAGTAATGCAAGGGAGTTCGTTTTAAGTAATACTACAGTGGAACAATTATTTGTGGTAGAAGATATAAAAGAAGAACCTTTAGAATCACAAGAATAAACGTCAGTAAATAAGTAATGTTTATTCTTATTGCCCCGTCTCCAAATAGAAAGCATCAAGCGATAGTAGTGCGAATACGAAAATGACAAAGAGCTACCACAATGTAAGTCGGACATGGTACAGGGTAAGCCTGGGCGGTACCTACACTTTATAGGTTCAAGAAAGCTTTGACAAAACACGTTGTTAGTAGTACATAGTTGCTGCGGGACTGTTCGAAAGAGATACCGCGGCCCTGGAACACAAAGGGCAAAGAAGGAACATGGATGGGTTTTAGTCAGTACGAGTCTGAGACTCCCTTCCACTCCGCCCAGAGTGGGAGGGCTCATTTGATAATTTCCCATCCGAAAAAAAAAGGTTCAAAGATTGGAGTGTGTAGGCAGTTTTATCTTAGTACTATGTATATCGATTTCTCAGAAAATAGTGAATGCAGTGTCTGAAAAGGATTTGAATGATAACAACGTACAATGAGCATCATGAAGAGAAAAAAGCTATGAGAAGAGCCAGAAAAATTGAGATTCAAATCCACATGCCTTTGTGTTGTGTTTTAACATTCAAAATGTTCTAACTTGGTGATGGTCAAAATGAAGGGGCCAAGTCTCCAAAGTCTGTCATGCATATGTGCTTGGTCCCTCCATCTTGATATCATGATTGAGGGACCAAGCATTTCCAAGCAGGACCAAACTGATAGACTACTCCCTGGAATGTTCTACATACATTGTGTTGTGTTTTGACATTCAAAATGTCCACTGCTCCATGTGTCCTCTGCTGAAGTCAGCGGTTTTTCTACAAAAGTAAGCTCATTTGTTTACAATTTAGCAGCCCATTTTTCGAGAACAATAAAATCTTAACGGCTATCCTCTGAATATCATTATGAATATTTATTAAATACAGAACGTGTAGCTTGTTTATTTAACTATGCTAATATATATATTTATTTGTCCATTAACCTAATCTCAAATGCTACAAAATCATACCAAATTATGATAAGTGTAAATCCATGATGTTCCGTGTTCCACGTGGCTCCTCAATCCAAACATTTGGATTGAGGAGCCACCTTTATGTTCATTGAACTATTACACTACAAATTCGAGGATTGATCCTACAATATTTTTAAACTTACTACTAAATAAGAATATTAATTTCATTAAGATACGAAAAGTGGCTCCTCAATCCTTACGGACATATATAATCAAAGAGCAATGGAGCGCAGCATTCTGGGTGTAAAGAGAGCTGATAAAATACGAAACACTACGCTGCGCTCAAAAACAGGGATCACAGACGTAGGCAAAAAGGCTGCCAGACTGAAATGGGATTGGGTGGGTAACGTGAGCCGCATGCATAACGACCGCTGGGCAAAGGTCTCAACACGATGGGTGCCTGAGGATGGACGGCGCCGCCGAGGCCGGCCCAGAGGAAACGGTGGCGAGATGATTTAGGCGCGCATCACGAAGGCTGGTTCGAGGTGGCACAGGAGAAGAGTACCTGGAAGGATATGGGCGAGGCCTTTGCCCAGCAGTGGGACATACAAGACGATAAAAAGAAACAGTAATAGAAAGGTAAACGAAGATCGGGTGGAAACGGGCCAAGTAGCGTCGGTGAACTAGACCTATATTTACTTGAAGCTGATATGAAGAGCATAATTTTTGTTATGTCGTAAAAAAATCCTCTACGGAGAAAAAAGTAATTGATCTTTTAAAATGAACTATGTAATTAACGTTTGGATTAATTACAGCGTCGGTGATTAAGACATAATATTATGTCGGTCAATAGAAGAGGGAACAAAACAAATCGGAGCCGGGAGAAAAAATTTAAACGCCATAATGTTCTGTTACTGACAACAAAATCTTTTAATTCAAGAGATACAAGAGGTATATGTAATTGATTTATTGGTTTAACGCCCCTTGGAAAGAAAAAATTTAATTTGTCGCAGGGACATGACGAGGATTACAGTCGTGAAGATTTTGTATCTCGAGAATTTAGCAAACAGATGGTTTTCAATAACTAATGCGACAAACAGTGAACATGTACTGTGCGTACCCCTTAAAGAATTATAGTCATGAAGATTTTCTGTCTTCAGAAGTTAGCAAACAAATCGTTTTCAACCCGTATTGAGTAATGAGACCAACTGTGAACTTTCCATAGGTACGATGAAACTTGTCTGCTCACCCCTTAGAATTTATTATGGTGTGAAGGTTGAGCTTATGTTTATCAGTGATGAAGACTTGATGAAGGCTTAATATTACCCGTATTGACCAATATCACTTGTATAATAATCCACCTTATCATCATATCATCTGCCTAGCCTTTTCCCAACTATTGGGGTCGGCTTCCAGTCTAACCGGATGCAGCTGAATACCAGTATTTTACATGGAGCGACTGCCTATCTGACCTCCACAACTGAGTTAGTACCGGGTAATACGATACCCCTTGGTAAGACTGGTTGTCAGACTTTGGGCAACTGACCACCTAATGACTGTCAAAGATCTACAAATGACAGCCGGGACCAACGGCTTAACGTGCTTTCCGAGGCACGTAGGAAACTCGGTATGTAATGGGTGGTCACCCATCCACAGGCAAACTTAGGCAAGCTCGGCTTAACCTAAAGATCGACCCGAGCGGCTGTTATTATTTAGCCACGAGCTCCTCAATAATCCACCTCATTGCTCTTAAATAAAAGGAGGAATTCGATTTACAAAACGCATTAGATTTCCATGAGTTTTGGTTATTGAAAAGCATCAAACTGAGTAAGCTAGCTAGTAATCAACTAACCTTCTTGGACCAGAGTCTATAGAAGTCTGCCCGATCTCCTTTGTTTGTTAGTTTACATGTATGTTTGTAGGTAGGGGGTAATCTTGAAAACTACTGATCCGATTCCGACAATTCTTTCACTAACGGGAAGCTACTTTATCCCCGACTGTTATAGGCTACATTAAAAACGTTCCCGTTGATTACATAATGGGAGCGAAGCCGCGAGCAGAAGCTTGTAGGCGATAAATATTGAATGGTTTATAGGTTCATAGCGTGATTTTGCAAGTCGGGTTTTGATTTTGCACTTATTTTTTACCCGATTACTATCTATCGATATTCGCTAAGGGTCTGTGTGGTGACGTTTTTTTTTTAATAAGATATGATATTTCATCACGGTGACATAACAATATAGTTGGCAACAGCCTTTAATCAGAAGGCATGCAAAAGTACAAAATAAGTACATTAGAGATGCTAAGTACATAATAATAAAGATAGACAATGTCAATACTTATAAAGATTAATTGACTATAATTACAATTTAATGCCTAATAGTTTTAAGTATGAAATGCAAGCAGCTGCAGTCGCGGGTAAAGAACTAGTATGTATCAAACTCATAACTTTATATGAAGTCCTTTGCTCTGCGCTCCTCTTGGTTTGTACTTTGCGCTACCCAGTGCGCGAAGCAAGTTTAGTTATTATTATTATAACATTCAATGGGCCGATGGATGGCAATCGTCGATCTGTAGCCGGCACGCGGCCGGCCGCACCGAAGCGCCGCGCGCCGCGCCGCTCCCCCACGTGCCTCTCCGCCGCGATAGCGCTACATGTGCGAGTGAGAGGCGAGCCGCGCGCCGCCACGCGTCGCCGCGCGGCTCCCCGCGCGCCAGTCACCAGTGTGCTGCCGCCGCCGCCGCAGACAGCGCAACACGTTATCGAGTCTGATAATAATATGCAATACCTGCTGAGGAAGTGCTGATAGTGAGCGTCGCGCGCTGCGCGCCGCGTCGTGCATCCCGTGCTCGAATAGTCGCGTGTCACGGCCCCCGGCTTTGCCAAAAAAGGTAGTTAAATTAACAGAAACGAAATTACAATTTAGAATGAAGAATGTTAACTAATTTTGATTATTAGCACTCCATATTCTTTGTCAAAAATAAAAAAATACTAGTTAGAAGTAAAACAAGTTGTCGTCACGTCATCGCACAACACGCTCAGTCTGGCTCACTCAGTCCGCTCGCGGTCGCGCGCCCTTGTCGTCGAAATTATACCTAAATACTTTTAAAAATGTCCAATCCAAATACTAGGAAATCATGTGTTGTGCCTAAATGTAAAAACACAACTATCAATTCGCCGGAAAAGTTGTTTTTTATAGTTCCAAAGGACGTTAAAATGCGAAAAAAATGGATAAAAGCTATGAACAGGTTAGATCCATTTGGAGATAAAAGTACAGTTTATTGTTGTGAAGATCATTTTGACGTAAGTATATACGTAGAAATCATATTTTATTTACATAAGTAATAATAGTTATTTTCATCTTATAATGAAACAATTTCTAACCGGATTAATTGCGTGTTTATTGATTTTACATTGGCAGGAAAAATGTCAATAAGTCAATAAAATCAATAAGTACGCGATTAATCCGGTTAAAAATAGTTTCAATATAAAATCCAGTGATCGTGAATACCTAAGACATTACTATTATAATCTTTTGTAGTTTACATTTATTTAATACCTATAAACATAAAATCTGGTCAGAGGTGCAAAACCTTTGGTGTCAGAACTTTCTGTTATGTTTTTACATAGTATTACATATTATTATAATATCTTGAGAACAATGCAGCTGTTTTGCGTTATCCTTTGTTTTCTAAACAAGTTTTTATCTATACTAGACTGTGCCTACTGCTCTGCTCGCGTAGGCTATGTGTAGATGGCTTATAAGATTTTTTCTTGTTTTAGATTGAAAATGATATGGAGAACTATACTAAATATAAGTTGGTCGGGGGAAGAATTAAACTAAAACCGGGTATAGTTCCACACACATTCAAATGTCAACAGAAAAAGGAAGATAAACCTCAGAGATCTGCAGTGCAAAAACGTAATCGTATAGAATATTTTGAGAAACTATTAAATAAAGATGAAACTTCGACGTTAGAAAAACCTGAAGAGATATTTGTTGTTAGCTGTGAAGAAGAAATAGTAATAGAAGATGCATTGAGTTTTGGAAATAATAATAATAATAATATAATAATAATAAATCATTTATTTGCAAAAAACATGGTATACAATGGTGTTAAATAAAATTAAAATAGTTCAAACATGTTTTGCTAAGATAGAACATAGCATGCAAAATTTTAGGGTTTAGCAAAATGTTACATACAAGGCATCAATATTTTTTATCCATGAATTCTTTTAGACTATAGAAATTACATTCATTTATCCACTTGTGCAATTTAATCTTTAATAATCTTGAATTTAATATTTTGAATTGGCTTGGTATCTTGTTGTAAATACGGACGCACATAGCTAGACAGTTTTTGTTATATTTGGCAAGTCTTGGCAAATCATTTAATACTAACATAAAAGGATCTCGTCTGTTCCGAGGATTCACATCGTTTGCTGTTTTAAATAGTTCTTTATTCCTTACTACGAACACACACATTTCATAAATATACAGAGATGGCAACGGTAACAAACCAAACTTTTTGAACATTGGTCGACATGAGTCATCAGGTTGAAGTCCACATATTGCTCTGATGCACTTTTTTTGAGCTATAAATGCTCTATTGAGATCGGTGCTGTTACCCCACATTACAAGCCCATAGCGCAGTAGTGATTCTACATACGCGTGGTATGACATAATGGCAGTTTTTATGTTCGTAACATTTTTAACTTGTTTCAGTGCGTATACGAATTTATTAATTCTAGTGCTTACATTATCTACATGTTCTTTCCAATTTATATCCTTGTCTATTACTACGCCTAAAAACCTTGTATGTTTTACCTCTTTGATTTTATTTATATTAAGTTTGATATTGTTATTGCCTTTCACAAATACATTAAGTGTCGAATTAGAATATTTACAATTCGTTTATCAATGCTTCTTCACTAACGTACATTGCACGCTGCACCACTTGTATTATCAACACGGTAATGGATAGTAATCTTAATACTATACGGGAATTAGATGACAGCGAAATTTCGAAGTCGGCTATTGTCAACATTGAAGAATTGCACAACTACTTACAGTATGATAACTACAATTTGACAGTAGTAACCCAAAATATCAGGAGTGTCTATTCAAACTTCGAAGACTTACAGCTAAACTTATCACAAATAAAACATAGCATAGACGTGTTGATGTTAACGGAGTGCAGGCTTAACTATCACAGACAGTTACCATTGCTTGATAACTACACTTCGTACTATACTAAAAATCAACTTAATCAAAATGATGGTGTGGTAGCATACGTTCGAGACGGCCACCTGGCCCATGTTACTGAAATCAATATTTCACATGCGTCAGCTATTCAGGTATCAATTTCTAACTATACCATCATAGGCATCTACCGTTCACCCTCTAACCTTTGTGCTGATAACTTTATAAATTCATTGAATCTTCACCTTGACTCTATAATGACACATAAAAATATTATAATTGTAGGTGACATCAATATTAATCTAATAATCAAGAATTCCGAAACATCTCAACAACGCAGTAACAGACTAAACTATTTAAATATGTTAGCGTCACATGGCCTGTTACCAGGGCACTGTTTACCTACTAGAGAACAAAGTTGTTTGGACCATGCACTTATAAAAATTGACAAAGCTTTGAGCTCAGCATTTGTGGGTGTTATTAATACCTCAATCACAGACCACGCAATGGTATTAATAAACATAACCCGATCGCTAAAGATTAAAAAGTCCGCCAAAACCAAAACTGAAATTAATTTTGATAGTGCCTACACTTACTTGATAGGTACTGACACGTCATTTTTTAATACATGTAATGACCCTGAGATCATAGCTTATAAATTTATAGAGATAATAAAAACTTCACTACTATCTAACACTACAACTAAGTCAGTCCCGAGTGGAAGACGGGTTATCAAGCCTTGGATGACTGCTGGTGTACTTCGATGTATCAACCTCCGTAATAAAATGCAAGTGCAAACTAAGAAAGATTCCTATAATATAATACTACAAATAACTTTCAGACGTTTTCGTAATTTTTGTACAAACTTAATAAAAAAACTAAAAAGAAAATCACAAAGAGAACAAATAACTATGTCAATAAAAAATCCTAAACAGCTCTGGCTAAAAATCAACGAAATTACACAATTTAAAACCCCTAAATCAGACAATTCTAACCTACTTAAAATCACACCACACCCTCTCGATTCTCTCAACCATGTTAATCAGTTCTTTGTTACAATTGGTAAAACATTGGCGGAAGATGTAATTAAAAAATCTAACCTCTCTAATCCCAGCTCTTCTTACCTAAGGAGTGAACAGCATACTACGTCATTCGTACTACTTGACACTGACCCGCAGGAAGTGGATGACATACTCATGAGTCTCGATTCTGAAAGCTCACCAGGCTGGGACGGTATACCCACTAAATTTTTAAAAATATCTAGGGACTTCATGGTACCTCTAATAAGCCAACTAGCTAACCTGTGCTTTAAAACCGGGATATTTCCTGAGGCTTTAAAGCGATCTTTGGTTACGCCTGTGCACAAGGGGGGGGACCGGAACGATGTCAACAACTATCGACCTATATCAGTTATATCATGCATCGCAAAAATTTTAGAAAAATTACTAAATAACAGATTAATTAGTTACCTTAATAAACATAATATTTTATCTTCCTCGCAATATGGGTTCAGAAGGGGTCTATCTACACAAGACGCTGCGAAGGCACTAACTGGCGATATAGTCAATAATGTAGACAAAGGACTGAAATGCCTTACAGTATTCTTAGACCTAAAAAAGGCATTTGACACCGTCTCTGTCCCCATCCTTCTGCACAGGCTTGAAACAATCGGCATTAGAGGTACGGCTCTTTCTCTTTTCGGTAGCTACCTATCAAACCGAAAACAGCAGGTTAGGGTTGGAAATCTAACTAGTGGAGAAAAAATGGTATGTTTTGGAGTACCCCAGGGAAGTGTGCTCGCCCCGACGCTTTTCCTGATTTATATAAATGAGTTGTGTAATATCAGGAACAGTGGCGGACGAGTTTTTTCATATGCAGATGACACAGCAGTAGTTTTCGCCGGGGACTCTTGGGCTTCCGTGCGTGCTGCTGCTGAACTTGGATTAGCGGTAATAGCAAAATGGTTAAATACCAATCTCTTAACCCTCAACGTATCCAAAACTAACTTTATCTGCGTCACTCCAAATCAGAGGACACAGCCAGGTGCTGATTTTGGAATCGTGATCCATGAGTGTGCAACCCCTCATTATCCTTGTAATTGTCAAAGCATACAGAGAGTTAGTTTCACTAAATATCTTGGAATAACCGTTGACCAAAGACTATCATGGCATACCCACATTGAAAATACCATGGCCAGGGTCAGAAAATTTATATGGATTTTTAAAACGCTACGACATGTGATGCCACCGTTGCTACTCAATAAAATCTATACAGCTCTGGCACAATCGGTCATCACATACTGTATACCGATCTGGGGAGGGGCAACCAAGACCAAATTTCTAGACCTAGAAAGGGCTCAAAGGTCTCTCATCAAAGTTATGTACTTTAAGCCCTTTCGTTACTCTACGGACAACCTTTATAAGGTTAGTAAGCTACTGTCTGTAAGGAAATTATACGTATTGAACATAACCATACATCTTCACAAGACCCTTTCATTTGACCCATCTAAGCTAGATAAAAGACGTAAAGACATTGTGGCTCACTCCCCTCGGGTCCGTACGGTTTTTGCCAGGCGTCAGTTTAACACTCAATCTACTTATATTTATAACAAATTGAACCTCAAAATGAATATTTACCCCATGTTGCGGTATGAATGCAAAAATACTTTATCGGAATGGTTAAAATCACAAACGTACGATGAAATTGAACTTTTATTAACCAGAATTTGCTAAAGTAATACCTGTAAACAATTTTAACATACATAAAACGATCAATCATTAAGACACCTAGGTACTCATACCCACAATCGGCATATCCACCTTTCACACACGCACACATATTCACAAACCACACAAACACACACACCACACACACCCACAAACACTACACATACCTGAACTTGCTAATTTTGTAACATACTTGAACCTAAAAATAGCCTTTATTAATTTTAATTATGTCTCAACATTGCAAACTGTAACCCAATGGGAAGTTGCGAGGTAACCCCAACACAAGTATCCTTATAACTTAAAGGGGCTGCCTCAATTTTGTGCTGTAGAACAATTGTATGAGAAACAATAAAAACTTTTTTTTTTTTTTTTTTTTTTTTTTTTTGTTATTATAATTATTCGATTGATTAAACTGAATGTACACGGATTTGTCTAAATTTATTTTCAAATGGTTCATGTCAAGCCAAAGCAGCAATGTATTTATTGTATTATTAATGTCGAACTCATGATCTGCAATGGTATTTTTCTTTTTATCAGTTGTCACTATAATAGAAATATCGTCTGCAAATAGTATGCATTTATGTTTGGTTACTTTTATGATATCATTTATGTATATAAGAAACAGAATTGGGCCTAGAACGCTTCCTTGTGGAACGCCATATTTATTATGTCGATATTCCGATGAGTAAGGTATCATATCTTTATTTTTGTTAATTTTATTGATAATGACACGTTGCTGTCTGTTACTTAAATAGGACGATATCCACTGAAGTGCAGGTCCCCTGATCCCAATAGTCTCTAACTTATGTAGTAATATGTCGTGTGATACTAGATCGAACGCTTTCGATAAATCAAAAAAGAGGCCAGTAGTTAAATGATTATTATTAATATTTGTAAGTATTGCTTTCACAAGTGAGAAAATGGCTAATGACGTGGATTTGTTTTTTTGGAATCCAAACTGCTCGGCACTTATAATCTGGAATTTATTGCAGAAGTCAATGAGTCTTTTATACATACATTTTTCATATATTTTAGACAAAATAGGAATTAAAGTTATGGGTCGATAGTTATTGATATCACATTTATCTCCCTTTTTGAATAACGGTTTTATTATGGATAGTTTTAAACTATCGGGAAAAGTTCCAGCTGAAAATGACATATTGATAAGATGAGTTAAGATACCAGTCAGTTCGTTACAACAGGCTTTTATGATTTTTGTGTTTATTTCATCATATCCTTCCGATCTGGTGTTGCATAGAGACATTATTTCCTGCCAAACCTCTTTTTCCAACATTGGTTTGAGAAACATTGAGTTGGCGCGTTTATTTTGCCTAGAGTTTTGTACAGTACTTTGTTGCGGTAGCATATGCGTTACATTTACATAATGGTCGTTGAATATAGTAGCCATTTCTACAGGGTCTGTAACTACAGTATCATTTAACTTAATGACTTCTATATTGTCTTTGGGGGTAGTATTATTTATTTCGTTTTTAATGACAGTCCAAGTAGCTTTACATTTATTATCATGTGTGTTAATATATTTTATGTTTGAGTTCTTTTTTGAACCATAAATACATTTCTTAAGCATATATGAATAATTATTATATTTAATTTTATTAGATGAATTTTTATTTTTGTAATACATATAACGTAGTTTCCGTTTAGTTCTGCAACTTTGTCTTAGCCCTTTGCTTATCCACTTTTGTGTGTTTTTTGCATTATTATTTACCTTGACTCTTACCTTGGGAAAGC
Source organism: Noctua pronuba (assembly GCA_905220335.1). Classification (NCBI taxonomy): domain Eukaryota; kingdom Metazoa; phylum Arthropoda; class Insecta; order Lepidoptera; family Noctuidae; genus Noctua; species Noctua pronuba. The sequence continues at coordinate 2,369,191 of LR999911.1, forward strand.
AGAGATTGTAGAATAGGCACAGCAGTTCATGAAAATCATTGAATGCGGACTTTGCATCAGTGTTTAGATATATATCCGACCAATAAAGGCTTTGCAAGCATTCCTTGAATTTCCGGATATTGTCTAAGTTGTAATCTCTTTTATAAATGTGGTATATTGGTGCTTTTTGTGGTTTATGTTTAGTAGGAAAGCTAAGCATTTGCGCTGTGTCGTGATCTGAAAGATGCAGAGGTAATACGGTTGCAGTTGCATTGGCAATGTTGCTTAAAATGTGGTCAATACAAGACAATTTACGTGTAGGAACATTGATGTGAATTTTCAAATTATAATTGTTGGATAAGTCTTGCAATTCATTTGTGATGTTGCCTTTTTTTAGAGTATTTATATTGAAATCACCGGCTATAACTATATTTACTTTAGATTTGTATTTCTTTAGCAAATCGTGCAAAAGTTTGTGTAATTTTGTTATAAACTGAAGTGGATCCGATTGAGGTGTTCTGTAAACACATATAATAAGTAATCTACCACACATTAGTTCTATCCCGCAGACTTCAAACGTACTTTGTGCTGCAAAGCTTTTTACAAATGATAATTCTTTGTAATTGAATCCTTTTTTTACTAAAATGCAAGTGCCGCCCCTTTGTTTTTCTCTACAAAAGTTACTAGCCATTTCATAGTTATATATTTTGACATAACTTTCATAACCTTTTTTTATAAAAGTTTCAGATAGACATATGACATCTGGATCAATATTTGTATCTTTTAATTCCTGAATAGTAATTTCTAGTAGTTCTAGCTTGGATAATACACTAGCGATGTTTTGGTGAAATATTCTGAAATGTTGCGTTTTACTGGTTTTAGTCACGAAAAAATGAGTCTTTCTGGTTTAGGACCGGAAAGTAGTAGGGTATAGTACCCTTCCGCCCCTTGGCATTAGGTTGCGTAAAGGTGCTACTTTCAGGTGGCTTTGCAGATTCAGGACAACATAGTGTTTTAAAGTAGTAGGGAATTGTCCCTTTTTTTGGTTCATGCAGGCCAATGTTCAATTTGATACTTGATTTGGTACTCGCTATTCTCTTTCTAATTTCGCTTGGGTTCAAATATTTATCACTATAGTCTTTACAGTCTATAATAAAATTCAATGACTTACAAATGTCAGACAGGTTTGTGGATGTTTGTTTAACGAAGTGACATTTTTCGTACTTACTACAAATATTTTTTATAGCATAGTTTAATTTATTGACATTGAGATAGACATTATTTACGACGTTTAATACAATCATAGTGTTATTTTTAAATATATCCAATATAATTCGTAATTGTGACAAAATTAGGTTTAAGTTATGGTCATTTTCACCTACGCAAATTACAAGTATGTCGTTAGTTGTCAATTTTATATTTCTACAGTTAGCTATTATCTCGTTGCTCGGTGCATTTGGCTTCGTTTCTGCGAGCACTCTGTAGTTTTCAAACTGTGTATTTGCTCTTGCATGTGTGATGGCTGCTGCTAGCCCGACGCAACGCTGACTACCGAAAACAAATATTTTTCTCCCAGGAATCACATGTCGCCCACCCACGGCAGTGCAACTCTTTACACTAGCGACGTTCTCAATACTCCGCGTCGGTTCCTGAATGTCAATTTCACAGGCATTCTGACTACGTTGCATTAATATTCCTATACGCTCTGTAAGAGTTGCAATCTCCTGTTCTGCGATCTTTAATTGCCTTTGTAGGGTTAGGATTTCCTGTTTCAAGCGCAATATATTTACGTAGTCATTGGCTTCGACAATCGCTGTGGATGACGATGGAGAGGACGGTAAAGAAAGCACGTTGTTTTGTTGTGACAGGGGTCGCTTCTTTTTCTTAGTGCTTGTACCAGGACTTCGGAATATGGAGGATGAATGACACAAGGATTTCAAGGTATTATTTTCTGTACTCAACTTGTTTATTTGCTTGTGAAGATCAGTGTTTTCTAGCAATATATTTCCTAGTTCATTTTCTGTACTTTCTAGTTTAAGTGTAAGTTGAGCTATTGTCTCCTTCATTTCTGAGACTGATACTAAGTCAGTTACAATTCTGTCAACACTCCTTGATAATTTATTGGGGGAAGCATATGACTCATCAGAACGTTCGCAGTCGGTTAGTATGTGAGAGTCAAATAACTCTATGCTATTTTGAACTGGGGATAGAGATTTCAAAGTTTCATCATCTAGGCTTTTCTTCGTTGTTTGTGTTTGTTCCGCTGGCGCCGGGGTTTTGATAGAATTTAGTTTTTTGCGGACAGTAATGTTGGATGTACCATCGATATTAGCATATATTTTATTTCTAATACACACCTTGCATCTCCATTTTTTCTTAGCTTCTGCATCTTTGAGACGATATGTTGCTTCTGGATAGCCATCGCAATCAAACTCATATCTTTTACCACAGGCGGAACACAAAGCAGTACTTCGTATGTTAACATTTTTTTTACACTTATGACATGTTACTAGTGCTGCCATCTTGCGGGTGCTATTGCTCATATTGATTGATGAATTGATGATATTCGATGTTATGAATTATCCACAGAAACTAACAATTAAATTGCAGATAAGAATTTTGTAGTTTCCGAAAAGTGAATGTTGGAACTGAGATTTGAACTCGCGACCACTGGTGCGAGGTTACAACTGCAAAAGTAGACGCCTAAACCTCTGAGCCAACCATACAATCTAAAATTGTAGCGAATTTTTTGAGTAGTTGCGGCGAATTAGTTTCGTATGTCTAGTAACGAGGAAGGTTCAAGATCGCTATCGTTTGTGACGGTTGAAATTTAAATCACCGTATGAATCACTTTTGCACTTCGTTGTTATTGTTCGTGTTTTATACACACTTGTTTTGATATAACTGAATCAAATAATGTTGTAAGGGTTGTATTTTTGTTCTTTATCGCGTATTGTCATTTTTTGTTATTGATTTTCGAGTGCTTCAAGAATTTGGAGCTTTTTAGTCTTATTTTCACGGATTGTGTATAAATCTCGCAAATAACACTGTCACTTAGTTATTAGTCCTTATTTTATAGGTTCACTTAGTTTTTATTCACTTTTACATACTTTTTATAATATTAAAAGATATTTTTAACAGAGCGTTTTGTTTTACGTATGGCTAGACTCAGCGCCATCTAGCGAAAAAAAAATAATGATAATAATTATAACTAATAATGATCAGTGTTTGGAAATATCAAAAAAAACTAACTACACTACTACTCTACATTTAACCGTACATACATCGCCTACTCTTTTTACTTGGACATAATCAATAGCGTCACCGCCATCGCTGTCTCTTGCCGATCTGAAATAAGTTTCAAATAAAAATAAATGGCCTTACGTATTTTGTTAGTAAAAAAAATACAAATAAATAAAAAACGTTTAGTACATCTGTTCAAACATCTACACTTGCAATAAAATTAAAATAAATTAAATAAAATGGCCTTACGTATTTTGTTAGTAAAAAAAATACAAATAAAAAAAAGGTTTAGTACATCTGTAACGTTCAACCCACTACCACGGTAATATTATAATAAATAATATTACCGTGCCACTACATCTACATTCTAAGTACCTATCCTACTTCCTACTAATATTATAAATGCGAAAGTTTGTGAGTGTGTGTGTGTTTGTTATCTTTCACGCAAAAACTACTGAACGGATCTGGACGAAGTCTAGAATAACACATAGGCTACTTTTAATCCTGGGAAAATGTACAGTTCCCGAAGGAAACGGGGGCGAAGCTGCTGGCGGAAGCTAGTTTGCAATAAATCAATGGGGTAAGGTTTAGAATCGCGTCCTCCGAATTGGGAGGTGTGGGAGGTGGGAGGGGGGGGAGTTGTATTGTCACCCCCCATTTCCCCCCCCCTGCCGGAGGCGAATAGTTTTTTTTTATGAATTTTTAAAAACTCAATTTGGTGTTATGTTTGCTTAATTTTTTAATTAAATTTTTGACTTTATAAACCTGATTTACAGGGGAGAGAGTTGAGTTGTTGCCAGTCAACGTGGCGAAGTCGAGGGAAGCCCGGTCGCCGAAGCCCCGCTTCGCGGGGCTCCTACTTCTGAATGGTTTACAAAAAAAATAACCACGGATGGCGGGGTCTAATCGCTCGCTTCGCTCGCTCACTCGACCCCGCCATCCCCTTCTAACCTAACCTGTCCGAGTCGGGGTGCCCCAGGTCCCGAGCTCGCTTCGCTCGCTCTTGCACTGAATGAAACACGAAACACACTTTAATTTATAAACATAATTTATAGCTTCCACCATTTTAAAAAACCTTTGTTCCCACTAGTACCACCGAACTGTACCACCGGTGGTACAGTGTCTTTTCGATATTTCATTCAAAATCATATTATATTTATTCATAATAATATTTATTACGCATTTTGAGATGATTTTGACAGATGTAACGTCAAAAACGTTAGACTTTAGTTAAATATTCATTCTGTTTCACGTTTAGTTAGTGATTTACCAATATTTTTAGAAAATAATTTTAAATATTTCCGGCAGCTAAAATCGCATGGGGGCGCTTCAGATAAACCCCCTTGACCCCCCCACAGTGACAGAATCCTCGAATTCAGAGGACGCGATTCTAAACCCAACCCTACATATTTGTTGTCTCTAACGTAAAAAAATAATGGTAGGTGCTTTCTTCCATTACGACATTAGTTGGGTATTTTGTTTTGATAAAACAATTTAGAACAGATAACTATTAAGCATAAGTAGTAGCAAGGAAAGTTTACTTACCTTTGCATTTTTATTCCTCGCATTTCCTCGCATTTATCACTAATGATAAATAATGCGCAACCATTAATCCATCTATTTTAGGTAGATTATCCGATTGCCCTTTTTGAATCCTTCATCTATTTTATTAATCTAATAATATTTACTATTATTAGACTATTAACTTAATATGCGGACGAAAACACAACAAAATACTGCGCAAGCTATTACACCTACTATAACCGCTGGCTACTTGATACTAAGCGGGCCGCGACCCGCGCGGCGCGTTGTGAGATGACGTCACAAGCGGTCACGTGACTGTTAGCGGCACTCGATATTTTTCGAAACTTTGAATGCCTATAAAATCAAAACTACTAGGTATTTTTGACTACAACAAAAACAAGTGTATTTGTATACATACAGGCTTTACTGAGACAAAATTTCAAGCGATTTGGCATACCTAGTAACATTCTTCATTACTTATCTTAAAAGTAAATAGCTATTTTTTGAAAATCAGACACTTTTATTACCTATTTTTTAATTTTTCACCAGTTGACAAAATGGATGATGAAAAGTTGATAAATATGGTTCGGGAGCGAAGAGAACTGTACGACTTGAACCACCCGCTGTATGATGTCCGACCACGGAGAGACCTCGCCTGGAAGCAGATCGGCGAAGCGTTAAAGCTCTCACGTATGTATTACATAATGTACAGCCACGAGCACTAATATGTATACATTAAGCAATGTTCTAAAGCGATTTTCTCGTGAAGTAACGGTTTCTACTTTGGCTGCCAAAATACTGTGTTTTCGAAAACGTAAAACTAGAGAAAATCACTTTTAAAAGCTGCTTCGCGTATATGTCACCGTAAAATTGTAAATATCTTTAGATTATAATCTATCTCGCGAGATTGTAAACTGTCGAAAGATTGTGAACCGTAGCATACTGCTTACAATTTAACGCATTACTTTTCGATAGATTATAATCTATCGAAGCGAAACCGTCAAATTGTCAAATGACATGCGACGAAACGCACCTCGCGCGCTGATTGGTTGAAAGTCATGGTTGTGTCATTTATTACATTTATAAATTCCATCCTACAATTGACGATGCTGTGGAGTTTCTTAAAATTGCCCAGGCAAGATTGAATACAGTCAATTATTTATCAGAATTTATTCAAAGGGAACATATAAATAGAAAACGTACGATTTTCCTAAGCATTAATAACAGTGCTCCCCATCTAGATAATTTCCCAAGACTAACTTTAAGTGATTTAAGAAGATTTGCATTAGGATCCTACCAATTAAAACAGGCACGGTCCTATTATGGGGAGCATGTGCGAGCAAATGGTACTTATAGTGTAGAAATAAGCAATGAATTAATAGAAGAAGATTTGCCCTTAATATAAGGTCATAACAATTATTTAGTTAGGGCCAGAATTAAATCATGACATGTGAGCAGCAGGGTATATTATACATATTTACGGATAAGTAGAGAACAAAATAGGGCAAATTCTTTAGAGAGCATCATTGCTTATTACTGCAATTGCTTAGTGGAAAATCGTACAGTACGGTCGGTTTTATCAAGTCATTTTCGTTTAGCACCCTTTCTATGACCTTGAAGGCAATGTGGCTTCTGCCACAATACGCGAGCGAACGTAAATTCGCACATTACGTGGAACACTGGTAGGTATCGCCGCCGCAAACACGAGTACTTACATTGGTAGGGAGGGGTGAATACCCTGTATTGCCATGCCATGTTAAACGATTTGAAATCGTTATAATTTTATTTCACAGCTCGAGACTGCAGAGACAAATGGAAGCGGTTAAGAGACTGTTACAGGAGAGCTCAGAAGTTACGGAGAATGAAGTCTGAACAAGGAGCTAAGATTATTAAACGGCCAAAATATGAGCAGCTATTGACATTCCTCAACGCACACTTGAGGGATGAAGTGCGCAATGGACACTCCTCGGCCGACAACCCTGACTCCAGCAACGATGAGAACAGCATGACTGAAGATGCAGCCAGCCCTGCAGCCTTCGTGGACAGCCTAGCGCCATACGGCCGCACATCGGAGCCGGTGCAGGCGCCAGCGGTCGAGCCCTATCCCGTGCTCACGGACTGCGTCTACACCGCCCCCGTCGCGCCGACTCTGGCGCCGCAACGCGACAAGATCACCGACTTCTTCATGGGTCTGGTGGAAACTGTTAGGGATCTACCGGAAGACGTGCAGATTCAGGTGAAACGCGACGTGTTTAAAGTGATCAGTGACGCGGAAGAAATGGTTTACAAGTCAAAGACTGAGAATCCGCTATCGAGACTTGACTTTGTTAAAGAGGAAAACTAATAAACCATCTTTATTAATTCTTCTCCTTTAGTTCTGCCAACAGTTACTGTGGTCCCAGATGGGATGATGATGAGTGATTATGTGAAATGAAAACACTCGCTTTCCTGGACAAAGTGGATAATACATATACATATTGTCATATTACTATTTTCCACTTTAACAAGCACAGCACAAAGATTAAATTTTAATATTGTATGACGTATGTATGTTGAATTGATCTAAGTATTTAGTATTACATACCTAATTAGTATTATCACATATTCTATCAATATACATTTTTAAACAGACATGGTCACATTAGCTCTGAAAACGGGATATTTACCATATTTACTATTTGTTTTGAGTTCCCGATATTTCGGCGCTGTTGCAAGCACCATGATCACGGATAAACTGAAGTTATTGCGGGTGGGTGTTTATGAGCAGACAAATATGTCTACCCTCTTTCTTGTTCGTTTTTGCGCTCGGTACTGCTACCACTGTCACTCACAACTCGATTCCGTTCACGACACACGAAACTCACAGAAACAGAAGATGAAGTTCGCGAGCGGATACAGCGAGATTCTGTTCACGACACACGAACATTGCAGCAGCTCCGAAATATCGGGAATTCAAAACAAATAGTAAACATGGTAAATTAAATATCCCGTTTTCAGTATTAATGATAATTTTCTATCAATAGCTTCCCAACTAGCAAAATTTTAACTTACAAGTGTCCTAAGACCTATATTTTTTTACTCTTTTTTTGTTGTGTCATAATTATGACAATTGTCGAGTGGCTTTTTATTTATCTCACAGTGACCACACCCCCGGATACATGCGAATTTCATTAAGGAACATTCAGCTCAAGAATTTAAATCTGAAACACTCACCAAGGTGCTAATATTCCGGAACGAACTCGTTGAAACGGTCGACTCAATTCTCCACCGGTACAGCAGTGCCGAACCTGCCTGCTGTACATTGACTGGCGATATGGTCCAGCGCGGCGTGCCGCACTTGGAGCACACCATAGAGCCGACGCTGGCCAGCTCTCGCCGCCCAACGCCTGCAGCAGCCGGCATAGGCAACGACTTCCCGACGCCGCTCCCCCTCGTACGACAATCAACTTGGCCGCGTCTCAACCCGATCTGTAAAACTGTGAAGTGGAATTTAAACGCGCTTACCCGACATTTTAGTCATTATGAATGGCTCTTCTGTCTGCGCCTGTAAGGTGCGCGCACGTATCGCATGTGTGGAGGCGGCACGTTATGACGCACCCTTTGTTGTACTAAATGGGCTGCTAATAACGTCACCTCGCATTCAAAGCCCTCCTCTCCCTGCGCCCTCACCCTGCCCAAGCCTTCACTGCTGTCTTGATATCAGAAAAGTGGGGTCGGTGATGTGATCAAGTGATGTGTCAATATTGAGTACTGAGTACGGGCTCATACCTGCATCAAATGCTGCAGGCTGCATGTAATGTTAACATCTCACTCACGGCTCCTAGGTAACAGGCACTGTAGGTATAGTTCGGTTCAAACTTTATGGCGGCTCGGAAGTTAGCTGCGAGTGACAATCTGCGCATTATACAGTCAAGACGATGCGTCCTCTGCGCCCCGCTGATACCTAAAATTGTGTTCTGCGCAGCTTTACGTTAGATGTTCCGAGCCCCCATACATTTTGAACCGCTATACCTGCGCTGACCGTCATTCGCAGCTAACTTCCGAGCCGCCATAAAGTTTGAACCGAACTATACAAGGTTTTCTTATAGTTGTCTCAGCAGCAGTACGACGTCTAGATTTCTGAACGCTAAGTAGGCTCGGTAAAATCTCTGCCTTTGTCATGGTTACTTACCAGAGGAACTTACTAGACCCCGAAACTATCAAAACTTTTCATTATTTGAATTAGTAATGGAAGATGTCCTGGCAAACTTGCAGCCAGTAATACTTACCTAAGTCTAAAATTATTATTTGTGGTGATTTCAATATCAATATTTTAGAAGAAAATTCAAATAGCAGTCGGTTATTAAATCTTTTTAAGTCATTCGTATTCAGTAGGTTCATCATTCTGAGCCCGGCATAGAAATTTTTCATCGGTAATTAAAAAAAACAGCTGTTTCCTTCAAATGTGCAATACCTACACGGTAAATGTATGGAACAGCTGTTTTTTTTTAAATAACCGATTAAAATTTATATGAGTGGTGATGTACCTAGTACCTACTGAATACGTTGTAAGCAAAGACATTCAATTATAACGAGCTTGACAATTCCAAAACTTGTTACAATTTAGTAACAAATCGATCAGTCCAGTGCGATGCGTCCGCTTGTCAGGTCGCATTCATATGACATTGAACATTGAATAAAAGAACAATATTTTATAAAAATATGTTGCGCTTTGCGTTATTGCAAATCTCGATATGGTAAAACGAGTGGACTTGGATTCAGTTTATCTTCGCTGGTATTTTCTTTATTTACCCAGTATTTGGGATTTAAAAAATAATTTTCTGATAATAATCTAGAACATTGACAAAATTGCAATAAACGCCCTCTGAAATAAATAACACACACTGATACACTTACACTTGAAAATTAAAACTACCCGTATAATTTCATTACTTCCCTAGTTCTTTATTCACTTGTTTGATTTTAGTCAAATATTTTACAAAAATTTAATTAATCTTAGCAAGCTTTATCGATAATTTGATGTCATCCTAAAATGTAGCACCCCTATCACAGGTGGTTACTAGCGCGATCTACCGGGTACTAGCTGAAGTATATTCAAAAATTTATTTAAATTCGTGTTTTTTCTATTCATAGCTAGATGGCGCTACTGACGCACGACATCAATTTTTTGTATGAGAATAGTCCCAATGTCCGCTCTATTAATTCATTTAAATCTCTTTGGTTGTAAGTGTTTTCGCATCGCTGTCCCTTCCACCCCGTATAATTTGACAGGTGTACAGAAACGGACAAGGTACCTTTCATCCCGAAAAAAGTACTGTTCCCGAGGAAGACAAAATAACGTTCTTATGATAATAGATGGCGCAACGTGTCTTTCGTATCATGATTGAATTATATTATTACAAGAAGAGTACAACCCGCCGGCAAAAACTAATCTGACATAAAATAATTTATCAAACAAACCAAACTCAAATAAATAAATAGTTTACCTTATTAAATTTTAAAATTTTTCTATGGAAAATTCTAATGAGTTTATGTAGTTAAAATGCATGAGTTTAACAAGTTTAGCAAAAAGTAGGCATGGGTAATATCGCTTTTACACGATATCAAATCGTATCTATATATCGGTTTATAATATCGGATATCGCATCTATATATTTCAATACCTATATATTGGCTGAATCAGTATGGAACTCTGAAACGAAACTAGGTACTGTGGTTTTTAGGTTTCGGTTTGGATCGATTAATGTCATAGTTGTATTTTATTTCGTAACTGTATACTCGAAATCAGTGAATGTATTGTTTGGTAGTATTGATAGTATGGCACTCTGAAATGAAACTAATACAGTCGTTTCGGTTTTTTAGATTTAAATGTTTATCAATTATTTAATAGGTCAAGTTTATAACAGTAAATTGAACTTTCCTTCATACTTTTCTCAGGCTTAGGACTGACTGCATTACAAATAAGCGAGCGAGCGCGCACGCACCGCAAGGACACGGTAACCGAACTAACTATTACTATACCCGAATCAGTTTGAACCGAATATCATAGATCATACAATACGGTATAGTGTCTTGATCTGTGACGGTACACATCGCGCTATATTCGCTATACGTACGCGGATACCTGATATATAGATTCAGTGCCGTCCGATATATAGGTATTGGATATTGTGCCGATACATAGATATTGTATCTATATACGATTTATATCGCCCACTCCTAGCAAAAAGCCAGTGACAAGCAAAGCAAGTCTGACAGCTGACAGCTAACCTCACAATTCACTTGAATTCACTTCTATCAAAATATTATAACCTTTCATCCCGCAAGTTTCAATGAGTTTTATTAAATTAATAATAAATCATAACTTAATCTGATGATAAAGTTCATCAGCTTTAGTAATTCATAATTGCTAAGATTTGTTTATGATAACTGTAGTTGTTTTCTTATCTAAGATTTGATGAGCTCACGATATTTATATTTGGAGTTAACGTGAGTAACATTCGTTTAACATTGCGTAATAAACAAGCTCAAGCGACAACCAAAGCCTAAACAGGTAATCAATGTGTTGTAAATATTTGTATTCAGGTGTAGTGTGGAGTTGAACCGGCTGTCAGTGCGTAGTGCCATTGAAGAAGCGGCAAAAACTGTGTTCGGCGAGTGCGGCGCCGGCTCCCTGTGCGTGGACGTGCTAGTGGCAGAGCGCGGGCGCGCGCTGGTCCGCGTGCGCACCGGGCACCTGCGCCGCGTGCGAGCCGCGCTGGCGCTGAGCAGCGGCGGGCTACGCGTCTCGAGCCTCGCCCCCTCGCTGCAGGGACTGCTCTGAAACTCTCGCTGCACCGCTCACCCGCTGCGCAGTAAGATCATAAACTTGCCGCCACCGTTATGGTTTCCTTGTACACTCTGTGAATGCAGATGAGTATCCACCAAACTTGTTAAGGTGTGTTACCAATCCCTGTCCATTGACTCCAATATTTCCAACCTGATTCATTGTTCTCCTGCATGATGGAATTATACATGTTAACTAACTAAACATGGGTGTTTGTGTACAGAGATGGCGACCCGGTCAGTGCTATCATCAGGGCTGGATGGCAAGGATGTAGTGATCGTAGCTACTCGGGAAGAGTTGGCTACACCCAGCAAGGTGAGCCTGCCTGAGCCAGACCCCACACCTGGACTCATTCTGGCAGATGGGTCTATCAACTGGGCCTGTCCGTGTCTGGGTGGCATGTCTACTGGCCCGTGCGGTTCACAATTCAGAGAAGCCTTCTCTTGCTTCCATTACAGGTGTGTGTCTATTTTGTTGATGATTAGTCTAAATAACAAATAAAAATCCAACTCAAACTCTGCGCCAAAATGGAAAACAGTGTTGCCAATCTAACAATAACAAATGTATGTTTCAGTGATGCAGATCCCAAGGGCAGCGACTGCTACGAGAAGTTTAGCGTGATGCAGGAGTGCATGTCGCACTACCCCGACCTGTACGGCAAGGACGACGAGGACGAAATGGCCGCCGCCATGGACGCCGCCGGCAGCGACAAGCAGGAGCCGACCGATCACGAGGAGGCCGCTCGTGCCGCCGAACAAGGGCTGCGCGAGGAGGCCGCGCGCGCCGCCGAACAAGGGCTGCGCGAGGAGGCCGCGCGCGCCCCCGAGCCCGAGAAGGACGAGCACGAGGCCGCCGCGCTTGTCGGGCCCGCCGGCGATGCGCGCTAGGCCCGCACTAGACCAGTGCGCGCTGCCCCCACGTGCCAATGTTATATTTTTACACATTCTAGCCATTCTGTCTTTCACGAATAAAGAACATTACATTGTCTATCCGTCCGACTAAGAGAAGTAAGGGACAGGCACGACTAGCCATGCCTGACTAGAATTGCCAGCGTGTCAGATACCTGCAAAGTTCCGAATAGACAATAATATAATGTTGCTACTACTTCCGATGAGATGAATGTGTTGTGTTTGTGAAGAACATTTAGATAATTTGCTTGAGTGTGCATCATGATGGCAGAGCCTCGTGGCACACTTCGTAGGTTGGATGTTTAGTTTGTGAAACTACATAATAATATTATTTTATTATGTTGACGAAAGTGAATAAATTGTAGTTTAATTAGAACTAATTGTTTGAATTTATTTCCACTAATTATTACAGTTATGCAACAAAGTATGATGTTGAGTCATCTGACCCAGGCAATTGACACAATTTCTAATTTTAAATAAATCTTGGTATGTCTAACAAAAACTAAAATCCGACCACTGCTATTCTCTGAACTATATTATTACATTATTAACAAAAATTATTATCACTATGAATATTAATTCAATAAACGATAAATATTGAATGGTTTCCTTAGGGAAGTTTTGTATACGCGCGTGCAGGTGAGTGCAATATGGTCAGAACGTAGGCGGAGACCTAATTAGGTCTAAAAATGCTGAAAACAGCGTCAAAATCGCACGTCTAGGTCGAAGATGTGAACGTTTTTGTTTTAAACTATCTTCCTTTTTTTTTTGGGAAATCATCACCCCCTCCTGCTCTAGGCTGAGTGGAAGGGAGTATCAGACTTTTACTGATTAAAACCCATCAATGTTGCGTTCCAGGGCCGCGGTATCTTTTACGAACAGTCCCGCAGACCCGGCAGGCATCACCCCTTCCTGGTTGCTGACATCTCTTTGAGGCGCGCGTGGAAGACGAACGCGCCGTCGACAAGGCTTGTCGTCATAAGACGGACGGACGGCGAGCTAGCCCATTACTCACTGTCCACAGGCCCGCGCCTACGGTGGCCGGGAGCCACCACGTGGCACCCGACGCCTGGGGCGTCTCCCGCGGCTCCTGGGACGTGAGATTCTTTCCCTCTCCCTCCTGCCACCTCCTTCGCTAGCATGACTGCTTCGCTGAAGGAGGTGACGGTTTCCTATTCCCTCTCGTTCCGGACCATGGCTTGAACCAGGGCCGGACGCGAGAGGTCGCCGCTACGAGGACACGGTGGCGCCCAAGCAGGGCAGACGTCCACGGTGTGCTCCACCGTGTCCTCCGGACGATCCTCGCAATGGTAACACCCGGGCGTTTCCTCCCGCCCGGTTCGGTGCAGGAACCTCCCGAAACAACCGTGTCCGGTGAGGACCTGCGTCAGGCGGAAGGTGAGGGCGCCGTGGCGCCTCTCTAGCCACTCCTCAAAGAGGGGACTTATCGCCACTATTGTGGCGTGCCCTGCATGGGGTTGCGACTCGCTCTCTCCATGTCGCAATGAGATCGCGCCGGAGGTCTGTCCGCTGAGCGGCGATTTGCCGCGGCAGCGGAGTTTCCCCACTACGTAGTGCCTCCGCGCGCCATTCGTGCAGGCGTGCGAGGACTATCGCCTCCAGATCCCATGGCGGCAATCCGGCAAGGAGGCTCGCCGCCTCGCCGGAGATCGTTCAGGTAGTGGGCGACTCGCCATAAAGGGCCATCGACCGCACGACCCCCGCGTAGAGCCTCCGGCAGGAGGCGTTTGGGCCCCTCAGGTTGGGCAAGAGCCGCTTGATGGCAGCCCCGGCCTGTTCCAGTTTGGGTAAATTGTGTGCCTTGCGTGACTTTTGCGTGCGAATTTCCAGATCATTTTAATCGCGATGGGTTGGGTTGGGTAATTATATTATTTGTTGATGTGAATTAATACAACGTCATAATTTGTACTAATTTTATTAATTTAAAGCTTAACAAACTTAACAGATTGTCTTATAGGAATAACTTATGTCTAATGTAACTTATAGCCTAATTAATGGCTATTCTAACTACTACAGAATTTGGACAAATTATTTTAACTAGAGACCGGATTATATGCAACATAAAATCATCGAATATTTCGATGATTTGCATGCAAACATGCACCATAAATGCTCAAATTATGCAACAAAAGTGCAAAAATATATGACATAAAATTGAAACAGTACAAAAAAAAAAATGTTTTTAATTTAATTTACTGCACTTTTGACTAGATTTTTTATGAAAACTGAATTTTGTTCCTAATTATTAGGGGTCGTCCACTAATCACGTGATGCTTTTAGAAACTTTTTAACACCCCCCTCCCCGCCTCCCCCATTGTGATACGTGGTGAGGTTTTAGCCTACCTCTCCCTCCTCCCCAACATCACGTGTATTATTTGGTACAAAGTATCTTAAAAAAGTCAGAATATTATCTTTAAATATAGGTTAACAGGTATAATATAATTTAATACTGGAAAATTAAGTACCGTGATAAAAATTTCTAGGTCACGCCTCGCTTTTCGGTTTAGAAATCGCGCGTTCAAAGAAAAAATGAATACACGTGATATCTCACTACACCCCCCCCTGCCCCCTAGTGATATTTCGTGATTTTTTCCGAACTCCCTCCCGCTTTCGAGCCTCACGTGACTAATTGATGACCCATTAGTAGTACGATTGATCAAAACAATACAGTCTACGTAGACGACGAAAAGGTTCCTATTACAATAACTTACACAACAAACTAAACTAAACTCTACTCTAACTTAATATAAGGTTCAAGCTGCATCGCTCTCATGATGTCTCCTGTGACGGAACAGCGTCCGGCTTGCATGATGACCCTGGGATCCTCTCGACCCGTCACCAGTTGCTTGAAGTAATGTTCGTTGAGCGTGAAGGTGGTGTCTGGGTCTTCTTCTGGTTCTCCTTCGAAGACTGTCACTTGGTTAAGGTCTAGAGCTGCGGGTAGAGAGACAAAATGGTAATTAGTACTTTTGTAGATAGGTAGCAGTAGCGAAGGGTCAATTTTTGTAAGAGCTAAGCCGGAGTACATATCTTTAATGTGATTATATTATTTGTCTATAGAATACTGACGGTGCCATTTTTCAAAGGGAAGCCGGTAGGAATCGAGTTGTATGGAACCTTCGCCACTGAGAGGTAGGTAGGTGGTGGATAGGTTTAGAACGGTAGTGATCCAGTAGTAAGCTCTGAATCACTTTTCGTGGTTCCGAACACAAGGCACATTACTTTGGTGTAATTCATTCCATCACAAATGCACTCGAAGAACGAGTACACTATGTGAGGTCGACAAATGGATGTGCGATTAACGCGCTTCACGCGGATTTGGGTAGTGTCGACCTACTGTCGCAAAATCATTTGTCGCACTAGCGTGATGTCGAGCTTCGGTTAACACCGTGAGGGAACCGGCATGTCCTATAACCAAAAAATTGAAGACATGTGACATCTTCCAACCCCGAGTGGGCCCGCGTGGTGGACTATAGCCTGCCAACTTTCCAAGGGGTACCTATCGTCTTCCCTAGGTGAGTTGTGGAGGGCAGACAGGCCAATTAAAAATATTGGTAGGTATTCAACTGCATCTGATTAGACTGGAAGCCTATGTTGTTAATTTGTGGTGAAGCAGTGGTGAAAAGTTGGATTTATTTTAATGCATATTAACCAGGCTATGACTGTGGCTGCAGGGCAAAGACGTCTTCTAATTCAGAGAAGGCCTGGGCATTGAGCACCTCGCTCGCTAATAGGGGACTGGTGAATTAACTTCTATAGGTATAGTTGTAAGCGGGTTTAAAGAGAGTGATGCAGGCTGCACGCGTTTTAATTAAACTTGTATGGTTTATTTTATGCCTCCATTCCATTCATTTCCTCGTTCCATTTTTTTATTTTTTTGTGTTTTATTAGTTCTAGAGCTCGCTTAGCAAAGACTATCACATCCATAAAACTTACATTTAAAAGCTAGATATTTAAGATGGTATGATTCTAACATAATGTTACAAGAAACACGTAATCCTGATTCAAATTAATTGCCCTTTTAAATAAACTGGAAAAATTACTGAGTAATATAATATATACGCTATTTCTCAGAAAACATTTATCGTTTTATCGGTACCTATAAAATGTAAGTCCGCTCATTTCAATGATAGGTACTTATAGGTAATATTGAAGAAATTCCAATCATGGTCACATAAGACAAGTGAACGTGATATAATTTACACTAACAACTCCGTAATATAACATAAAGTTGCAACAAATTGTGCAAAATATAAATCTTAAGATAGCCACGAGTGTGTAAAGTGTGTTTACGATAAGTGAGCCAGTCAACTGGCATACCCACTGGCGCGAGTTAAAGGCATTAGGTTAGTGTCTACTTGTTCGGGACACAAATACACTTGGGTTGCTCTTTTGGTCTGATAGGTCTTTAAGTTATTAACATCTGTAACCCAACGATAGGTTATTTGATGAAAAAGTTTATGACGACGAAGGCTGGCCTGGCTTATTTTACAGTCTACAAGTCTTTTAATCTGATGTATCATGACGGATTACGGTTATCAAATGTACGTAATCATTTAATATTAGGTTTCAATTCACACCGAAGTGGCAACGCAGAGGCGCCGCAGTTTCACTGTCAAATTATTTTATGCTTTATCACCATTAGGAAATGAATAGTATCGTTTGAAAGACTCGAGACGGACGCGCGGCCGCTCGCAGCGCAGCGCGGCTTCACGCGGCCCTTCAAAGCGGCGCACTACAGCAAAGTGCTAGACGCTGCTGACCGCTGCCGACCGCTGCCACTTCGGTGTGAATCAAAAGACTATTATATTCTCTATGGTGTGAAGTGACCCCTACTGTCTAGAAGACCAAAAGTTTAATTACAAACTGAGAAGAAAAATCTTTCATTTGGAGGCTTGGAGGTTGCTTGGTTGTGTTAGATTAACTTAAAATCGAAAGGTTATCGAGATTTCACTTTGTAATTTGAATCCACAATCATATATACCTACACGTGGCAGTCGTTTCCAAAGCGATTTCTACTACTACAATGAATTTCATCAGGATTGATCTAAGCATTACGGGAGCAATCAAAGCCAATACTTATTTAGTAAAAAGTTGTATATTATTTAGTAAATAGTTGTAAAGCAGCACACCAAACTTCTTGACAACCACCCTAGAAAGCCATCGAATGCAGTTGCTGTGACCGAAATCGGCTAGATGGCATCATCATACCTGTCACTAATGTCAACTGTCAGTCACCTTCTTAATGAAGCGCTGCCTGCACTAGATGCCTGGAGTGGTGACGATCTAATCAGGTCTACTGACACAATAAGTTTAAATCAATACTTCAAGATCAAATTCTACAATGCTCTTGAAACTCAAGCTTGTAGAATAACTAGCGATCCACTCTTGCTTCGCACAGCGCCACTTATCGGATCAAAAAATAATATCTTTAGTAGCCTATATTTAAAGTTAAGCATCTAGCAGTAGAGCGGTGAAAACTGCGTTCAAATCCAGCAGTAGTTTTAGCGTGATGCGCGTACAAACATACACTGACAGACAGACAAAAATTCTAAAAACTGTTCTTTTGGCTTCTGATGCTCCAATAAAGACCCCCATAATATATTTTTTCAATATCTTCAATGTACAGACATCGGCCTGTTACAGTTTAATTATATACCTACAGGGTGTAAACGGATCCTTCACGAAGCCGTCAACCAAGCATTCTGTACATCAAACTAAGTAACTTTACGCAAAAATTTTTGCTGGGAAACAACTTTTTTTTTGGGGTGAAAAATCACGTTTTACGACAGGACTCAACTACAAGGATAATACATATCAATATATAAAGGGTGTAAAAAGACCCTTAACGAAGCCGAAAGGCACTTATTCTCCCCGTCATTGCAATCATATTTTTGTTCTAGATATGTAACGCTCTCAGAACATTGTGCTGATGGATGGATTGAATAGTAAACGGATCATGGAGGTAACTTAAGCAAAGTTAAAACCTTAAAAGTATTTAAAAAAAAAAATG
Source organism: Noctua pronuba (assembly GCA_905220335.1). Classification (NCBI taxonomy): domain Eukaryota; kingdom Metazoa; phylum Arthropoda; class Insecta; order Lepidoptera; family Noctuidae; genus Noctua; species Noctua pronuba. The sequence continues at coordinate 2,387,705 of LR999911.1, forward strand.
TGATAAAACTGAAACTGACCTCCAATATCTCCGTAACTAGAAGGTTCCCAGGTATGGTCCAGATCAAAAAAATTCTCGCGACGACGAGGAGAACGAGCCTTTCTGCTTCGTTAAGGGTCTTTTTACACCCTTTATACTGAATACTTACTCCAAGAATAAACGCTGGTCTCCTTAATGATGTTGAAGAGGAACACGCCCCCCAGCTCCCTCGCCTTGTTGGGGTCTACGGACGCCAGCCGCGCCTTGATCTTGCTGACCAGGTCTGCTTTCTCTGCCTTTGCTTTCGGAGTGTGCTCGCTGTGTGATGCTCCCTGGAATTTATGATGAGAGGGTTTATGAGTATATTGATACGCAGTAATGGAAGTTACTGTGTTTGCTGTGCGAGGGCAATATAAAGGGTGTAAAAAGACCCTTAACGAAGCCGAAAAGTACTTGTTCTCCCCGTCAATGCGATCATTTTTTTGTTCTAGACCATACCTGGGAACCTTCTAGTTACGGAGATATTGGGGGTCAAAGTTCCAACTTTTTCACAAGTTTTTTTTAAATACATGTTTTTAAAGTAAGATTTTTACTTTAAACACCTCGACGACCCCCGTGCTATTCAATCCATCCATCAGCACAATGTTCTGAGTGCGTTAGATTGAGTTCTACCGTAAAACGTGATTTTTGACCCCAAAAAAAAAAATGTTTCTCAGCAAAAATTTTTGCGTAGAGTTACTTAGTTTGATGTACAGAAGGCTTGGTTGACGGCTTAGTGAAGGGTCCGTTTACACCCTGTATATCGGGGATTACAGGCGTGATGTGATGTATGTTGTCACTTGATAGTGTCTCGTGTCATGTTGATGGCAACAATCGCTTCATACTTTTTGTTTCAAAGTGAAAAGAAATGTAGAGATACATGAATACCTGGAAATGCCAACGGTCAAGGAGGAGGTAAGCAGATATTGTGCTAAACACAAAGAGAGACTGAAAAATCACACAAACCAACTCGCTAGAGATCTAATTCTCACCAACAAGAACATTACAAGACTGAACAGATGGCAATTAGGTACTACAGTTGGACCAAAGATGCTAGAAGCCAGACACTATTATGGGAAAACCGAGGGAGAGAGTTTACAGAAATACCCCTCTGAACAAGAATGAAAAGCCCAAACATCTGATTATGACTTAGTCGATTGCAGATATAAAAGAGAAAAAAAAGTGAAATAATTAGTGTTTAGTGTCATGCAACGGTGGTTTAGATATAATGCGCTCGCCATAGCAGTTATAGACCGACCGCTTTAATGAGTCCGTCTAGCCCTATTTTTTTTTTTCGGATTTGAAATCATCAAATGACCCCTCCCGCTCTGGGCGGAGTGGAAGTGAGTGTCAGACTTTTTAAAACCCATCTATTTTCCTTCTTTGCCCTTTGTGTTCCAGGGCCGCGGTATCTCTTTCGAGCAGTCCCGCAGCCCCGCCTTTCCCCATCAAAGGTACATTAAACGTCCACAAAGTCCTAACAATATCCCACAGGTTATCTGCTTTAAAATAACCATAATCCACGTAGGTGTTATTAATTGAACCAATACGTGATCTACCTTCAGAATATTCCATTTAAATAAATAGCTTCGCGAGGACTCATTAAAGCGGTCGGTCTATAGTTTTCTAATAAAATATAGTCGAACCCCATTCTCTGGCTTACACTGAAAGTCTGAAAGTTATTCTAGTAATTTCAATAAACTTACATATCAAAGGCACCGTTATCATTAAAATAGTTTTTATTTTCTATTAGTTTTTGAGTCAGTTTTTAAGTCATTTGTATGAATTTCAAACTCATTATAAATATAAATGTTGTTAATGAGGCTTCTTCATTTACATATTTTGTAGATATCTTTTGAGTGTATATAATGAACGTTAATAAATGAGTAGCATTATTATAAATATTTACAGTAATTTGACTAATAAATGCATTGAATAAAAATGAAGTCTGGATACTCCGAGTGGAATATTTTTTTATTTTTCTGCCACGAATTAAAATTAATTTAGACATAAATGAAAGAAAATCAGAACTGCGTATTTTGACGGCCTACCACAAAATAAATTAGATCTAGGGGTTCTTTGGTAAAAAGCTAAGATGAAAATTCACACAAAGAGATTTTTATAAGAACTCCCATATTTTTAGTCAAAATCGATGTAAATTGCTTACAACGATGCCATTAAGCCACTTAGTTTATTTAATTATATAGCAACATAAATTATCAACAATTTTCTTGAGATTAACATCGATAACTGATAACAAAGAAAATCATGCGAACGTAACTCTATTTACACTCCCGCCATTTTCTACGAACTACTACCGATATCAAAGCTTCCAAATTCAAAACTTGATGTTCTTTTTTTTTTAACACGCCACGCCCACTGAATAGACATTTTTTAATGTTTTTTTTACGCAGTGAAATGAGGTAATATACGTAACTTGAGATAACTTACCATAATGCCGTGTGTCAGGTAACGTTGTCAGACCCACAGTGACTCAGTCAGATGCTCAGAGCTTTCACTCTCAAGATTGCAAAACGTACTTTGTGTACGCTCCAATTTTGTGGCCATGCATTCTGCTGCGTGTAGGATAAACCTGTTTTGGAGAGATGCACTTCATGAATATGTAAGAGACGTTGAGACAAGCTTTTGATTTAGCACACACATTGAATCGTTTCCTGTTCTGGGACAAAGGGCTCTTCAGGGCTTTGATTTAAAAAATGAGAACATAATATTGAGTTACACAAAGGCCACAGTAAGAAAATAAATAAGTAGTAAAATTGAGTTTGTGTTATATTTTGTAGGTACTACTTAGTTTTCAACAGGAAGATTTTATAAATGATTTGATTGGGGTCTTTATTATTAAAATAGGTATACTCAAAGGCCCTTTGAATTTCAATCATATGGAACTTTCACGTACAAGTTTGGACTTCAGATGTCCATGCATTTGCCTATTAATTTGGTTTTCACCTACATCCAATTAAACTGAAAGCCGACCCCACTAGATAGATGATGATGAGTTGCCCATACATCTGTACAAAATATAAAGATACAAGTTGAAATATTCTCTACATTTCGAACACTGCGGTCACCCTACCATTCGTATTGACTCGATAACGCATACTGTACGTACTTATACTTTGTTATACCTGTGCGCGAAGAATGTTTTCACTTTTTATTTTACGCGCATTGTTAGTATAATTATTGCAATTTAAACAGTAGTCATTTGTTTTGTAGGTAATCTACTAGATAATATGATTGTTCTCACTTTTTTGCGAGTTTGTAAGGAGGATTGTATAGGTCGTAGGAGTGGCTAAAATGTGATCATTATTTCCAATTATTTTGATTGATGAAGTTCTGATTAGATAGGTCAATTAAACTTAATTTTATTTACATAACATCACGCCAGTAATCCCTGAAGGGTTAGGCCGAGGTGTACCTAATAGTACACCCCCATTTCGACAGTTATGTTTAAGTCCTATGTAATAGGGGGCGAGCCTATTGCCATCAACCAGACACAAATCCAGACTCCGTGGCAGCTACTGAGAAATTCCTGATGGAAAAACTCAATAACAATTTGCCCGACCCGGAAATCGAATCCAGGACCACATGCTCCGCAGACACGATTGCGACCACTAGACCAACGAGGCAGTAATTTTATTTTCGTTACCGGTAACCATTTTACTACTAAAGGGTGTAACAAGACCCTTAACGGCAACTTGTGCAAAAGGCACTTGTTCTCCCAGTCATTGCGATAATTTTTTTGTTCTAGACCATACCTGGGAACCTTCTAGTTACGGAGATATTGTATACAAGTTTTTTTTTAAATACATGTTTCTAATGAAAGATTTTACTTTAAACACCTTCATGACCCCCGTACTATTTAATCCATCCACCAGCTCAATGTTTTGAGTGCGTTGCATTGAGTCCTACCGTAAAACGTGATTTTTCACCCCAAAAAAAAGTAATTTCCCAGTAATAATATTTGCGTAAAGTTACGTAGTTAGTTCGTTGTACAGAATGCTTGGTTGACAGCTTCGTGAAGGGTCTGTTTACACCCTGTATGCAGGTATCAATCATCCCTAAAAAGGTATTTTCTTTAAAACTAAGCAGCTTCAAGGCTTCGAAAACATTACATAACAATTAGGATAACTGCAGTAAATAGTGAAAGTGGGTTACAGTGCTGATGATGTGTTTAACTGTGTACAGATTGACACAGGCCGCGGTAATGATCCGCTATTGTCTAGCTTTACATTACCCACTTATTTCGTCGTTTGCATAGTTCACTTCGCACTTACTTGTCTATGAGTTTAAACTGTTCTACATAGTTTTCGGTTCTAACGTCTGTTTTTTAATCCCTGAGACTAAATTGACAAGTGAAAATGTCAAAACTGACATAAATCCTATTGAAATCTATGTCAGTTTGCCATTTTTACTTGTCAATTTAGTCTCAGGGATTAAAAAACAGACTATAGTAGACGTTTACGGTCTTAAATACAGGGTGTAAACAGACCCTTCACAACGCCGTCAACCAAGCTAAATTAAAAATCTTGCATTAAATAGAAGGTTCCCAGGTATGCTCTAGAACAAAAAAATGATCGCAATGACGGAGAGAACAAGTGCCTTTCGGCTTCGTTAAGGGTCTTTTTACACCCTTTATATTATGAAGACTAGCTTTTTCCCGCGGCTTCGCTCACATTAATTTAGAATTTGACAATCAATTCGGGCTGTACTCTGCTTGTAATAATATAATTCAATCATGATTCGAAAAATACGTGGCGCCGTCTATTATCATAAGAAAGTTATTGTTGTTTTCCTCGGGAACAGTACTTTTTTTCGGGATGAAAGGTACCCTATAGCCGTTTCTGTACACCTGATAACGTATATGCAAAATTTCAGGAAGATCGGTTTAGTGGTTTAGTTGTGAAAAGGTAACAAACAAACAAACTTACTTTCGTACTTATAATATTAGTTATGATGATGATAAAACACGGCTTCTCTGAGTTAATTTTCTTAAAATAATAAATGTATTGATGGTGAAGTATAAAGAGCTTTTTCGGACTCAGTGAATCTAACTTAGAGATCTACTATTGATACTTTCAAAAAGCATTCTCTCCTTGACCTATGACTGAATAGCGCCATTACATAACGTTGCTAATGTCACATTATTACGACTGTGCTGGCCTCTGCCCTCATACTTGGTTGTATGGAGCCAGCCGTGACTCAAACGGATGTCGCTTATATTTGTTTTTAATTCATTCTTGAGCACTAGTAGACAGTAACACATTTAGGTTATTCATAAAAATGTTGATTTTACTCTAAAGGGTGTAAAAAGACCCTTAACGAAGCCGAAAGGCACTTGTTCTCCCTGTTATTGCGATCATTTTTTTGTTCTGGACCATACCTGGGAACCTTCTAGTTACGGAGATATTGGAGGTCAAAGTACCAATGTTTTACCGTTTTTTTTTAAATACTAATTTTTAAGGTTTGACTTTACTTTAATTACCTTCATGACCCGTTTACTATTCAAAGCATCCATCACTAAGTTATGAGTGCATTACATTGAGTTTTACCGTAAAACGTGATATTTCACCCCAAAAAAAAAAGTCGTTTCCCAGCAATAATTTTTGCATAGGGTGACTTAGTTTGATGTACATAATGCTTGGTTGACGGCTTCGTGAAGGGTCTGTTTACACCCTGTATACTTTGGTTATCATCTTCCTGTCCTTGTCTCATATCACTTGGGTTTGGCGTTACACTGTTATTTTTACAAGGTTTTATTCCATTCTAAGTTCTAACCTATCAACCGTCACGCCCATCACGCTATCATTTACTCCTTTTTCTTTCAAGTCCTTCCTCATAATCCGACCATCTTTTCTTTGTACCGCTCCCTGTCCTTCCATCAACATATGTATTCATCACTCTTTTAGTCACATGCGTTTCATCCGTACTCCTCTTTCAGAAACACGCACTACATACTGATTTCTTACAAGCCATATAAGTATAAAATGGTACAAGAGTAAACTCAGTCCTAGAAACCAGTGTTAAATCACGACAATCCTCAATAAAGATGTGTGGAATATTTGCAAGCTCTGATAAGTAGTTAATGGTCGCTGCCGAGCCCCCAGGCGTCATATGTTCAGGGATTATGCCTCTCTGCATCTGCTGGTGGTGGTACAAGTCAAGAGAGATTGTTGGTTTACTCAAAACTTCACTTTACTACGCCTGCCTGTTTTCCCTTCTCAAGAGAACGCCAGAATTATGTATCATTAGGTTATGGACGTGGAGTATTATGTAAATCTATTACTAGCTTATGAAGCACGTGGAGTTCGGTAACTATCCCACGGGATCGTACTCCTGGGATAATAAGAAAATAAAAAGTATCCTATGTGAGTATGTGTTAATCCAGGTTATAAACAATCTGTGTGCCAAATTTCATCCAAATCCGGTCAGCAGTTTTTGCGTTATAGAGGAACAAACATCCAGACGTCCAAACATCATCGCAAAATTTCGTATTTATAATATCAGTAGGATACTGACTGCCATGAAAGTATCCCAGTCAGCAAGGAGGCGGTGAGGGAGAGCGAGTGGGCCAGTGTTCCACCAGGCTTATTTATGCACGTTTAAGGTTATAACGGCGAATTGACTGCTCAAGCTCTGCCGGAGTAACCTAATATCACTATTTGCTCGTGGAGAGTATGTATGGGACATGTAGTATAGATTCAAATATTATGAAGGTAACGTCTATAGCAATATTGAAGGACCTGGATCTTGACCTGGGGGGTACCATGACGTCTTAAAGCGAGAGTAAATCCAGTGTGGGAAAGAGATGGCGCTAGACGACCTGTATAGCTCTGTTCCCACATTGGAATTACTCCTGCTTTAAGACGTAACGACGTTTGTCTAGCAAGTACGACTGCTGAGCATGAGGTCCTGGCTTCGATTCCTGGATCGGACAAAGTGTCATTGGGTTTTTCCATCAGGAATTTCTCAGTAGCAGCCACGAAGTCTGGATTAGCGCCCGGTTGATGGCAATAGGCTCGCCATCTATATGGGACTTAAACATAACTGGCGGAATGTGGGTGTACTATTAGGTACACCTCTGCCTGACCCTGAGGGGATTACAGGCGTGATGTTATGTATTAAATAGTCTAGACTCCTACACTTTAGACCACATAGCATATTTCACGCGTTTTCACTCGAATTTTAATTGTTTACCGATATTCGGAAGCAGTTTTGCCTCAATTAATTTCTGTATGGAGATTTTTGCTTTTATATTGATTAAAAAAATATATATAAAGGGTGTAAAAAGACCCTTAACGAAGCCGAAAGGTATTTGTTCTCCCCGTCATTGCGATCATTTTTTTGTTCTAGACCATACCTGGGAACCTTCTAGTTACGGAGATATTGGGGGTCAAAGTTCCAATTTTTTCACAAGTTTTTTTTAAATACTACTTTTTAAGGTTCTAACTTTACTCCAATTATCTCCATGGTCCGTTTACTATTCAAAGCATCCATCAGCAATAAGTTTTGAGCGCATTATATTGAGTTTTACCGTAAAATGTGATTTTGTACCCAAAAAAAAATTTCGTTTCCCAGCAAAAAATTTTGCGTAAAGTTACTTAGTTTGATGTACAGAATGCTTGGTTGACGGCTTGGCGAAGGGTCTGTTTACACCCCGTATATAAGCTTTGCCGGCAAAAGTAACGAGGTGCCAAAAAAACAAAAATACCTATGTAAGCAAATTATAAGGTGTTTAATCTAGTATAGTTTAATAAAGAATAAACTAGGATAAGTAATAGTAGACCTCATGAAAATACTTTCTCAAGAGGAGTAGAGGATGCTCTGCTCTGCCCTCTAACGCCTAAAGTTGGAACGAATAACGTTGCGGTTTCGTCAAACCAGTTCTTGGCGATTTATACAGATGTCTCTTTCCTATAATGTGCGTGTGTTATGGCACGAGGTGGTCGCAAATACGTGCCATAACGTCTTCTTTAAAGAATTCTCAACTGGGCTTATTTCAATCGAAGACTCACCTCCTTGAAGGAATACAGGAGGCTAATTCACTACCCTGGATATAAGTTTAGATGCCTTTCTCAGAATTTCTGGTTTTTTTTCCCAACAGATTTTTACATTAAGACATTTTTCTCTACATCATCATTATGTCATAAGCAGTATTTTTATGGAGGTTATACAAGCGAAGATAAGAAAGAAGAAGGTCGCAGCTAGACTTAAAGCGTGATAACCTTAAAACTAGGCCACCTGCAGCTATACCCTACAATTTCGTCAATGGTGTTCAGACATGGCCGCTTTGTGCTCGGAGTTTTTCGGCCAAAGTTGGGTATGCTAGCCACTTGAGAGCACATGATAGAGCAGCACACCAAAGCTCTCGACAACCTCCCTAGAAAGCCATCGAATGCCGAAATCGGCTAGATGGCATCATCATCATACTGGCGGAGGGGAGGTCTGCTTCAAGCGACTTAAAAAAATGGTTTACCGAAGTACATTCGAAACTTAGGTCCAAAAATTCGCTTATTCAGATTTTTGGTCTTTTGCTACAAATATTTTTGTGCGTAGATTCAATCATTAAAAACAGAATAACTCCATAGCAATTTACTGCTGAAAACAGATGGGAATACTATCGATGCAACCAATTTATGTACCCAGACTCCCAGACAATTACAATTTCAAATGATATGATTTGTTTGCCCTGCCTTCTCCGCGAGAGACTTGAATAATTGTATTTTCTTATTTACATTTATACATGAAAATATGTTTGTATCTTGGGATTTACTTAATGAAAAAATGCACAATTTTATGTTATTTATAGAAGCTCAAGCTACCTTTTCTTTCTTTTTTTGTGTCGTTAGTGCTTAACCTGGAGAGTTTTTTTGCCGCCCATGAGCCTCTTTCTTTTTTTTTTTTCTGATGGGAAATCATCAAATGCCCCCCCCCCCCCCCCGCTCTGGGCGGAGTGGAATGGAGTGTCAGACTTTTACTGACTAAAACCCATCCATGTACCTTCTTTGCACTTTGTGTTCCAGGGCCGCGGTATCTCTTTCGAACAGTCGCGCAGCCCCGGACTAACCCATGGGCCTCTGACTTAGCTTTACATGCCGTGCCGGCAAACCAGCATGTTACCTCAAGATGTTTTCCTTCACCGAAGCAAGTGATAATTAAACAATACTCACATGAATCTGAAAAGTTAGAGGTGCGTGTCTTGGGCTCGAACACGAGACGTATGACTTGGTAGTCCAAGGGTCAACCACTGGGCTATCACTGCTGCTACTGCTACCTTTTTAGTATCGAAAGGGATTGTTTCCGAGCAATGTTACCATGCTTTTTTCTATCATCCAAGCACATGATGAGATTTTCAAAGGACAACGCGGTCTACCTACTCAACACTAATGTAACATACGTCGTTGAAAATGTTATTGTGTGTCTTTTATTTTCATTATCGTAATATAATTTTATTTTTATTTTTTTTTGTGAAAAGGTAATCCACAATTACATACTTACCAAAACGCCTTGTTAAAAGAACTATCACATCAACAAATATGTGTTTTAATTTTAAGTTAACGCAACTCTGGCCCCCAAGATACAGGCGCAGCCTAGTTTGGGGTCCTCTGTTTACTAATTACTATGTTAAAATTTAACTTATTACGATTACATCATAGCTCTAAGTTAGATTAAGAAAATGCTTGTAACAATGGCTTAATACATTTTATTCTTTATTCTTATTCTTACTTCATTTTGTTATATGGCCGTTAAGGTGTAGGCAATGGGGTTCCAGAGGTGTTTCCCAAAAACAAGTCAAAGCAAAATAATTACGCCGAATAGAACAATAATGCAAATGAAACCTATTGAACGCTAAAGACGCCGCAGACGTGTCTAGCACGCGTAGCACGACCACCGTAGAAACGGTCTTTGTCGACGGAAGAATCGACAAAATCACAGATTTCTTTTGATGATTTGAATGAACGTGTCAAATGACCGTTTTCACTGACACTAGTCGATTTACCGATGCGTAGTGCTTGGACTAAACTAAACTTATACTGTCACTTACGGGATATCTTCCCTGATTGTTCAATATTTTGAGCACCTGATATGATATGATAATGATGAACAATCACGGAAGATATCCCGTAAGTGACAGTATAAGTTTAGCAACAGATTTCTTACAAAATTTCGAAATTGACAAAAAAACCCCAGATCAGTGCCAAAATGTCGATTTTGGAGCTTACGAGTTGCCTACCTGTAAAGACAGGATTTTGTAACATGAATGTTTACTTCGGGATCTGTTTACGTTAGACATTACATAGCTTGGTGTTGCTAAGCTTGACGTTAGTGAAAACGAGCGATAAAATACTATGAAATGGCCTTATGCTAGTTCCGTACTTCTGTGAAAAAAGATCATCATCTGCCTAGCCTTTTCCCAACTATGTTGGGGTCGGCTTCCAGTCGAACCGTATGCAGCTGAAAACCAGTATTTTACATGGAGCGTCTGCCTATCTGACCTCCACAACCCAGTTAGACTTAGAACTAGGTAATACGATACCCCTTGGTAAGACGGGTTGTCAGACTTTTTGGGCCACTGACTACCTAACGACTGTCAAAGATCTACAAATGACAGCCGGGACCACCGGCTTTACGTGCTTTCCGAGGCACGGAGGAAACTCGGTATGTAATGGGTGGTCACCCATCCACAGACCAACCTAGGCAAAAAGATTGATCCGAGCGGCTGTTACTATTTAGCCACGAGCTCCTCCTTCCGTGAAAAAAAATACGGTGTCTAAAGTATCGTATCGTATCGTAACTACTGTTAGCTGAGACAACTAGCTGCACACTCACTTACTCCTTGAAAGTGCTTTATCGGCTCCTTAGTCTATAATGTAAGAGGGAAACGTGTGTATCGAGTTTATTCGCAACTATGCAAGTACTGCGGCACTTTGCTGTTCAGCTGTTCGTGATGTTGTAAACTTGGCCAAGTGTGGCTGAGCCAAGCGAGTACTTGTGGCACTTAAATACCGACTGAGATCAATGGGCATTGCCAATTGTAGGTTCCACGCTGCCGCGGTGGTCGAATGTGATGAACTTGCGTGACAGACGAGATAATATCATATTCATATTATGTATTTATTATTATATTTTATTTTTGGAAATTTTCTGTACTATTGCACCTACTGTTTTGTCTCTGCGTCAGCCTAAGGTAGACTGGTAGAAAATGCCCAAGGCATTAAGTCCACCTTTGTACATTATGTGCATAAAGTTTTAATAAATAAATAAATATCAGGTGCTTTAATCTTTGCTTCTTCTTCTTTCTTTTTCGTGTGGTTCATGGCTAACTTGGTGTCAGAGTTTTTATGCTGACCATTGGCCCCTGACTTAGCCTAATCTTTGCTAGTGCTAGTAGATAACCCGAGTATATTTTGGAAAGTTACTTAATGTGTAAGTTACTTAGTGACTGCCTTGTTGGTCTTGTAGCCGCTAGCGCAACTACTGAGCATGATGTCGTGGGTTCGACTCCTAAAGGGCAAAGTGTTTTTGTTTTTTTTTTATCAGGAATTTCTTAGTAGCAGCCACGGAGTCTCGTTTGCCAGTTGATGGTTATAGGCTCGCTCCTTATTACATGGGGTTTAAACCTAACTGATGGAATTTGGGTGTAGGTACTATTTATTAGCTACACCTCTGCTTACACTTCAAGGATTCGAGGCGTAATGTAATGTTACTTAATGACGCTAGGTCTAAGCTGCTCTCTTCCGACAACGGAAAATCCATATTCCAGCGTCTCTTTCTATCCATATTCCAAGATTAGCATACCTCCCAGACAATACGAGATGACACCCGACACCATATAAAGCCAATACCACACTGAAAGCATCCACAAATAAGACAAACACGTCTCAAATAGATCCGCTAACATTTGCTACTTATATTTTAATTCTATCAAGTCTTGACTTACCCACCAACTTAGTCACACCACCTCCGAAAAAAACCACTCTCCTTATTTCAAATTACATAAGGTCTAACGTGGAGTTTTAGGGGTTTGGGGATATGTAAGGAGTAAGTTTGTTAAGCTAGGTTATTTGACTAGTCCTATACAAACGCAGGCCACTTCCTTGAGTCGTATTTAACATGTTGCCAATAAAAAAAAAGTTGTTTGGAATACGTAATGGATTTCTTGTTTTCCTTTCTGGCCAGTTCGAGTTTACGTGGATTGTGTTTATTCGATACTTGTGTTTAACTTAACACTGTTATTGGAAGTGGCAACTTTGTTGTATTGAAATTACTTGGCTGGGAAACGGACTCTTGGAAGTCTTGGATAAGTTACTTGGGTAAGTTAGGTTGTTCGATTTAATTTTGGCTCTTTTCAATTTTGTTGTAGCTATATCAGTCTATACAGGGTGTAAAGGACAGCCCTCCACAAACTGATGGTTTGAATTCAGTATATCATACTAAGATGACAGGTATAGAAATTGTTTCAGGAATGTTATGGGAATCCAATAAATTTGATGTTGATTATTCTTGAGTATTCTTACTTCTTATCTTACTACACTATGATTAATGTGAAAATTTATGAGGATGGATGGATAGATGTGACTCTTTCACGAAAAAACTACTGAACGGATTTAAATGAAATTTGGTACACAGATAGTTTATAACCTGGATTAATACATAGGATACTTATTATCCTGGTATTACGATCCTGTGGTCCAGCCACAGGGTTAAGCTAGTAAATTATACAACAGAACATACAAGAAATCATTTCCACTTCCTTTCACCTGACTATAGATAGTGTCGGAATCGAATTGACGCAGACTTCGACGAGCTATTACCACCTCGATCCAATTATTGGAGAATTCTGATCCCCACAATTTTCCAGCTTTATAGATTGGAGACTGACCGTAACTGTTACCATGGAAACAGAGACCGAGCATCGAAGATTTCCAGCACTTGAGACTGAGAGGCAACTTAACATAACTGTTAAGTTAAAATATCCTCACGCCTGTAATCCCCGACGGGTTAGGCAGAGGTGTTCCTAATAGTACACCACCATTTCGCCAGTTATGTTTAAGTCCCATGTAATTGGGAGGGAGCCTATTGCCATCAACCGGGCATAAATCCAGACACTGTGGCTGTTACTGAGAAATCACTGATGAAAAACCCAAAGACACTTTGCCCGACCTGGGAATCGAACCCAGGACCTCATGCTCAACAGTCGTGCTTTTTTTTTTTTTTTCTCTTTATTTAAGGGGCTTGTTCATTTTGAAGATGTCGCCCCTAAAAAAAGTCTAGTGGTCGCAACAGTCGTGCTTGCGACCACTAGACTAACGAGGCAGTCAAAGGGTAAATATGAAACTGTACCATCATCTGCTTGCCTTTTCCCAGCTATGTTGAGGTCGGCTTCCAGTCTAACCGGATGCAGCTGAATACCAGTATTTTACATGGAGCGACTGCCTATCTGAACTCCACAACCCAGTTAGTACTGAGTAATCCGATACCCCTTGGTAGGACTGGTTGTCAGACTTTTTGGGCTACTGACTACCTAACGACTGTCAAAGATCTACAAATGACACCCGGGACCAACGGTTTAACGTGCTTTCAGAGGCACGGAGAAACAGTACATTGAATAATAAGACGTGTTCATTAGTGTTAATGAAAACGGCCATTATTCATTATTTCGATTGAATCTCACGAACATCTCATCCAAATGTCTGATCGTTTTAGATGTATCGAGTGTATCTATTGTGAAAGCCACCGTTTGAACCATCAAAGGGAATGCCCCCAATCAAAGTGGCTCAGGACGCATTCAGATGTATCTTTTGACATACTCAAATGGATATCAATTGGCCTTTGACTTACTATCAGCGACCAAAATAGATATTCCTTATTCAGTAAGACTGTTCACGATATGCATCTAAAGGGTGTAAAAAGACCCTTAACGAAGCCGAAGGATACTTGTTCTCCCCGTTATTGCGATCATTTTTTTGTTCTAGACCATACCTGGGAACCTTCTAGTTACGGAGATATTGGGGGTCAAAGTTCCAACTTTTTCACAAGTTTTTTTTTAAATACATGTTTCTAATGTATTTTTTTTACTTTAAACACCTTTACGACCCCCGTATTATTCAATCCATCCATCAGCAAAATGTTTTGAGTCCGTTACATTGTGTTTTACCGTAAAACGTAATTTTCCACCCCAAAAAAAAAAGTCGTTTCCCAGCAATAATTTTTGCGTAAAGTTACTTAGTTTGATGTACAGAATGCTTGGTTGACGGCTTCGTGAAGGGTCTGTTTACACCCCGTATTTACTCATAAACAGTGCTGCATGATTATTTTGGCGCTGTTGGTAAATATTTGCAAAATTATAAAGAACTAGCGGCCCGTCCCGGCTTTGCACGGGTGGACATTTATTTTTTAAACATTTTGCGATAAAATATAGCCTAATATGTTACTCAAGGATAATGTAGCTTTCAAATGGTGAGAAAATTTTTGAAATCGGCACAGTAGTTTTTGAGTTTATTCATTACAAACATACACACACACACAAAAATACAAATCTTTCCTCTTTATAATAGTAGTAAGATAAAATAAGATAATTAAAAATATTTTAGTTTAAAAACAGAAAAAACATGCTATAGTGTGACGTCTCGTATTTTTCTAAGAAAACTCTTTCATTTGATACCCGTATCATTGGAATGCATAAAATATAACTAGTCCACTATCTTTGGGAGTCCGCCATATTACAATTAGAATGAAGCCACTTATCTTACCTTGCATTGTCATAAAAACTAAACATGTGTGCAAAATTTCAGCTCAATCGAAAACCGGGAAGTGGGACAAATTTAACTTCCAAGATTTCGTTACATAGTTACAGGTGAAGCTAATAACAGCGAGTTAAAAAGCAAGATGGCAGCGTTCGTTTCCATGAAAACCACGCGCCAAAAAATCCTTGTAAATATATTACTGTAATTATAGTTGGTAAGGCCAATAAATAGTTTTATTGATGTAACAATATTTTATAGAGTAAAATAAACTAAACTAAGTAACGTAACAATAAACTTAAAAAAATGGCGTCAAAAAACTCTTCCTCAACGCTGTCAACTGGAATCTTCTTCTTAGCGTGTCGATGGCAATCTAAATAGTGTCAGCCCAGAACTGAGCAACTAGTTTTGCGCTTTCGGTAGCGTCCATCAGTTCCTGTAGTGAATAAACACAGGACAAACAGGACACACTATTAAGTGACCCATCGTTTGTAGAACAGCACCACATGGTAACCCAAGAGACTGGCGTCGTTGCCACGCTGTATGGCAACGCTAAGCCTTTGGCCAAGGTAAAAGTCAGTCCTTCAGTTTCAACCCCAAACGACTCGAAAATAAGGCTAATTGTATTTTTTTATTTCGTACAACAAAGGTCTTTCAACACTGCCGGAAAAAGAATTTAGTCATTCTTTTACATCAACAAAACAGAATTGAAAGAAAAAAAGAATTTCCGGAGCAGAATCAGCTTAATTTATACGAGGCAGCCTATCAACCCACGCGAATACCAGAAATAAACCTTATCGATATTAGAAAGATTTTCATTGCGAATAAAAATCATTACATTACACGAAAAGAAAACATTTTTAATATTCTGATTACACACGAGCGCACCGGCGTTGAATATTTGATGGCACATCCACTGTGCCATGCTCATGAATTTATGGATTTCATTAATGTGTATGACAGTGTGTCTCGGCCTAATTTACTTTTCGATATTTTCGCGGTCGGAACTCGACTATAATGGCGGCTGTACACTTTCGACTGAGAGCTCTCACTGTCTGAATCGAGACGTCTCCTCTCTAAGCGAGAAAAAAGTGTGTCCATGGAGTTTCTTGCCCATTCTGCTCCATAGAGATCTACGCCGTGGAATGGGCAACTACAGTACTTTCACAAGTTATTATGCCTTGTGTCTGTGACTGTAGCTTCGGTCTTTGTTTTTTGTGACATGCAAAAGTGCCTGTAATGGTCTAATTGAAATAAATGTTTTGAGTTTGAGTTTGAAAATGCGCTTTCGCAATCGCCAGAATCTCGGCGAGAGTGGACAGCCACCACAAGAGATATCGATGTGAAATCGAATTGTGATAAGAAGGAATATCTGAAACGGATGATTCTCAGAAGCTGGGTGGTCCATTTCGCCCGCAATTTTGTTACGTTGGTAGTGCTTCCGTATTTGGTCCTTTTATGGCTAATAGGACTGAATTACACATGCATTTTCTCGGAACTGGTGGAATGATTTTATTACACAAATAGGCTGATGTTGTTGCTTTTTTTAACTTATGGAGCTTGTAGTCCCCGACGCATAAATAGGTCTTGGATTTAATTCCAAGGGCGGGCAAAATGTGACAAAGGTTTTCATCAGGAATTTCTTAGTAGTAGAAATTCCCTTTCACATGGGAATTGGTCATAACATAACATGACGCTTGAAATTTCCGAAGAGTTAGACCGAGGTGTACCTAATATTATTACCTAATATTATATTATTACACCCACATTTCTCCAGTTATGTTTTAAGTCCCATATAATAGGGGGCGAGCCTATTGCCATCAACCAGGCACAAATGCAGACTCCGTGGCTGCTACTGTGAAATTCCAGATGGAAAAACCCTATAATACTTTGCCCGACCCGAGAATCGAACCCGATCACTTGATCAACGAAGCAGTTACACGACGAGGCAGGAACATACCTGGTATAATGTGGGTGAGCGTTCGACTCTGCCTAACCCTGTTACTTATGTTATATGTATATAAACACTAATAACAATATTTTGGTATTAAATAATTTTTTTTTGAAAAACGTTGCCCCACACTAGTAATTTCTCCTGTATCGTGGGTGCGTTTACAAACATTTAAACTCACATACACAAACAGCCAGACCCAGAACAACTACCTGTAGGCCATACAAATATTTGTTCCGTGCGGGAATCGAACCCGCGACACGCAAAAAATAAAAATAGAAATAATAATAGAAATAGGTAATTAAGTATAAGTTTAATTACCTACATATTTGCTACTGTTGTAATTATTTTGCTATGGCACAGGCTAATTTTGCTTAAAAGGAAAAAAAAACAAACACACCCACCCATTGTTGTAACAAATTTCTTTAATAAAACATTTTGTATGGTTAAATAAAATAAAAAACTTTTTTGTGTTTTGGAAGTCGGTTTTATTTTTTGTTAAAAAGTTTTTTATTTTTTCATTTTTAGTTGTAATATCCTATACCCTTTCGAGTGTACGGGCGTGATGTTATGTTTTGTGATTGTACAAACAATGCATATTTATGTGACAGCAGCAATCGCGGTTGATTTGCTGTCAGTTTTTGAAGAGTTCCGTTGTCTGTCTCCGAAATTCATCATCAGATCTATATGAAATTTAAATGGGACCATTTCGAAATAAACCACTTTCGAACAAAAAAAAGAATTTAAATGTAAATCCGTCTATATATGACGGAGTTATATACATTAAAAACATATTATTAAAAAAAAACACTTAAAAAAAATATATATATAAACATCCGAATTGAAAACCTCCTCCTTTTTGAAGTCGGTTAATAATCTCAACTGAACTTATTTCACTCCAAAACCAAACTCTTATTCCACATGCAAGTAATTGAAATTTCAAAAGTAAATCCAATTTTCTCAAATAAATCAAATTATACAAAAAGAACTAGCATAAAGTAAATTCTAATTTCTTTAGTAAACTTGTTTGTATATACTACAAACAACTTGTTTTTTGTCACAGGTTTAACCAACGGTGACTCAGAGGTCACTACTAGTCGCGAGAAATTAATTTCTCTGGATTTTTAGTTGCCCTTCAACTGTTTGTAGGGTTGTCAACAATTGGGATAAAAGTGAACGAGCAGATATAAAAAAAGATGCTTCTTTGGGAAAGTTGTTTGTTATCATGAGTAAAATCACGTGTTTAAGTACCGGTCACTAATTACCAGTCACCCCATATACACAAAGTGATCGTTGAACTTTTCGTTTTTCGCATGGGTTTGACACTTCTAACTTCTGAAGCGCTTATTCTTGCACACAAACGGACCATCACTGACTTATTAGATTATTTTTAATCACTTGACTGCTTCGTTGGGGTCAGCGTACTGGTCCTGGTTTTGGGCAACTAAAAATCCAGAGAAATTAATTTCTCTGTATTTTTAGTTGTCAACAAACTACTAAAGTATACAGAGTGGAAAGGACAGCGACGCGAAAACGGTTACCGTTACGTATTCAGTACATCATTCTGAGTGGGGCCCACATGGAAATTTTTCGTCGGGTATTTAAAAAAAAACAGCTGTTCCATTCATTTTGACCGAGTAGGTATTGCACTTTTACCGATTAAAAATTTCCATGTGGGGGACTCAGAATGATGTACTGATTACATGGTAACCGTTTTCGCGTTTTCTAAGTTTTCATTTTTTGTATACTATAAACCTTTAAACCTGGTTGTCCAAAAATGAAGAACTTTGAATTTGAATTAAAAAAAAAAATCTGTTTCCTACAAAAGTGCAATATCTACACGGTTAAAATGTATGGAACAGCAGATTTTTTTTTAATAAGTGATGAAAAATCTCTATGTGGGGGGGGGGGGGGGCGATAAAATGATGTACTGAATAGACTGAATACGTGGTAACCGTTTTCGCGTCAGTGTTCCTTCCACCCCGTATAAATGTAGAATACATGTATTACAACGCACAATTTTTCATTTTCGAAAAACTTTTCCGCGTTTCCTGTTGTAATGTAATACATGTAAATAATATTTTTTTTTTATTAATAATATTTTTAAATTATTGTTTACATGTATGACAACAGGAAACGCGTAAAAGTTTTTCGAAAATAAAGTGTTCAAACATTTTGTAGTTGGTTACTAGGTTGATTCATAATGTGGTAGGATACAATAATAAAAAAGAAGAGTTGGCAACCCTAGGTGTGTAGTACAAGTTCGGAATAAGTCGCAGACTTTCGCTAATACTTGATTGTTTTAATTAAAGGTCGGGTGCAGGTTTAACCTTTGAAGCTAATACCTTGTTGATTTCTTGTTATTAAACGTGTTGAGTTAGGTAAACCTTATTTTTATCATCTCTGTACTCCTTTTGATTTAGATTCAGTCTTTCAAGCTCTTCATGGTTATCAGATAGGTAGCAGTGGCGAAGGTTCCATACAACTCGTTTACTACTGGCTTCCCTTTGAAAAATGGCACAGTCAGTATTCTATTGACAAATAATTATAATTACATTAAAGATTTACTCACTCCGGCTTACCTCTTACAAAAATTGACCCTCTACTGATAGGTAGTCTGTTGTGATGAATTTTCCAGGGAAATAGACAGTGTTAGATACACAAAGTGATCATTGAACTTTTCGTTTTTTGCGTGGGTTTGATACTTCTAACCTCTGAAGCGCTTATTCTTGCACACAAAGGGACCAACACTGACTTCTTAGATCATTTTTAATTACTTGACTGCTTCGTTGGTCCAGCATGCTGGTCCTGGTTTCAATCCCAAGGTCGGGCAGTGTTTTTGGGTTTTTCCATTTGGAATTGCTCAGTAGCAACCCGGAGTCTGAATTTGTGCCCGGTTGATGGTAATAGGCTCGCCCCCTATTACATGAAAATCAAAGTTGCCTGGCGAAATGAAGGTGTACTTTTAGGCTCACCTCTGCCTAGCTCTTCAGGGATTATAGGCGTGATAAGTTATGTTTCAATCACCTTATTTCAAATTTCTATCTTATGTCCTTCGCTGTTACGGAGGATACGATACGGTAGCCCGCGAAATTAAAATTTTCTTGCGTGTTTTGCAATTTGCAAGTCAGTATCAGACTGTATGTTGATTAAAACATGATTCTCTCTTCGAGCTGTAGATCAGTACAATTGATGTACGTCTCTTTTTAAATACACACTGGGCAGCTCGAGTATGTGTGCAGTTAGGCGTGGTGTGGCGCGTACGTCTATGTGAGCATGCGGCGCACTAAAAATACAAGGCTATGTGCCTACCCTTATCATAATAAAACTATGTGTTCCCTTACCTTTGTAATGATGCAATAATGTTATGTAAACTAAGATTTTATCCATGAGAACGCTGCCGATAAACTGCCCTGCAGTCTGGCAGAAGATTTGTGTAATACCATCACTTGTAACTTTTGTTAAAATAAAAATGGGCTTCCACCTTAAAATTAATTTTCTATTTAATAGCCTATTTACAAGAGCAAAGTCTCAATAAAACTACTAGCCAGAGCAAAAGGTACGTAATACTAGTATAATCGCATGAAATCCTTGCTGGCATAGTATCAGTACAAATAGCGCAGGTAACGGGCTGAGCTTAAAATAATAAAATCTGCCCGTTTAACCGGAGCATTGTGGGCAAATAGTATGCGTTGTTACCGAGCGTTTGAACTGGGGGAGTGCTTGACTGTACAGACAAGTTGTGTGGGAGAGTAAGGAATGGGTTGCAAAATAATAATGAAGACAATTTCATAATTTATAGTAAATGTGAAGACGCACTTACTTAAATGGAAACATCGGAATATAATACTGTTGTACCTATCGACAAAGTATTATGCTCCAACAGTTGCTCTAATTCGATAACTACTATCAATTTCGGACATTGAAAAATCCGTGCGGTCAAAAGACCAATTTCCGGAAATTTTATGCGACCAAATCATCACTTACCACTCCTACACACCTTTCACCATCTACAGCTATCCCAGGAAGAACGGAGTTTCCCTAATAATAAAAGCTGTAATGGCCTTAAGGCCAAGAGCCTCGACGACCTTCTTTCGAGGCTCTCCTTAGGCGGTTGGATTAAGGGCTTGATTTAGAAGGCAGTACTCCTCGATACGGCTCGCATTGTGAGGAGGTTCCTGTCTCTGGAGCTCTAACCACCGGTAGCTCTTTATTTTTTACAGCTTTCCCTTTAAGTGCTCATAAATACGCTCCATTTAGCACCGCCCCTGCCGCACCTGTGCCTGTGATGATCTATTCACTGCATCAGTGAACAAGGGTCGCGTGTTTCGGGGTAAATACATTTGAACTTTTTGCGCCATCGATACTCTCCACCAGTGCTCTCCACCAGTGCTCTCCACCAGTGCTCTCCACCAGTGCTCTCCACCAGTGCTCTCCACCAGTGCTCTCCACCAGTGCTCTCCACCAGTGCTCTCCACCAGTACTCTCCAACAGTACTCTCCACCAGTACTCTCCATCAGTACTCTCCACCAGTACTCTCCCAACTAAACGCTCCCAAAATCGCAGCCGCTAGGGAAATTACCCTGGGCAGGGTACGCGGCTCGTGGCGGAGTATCAACCGGTAACATGTCGTGACAAGGTCGAAGGTAGGGCTCGCTGTTACGTGGATACATGAGAATAAAAAACATAATTGGGACGATGTTCAATTGTCTTGTGGTGGTGGATTATAAAACATCGTGGTTTGATGTAGTCCTGGTATCATAGCATAGGAATAGTTTCTTATTTTAATAGTAGAAGACTTTTTGCCTGCTCATCATTTGCCTAGCCTGTTCCTAACTATGTTGGGGTTGGCTTCCAGTCTAACCTGATGTAGCTAAATACCAATAATTTACATGGAGCGACTGCCTATTTGATCTCCACAACCCAGTTAGTACTAAGTAATTCGATACCCCTTGGTAAGACTGGTTGTCAGACTTTCGGGCTACTGACTACCAGTAACAACTGTCGAAGATCTACAAATGACAGTCGGGACCAACGGCTTAACGTGCTTTTCGAGGCACGGAAGAAACTCGGTATGTAATGGGTGGACCAACCTGGGCAAGCGCGGCTTAACCTTAAGATTGACCCGAGCGGCTGTTATTATTTGGCCACGAGCCTTTTGCCTACTCAAACTATTTTATTTCACATAAACTTGGGGCACTAATTTAAGGTCAGGGCGCGGTCCAATTTATGTTCCCTTTGGAGAAAAACTAGTAAGAAACTCCAATGTAGTTAGTAATACTTTCTTTTTGTTGCAAGGTTTTCATAGTTTTCTAAAGAATCCGTTTGGTAGGATGGTTTCTTCTTCTTCTCGCTTTGAGGACAAGCGCGCACTAGTGACTAGTTTTAGGTTTTCGCAGTAAGATTTTGTATTTGTGAAACAAAAGCATCAGGTTTCCAAATCTAGAAATAATTCAGACAAATCTATCTGTCGGATATGTCAGGATTTATGCCGTTAGGCTCGAACATCATGTGGGCAGACGATGGGTTGGGCACAATTAATCGGCTACAGTTCCAAGGCGTCTTAACTCCGCCGCGATCAGACACTAGCTGTCGCCCTCGCCTCGAGCTGAACATCAGGGCTCTGTAGAAACACGCTGTGGTGTGGGTAGACTGGTAGGTCGCGTCATGTCACCAATGCCCACTGGCGTGTTTGCCGATTAATTTTATGTCCGTACTAACGACCGGATCCGACATATCTATTACTCAGAAGATTTGCTTAATTGAAGAAAAATCTGTCCGAAACACGCCTGAGATGATACATGATAAGAAGACCCGAAGATCATAAGAAGGACAAGTTCTGACCATCGACACCGGTCCAAAAAAGCGCGGGAAAGCATCATAACTTGGGTGTCCAACGTCTACAACGACTTGTAAAAAGCACATCTCGACGACCTATTGGGTCTGGTGAAGAATGACGAAAATTGAGCAGATTCCAAATAAAATGGTTAGGGCTAGGAAAGAGAAAGATACGCATAATAATATAAAAAATGGATGTCTACTTGAAAAACACTTGTAGCGGCAATACAAAAAGTACTACAGCGCCATCTATGACACAGATGACGAACTAAACATCGAAATCCTACATCGCGCAAGTAAAATGATCCGCGACTTAAGACTATAAAGGGTGTAAAAGACCCTTAACGAAAACGAAAACCACATATTCTGCCCATCATTGGGATCATTTTTTTCTTCTAGACAATACCTGGGAAACCACAGGTTCTGGAGATATCGAAGGTCAAAGTTCCAATTTTTTCACAAGTTTTTTTTTAAAAACCACTTTTTAAGATTTTAACTTTACTTTAATTAACTCTATGACCCATTAACTATTCAAAGCACCCATCAGCACTAAGTTTTGAGTGCGTAACATTGAGTTTTACCGTGAAACGTGATTTTTCACACCAAAAAAAAAAGTCGTTGCCCAGCAATAATTTTTGCGTAGAGTTACTTAGTTTGATGTACAGAATGCTTAGTTGACGGCTTCGTGAAGGGTCTGTTTACACCCTGTATAGAAGAACCCGACAACAACAGACTGTCGGGCAGTAGCCCACCAGACATAACACCCGTCTGGTCGGAGGATCCTCCCTTTTCTAAGAGGGATGAGGAACTTTACACCCTGTTCTTGATACCCCCAAACACAGAAAAAAAAACTTGCAATACCAACATAATTATTTCTTTTAAAGACTTTTACATTCTTAGACCCTAGTTATAAATAGACGATCTTTTATTGTATTTGATTTGAAGGGGAGGGCACAAATTAGGTAATAAGGTTAAATGTTCACGTGGGCGTTCAATAGCACTTGAAGGAGAGCTATGTCGGTAGGTTACTCTTCTATTGGTACACAAGTCTCACCTTTAACAACCTTGTTTTCAGTACCTTTGTCTAGCCTTGGCACAAATAATATGGCTTTTTAAAAATAAAATTTAAATCTGTGTTAATTCTATAAAAAAAATCTGTAAACACCTCTATCTAACAAACTCAATGCTCATAGCTAAGCTAAGAGATAACTTGGACTCGATCGTCAACAGAGAAACGAATGGAGGTTCCGTAATTACAGTAAAGCAAAATTGGCTGACCAAGTCATCTTCTAAACACCTTGTGTCTTATCATGCGAGACAGAGAAAGTTTCGTTTTCATCTGCACCGTATCAGCCGAAAGACTTCTAAGACTGTCCCAAGCCAGCGTTGACCGGTCCAATGGCTATCGCATACTGTGGATTTCCGCGCTCTTCACCTGACACCAGGCCATGGTTTCATGTAAGGAATATAAGGACAGGGTCTTATTATTGCATCAGCGAGTGGAGTCCTGCCGAATGTTGGACCAAACATATTTAATAAATATTTGCCTTCGACACTCCAAGAAGAAGAAGGACAGGGTTTCAAATATTGCTAAAACAAAGTATACCCTCCCTTCAAATCAGTACAGTAACGAGTTTGACAACAGAATAGCTCTCCAAAGGCCTGGGATTAATTTTAAATAAGCCTCTAAGACGTGTGTGGAATTATTTCTCACGTAGGCCAAGTTATCAAGGATAGGTGTCTCTGGGGCTCCTTAGATGTCGGGAGCTTAGACGAAAGGATTTTTGGGATTGGGTTAATAATGTGGGGGAGTATTTGCGTATTTCTTTGAACTTTGCTCTTTGGATGAAGGTAGGGCTCTAAGGTCCGCTTGCGCAACTGGCACTTAACCTGTGGTGCCGGAACGTGGATCCGTGAGCTAAAGTAAAGTTATCTAAAAAAAAAGCGTCGTCGCGCTTGCCGTTCGCTACGTGCCTTTAGCCACGGTAACGATACATTGCGTATGAGGAAATAAAACAAATATGTTTTTTTGGATTCCCATATTATTCCTGAAATAATTTCTTGTACCGGTCATCTTAATATGATTTACTGCATTCACCCTATCAGTTTGTGGAGGGCTGTCCCTTACACCCTGTATAATTCGATGCATACGGAATACTGTTATGTATTTTAGTTTCGAGATTTAAAGTATTCATTAGAGAATGTGGTGTGTTGCGGCGCAGCCCGGCCACAGTCGATTTCGTAATTTATAGACGTATCAATTAAATGTTCTTAAATTGTTCTTGCAGTACCAATGAATAGATTAAATGTACCACAAATATATCTTGTTAAAAAAGCACTTGTTTGTGGCCGGGCAGTCCTTGGTCCTCTTGAATACATTGCATGGCAGCAAGGAGAATAAGGACAGACACAGACAAGGTGACAAACATGATTTACATATTTAAAGACATGATTTAGGAATTCTGTTATATCTTTATTAAATATTTGTAAAGAAATGGTGCGCTTGAAAGACATTTATTTGCTTTGACTCCATTAAAGGCTCAGTTACTTAATTAAGTTCATCAGTATAAGTTATTAATGGAGTCCGAGTAAAGAGAATATTTATTATTTTCCAAAACTACCTTTAAATCTTTAGACGACTAAATGACGAAGGATGTCCAAGAGGCGACTATTTTCATATTTTAAGGCATTTTCTTTTTACTTTCAAAATAGCCGTGGCTATTCGTTGTACAGGCTTTTGCACATCGGCGATAAAAATTCGTTATTGACTGATTTTTGTAGTGCGCCGCTGATGTGTGGTTGCCGCTACATTGTAACCTATTAAAAATTACTCTTGAATGATTATTCTGACTTAGAAGTACAATATTTTCATGCAATTAGGTCCGTAATTTTTTTGGGAAAAACACGAATTCGCAGACACCACTGATTCATCCATGCTCACGCGCTCTATGATAGCCTGACTGATGCACAATTAGCCGGGTACATTCTGGCGTATCTAGGTCCGTTGCATGTACAAAAAAGCCGGCCAAAAACTCCCATATACTTACCCTTTCTGTGGTAAGTTTATATATGTTGTAAAATTAAATCGTTAACTCCATTTTGTTGGCTTGTATTTTGAATATCCACAAAACGAGAAGGTCACGTGAACTTTTTGTGATATTTGACGGTGTCTATCTTCATTCGAGTATTAGTGCTGTGTTAAGTTATTAGCAATTCAGTGATGTAGCGCTTTCGTTATTAAATTCATAATGTGATAACATTTTTTTAATGATGTCAAAATAAATAATGTGAAATTCGTGAGGCATTTAATTCTACCAGTGGTATTGTATATACAACGTTTTAAATCTAAATTTGTGGCAGTTGACCGGAGACCTCATTAAATTTATTGGCGATAACATCACATTTTTTGAAAAAAGTATTTTGAACTTCTTGGTAATGTACCAAGACATTGTTTATACACAGAATGGTTGTCAGCATGCTCTGATACTTGAATAAATGGGGCTGTGGAGTTTCGCTCATGAAGTATAGTATTTTCGGAATCGGCTTTTTAAATAAAGTATACATTAATTAGACCTTGATTTTTTCTGCCTGGATTTTAGTCTCACTTGAGGAGCTTTTATCGGCCTTGATTTTTATGCTCACACTCTTTTGCGAAGGGGTTTTGACTGTATGCAATGACGTACTGGTTGCTGGGACTTCTTGTTGCACTTCAGGTTGTTGCGATGGTTGTGTTTGACGGCGTTCCACTGTAATAAATATCATTAGGGTTTATTAGAACTTCTGAGTGTAATCCTTCAAGGGTTGTGCATGATAACGTCTTATTATTTTTAGCTTGTATTCTCCCATTAGTAGCCGTATGGGTCGAGGGGCTTTTGGGACCCGGACCGCGGTCCCGGATTACACCTATAAATGCAATAATTATTTTTGAGTAGTATTTTGGGACCATAAGAAAAAAGAAGTTAAAGTACAGTTAACACAATTGATATAGTACATAATATTTTGATCAACAATTACATGAATTATCAGCACCGGTACAAAATAATGGATAATATTATTTAGTAGCACTTATAAAAGGATAGTTGTAGCTAGATTCTAGTGACCTCTAAAACAGTTACTATCAAAGGAGATATTGGTATAATAACCTCGAAAATTTAGACTGTTTTTTTTGCCACATTCTCTGCGGGCACTCCTAGTTTGCAACTTGAACAAATAAATAATTTTGAAATTATTGAAAAGAACGCAGCACAAAAAGAATAATATTCTCAAAGTTTTGGCGGTATACCATTATAATCTCTTACAGCATTGTATTTAGAGTTCATGTTTGAACTGTTCTATACACTGAGCTGGATGCTTATATTCTTTATTCATTAGTACGGTATACTTACCAATGCTGCGGTAAAAAGCTTCTATTCTGCGCTCAAAGAGGGTGCCCATCACCAGAAACATAAAAACGGCTAAGACGATTGGGGCGAAGTACCACCATTCCATAGTCCCATCTTTCTGTGGGGCACACAAATCACACCTTATTATAAGTAATACACTACCGATTCCTAAATCGAACCACCTTTAATTTCCACGTTTCATCATCTGCCTAGCCTTTTCCCAACTATATTGGGGTCGGCTTCCAGTCTAACCGGATGCAGCTGAATACCAGTATTTAACATGGAGCGACTGCCTATCTGACCTCCACAACGTTAAGAGTTAACGTTTTTTTTTAATTTCCACGTTTAAAGGTCTAAAAATTAAATACAATATATATCGAGTCAAGGAAAAATAATGGATGACTGGGATTAATATTCAAAAATCTTTCCTATGTTCTCACCTTCGTGGAAAAAGAAACTCTTTTGCAAAAGGAGAATGGGCAAAAATGCATGGGAGTTGGTCTATCTACTCAACACTAACGCCATCTATGGGTATTAGTAGTTAATAAATAGTTGATCAAATTACGTATGGCTTTTATGCCGAAATCTATGGGAGATTTACATGCTTCGAGATCCAGCGCTAGGCCGCGTTTTGTGAATGAATGAATTTAACATTTTTACTAAGGAGATTGGAATAACCAAGGTACCAGTATGCTATCCGTCGATCCGTCAGGTGATTTCATCGCAGTATTGACTCAGCACATGCTTCTATGCAGACGTGTCTTCAGCTACAACATTACAAACATGTTAGCATACATTTATTGTTCACTAGCTTCTGCCCGCGGCTTCGCTCGCGTTGATCTAGAATTTGAGAATCAATTCGGGTTGTACTCTCTTTTTAACATGATTCAATTCAATCATGATTCGAAAGACACGTGGCGCCATCTATTATCATACGAACGTTATTGTTGTTTTCCTCGGGAACAGTACTTTTTTGGGATGAAAGGTACCCTATGTCTGGTTCTGTACAGCTGACAACGTATATATGCAAAACTCAGGATGATCGGTTCAGTGCTTTAGGCGAGAAAAAGTAACAAACAAACTTACTTTCGCATTTACAATATTATAGTAATAGTGACTTTATTTAAATGTTAATTGTAATTATTTTATTCATTTATGTCAATGTTTGTAATTTAATGATTTTATTTAAATTATTTATTTATAATAATTTTATTATTCTTAGTAACTAGATTTTAATGTTTTTTTTTATGATTATAATTTTATAAAAATGTTGACATTTCTGCTTGATGGCTGCCATAAATTATTAATTATTTGAGGGGATTGGCGCTGATAACCGAAATACAGGCTTTTGCCTAGTTCGGCTACAGATGTTAAATTCTTTTGCATAATGATAAATATAGCCTGAAAAATATTTGTAAAATTCTGTGACATTTATTGAATAAACATATTATTATTAAAAAAAAAAAAAAAAAATATTAGTAAGGATTGCGGAGATACTAAGCCTACTTTCGATGATATTGTTTTACAATGTATGTCTAGATTAAACAGTCCGTTTGAAATCTGAGGCCGTAGCAGGAACACGCGGTGTAAACGTAATGTAAATACGTCGGTTTTAAAATTAAAAATATTCGTTTCACAAATAATATTTTCATAATTTTAAGAATTTATTCATATCTATATCTCTAGATTACTGATATAGTTAGGATAATTGTATTTTCTATTCAAAAACGACGTATTTACGTTATGTTTACACCTCGCGCTCTTTCTTGAGTCTCTGACTATTCGTAAAGAATTTGCTGGCGTAGGTTTTGTTTTTACAAGATAGTTTTTAGTTTTATTGCAGCTGATAATGTGGCACAACTCTGTTATTTTTCTTACGGGTACAATTCTCAAGGAGATCGTAAACGCTTGTAGGTGACGAAGTTGTTGCCGTTTACATCGAAATATCTGTCATAGAAAATGGTCTGATTACCAGCAAGTTGATTATGAGTCTAATTCAAGACATACGGACACACAAGATTGCGGCCTATTTACTATTTATTTATATTTCTAAATACTTAATATAATAAAGCTGAAGAGTTCGTTTGAACGCTCTGATCTCAGGAGTTAACAATTGTTTTTGCATTGGAAAACTAAATTTTTGAGGGAGGAGATTATAGGCTTAACATCACGCTACGACCCTTAGGAGCAGAGCAAAAGGAGAAACGGCGGGACACAGCTAGTGTTACATACAGCCATTGTATTTAATTATCCAGCAAGGTCACCAAACATCCAACTAACCAACTGGAAGTCTTCAAGTAAATTTGATAGCTTTTCAACTATCAGCATTTCTTCCTGAATCACTTTTCTACATTTTTGTACTTCATGTTTTCTAATTTTATTATCGTTTTAAATTATTTTGTAAGTTTCCATAATTTTCTGACTTGTGGATATTTCCCAAACATTTGTGTCATATTTTTGACATTAGGTAGGTGCATGAAAAAAAATATAATTCCAGCTTTTATTGAGTTCTGAACAAGGAGGTTTTAGTTTAAAATTTTGGGTGACCATTGATGCAGTGTCTTAGGGATCTTTAGCCGCTTGGATGGCATTGCTTGTATTTATAAAGAATAAGATGCCGCCATCGTTATAGAAAAGGGAGGATCCTCCGACCAGCACGCGTAGCATCGACAAAATGGCAGATTTCTTTTCACAGTCTGTCATTTTGTCGATTCTTCCGTCAACAAAACCCGTTTCTACGGTGGTCATGCTACGCGTGCAGATAGGTGTTGTATCTGGTGGGCTACTGCTCGACAGTTGTTGTCGGGTTTTTTCTATATACTCCTAAGTCGCAGATAATTTTAACTGCGCGATTTAGAATTTTGATTTTAGTTCTTCATTTGTGTGATAGATGGCGCTGTAGTACTTTTTGTACTATGTTGCTGTTGTACTTTTTGTAGTGCCGCTACATATCTTTATACTATTACATACACACTCACGCCTTTTCCCCATAGGGGTAGGCAGAACCCACACCGTGCAGCCCAGAGTGTTTCTTAGTAAGCATATTCGTAAGGTCCAAATCAAATCTTTGTGTCCTCAGTTTTTTTATAGTAACTAGGCTTCCGTTTGGCCGCATCTCTTTAATAGATTTTCAACTTTATCACTAAAGCATTTGGTTGAAGGTTGATTGGGAAAATTTGACAGTTTCGTGTAGCTTGATGTGCTGGCGTCTGTACCTAACACTTCTACAGACGATAATAAAAAAACATTTTTAGAGAAAAAACTGAATATAGAAACCTTTATTGAGTAGCGAGAGAAATTATTTTCTAATAGAAAAATAATCTTTAAGCAGATCATCCACGATTCTTCGCCTTCCCTTCGTAAATAGTTCACTCAGCTAATACCAATTAGATTGTAGGTATAATGTTTGGAGTAGTGGAGCTTGGCACAAGCAAAGAGAGGCCTAGTAGTGGAAGACATCGGGCTGTGGATGATGATGGAATTAATATTTCAGATGCCTCGTTGGTCTAGTTGCTAAGCGCTTCTGCTGTGCTGCTGAGCATAAGGTCCTGGGACTTAAACATAACTGGCGAAAGGGGTGCGTTCTATCTTACACTCCTGCATAGAAAAACAAGGCGAGATGTTATGGTATGCTCTCTGAAACAGGACACGATAAGTTCGTTTCAAATGATTCCATTCAAGTTTAGTCATGGAATCAGTCGATACGTTGCGGATATTCATTTTAGTGCTAATTCATTTCAAGCGGTTGGTCGACTCTTCACGTGACCAGAGGGCTGGCCTTTTTTTGGCCAAAGGAGCCATCCAACCATGCCATCCAACGTGGCAATGCGTCCTCCGTCCTATTGACACATACATGTAGAACATATTTTTGTTCACAGAATCAGCAAGCTGAAGTGGCAATGGGCCGGTCATATTAGCCGTAGAACCGATGACCGTTGGGGTAAACGTGTTCTTGAGTGGAGACCGCGAATCGGCAAACGTAAGGTGGGACGCCCTCAGGCTCGGTGGAGTGACGATCTTCGCAGGGTGGCTGGTAGCAACTGGATGAGAGTTGCTGAGAATCGAGTTGAGTGGCGTGCGATTGAGGAGGCCTATGTCCAGCAGTGGACTGCTATGGGCTGATGATGATGATATTTTTGTTATTATTTTATATCTACTCGTAGTTTGTAAATAATGATCATGATTGCTCATTATCTGCTTAATATTTCTGGTCTCCCAGACTAGATTTACGTTACAGCGTTAACAAAAGTAAATTCTACCATACAAGCGTATAAATAAAGGGTCTAAATAGACCCTTAACGAACACGAAAGGCACTTGTTCTCGACGCTAATGCGATCATTTTTTTATTCTAGACCATACCTGGGAACCTCCTAGTTACGGAGTTATTGGGGGTCAAAGTTCCAAGGTTTTTTTTAAATACAATTTTTTAAGGTTATAACTTTGCTTTAAATACCTCCATGACCCGTTTACTATTCAATGCATCTATAAGCATAATGTTTTGAATGCGTTACATTGAGTTTTACTCTATAAGGTTATTTTTCACCCCAAAAAAAAGTCGTTTCCCAGCATTATTTTGTGTGTAGGGTTACTTAGTTTGATGTACAGAATGCTCGGTTGACGGCTAAGTGAATATAGACTCTATCTATCTGTATAATCAAGACTTTATAAATCGCATCGAAAGATGCATAAAATCATCCGCTCACACACAATTCAGCAAAATATATGCAACAACTACCAGTATCCGGTTATACAATCGTGAATACCGTGTGCACCCGGTTGTCAGAGCCGGGTAACCCGGATAAGACCCGGCTGCAAGGCGGGAAGTGGAAACCGTAAAGATTTAACGGACGCCTGATGGTTCAGGATTTTATGTCGAAAGAAACATTGTGGGCGACGGAAAAGTTTGTGATAATGATTGCGACATCTTCGATGTTATTCTAGTCCTTTCTTTTTATTTTGAACAGTAGAAAGTATTACGAAAAGCGGAGTAAGAGGCGGAAATTGATTGTGAATGGGTTGTGGGTGAGGTGTTTGTGATTGTAAAAGTTTTATTCGATTTGAAAAGTTGTTCCAGAACATTGTTTGGCTTTGAAATGAATGAAGGTAATAGTTTTTTTTTAAATTTATTTAATTATGGCACTCCAACGACTTATTCACTACTACATTTCTGGAGTAATGTAACAATTAAAATCTAAGCTGAATATGACACTTACAGGTGTGCACAGCACTTACATAGATATTTCAAGTTTTATAATATTACATAGAGTATATTATAGGCAAAAAAAAACTAAATTACATGAAAACTAAATTAAAAATAAAGAAAAGAAATAACTAAATCTATTTTGTTGCTCTAAAGACTGACACAATCAATGACAAATAATAAATAAATAAGTAATTATATAAAATGTAATCAAATACCACACAAGTACGGATAATATTAAAACGAGTTAATTTTATTCAAATCCGTATTATGGTACAAAATTAACATCGGAAACACCCCTTTTGTATCACAACTTAAATAAGCACAAGCGACCCGATACATTATTTATCTACCCAGATTATCCGCCACATCCAAACATCCATAACAGCATCCCTTATAAACAACATCCAAACACTTACATGTTTTACACAAACATTCACAATATCGACTTAGTCTACATTAGTGCCTCTTAAGATTCGTCCCACGTTGGGCGCCAACAAAAACAATCTACACGCAACAAATCCGACGAATGTTCGATGAAAACCGGCTAAAACTGGTTGTAACTGGACCGGGCCGGTTTCGACCGGATTATACTAACGGCTCCTAATTGCTACGTGGCTGGAATAGGAACGCGGTGAGAAATGCCTCAACTAATAGTCTTGCAGTTAATGTAGAATTTAGAATGGTTTATTTAAATGGGGTTCTTTATGGTGTGCTGTTTTATTCTATGGGATGTTTATGAGTTTTGGGGATGGAGGAGATGAAAGGATTAAGTGGTGGTTACGGTCGAAATGCGATGGGTTTATAAATGGTGATCTTTCGTAGAGGGTGTAAATTATACCTTTTTCTTATTCGAAGGAAATCCTTATCCTTACTAATATTATAAATGCGAAAGTAAGTTTGTTTGTTTATTTGTTACCTTTTCACGCCTAAACCACTGAACCGATCATCCTGAAATTTTGCATATACGTTGTCAGGTGGACAGAAACGGACATTACCTTTCATCCCGAAAAAAAGTAATGTTCCCGAGGAAAACAACAATAACGTTCTTATGATAATAGATGGCGCCACGTGTCTTTCGAATCATGATTGAATTATATTATTACAAGCAGAGTACAACCCGAATTGATTGTCGAATTCTAAATTAACGCGAGTGAAGCCGCGGGCAAAAGCAAGTTTCTGATAAAGACTGAAATAATAGTTCTCTTGAAAGTCCTATTGCAAGAAGTTTAATTACTCTTGGTTCCTAGAACCTGTCTCTTATTTTTTCATAAACTTTTTGGTAGACAGCATGTTTCGAAGATTTTCTGCTCAAAAATATTTCCTTACATGTCATAACAAAGTCAGTTTGCCGTCTAGACGACCCATATGTAATGAAACGCTTCTGGGTTCGACCCCCGGTCGAGACAAGTTCGTTTCCGGTCTAGATATTGTGATGTGGGTGGTCCCTTCAGCCGGAAGTCTGGGATGACCTTACAGCATTATCTAGATGGCACAAAATTCGCCTATACATCATTTTTGACGGCAGGCAGGTTTGATTTAATTCATGCTTCTGTGAGACTTTTTTTAAAGTAGTTACATACCGAGTTTCCTCCGTGCCTCGGACTCGGTGCACGTTAAGCCGTTGGTCCCGGGTGTCATTTGTAGATCTTTGACAGTCGTTAGGTAGTCAGTGACCCAAAAAGTCTGACAACCAGTCTTACCAAGGGGTATCGTATTACCCAGAACTAACTGGGTTGTGGAGGTCAGATAGGCAGTCGCTTCATGTAAATTACTGGTATTCAGCTGCATCCGGTTAGACTGGAAGCCGACCCAATATAGTTGGGAAAAGGCAATATAGTTAGGCAAATGATGAGTCTTTATAGTTCACATGTGTACCGTTGCCAGTACATCAAGTTACGACATACTGCCAAATATCTCCTAATGATTTTAAACTATAAAATGTTAACAGTTAAGTTCAAAATCGAAAGAGAATATTTGACAGTTTGTAGTGACTTGATGCGCTAGTGACTGTACTTGTTAATAAATATAATACTGTGTTGCAAAAATCTGCAATTAAGTAGTCTCTCCATGTAAAATACTGCATCCAGTTATACTGGAAGCCAGGAAGTCGGCCATAACATAGTTTCATTGATCTGCTTTGATTATGTTTTCTTTTTTATTTACTGTAGAAAGAAATCGACTGCGCATAGAGAATGCCTGGAGCTACTTGCTGGTCTCTGAAGTCGCTGTTTAAGGGTTCCTGAAGCACAAACTTATCGACGTTATATGCATCTTGTCATACTAAACGACGGAGTACAGACGGTCCCTGACCGAGTCTTAGGAGTCTAAACTCAAGGTTAGAAGTAGAACCTTCAGTAGTCAGGTCTGACTCAGAAAAAATATTTGTAACGTACAAAACGAAATTGATTTTCTTCCTAAACTTGGCATAGCCCCCGGCGAGTTCGATAAAAATGAAAGTGAATAAAACAAAAAGACCAAACAAAACACTGTGATCTAATATAAAAACACACTCACTTCATTGACTCTAGTCTATCTAGATTATTCTAGATCTTCGCCCCCACATTTAAGACGGTTACAAGTATGCCAACCAGTGCTTCCAGATTCACTGTATTTTCAGTAGATTTGCTGTATTTTAGACTTCTCTACTGTATACTGTACTGATAAAATACAGTGTATAAATATACTGTATTTAATTTACAATCATATTTAATCAAATTTAATACGTAAACGTCACGTTTAGCTGACAACACTGTAATTTTACTTTTGGGATCTGGAAGCACTGATTTCAACTAAAAGAAACAGGCCCGGCCGCTCAAAAAAAATAATTCAAAATTGCTTATTTCTTAACAAGATTACAACAATTAGTTTGTGATTGGAGCCTTCTTCTCACATCACAATAAACCCAAACTACCCACAAATACGATGGTAATTGCTACAGACCCAGGACACCTAGATAACCCTTCTTCCTGCACCGAAACGGGACGATTTTAATGACAATGTATTTTCGGCACCAAAATGAAATTCATTGTGACCAAAAATGAGTTCTATTGTTCTACAGAAAAACCAGCAGGAAAATTACCGAGCGCGTCTCGATTGTGCCCGTCATTCATTGCTGGGTGTAACACAATATTGTCGGTTTTTTCGGGGGAGGATTCGGTCGGTTTTTGCTCAGCAGTTTTCGTGGTTCGTGACGGTATTATTGTGTTTTTTTGAGAGGGATTATCTGTGTAATGTACCATACATTACACAGATAATCTCTCGGTTGATGAGGGCTGCTGTATGATTATGATGTGACTGTTTGGGTCCTTATACATGCATGTTTTCTATAACAGGTTTGTGTGAGTACAATACACATTAGTTTGTGAAACCAATCACTGATTCGCAACAAAGGAGGTTTAAGGATATCTGGTCCTTTCTGTGTTGTAAGGCACGCTATCAATTACTTCGTTAATATCACCTTGCAAAAAATTGCAAGAAGTTTTTTAATAACAGGTATCCTAAAAAAAATTCTGTTTTTTTTTTAAATAATGGATAAGTTCTACTTATTTATCAGTAACAAGAAAGGCTTTTTTACTTCATAGAGAAAACTTTGAACGCCATCTTATCTACGCTATGAACACTACGCAAGAGTAAAGTACAATTAAATAACTAGACATTCTGAAACATGAAACTCTTGATTTCATCCAAGCTCTTCGGGGAAATGGGTACTAAAATTTTACTGCAGAAACTAATTATTTCCCACAAATATAGGTAATATACGACATTTTTAATAATATACCAAATACGCTCCTAGTGCGGGAAAGAGGTTTTTCATTTTCGTACTCAAACAGAAGACGACTTAATCCTTCCCAAATACTTAATACAAACCAACTTTGAACTTTATTGTGTGGAAAATAGAGTTGGAATTGCTATGCTGTGAACTAAATGCAGTTTTAGTGTTCAGTTTAAAGTTTTTAAACGGCTATAAACAAGTGTTACGCTTTCGTAAGGGGCTCGGAATATTTGAACGCTGAACTACGGGTACTAAAAAAACTGTTAAGTGTGAATTGACCTTATCCTCGTTTCCTGTATACATTTGGCAAGCATTCTGTTTCGAGAGGATTAAAAAACTGTTGTTTTTATAACACACTTTCACAGATTGTGATAGTTATAATAATACAGGGTGTAAACGGACCCTTCACGAAGCCGTCAACCAAGCATTCTGTACATCAAACTAAGTAACTTTACGCAAAAATTTTTGCTGGGAAATGACTTTTTT
The DNA here is from genome assembly GCA_905220335.1 of Noctua pronuba. Lineage (NCBI taxonomy): Eukaryota > Metazoa > Arthropoda > Insecta > Lepidoptera > Noctuidae > Noctua > Noctua pronuba. Next base: position 2,424,118 of record LR999911.1, read on the forward strand.
TTTTGGGGTGAAAAATCACGTTTTACGGTAGGGCTCGATGTAACGCACTCAGAACATCGTGCTGATGGATGGATTGAATAGTGCGGGGGTCGTGGAGGTGTTTAAATTAAAATCTTACTTTAAAAACATGTATTTAAAAAAAAACTTGTGAAAAAGTTGGAACTTTGACCCCCAATATCTCCGTAACTAAAAGGTTCCCAGGTATGGTCTAGAACAAAAAAATGATCGCATTGACTAAGGGTCTTTTTACACCCTTTATGTATTTTGATGTGACAAACATCGTCTAATAATCTAGAAAATTGAAAAATTATCAGTTTTACTTTCGAACTAAGTTAGTTTATCCAGTTCTCATCTTTTTTAACACCTTCTGAGAAGGTTCTATTCACAAGAAAACCCCACAAATTCAACCTTCAACGATTCTTTATACATCAAACAAACTGCCCAAAATAAATACACTGGACCCTTTCTTTTTATAATTATTTTGGCACCCTTTCTCTCAGACGCACCCCTTTCCGCGAAGTCGGCAAATTAAATAATCCTTCACATCTTTCTAAGAAAAATCTGTGAAAGGGTGTCTTTTAAACATTAAATACCTTCAAGGCGGATGGGTGTCTATGGCTGGTCTATTGTTTTTGTTATGGAATAGAAATTACTTAGACCGTACTGTTCTTCTCGGCTCCGACTTATGTTTTTGTTTTATGGGATGGCAAATCAACCAGTCTCACCAAGGGATATCGTATTTTCTAGTACCGTAGTGTCGTATTTTTTAGTAGGGGGTCGCCCATTAATCACGTGAGGCTTGAAAGGGGGGGAGGGGGTTCGGAAAAAATCACGAAATATCACTAGGGGGAGGGGGGAGTGTGGTGAGATATCACATGTATTTATTTTTTCTTTGAACGCGCGATTTCTATACCGAAAAGCGCTGCGTGACCTTGACATTATTATCACGGTGCTTAATTTTCCAGAATTAAATTAAATTATACCTAATAACCTGTATTTAAAGATAATATTCTGGTTTTTTTAAGATACTTTGTACCAAAAAAATACACGTGATTTTGGGAAGGGGGGGAGGGATAGTCTAAAACCTCACCACGTGTCACCATGGGGGACGTAGGGGTTAAAAAGTTGCTAAAAAATATCACGTGATTAATGGACGACCCCTAGTAGATTGTGGAGGTCAGGTAGGCAGTCGCTGTATTTAAAATACTGGTTTTAGACTGAAAGTCGACCCCAAGCAACATAGTTGGGAAAAGACGATGAAAGTATCCTTAAAAACTGTGTTACAATTTTGGTGTACACTCAAATATATTCCATCAAAACTTATACTGTCATTTACGGGATATCCTCCGTGATTATCCGTTATTCTGAGCTCCCGATATGTCTACACTGTTGCAAGCGCCATGATCGCGGGATGACGGGAGAATGCGGGTGGATGGTAAATAAATTGTCAGGTGCAGACATTTATTTCTATCCTCTTTCTTAGACTTATTTTTCTTAGTTATATTCCATCAGTCTATCTACCTATCGTCCTTCGTTTGGTATCAGTTGCTTACGTCTTTGAAAAGAGGGTAAAATAACAAGTGAATTCTTTCGAACCGTTTGTCAACTTTTCGTTAATGCTAGAATATGCCTTACTAGGAATATCAATATCTTAGGAATCAAAATAGTTAAAATTTGAATAGTCTTCTTTTATATTTTGCAAATATATGCACATGACAGCTTGAACTAATAAGGTACCTAAATGTATTGTTTTTAACATAACATCACGCCTGTTTTCACGCTGTGGTTTCCCTACCTATATGAGCCTATTGCCATCAACCGAGCACAGGCTCACTCTAGGCTGCTTGTATGTAGTTTTTACTCTATCAATGTAACAGCACCTAAAAACGGCACCAACAGCTAATGAAAGAAAAGAAAAAGTATTTACTTGCCGCAAAAGTATTTTTCTAATACAGCCGTCAATCCCCGAAAAAATATTTAGGGCACGCACACATATTTCGCTCCACTCCCGATCCAAGAGCGAACGTAACGCACGCCAAATAAAATTGTTTCAAATATACATCACAGAAAATCAGTAAGGGTATGTTCACATTTCTCGCTCGCGCTTCGGCGATATCTGCAACGGGTAATTGATGGATGTATTGCGGTCAAGAGACAAATTGTGCTGACCGTACCCGACCCGTGTCACGGTCGTGACGAGAATCACGCGTATGCTGACTGTACGGATTCTTTTTTAGTTTTTTTTTTTTTGGTGGAGAATATTGTATTTTTTAATGTGGATTGTATTTTGAAAATGGAACCTCAAACTTACATATTATAGGTATTTAAAAAAGTTTCCAAGTAGGTTCAAGCTATGCATCATGCTAATAATATCCAGTATATCCTGACCTCACTTTGTGTAAGTTTCCCATACAATGAGAGATCAGCTTAATTTGGTTTTGTATAGCTTGATTAGTCGTCGTGTGTACTTAATACTTAACAAATACTTTAAATAAAATGAAATCTAGACAATAGGGTATTTGACAACATCGAAAAAAAATAAAAATATTTAGTCTGTCAGTTAGATCACCAAAAAATGTTGGACACGTATTTTTTTATTTTGTCACATAATCAAAAAATTACGACGATACAGCGCATCAAAGTTCAAGAAAGGGGGCTTGTGACGTCACTGGACATTGAAAAGTAACAGAAATTGTGACGTCACGCGAGATCTCAACGCGCTGTTGTGTTATTTATTCGTTAACATGACAAAAAAAATACGTGTCTAATATTTTTTGATAATCTAACTGACGGACTAAATAGATTTTTTCAGTGAAAAAACCCTATTGTTTTAAGTATTTTATGTGATTTTTCGGTGTATAATACGTTATGTTACAGCAAAGTTATATCAATGATTGGCTACAAAAAAATATTTATGTTCAACTCTTAAAACAAAAGGCATACACCATCGTAAAAACAAGGAAAGCAAAAAAACTTACAACATCAACGACATCAAGTGATGCATATCGGCAAAATCAGACGAGAACGCAACTTACCGCGTCTTCGTCGGCTAAGTAACAACAAAGCTAATAACAATTTTGCAAGTCCTTACGCCACGACTTATGTGCTCGAGTGTACTTCAAGTTATTGCGGGGCCAATAGTTCAAGAGCTTTCCAGTTATCGTGCCATTTATTATATTTGTGTTTGTTTTCGGATATTTTTGTATGGGAGTTATGGGATTTCAGGAAAACTTCATTAATTCCTTTAATATTACCAATTCGTTTATTAATTTTTCTTACTTAGTAATTACATTTTTAAATATTTTTATCCACAAAAATTAAAATATATAAAAATTTTAACCCACCGGTATCGGGAACAGGGTTCAAACTACGCGGTCAGGGCTCCAGAGAGAGGAACCTCCTAACAATACGAGCCGTGACCTGGAGTACCGCTAAATTGTCAGTATCGCTATTTTAGAACCCAGGACGTCATGCTCAGCAGTTGCGCTTGCGAACACTAGCCCAACGAGGCAGTGAGAGCAGGATGTTTACAAAAAATCTTAGAAACGCCTACTCACCAGTAGCGAAGGGTCAATTTTTGTAAGAGGTAAGCCGGAGTACATATCTTTAATGTGATTATATTATTTGTCTATAGAATACTGACTGTGCCATTTTTCAAAGGGAATCCGATTGGAATCGAGTTGTATGGAATCTTCGCCACTGCTAGATACCATTAAAACGAAGACTTGTTTGGCAATGACTTCATTTGTTAAAGATGCCACATTTTTATATAAATGTTTCATATAATTATATTTGTGGTGTTTTGAGAGGTTTCTTAATTATTTTTTGCATAATTATAAATTAGGTAGTGCACATCAAATAAGGGTAATGTGTAATATTATCAGTTGTTAATATTTCCAGTAATTTGATCATTGATTTTGTACGATTGGTAGTGCCCTACTTCCTAATGCTATTCATGGTTTTTTTCCTCCCAGTTTTTATGAGAAATAAGACACTAAAACGTGTTAGAATGGTCTATCATTGATTTCATATTTGTTGATTTTGACAAGTTTGGTAATCTACTAATATAATGGCGTCATTATGACTTTCTAATGGTCAACCACTGACCCTCCATTGAAAGAAATGGCATAGAATGCTAATCTCGAACATAATGACAAATTAATGACTGACTTAGGCGGTAATCTGCTAAAATTTTGACAGTTCCTCTGATCAGTGACCTACCATTAGAACGTCATTGTGCAGTCATTGCTTTTAATTCGTTACGAGTATCGTGTTATCATTATAACAATGACCGAACAATGATCGACCATTATGAATTTAGCAGATTACGAACTTTTGGCAAAATGACAATGGGATCGTGTTGGAATGACGAATTTATGAAAATAGCAGACTTGGGTCCCTGTTGTATGGAACCTTCGCCACTGCTACTTACCCACCCATCCTATTTTCTAACACAATCTAAGTCTGTAATAAGATGCAAACACGCAGTCACTACACGCTTACCATATTGCGCGGAATCTTCGCAGATAAAGTTCTAAAGTTCCTACTCTAGTTGTGAATATCGAGATTTTAAAGCATCGCTAAGTACGGAGCAACTTTCTTAATATAACTGCGTTTATCGTCTGCGGCATGTTCGCGTTCGACTTGAACGCCTATGGCTTTAGTTTGTGGATCCACGTGGGGTTAACTTTGACCAGTATAGTTTTTGAAACATAGATTTTATTTATTTATTTATTTAATGCACAATGTACACAACCAATTTTACACGCTAGGCTTAAAACTAGTGAGTACATGACCTTATTAGGGCGCAGCAAGATAACTTAAAGCTAAAAATATTGGGGCTGCGGGACTGTTCGAAAGAGATACCGCGGCCCTGGAACACAAAGGGCAAAGAAGGAACATGGATGGGTTTTAGTTAGTAAAAGTCTGACACTCCCTCCCACTCCGCCCAGAGCGGGAGGGGTCATTTGATGATTTCCCATCCAAAAAATTGTCAGTGTTATTTATTATCTAATATCACGTAGATCATTACATAACTTTCACATTAAAAATATTATATAAATTAAACTTATATCTTTATATTTTTCAACAGTTTCGCAGAACTATTCTGTTTATTCGTTTAATTTACCGGGTATCTCCGTGATAACACCTGATTTACGTTTATGAATCAGTGTCTTAAAAGTAATGCATCTTTCCAAAAATATGATAGCAAAATCAGGGTCTAGCAAAGCACTGCTGCAGTAAATAATAATTTGCTGTGACAGCAATTAAATCACCAAAAAATAATCATAACTATTATTATAAATGCGAAAGTAAGTTTGTTTGTTTGTTACCTTTGCACGCTTAAACCACTGAACCGATCATCCTGAAATTTTGCATATACGTTATTAGGTGTACAGAAATGGACATTGGGTTCCTTTCATCATCGGATGAGGAGCATCTGCCTAGCCTTTTCCCAACTATATTGGGGTCGGCTTCCAGTCTAACCGGATGCAGCTGAGCAGCTGAATACCAGTGTTTTACATGGAGCGACTGCCTATCTGACCTCCATAACCCAGTACTGGGTAATACGATACCCCTTGGTAAGACTGGTTATCAGATTTTTTGGGCCACTAACTACCTAACGACGTCAAAGATCTACAAATGACACCCTGGACCAACGGCTTAACGTGCTTTCCCAGGCACGGAGGAAACTCGGTTTGGAATAGGTGGCATCTAGGCAAGCACGGTTTAATCTAAAGATTGACCCGAGCGGCTGATATTATTATTATATAGAATACTGACTGTGCCATTTTTCAAAGGGAAGCCAGTAGGAATCGAGTTGTATGGCACCTTCGCCACTGCTAGATACCATTAAAACTAGACTTGTTTGGTAATGACTTCATTTGTTAAAGACGCCACCTTTTTATATAAATGTTTCGTCTAATTATATTTGTGGTGTTTTGAGTGGTTTCTTAATTGATTTTTGCATAATTATAAATTAAGTATGGCACATCAAATAACGGTAATGTGTAACATTATGAGCTGATAATGTTTCCAGTAATTTGGTCATTGACTTTGTACGATTAGTAGGTAGTATAGGTCCCGTCACGTAAAAAGAACGCTGACCGCTCAAACAAACTTTCAATTTTTTTTTTATTCCAGCCTTTTCCAAAGTACTAAGTAGCTAGTAAAGTACTTATTACGATTCTACAATGAAACAATTATAGTACTAAGCTATTGTTTTATAATATAAGTTTAGGATGCGACTGTATAACGTGCGCAAACACATCCCCTCCACTGTCGCTCAGCGTTCAAACTCAAACTCAAAGCATTTATTTCAATTAGACCATAACAGGAACTTTTGAATGTCAGAAAAACAAAGAAGGCGAAGCTATTATATAATATTATTATTATTATAATCTATTTACAACAGTCCCAGACACAAGGCATAATAACTTGTGAAAGTACTGTAGTTGCCCATTTCAAAGCGTAGATCTCTATGGAGAAGAATGGGCAAGAAACTCCATGGACACTCTTTTCAATCAAAATATTTTTACAAGATCTTGGTTACATCATTCATGTTGAGATAATACATATAATATGTGAGAACGATGTAGAAAGATGTGCACATTAAGTTCTTTTGACGTGACGGGACTTAAACCCTACTTCCTTGTATTGCTATTCATTGTTTTTTTCTTCTGGATTAGTATTCAGAGAAATAAGATTAACCATGCTACTCCTTGTATCATGTTACTTGTGATCAGCCCAACACGTTTATTCTTATATTCCCCTTGTCAACCGCTATCATTTACTTCTTTTTCTTTCATATTATTACTCACACAAACCTCCATCTTCTCATTGTTTATTCCAAGAACCTTAATAGGGAATATGCATGTTTTTCTTCACTTAAATCAATAAAATATAGTATTATACACCCAAGAAAATAATTAAAAGTTAAGTTCAACTACTGCTTGTCGCTCAAAAAATAAATTAAACTCCTACAATTTTCTACGACAGTTCAAACGTCCGTGACTGTCGCGGCCATTCATGTCATGTTATGTGACGTCATTTACCTCTATCTGCCTTGTTTACATCTAATTTTTTACCCTTAATATATTAATTTGGCAAATTGCATGTCCTTTATTCAAGTAAACATTGCAATAACAATATTATAATAAAATCTTAGTGAAACTTTAAATACTTTTCAAATAAAAGTGTTTCTTTAACACATAGTATTTGACGTCACTACTGGCGTTATCGAGGGGCGATGCGTTTTGAGTTTGCGTTCCGTTTCACCAAAAACGCGCTACATGAAATATTAAATTGTAAAGTAAGTGTTGTATTAGAAAATTAAACAAGTGTACCACAATGTTTTTATGGACCAATACAAGGCATTTTTAAGAAATAATAAAAGTTTTGTATTTCTTGCATATTCCCTATTGTATAGTTCGTAAGAAATTCATGATTGATTCTTGTGAAGTGATAAAGTTTTCATTTTAAAATGATGACGTTGATATAGCATATAATTTTAATTATAGTAATACGTATTGATTATAATTGTCTAGTGAATTTCACATGGTAGATTTAAAAGATTTAATGTTGAGTGAACAGTATTTCTAATAATATGTTTAAATCTAACTAACTGTTTACAACTACACCATCAGATCACCAAAACTATCCTAACTAATATTATAAATGCGAAAGTAAGTTTGTTTGTTACATTTTCACGCCTAAACCACTGAATCGATCATGCTGAAATTTTGCATATACGTTATCAGGTGTTCAGACACGGACATAGCGTACCTTTCATCCCGAAAAAAAGTACTGTTCCCGAGGAAAACAACAATAATGTTTTTATTATAATAGACGCCACGTGTCTTGCGTATCATGATTTAATTATATTAATATAGAAACTTTAGTAGTGTGTTAAGAGTTTATAATTGTCAAATTCTAAATTAACGCGAGCGAAGCCGAGGGCAAAAGCTAGTTTTGGAGTAAATTAAAGTCGGTTTAAGTACAATAATTATTTATACAACAAAACTATTTGGTCTGGAACACATATTCTATATCAAATCAAATCAAGCACATAGTCCTAATCCAGACATACCTTTGCCCACATCTACGTTATGGGCGACACATTTCAACTCCTCCATAGTTGGGGTCCTCCTGGCAAGCATTTCAGAGATATGAGCCATGTCCGGGTTGATCATCACGATGTAATCATCAGACACCTTCTTCATCACAACGCGCACCATCTTCTTGCACTCCAACATCATCCAATTCTCTTCCTCTCCAATGAAGAGGATGCCCCCTTTCATTTTCATCAGGGGAGCATCCAACTTCAATTTCGCATCAGACCACTTGAACGGTGCATAAGAGTCTCCACATTCAGCTTCTTTCGCTTTGACATATTCAGGAGTAATAGCTTCCATAACAATTCCTGGGCATTGCATCTCGTGGTCATCTTTGTCATTAAAAGGAAATTCCCGGTCGAATTTGTTTAGGCTGTCCCAATGGTATACGTAGGTCCAGGTTCCAATTAGATCTTCAAAATTCTTGGTCTCCTTTGAAACGATTTCAACTCCATCTTGGCAAGGCGTGGTTGAATACACAACGTGGACGAGCAAGGCCAAGATGTATACAGGAAACATGATGGCTTTCTTCTGTTACTTTGACTACGATATTAGCTTAACGTTGGTCGGCTATGACTTTGTCGAAGACCTGCTTAGTAATGATTTCACTTGTCAAAGACACTATATAATTTATGGGTCTTACTTGATTTTCGCTTAGTGATTACTTAAGTACATTGCAATTAAATAACGGTATCTAATGTATTCGCTTTCTCTTGCCAATGTTCTTTTTGATTTGATCATTAAGTTACTATGAACTAATTTGCATTGTGAATTGTCAATTTCTCTAATGAGTTCTACATTATTTTTTTATTTGAGTAATTAAAACTGATATGACTCTAGAATTGATATCAATAGTTTTTCTAACTACATAGTTTGTTAAGAAACCAGAATAAAATATACAAATTACTGTTAAAATGAATGTGTAACTGTTTGTCTATAAAGATAAAATAAAAAAAATGGTAAAACTGGAACAGCATGAATGAATGATATATTTATTTGCAAGAATATAGGTAGCTAATTATAAGTTCTTAAGATTATATGGGTAGCACTATATTTGGTATTTCAGCTGTACAAATTTTTAGATTTGACATCTTTTGTTTTTGAAATACTAAGAAAAATTTATAATGAATTATTTGCATTATTACAAACTACAAATCTATAATAGTAAAAAAATATGTAAAAGTTTTAAAACGGTTACAGGGCGTCCACATTACTGTCAACAGGAAAAGTGCCCAAAAGGCTGGCAGTATTGCCACGTTGGATGGCAATGCTGATTCTTTGGCCAAAAACTAGGCCCGCCCTCTGGTCACGTGAAGAAAAATAAAAACATCAAAAACAGAAAAACATTTTTACATCTATAAGTATAACACTTATAGCATACACATTTAGTAATTAGCAAAAACATAAAAATACTATTAATCATTTCATCAATCATCATCAGCAGCCTTTAAGTCAATGCAAACACATCTTTGTGTAAGGAAATAATCACCAAAAATCAAATGACATCATTCTCTTTGTAATTATTTATTAAACATTCAATCCAGTTCCCTTCATTTCTTGTAACAAAGTCCAATTCCTGACATGCCTTGCCGAACATCCAGGTTATGCGCAAGACATTTAAGTTCGTCTAAGGTCGGGGGCTCTCGGACAAGCAGTTCAGCTTCAGAATCTTCCTCAGGACCAGCCATGGCTATGTTATTATCAGATAACTTCTTTATCACAAATCTGCCCATGTTGGTACAGTCCACTGCTATCCAGTTTTCCTTTTCTCCTATTATGACCATACCTCCGTCCATTTTCAAAACGGGAGCGTCTACTCTAAGTTTAACATCATCCCAGCTGAAAGGTACCTTTTCTTCTGCACATTCTGCTTCTTTAGCCTTTATAAACTCTGGGGTGGCTACCTCAAAATGCAGTTTAGGGCATTCGATGTCAGAACTGTCAATGAATTCTTTCTCATATTTTACGTTGGGGTCCCAGTGGTACACGTGGTTCCAGTCACCAAGAAGATCTTCAGGATTCTTGCTTTCTTGCGTTATGATTTCTACGCCTTCTTTGCATGGTGTGATCGAGATGACACCGTGGATAACTATAGCAACTATAAATATTTTTAACATTTTATCGAATAGTTGGTCTTTGTGGAGTTTAAAACTAAGTGGAATTTAGATGTTATTAGTAATTTGTTTGAATTGTAATGTTTTATTTTTCTTCGAAACAAGACTTTTTATTCGCTTCTTATCTAATGATAACTAGAATTCCTTCATAGGTTTTTAATTGTTTCGTCAATTAATTCTGTTACCGTTTCTCTGGCTGAGTGATAGTAACGATTTCAATGATACCTTTCTAATGAGTTTTACAATTTTGTTCATTAATTTAAATTTATAAAATTCCTAATTTATTGATACACTAGCTGTTGCCCGCGACTTCGTTCTCGTGGAAATTTTGGTGTGTATTCATGTGAGACTGCCTCGTTGGTCGAGTGGTCGCAAGCGCGACTACTAAGCATGAGGTCCTGGGATCGATTCCCGGTTCGGGCAGTGTTAATATATATATACTTTTTCATTAATTACATAAAGTTATCACACACATGATTTGGAGATAACCTTTTAAGCAAGGAGATGCTTGTGTTCGGGGACGTCCCTTAATAACGTGAGGCTACTTTTGAGACTTTTCAAAAAACGTAGTTTAGTATAAATACGGTGGTAATCTGTGCTTGATTGCGTAGAATTCATTTAAAAATAATAATTTGTTGAGAAACATGTTCACTTAATTAAACCCAGTTATCTCGCAATTTTAAGTTTCTTGCGGGGAAAAAAATTACGTGCCGAGACCCCCCCTCTCCCTCATGAGATTGGGTGAGATTCGGCTCGACGCCCCCTCCCCCATTAAATGCCTCACGTAATTAATGGAGGCCCCCTTAGGTGACTCCGCTCTTCCACTTAACATAACAATGTATGCATTGAAAATATACTATAAATAATAGTGTTATTGGGTTATTTCATCAGGAATTTCTCAGTAGCAGCCACGAAATCTGGATTTGTGCCGGGATGATGGCAACAGGCGCACCCCCTTTTACATGGGACTTCAACATAACGGGCGAAATGTGTGTGTAGGTACGATTAGGTCCAACTCTGCCGAAAACACTTCGGGGATTACAGGCGTGATGTTATGTTATGTGTGAGAACTGACTGTCTGATCAAAATGTGATCATGTACTGGTGACTACAAAAGGCGTCCTTTTGGGTACTGTAATTCTGGGCGGCAGAGATCCGAAACAAAATTAATTAAAAACCGGTTTATTTTGGCGATATACAACTTTTTTTTCAAAATGAACCTTGTTGGGCGCTTTTTATTCTAATACCGTACTGTATACAACATTACATAACTTTTTGCGAGCCCTTAGTCATCCTTAATGCGGCCCTGTCACAAAATCCGTTCCTAGCGAACTTCTACTAACTATTAACTACCTCTTCGCCAAATTTCAAGTGTGTAGCACAAAAAATGAAGGAGTTTCATACAAATTTGCGAGAGCCCTTATAGAGTAAGATCCCAGAGCAATCAGACATAACTTATTTTCACACGGATGAAACCTGAAGTTTTCAGTAGCGTCTCGTGTGCCTTGAATACCTACGCGCTTTGTGGAACTTGCCGAGTGACACCTGGGCAGGTACCAGGTGAGAAAGGTAACTAAAAATAAGAATTATTTAACTTAAATTCACATGGCTGATTTTTATATATGTCATGTAGAATATTATTTTAAAGTAATATCATAAGTGTCAGACACTTTTGATGGACCAGAGCTTTTGTCAGACGCTTTTAAGCTACCCAAAAAATAAATGAACTTTACTTATTTTTACATGTCTGATTTTTTAATATGTTATTGAAGTATTTATTTAAAAGTTATATTTAATCAGTCAGACAAATTAGAGTGACCAAACATCCCCTAAGACAAAAATTATTCAGCCAGAAGTATGAGGGCGAGAGCACTATGCATGCGCTTCAGAGTGAGTGAGACGTCCATAATAACTCGGTTCCGCTTCTTAAACTCACCATCTGTTTCAATCTACTGTGTATGTGCTGTTTGCGTGTAATATAACTTATAGTATACAGTATAGTTCGAGCCTGCGAGAGCACATGTTTTTGTTGTTTACATCAGGTTATTTGTGAGTGTTTTATTAAGTTGTTTGTAATAGTGATAATCATGGAAGAAGAGAAATTGAAATGTACATTTTGTAAAAAATCTCATGATAAACTTATATTATTCTCCGAAGAAATATTGAAAAAGTGCAAAAACATTTTAAAACAGCGAATAATCCATAACCTCAAATTCAAAGATGTAGATGTTATAAAAATTTTACTGCTCTGCCAAAAAAATATTTTTCCGCCATACCAGAAAAACCAAAAAATGCTGAAAAAAAATCATCGAGTAGTGTTGAAAATTCATTAGTTGCATCGACATCAAGCCAACCTTGTTATCTTAGTACTAACGATGATCTATGTACAGCGTCTACCTCAAGTCAACAAAATAATTCAACAGTTCCAGATTTAGATGTAGTGTCAAACTCAAGTCCAGCTAATTCAATGCCTGAACCAAGTGTTGAGCCAAACGTGATGTCATGTGTTTATCATGAGATTTTTTACAAAATGTACATTTCAATTTCTCTTCTTCCATGATTTTCACTATTACAAACAACTTAATAAAACACTGACAAATAACCTGATGTAAACAACAAAAACATGTGCTCTCGCAGGCTCGAACTATACTGTATACTATAAGTTATATTACACGCAAACAGCACATACACAGTAGATTGAAACAGATGGTGAGTTTAAGAAGGGGAACCGAGTTATTATGGACGTCTCACTCACTCTGAAGCGCATGCATAGTGCTCTCGCCCTCATACTTCTGGCTGAATAATTTTTGTCTTAGGGGATGTTTGGTCACTCTAATTTGTCTGACTGATTAAATATAACTTTTAAATAAATACTTCAATAACATATTAAGAAATCAGAGATGTAAAAATAAGTAAAGTTCATTTATTTTTTGGGTACCTTAAAAGGGTCTGACAAAAGCTCAGGTCCATCAAAAGTGTCTGACACTTATGATATTACTTTAAAATAATATTTTACATGACATATATAAAAATCAGCCATGTGAATTTAAGTTAAATAATTCTTATTTTTAGTTACCTTTCTCACCTGGTACCTGCCCAGGTGTCACTCGGCAAGTTTCACAAAGCGCGTAGGTATTCAAGGCACACGAGACGCTACTGAAAACTTCAGGTTTCATCCGTGTGAAAATAAGTTATGTCTGATTGCTCTGGGATCTTGGACTATTAGACCTCCTTAATCCAGCCTATCGCAAAATCCGTTCTTAGCGGACGTCTACTACCTGTAAACTACCTCCCTACCAAATTTCATCTTTATACGTCAAGCGGTTTTCGATATTTCGTGATGAGTGAGTGAGTGACCTTTCGCTTTTATATATTTAGATTTAGATTTTACCTTACAACTCAACAGATTCTAGTCTCTATGCTTCTTACATTCGTTTCGTTTGGAAAAAACATTAGTTGTTAATTTTAATAAAAGTTAGCCTGGACTTAATTTTATCAGGCACTATTAAGATTGCTAAAAATATTGTTTTGATTCGGTAAACAGATGACTGAAGCTCGATCTTACAGGCGTAATGCTATGTTAGTTCAACACTCCGCCTGTAATACCCGAACGGTGAAGTTGAAGTGTACCTGGTAGTCCTATGAAATATTGGGCGAGCCTATTGCAATCAACCGGGTACAAAAACAGACTTCGTTGTTGCTACTGAGAATTTCCATGCGGAAAAACTGAATAACACATTGCCCAACCCGGGAATCTAACCGCTTCCGACCACTATACCAATCTATAGAAGCGATTTGCGGCTAAAAACCTTTAACATCTTACAAACCTATCGTTAAAAAATTAAAACTATCTACATTAACAGGTCTTCTCATAATACATACTTATTTTTAAAGAAAATTCTTATTTCGTTATAGCAAACATTTAAAATTCTTAAAAATGACAGCAACAAAAAAACTATAAAACTCCAAAACAAATTCAGTATCTCTGCATGACATATTTATATCCAAACTGCGTAAACTGCGTATTGATTATTGATAATTTGGAAATCGAGAAGTAAAAAGACTCCAGCTTAGCAAGAACATTTGGGGGTAAGACGAACAGGGTGCAAAGTATTTCATCCCCCATACAAAAGGGAGGATCCTCCGACCAGACGGGTGTCATTTCTGGTGGGCTACTGCCCGACAGTTGTTGTCGGGTTCTTCTTTGTAGTCTAAGTCGAGGATAACTTTATTTGCGCGATATAGGAATTAGATTTATTTCGATGTTTAGTTCATTCTCTGTGTCATAGATGGCGCTGATGTACTTTTTGTTTCTATGTTGTTGTACAAATCTCTGTAGTGCCGCTACAAACATGTTAATTCATCAGACGTTCGCGATACTAATTTTTGGAGAAATCATCGTCATCATCATTCTCCTGCCGTTATCTCAACTTATTCGGGATCGGCGGAACATGTCTTCTTCTTCCATACTTCTCTATTACTTTTTGGATAAACATTTGAAGAAAAAAAGGAGAAAAACGGAAATGCAAACGAATTAAATACAAAAAAAAAATTGGAAATCTAACAGCATCAAAAAAATATTCAAACAAATCACAAAAAGTAAAAGTAAATAGTGGGGTTCGAACTTGCGACCCGTAGTTTATAGAACGGTCAGAACCCGCTAGGCTGTTTTCTCTGTTGACATAAGCCTTAAATAGCCGTTCTGGTGCTTGTCATGACTGAAACGTCAAACAAATGAAGGATACTGACATAATGCAATATTGCTCACCCTCTTAAGCAAATAGCGTGATAATATATAGCCTAACATTTGAAGAAGCCTGTAAGGAATATTTGTGCAAAATTTGAACAGGATCTATGCAGTAGTTTTTGCGCCAAGTCGGAACATCGATTTGGATTTTTACGATTTTATTATATGTATAGATAAGTTTGAAAAATTCGTCTGCTCAGCCACGTAAATAACGCAATGAGTCATCATCATCTGCCTAGCCTTGTCCCAACTATGTTGGGGTCGGCTTCCAGTCTGACCGGACGCAGCTGAATACCAGTATTTAACATGGTCCGACTGCCTATCTGACCTCCACAACCCAGTTAGTACTGGGTAATACGATACGTTGTCAGACTTTTTGGGCAACGATCTACAAATGACAGCCGGGACCAACGGCCCAACGTGCTTTCCGAGGCACAGAGGAAACACGCCATGTAATAATAAATAACGCAATGAGTGTTTTTGTCAAAATTAAGGGCATGATTGCAATTGTGTGTTACGCAGATACCCTGCTGTTTGACAAGCTGCCCTAGAAATAAGTCCTTCATTTTCGTTATTACTTGAGATTACCAGAAGCGGTATTCTGTCAACTGTCAAGCCTACCACATGGCCCTCAGCTCATGCCCAAGCCTCAGACGCCTCATTTGTCACAAGTTAATACATTAAGCATTATAAATAACACTATTTTATCAACTTTTTCGAGGTACCAATACCTTTAATGGAGCTAGAACGATTACATTTAAGTGTAGCACTTATATGCTCGTGTGTATATAGGGGTATGGGTATATAGTTACCTATTTGCAAGTATTAGATACGTGTTTCGAATAATGTTGTTTCGATTTAAGTTAAAATGTGTTATGCAGTCTTTACGTTTATGAAAACAGACTAGAATATGGATAGAAATAAGAAAAGAAAGAAAAAATATTTATTTGTCGCAGGGACATGACGTGCATCATACAAAATAACAAAAAAAAATACAATAAAATAGATAGGTACAACGCATAACAAATATTTATAATTTCAACAGGACGGGACAAAAAAAAAGAAAAAAGAAATACATTAACATCTTGCACGTCGTGACTGCGACAAGCAGGTTACCACTCAGCATGATGATGGATAGGGTTTTTATATTACTTACGAACTTGTGTAGTGCTACTTAGGTATTGCTTCCATTTATTTATTTATTTATATATTCAGTTTCGGACAACAATACAATCCATTTTGTTAGTAAGAAAAAAAAACCTTATTACTAATGTTAGTCACATTACACATTACAAATTTACTGTCCGAGGCAGGTTGCTCAGAGAACGATCAAGCAAGAGATCAAGCAAGAGATCATTGACCAGATCCTTTCTCTTAGAGTGTTGAAGAAAATTTGGTGGCGAGTATGGCAGTAGCGCCCATCAGCTCCTATAATCGGTGCTGTTCTACAAACGATGGCCCGATGGGGCACTCAATATCGTGTCCTGCGAGTCCTGTTGTTTGTTCACTACAGGAACTAATGGACGCTACCGAAAGCGCCAAACTATGTAGTTGCGCAGTTGTGGGCTGACACTATTTACACGCTAAGAAGAAGAAGCTCCTATAATGTACAAAGGGCAGGACAGGCAAGACACGATATTAAGAGTGTGTCATCGTTTGTGGAACACCACCACATTTACACCCCACCAGAGAGTCATTTATGAATCTGCACGATTAAAAGGGCATAATTTGGCCGAACAAAGCCATTTACAAAATTCCTTTTTTATGTTAAAAAATACTTTAAAACTCGTAAAGTTTAAAAAAAAATGGCCGTTCAAAATCCTGAATATCAATTTTGACAAAAGTTTTTACAAAATATTTCGCACCATCGAACATACTCGTATATTTTGTTCTGATTTGGACGATGGACGGATTTAAACATTCCGGAAAATGCTGCCGTATTTAAAAATTGCGAGCTGAAAGTGGACAGGTGTAACCGCGTGACAGAGCATATACCTTTGAAATTATGTTTTATTTTGCGATTACAAGAAGAGAAATCAGAAGGTCAATGGTTAATAAAATGTGTTAGTAGGCGGTCATGCTTTGAATGAGATGGTTTAGGTCTTGAAGATTATGACTGGCTCATGACTACTATTCTAAGGGAAGGAGTTCTTTATTAAGGGACCATTTACAGAGTAATCAAAATGCTTGCCCAATTATTTATTTATTTACTCAGTAGTACACATACATTTTATTTAAGTTGGTGCCAACATAAACTCATTAGAGTTTTACCGTGGAACAAAATCATCGACTACACCTACCTACCTACGACTACCTACTTACCTACGACTACTTACCTACCTACGACTACCTACCTACCTACGACTACCTAACTACCTACGAGTACCTAACTACCTTAATCTCGAAATAAATTTCTCCAAAACTAGAATAATGCCCTTCCACCCCCGTCAAAAAACCCCATTAGACATCAACTTCACATATAACGGTACATCAATAGAAGTCGTTCATGAGTTTACTCTACTTGGCCTATCCATAGACACGAATATTAACTGGAAATCGCACATCCAAAAGATAAAATCAAAACTGTCTAAATTTGCATACGCCCTTCGTGAAGTGAAAAAGACCACTAACCTTAAAACCGCACTAGTCACCTACTATGCCTACGCACATGCGTGGCTCAATTACGGTGTGATTTTGTGGGGAAACAGCACGGAGGCGCCGAGACTATTCACACTACAAAAAAGACTCGTAAGAATATTAGTAAATATAGAAGACACTGACAGCTGCAGACCCCATTTCCAAGATCAAAAAATACTGACCCTCCCCTGCCTATACATTTTAGAGATATGTAAATTCGTGCGAAACTACCCACACCTATACACGACAAGAGAAGATATACAATCAAAATTTACACTACGCCATAAAAATAGGTTAAACTTACCAAGCTCTAAACTAAAAATGCACTCAACAAGTACTCTAGTCATGTCAATTAAAATATATAATAAATTACCCGATAAAATTAAAGACATACAAAAGAATAATATATTCATAAATAAATTAAAACAATTTCTATTAATTAAATGCTATTATAATATCAATGAATACTTTAATGATAAATTTTAAATTAGATAAATACATGTTTTAATAGATAATTAGATTACATCATAAATAATACATGTAGGAATATTCAAATATTTAGTCAAATAAAAGCCCTCTTCCTCTCTCCTACTTTTGCAGTGCCCGACAGGGTCCACAATGATCATAACTTTGTAAAACCTACCATCTAAGTACACTTGTGGAAGCAATAAATATATTGAGTATTGAGTATCTACGATTACCTACCTGCCTACGACTACCTACCTGCCTACGACTACCTACCTACCTACGACTACCTACCTTCGACTTGACCTATTATTTTCAATGCCTCATCATCACTCAGATAGACCGTCGCGCGTCGGGAGCAAGTCAGCCCCGTTACTATCTTGCTATAGTTAGCAAGTATTTTTAGACTGTTATCCAATGAACAAGAGGAATACTATGACGTGTGGGAAAGAGACAGAGCTATACAGGTCGTCTAGCGGCATCTCTTTCCCACACTGGAATTACTTCTGCTTTAAGACGTCATGGTGGGCCACCAGGCCGTGTTTCGCGCCATAAACTGGACAACAAGCTAACGGTCTAGCTAAAAAAAAAAAAAAAAAAAGGTGGTAAATGGTCACTGCAACCTATGAACGTCTGCAATACTAAAGGTAACTAAGGTACTAAAGACTAGTGCATTGCCTACCATTTTAACTGTTCATGCCGCTCTTTGTTAAGACCACTTAAATTCATGGACAGGCTTCATCTACCGAACTTCACAGATAAAAGAACAACTATAGTTGCTGCCAGTGAAGATCGCAATGGCGGTCATTGACCCATCAACATTTATTAAAGTTCTTAACTTTGAAATCTACAAATAAGCCAGTTCATGTCTTGAATCGTCATCTATCGTGATCTTCAACATCTTTTCTAATGAAAAACGATACATGGTTCATTTGTTTTGGTTCGTACGAAGAGATATTATGGAAAGAGCAATGACCGCTATTGCGATCTTAACTGGCAGCAACTATAGTGAACTTCGGATTTATCTCGTCCCATGTGGAACTTCTGTACCCGCCTACACTGTGTCATAGCAGTGATAGGCTACAATTTATAGGTGTGCGGGACAGACTGGCCGATAGCAGGGATGGCCAACATTACAAATGCAGTAGACATCTCTCAAATGTTGTGTGACACTCATTTTGTTAGGCATATGAAATATTAGCTCTGTGAAGGTTATCAAGGGTAAGGGTTTAAGCATTTGGGTGATGAATTGGATTAAAGTGACTTTTCGGAATATCTCAATATGGTGAATGTCAATATCTTAAGTACGAACATTGGAGATCTAAGTAACGATAAATTATACACCGTGACTTTTTAGTCATCTTAAAACGGCAGCCCACTGCACGTATCCAATGACTATAAAAAAATAGGTATTTTATGAGATTTTAATAATTTAAAAATAAAATATTCAATATTATGACGCATGACGTAGTTAAAACACCCAGTTGTGAGCGATGATCTACTGGACTCGAGCGCTGGGTAGGTATATTCTCCCGTTTGACACGTAAACATCATTATGGATGTTTCATAATTTTTTCTAATGTTTATTTATTTTTCTTTGTACCTATTACGGTAGGTAAAAAAAAATCTCGCCTTGAACTATTTTATGTCGAGCACATTGAGTGGACCACCTTTTTAAGACGACTAAAAAGTCACGGTGTATAATGAAATACATTTGTCGGAAGGCCTCCTAATAGGTGGACTGATGACCTGGTGAAGGTTGCGGGGATGTGTAGCCTATGTCCAACAGTGGACGTCTTTCGGCTGAAATGATGATGATGATACATTTGTTAGGATTTTTTTAAAAGCAAAACTATTTTGCATTTTAAGTTCGTTTTAAAGGTCGGCCGGTAGAAACTGATAGATGGTATACTTAGGTGTCTGCAATTACCTAATTGTTTCATCAAGCAAAATCAGCCTATAATGTTCCCGTTGCTGGGACAATTGCTTCTCTTAAGAAAAAAAAGACTTAATTGATTACCTTCCCCTTTTTCGAATGATGTCTTTGTTTGTAGGTATGTGTGAGGATAGTGAAAATAGCAGGCGGCTTAGGGTACCGTCACATATATTAGCATGGAATCGAATTTTTCCATGCTTCTATCTTTTTCCGTGCTGAGAGATGAGGTTCAGTCCTTATGCGTTCATAGGCGATTTTTCGACTGCTTGCCGACTTATATCTTGTTTTTTTTAAATTGATTACGGAATTTTGATTAGTTACGTAGTTTTATCATTAAGTCTAGAGACGGGATATTTACCATGTTTACTGTTAGATTTGAGTTCCCGATATTTCGGGGAAATATCTCGTCTCTAGAGTTAATGATTATGTAAGTGACCATGACAGTTTAAAAACTTATAGTTACTTAGTGTCCCACGCGTTGTTAATTTTAGTAAGAGTAAGAAGATCATCATCTGCCTAGCCTTTTCCCAACTATGTTGGGGTCGGCTTCCAGTGTAACCGGATGCAGCTGAATACCAGTATTTTACATGGAGCGACTGTCTATCGGACCTCCACAACCCAGTTAGTACTGGGTAATACGATACCCCTTGGTAAGACTGGTTGTCAGACTTTTTGGGCTACTGACTACCTAACGACTGTCAAGGATCAACAAATGACAGCCAGGACCAACGGTTTAACGTGCTTTCCGAGGCACGGAGGAAACTCGGTATGAAATGGGTGGTCACCCATCCACGGACCAACCTAGGCAAGCACGGCTTAACCTAAAGATCGACCCGAGCGGCTGTTATTATTAAGCCACGAGCTCCTCAGTAAGAGTAAGAAGATAAGAAGTTGTATAACCATCTAGTTTCTGCCCACGGCTTCGCCGACGTGGCCTACAAGAAACAGAACCTGAAAGTTTTTTTATTCAGAAACAAACATTATAAGAAGCGGTCTCACTCCCTTTTTGACTCTGTTGGGGGATTATTTTGGAAAAACTGTGATACATGTGTCTCATTATTTCAATTGAAGAGTGTGTACACCAATTTTGGAGTCAATCGACCCCGAGAACATAAAGTTACACAGAAAATTCAACCCCCCATTTCACCCTCTTAGAGGTGGAATTTCGAAAAACCCTTTCTTAGAGGATACCTACTCTTTACAAAGAAAACACCCTCAAAATTTCGAGTCTCTGGGACCAGCGGTTTGGGCTGTGCGTTGATATAAAGGGTGTAAATAGACCCTTAACGAAGCCGAAAGGCACTTGTTCTCCCCGCTATTGCGATCATTTTTTTGTTCTAGACCATACCTGGGAACCTTCTAGTTACGGAGTTATTGAGGGTCAAAGTTCCAAGTTTTTCACAAGTTTTTTTTTTAAATACCAATTTTAAAGGTTTTATTAACTTTACTTTAAATACCTCCATGACCGGTTTGAATGCGTTACATTGAGTTTTACCGTAAAAGGTTATTTTTCACCCCAAAAAAAAGTCGTTTCCCAGCAATTATTGTTGTGTAGGGTTACTTAGTTTGATGTACAGAATGCTTGGTTAACGGCTTCGTGAAGGGTCTGTTTACACCCTGTATAAGTAAGTCAGTCAGTCAGGACTTTGATTTTTATGTGTACAGATTTCTTCAAAATCTTTCGGAATGCGATGAAAAAGTACGTTGTAGGAGGGCATAGCAACGACGCGTCCGCATTTTCTTGGAAGCGAGTGTAAAAGTACGTACAAAATCGCTCGCCGTTCCACGCCGCGGCGTCCGGCTCGCATCGCTGTCGCATACGGTCACGATTTTGCAATGTTCTGTGATTTTTAACATCTAGACTGTATTAGGGTGAATATCAACAACGTGCATTTTTATTCAATTTTGGTGGCGGAATTTTTTCTTCATAATTCGTGAAAAATAAGGGGCTGTCATAAGAAAAGAAACTCCAAGCTGGAAGGATCTTCAAGAGGGCTGAGAAAATCTCGGTAACTTTTTGAGATATTTTAGTTCAAAGTCTAGTGTGGCCACCAAAATTGAAAATCGCCCACCAAAATCGAAAGTGCCCACCAAAATTGAAAATCAGTGGCACCAAAATTTAATTTCTCCGTCACAAACCTCAATCTCACTAGTAAAGCTCAATGTAATCTAATCTAAATCATCTATCAATCGAAATCTAATCTCTAATCTCACAAATTCTCATTCTCATCAATAACTTCATCGGTTAATAAAACTCTCAGTTGTTAAAAAAATATTTATTATTATTTGTCGGATCTATCATTATGAGTTTATGACACAAAAAAAACCATAAATATTTTTATTTTAAACAAAATTAATAATAAAGACCAAGGGGTAATAAAGACCAAATCTAGTGGAGATAAGGTCGTTTTGGAAGCCTGACATTCTGTCGGAAGTCGAAAACTTCTACGGCAAGTTGTACGCATCGCTTCCATCTCGACCTGATCCCGAAAATAAGGATTCCAGAGCCACCTTAACCCGCCATTTCACAAAAGACCTACCAGAATTCAGCCAAAACAAAATCGGGGCGTCACTTAGACAGCTTAAAAATGGAAGCGCCTGGTGAGGATGGGATAACGACTGAGATCCTGAAAGCGGGAGGAAGTCCTGTATTAAGAAGCTACGGGAGCTTTTCAGCTCGGTCCTGTTCTCTGGGAAAACACCAGAAGCGTGGTGAAGGTGCGTGGTTGTTCTTTTCTTTAAAAAGGGGTACAAGACCCTATTCAAGAATAACTGACCCATTTCGCTCCTTAGCCACGTGTATTAGCTGTTTTCAAAATTCATCACGAATCGTCTAGCGCGAAGACTCGACGACTTCCAGCCACCAGAGCAGGCCGGGTTCCGAGTAGGATTCAGCACCATAGACCACATCCACACAGTACGGCAGATCATACAGAAGTTCGAAGAGTATAATCGGCCGCTGTGTCTTACATTCGTGGACTACGAGAAGACTTATGACTCTGTCGAGACTTGGTCAGTTCTGGAGTCACTGCAGCGATGCCAAGTCAACTGGCGATACATCCAAGTGCTGAGAACTCTTTATGAAAACACAACAATGACCATTCTAACTCAGAACCGACTCAGAACAGAGCATATCCCATTGCGTCAGGGGGTGAGCCAAGGGGACGTAATTTAGCCGAAATGGTTCACCAACGCACCTTTTTTTTTGAAAAATCATCAAATGACCCCCCCTCCCCCCGCTCTGGGCGGAGTGGAAGGGAGTGTCAGACTTGTGTCCATGTTCCTTATTAGCCCTTTGTGTTCCAGGGCCGCGGTATCTCTTTCGAACAGTCCCGCAGCCCCTCATCAACGGCGAGTACATCTCACACTTGAGATTTGCATTGCAGATGAAATCGTAATACTGGCTGAAGCGATGCACGACTTTGCAGCAGATGCTGGATGGCCTAGTTGATTCATCAATACACATTGATCTCAGGGTGAACTTGGACAAAACCCAGGTTATGTTCAACGAACACGTCACCCGGAACCAGGACCTATTGTCAATGGCGGTCCTCTCGAGGTTGTTCGAGAATATGTTTATCTCGGGCAAACTCTGCAGTTTGGTAAGAACAACTTTAAGAGGGAGACTGACAGAAGAATTCAGCTGGGCTGGGTAACTTTTGGGAAACATCGGCGGGTCTTCTCGTCACGTATTGCACAGAGCCTAAAGACTTAGGTCTTCAACCAGTACGTCCTGCCTGTTATGACTTACAGGGCTGAAACATGGACACTTTCGGTACGGCTGGTCCATAAATTCGAGGTCACTCAGCGAGAAATGGAAAGGACTATGCTGGAACTCAATACTTTATAATGTAATTTTTTGTTGTTCCAAACAAAATAAAAAATATTAAAGCCAAGGAGAGACTCAGTGAAACAGCAAACAGATCATTACCATTTCACCAACGCTCTAGTGACTAAGCTCTGCAGATTTCAGTTAAACTAAAAAACCTTAACTCAATATTTGGATGCTAATCACCAGATTAGATCAATGGTTTCTACAATCAGTCTTTAAATCTAAGAAAGAAATTTCTAGCTTTCAAATATAAATCTTCTCTCATCTTTACTGAAAAAACTTAAAAACAAGAAAACACTCGTTTTCTTTTTCCCTAACAACTCTTTTTCGCAGTGTTTCAGCCTGTATGAGATAGCTTTTTATTTTTGCTTTTCTTCTTCCTTCTGCCATTCTCTTTTTAACCAGCCTCTCTTCGCTGGTCTGTTTTGGCATTCTTAAAAGCAACAAAATAAAAATATATTAATAAGAAACTTAATCATTAGTATGCCACCCTTATAATAATTGGTCTTACTTACTGCCAAGTACATAACATTTATTTGTTTGCTAATTAAACTGTCCTGCAACGTAAAAACTGGCTATATAAGTACAAACCATACATATACAGTACATACTTAAAATTTGGTGGCTCGTTTTCAATTTTGGTGGCGGGAAAACGCCACCAAACCCACCAAAATTGAGCCACCAAAATTGGGACCAGGCATAAAAAAAATCTTTAAAAATAGGGGTTTTAAGTTCCAATTAAATTGATGTTTCTGATTTATACGAAACCCTAATCACTAGCTTTAACGTGTAGCTTACTATTAAAACACTTTAAAATCGACAGCAAATCCATCCACCAAAAATTGAACAATTCTTGTCCCCCGTGCCACTCAAGGTGAGTACTTACGTTTTTGGGGGGAAATCACAGCACTAATCACATACCTGTTACGCGCAAGTGCTGGTCCAAGACTTAGAATTGCGAAATAATAAAACACTATTGATCACACACGCCCGAAGCTTCGTGTTATAGTAAATTGAAAAAGTGCCAACAAAATTTTGATTTTTGCTTGGACAAACTTTGATCGAGTGTCCTGTGCTTTTGAATTAGATTATCTAATATGGTTTAATTGTTTTTAAATAGTGTGTCTTATGCATATACTAAGGAAATCGTTTATTTGCTATTTTACCCCAAATTGTTACTGCGGTGAATGCAATTATATCAAAAAATGGAACTGGGACAAGCCACCAAACTTGAATTTTAAATGATTTTTTTTTTCCTGATTATTTATTTAATCTTATAAAAACAAAAAATGTGGCCCTAATTGAACCAAGTTACGTAGTTCACTATAAAAAAAAAATAAGAAACATCCTATCATTTTACACCTTGATTCTCAACGTGGACACGTAAAATTTGCTGCTGTGATATTCACCCATTAACATATAACTGTGACAATAAACATTATTCGTGCACCATACATCGTCCATTCGATTCATTTCGTTACCTGTCCCACTACAACGTTAAATAATTAAAGTGCAGATTGGTTACTACGTTTTTGCTATAGTTTACCTACCAAACAAACCAATACTGGCTCCAGTAACTGTCCTACACGTAACAGATAGCACCTATCACAATTCTCATAGCACCACCACACGTTTGCACGCAACCTATGCATAGTAAGCAGTGCTTTTATTTCATTCTTTATTTGCTGTTCTTTTCAGAGCGCAGTGATTTATACTGGCCGTTTGTAAAAAAGGCGTTCGAAAAAAGAAAAATTGATTAATTCGGGATGAAACGATTTTCAAAAATGGAAAACGACTTACTGAATCACAACTTTTAATTTAGACTAGCACTTCGCTCGCGACTTCGTCCGCAAAAATTGTGATAGCTCGGCTATTATGCATGATCATCATCTGCCTAGCCTTTTCCCAACTATGTTGGGGTCGGCTTCCAGTCTTAACCGGATACAGCTGAATACCAGTATTTTACATGGAGCGACTGCCTATCTGACCTCCACAACCCAGTTAGTACTGGGTAATACGATACCCCTTGGTAAGATTGGTTGTCAGACTTTTTGGGCCATTGACTACCTAACGACTGTCAAAGATCTACAAACGACACCCGGGACCAACGGCTTGACGTGCTTTCCGAGGCACGGAGGAAACTCGGTATGTAATGGGTGGTCACCCATCCACGGACCAACCTAGGCGCTTGCCTAGGTTGGTAGCCGCTCGGGTCGATCTTTAGGTTAAGCCGTGCTTACGGCTTAACCTAAAGATCGACCCGAGCGGCTGTTATTATTTAGCCACGAAATCCGTCTCTTTAGAAAAAGGACCTATTCTCAGCCAATTTATCACGTCCTAACCTCGAGTATAAGCCGTTTGTATCTAAATAGTACCAAACACAAACACTTGGGCTCAGTGGCCTCAGCCACGGATTAATAGCTCGACAGAGGCTTATCCTTAAGTATAAGTGGTCGGTAATAACTTTAACAAATATTTGCTAGTCCAACTGGGGTACTTGTGGAATTAAAGGAGGTAACATGAAAGATCAAATAAAAAAGTAACCATGGAGTTTCTTACCCTTTTTTTTTTGTTAGCCTGTACTCAAAATCAAAAACAAAATCAAAATGTTTTATTTTACATAGGCCCAGATGGGCACTTTTAAAACGTCGACAAAAAGGTGCACGGGGGAGAAGAACCGGCAAGAAACTCCATGGTTACTCTTTTCAAATACTGTCCCACTTCTGGGCAAAGGCCTCCCCCAATTCTTTGAGCCATGAGCTCTTTTCCCGTGTCTCCTTGAACCAGCCCTCGTGGTACTCGTCCAGATCGTCTCGCCACTTCTTTCTGGATGGCCTCTGCGGCGCCGTCTGTCTTCCTGCACCCATCGTGTGGAGACTTTTGCCCAGCAGCCATCGTGCAAGCGGCTGATCCCATTTTAGCCTAGCTGCCTTCTTGCCAACACTCTTGCCATTATGTCCGTTTTAGAAGGCAGCGTGGTGTTTCGAATCCTGTCTTGTCTTTTGACGCCCAGAATCCTGTGTTCCATTGTCGTTTGACAACTTCAGGCGGTTTTTTTTTAAATATTGAATGGTCCTACTTGACCTCAATGTTGTCCTGAGGACAGACATGAAGTCAACGATGGAATGAGTTAACCCAAAACAGCAAGCAAATTAACTCGCGACTTAAATATGTAGATTGGGAAGTATTTAATTTATAAAAAAAAAACAGTTTTTATATGTTTTCAGAAGAGGTGCAATGATACCACCCTAGGGGCTCCTTCTTCGTATCGCTGGCACGACAAATTTTGTATTTTGTTAGCCCAAAACATCGCCACTTCCACCGCGTCGTCGGTGGCAGCGCAAAGGTCACTTCGGCTGCATGTTTTTGGGCTAAGAGGGCAGGATAGGAGGGGGAGCATAGTTTGCGACTCAGCTCCACCACCACACACCGCTGCTGTTTCATTGAGGTAACTCCACCTAACGAGGTTGGAGTTACATCTTCCTACTTGAGTCCGGAGACGGTTCAAGGACTTCCAGGCGGACCACGGAAGTTTAGACCCTGCAGGAATATGCTCACTTGGTGGTAAATAGTGACCCTAGGGGCAAACAAGGACCAAGTTACTCGGTATTTCACAAAAACTTGTACTAATGCGAGTGAAACAGGAAGGAAACATCAAAACGCGGCAATGATCAAGGCACTCTATAAATAAACTCCAAATATTCAATTTGTCTATTCAGGTAGACTAAACTTCCCATCATATATTCAGTCGCGTGACTCCACGGTATCATGTTCCTAATTTATTGAAGGCAGTCTAACCCGGTCTAACTGCTCAGGTTTAGGAAATGTTAGCCACGGATATATATTAGATAAGTAATGATATTTGAGGTTAACAAAGAGGTTTAACATCTTATTTATTATGCTTCCTGGATTACAGGAAAGAAAGTTTTAGCAAAGAAAGTTTTCTTTCTTTCATAGCAAAATATGCTTAGGTACTACTCAGAGTGCACTGCCAAAATCAGAAAGCATTCAGCGTACCTTCTTAGTGTGACGATGACAATTTCAATTGATTCAGCCCAAAATTTTGTGACTAGTTTGGCACTTTCAGTAGCGTCCATCAACTCCTGTGATGTGCAACAACAGGTCAGACAGGACCCCATGTTAAGTGTCCCATCGTTTGTGGGGGAACAGCACATTTACACTCCAGGGCAGAGTCTTTATACTGCCAGGACCTTAACTTTCTATGAGTGAGATCCGGCAGCAAGTCTTATCTACCTCGTCGCCATGCCGGTTTTGTTCACGAAGTATTATTTTAACACTGATAACAGTAGTGAGGTTTTGATTACACAAATAAAATGCCTGCCCGGGTTCGAACCGAAGATCCACAACTCATAAGCTGTGGCCGTTACCACAGGGTCACCACTCAGCCAGCACTGTTTTGGGTACGCTGAACATACTCTAAAATATCCGATGAAATTTTCTCTTCAATACGCCCGAAAATTCGAGGCATATGTGACAAACACATTTACCTCACACGTCAGTCATGAAAATACGCACCGAAACATGTTACACTTCAGCCATTTTATCTGTACAGGCGGGAATACACAGAACTAAAATAAATGTACCAAGTTTGACATATCGATGCATTTTTTCTCGACAAGCAGCGCCATCTTGAACTGCACACTGAAAGTGGTCATACTGTATCTCACAGTCAGGTACGAATACGTTCAACCCCCTTCCACATGCTTGACAGATGCCAATCATCGCCACAAACTCCCTCCAAAATCAAAGTAAAACCGAATGGACGTAAACGAACGACCAGACACCGTTCCACTCAATCTACGGAACCGTTTTCCTGGCCCATTTAGGGGTCAACTGTCAAATATAAAAGCCATTACCTGCGAAAAATCTCAGAAAACCTCGACGTTAATGATTGTCCATTGCACTTGTGCGAAAAGGAATCTTTTCAAGTATACTGCCTGAGTGTCTTTTGGCTGTTGAAAACTGAGTGGCGTTTTAGGTGCCCCCGACCGTGACAAGTGAAATATTAGACGGCTAAAATGCTGCTTTCATTAAGACTTTTTTTTAGTAACTTATTTGACTTTGACCTAGTTGGTTTTGGCGTAACATGAGAGTGGCCTATGCCTAGCAGTGGACTGCGACACGCTGATTTGATTGATAGATGAAAACATACATTAAAATAATAATTTTCATTTTGGTAGTAGTAATACGAAGGTACAATAACGAAGAGATAAAAAAATCATAAAAATGGTAAAAACTTATATCCACGTCGAAAAATTCAGTGCACTTTGAATTCCAATAATTAAAAACAATCTGCGTAAAAGGCCAACCAAAACCCGGTTGTTAAAATTTTCGCGCCAAAAATTTCTGCATCGTTAAAATAACTTTTTATCAGAATACCTTGTTACGTTGACTAGCGATGCAATTAACTCAAAATGAAATTGAAGGCTCAGGATTATATTAACGGGTAGGTATTATAATATGCATAAAAGACAGAATATCCCAATTCACTCAAGGTCGGCGCAGCATTCTTCCATACTAATACATATCATGACGCCTGGAATCCCCGAAAGGTTAGGCAGAGGTGTACCTAATAGTACACCAACATTTCGTCTGTTATGTTTAAGTCTCATTTAATAGGGGGCGAGCCTATTACCATCAACCGGCACAATTCCAGACTCCGTGGCTGCTACTGAGAAATTCTTGATGGAAAAACTCAATAACATTTTACCCGACCCGGGAATCAAACCTAGGACCTCATGCTCAGAAGTTGCGCATGCGACCCCTAGACTAACGAGACTGTTACTTCTTCCGTAAGATTCTAATACAAGTCATCTTATAAGTAATAGTAATAGTCAAAATTCGGTCAGAATCTTCGTAAAATCAAGGCCAACTATTCGCAAATAGTCAAAATAACCACGTGAGAAAAACGAAAAACATTCATAAACAGTTTCATTTAAAGCATCTCGTTCACTTTGCTACTTTGAATAAAAATGGCCGCCGTGAACTTACTCACAAAACTAAAGTCAAAGTTGTACCAAATTGTTGCTTTATAAAGCGTCATTTTAAGGCCCGTTTTCAACTGCGCTCTCAAAACGTTGCTGGATTAATAGCTCTTGTTTAGCTTCGGAAATGTTTGTCATCGGCCAGGTGGGCTATTTTTGATTTACTGGTCTAACCGACTGCGCTGTGGAATAGCTTGGTCGATGTAACCTCCACTTTATGGAGGCTACGCCTTTAATGGCTGCGGAAAACCTATGGGCGTTATAAAATTATTGATTGGAGACAAAAGATGGCGCTTTTTAATAACGTTATTAGGAACAAGAACTTCGCCTAAACCTAAGCCTTAAACATGCTTGCCGGGGCAGCGGTACTGTTCGAAAGAGATATTGTGGCCCTGGAACACATGGATGGGTTTTAGTCAGTACGAGTCTGACACTCCCCGCCCGGAGCGGGAGGGGTCATTTGATGATTACCCATCTAAAAAAAAGCCTTGAACATCGCCGCAAAGTTTGCCAGCCTATCGATTTTTTAACGGTGAAATTCCGGAGAGTGTACCTTGGAATTACACAATCTAATTCCCCCATCCTCATTCTATCATCGGACGAGCAGAGATACGGTAAAGCGTCACCGTTATATGGTTGAAGTTCCACGGACCCGAACAAAGCGCTATGCTACCACATTTATTGTGCGAGCCGCCAGTCTGTGGGATTCACTGCCGGCTTCTCTGTTTCCCGATCATTATAATCTGGAACTCTTCAAAGTTCGAGTGAATCTGTTTCATGTAGGCAGGCGTGCTCCACCCTAGGCCGCAACATCTCTTCACATGATTCGTGTTGCGGCCAAACGCAACCCTGTGTAGTATAAAAAAAACTTGTCTTGAAAGTGGCTAAACAGTGCTTCGAAGACAAACTAATTTTTTTTTTTTTTTTGGATTGGAAATCATCAAATCACCCCGCTCTGGGTGGAGTGGGAGGGAGTGTCAGACTTTTACTGACTAAAACCCATCCATGTTCCTTCTTTGCCCTTTGTGTTTCAGGGCCGCGGTACCTCTTTCGAACAGTCCCGCAGCTACTTGGCGCTCGGCTTTATTAGGAAGTAAAGCGGCCGTCTTGTTTTTCTATATAATTTCACAAATTACATTGACATTTCATTTGACATTGTCATTCAAGCGCCAAAAAAACCATGCTGCACTAGACTATACATCAGATATCATAAAAAAATAAAATACACGTATTCGGGCCACACGTCATCGCGTCACTGAGTTACCATCTTGATCTGGCCTTGAACTTTGACCTTGAGCTGGCCCAGTGTAGGACGAAGTTTCAATAAAATAGGAGACCAGTTTATACTGGTATACCAATGACATGCGGCCTACCGTACAATTATCTAATTAAAACCCGTTGGTACAACTACAGGCCACAACCATAGTAGTTCACGAATGACTAGGTTACTACCAAAAAGGTAGTAACAGAAACCATCAAGTACCACCAAAAAACAGAACCAATTACGCAGCGAACAACAAAAAAAAAAGAACATAAAACAAAATACGATCGCGACAACACCGCATAAGGAAAACTTAATTTATTACTTGACAATGTATCCAGTGAAGGGGTTAACGTGAGAGGGGTAAGTGCACGCACCCTGTATACGTGATCTGAATATACAGGGTGTTGCGAACTGTGTCACTGGTTTAGTAGCGAGGTGTGTGGGGAAATTTTATGACGAGATGGACGGTGTGTAATGATAATGTTTTATTATTAGCTAAAGATGTGTTTGTATGTTTTATTGTGTGTTTATTATCTTTTTAATAGGGGTTAGTTGTATTGAACAGTGCGATTAGTCATAATATGAGTAGGTAGTTGAAAAGTTTCTTCCGAACTGATTCATCATCTTCTTCCTGCCCTTGTCTCATTCAAACTCAAACTCAAAGCATTTATTTCAATTAGACCATTACAGGCACTTTTGAATGTCACAAAAACAAAGAAGGCGAAGCTACAGTCCCAGACATAAGACATAATAACTTATGAAAGTACTGTAGTTGCCCATTCCAAGGCGTAGATCTCTATGGAGAAGAATGGGCAAGAAACTCCATGGACACTATTTTCAATCAAACATTTTTACAAGATCTTGGTTACATCATTCATGTTGAGATAATACATATATGTGAGAACGATGTAGACAGACGTGCACATTAAGAGCGTCCAGAGTAAAAGATTAGATCAACAATTTAAAAACAAAGTAGTTAAATTAAACCGTGGCAGCTAAGAGACGACCAGTCCCAACTGACAGCGCCCGTTCACGAACATGACGCGTGGATCAGCACCATTCCACTCAACCATTTTGAAGGGAACCGAATGATCCGACACACCCGCCACCATCAGCGAGACATTTGAGTGAGCATGACATTCTCTCAACCGCCAGGCCAAATTCGAGTCAATGAATGATAACTAAATGTAAATGGTAGCTTTACAGTACATAGTACTCACACATGCGCTATGCAATTATATTTTCTTCTTCCATTCTCCCCTGTCATATCAGTCCTCACACAATCCATGCATATTTTCTTTGGCCTTCCTCTCCCTCTCCATCCATCAACATTCACGTCCATTACTTACGAAATGACTATAATTAAGAATACATACGATAAACATTTTTTTTTTGCAAAGCGTGAATTTGATGAGGCTCTAATTTGAAGAGACTTCATAGGTCTGGACGACCTAGTACTAAAAGACAAGACACGAAGTAACGGACATAGCCTATCGCATTAAATCCACAATTAATAATATGCATGACTGATCGATTGAACGTGGCTAAATAATAACAGCCGCTCGGGTCGATCTTTAGGTTAAGCCGTGCTTGCCTAGGTTGGTCTGTGGATGGGTGACCACCCATTACATACTGAGTTTCCTCCGTGCCTCGGAAAGCACGGTAAGCCGTTGGTCCCGGGTGTCATTTGTAGATCTTTGATAGACGTTAGGCCCAAAAACTCTGACAACCAGTCTTACCAAGGGGTATCGTATTACCCAGTACTAACTGGGTTGTGGAGGTTAGATAAATCCTGGTATTCAGTTGCATCCAGTTAGACTGGAAGCCGACCCTAATATAGTTGGGAAAACGCTACGCAGATGATGATGATGGATTGAAAATAAAACAATTATCAGTCTTACATTCTGAAACTGTCAATTATCATCCTGCTACATCACAAAATTTTTCCGCAATCCATCTTTTCCACCCGAAGGTTGGAACGACCTTTTTTCCCCAGACCTACATTTACAAGGTTATATTCGATACCCTACCGTATCGTAACACGCGTTTAGAAGACGCTGAAATGTAAAAATAATACGAAAAAAAAGGCTAAAAGTGAAACGGCGCGAGTCATCTGCGACACAAACGATTTATGACCACTTAATATGGAGAGAGAGTTTTGATCGAAGCGAGCTAGCGAATGTTCAGGCGCTCTCTGTAATGTTACAAATCCAAGATTTGATTTTGTATAGAAACAAGTGACTGTTGCAGTTTGTATCGTTGCAGGTTGAGCACTGAAATGCTCGGTTCCCCTCATTTACTGATTGAATGCTCGTAACTGAACTGTAACATTACAGATGAATGCTCCGGTGTGGGAGCACCTACCGGCGAACAATGCTGGTCATCGAAGCAGCATTCGTTTATTGTATTTCGACTGGTGGGACACAGGCGTGGGCATCCTTGTTGTAAGAGAGATGGCACGTCAACACCCCGAGGAGGTGCGGGAAAACTAAGGAAGGATTTCGCCAGAACCAAAACCCTGGATTTTTTTAAATGTAGTATCATAGTTTTAAATATGAAGCTTGTGTTGTGTGTGTAGGATGAGAAGATATTTGTCTCTGATGTCATTTGGAGTTCAGCAAGGCAGTAACTAATTACTCCCACTGCATGCAGGTGAAGTCCCTAACCAGGGAACTAGTAGAAGGATGGTAACTTTCCGAGGCATGTGAAGCATTACTTCTCAACAGTCAGTTCGGTTTTATCTTTTGCATTACCATTATCCAAATATCCACAGCCCGACTTTAACCGCTGGGTATAGGACTTTCTTTGTTGGTACCAATTTCCACGCTGCTCACGCACGATGGCAACAATATCGTCTTCCCATCTCGCTGCCGGACGACCAATACTTCTCTTACCATTCCGTGGACGCCACTCGGTCACAGTTTTATTCCACCTGCCATCACCGTGCCTTGCTTCTGAAACGCGATTTCCAATACCGAAATCCTTCGTACGTCTTCGGATTTCAACGTTTTGCCTGTGCCGGTGCTGTGATAGCCTAATGATGTGTCCGTCGGTGTTCCAAGTCTCGAGTTCGAACCTAAGACATGTACCTCTGATTTTTCGGAATCATGTGCGTATTGTATAATTATCATTTCATCATTTGCTTCGGTGAAGGAAAACATCGTGAGGAATCCAAACCAACATGCCTGAGAGATATTCCTCGACGGCATGTAAATCCAAGTCAGAGCCCATGGGTGGCATAAAAACTCTGAAACCAGGTTGGGCACTAACCACACGAAAAAAGAAAACAACGTTTGGTCTTGCCAAAAATACCTTATATTAAAATATGGACCCCTACAGAATGATAATACACTATCAATAGTAGGAAGATAAAAATATTATGTAAGTAGTATTATTTTATGCGTTACCTGTTTCAGAAGAGGAGCAATAACTTGGTTTTAGAGCTTGCAAATTTCGAATGGAATAGAAATGCTTACTTTACCTTCTTTTTATTATTCTTGCCGTAAAATACGCCTAAAATATACAATTCCCTACACTTGTTCCTACAGTACATCATTTGCTATTACTCGTATATATTTTCTAAGTTAAAAAAGGAAGTAGGTACTGTTGAAGCTTGGGTAAATATAGGGTACCTATCGTTTTAGTTCAATGATATATAGGGCTGTTTAGTAACATACCTAGTTCTTTATGATGTATCTGAGTTCAATCCCCAGTATTACCCAGAAACAGCAGACAGTGATAGCCTAGTGGTGTGACCGTCGGACTGCCTAGTCATAGGTCTCGAGTTCGAACCGATTTTTCGGATTCATGTGCGTTTAATTATCACTTGCTTCTTACTTCGGTGAAGGAAAACATCGTGAGGAATCCAGCATGCCTGAGAGATATTTCTCGAAGGCATGTAAAGCCAAGTCAGAGGCCCATGCGCGGCATAAAAACTCTGACACCAGGTTAAGCATTAACCACACGATAAATAAATCAGACATTTGGGCTTAGCTCAGGTAACAGACTTACAGTCTTAAACTGGAAAAAATAAGGTCCATGTTCCTTAATTTCAACAAATAGTTCACATATGTTTTGGATGAGGATTCAAAGCGAGTTTAGAGCAATAGACATAAATTAAAATTCGAAAATGGTTCGTACAGCAGAATAGGGAATATGCATGACATACACAACTTTTTTTATTTCTTAAAAATGCCTTGTATTTGCCCATAAAAAAACTGTGGTACACTTGTTTAATTCTTTTATTAAATATTTTATTTAGCGTGTTTTGTTGAAACGGAACGCAAACTCAAAACGCAGGATGCGTTTTGAGTTTGCGTCCCTCGATAGCGTCGATAGTGACGTCAAAGTCTATGTGTCAAAGAAACACTTTTATTTCAAAAGTACTAAAAGTTTCACTAAGATTTTATCAAAATATTGTTGTTGCAATGTTTGCTTGAATAAATCACATACAATTAGTAAAATTAAGTAACTTATTAAGGGTAAAAAATTAGATGTAAACACGGCAGATAGAGGTAAATGACGTCACATAACATGACATGAATGGCCGCGACAGTCACGGACGTTTGAACTGTCGTAGAAAATTGTAGGAGTTCAATTTTTTTTTGAGCGACAAGCAGTAGTTGAACTTAACTTTTAATTATTTTCTTGGGTTGATAATACTATATTTTATTGATTTAAGTGCAGAAAAAATTACATGCATATTCCCTATTGGTGTCTTCCGACTGAAATTTCAAGGGTATAGGTGCAAGGACGATATAAGTAATGTAGTGATTTTCTCTTGTTTGGTACCAGTGGCGAAGGTTCCATAAAACTCGATTCCTACCGGATTCCCTTTGAAAAATGGCACAGTCAATATTCTATAGACAAATATTATAATTACATCAAAAAAATATGTACTCCGGCTTACTTCTTACAAAAATTTACTCTTCGCTACTGTTTGGTACGTAATTGTTTTTTACACGACCTCGACGGCTCAAAAAAATGGAGAATCCTTCCCCATTTCTAAAAAGCATAGAGTTTAAGTAAATTATCTGTATTACCATAATAAATTAACAAGTTAATCTTATGTTAAATATTTTTTTGAAACTTGTTGTCCAAATAGTTATTATGAGAACGCATATTGCCTGTGACACAGGTTTACTCTAGTACAGGCATCGAACTTTGTTATACCTACATTATTTCTAAGGTTTATGTTGTATTGTACCAATTTTAACTTTGAATAAAAAAAAACATTATTTTATTTTTATTTTCATCTTATTTTTGACGCTTGGTAACCCTATTGAACTGTGAACTTCCAAACGCTCGTCCCTATGTAAGTGTAAAACGTTTATTTGAACAAACGGCAAATGTATCCGATATTATAACGGATGGCGCGTCGAACCGAGGGCCGACTTAACGAATATTTAACATGGCCGCCCGATTTATGTGCCCTGCCAAATGTATTGTGTCTTATGCTTTATGGGCGGACGCGGAAATGTGCCCTTTTATCTGTTTTCTTTATTTAATGGTGGTAGTACTGTGTTTATGACATTTTTTAAAGCGACAATGCCTAGGGTGTGTTAGTTTGATCTTCATACATAGATGTACAAGTCCCTTCTCTAAGCAAAAAAAATGTTAAGCAGTTAGCTGGGACATAAGAATATTTACAAGGATGTAAGGTGGTTTATACAGAAACGATGTAAGGTGAAGGCGCGGCGCAGGCGTGGAATTTATGACGAAACGAAAGAACGGCGTGCCTGCGCCGCGCCGCTTGAGTAATTCACGACACGTCGCCTGCGTACAGTTTGTATGAAAACGTTTTGAAGCGGCATCATGCCTGCGCTGCGCCTGGGCCGCGCCTTCAACTTACGCCGTTAATGTATAATTCGCGCCTAAGGGGTAGCTAGCGCTGGGAATAGATGACTTGAAGGACACACGCTGACTTTATCGGCGATGTTCTTCAGAAAAGTCAGATCAACGAGGAGGAAGCAAAAGAAGTATGCAAGGACCCTAGTAGGTGGCGGAGGCTCTGCCTTCCCCCATGGAGAACAAGACGCTAGTATATGTATTATCATTAACTGGGGTACGATATTATGTTGTCATCAAAAAAGAAATGCTAGAATCAGATCTAAATAAGTTACGAAATATCCTATTACCCAAAATCGTCTGCAGGACATAAATAAAAGAATATACATGGTTCTTTGATATTTGACCAATCATAACATTAACCATATTATCAAATCTACTATAAATACATATTCTATGATATCCCAGGTCATAACCACAAACACGTGCGGTTCAAACATTAATACGCCCGAGCATCGAACCTGCATACTT
Source organism: Noctua pronuba (assembly GCA_905220335.1). Lineage (NCBI taxonomy): Eukaryota > Metazoa > Arthropoda > Insecta > Lepidoptera > Noctuidae > Noctua > Noctua pronuba. The sequence continues at coordinate 2,461,549 of LR999911.1, forward strand.
GACAGTAACAGTAACCACTAACTGTCAGGATTTACGATATTATAATAAGGCAACACCTCACTGATCCCACACACGCCGGGATTAGTGTTGTTATTAAACGGGACACGGGCCCGGAATATGAAGTGTTCGCAGGAAATCCTTATATCCGGGATTTATAAATTTTAATAGAGCAATTACTCGTTCGCCTTTTTTATCAATTGATTTTACATGGTATTTATCTATAGGGATATGTAGTTTTCAATAGTTTTGGATGTATTTAGTAATTGTTCCACAGAAATGATGGAAACGTGGGTAATCTTTTTAAACTAAGTAATATGACAAAACACGTTCTATAATTAATTGAAAGCTACATTCGACCAGTTTTTTAACTCAATCATGTTGAAATGCATTTTTTTCTATATCTAAAGGTGTAAAAAGACCCTTAACAAAGCCGAAAGGCACTTGTTCTCCCCGTCATTGCGATCATTTTTTTGTTTAGGACCATACCTGGGAACCTTCTAGTTACGGAGATATTGGAGGCCAAAGTTCCAATTTTAAAATAGTTTTTTTTTAAATACTACTTTTTAAAGTTTTAACTTTACTTTAATTACCTCCATGACCCGTTTACTATTCAAAGCATCCATCAGCACCAAGTTTTGAGTGCGTTACATTGAGTTTTACCGTAAAACGTGATTTTTCACCCCAAAGAAAAAGTCATTTCCCAGCAATAATTTTTGCGCAGGGTGACTTAGTTTGATATACATAATGCTTGGTTGACGGCTTCGTGAAGGGTCCGTTTACACCCTGTATATTATTGAAATCTGCTTATCATAATGCACAATTAGACATAAGCTGTTTTCGAAACGGGCCAAAAAATAAATCTACTTACCACCGAAGACACATTTAAGTTACAATCCTTCCAAGCAAACAGGAACATTATTCAAAATACACAACAGAAATAGCCACACAAAATCCGGGATCAGTCGTAGAATGCAGAACATCGGGAAGCGGAGATACCCGCACCCCGGGATTATCAAGACAGTGCACAACACTACGTGCGGGTTAGAGACCACTATAAAGGGCTTACTTGGGAATTACTGCGTTAAGTAAATTCCACAACGGCTAAGACCAGATAAAGAACGGGTTAGCTTATTCAATGTTTATACTATTTTACATTGCCTTGGAGTATGTGGGTACGTTGAACTGTGTAAGTATAAATGCTGTAACCATGATTATATTGTTATACCAAATGATTTGAAAAGAGTAACCATGGAGTTTCTTGCCGGTTCTTATCCATAGGAAACGACCAACCCGAACCGTGCACCTTTTTGTCGACGTTTTATAAGTGCCTATCTGGGCCTATGTGAAATAAAATATTTATTTTGTTTTATTTTTTATTTTGTTTTATTTTTTATTTTGTGTGTTATTGCTGGGATACGAAAGACTTATAAATAACTAGCTTTTTCCCGCGGCTTCGCTCGCGTTAATTTGCAATTTGACAATCAATTTACCCGAATTACTATTGTACTGCTTGTAAAGACACGTGGCGCCATCTATTAAGAACGTTATTGTTGTTTTCCCCGGCAACAGTTCTTTTTTTCGGGATTAAAAGTACTCTATGTCCGTTTCTGTACACTTGACAATTTCTACGCATTTCAGGATGATCGGTTCAGTGGTTTAGACTTGAAAAGGTAACAAACAAACAACCTTAATTTCGCATTTATAATATTAGTAAGGATAATAGTCGTAAAAGGTTAGCATGGATGTAGTGAAAACTATCGTTATGCACTTAATTAAGGACTTTATTCATATCTAACAATAAAATCATAACATCACGCCTATAATCCCTGAAGGGTTAGAGAGAGTTGTGTATTACTACACCCACATTTCTCCAAGTCACATGTAATAGTTGATGGCAATAAGGAGAACCTATTGCCATCAACCGGGCTCAAAATCAGACTCCGTGGCTGCTACTGAAAAATTCCTGCAATGGAAAAACACAATAACACTTTGCCCGACCCGGGATTCGAATACAGGCCTTCATGCTGTCGCGCTTGCGACTACTAGACCTGCCAGGCAGTATGAGGACTTAACTAACATTTGGGTTGCACTATTATGCCGGGTACACATTGAAACGCAACATGTAATGTAACACACGCTGAAACAAATTCGCCTGTTGTTGGGCTACATGTCATGTTGCATTGCATAAGTCTGGACGGCTCATTCAGGTTACATTTCACGTTACATTACATTACACCGGGTACACGTTACATTGGTCAGGTCCAACATGATGATACACGGATTCGCTCATTGTGGAATTGGGGTTAAGATTACGCTGTTTAAAGCGTATTGCCAATCATTCTACACGAGCGGCCTGTGGGTAAGGCATACTAAGAGGTCGCTGGACGCCCTGCGTATTCAGTATAATAATTGCTTCAGGATGCTGTTGGGGCTGCCGCGCTATTGTAGTGCGTCCGGTATGTTCGCGGCGGCGCATACTGATGATTTTTACGCCATAATGCGCAAAAAAACAAATTCTATATTATCAAGAGCGCGGTCTAGTTCTAACGGCATCCTAAGTATGGCTATGGAGTAGTACGACGCACCTTGGTTGTCGCACGTTGTGGAGGTGCTGGTCAGAAGACCTAACACCTAAATTTTCTTTTTGTTTTTGTTTCTGTGTTTGTTACTAACAATAGTTTTTAAGAACAATGTTATTAACAATTGGGCCTAGTTGTCTAGTAGTAAAATTACACCAATGTGTACCCGGTATTAGGTACAACTCTACCTAACTATTCGGGGTACAGGCGTGATGTTATGTTATGTGTATCTGTTCGATTGCCCTCTGCGTGTATAGAAGGCTTAACGTTTGAATATCGGTGTCGCCCACAAATTGCGTGGCGCAGGTCAGGCGGTATTCATCCAACGTGTCGAATGCTGATATCAAGTCAATTCGGCTTGAAAGCTATGGAACCGAATTCTGAAATGTTTAGAAAAGAGTAACATCCACACATAAGGGTTTAGGGGATAGGCAGAAGTAGACCACACTGCTAATAACCACAGGTTATTATTACGGTAGAATTTGTTTCTCCTGACTTGACTGCCTCGTTGGTCTAGTGTTTGCAAGCACGACTGCAGAGCAAGAGGTCCTGGGTTCGATTCCCGGGCCGGGAAAAGAGATATTGGGTTTTTCCATCAGGAATTTCTCAGTAGCAGCCACGGAGTCTGGAATTACGCACGGTTGATGGCAATAGGCTCGCCCCCTATTTCATGGGTCTTAAATATAACTAGAGAAATGTGGGTGTACTATTAGGTACACCTCTGCCCAACCCTTCGGGGGTTGTAGACGTGATGTTATGTTATGTGTTTCTCCGTATTTGGATTTAAAAGAATTGCATTATCTCGCCCACTACTGTATGTAGGTACCAGCCCGGACTTACATTTAATAATATCTAGTAAAATGTGGGTTATTATTAACTACCTACGTATTCGAGGACTACAGGGGCGTTATTTTTATGAAAGTACGATAATAAGATGTTTTTTATATGAACATAATCTTATCATGTAGTTTTATTTTTGCACAATAATATTGTAGTGTGCATTAGTCTACAAAGATTCGAGCGGCTATTATTATTTTTTATTTTTATAAATCGTAGGTTCCTTACACTTAAACAAAGCACACAATTAGACCTCTGGGGTCTATCTTAGCATGCCATGGCCTGAGATTTGATCATCGCGCTATTACAGTTAAATTATAACCGAGTTGATGTAATGTTCTTTCAGCTTACGCTTTATGTTTTTACCACGAGCTCCTCAATGGTCAATGTGTTCGGCCTCAAATTCCATATTTGTTTTTGGTTATGAGTTAGACTCTAGGTATGTATTTTTTTTTCTCTTTCTTTAAGGGGCTTGTTCAATTTGAAGATGTCGCCCCTCTCTAAGTATGTTATCGATCGAAGCATAGACTCAAAATTACTTTTCGTTACTTACTCATAGTAGTTTTAACCCAACAAACAACATTCTAGCTTAAAACTCGTTACAGCATGAATTTCAGCTGACTAGCAAGCGTTCCACTTCACTGGCTAAGCCGCAAAATTTCACACATAAATAGCCTAGCCTGCACTATGGACGGTCAAACCAACCAAATTATTATACTATCATAATTTTAGTGACCGTTTACGAAATGGGCTTCTTAAAACGCTATTCAGAACGTCAGAAGTCATCTACTATTCTGACACACGCAAATCATTAGGTATCTTTATCCCTTATCTATTTTATTTGTAAAAATCAATTGCTGTCCGTTTGTCTCGCTAAAACACAGAAACGGCTTGACCGATTTTAATGAAATTTTACACAGTTGTTCTACATAGATCAGGGATAGAACTAGGTAGAAAAAATTGCATTGCAACGCATACGTACAGCTAGTCTCTTCTATTTAAGTCTTCCAGGACAAACCATATCTGGGTTTATTTTGTCTTGAAAGTTTTTTTTACTAGCCCACATCGGGTCCCATTGCTGGGCAAAGGCCTCCCCTTTCTCCTTCCATACCTCTCTATCCTGTGCGATCTCTGGCCATGTTAATCCCGCAAACATGATCAGATCGTCACATACTGGACGTTTGAGGAAGTACAGCGCCGAAGTCAGCTGCGGCGAAGATGGCATGAAAGATTGTACAGAAAAATATCAAATTCACTAATCAACACCTTCTCCTCCCAAGCGTAATAACCGTGCGAAGCAGTGTCGGGATATTAGTAAAAAAAAAAAATTTTTTTTTGATTATGATTCTATGTCTATAGAATGCATCAGGACCGATGGGCCAGAGTCGTCACGCAGTGGGTGCCAGAAAACGGGCGTCGTCGCCGAGGGAGTGGCGTGACGACCTAGAGGCGTTTATGAGAGATTGGCCGGAGAAAACCGCACGGAGAGAAGTGTGGGGGAGGCCTTTGCCCAGCTGTGAGATAATGCTGGTTAAAAAAAACCAAAATGATTCTATCTGCAAAGCAGAGCAATTCACCCCCCCTACTAAAAACTAAAGGCCTCACTATTTACCTATTACCAAACAGTTTCCTACCACCTGCTTAACCTGATGTCATGGGCAACCGTCATAAAAATACCATATCTGGAAATCTTAGGGTCCCGCCCGCTCATGGGTAAAAAGGCGACAACTTTGCCCATAACTTGGCGGCTATAAAGCCGTGACGGGGCACCATAACGCCATGTTGTATGAAACGTAACCCTTGGCATCAACACTTATCGCGCACCCCGTTGTTGCTCTGTTCTCCATGGGAGAGCTTAGAGTAGTGAATTGTGGATAAGAAAGTGTTTTATATTGGCACTGTTTCTTGAAACAATTAGAATCAGAATCAGAATCAGAATCAGAATTTTTATTTGTGAAACATAGGTATTTACATAAAGGTCTTAAGTTATATATGGGCGCTATGTTTTGCCGTGAAGGCATACAAATATTATTTAAAATAAAAGCAAACAGTAAAACAAAACACAAAAAAATAAAATAAACGGCAAAATAAACAAAATTAAACACTTACAAGAACATAAACAAAAAAATAAAAACTATTTTAAATTTAACCTAAAAAGAGAAACAGACTTAAAAATATTTAAAAATTATATCAAACGTTTATTGCACACAAAATGTTAAAAATTATCATTTAGAAAATCTTCTACATTATAATAACATTTTTCTATTAACAGCGAGTATAAACTTTTCTTAAACTTTAATAGTGGTAAATTTTTTATGTTGTCGGGTATTTTATTATAAATTTTCGGAGCCATGCCAAAAAAACTCTTTTTCACTAAAGCGGTTCTGCATTTTCTGTCGCACAGTTTATTAACATATTGAGAACGCATTGGAGTCTTTTTTACTTCGGATAGTTTTTGAAACAGGTGTAAATTGGTTTGAAAATTTTGTGAACTATTTTCTGTATAACTGTGATTAAAGAATAATTAAAATGTTCTCTTGAGACAACACAATTGTAATTCTAAATAATATTATAAATGCAAAAGTAAGTTTGTTCCCTTTTCACGCCTAAACCAATGAACCGATCATTCGTTGTCAGTTGTACAGAAACGGGCATAGGGTTCCTTTCATCCTGAAAAAAAGTACTGTTCCCGTGGAAAACAACACAAAAACACTTTCGAATCATGATTGAATTATATTATGATAGAAACTGCGGTAGTGTGTTAAGAGTTTTTTTAACCCGAATTGATTTGATCATAAGCTATGTTATTGCAATTTGTATGTATATTTTTGTTGTTTTGTGTGCAATAAAGAATAAGAAGAATAAGATTGTCAAATTCTAATTGACGCGATCGAAGCCGCTGGCAAAAGCTAGCTACAATTTTGATAAAATTGCGTTTGTAATTATCTTTATAATGTTAAAAAAACAATCTTAAAATCTCAGTTAGTAGAGGAAAATTCGAGAATATTTCAAAGAAATTTAAATTCTTTCTTTCAAATCACTAGCGCAAACGTTTCGTTGAGAGAAAGAACTTGCGATACACTTTATGTACGGGCAGTAGCTCCGCACACTGAGATGAATTCTGTAGTTGGACGAAACATACGTGCACATCACGTATGTTTCGTCCAACTACTACTACTGTTTCGTCTAACTTACAGGAAATAAAATCACTGTTTTGTGTCCGTTAATGATTGACAATTTATTAGGACTATACAGGGTGTAAACGGACCCTTCACGAAGCCGTCAACCAAGCATTCTGTACATCAAACTAAGTAACTTTACGTAAAAAAAATTGCTGGGAAACGACTTTTTGTTTGGGGTGAAAAATCACGTTTTATGGTAGGACTCAATGTAACGCACTCAGAACATTGTGCTGATGGATGGATTGAATAGTACGGGGGTCGTGGAGGTGTTTAAAGTAAAAATCTTACTTTAAAAACTGAGATGGAACACAAAGGGCAAAGAAGGAACATGGATGGGTTTTAGTCAGTAAGAGTCTGACACTCCCTCCCACTCCACCCTGAGTGGGAGAAGTCATTTGATGATTTCCCATCCGTAAAAAAAAAAAAAGCGTTTCCACTGCAGTACTTTGTCTCGTCCATATCCAGCTCTCTCTAATCTACGCAACAAACTATAACACGCTATACATACTGTCCTCCTATTGTTCGGAGCAACGAGGGTGTGCTGCGCAGATAACGCCTTTATTGTATCTTGACGGGAAACGCCGGGATACCAACACAACTAATTTACATAGTGACGTCACCTAATTGAATTGTGTTCACTTCGTTATACGCGTCTTTGTATGTTTTCAGTGATTTCGTTACTGTTTGTAGGTTATCTGTTTGTAGGAAATTGGATATCGTTTTTGATAATATAATAATATAATATAATAGAGAAACTTTGTTGTGATTGGCTGCCTCGATGGTGTAATAGTCGCAAACGTTGTTGCTAAACCAGAGGTCTTGCGTTAAATTTTCAGACATTATTAGATTTTTTAATCACGAATTTTTCAGGCTGGCGTCTGGATTTATACTCGATTGATTGGATATTTGTATAACACGGGATTTAAATATAACGGCAAAATGTGTCATAAAATAAGACAGTTTTTTTTACTTATTTTATTTGCCCGGTTGAACGAGTATTTTAATACAGGGTGTAAACAGACCCTTCACTAAGCCGTCAACCAAGCATTCTGTACATCAAACTATGTAACTTTACGCAAAAATGTTTGCAGGGAAACGATATTTTTTTTTGGGGTCGAAAACCCGTTTGACGGTAGGACTCAATATAACGCACTCAGAACATTGTGCTGATGGATGTATTGAATAGTATGGGGGTCGTGAAGGTGTTTAAAGTAAAAATCTTACATTAGAAACATGTATTTAAAAAAAAAAACTTGTGAAAAAGTTGGAACTTTGACCCCCAATATCTCCGTAACCAGAAGGTTCCCAGGTATGGTCCGATTTTTTTTTGGGGTGAAAAATTACGTTTAACGGTAAAACTCAATGTAACGCACTCAAAACTTGGTGCTGATGGATGCTTTGAATAGTAAACGGGTCATGGAGGTAATTAAATTAAAATTAAAACCTTATAAATAGTATTTTTAAAAGAACCTCCAATATCTCCGTAACTAGGTGTGGTCCAGAACAAAAATATGATCGCAATGACGGGTAGAACAAGTACCTTTCGGCTTCGTTAAGGGTCTTTTTACACCCTTTATATAAAGGTGAAGAGTTTGTTTGTTTGGTTGAACGCGCTAAACTCGAGAACTACTGGTTCGAATTGAATAAATATTTTAGTGTTGGATTGCCCATTTATCGAGGAAGGCTATAGGCTATACAACATTACGCTACGACTAATAGGAGCGGAGCAGCAATGAAAAATGTTGCAAAAACGGGACGGGATTTTACGCGGACGAAGGTCGCGGGGAACAGCTAGTAAATAAATACGACGCCTTCGTCGTCCTAATTGACCACGATCGGGCGATGACACGAAGCGTTCTCGTCGTGCGATGAGTTAAAACATACAGATTTCTTCAGAGTGTCCTAATGTGTGCTCGCAAGCCGTCGCACGAGCACAGGCAATATTTAATAACGGTCGTACGCTGGGTTTGATCGTTCGATCATAAATCAAATAGACCGATCTCTTTTGAGTGTCCTAATTGGTCACGCATCATTTCCTTTTTTCAATGTCATTTGCAATTTTCAGAGCAATATTGTCCTACAGCAAAAACTGTGCATCTCTGTAAAGAGCCGTTGTTAAATGGCCCTGGTGAGTTGATGGCGGCGCGACGCATCGTACGATGGGCATCGCGATATATCTATAAGGACACCCCTGTTCAATCATCGTACGATCATTTTCATCGCACGAAGAGAACGCATCGCGTCATCGTATGATCGTGGCCAATTAGGACGACGCCTAAGTCCACACTCCACTACATAGAAACCTTGATGGAAGAGAAAAGAAGATGTAATAACATAAATTAAAACTTCACATTCCATTCCACGTCTCTGCTCATAACCTCACAAAACCTCCTTACTTACAAAAAAAAATACACACAGCCCAAAACATTCAAATTAAAACGCGCGTCAAGAGATTGAATACTTAACCGACAACAAAGAGCGAGTGTAATGCCACTGTAACAAAGAGCTCGCCAAATAATTCAACAGGCATTTCATATGAGCATTGCTTCCTTATGGAATACGACATATGAGAAGGAGCGGCTTCTTAATAATACATACCTGATGGATATACCTAGAGGAAATTCGCGGAAAAATCTACGTTCATTCAACCTGCTGGTATATATGGCGTTTGAGGTGATATAGGTAGGCTGTTATATTCTGTGGTTCGTTTTTTTGCTAACTACGTTTATTTTTAACCATCGGACTTTTAATTTTAATAGTTTCTAGTTTCAACCATGTCATCATAGCCTTTTCCCAACTAAGTTGGAGTCGGCTTCCAGTCTAACCGGATGCAGCTAAATACCAGTATTTTACATGGTGCGACTGCCTCTTTGACCGTATATATGACCGGGGCAGGCAGTATTCGCGGCGAGAATATTGCCATTTTCTGAGAGAAACTGTGAATCAAAACACTGTTACATTCGTAGTTAAGTGTTTGCATATTGGTGCTCGTGACTGTACTTACTTAAGTTATTCTATGAACAATTTTTGTTCATAGTAGGTACAGTACGTACCAACTATGAACAAAAATTGTTCTGTTTACACCCTGTATATTTTTATATGAATTCAGTAAAAAGCTGTTATTTTGATATTACAAACAGACACATCAATTTTATTTATTTGTTCAGAACATGTGTATACAGGGTGTAAACTGACCCTTCACGAAGCCGTCGACCAAGCATTATGTACATCAAACTAAGTCACCCTACGCAAAAATTATTGCTGGGAAAGATTTTTTTTTTTGGGGTGAAAAATCACGTTTTTCGGTAAAACTCAATGTAACGCACTCAAAACTTGGTGCTGATGGATGCTTTGAATAGTAAACGGGTCATGGAAGTAATTAAAGTAAAGTTAAAACCTTAAAAAATAGTATTTTAAAAAAAACTTGTGAAAAAATTGAAACTTTGACCTCCAATATCTCCGTAACTAGAGGGTTCCCACGTATGGTCCAGAGCAAAAAAATGATCGCATTGACGGGGAGAACAAGTGCCTTTCGGCTTCGTTAAGGGTCTTTTTACAACCTTTAGATGATGCGGTGTGAACTTCGCGGATTAGCACCACAGGTAGGTGTGGTAGGATATCAGAATTTCACATGCACAAGCTCAATCGGGTTCTCCCAGTTGACTGCAGTAGTAAACGGTCAATAATGGTGAAATTGTAACAATGACTGAGCTTAGCAAACGGACTGGTCATCGCAATTTGTTGTTCAAATAGGTTTGCCCATGGTTGAAAGCCCACCTGTAAGTCAGTGGTTATGGTCATCTATGATTGGTCAAATTGGATGGGCAAGTTGCGGACACTGACAGATAGGTACTTGTTTGTATATGTCCGAGTCCTGCGTCCACAATTAGTCCGTACCGTATTAACCGAACCTTCAGGAACTGAAACGGTCACCCGAATAGGGGTTTTAATCGGGTTATCTTTTAGGGTTAGCTGAAAACCCCTAGAGGCTAAGCCTTAGCCTGAGCCTTGGTTAGCCTGTATTCCAGCATAGCAAAAGCATAATCAGCCTATAATGCCCCCCCTGCTGAGACACAGGCCTCCTCTCTATGAGAGGGAATAAGCTATAATCCACCACGGAGGCCCAGTTCGGGTTGGTAGATTGTATTTGTTATTATTGGTTGCCAGTATTATAATGGGTGTAAAAAGACCCTTATCGAACCAAATGCACTTATTTTTGTCCGTCAGGAAGTGGGCTGCCGTTGTAAGACGACAAAGTCACGTTTTATATGTTACGGCTAAAAGCCGAAGTAAGGTTACACCTGGTTCTACCCGGTTATACCTAGGTGCAGCCGGTAATTTACTTAGGTGTATGTTTTTTATTGCTAGGACACACCGACCAAATGGATCAGGTTAGGTTAGGTTAGAACTGTGACCAAACGCGCTACATCCAAATTGGTTGCATCTAACCTCCACATTTAAATTTATTTTAGGTATAGCCGGCTAGAACTAAGTGTAACTTTACTTCGGCTTTTAGCGTAACATATACCTACAAATATATAAATTAAAGATTTAATAAAATTACGTATTTTTTTCTTTTTTTTTGTGAATGTCCTCTCGCAGGTCCACCTATGAGGCTGGCTTCTGCTTAACTGGACTATCCTGTGGGTGCCTTGAGTATAAGGGCTCCAGCCAGGGGCATAAAACTTACAAACTAAGCGGCAGCGCGCTAAGGGCACCTGATATCCAAAGCCATCACGACCGACTTTTCATAATATCCAATTTGTTTTTACTTGGTAAAATACTTCCACAGAAAATTTTTCAGCTTTGATAAAATTACATAGCTCAGGCGGTCACGGTCTCCTTCTATTACGCTCATCGACAAGAGAACCATACGAGGTACGGAACAACACAGTGCGGTTGCGGCTGACACGTTCGGAAGCTCGACACGGCTTTTAAAACTACTATGTATATTCGAAAATCGTGTTATTTTGGTTGTATTTAAATATAATCGAAGTGGTTTTGTTTAAGATTTAATATAATTTAATTTTTTTTCTTATTTTGCGACAAAAAACAAAATGCAACGGCATGGTGAACATTTAAATAACTTAGTTTCCGAACGAGCAAGAAACAATCAATCAATATAGTCATGTCAACAAATACAAAGTGTCAAAATAAAAAATAAAAACAGCGAATGACTGACACCGATCCGACGGTAAATAAATAAAATTAACATAATATGTGGGGTTGCTGAGTTGCTCATAAGTTATGATGCAACCTTCGCACCTGAATCAGCAGCTGTAGCCACCGAGAACTGCGCAACAAGTTGCTGAAGCTCGGTGGCAGATTCGATCTTGCGACGCGACTAGTCAGCGAGCAGGTTCGGTAAGAAGACCAGACTCCGAGAAGACCAGACCAGAACCCTTCAGCTGTGTCTTGTTGCGCCATACCTGACTGTGCAAATTGTAACAATTGAACCGAATAAAAAGAGGACGCGGCTTGCCTGAATTGACCAAGCGATGGCAGGATGTGATGTCCGAAGAGGAGACCTTTGCGATCTTCATCGTATCTGTCAGTGTTAAGACAGCCTGGCAAGTACAATCTTCACCATGAAGAAGAAGAATCTGCCTATGAGATGCCATTTCATACCTGTCTAAGCCCACAGTCAGCAACTTCATCCGTCTCTTCATAATTATCTAAATGATTGATTTACAACTCCATGAAGTCACGAGAGAGCTGCTGACATTCCTCAACTCCTCTTCATAAGTGTCCAAGAGAAAGCTCGTCCATACAGTTTTAACAGCTTGGCATATAGGTTTGTGATGTTGAGTTTCTTCAGGACAGATTAAAGGAAGTGAAGAATTTATAAGTGCAGTGAGTGCATCCGAGGATAATCCAGAGTTTTAGTGCAAATACAACATATAAAGTATAATAAATCTATATTAAATTTAAATTAAATCTTATAGTTTGCCCTTGACGGAGACAAATGCTTTACAGTTATTCGCCATTCTTAATCGTCACCGTCAATTAATTTATATGAAACATTAAAAATGTTCTGTCTTGACAAATATTATTTAATGTCCAGACCTTCCAAAACCTGTCTAAAGTTAGACCAAAGTATGATAAGTAAAGTGCGGACAGATCAACCTGGAATTTGTGATCTTCTGGAGAAAGCTGGAATACATGGTGCGTTTATAGGCTTGTATGCATCGTACATAATGGGGTATGTGAGCAGTTATAAAAAAATCCAGTTTTTATGCATTGATAGAGCCCGAAGTCATGTAATGATGAGGCGCTTAATCGAGCAAAATTTTACGTATCGATCATCCACTGAAAGTCATCTCGGATATGTGTCGTTGTATGTTTATAGTGCCAGGGAGTACCCGAATTTAGAAATATATATTATTAAGGGTGCGAATTTCAGGAAATATGAAGAGGAGCAATCACACATTATGTTCCATATTCTGGAGAATTTGGGAGTTAATGTGTTAAGAAAAGCAATTTTTCTTTCGTCAGGGTTTTATTTTGATTTAAATTTGATTAGTCCTAATGATGAGAACAATGATCTTGAAGACAATAGGATTTTAAAATACGGTGAACCTGATCTTTTACAAACTATATGTTATAGATTTTTGGAAGGGGATAAATTTAGATTAAAACAGTCTCTGGCATATAGGACGTTAAAGCACTATTTATACCCTTAATAGTTTATTTAAATCAAAATAAAACATTCCTGATTTTATTAATTTTCTTAAGTAGGGAGAGCGTAAGGGAGAGTTCTTTGAGGAAAAGTGAGGGTGTAAAGTAAATTTCTGAGAGAAGACTTCCAGCTTAAATGAATGGAAAAGAAGTCTTTTGATATTATGTTGTGCGGTACGGCTGATACACTTGGATTGACAGTAAATGAGACCATGCATGTGAGAGAGATGTTGAGGTGTCGTTTTTTCCTTTCAGCTGGAATGTAAGTCAGTGACATGCCCTGTAAATATCGTTAATGTCTATAGTTGCTGCCAGTTAAGATGGCAATGGCGGTCATTGACCCACCTACATTTATTAAATCCACAAATAAGCCTGTTCATGTCTTGAATCGTCATCCATCGTGATCTTCAACATCTTTTCTAATGAAAAACGATATATGGTTCATTTGTTTTGGTTCGTACGAAGAGATATTATGGAAAGAGCAATGACCGCTATTGCCATCTTAACTGGCAGCAACTATACTAACATAGTTGTTAAGTTTTTATGTTACTAATATCTTTGTACGCTATGCATCGTTTTTAAGTGCTCATGCACTAACATATTACCTACTTATGGAGTTTTATTCTGAAATAGAGAGTTTATGATTAAGGCGATTATGGAATGCGTTAGCATTAGTATGTGTATTGCTTCGTTACATAATTATCAAGATGATCGCTTTATTTTTATTATTATATTTTTGTATCTGCTCACGGCATCTCTTTGGCAGAATATGCTGTGACATTTTTTTTAATGTTACAGCACCATGCTGAGACAGCCTTTTGGCCTAATACAGAACAAATTTAGTTTAATGTATGTCTAATTTCTTTTTGTGTTTTGTTTTTTATTTAATTTTTTGTCTTGTGCAAGTCAATTTTTTTTTTGTATGGTAATAAAGCATTTAGTCTTGTCGCATTAAGTCCGCCTATGTACTACTGTTATACATGAAGTTTAAATAAATAAATAAATATCAGGTATGGGTGGAGATAGTACGGTATCAGGTTTGAGTGGAGGGTGATATGAAAAAATAATTAAAATTATTTTATTTAATGAGCTGACCATACTCAGCTCTTTAAATAACATCATTTTAATTATTTGTTATAATTGTCTAATTATGTTGTCCGCATTTGTAATTGTATTTTTTAAATTGTTTCTCTTAACAACAACATAAAGTAAATACTACTTTATTTAATAACTTATGTTTTATATTAATAAGTATGGTTTGTTAAAAAAATCTAGATTATTAATTAAATCTAGAGTTAATTAGTAAGTGCTAATCTGGCTTATTTTTGTAAATATTGTGTTTACCCGTAATTGGTATGTAATTAGAATGTTACTATAAGATTGAATTTTAGTCATAAGAATTAATTGTCATGTATGTGCGTAGGTCTATGTGCTGTGGGTGATCCTTTAAGTAAATAAATAAATATTTTATTACACATAAAAGCTAGTCTTTTACTTCACATAACAAAATCAGCGTTTTCTCGTCTGAAGTAGCCCCTAAGTTCATCAAAATTGAATACAACTGAATACCAGTCCTTCCTGCGCGTCTCGTGTTGATCAATGGACTACTTGTATGCGACCGTAACTATGGACTACTTGTGTGCGCCTGTCGTGAAAAAAGTTTCGCGCGACTTGTTCGCGAAAAGTCTCTAGCCGTAGAGGTTACTCTCCACTATGTTTGCGACTATAGGTACACATTTCCCAAAAAAAAATTCTTGCTATTTCACCAAAGACATACACGTACATTTTTATAAATAATAGCTCATAGACCCACACTAAAATATTGATTATGAAATGCAGTAAGTAATTAATATCGTAACACCGCATATTTAGTTTTAGATGTAAAAAAAGTATTTAGAAACTTTCCAAATGCCTTTTTTACACCCAAAACGGTTACAACAGCAAAATTCAGTGTTTTATTTTCAATCCATTATTAATATTCTAGTTTACTAGTTAGCCATATTTCTTATTTCCATACAGTAATATTGCCAAATTAATTAAAACAGGTAAATTTTTGACAGCTATTTGCGACGTTGCCAAGTTTTTGGATGAACGCTTTTAATATTTTAGCGATTAAGTTAAAAAAAATCTTTTAATGAATGAAAGACAGATTGTAGATTTGTAGTAGCTTGATGTGCTGGCGTCTGTACAAATAAATCGATCAATCCGCTTAATATCCTTAAAAAGATTTGAATTACAATTATATTTTTTCATAAAACTCAATTGTTTCCTGACTGAAAGATAATTGTTTAAATAAAAAACATTTAAATATTTGTGGGTTTAAATCTTCAGTCTCCAAAAGGTCTTTCGCGACCGCTTTTGAAACAAATGACTACGCGCTCGCCTGAAGGATAAATACAACAGTTGATTTCACCCAAACACATTTTTCTTCCATTACCCTAAAATGTACCAAAAATTATAAATCGTCCTACAAATTAGGTAACATGCAAACAGCTACGGAGTCACGTCCAAAACAATAAAACACGGCGAGTAGACAGTTTTATAACCAGCCTCAAACAAATAGCTTAGACATAGCTGCCTTACGAAATTAAAAGTTGCCCCTTATTGTACATAAATCACCACCTAAATCAGACGGTTTTATAGTAGTGATGTCGTGTATTGAGGTGGTGCTTAGTCGATATAAAACCGACCTAACCGAAACTATCCGGAATTGAGGAAACGAGACATTCTTCTTGTTAGTGTGTCCATAGCAATCTATCAAAAAATATACACCGTAACTTTTTAGTCGTCTTACAAAGGTGGTCCACTCAATGTGCCCGACATAAAATAGTTTCAGGCGCGATTTTTTTTTTTTTTACCTACCGTAATATGTACAAAGAAAAATAAATAAACATTAGAAAACATTATGGAATATCCTGTTAATGATGTTTACGTGTCAAACCTACCCAGCGCTCGAGTCCAGTAGATTAACGCTCACAACAGGGTGTTTTAATTACGTCATCTATACTAATATTATAAAGAGGAAACCTTTGTATTTTTGTATTTTTGTATGTTTGTATTGAATAGGCTCAACAACTACTGGACCGATTTCAAAATTTCTTTTACCATTACTTAGAGGGATTCTTCCAAATCCGTATAGGCTATATTTTATCCCGGAAAATAGATAGGATTTTTCGTGGTAGTGAAAATTGTGGAGTAAGGCGTCGAAAAAACTGCCGTACGTTAACGTTTCTCGCGAACGCTGCCTAAATGTAAATGGTTAGAGATGTATGGTTGACTTCTATAGAAAAGTTGTAGAACTCAATAATGCCTACAAAAAAGTCCGCGATAGTATAAACCAAACATTTATATTTTAGCCATTATAACCACTTTTCCATAGAATAAAAGTAATTAAAATTATTAGCCTATGTTTATTGATCATATTATCGTCAAATACTAATCCTTATCCAAATAAACTATTTATTGAGCAAGATTGTTTCAATAGCTATAAATAACTTTTTATTTTATTCCAATCGGACAATCCATTCAAAAGATATTACGAATTTAAAATTGTAAAGAATTGCGAACGGATGAGGCCTACAGAGAAAAATGAGCATCGGACGAACAGCATAGTGGTACCAGACAAGAAGTGCCACAAACACTCCACAAAAGCTTAAAAAATAAATGTCCACCCGTGCGAAGCCGGGGCGGGTCGCTAGTGCGTCATAATCATAATATTGAATAATATTTTTTTTTAAATTATTAAAATCGCATAAATACTTATTTTTTTTATGAATGCTTTGTAGTCATTGGATACATGAAGTGTGCTGTCGTTGTAAGACAACTAAAAAGTCACGGTGTATATATCCTGCTGAAAATCTCCCGCCTGGACATGAGTTGCCACGGCTGACCTGGAAGTCTTTAAATAGACTCCGGACCCAGGTTGGTCGCAGCAAAGAAAACCTGCTCAGGTGGAGATTAATTAATGACTCTGCCCTGGAGTGTAAATGTGGTGCTGTTCTACAAACGATGGGGCATTTAAATTTAATGTTGTTGTTCACTACAAGAACTGATGGACGCTACCGAAAGCGCCAAACTTGTTGCTCAGTTCTGGGCTGACACTATTTAGATTGCCATCGACACGCTAAGAAGAAGAATCTATCAATTGAGCTGGATCAGAATTTAGGTAGGAGTTGGATATCTTCTGTAGCGGTCATCAAGTCTTGTAACTAGTAAACAACAGGTTTCTCAGAACACGATATTAAGGGCCCTATCGTTTAAGGAACATCATCGCATTTACATAGTAACGAGACATCATTCTGGTATTGTATTATTGATTCCGTTCAGATTGATTTCGTTTATGTTGGCCTTAAAGACTAAATGTTAACTTAATAGTCAAGGATTTAATAAAAAATGTTCTTTAGGAAATTCATTGATGCCAAATGAGAAACGGCCAAGTGCAAGTGCAGGGTTCCGTACCAATGTAGTAGTGGAGCTCCCTTTATTTTTTATTTTTATAGCGGCAACTGAAATACACATTCTGTGAAAATTTCAACTGTCTACCTATTACGGATCATGAGATACAACCCGCTGACACACAGACGGACGGAAGGCGGAGGCTTAGTAATAGGGTCCTGTTGGTTACCCTTCGGGTACGGAACCTAGAAATGGAAGCTAAGAAAAAGATCACCAAAATTGTAACATAGGTTTGACATTTGAAAATCATTTTATAAATCCATTGTTACACAACAAATGTCAAGTTCAAGGCAAAGGATATCAATTACATTTGAATAAATAATATCAATAACCATTTTAAACTAGGTCACTACCAAGCTAGAAGCTTCCAACACAAAATAATTATAACGTTTCAAAATAGTTGACTAATCGTAAATCTATACGTATAGTCTGTACTATAACATAAAATATTATCACACTTTTTATCCCCGAAGGGTTAGGCAGGGGTGTGTACTCAGAAGCGAAGGGTTAATTTTTTTAAGAGGTAAGCCCAAGTACATTATATTTAATGTGATTTTATTATTTGGCTATGGAATACTCATTGTGCCCGTTTTCAAAGGGAAGCCAGTAGGAATCGAGTTGTATGGTCCCTTCGCCACTGTGCTTAATAGTGCACCTACACTTCACTAATTATTGTGTTTGAGTCCCCATATAATAAGGGGCGAGCTTATTACCATCAAACGGGCACAAATTCCGACTCCGTGGCTGCTACTGAGAAATTCCTGATGAAAAAAACCGTATAACTAAATAGTCGATACTTTCACCTCACTATTTAATTCCCCGTAATCACGTACGTCTCTAAAATTTACCTATAAGCATAAAAATGGTAATTTTTATGTCCCTTCATTGTAATAAAGCTAAACCTTAAATTCTTTGGAGAATATTTTGTTAGTATTAAACAGCCGGTTTTAATATCGGGGACATTGTTTCACAAAATATTAATTTTGTCCGGAAACCATTATGGAGTGTTTTATTAACATTTTTATATTGATTGGGTAGCCTTAACGATGTTCTTTGATGGGCTTTAGCCGTTTTATTTTATTCTAAGGAATTAAAAAATATTGTGTTCTTGTAAACCAGTATCAAGTGTGAAATTTCAGTAATCCATTATTTCTAACCTCATCGTCTGCCTAGCCTTTTCCCAACTATGTTGGGGTCGGCTTCCAGTCTAATCGCATGCAGCTGAATACCAGTATTTTACATGGGGCGACTGTCTATCTGACCTCCACAACCCAGTTAGTACTGGGTAATACCCCTAGGTAAGACTGGTAGTCTGAATTTTTGGGCCACTGACTACCTGTAACGACTGTCAAAGATCTACAAATGACAGTCGGGACCAAACGGGCTTAACGTGCTTTCCCCAGGCACGGAGGAAACTCGGTATATAATGGGTGGCCACCCATCCACAGACCAACCTAGGCAAGCACGGCTTAAAAAGAGAAAGGCTTAAAGATCGACCCGAGCGGCTGTTATTATTTAGCTACGAGCTCCTCCGTCCATTATTTACCGGAGGCCTAGATATAAACTACGTAGCAGGTGCTTGACTAAGAGATGCTCTCGCCTCTGTCACACTTGCTGTCAAAGTGATAGTTTCCACCAAGCAGAAAAATCTTGGAGCACTTTTTGATGTCTCTGAATAAAGGGACAGTCTCAGTTCTGATTTTTTTACTCTGGACGCTCTTAATGTGCACGTGTTTCTATATTGTTCTCACGTATAATTATGTATAATTTCAACATAAATGATGTTACTAAGATCTCGTAAAAATATTTTGATTTAAAAGAGCGTCCATGGAGTTTCTTGCCCATTATTCTCCATAGATATCTACGCTTTTTAATGGGCAAAGAACTACAGTACTTTCACAGGTTTACTACCTTGTGACTGGGATTGAAGCTTCATCTTTTTATTTTTGACATTCAAAAGTGCCTGTTATGGTCTAATTGAAATAGGTACATGTTTTGATTTTACGTTCGACCTCTCAGATAACAGGTGAGCAGCTGCAGTACCTTGTAAGCTACGTCATGTTATTGTAGCCATCCATCGCTCTATGTCAATATTTCGCTGACGTTGGTTTGAATTTTGCATATTATTATGAGCATAGACACGTTAAACATACATGTATAGACATGGAATATACTATTATGTACTACCGCGCTACTTCACCTTATCTCAGGGCATAAGGGTAAAAAATGGTCGACCATCAGTGAGCGCGGTAGTACATCAAAATTGAAACACAGATTTTTTACAATATTGGGGTACTACAACACATAAATATAGTTAAAATTGACTCGTTGGTGAAGTGGTCACAAGCACTTCTATTAAGCACGGGGTTCTTAATTCGATTCCCGGGTTGGCCAAATAGTATTCATGCCTGGTTGAAGGCAATATGGTCACTACTACATGAGACAGAAAAGAGTGTCCATGGAGTTTCTTGCCCATTCTTCTCCATAGAGATCTACGCTTTGGAATGGGCAACTACAGTATTTTCACAAGTTATTATGCCTTGCATCTAGGACTGTAGCTTCGCCTTCTTCGTTTTTCTGACATTCAAAAGTGCCTGTTTTGGTCTTATTGAAATAAATGCTTTGAGTTTGAGTTTGAGACTTAAACATAATTAGCGATAGTGCCTTTCTTTCTTTCCGAAGATACCAAAAAAGAAGATGATTTCAAAAACATTTCCTCCCTACTCTGACTTCATTTTAATCCAGGCGTTTAAGAAAAAAAGTGATATTCATAAATTAAGCTAGACCGTACCGGAGCGAGCGACGGCGTTTCCTAACTTTCAGCCTAATTAAAAAGTCAATTAAGGCAATGAATTTAAGTACAAGTTTGTTGTTAAATCTACTGAAACACTTTGTGATAAATCAAAACACCGACTTAATGAAATTTTCTTTGCAAATGTTGACTTCTAAGTTGTACTCGTGTTGGCACGTCCCTAACAACATAACAACACGCCCGTAATCCGCGAAGGGTTAGGCAGAGGTGTAACTAATAGTATACCGACATATTATGTTATTTTTAAGTCCAATGTAATAGGGGCCGAGCCTATTGCTATCAACCGGACACAAATCCAAACTCCGTGGCTGCTACCGAGAAATTCAGGATAGAAAAACCCAAGGCAGGACGAGCTGGACAAAACCAACGACCAGTGGTCCACATTAGCCCCGGATCGAAAGACCTGGAAGTCATGAGGCTAACAGAAACAGACCTTTAATTTTTGTTTCTTATTTTTTTTATGGGTTGAAGTGGGATTGGGCGGGCCATGTCTATAGAATGCATCAGGACCGATGGGCCAGAGTCGTCTCGCAGTGGGTGCCAGAAGACGGGCGTCGTCGCCGAGGGAGGCCTAGAAAACGCTGGCGTGACGACCTAGAAGCGTTTATGAGAGACTAGCTGTTCCCCGCGAGCTTCGTCCGCGTAAAGTACCGTCCCGTTTTTGCAACATTTTTCATTGCTGCTCCGCTCCTATTAGTCGTAGCGTGATGTTGTATAGCCTATAGCCTTCCTCGATAAATGGAAAATCCAACACTAAAAGATTTATTCAATTATTCGAACCAGTAGTTCTCGAGTTTAGCGCGTTCAACCAAACAAACAAACTCTTCACCTTTATATATTAGTATCGATTGGCCGGAGAAAACCGCACGGAGACAACAGTGGAAGGAAATGGGGGAGGCCTTTGCCCAGCAGTGGGATAATGGTGGCTAAGTAAAAAAAAAAAAAATGCTTTTATAAAGTAAACGGTATTTTTAAACATTCCCAAGTACGTATTCCTTATGAAGCAGTCTCGCGACCCGCCAGAAAAGCAAGGTTTTCGTCCAAAATGAGTATTATTTTATTTTAATGCTTATCTTCGTTTTTGTGGCTTCGTTGAGCACTACTTCGGAAGTAGACACCCTGTATCTTGTTCCTCTGTTCTGCAGTAAGTTCCATGTTGTGTTGTGATTATCATTACATTTTATTCGATGATTTTTCGTTTGCATTTTTTTTTACAGATTTTGGCAGAGACGAGGGTGTTACACTGTTCGGAGCATAAGTTTCTGGGTTCGATTCCTTGGCTCGGGCAGTGATATTGGGTTTTTCCATCAGGATTTTTTTAGTACCAGGCATGGAGTCCATATTTGCGCTCGGTTGATGTCAATAGGCTTACCCGTTGCTTCCTATTACATGGGACTTCAAACACAACTGGCGAAATTTAACTGTACTATTATTAGGTAGACACCTCTACCATACACTTCGCGGATTGCAGTCGTGATGTTATTCTATGTCACAATGGTCAAGGATAGTAAGTATACTGATACTGTTAGCCTGCGTCATCCCACTGATGGGCAAAGGCCTCTCCCCTTGACTTCCAGTTATTTCGATCCAGTAAGTATACTAGCTAAAATTCTAATAAACTCGCCATCAAGCTGTAGATTAAAAACAAAAAAAGCCTAATAAAAATCTATTTTTCTTACATTATTCTTAAACTACCCATCAGCAATATCCGTCCAATCACTATGCAGAAAGAAAACTCCTTTCAACTTTAAACTGTCATTTTTTACCCGACTTGCAAAGAAGATTAATGTTCTGCTTGTACAGGTGGCAGGGAAGTGCGGCTTATTATCCTAGTGAAAATGGCTGCTGCGTCACGGCGAAGCCTTTCTTAGTTATATTTAGATCTTATGTTGTACCTAGGTCTGGGTTTTGGAGCGGAGAAATAGGTAGGAACAAAGAGGTGCGTATTGACGCCTTATTATGACCAAAGTGACACTAGTCTATAGGTACTAATATTATAAAGAGTAAGGTAATCTTCGAGACTACTCTTATTCTTTGTTCATCATCTGCCTAGCCTTTTTCCAACTATACGGAGTGTAAACAGACCCTTCACCAAGCCGTCAACCAAGCATTCTGTACATCAAACTAAGTAACTTTACGCAAAAAATTTTGCTGGGAAACGAAATTTTTTTTTGGGTTCAAAAATCACATTTTACGGTAAAACTCAATATAATGCGCTCAAAACTTATTGCTGATGGATGCTTTGAATAGTAAACGGATCATGGAGGTAATTGGAGTAAAGGTAGAACCTTAAAAGTAGTATTTTAAAAAAACTTTTGAAAAAATTGGAAATATGGTCCAGAACAAAAAAATGATCACAATGACGACGAGAACAAGTGCCTTTCGGCTTTGTTAAGGGTCTTTTTACACCCTTTATTAGGGTCGGCTTCCAGTCTAACCAGATGTAGCTGAATACCAGTATTTTACATGGAGCGACTGCCTATCTGACCCCCACAACCCAGTTAGTACTGGGTAATACGATACCCCTTGGTAAGACTGGCTGACAGAGTTTTTGAGCCACTGACTACCTAACGAATGCCAAAGATCTACAAATGACACCCGGGACCAACGGCTTAACGAGCTTTCCGAGGCATGGAGGAAACTCGGAATGTATTGGGTGGTCACCCATCCACAGACCAACCTAGGCAAGCACGGCTTAACCTAAAGATCGACCCGAGTGGCTGTTATTATTAAGCCACGAGCTCCTCCTCTCCTCTACTCTTATACTTATACTCTTCTTTATTGCACACAAAATAAAAAAAAAATACATTGCAATAATATAGCTTATATACAATGGCGAGCTCTACCCAGAATTGGGTTTTCTAACAGCAAACCAAATTTCGATTGCGAAATTTGCAGAAGAGGATATACCTATGTGCATTACTACTTAAATACTACTATTGATCCGATTCCGAAAATCATTCACTAACGGAAAGCTACATTATCTTCATCTATCAACTTTTAGGGACTGTCAAACTTATACAGGGTGTAAACAGACCCTTCACGAAGCCGTCAACCATGCATTATGTACATCAAACTAAGTAACTACGCAAAAATTATTGCTGGGAAATGTTTTTTTTTTGGGGGTGAAAAATCACGTTTTACGGTAGGACTCAATGTAACGCACTCAAAACATCCTGCTGATGGATGGATTGAATAGTTCGGGGATCGTGGAGGCGTTTAAAGTAGAAATCTTACATTAAAAACATGTATTTTAAAAAAAACTTGTGAAAAAGTCGGAACTTTGACCCCCAATATCTCCGTAACCAGAAGGTTCCGAGGTATGGTCTAGAACAGAAAAATGATCGCAATGACGGGGAGAACAAGTGTGTTTCGGCTTCGTTAAGGGTCTATTTACACCCTTTATACACAGACCACTTTAATGAGTCCTCCGCCTTGCCCCATCAAAGGCACATTAAGCACATTAAGCGTCCACTAAGTCTTAACAATATCCCACAGGTTATTTGCTTTAAAAAACCATAATCCACGTAGGTATTACGATACTAATTGAACCAATACGTGATCATGTGACCAACCTTCAGAATATTCCATTTAAATTGATACCTTCGCGAGGACTCATTAAAGCGGTCGGTCTATAGACGGTTTCAGCCGACCACGTAGCGCCACATTTATTCGGTGTGGTTCCAGCAGTGGGTGATTCCGGGCTGATATGATGATGATGCTGATGATGAAGAATGTAGTCATAAACTTATACTATCACTTACGGGATATCTTCCGTGACTGTTCATTATTTTGAGCCCGATATTTCGACGCTGTTGCAAGCGCCATGACAACAACAATCACGAAAGATATCCCGTAAGTGACAGTATAAGTTTAGTTGTAAACTGTGAAAGCTTAAAATAGTGTAGTCATATCTATGGATTATACTGATTGTATGTGTGACAAACAATTTAACTAAAACACTATAGGATAATTATATTTCGTCGTATTTACGTAACATTTCGCCTCAGATCCATCTAATACTTTTTAAAGAAGACACAACAGAATTGTGCCATTAATTGTGTACAATGCCGTATCCTCCTTGGTTCAGATTCTACACTCTTAGCTCTCCTATGTTCCTAGTAGTATTATATTGTGTAGTTACTATGTGTCGCTAAGTGCTGGATTGTATGAAGGCCGTGAAGAAGCCTGTTTATTATATTAGTTCTCATTCGGAAGCTTTTGCCAACTTTTACATAGGTTAACTAGAATCAAGTAGTTGCCTTTATACACCGTGACTCTTTAGTCGTCTTACAAAGGTGGTCCACTCAATGTGCCCGACATAAAATAATTCCAGGCGCGATTTTTTTTTTACCTCCCGTAATAGGTACAAAGAAAAATAAATAAACATAAGAAAAAATTATGAAACATCCTGTTAATGATATTTACGTGTCAAACGGAAGAATATACTTACCCAGCGCTCGAACTCGTCCAGTAGAACATCGCTCACAACAGGGTGTTTTAACTACGTCATGCGTCATAATATTGAATAATATTTTTATTTTTAAATTATTAAAATCTCATAAATACCTACTTTTTGAAGTGGGCTGCCGTTGTAAGACGACTAAAAAGTCACGGTGTATATGGTGACTGGTAATAGGCTCGCCCCCTATTACATGGGACTTAAACATAACTGGCGAAATGTGGTGGTACACCTCTGCCTAGTCCTTGGGGGATTACAGGAGTGATGATGATGGTGGTGTCATAGTAAGAAAATATTGTTAGTAAGAGTATACCTAAAATAGGCTAACAATATTAGCTAAGCAAACAATCAGGGACACTCATATATCTTTATACAAAAAATAAGGCATGTTTCCAATCCAAAAACCCGCCTGAAAATTGTCAGGTAACTGCAGCCTCATACCCTGGCATCGAATGCAGAGGGGAACGTACCCGGTATACATAACACTGGCAGCATTACCGCGCCGAACACATGGGCGCCCTGCCGCACCATGAAAAATTCATAACTAAATACCATAGAGGAAAATGTAGAGAGGATGTGTGTTGTTGAGTTTTTGCCTAATGGGGGTGGTGGTCTATGAGGGTTATTGTCGTTGAGATTATTTTGTTTATGGAATACCGTAATTTCTTAATTTGAGTGTAATTGTGAATCCTAATGGTACTAGCACATCTAGTTCCAAGTATTGCCATAGGTTAAAAATCAGTTAATGTATTTTTTTTTTCATTTTTGTTTTTTTATTTTTTTTTCAGGGGCGACCATGGCCAGATATTGCACAGGACAGAGAGGTTTGGAAGAAGAAAGGGGAGGCCTTTGCCCAGCAGTGGGACACTAAAACATTTCATTCACTAGCTGTGCATGTGTAAGCCCCATGTAATAGTATAATCCGTGGCTGCACTTTGCCCGACCTGGGAATTGAACCCAGGACCTCGTGCTCAGCAGTCGCGCTTTCAACCACTAGACGGACTAGATCAACGGCACAGTCATTTTCATAACATTACATCGTTAAAACCTATACGTCATGCCTATTTCCCACAAAACTGTGTGTGCTGAAGCCTCCCACATCAAAACTAACCCCCACCAACCCTTCTGCCTACCCACATACTCTTTGCCGGCATGTCGTCGCACACTAATAATAATGTGCAACAGAGTTCAGTACGTGGACTGCGCGCCATCCGTTGTGACAACAAATCTTCTACCAGTCTACGAGGTACGAGCTGTTTGTTATTGAAAACTGGATCTAGACGTTATGTCAATGTGCTGGGGGAACGGAATGTGTGGAGGGAGGGGGGTTTGTTTCTGGTCTTCATCTTGTGTGAAAAATCTTTTTGATTTTGTTTTCAGGCGAGGTTCTTTAGAAAATACAGTTTTTGCATAGTCTTACGTGGAAGTCGTAACATCTCGGTCAATCTTCAGGTTAAGCCGCACTTGCCTAGGTTGCTCCTTGGATGGGTGACCATCCATTACTTATTAGTTTCCTTCGTACCTCGGAAAGCACGTTAAGCTGTTGGTCGCGGCTGTCATTTTTAGATCTTTGATAGTCGTTACAGGTAGTCAGTGGCCTGAAAGTCTGACTGCCAGTCTTACCAAGGAGTCTTGGATTTCCCAGTATTAACTGGGTTGAGAAGGTCAGATAGGCAGTCGCTCCATGTAAAATACCGATATTCAGCTGTATCCGGTTAGACAGGTACCAGTCTACGAGGTACGAGCTGTTTGTTATTGAAAACTGGATCTAGACGTTATGTCAATGTGCTGGGGGGAACGGAATGTGTGGAGGAAGGGGGGCTTGTTTCTGGTCTTCATCTTGTGTGAAAAAGGTTTTTGATTTTGTTTTCAGGCGTAGTCCTTTTGAAAAGACAGTTTTTGCGTACTCTTAGAAGGAGGTCGTGGCTAATTAATAATAGCCGGTCGGAATCTTCAGGTTAAGCGCCACTTGCCTAGGTTGGTCCGTGGATGGGTGACCATCACCATCATTACTCATTAGTTTGCTCCGTGCCTCGGAGACCACGTTAAGTTGTTGGTCCTGGCTGTCATTGGTCAGTACTGCACCTAATAGTACCTAATATAAACTGGGATTTAAACATAACCGGTGAAATGTGGGTTTTCACCGGTTATGTTTAAATCCCAGTTTATAGGGGGTAAGACTATTGCCATCAACCAGGCACAAATCTAGACTCCATGGCTGCTACTGTGAAATTCCTGTTGGAAAAACTCAACAACAATTTGCCCGACCCAGGTATCGAACCCAGAACCTCATGAGCAGCAGTCGCCATTGCGATCACTAGACCTTCGAGGCAGTCCATATTTACTAAAATATTAAATTCACGAGGACAACCGCAAGAGAACCAAGGTTACCGACGCAGCCCGAAGAATTGCCAAACTTAAGTGGCAGTGGGCAGGGCTCATTGCTCGCAGAACGGATGGCCGATGGGGAAGAAAGTAACCATAATGTTTAAAAAAAAATATTAATATTAAAACAACTCTTTTTGTCATGAAAGTACTCACTTAAAGTGCGTGTCTAGTACAAAGTGTACAAACACGTAGACATAATCGTGCTAAGACGTTGTGTGCCGTCTTTTGTTCTCCTCACACCCATGCCCCTTTTGTTCTGACGGCGCAGGCAGGGCGCGAACAGGGCCTCTCTGAGGGTGCCTCCCATTAATTATAGAGTGATGATAACGCCGTATTAGGATGAGAGGAACTAGTTGACGTGTCTTTCTGGTAGTTTGTCGGGCACAATCATAGTTGTTAGCTTATACACCGTGACTTTTTAGTCGTCTTACAACGGCAGCCCACTTCATGTATCCAATGACTACTAAATATTCATAAAAAAAAATTGGTATTTTATGCTATTTTAATCATTTAAAAATAAAAATATCATTCAGTAGTAGTAGTTAAAACACCCTGTTGCGAGCGATGATCTACTCGACTCGAGCGCTGGGTAGGTATGTACTCCCGTTTGACCCTAAACATCATTAACAGTATGTTTCATAATTTTATTCTAACGTATTATTTATTTTTCTTTGTACCTATTATGGTAGGTAAAAAAAAAATGCAACTAGAGCTATTTTATGTCGGGTACATTAAGTGGACCACCTTTGTAAGACGATTAAAAAGTCACGGTGTATAAGGTCCCATTAAAATAGATGGACAAACTTTTAGAAATCATTCAGACCACCAAAATAAGGACAATGGTAAAAATATTAATAAGAAAACCGCATTACATACTTACAAGAAAAAAATCAGCTAACGAAAATACACTAATAATTCTTATTCTTATTCTTTATTGCACACAAAACAACAAAAAAATATACATACAAATTGCAATAATATAGCTTATGTACCATGGCGAGCTTAACCCAGAAAAAATAATAATGAATAATGTTAGTCAACTGAAAGTACTATGGTTAAATACAGAATGATATTAACAGTACTGACTGGGTCTCTGGACATACGAGAAAGCGTGCGGCGAGGCGCGAGTGCAAGTACCTACTCATAATGGATGTGTTTATTCTAGAGCGCCGGCAATTTATTATTTTGGGTCAAAATAATATCACTAACTATAGTCAGTGTTTTATTTGCTGGGTAGACTTTAGTTAGACGAACTGAACGCCGTGTTAAAATCCATCTATTTTAGATAAATATAATATGAAAATTCCAGGCTTTATTTTTCTATCGACTGTTTTTCTTGAGAATAAAAAAGACTATCTATTTGTTTGAAATAAGCCTGTTGTACGAGCTACGATGTACATTGACCTTTTGTAGTTTGTACGTCATACTCATTTATACATATCGATATTGTTTAGGTGTGCATTTCTCTAACTTAGCATGTACTCGTGCGGGCCTGTGGACGGCGAGTAATGGGCTAGCTCGCCGTCCGTCCGTCTTGTGACGACAGGCCGTGTCGACGCTGCGTTCGTGTTCCACGCGCGCCCCAAAGAGATGTCAGCAACTAGGAAGGGGTCTGCAAGGGCCGATGCCTGCCGGGGCTGCGGGACTGTTCGTTA
This sequence comes from Noctua pronuba, assembly GCA_905220335.1. NCBI lineage: Eukaryota > Metazoa > Arthropoda > Insecta > Lepidoptera > Noctuidae > Noctua > Noctua pronuba. The sequence continues at coordinate 2,490,597 of LR999911.1, forward strand.
GAGATACCGCGGCCCTGGAACACAAAGGGCAAAGAAAGAAGGAACATGGATGGGTTTTAGTCAGTAAAAGTCTGACACTCCCTTCCACTCCGCCCAGACCTGGAGAGGTCATTTAATGATTTTCCATCCGATAAAAAAAAACATGTACTCGTGTAATTATAATTCAGTAGCAATAAATCCATCAAGGGAATCACTCATCTACTTATTTACATAATAAATCTTACAAGTCTACATAACAAGTACATAACATTTTCAATATTGGGCATCACACCCCAGAAACTGTCCGTTATTTTTAATTTGGTGTCCTGAAGTTAATGGAGTATCCTGATACCCTGGCCCTGCAGTCTCGACATTAGATAGCGACAAGAATCGGTCGCTAAGTCGTATCGTTGTCAAATTCCTTAAATAGATTTTCTACTTTATTTCGAAAGCATAAGGTTGAAAATCTATTAAAGAAATTTGACATCGATTACACTTAACGACCGATTTTTGTCGCTATATTTGTCGAGGCTGCAGGGCCTGGTCTTAATCATTCAGTCACCTTTGAACCATGTTCACCATGTTTAGCGTATACATCATGTTTAGCGCATACATTGCTAGATTTTGTTTAGTGATTGAACCAAACACAAGAAATTGTTAATTAGTTATCAGGTATGTAGGTATGGAATTTCGCGATTACAAAACTTAGTACATCTACCAAGCTGGATAACACGTATGTACTTACATTACAATTGATTATGACTGGAAATATCATGTACTCACGGCGGCACATGAAGCTGTACATTTCCAGTATAACTTGGCATCGCTTTTAGCGCTGCTGGCCGCTTTCCCTCTGAGGGACCTGGTGGCGCGCCTCGTGCTGTTCACACATGCTGGTCCAGTCATTACGTACATTCAAAAAAGAAAATGAATTTGCGCTTCTAATTTTTTAATATGTTGTAGGGGATACCTAGAAAAGCTTAACTTGAGATTGTCGACCAAGTTTTCCTAGGAGCTTTCGCCGCCATGTTGAAAAAAGGGGTAAAATTTGTTTCTCGGCAATAACTCGGCTATCCGATGAGATTTCGAAAATTTTTGTAGGACACTTTTTGTAGCTTTCTTTGTGCTCTACAATAACGCCTGAATCATTTTTAGCGTTTCATGCATCGTTATCGAGATATCGATCGATAAAGTCAAAAATTTAGGACACAATTTTTGTTTTTTGCTTTTTTTTTCTTTGGGTCTTAATAAATATGAAAAATTGTGGAATTCAAACTTGTAGAGCATATTCAGACCTACAATTTCCTTCTTGGATTTTTTTATGTTGGACAAAAATTACGATCTCCAGCGCGCCGCAAAGTCGGTGAATCCACACTCAGCGTCGAGCGAGCTGCTCGCTCGGTTGTGTCTGGATGTCGAATCGAATGGGAAATTGTTCAGGAAATTGATGGGATAAAAAATAAGTACATAGAGCAACAAATTAAGGATCACACTATAGTAATTTATTAAACAAATAATTTGTTTGTGCAGTAAAAAATATTATTTTTTTACAATACAAAATAAACAAAACAAAATAAACGGAAAGAAAAATATTTTTTTCTGCACTCGAGACACGAACGATGGACTTTTTTCATGTCTTTTTTCGCTTGGATGGTCCAGGCTGAAGATCTTCGTCCTCCGTAAACTCTTCGAGTTGTTGTGTCTGTTGAAACGTTGGAAATGATGCTGATTCGATGAGAGCATCGTCATCATCATCGTTACAGACATCGTCGTCGTCGTCAAGCAAATTGTCGACTCTGGCGACGTTACTGCATGTTTGCCCACTGCAGTGCATGCAAATAACGGAGCAACTGATTCCCGCTTTTCTGCACCCACAGGCGGCCTCACAATTTCCTTTACACTTACAGGAAATGAGCTTTAATAGTTCAGGCGGAGCGGGTTCGGCGGTGCTGGTGATTGGTTCGAGCCCTCGATTGGTCTGTCGCCAACCCCATCCTTGTGGATCCTTGAAAAATCCGAGCCAGGTTTGAACTTGGAGATACGTCCGGAAAATGTGTTGACGCACAGCGCTTTTGGTTGGCGGGAGTAGTAAAACAGTCTCCCATGGTCACAAAATTGTTGAAACACGTGTGCTCACTTCGAAAGGCTCGAGGCAACTAACCGAGATGCTACGAAAAGAAGAACACGTTTCAACACGTAGACCCTAACAAAAGGATCCCTTTATACCTGACCCCTCCAACTCCAACGGACGCTCTATGCGGGCACTCCGTTATAACGAGTTTACAGCCAACTAGATATCGAAATTTTTGCCCAGAATATCGGAACCCTCGATTTACACTACGCACAGCAAAAACTCAACACGATACGATATACTAACTTGAGCGCGCTCGACGCTGAGCGTGGATTCACCGACTTTGCGGCGCGCTGGAGATCGTAATTTTTGTCCAACATAAAAAAATCCAAGAAGGAAATTGTAGGTCTGAATATGCTCTACAAGTTTGAATTCCACAATTTTTCATATTTATTAAGACCCAAAGAAAAAAAAAGGAAAAAACAAAAATTGTGTCCTAAATTTTTGACTTTATCGATCGATATCTCGATAACGATGCATGATACGCTAAAAATGATTCAGGCGTTATTGTAGAGCACAAAGAAAGCTACAAAAAATATCTTACAAAAATTTTCGAATCTCATCAGATAGCCGAGTTATTGCCGAAAAACAAATTTTAAGCGTTTTCCAAGATGGCGGCGAAAGCTCCTAGGAAAGCTTGGTCGACAATCTCAAGTTAAGCTTTTCTAGGTATCCCCTACAACATATTAAAAAATTAGAAGCGCAAATTCATTTTCTTTTATTTGCCTTTTTTTCGGACGAAATGACTGGACTATTTGTATAGATTTCCTACAGAATGAAAGATCCGCATAAACTGGTTTTGTAAAGCTTCATTGGCCGTCGTGCGTACACATATCCGATTTTGCATAGTTGGTACTTCGTAGGTTTCACATTGTAGGCACCGCTTGTATCGGGTCGGGTCACTGAATTTACCACTGAACACCAGACTCTCATGTTCTGCAATAATTATATTAAATTGCAAAAGGTTATTGTGTTTTATCATGGATAATTTATGATTACAAATTGATGAAAAACCGTGTGTCTTTTGGGAGTTTCATCGGCAAAATTATGTTTTTTCCCCTTGGAGAACGATTTTTTTTTAGTAGATTATGTTATATGTAGGTACTTTCTAAGTTTATCCTGGACATCACAGACAAAAGTGAAAAAAAACATCGCGAGTAAACCTGGACTTATAATGAACTAGCTGTTGCCCGTGACTTCGTCCGCGATAACTACCTCCCCACCAAATTGCAAGTTTGTAGCACTAAAAAATTAAGGCCTTTCATACAAACTTGCGAGAGCCCTTAGACCTTCTTAATCCGGCCCTGTCGCAAAATCCGTTCTTAGCGGACATCTACTAACTATAAACTACCTCCCTATAGTAACACACACACAGACGGACAGTAATAGGCTGGTATTATTATTATGTTAATAATAACACAAAACGTTACTTTCGGTATAATAGTCGTTATACGAGTCGGCCAATGGTTTAATAGCCTCGACCAACATCTGAGGAGGCTCTCGCTAGGCAGCTGGATCAAGGGCTTGATTCAGAAAGCAGTACTTCTGGACACGGTGCTTATCGATAGGAGGTTCCTCTCTCAAGACCACTGGTAGCTCGGACCCTGTTCCCGATGCTGGTGGGCTACTATGTTTTATATTTTTAAATGTTTTTTTATATTGTTTTATATTTTATTATTATTATGAGCCTGTTGTGTCCCACTGCAGGGCAAAGGCCTTCCTTCCCTCTTTCCATTTATCTCTGTCTTTGGCTATTTGGGCCCAATCATTTTGACAAGAGTCCAGCTCGTCACGCCATCTCCTTCTAGGCCTACCGCGTTGCCGGGTTCTGTTGTTCGGAACCCAATCTGTTGCCACTTTGGCCCAATTTTGATGCGACATGCGGCAGATGTAGCCTGCCCAGTTCCATTTTAATTTGGCGGCTGTGTTGCAAACGTCTGCGATTTGAGTCTTGGATCGAAGTATACTGTTCTGTATACGGTCAGAAATGTTGACTCCTAGTAGACTTCGTTCCATGGCTCGCTGGCAGACCCCGAGTGCGGACTTTTGACGCTTCGTTAATGACCACGTTTGCGCTCCATAGGTAAGGGTGGGAAGGATGCACGTATTTTATATTAGAATATTTAAACGTTACTTTTGATATAATACCTACTGATATTTCTTACAACTCATCATTATTTTTCCGCACATTGTTCATTGCTTCTCTTCGTTACATCGTATTTATTATTTACCCTTTCAAGAGTGCGATGTGCGATGGGAAGAAAACCCATGCTGTTATAATAAAATCGAAGGCTTGTACTGAACATGGGGATAAGTAGAATGTTATGTTGAGCAAACGGAACTAACGTGACATGAATATGGTGGGTATATTTCACTAGGAATGTGACGCTTACCTAGAAAGCTAACTTTGTTAATTAATTTCTTGTATTGTATTGTTTTTGCCGAACTTGTTACATAAACTTTGTATGCCTCAATGGCGGGACATAGCTGACACCTGTATTTAACACAACATCTTATGAACCTATGATCCACAATAAATTATTTGAATTTGAATTTGTGAATATCTACTTAACTAAGGAAAGGTAAAGTCGGACTGAGGATGGTGATGATGATGACGAAAATATCTAAAGTGTGTAAAAAGACCCTTAACGAAGCCGAAAGCCACTTGTTCTCCCCGTCGTTGTTATTTTCTTGTTCGAAACCATACTTGGGAACCTTCTAGTTACGGAGATATTGGGGGTCAAATTTCCAACTATTTCTCATTTTTTTTTAAATACATTTTTTAAATGTAAGGTGTTTACTTTAAACTCCACAATCCAGCCACCAGCACAGTGCTTTGAGTGCGTTACATCCGAGTCCTACCGTAAAACGTGATTCTTTACCTAAAAAAAAAAACGTTTCCCAAAAATAATTTTTGCGTAAAGTTACTTAGTTTGATGTACAGAATGCTTGGTTGACGGCTTCGTGAAGGGCCTGTTTACACCCTGTCCCTTGTTTTAATAATATAATTTTATATCAATGTAACTAACATTAGAATATAAGCTGTTTGTAATACTAACAAAATATGGATCACTGTAGTCCGAAATAAATGAATTTTATTTTATTTATTTATATTGTATGTATGTAGTTTAGTTTAAAAAAATAATTAATTTAAGAAATAAAATATACTGTTAAAGCACATAGGTATATCTATCCTCTTACGCAAATTTCGCAATCGAAGTTTGGTTTGTTGTAAGAAAACCCAATTCTGGGTTAAGCTCGCCATTATACATAAGCTATATTATTGCAATTTGTATTTACATTTTTATTTTTTATTTTGTGTGCAATAAAGAATAAGAAGAATTAGAATAAGAAGGGTTTATCTCGTCATACATACGCCAATGATTTAAAAAATCATGGAAGTTGATTCACAAGGCCGTGCAAGCAAATTGTCTACAGCTATTATAATATGCTTTTCTCTTTACCTACTTAGTTACGTGTAAGAGCCATTTCATTACTTACCCCAAACATCACAATATTAAATCTTAACAAGATAATGTTAAGAAGTCCCCGCCCGCAGTTACTGAGATAGCGCGTTGTTTTTTTTATGAGACCCTCTTTTTTTAAATTTACGAGCACGCTAAAAGTTTCATTTGTAAACGTAAATTACTTTAGCGTTTTGCGTTAAGCGTTGACCACGGGAATTAGCGGGAATTCGCTGGGCCGTTTGTTAAAGATGTTTCCTGGTTGCGGGTGGGGGAAAATGTATCGGTTGGTGGTTTTTACCGTCTTGTTTTGTACTAAATAATGTGGAAAATAGGTTAGAAATGCAGTTAAAAAATTTTGGAAATTATTTGTGGAATTAGTATTAAAAAACTAGTCAAAATAAACATGCAGTCCTATATTTGTCACACACCAAAGACATTCAAATACTTATAACTAGCTATAGACGGGACAAGACCAAGAAACTGACAATTCCAAAACCTGTTACAAATTAGTAACAAGTCGATTAGTCCAGTGCGATACGTCGCCTTGTCAGGCCGCATTCATATGCGAAGACATTCAAATATTTCAGAGCCATAGACGGGTCATGACGAAGAAAATCGTAATCCAAAACTTGTTACTACTTAGTAACAATTCGTTCTGTCTAGTGTCATCTGTGTCATACGCCCGCTTGTCAGGTAGCGTTCGTGTGTCAAAATCGAAAATATTCAGGATGAAAATTATTGTATGACAATATTCCCAATGTCCTCTCTATATGTGTTTTAAATCTCTTTATCACACACCAACGAACGCTTCGAAAACAAATGAAAGCGAAGTCATTCCTTTTACAAAAAAAGAAAAAAAAAACACTGTCCCATTTTAAAGTTGCTCGTTCCCGAACGCATCATTCAAATTGAATCCACATTATTCGGGTATCATTTAAGCTATCGCCAATTTAATTAGTTTTGTGTTTCTTAAATAATAGGGTTTGCCCTCAAAATAGTAGATTTGTCACCAAAATGTAGACACCAAACAATATAAAATCAATTCCACAATAAATAACCTAAAATCATGGAGATATAGGGTCTAGTACCAAATAAATGTTTTTGTATGTATTATAATAGGTTTGTAATCGATTTATTTGATGACAGATCTACCATTCTGAGCACAAAGCTATTATTTAAGGAATAAAACTATTATTATAAGAACGAAGTTATGTTCATCTAATGCACTACATTTTTATTGGTAATCCATCTCTTATTTTAAACATATGTATATTAACATTAATTTGATAATTCATACCTGGGAACACTTTTTGTTTATCTGAGAACGAAAATATTTCGTGACGATATAAATTTAGGTGACAAATATAAATTTTGGTGACAAGAAATATAGTTCCCACATTATTCAAACATCGACCAACTTTCTTTTCGAACGCATTCACAATTCGAAAACATACAGCGTAAACCCGCTTCATTTTTTATCACATAACATTATGCTGAGTTATGATCGCAATATGAAGCCGCTTGATGCAGCGCTGTAGCTTCTCAAGTGAGACGTTAATTTCGCTGACATTTAGCGGCAGACCACAGGTTGGTGCTGTCGTGCAGCGGTTAGCTTGCGCTGCGCATCACTTTGGTAATTCTAGGTGATACTGGACTAGGTATAGAGCAGTAAATCTGTTACGTAAATTGTGTGTATTCACGGGAATATTACACGGTTACGGGCTGCTGCTGAACTTCCATAATATGTTAGTATTCAAGCCTAAATCTCTCATCATATTCGTTTACTAAACACTGAACTAGCTTTTATTGAAAGAGCGACACCGATTAAGCTCAACATTTCGAAAAAGAACCTTGCAAGTTGCTTGTCTAAACAAATTGTTGGATTTTTGACTCAAACTCAAACTCAAAGTGTTTATTGCTTTCATGTGTACATTTAGTTGTTACATATATTTCAGTAAGTTCCAACATGAAACCCAGTTAGGGCACGGCAACATAATTTTGGACAAAACAAGCATCCAGTGAGTAGGTACACTCTCGCCTCATTGGAAAATCCCACCATGCGACTTTACTTAGGCATTAATTTAGGTATTGCTTAGTGTTAGCGAAAGCCAAAGCAAATATTTACCTAATAAATTGGGTAAATTTTCATAACAGAAACTTCTTCTATTTCCAATGCGAGTGTGTAAAGTCACGAGCACCAATAGGTATGTAAGCACTTAACAACTTTTAAAAGTGTTTTTCTCCTACTAGTCTGATTAAAATTTCATGTGTTACGAACGCGTATTTCCCTTTCCGTGTTCAACTGGCGACACCGGTTTCGCGAAATCCACACGCTTTTGTTTTACTACGGAATCCTACGATCCCGTGTTCAATTCGCGTCAACTGAGCACGCCTTTGTGATCAAGTGGCGCTGGGTAAGGTTTAACAAAATCGTGTGCAGTTGAGATGATGAGTAATAGAGAAGTATGGAAGAAGACATAATGCGCCGACCAGTTCACTAAAGTTTCACCAAAACTCCATTGTCAAATTTTTATTTAACAACTAACGTTTCGTATACTATTTATTTCGAAAACAACTTATTCCGCAAATGTATTATTTTATAAACACTCGTTTTACATACATTTATTTGGCAAACAATTCTTTTTACAAATAAATCTGATGATATTTAATCATCTATACATTTTTCATTTCTCATTTAGATTCATTGAGATAAATCACGATTCTACTAAATATCCTTTAATTACAATACAGTCGACGGAGCCCCGCTGCGCGGGGCTCCTATTTCTGTCTGCAAGGTTTAAAGGAACCTAACTAACCGAACCTCGGGGTGCCCCTGACGTCGACCGTCTAGGGTTAGGGTTTCTGTCAGGCGTATGGCCAGTTGAACACGGAAAGGGAAATACGCGAATAGACAGGTTAAAAAACCGTGTTCAATTCAATTACACACTGTTTTGTAAAACTTCTTTTAACGTTGCTTGATCACAAAGGCGTGCTCAGTTGACGCGAATTGAACACGGGATCGTAGGATTCCGTAGTAAAACAAAAGCGTGTGGATTTCGCGAGACCGGTGTCGCCAGTTGAACACGGAAAGGGAAATACGCGTTACGAACATAGTATTCTGGAACTCATATTTTTTTATGAAAAAGATCCTATCTCCGAGTTACAATCGTTATTTCTCGCGAAAATTACGTTACAATTTAGGAAAGTGTTTACATATTGGTGCTCGTGACTACTTACGTAGTTGTTGTGCAGTTCTTTGTTTTATTTTCTGACATTCTTATAAATCATAAATCATATTTATTTCTGTAAATTGGTTTTACATAACACTTTTACATGTCATCATGTTGTTTTAAAACTAGATGGGGCCGGTGTTTCGTACCTGACTACTCTGAGAAGAAACATCCGAAACAAACTCAGAGGTCACTGTCTCTTTTAAAGTCCAGACATTGATCATATGGAGGACCATGCAGATTAATGTCTGAGATGGTCTTTTGAAGAAAGAACCACACAGATTTGAGTGGACCTGTCCAGTCCCAGACTCATAACCCAAGGAGCTCAACGACACGACGAACAATACCAAAGAAAGGACATTTGGGTAGGCCGCATAAAGTACTCAAACTGCCAGACAATCGTGAAACTAACTAAACGAAAGGAAAGAAATAATAAAATACTATTATAGCAACAAAACATGCAATCAAAGATCTTACAACATCGTATCTGACTGAATACCCATATCTCCAACAATTAGTCAAATCCGTGCGATTACTCCGTGTTGCATTCGCGCGGTTATTAGTGCGCCATTAATTAAGATCTAACACGCGCTGGTA